>JALGQZ010000016.1:11759261-13037594 GCA_023105745.1 Austropuccinia psidii
CTCATGTATTATGTGAAATATTCCCAAAAGGACATATCAGGCCTTTTGGGGCTTAACTGCCAGATTTGTGCATTTTGCGCACTTTTGCGCACTTTGACACAATACAGTTTTAAAGCTGTATTATCTGTATTTAGCCAAATACCCCAAAAGACACTTTATCACCTCTGAAGCCTCCAAAACCCAAGTTTCACTCTTATCCTCCTGGCATCATTCCAAAAGACCTTTGGCCACATTCAACATTCAGTAACCAAAAGTGCCATATATAGTGTTATACACCATTATGAATCTTTTTTCAGAAGCAATCCAATGGCAGAAATTTTAAATGGTTATTTCAACTTTTCAACAGGTCATCAAGGCTCAAGGGAAAGTGTCATAATCTCAAATACCAATGATGCCATCAAGAAATCAATGGTTATTCTCACTCACAGTATTCCTCCAAGGGAATAATCGCTGTTCATTCTCAAGGGATATTAAAGAGGCAGTTCCAAAACAAGTTGTCAAGTGTCAATGCTCCATCAATCCAACCTGGCAACCACATTCATTTCAATACAGTCTGGATTCATCAAGACCTGTATTTCAAGCATACATCATCGGAAAATAATTCAACAAAGTTCATTTCCCAATCTGGCAAGGTATACACCCCATCAGACAATAAATACAGGACCACTGCTAGCCTGAAGGAGTCAAGCTCTCAACTTTTAACATATACCAGCCTCCTTTGACCCTGGGGGGTTTTTCCCCAAGTTAATTAATATATTTTGATTTTATTTTATCTTTATTTATCTTACCATTTTTGTTAAGTGAATACTGATATTATAAAGTCAGTCATTTAGAACCTTTTCTCTTTTATTTCTTTGCCTGTCAATGGATATTTTGTGGTCATATCCTTACTAATTCAATTGTTCATTTTGGAAGGTTGAAACAGTGATTAAGGACTTACTTGGTTTGCTCTTTGGCCATTTGGCTTATCATTTCTCTTGTTGAATCTCATCTTTTTAATTGAATCCTTCTTAGAGAAACTCAATTCTTTATTTTTATTTTCTTTATTCTTTTTGAAGTCTTCCAAGTGAGTTCCTTGATTTCTGATTGCCATTCAACTCTTGTTTTTCTTTTCAAGAGCCCTTTGTGATAAACCCCAAATTAATTAATAAAAAAAAATAATAATAAGAAGAATAAAAAGTGAAAGATAAAATTAAATTAATTTATTCCAAAAAAAAAAAAAGCCAATAGAATTTTTTAAAATAAGTTGTTTTATAATCAATTTTCTTTATTAAATTAGAAGATAAATTTTTATTAATGTTAAAAATTCATAAAATGAATTTTTGAGTTTAAGAAGAACTTCTTAAGAAAATTTTTTTTTTAAGTCTAAAAATTCATATCAATATCAATAATTTGGAGGAGGAAAAAATGTTGGTGTTTAAAAAAAAAAAAATTTTTTTTTTTCATGTATTGATTAAATTCCAAAATTATATTAAGGTTAAGTTTAATACTTAATAAAACAAAAAAAAAAATCTTAAGAAGAGTTTTTTATTTTTTTTTGAACTTAATCCAAAAAAATATGAAAAAAAAAAAAAAAAGTGGAATTTTGTATTTATTAGTTTTATAAGTTAAATAAATAATAATTAAATGAGTAAAGACATGAAGTAGTTTTTTTTTTTTTTTTTTTTTTTTTTTTGAAAAGGGGGTAAGTAAAAAAATAAGGAGGTAATTTGTCCCTAAGTATCCTTTTCAGAGGAAAAAACCAAATTTTCATTTTTTGAGGGTGTTAATATAAGCATCAATGGGAATTCTGACTTTAAGTTTGTCTTGCTTGATTTTCTTGACTTGGTTTTAAATTTATTGAAAGATTAAAAGGCCTTTAAGTCTTCCTATGGCTGCATAATTGGAACATAATTTTCCTTGAAATGAGAAGTTATTAAGACATATGAGAAATTTGAGATGTTTATTTCTCATTGAATTTTTTTTGAAAGCAGGATGTACCATGATATTCTCAATGGCATGATGGCTGTGTTCAGGATTTTTTTAATTTAAGATTCAAAGTAGTACTCTTGGAATATTTTCTGGCATAAAGTCTAAATGGAAAGTCAAGCTTTATTGAAGTGACTTTTTTGAAGTTGTTTTGGTGGGGATTTAGGTTTCCAGACCTATCACAATAATTTGGTTGTGGGTAATATTGGACTTCAAGTTTGACACAGAATACACATTTTCCCTTGAAACATTATAAAAATGTTTTCAAAGAATCTAAAACATCTTAAATTTAACTTCAGTGTGTAGATGAAAAATTATATAGTGAAAAAGATGTATAAATGTTTTTTTTTTAAAAAAAAAAGGTTTTTTGTGGATTTGTAATGAGAAAAGAACCTTTTTAAATGTGAAAAAGAAGGGATAAAAGGTTTTAAAATTCAAACAAAGTGGGAAAAGGTGAAATAAAGAGGTTTAAATTGAAGAATAAAAGAAGAGGGAAGGTAAAAAAAAAGGGAACTTTAGAGGCTTGGAGGCATTTTGTCTTGGAGTAAAATGCAGTATTTGGGGAAAAAAGTGTGGAAAGATTTGAAAAAATTGGTTTGTAATACTGTTTTTTTTAAAAAAAAAATTTTTTTTTTTTTTTTTTTTTTGGGGGGGGGGATGTAAAAAAAAATGTGAATCAAATGGGTGAGGGTTTTTTTTGGGGGGGAGTTTTGGCAGGGTTTTGACCAATACAGATTTTTTTTGTTTCATTTTAATTTAAAATGGGTTCAGGGAACCCCTTAAATGTTTTTACCAAATTTCTTACATGAGTTTACAAATACATTTTATTTATTTCATTCATTTCTTGTACATACCTTGATTTATTTATTTCATTTTATTTGAAATATTAATTCATTTAAATACATAATTTTTTAGTTTGTCAAAGAAGAATTTCTTTTTTTTTTAATTTTTTGATTTTTAATAACTCTTTCATTTTGATCTTTTTTTAATTTCCATCTTTAATTTTCAAACTAAACAAAAAAAAAATATTCTTTTTTTTTTTCAATTTTAACTTTTTTTTTCCTTGAAAACTATACAATCACTCACACACTTCCTCACTAATACATAAAAACACACCTAGATAAATAATATTTAATATTTAATTTCAATTTTCCATTTTTTTTTCAAAAAGCAAATCCCATTAAGAAAAATTCCCAAAAAAAACAATCATTTTTATCATTTTTAATTAAATTTAAATATGAAATTTAAAAATTGAATTTTCTTTTCTCCTATTTATTTTCTTCAATTCTAATTTAAAATTGAAACAAATTTATTAATTTATTTATTCTATAGCATAAGAAAAGTTTTTGTAAACAAAAAACTTAGTTAGTACTTTATAATTCAAAAAAGGAAATTTTGAGGTATTAGATATAAAAAAAAATTATGTAAGGGAATGATTATTGAAATTGACTTTGAAAAATAAATATTCTGTTTATAACTGACATGTACACTTATGTCATAATGTTTTTTTGGTCCTTATTAGACGAAATTCAAAGAGTTTAAGTAAAATAAATAAATATACATTTTAATATTCAAAAATAATGCTTTTCTCTTTTGAAAGTAAAAATCAAGCCCCCTTATTTTTTTCATATGATGTTATGATCTCAAAGTTAATTTAAATTAAAAAAAAAACTTTTAGGGCTCTAGTCAAATTGCATAAGTAAGTTGGTAAAAACATGAAGGCTTGCCTGTTTTTTCCATAAATTAGCAAAAAAATTTAAGGAATTTCCTGGGCTCCTTTTCAATTAAATAAAAGACCTGTATTGAGAAAAACCCTTCCAAAACTCCCCCAAAACACCTGATAAATTTTTTTGAAATATTTTTTCACATTCCCCTCAAAAAGGAAAACCTAAAAAAACAAAAAACACAAAAAAATATTCCAAAATTTTCCCTCCAAAACAAAATTTCTTCTTGAAAAAAATAATTTCAAACCAATTTTATCAAATATTTTTAAGCCATTTTTATTTTTTTCCCCCAAAGATGCCTTTTTTCCAAGAAAACCTGCCTCCAAAACAACTTCCACCCCTTTTCACTTCCCTAATAACCAAAAATACATTTTTTTCCTTTCCTATCATTACCCATAAACCTCCACCCTTTCTTTCACTTTTCCTAGCTTTTTTTCCCTTTTTTTCATATTTTTGAAGGCTCTATTCTCATTTCATAAACCCCAAACTCCCACTTTTTTCATTTTTTGAAGTTTCCATTTATTTTTCCATGAAAAATGCTCCGGACCCCCACTTCAGGCAAATTTCATATAATTGAGCTTCTTTGGCACCATTTTTGTAATTTTTCCTGGGAAAGAGGGTATTCTAGTCCCACCTTCATGTCCAATATGACCCAAAAATAAATTTTAAAAGTTTTTGATATGTCTGTGACCCCAAATTCCCAAAAAACCTCTACCAAAAGAGTCATTTCAAGAAAACTATACTGTATTTTTAGAATTTATGCAAGAATATATTCCAAGAGTACCTCTTGGACTCAAAAAGTCAAAAATCCTGAAAAAAGTCATTATGCCAGTGAAAATATTATGGCAAATCCTGCTTTCAAGGAGCTAAATGAGCAAGAGACATCACAAAGTTCTCAAAATCTATTCACATGCTAAGGAAACCCAGTAGCTTAGCCAGCAGGAGCCTGACAGGTCTTTAATACTCCAAGATATCTACAGAAAAGTAAAGAAAATAAATAATGGCAAAATTCAATTCAGAGGACACATTGATGCTCTTATTGACACCCTCAAACACAGACATCTTGTATGTCCCTCTGAAAGGGATACAGAGGGACACATTCAACAATTTTTCTTTACTCACCCTGTTTCCATAAAACTCCCTTAAAGGATTTTCTTATTTGATTATTATGGATTGTACCTATAAAACCAATACATAAAAAAATACTACTTTTTCATATTGTTGGATTCAGATCAAAAAAATCAGACATTTTCTGGAAATTTTTGTTTGATTAAGGATAAAACTGAACCCTCCTATATTTTTTAATTGACTCAATGAATAAAAAAAGTCCTAAACAATACCAATATTCCCCTCTTTAAATATATTGTTATTGATAGGAATTTGGCCTTGAATAATTCTCTTCAAAACTCTTCCCAGACTCAAAATTCATGTTATTCATTTGGCCCATGAAAAAAGATTTATCTGATTATTGAATGGATAAAATTGGCCATATTACTGATTTTAAAATTTTTTTGGGCCTTTGAAATAAAGTAATACACTTTCCATTTTCACTTTTATATAGATTAATGTGGTTTATAAGGAATTTGGAGTTTAATTTTCAGGTTATTTATTCATCACATGAAAAATCTTTCAAAGAAAACAGGAAGAAGATTCAAATGAAAGTCAAAATCCTGAGTTATTTAAATATTTGGAAAACAAATTGGCTTCATCTAAAGGAGTATTAAATTCCTGTCTGGACAAACAACCATTGTCACCTGGGGATGGGTTCCACTTTGATAATAGAATGTGCCCATTCCATGGCTAAATTTTGGATCCAAAAGTCTACTTTTCCTCTCCTAGAGGCTATTAGAGCCCTTAAAATGGCTGTCAAGATGCAATTTATTGAAATAATCAACAGAATATCAAAATAAATTTTTGTCTATGTCAAGAATTTTTCTCATAACATCTGTTCTCTCAAGGGGAAGGTGTCTCATTATGCACTTCAGATGGCCTTTGGAAATTTCAAAAAAAAACAAATGAAAATTGAACCCAAAATTAAAGTAATTCTCAAGGGGTAGCTTTCAAGCACAAGAAACAACAGAAATTTTCCAAGAACCAAATTCTCCTTGTATCAGACTTCCATTCACAGCGGCATTTTTTATTTACCTGTAAGGATTTTTAATATTCAATTTCTTACCTTTTTTTCACATTGAATTATTTTGTTCTCAATATTATTCTCATAATGGCTATCAAAGAGATTATCAAAGTGTTTAGAAAGAAAGAAATAATGAATCCAAGAAAATATTTGAAGATATTTAGAAAGACCCTTTTTCAAAGAACAATGGAAGAAATAATCAAAATTCTTCAACATTTTCAAGTTTTTTTTCACTGAAAATGTACCTTTTTATCAAATTAAAAAGATTCAAGAGGACCAATAATATTATTAAGACCCAATTGAAAGAAAAATTACCTATGGAAGACCTCAAGGAGAAAGAAATAAAAGAGACCACTCATGTGAGCCTTAGAGGCAATTTCATATACCCAAAAGACCACAAATACAAAAATAACATATTAATATAAATAAAATAAATTTATTTATATTATTAAAATAAAAATAAAAATATAAATATAAAAATTATATTAAAAAAAAAAAATTAATTACAATATAAAAATAAAAATACATTAAATTTTGTAAGTGTAAAATCACATTTATACTTGAAAAAATTAAGTAAAAATGAAATTTTAACAAAATTGTGAAAAAATAAATAAATTTGGAAAAAAAGTTAAATAAAAATTATTATAACTTTTTATCCAATAAGTAAACATATAAAAATTATTTCACCATTGGATTCCTCATAAAAAATCAGGTGGGGTCACCTCTGAGTGAAATTCTTGTAACTCAACTCTAAATAAGCTTAAATTAAGTTTTTAGTATTTTCAATACAAAAGTTGAAAATCCTCAAAACTTTAATTTAATTCACACCACATGTGGTGTTAACCATCAAATTTTGTGTTAAAATTGAGGTGTTGTGTTTAGTTTAGAAGTTATGAGGAATTGAAGTATTTTCAGTTGAATTCAATTGAAATGTCAAAATGTGCGCGTGTATTACATAAGTGAACTTTTATTTACATATGAGGTGTCAATTATTACTGTATTGTACTGTACAATTAAATTGAATTACATATGTAAATTATAAGTATAATACATGATGAGGAATTAAAGGAAAAATAAATTTGGGGGGGGGGAAGGAGCTCCAGCTCTAAGGGGGAGCTAGACCCCCAAAATCCTTGCTGATAGGCGTGGGATGTCAAAATTTATGCAAACGCTCATCACTTTTGGCCTGGAATTGAGTTACAGGGTCTGTGGACTCAATTGATGATGAGGTTTTGATACCAACTGGGGTAGTTTTAGCTGTTGCCAAGAGGGTAAAACTACCCTTAAGATAAAACAATTTTAACTGGTTTCTACACCTCTGAAACACATTCTGACGTGTTTTGAAGGCTCTAGGCCTGGTATTGCTATAGTAATGGCTGATTTAAGGGTCTAAAATGGCTTAAACCAGCCCTTTTTGGTCTAAACCAGGGTTCAATGATGCCATAATTGGCTTTTCTGTTGTCAGACTGTTTTTCACGACTGACAAGAGTAAATTTTACTTTTGGAGTAAGAGAATTGATGGCTATAAAAGAATGTCTTCTTTGCCCCACTTTTCTCTTCATGTTAGAATCTTTTCCTTTTATAATTAGTTTAAACATTGTTAAACCAATCAATAAAAGATTCCAACCACCTTTATAAAATCATTTTAAACCTTTTAACCACGTGAAAAAATCATTATAATCATTGTTTGTAACTTTTATAATCATTTTTACCCCTGAACCACCCCAAAAGTGAATTAAAGCATCTTTCATCACTGTAAACTTTGTCACTTTGTTTCCAAATTCACTCTGGTCACTTTTGGGCATGTTTTCTCTTTAATACTCTTTTTAAAGACTTTGTTCTTTAATTAATTGCTTGCAGTTCTTTCCTCAATTAATTCCAATTGAAATTGCTCTTGAAGAAATTTCTTTTGTAGCCTTAAAATATCTCTTGTAGAGTATTTTTTGGATAAATTTTTATTGTTGGTAAAACAATAATTCTTTATAATATCATTGTTTTATACTAATAAAGTTATAAACAATAAATTTGGTGTGTTTTCTCTTAAAAATAATATTTCTTACTATTTTTAATTGAATTTTACCTTATACAAATTTTGAGGACAGGAAAAGTACTTGATTTTTAATCAAAGTTTCATATCCACACCTTACAACTCAAAGTTTGAAATAATTAAAATTCAATGAAAAAAAAGAGGAAAAACTTCATCAAAAGTCACAAGAAAAAATACTTCAATATTACAGTCAATTCCCCCCCTTTAACTATGGAAGTTGATACATTTGAATATCCTGAGGCCTCCTTATCCAAATAAATCACTTAATCACTTTTACTACCATCAGAAACTTACTTGTATGAATATTGAAAATCAGGAGTAACCCTCAGGAGGTCTAAAATATTAGCCAAGAGAAGAAGAAACTCACAAGGAAATTCCCAAATTAATTCAACCACTTGAAAGATATATGACACAATTTGTGGAACCTGTGATCATTTCCAAAGAAATTATCACATAAGTAATGAATTCTCCAAGATTTTTGTGAATTGTGGCTTCATATTAATGTAATTTGTTTTGTTTATTTTGATCTTTATTAATATTTTTGCACAATTTAATGAAGTACTGGGCTCAGAATACTTGCCAAAAAGATTTGTAATATACCTCCAAGCCTATCAATATCCAGGGTGATGAAAATTGTGGCTATAGAACAGTATCCCATTAACTTTACAAGACACAAGATCACTGTTCTTATGTCAGGGGCTACTTGGCTAAATGAATACAAAATATTCAAGACCTTTATTAAGCCATGAACAATTTGGTACCCTCAGTATCCTCTCATTTGGACAGAATTGAGTGGTATGAAAATATTGGCCAGGCTTCAAAAAGAAAGTGAATGTCCATGCCTGATATGGGGAATCAAATTTCAAACAAGTATCAAATACCAGTTTTCTTTTATTAAAAAGTCAAATATTTCTCTTTTTACCCTTATTTCTGTCCCAAATATAAATGACAATCCATCCATTTTCACATGTTTTTTTGGATAGCTGTTCTCATTTCTAAATATTACCCTGTCCCCCTATTCCTATGAATTGTGAATTTTACACTCAACCACAATTTCTGGGTAGGAAAGAAAATTTAAGAAGCATGGAATGTTATATTTTTTCAATTTTACTCCCCCTTCCAGAAAGAACCCACTATTTTAGAGGTCAAATCAGATTGAAATTATTATCTTATTTTCTCATATATAATTTATCCCAGCTATCCCACTTTTAATTTTTATTAAAGGATTAAATCCCCCCTCAGAAATTATTTTTATAAAAAAATATGGTGATTTTGTATTTACAAACATTCATATCCCAAGCATAATTTTTGTTTTTGAGAAAAATTGCCTTTTTGAGCCTATACTTTTCCCACCCAAAGAAATTTCCAAAATTATGGGCGTCTAATTTCTTAATCTCAATATTGAACCTCAATTTTTTTTCAAAAAGATTAAAAGAAGGAAATTTATAAGTGGGAAGAGTTTTAATTATTTTTCAAAATAATTTGACCATCTTTTCTTAATTGGAGAATTAGGAGGAATTTGGAAAAAAGAAAATTATGAAAAAAATTTGAAGATCTTAACATCTCACAAATAAAAAAAATCTATGTCCAAAAGAAATCAAAAATTACTAAGAAATTGACTTCAGAAAATTTTTTTCTTCAAAAGATAAAAAGGGGTCACTTAAATTTATTTACCAAAACCTTATGGGTTTTGAACACAAATTGTTAAATTTAAGGGAATAAATGTTTTCAACAGAACCCATTGTTTAATAATACAAATAAAAAAATTCAACAAAATTCAAAAAATAAATTAAAAAATTAAAACAATTTATAATTTACATGATTTTAGTTAAACAAATAAAAATAAAGTTAAATTATTTGATTGATTAATTAAAAAATGAAAGAAAATTATAATTATTATTATATGATTATTATAAAATATTTAATTTTAACATTAAATTATTTTGAATTTGATATTTTCAAATAATTAAAAAATTGATTTTAAAATGCTTCAAAGTTTATCACAAAAAAAAGAAAAAAAAATTCTTCTATAACATCTAAAATAATTTTTGATTTTATTCTTTGTTTTTAAGTTTAAGTGAAAAAGAATCAATGAAATTTTTTTTTCAAGTTTTATTTCTTTTTTTTATGATTTATAAAGATTAATATTCAAATATTTTGGTTCATATTTCAAAAAATTATCATAAAAAGGAAAAATCCAGTTACAGTTACTTAATTATAAGATTTAAATTAATTGATTTTCGGTTAATGAGTTTATTAAATTAAAATTTAAATTAAAAGAAAAAAAAAGATGAATTAATAAAAATTATTTCTATGAAAAATTAAATAAATGTTTTTTTTTAAAAAAAAATAACTTAAGAATTATAGTTTAATTTTTTTTTTTTTTTAAAAAAACAATGTTAATTGAAATTTGTTTTTGTATAATCTCTAGAGAGTGAATTTAATAAATTAATAATTCATTTTTTCAAAAAATAATATTCAGAAATATTAAAGATTTGAGAAATATGAGATTGAATTAATTTAAATCTTAATTTCTAGGTATTAGTATATATTATTCTCTTGATTAAGTTCTTCCTCTTTATTTTTTAAATTCTTTTTAATTAAAAATTGAAAATTTCATTATATAGATATTATTTTTATTATTTTCTTCTATTTATGGTTTTACTTCTTTTTTGTTCAATTTCAAGGTATATTAATAGTATTTAATTTGTAAGCCTGTGACTCTAGATAGAGAAAAAATATTAAATAATGGTACCAACACCTAATCTTATTATAGACAAAATACAACTCAATTAGAAAATAACTTAAATAGGTATGTCTCAAATATTATTATCCGAATTTAATATGAATTGAAAGTATATAAAAGCTCCAAGTTTTCATTAAGGTACCACTAATCCAAAGCCTTGGTTTGGCTTATCAGATAGCTTTTGAATTTTCAATGCAAAAAACTACTCAATGGGTGTTATTATTAGAGCTAATTTTTAGATATTTTGTGTGGTTCTATTCATTTCTTGGTCGAAACACTATTTCAAAATTAATAAATTTTTCACCTTTACTTTTAATAAAACTCTTAAAAATGAAAGGAGTTTTTGTAAAGACACAACAAAATGTAATACCATTTTGAGGAGTTTCAGTAACAATTTATTTCTAGCCATTTGCCAAATTTTTATATAAAATATTAAATGAGATATCTTCTCTTGAAGTTTCAGCTTGAAAATGAAGCTTTATAAAATTTAAATAACCCTCTAAATTTTCCATAATTACTACAAGGCATACAACAAGTTGTAACAAACTGAATATCACTTGAATCTCTCTAATTATGTCTCAGTCTAATTTTTTTATTTTTAATACTGAAAAAGAGATCTGTGCTGGAGTGTTTTCAAGCACTAGTAAAGACTTACCAAAGATAAGAGAAACTCCCAACTCCCATGCCATCTGTATAATAGGAGAAGAAAAGGTATTCAGAATACCAAATTTTCTATAAAATAAAGCTATTCAACTCTGTATGTTTATTTTACATGGATCCTAAAAATTTACCCAGATACATGGGTTAGAAGTTTTCCAAGCCACAATAGGGTGTACAATATTTTTACCAGGTTATACACCCTTTACAGCTCATTTAGATTTTCATATTGACAAAAAATCATCTAATCAAATTAATGATTACCTCAGAGATATTTTATTCATTTATTACGAAATTTCAGGATCTTCTAAAGACTGTTTAAATAGCCTTTGACAAAGTTTTTTACTCTTTATTGGCTAAAAAGGATGTGTTTGTGGTTCAAAAGCCACAAAACTGGCTAAAACAAGCCATAAATGGGATTAAAGAACACAATTGGTGTTTTGGGAGTAAAAATTATCACTCATGTGAGCATGTAGAGCACAGAGGAGCTCCCCCAGTACTTGAAGGGGAGAAATGTAGCTTTTTGACCCACTAAAAAAGGCTCCTAATCCTTCTTTAATACCATTGTTACATGATATGATTGTCTTAAACAGCAATTTTCTTGAAATAGATGTGGATAAATCTATATTATTAGCTATTTTCGTCTTTATATTGTAAAACAATGTTGCATAAATAATGAATCCCAGCCTTTCAACAGAATTTAGCATCACTCACTATGATTATTAAATACTGTTATTCTTGTCTGAAAGATCATTTAAATTCAATTACTAAATGGGTTCAAAAATTATGTTTTGTATAAATTTTTGTGTTTTTCCAAATTGATTAATTTCAATTTGATTCATTTTTATGTAAATTCTTTATTATTTTGGATTAAATCAAATATTATTCTTTGAAATTAAAAAATATTATTTGATTAATTTTCCTTGAATTGAATATGATTAATTTTTTATAAATTATATTTATTTATTTATCAGGAATTATTCTTTTAATTCCTTTTTTAAAACTAAAAGGAATAATCTATAAATAAAATAACAAAATCATTTTTTTCATGGAAAAAATAAGAAGAAAAAGCTAAAGATAAAATGAATAATAATATAATTACTTTTAATGAAATATTAATTAAATAAAGAATTCCTCAAATAAATGATTTTTAGCCAAGAAGAGGAAGATTTTTGTTTCTATTTGTCTTTAATAAAAAAAAATATTTCAAATAAAAAATTTTCAAGTTCAAATATTTTTAATTTAGCATAAAATGAGGGTAGATCTCCTTTTGAGGCTTAATTGATTGAATTTTTCAGACACCAATTATAATATTAGTTTATTTTCGAAATAATAAATAAAGAAATAAGGGATTTATTGTTTTGGTTGAAATAAATCTAAAAATATTTTATGGGGTAATTTTTTTCTTTCTTAAGTTTTTCTTTAAGATTCATAAGAATTAAATTTGGAAATCTTTTCTAAAATTTCAAATTCCAGAGGATGAGTAAAACATGTAAAGCTGATATTATTTTTTTTGGTATATTTAAAAGGACCAAAAACAGATCTAAATCCTTAATAACATAAGTTTGAATTTTTAACTAAATATATCCCTTAATTGTTTCTTTGTCTTTTTTTCTTTATTTGTTGAAGATTTAATTATATTTCTGAGTTTGTTTTATTTAATAATGAGCCATGTATTTTCATGGAAATAGAAAGGTAGGAAGAAAGCTCAGAAAAAAAATGGCTTTAATTATTATAAAGTTTTCTGAATGAAGGATGTAATTTTTTTTCAGAGATATGATTATTATTTTAGAATGTTTTGGATTTTGGATATAATAAATTATGAGATGACATTTCAGATTTCATGTCAAATTTCTGTCCCACAAACCATTAAAATTGAGGGTATCGAAAATTCCACAGCCAATTTTAATTTGGCTGTGAGTCACATTTAATAGTAAATTGGCCATTGTATAACCCTCTTATATGGCTGCATCATGTAAATCTTGGAAGACTTAGAGATATTTCTTATACCTAAAGACTAAAAATTAATAAATAAAGATAGAAAATTATCTTTAATTAAAATTTCCAAAAAAAATTACAAAAAGTATTAACATTGTAAAAATACTATTTTACTTAGAAAATTCAAGTAACATAAAAATTCAACAAAAATATTGACAATGAAATATTTTTTAAGAAAAACTCAATATATTTCATCTACCTTCTCTCCAATCATAAACTCATTGATCTGATTTTACCATTTGACTCCCCATGAAATTTCAATTTGTTTTAACTCTTAGAGAGAACTATGTAACTCAGCTCTAAATACACTTGAAATAAGTTTAAAGTGGTTTAAGTATGAAAAAGTAAAAATCATTAAGATTTAGCTTTCATAATAAGTGTGTCTTCTCCCCTAATTTTTTTTCTAAAAATGAGGTGTGATGTGTAGCTCAGAAGCTATGATAAATTGAAGTATTTTAATTGAATTGTTAGAATGTGTAAATTTATCAAACAATTGAACTCAAATTTACTGATTAGTAATTGATAATTACAATTTTTTACTCTAATTTTTTGATTTAAATTGCATATGTGAAATATCAAGCATAACAAATGTGAAGGAATTAAACAAAGATAAACTGAAAAGAAAAAATTGAGCACAAAAAGGAAACATGGATCCAAGGGTTCCAGATTACTCAAAATTCCTTTCTGGAAGGCATGGGATGTCAAGATTTATGGAATATTGCATTTCTTTTGGGCTTGGATTAAATAAAACAGTCTGCGACTAAATTGATGATGAGGTTTTGATACCAACCAGGAAGGAATTGTCTTTTTTCAAATGGTAAAAGTTACCTTTAGGTTGAAAAACCTCACAAAATCAGATTTAACTGCTTCAAATGGTATTTACACTTATTCTCATGTTCTTTTAAGGCTAAAAACTACCTATTGCTACAATAAGGGCTGGTTTATAGAGCAAAAAATGGCTAAACCCATAAATTATTTTTTTCAAAACCAGGGTTCACTCATTCAATAATTGTATTTCTTTTCTTCCAATATTCTTCTCACAGCTTTTGAGAAGCAAATTTACTTTTGGAGAAAGATACAGTGATTATATAAAAGGATAGTTTATTTTTATAATTAGTTTAGTTACTGTTAAAAAAAATAATGAAACATTCCAGCCACCATTTTCAAAGAGTATAAAAAAATTATTCTACTCATTTTTTGTAACTATTTATATCATTTTTACCCTTGAGATACACCAGCATTTAATTAAGGAATCTTTTATTAATGTTAGCTTAGTTAATTCATTCCCAAGTTCCCTCTTGTGAATTTTATGTGTCTTTCATCTTTAATATGTGTTTTGGATACTACTCTATACTATTAATTTCTTGAAGTTCTTTTCTCAATTAATTACAGTTTAAATTTCTCTTGAATAAATGTTCTTTTTAACCTTACATAACCCCTGTGGGGTATTTTTGGTAAAAAAAATCAGTATTTCTAATATTATTTCTTGATAATGAGAAAGCTAAAGAAGATACTTTCAGTGTTTTCGACTTTGACAAATATTAACATACCCATTTCCAAATAAATTTCCACCTTATAAAAGCTTTG
Organism: Austropuccinia psidii; assembly: GCA_023105745.1. Taxonomy (NCBI): domain Eukaryota; kingdom Fungi; phylum Basidiomycota; class Pucciniomycetes; order Pucciniales; family Sphaerophragmiaceae; genus Austropuccinia; species Austropuccinia psidii. The sequence goes on from JALGQZ010000016.1 coordinate 11,774,123, forward strand.
AGTACAGGAACAGAACTATATTTTTTGATCAAAGTCTCATATCCACACCTTACATGTGTTTCCATATATTATTAAGTATGTCAAAGTTAAGCATTGTTGAAGATTTCAATATCTTGATCACTTAGTAAAGAAATTTTTAAGTGGAAAAAAGGGTTTTTCATGTAGGGAAAGATCAGAAATTATTAGAGAGTAAAAAGCACAAAAAAAGGCTAAAGGGAAGTATTTTAAGATTAAAAATGTTAAAAATGGGGAGCTTCAGCAATATTATTTAAAAAAAGGATGAAATAAAAAAAGTGGGAGTTTTATGGTAATATTTAAAGTAAAATTAGGGTATTTAAAGTTATAATTAAGTTTCATTATGAATTATTTTGTGAATTAGAGAAAATGAAAAAAATAAACAAATTACTGGTATGGAATGTTTCAGTTTTTCAAAAGCCTCAGGAATTTGCAAGATTATTATGAGTTTTTTTGGACTTTAATTATGTTTTTGGAAGAATTTTATAGGCTTAAGCTCTTTATTTTCATTTAGGGATGGGGAAAGTGTGAGATGATAAGGGATTTTGACTTCAATTGAGGCTCAGATAATCCCTTCAGTTAATTCAATAATTCTGCATCCCAATCTCACAAATTTAGAATTTTCCTGTGCTAAAGCCCAACCAGTTTTGGACATGGTCCAGTTTTTTTAATTTCAAAGGAGAATGAGGAATTCCATGAGACAGAGATCCAAACAAGGTTACCAAACACAATCAAAAATAGAAAGGTATATGGGGAAAGGCATATTCTCATTTGTTCCTTGCAGGCAAAAGAAAAACCCCATGGGGTCTTAATTGGGATGGGGCATAGGATGGTCCAAATTCTATGGGAAATCCACAGGTGACAACATTAGTATTTTCCAACAACCTTATTTAATTTATGTAATTTATTCTTCATACTTTATCTTGGGTGATCTTGAGAAAATAAAAGAATTCTTTTAATATATTTAATCTTCTATTAAGATTTTAAAACTTTCAAAATCATAAATTTATAGATATAAATCTTAATAATTAATTCAATATTAATGAATTAAAAAAGGATAAGATAACTTTATAAAATAGCTGATATAATTAAGCTTTTATCTTTATTATTTAATTTTTGAAAAACTGTAATTAAAAAATTTCGATCATTTTGGTGAAAAAATTGATTTATTGAGTTGAAAAAAATGAACATTGAATTTGAGGATTTCAGAAAAAAAAGTAAGTTTTTTTTATCTTGAAAAAGCAAATCTCATTCAAAATAGGTATGAAATGAGACAAAGAAGGAATAAAAGGACTAAAAATGTGGGATAAAATGAATCATTGAAAAATGAATTGAAAAACCAAAAAAAAGGAGTTTAATGATAAGATAACTCAAAAAGACTTTTTATATCTTTTGAGTGGAAGATGGAATAAAGAGGGGGGGAAAGGCTTTGGGAATTAAATTTTAATTTTTAGTTAGAGTAATTTTTTTTTTCAAAAAAGAAAATTAAGAAAAATTAATGAAAATTTAGATGAAAAAAGTTTCTTTTGGAACTATTAGTTTCAAAAGTACAAGCATTGAGAAGATCAAGGAAAAGAATTCGTGTGAATGTGTAAATTTTTCTAGTAACAAGAAAAAAAAAGATTTGGTTTGGGTTTAGGGAAATACCAAGAGAGTTTTTTTTTGAATAATTATAATAATGAATTTGGGCTCAGAATGCTTTGTATATTTTTACAAAAATCTTTAAATGCTTTTACCACTTGGGCACTTCTAAAAATATCTCTCTTTTTTCTTTGAGGAAAAATGTCCAAATGAAGTGATTATATTTAAATAAATAAAGGAGGTTTTTTTTAATATCTTAGAAATTATAATGATCAATAATTATTTTTCAAGCTTCAAGCAATTCAAGAAAAGTAGTATTTTCTTTTTTCAAAAGTTTTTAAAATGATAATTAATTTATCTAAGGTTATGTGACATTTAGGTTTAGGAATTCATAATTAATAAAAAAGAGGAATTGAAGGAGGTCATAGAAATTTCTTTCTTTTAATTTTTTTATTTTTTCTCTTTTTGAAAAATGATGATAATGTAAAATGATTGGGTCCAGCCTTTCATTCCTAGTAGGGTGAAAGGTTTTTTTGATTTATTTTTTAAATTCAACTTTAACTTTAATTTTTTGTCTACATAAACAATTATAAATTAAATTAAATTAAATCTTAAAATTTTATACATATATAGATATATATTTCTTTATTCAGATTAATCATTATTAAAATCCTACTTCTCTTTTTCAATTTTTATCTTTTAAATGGGAATTTTATGGTCTCGATTATTTGGAAAAGATGAAATCAAATTAATCATTTTAGGTATGATTGTTTTTCATTTTCATTTTATTTTTTCGTTGATTAATTTGATTTCCTGTTGAATCAAATATAAGTAAAAGAAATGAAAAGGTCATTATTTTGAAAGAAATTTTTGCTTTACTGATTCTTTAATACTTTTTTTTTCATTAAATAGGTTTAGATAATGCTGGAAAAAGTACGATTTTATATAAAATCACGATGGGTGAAGTAGTATCAACAGCTCCAACAGTAGGAGCTAATCAAGTTAGTAAACTCATTTTTTTCTTTTTTTCTATAGTTAAAGATAATGTCTTTTTTTTAGGAATTATTTGAGTATAAAAATCTTAAAATTCGCATGTGGGATTTAGGAGGACAAACGAATTTAAGGGTTTAGTTTTTTTGTTTATAAAGAAGATTTAAATAACAATTTTGACAGTTTTTTTTTCAATTTTCTTGCCTTAAATTTAGACGTCATGGTCTGCATATTACGCTCAAGCAAAGGTCAAAATCATATCAAAATCTCAAATTTATGTCTTGATTGAATAACATCAAACTAATTATGTTCTGTGACTTACTCCTTCAGGCCTTAATCATGGTCGTAGATTCAACGGATCGTTCTCGGCTGAATTTAGCAAAGGAGGAATTACATCGCGTAGCTTCTGATCCACTTTTAACCTCCCAATCGGGCTCAACTCCCCCTTGTCTTCTAATCATGGCCAACAAACAGGACGTCAAAGGGTCTGCCTGTACTTTTCTTAAAATGTACAATCAATAATCTCAACTGATCATCGATCTTCAATAGATGTATGACGCCTGCCCAAGTCTCAGAAGGTTTAGCTTTAACAGAATTGAGAGACCGTAAATGATTGATCTCAAACTCAAGTCTGCTATCACTTAATGCTCATATTCATTTGGTGTTCTTCAGGCCAATGGCAAATCATGGCTTGTTCTGCACTAACAGGAAAAGGACTTTTAGAAGGCATGGATTGGATTGCGTTAGTCACTTTAACCCACTAAAATTGATTTAAATATCTTTTTTTATTGATTTTCAAACGTTCACCCCTCATACCATTATCTAGAAACCGTCAGTAATTAGGTCAATATCCTTCATCGCAAAATTCAAGCCACTGACCAACTTTTTTGTTCAATTACTTCAATATCATAAACTCCTGCTATTTACTTTCAGAACTGAAATCACAAAAATAAATTTTATCAATTGGTGTGTTCTTGCTAGAGGCCAAAGTTTTTCCTACTTGATCGAATACTGCAACTGCGAGCGCAAAATGAAAAAATAGCTTCTTGGACACTTTCATCAACTCTTCGTCTCATTATTTTTATTGTTGTTATCAACAACCATTAACTGAAAACTATTGAGTGCATCTTTTATACTAATAGGAACCTTCGATTTCCCGCGCCTTCTCCCTAAAAAAAAACACTTGATCTTTCATCTCTTGGAAGGCCCAGCTGCATTTTTTTTCAACTCGCAATTTGGATGTTTGTTGTGAGCAACGTCTTTTTTTTTACGAGTTCACTTAATTTTTGAGCGGACCCACTTGCTTTGTTTTGAAAATAGATCATTAGTTTTGAAGTCGGTTTTTGTAATGAGATCAACTTTTTTGATCAAAAAGATTTCCTTTTTTTTTTGAAGCGACAGTCAAATTAAAACAATCAGCTGGCGTACCTTCTTGTTTAAACTAATACATCAGCGGCATATGTCTAGTTCCTGTGACGATGACACAGAGAAAACAAGCTTATACAGATTTTTAACTACTCCCCTGATCGTTAACTGCAATAAGCATTGAAGGCAATTGTAAAAAAGCTGTAAGCGATGGAATATTGCGTAACTACACAAGACCTTTGTTTCATTTGCGAGAATACTAGTTAGGCCTTTATGCTTAATCCAAAATTACTTGTGGCTTTGATGGTGGTGATTCTGTTTTTTGAAAAGCCATGCGAAACTTCAGGCAAATTTGTGCCAACTTAAATTAATGAGTTGGTTAGTTATTTGAAATGCATAAAAGAACTTTACAAGCTATAACAAACCGCAACTGCTCTTCATAAAAAGCTTGTAGCGCTATTTGCCACACAATTTTGAGTTGAAGATTTTGTTGAGATCTCCAAAAAAGCTTGAAACAGTTTAAGTAAAGAAACAAACCTGAAAAGCCTAAAAATTAATCGGTTTTAAAGTAGATAGGAGCTACCAAAACAATTTCAAAAAAAACTTTGTTTAACTGAAGTTTTTAATATAATTTATATTGAGATAATAAAAATAACTAAAAGTTCATGAAACCTAACCAACTCAGTTTTTTTTGTTGGATGGGGAGGAGGCTAGTTTTTATTTATTTATTTACTAGTATTATAGCGTTAACAAAATGGGAAAAATGAAAATTTAGATATCAAGTCATCAAAAATATTTGTGAAATCAATTTAGTTTTGGTTAGCTAATATGACTTAGAAAATGATAAAAACAATTTCAAGTTTCGTTTAAGCTTCTTCATGTAAACATTGCCAATATTTTCTATCATCAATCTGTTTTGAAATTTCAAAACATAAAAAAGAAATGGAAAAATATTTGATATTAATGCACAAATGAATGTGAGTATGATTAATTGAATACAAATTTCAATATTTAAATAAATTAAAGAGAAATATGTATTGAAAAACGGCTACTTGTGGACTCATTAAATTCTAATCAAACTTTGAACAATTTAAATAAAATTAACTAAGTGGATTTTATGAGATTAACTTGCATTAAGAAAAATTGAATATCATTCTTTAAGATAATGTAATCATCAGATTTGAAAGTCTTTTTTTGATTAAAAAAAAGAGAAAGAATTAACTAATTTGACAATAAAAAATCAGTTTGAAGAAAAAAAACCCTTTCCAAAAAAAATTAAACTAGGAAATCAAAAAATCTTTTACTCTTGTTTTTTTTTTGAATGAAGGTTTTTATCTAAATAAAAGTATAAATACTTTTGAGGATTCTCATCAAAAAGAGGTTAGGATATTTTATTTTATTTATATTTAAAAGAATTCATTTTAGGTATTATTTTTTTTTTGCATTATACCTTTTCTACATTTGAAAATGGAAACTAAAAAAAAATCAAACATATTTTTTTTCTATCATAAATGTATCAACTTATTATTTCATGTAAAAAGATTCTATTATTTTTTTTTAAAAAAAGAGCTTTAATTAAATTCAAAAGTGAACTAATGTCACAGGGGCTCTTTGAAGTGAAGAGGGCCTGGCACTCAGTAAACTGGGAATCACTTATGGAGGGCTCAGGATATGGTAAGAGAGAAATACACTTAAGAGTGCAAAGAGATGAATTACTAAAATAAAGAATATAAGAAAGCAGCAACAAAAGAAATAAGAGTAAAGAATAAAAGAGCCAACCACAAACAAGTCCAAGTCCACTGTTTCAACCTGTCAGAATGAAAAGAGAAGGGTTAATAAGGATATGGCCACCCAACTCATACTGTACAGGCAAAGAGAGAAAATGCAAAGACTAACTTAATATTAAATAAATATAATACCCAAAATAAGGATAATAATATTCATTAAATAATAAATAAACTAAATTAATTAACTGGGGAACAGTCCCCAGGGGGGAGAAAGAGGGGCTGGTATATGTGAGAATCACCAGCCCTGATCCAGAGAGAGAATTTTCATGAGAGGATTGAATGATTGAATTGAGTCTGGCCAATACAGGTACTGTACAGTTGTACAGGACCTGTACAAGAGGTGTGGTGAAGTTGAGTGATCATACAGTTTCATAATGGTGTATCCAAACTGTATTGGGTGAATCCAACCTGTACAGATGTTGACAGGCTGTATTGATGTACCAAACTGTATGCATGTTTCAGAATGAAGATTGCTGAAACTGAATGCTGATGCAGATACTGGATCTTCTGATTTGAGGTGTTTGAGTGGGTGTATTAATAAATGCCCTTACGGTGAGTGGTTTTTACAAATAAATCAAAAATTTGAGTTTTTTCTTCTATAATGAAAAAAGATAATTATCAAAAGAAAAAAAGAAAATTATACTTGTTTTTTTTTTGTATTTTTATAATTTAATTTGGTCTAAACAAATTACACTCTTTTTTTAAATTACTTTTAATATCTTAAGATGAAGTTTTTTCAACTAGCTTATTACTAAAAAAAGGCCATATTTTTATCTGAATACTTATAAATATTCTTAAAGAATTATTTAAAATGAATAAATTTTTTAGGAATCAATGTTTATAAATATCTACTAAACTTTTGAATTTAAAATTCTTTGAAATTTTATTTCAAATTTTGAGGGAATAAAAGGAAAGATTAAAAAAAACTCATACCAAATTGAATCTAAAACATCTTTATTAATTGAAATAACTTTAATATATACTACATTAAGTTGATGGGTTTTTGGGATGGATGTGATTTACTCTTGAATAGATTTATATGATGATAAGAGAGTTCAAATATTCTCATTAAATTGTAAAAATAAAGATAATTCCTTATATTTAATTCTTAAATAATTTTTTTGTATGAGATCAGAGAAATGAATATTGAAGGATTTCTTTTAAATTCATAGAAATTCAGCTTCAAATTTTACGAATAAGCTTGAAGATTCTATCAATATTTATATGAGTCAGAAAGACAAAATGAGTCCATATTTTTAGAAAAATCCTTTTTTTCTGTTTCTTTATAATGTAAAGTATTTCTATATACCTCAACAAAGTTTTTAATTGATTAATATGCCTTTGTAGTTGAAGAGAAGATAACATAAGATAATGCTTCAACTATGCTCATGTGTTATCTATACAGTAACTTTTATTTCTCTTAAAAAGAAGCGGAAATCAATTTTTAAAGCCATAGCTATGGCTTTGAAGTGACTTTTATCTATTAGTTTCAGCAAAATTGGCTGAAGCATTTAATCAAGAAACACAAATAACTGCTTTAGTCATGCTTGGGCTAGGCCGTTAGTAATATATATGTTACACAGTTTTTCAAACCTCTTAAAATTTGGTTCTCTCTTTTTATGAAGTGATTCTTTTCCTACCACATAAATTTTGGTAGAAACAAAAAAATATGGATTTGAAAATTTTATGGGTTATCATACTTTACTTGATCTAACAAACATGTTGTGGTTTAGGGATTTTACTTCTCAAAAACTCATGAGTTGATGTTTGTTAAGAATTGTTAAATGGAAAGCAGTATAGCTCACATAAATACAGTAAAAAAGTAGTCATCAATATGGTATTTTTGAATTCTATTTTCATAATTTGGGTAATTAATTAGAAATCACATTTTCCTCTGAGCCTATTTCAAAAGTTTTATTGTAAATTTCAATCACAAATAATTATAATTAAGGTGCTTTGAAGGTATGTATAGTTCCTACATCAAGTGGTTGATTACTCAATTTAAAATTTTATCTAAAGAGCTCCAAAAATATTTTTATTATATTAAAAGTGAAAATATGACCTTTGAAATTCTCGACTAGTAGAGTTTTCAGTTTCTTGAGTTTTGCAATTGTGGGTTACAACCAATAAGTTTTGTATAAAATATTGAAGAAAACATCAAGCCCTTACTATTTATATAAAGCTTATATCAAAGGTGATAGAAATATCTCTTTACAACGAAATTTGAGAGATTGAATCTATCAATTGAAAGAGGGAGAATCTTTAAGGGATGATGGAATGGGAAGAAAATGAAATGCTTAATTTATCCTCATTTTCTGTCAGTCTCAAAAGTCATAGATACCAAAAATATGGTGGTAGAATAGAGATGGTTTGAGTTAATTTCACAGATAGATGATAGTGAAAAATTGAAAATAAGTTAATAGAAGTAAGGTCAAAAGTAAAAGAGGCCAGTCTAAGAAGTGTTGAAAATTACTTTTTTCTAATACTAATGTAGTAGAAAATTAAAGCTCTCAATTTAAATCTTACACAATGTGAATCCACCTCAAATTTTCCTCCATTAAATTGTACTTATTAAAGATTCTTTGTATTTTTTAAATACTTCAGCGATCCATTTCTCAGTGAGATCAATTAAATTTTTTGGAATCCCTGAAGAACTGGAAAAAAAATCTATTTTAACATAGAATTTTTCCCATTATAATAATAATTGAGACAAATTCTTAGAAATTCCTTTCTTCAAGAATAATTAAAGCCTCAGAAATCTTGATAATTTGAATTTTTTTTTTGAAAGGGAAACCTGATACTTTCTCTTGATATCTTTGAGGTCCTTAATCAAGGATGAAATTTGAGGTTTATTAAGGATAAGATTTAGATCAATTTTTGAAGAATAATCTACTATCTAAAGCTGACCTTTCCAATCCTCATGATACCATTTTAGTATTTCAAGTTTCCAGATTATGGCTCAATTCAATTGAAACCTTTAATGGTTCTTATATCAGTTTTTTGGCTTAATTAAACAATAAAAAGGTTTTTTTAGTCAGTTTCCGATATCTAATCCCTTAATTTTATGGTGATTTAGCCCATTTTAAAGTAAACCTGAGGGATTTATGGTGAATTTTGAAAAAGAAGCCTAGTGGTATTTTGGAGGATTATGAATAATTTTTCCAAATTTCAAATCATATTCCAATTTTTTTGACTGATGATAAGATGTTTTTCAGTAAAATCTCTTCTTCTAAATTATCTCTTTCATAATTAAGTAATACTTCCTTTAATTTTGAGATGGTGAGTGATATATTTATTTTTTTATAAGAATTTACTTTAATTTTTAAAAGAAATGAGCTTTCAAAATTTATTAATTAATAAATGTAGGATTAAAAATTAATAATTTTTCATCTGATAGAAGATAAGTTTTTTTCTGGTGAAAAAGATATTGAATTTTTAAGAGAATACTAATTCTAATAAAAAACTGGAGTAAATGTATTTTATGATATTAAGCTCTGTAATGCTGGTATAAGTTGCCCTAGTGATGGGGAGAAAAAGTACAGTGTGATATTTCATGACAAATTTTTATTTAAAATAAATATAAAAAATGTAGGAAGCTATTGGGTTTAAAGTTTTCTCAATAAAAAAAAGAAAATAATATAGATTATGGGATTTTTGGATTGTACCAAATATTAAAATTACTTTTTCTATGGATTTTTGAAGGCTCCAGTTTTGAAAAGGTATGTGTTAGGATGGAGTCTAATATATATATATATATATATATATATATATACCTAAAAACAATATTTTTAATGATATAATAAGGTAACTGGAATGAAAGCCAAGTATTACAAAGGAAAAGATGGGTATATGAATTATTCAAGATGAGAAATCAGAAATTCAAAAGACTAGTACTCTTTTGTTTGATATGTGTTTTTTGTGAAACTAAATGAATACTATCCAGTATTAAGTATATAAAGGAGGTGATATGTTTTGAAATTTGTTATATATAGCTTCACTGATGTGTGATAATGAATATTAACTAATCAAGACGATCAACTTGGGAATATCATTTCTCTATTAAGGAATATTGATATAGAGTTTGAATACATAGAACTATCCAGAATTCTGAAAAAAACTGAGTCTATATCCTTTGATAACATTACAAAGAAGATAACAATGCTAAGATGATATTTATCATAATTTAGGCAGTTCATATCTATAATTAAAATCAAAATGAGCCCTTCAATTTTTGACTTAAAAAATACAAAATAAGATAAAAAAATCAAAAAATATTGATATATAAGTATATTTTTCAACAATTTGTTACTGACCTTATTAATCTGAAATTAATCAAGTAGTTAAAATTACAATTAAATTCATATTTTTAAGCTTATTTGTGTAATAAAAATATATGATGAGTAGTGTAAAACACATATTTATTATTATTTTTTAATTTAAACCAACTTTTACAATGAAGTATACTATACTTAAAATAATTTGGTTTCAAGCCGAAAGAAGGAAATATTCTTACTTATAATAGCACAAAGCAGCAAACAGAAAATAAAAAATTTCTGAAAACAGCAAGATTTACCTCTATAAACATGGTATCATCAAGGGCTCAAACACAAATAATCATAATAAAAAGTATATTATAGGATTACTGAATGAACTTTACACAAGAGAGTCTCAAAAAGATAAAATTGATACATGAAAAAATCCTCTCAAAAAACCAGCTTTAAAACAAAATGAACCCTTCACCATGCGTAAAATGAATTCACCTGTCTACAGGTGAATCCATTGAAATTCAGGTTGAACACAGCAAGGATAAAACATGAATTTTGGTTGGATATTGCTAGAGACTTAGATATTTGAATATTTTTCATGATTATTCGAGATTATCAGAAACAGAATTTTGAAGAATTTCAACTCAAAGAAGAACTCCACCTCCTTATTTCCTTCCACCAAAAATTTTTCAATTAGAAAATTCTTGAGAAACAGATATATTTTGAAATTTGAAAAGAAAAAACGAGCATAGATATAAATTTTGATCTTAAGCTTAAAGCGAGTTTTATCTAATATAAATTTATATAATATTAAATAAAAATATCCTTTTCAGTTGATTATTTGAGAGTAAAATCTTGAGAAAACTGAGATAAAGGCTTTTCGAGATAATTTTCATTCTAAATGAAAGCTCTTAGAGCTTTCCTTTTATTGAAAAAGACTTGATTGTTGATTTTTATTTATGAAAAACAGAAAAAAAATTAACTATCAATAACATTCTAAAAATATTATGAATTTTGTTTCTGAAATAACAAAAACCATATTTCATTTCCTTGGGAACTTGTTAGAGAATAAATTTATGAAAAAAATGCAACTCAATTTAATTTCAAATTTTTGAAAATGCTTTATTTACATTTACCACACCTTAATATTTTTTACAACATTCGAAAAATTTATCTTTATCATGAATGTATTAAGATAGATAAATTGGTAATTATCTACAAGAATCTCAATATTAAAATTATGTTGGGTTTTTCTTTCATTTTTCTACAGAAGAAAAAAGAAAAGAAGAAAGGAAGAAAAATTTCAATAAGTATATATATCCATTTTTAGAATATTTAAAATTCAAAATGAAAAAAGACAACTCTTTTGTATCAAATTAATTATTTCCTTTCTTACTTTGATTTTTTAGCTTATGTTTAATTTCATCTTTTATTATTTTTTACCTTGAGAGGTTGATGTGAGTTTAGTTCTTTTCTTTTGATTTTTGTTTTTTTTGAAATATCTTCAATAAAATTCATTAAATATTCATAAAATTTGATTATATTTTTTGATTTTCTTTATTCAAACTTGAATTTGTATATTTATTTTCATTGATTTATTCAATTTTTATGCTCATTGTTTGTACTTTTGTTTCAAATACCTTTCCATTGTTTTTCATTAATTTCTTGATTGTTTTATTTTGTTTATTTTTCTTACAATCATTTTTGTTATACTTTCTCTTGGGAGAAATATTCAAAGGAATGAATTTTGTAATTTTTTTCTTTGAAAAAGATTTTCTCATTACAATTTTTAACTTGAACAGATATTTCTTCAATAATTCTTTCTTTTACCTGATTTTTTTTGGTCAAAGTTTATTTATTTATTTATATTTTTGTGATTTCTGTTTCAATTTTTGCTCTTTATTCAAAACAACAACAAAAATTTCATTCAGTAATTTTCTCGAAAAATAGAACTATTTTTCAGAAAATGTTTTTGATTTTGTTTAATTTTTTTTTTTGTGATATAGAAATTTTTCATTTAGAAAAAGGTTTTCTTTAAATTTCTATTTCTTTTAAAAAAAGATTCCTTTGTCAAGAAAAATTTTCATATTTTTATTTTCTCATTTCTTTTTGGAAATTGTCTTTCAGTGTTATAAATATATGGTTTTATTAAAGAAATAAATAACTTGAAAAAATTCTTAATTGAGGTAAAAAGAATCTGTAGGATATATACCTTGAAAGCAATAAAGGAGTATAGTCCACACCCATTTTTTAACTCATCGCAAGAATTCCTGAAGATTTTTATTTTTCAAGTAAAAAACAAAAATAGAAAATTAAGAAAATTGATTCACCATTCAAAAACATTTTTTGGCTCAAAAATAAAGAAACTAAAAAGAAAGATAATTAAATAAAATATAATAAAAAAACCAAAATAAAACAAGTTTTTCTTTAAAATTTATCACATCGATATTTTTTGGCTGTGCATATGTATTTGTCTTATATATTTAGCTTATTTCATTATCTCACTTCATTTCACTCTGATTTTTCTTGTGAAAGAATTGATATTCAAATGTGTTCAATAAATATATTTTATATTATTATTCAGTTCTTTTTGTCTGTTTTTAAAGTAACAGTCCTAAAAGAGTGTGAATTTTCAGGTTTTTCCATTTTTTTGCATTTACCTCTCACCCAACACTTGAATTTTAGGATAAATTTTCAAGCTGAAAGCCTGAAGACTTTAATTTTACATGATATTCAGACATTTTTAACTTAGTAAGTAGACTGAAGTCAATAAAATTCAGTAAATATTTGAAAAAATCCTTCATTTTTGCTTATTTAGCTAAAAGAAAGTAAGTACTCCATTCAAAAAATGAAATTTTTTTAATTTTCTCCAATTGTATGGCCAATTTTAGAAAATAAACTTTTAATTTCATTAATTTATCTGAATCCTGTTAATCAATATATTTTAAGGTCACAAGAAAGAATTTATTGCCTTTCTTAATGGGAATTGGATTCATGAATAAAAGAGCTCAAAGGTTGAGATTTCAGATTCTAAATTATGGATTTTGTTTTTAAATATTCAATATCTTTTGATCTTTTGTTGGGAGAATGAAGTGAGTGGTGTTCACTTTTGTTTGAGAAAAAAGTATAAGATTAATTTATGTTTTTTGAAACAAGTGTTATATTTGAAGCTCAAGATTTTGAGGTTTGATACCCCTTATTATATGATCATATTATTTGAAAAGTTTGATGCAAGATAAGATAGTGTTATCTATATAGATTTTATTTGAAAGTTCCGTTTTGTAGGTTATAATTTAGACTATGCAAATCGTATTTTGACAGAATGAATTCCTATCTACCAAGGATATCATGAGGTAATAATTTCATAAAATACAGATCTTGCAATTATATTTGACAAGATTTCAAGACTTTCATGGGCAGGAGGAAGGTTCAAGTCTTAATTTTTTGAAAATAGTACACAATTAATATCAGGAATATGACAAAAGAATGTGATTTTTATGAGAAGTTTATTAAAATTGAGTATTATGGCCTGTAAATCTTACTAAAACAACTAATTCAAAATTTGGTAGCTTTAATCTAATTTGTCTTCCAATGAGACTCTCTTTATGAGAGGAAAATCACTTGACAAACTCAAAGATACAATTCAAATTTTCTGAAAAAAACCATTTTTCAAAGAAAACTTCTTTCTTATTCGATTAATTACTTAAGAGGGAAAATTAAATATCCTTGAATGTATTCAGAATTGATTAGAAGCTACAGGAATACTAAGAAATTAATGGAAATTTGGTATTTTTTACCAATTGAACTTGAAAGAAATTCCTCACAGGTCTGAAAGTGCTTCCAAAAGGAATTTATTGTACAATTACTTGATGAGAGTCAAAACTATGAAAAGGAAAGGGCTCTTAAGCTCAATTGGTCCGCCCTGCTGTTTCATTTGCACAATGGTTTTTTAAAATATGGGGATATTTCAAAAATTTCCACATTTTTCAAAATATTCCAGTTACTTATAGATACCTCAAAGTTGCTTTAAAAAATTGATTTTTACTTATAATTGGGAGTGTATATATTTTTCAATGAGCCTGGAATATCGGACTACAAAGATATTTAAACCTTGGCTCTAACCCTGTATAACCAATATCAAAATTAATACCAAAAAATTTCCCATTTTAAATAATCCTACTAATGCTAAGTAATTTCCTATAACTAAGTTTAATAAAATATTTAGAATTTATAGCTTTGAATTGAAGAATTTATTCCATTGAAAAATGGAACCAAGTGCAATCTTAATGGAGATATTAATCTAAAGATTTGAATACGCTTTCATTCTGTAATATGAAATATGATGGATTTAAGCCATACCAATATCCCACAATAGAATAAGAATCTTGGGATTTATCGCGAGTTTTTCTTTTCTTCTGTTTTATTGAATTCTGATAACTGTTAAAGACAAAGACTTGAGGAATTTTTATTACAAGTTTTCCTCACCCACAATTATATCTTCCCTCTATCAAGACAGTAAATTAAAGTTTCTTCTTTGAAGTTACCAAAAAGTGCAATTTAATTAAATGAGGACTGAACATTTTTGAGGAAAATAGTTTGTCAAACATTTTATGATTCTTAATATGCATCTTTAGGAATATTCAATTTTCAAATCTCTGATTACACACCGAATTTGTTTCTTTCCATCAGAAGTAAAGTAAAAAAGTGAATCTATTTTCAATAGACAGATAAATAAGTAATTTTTAACTTTAATAAAGAAAATTCCTTTAATATAAATTATATCTTTAAATAGCTCAAGTTAACAAATACATCAGTGTGTCAAAAATGGTGTCGATATTCATTAAGGAAGATGAACACTTACAGAAAATTAACAAATGTTATTGAGCGACTTTACATATCCTGTCAGACTGAAAGATATCTGATATCGCTAATAAAGCTTATATTTTTGAAGTTTTTGTTTCAAACAAATAAATGTAGTTCTTTCATTTCCTCTGTATTTAATTAATCTCAAATTGGGAATGATATCTCCATATTTCTTATTTCAAAATTTCAATTCTTTTCTTAGATGCCTCCAATTCATGTGCATATATGAAATAGATTTTCTAGATCGTCAAGATTTTGAATCAATATAATTATCTCTCTCCACAGAAGAATCAGGGATTTAATGATGTCTAGAGCTAAGATAATATTAATATCTCATTCTTTAGATGCTGATACATATAAAAGGATATCAACTAAAATCTGAAGAGTTATATACCCCCAAAAAAGGATTTTTAGAATGAAATTTAGCCAATAATAAAGTAATGATGAGCATGTCTATTCCCCTTATAATTTTTCTTATCATATGATTTATTATATTTGAGCTCCATTGTACAAAATAATTTTTTATACATAAATAATTCAAGACAAAAACATAAAATCGAATTAAATATTAATCATATTTGAATACTAAATACTTCTCAATATGAGTATCAGGTCTTACTTCCAGAGATCTCTATACAAGATAATTGATTAACTCAAGGTATCTCTAGCTTAATAGTACTTCAAAATATTTCACAAATATCATAATTATTTACTGTGTGGGAATATATTTTGATATAAATAATGTTAAGAAACAAATTTCCCATCCTGACATACCATGACAGTTCAGATGAAACAATACTACTATTCTTAGTAAGTGTTTGTATAAAACAAGGTAATAGTAGTAATAAGTAAGCTTTAAGGGTAAATAGAAGAAAGCAAATGATATAATTAAGACAGAAATTTGACTACCTATTTTCTTTTCCAGTTTAACCCCACTACACTATCCAGAGAAGCTTTATGAGGATTATTATGCAAATTAAAGAATTATTTTAAATTGTTTTTGTAGATATTTTTTTCTGTACATAATATTTTTAATGAGTAAGTATAACCAGAATTAGTGATTATTATAATTGGAATTAAAATAAGGATGATGATAAATGAATAGCAGATATTTAGGAATAATAGGGGACATAAAAGGCTCAAGATGTAGAACAAAATGACTTTTGAAATATTAGTTTTGGGTAGTTTTGATGTATTTTTTCTGTGATAAACCACCCAAGAAGGGGCAAATAACTATTTAGCTTACTTGAATTAATAAAAATCTTTAATAATCACAGTTTAAATCATTTATTTTACGATTGAAAAAGCTAAACTACATCAGCTTTTGGCTTATGGGATCTCAAACTTTCTTGTTATAATAGAAGGAGTTAGTATTGTAAATTTATTCTTAAAGGTGCATGGTATATATTATAAAGTGTTGTGATTTATCTATTGTTTTTTAATAGTGAATTTATTCCAAGAGAAATATGGAATACTAATGGATTCAAGAAATATTTTTAAAAATGGAGGATGTGAGGAAGTTGTGAGTGAAGTCACTGCTTTGGCAGTTTTCAAAAACACCTCACATAATTGGCTGTCATTTCAAATTCCACCTCACCCAGAGGTTAAACCTGCTATGAATCTGGAATGTGCACACAGTGACTGCATATACTTCTGAAGTCACACACATTACAGAGGTCTAGCACACAATACCTACTCCAACTGCAATGACAGGGAAATCTTACTGTATTTCACAAGGTGGGAGGAAAGCCAAGCGTTAGAGCTTGTAAGGAGGACCTTTGGCTTTGAAGAATGAAACTAGGAATTAAATGGGCTAAAGCCACAAGGAACATTCCCAAAAACCTCAGATTATTGTAGAAGTAAAATTTCTGAAAGCATTATGAATTCTTAGGAATATTATCAATACAGTCAATGCAGGTAACACAGAAATACAGGAAATCAGATAAATACAGATTTTAATCAAAGAAAATATCTGAAAAAGAACCTAAAAGTAAGCCCTCAAATACCAGAAAGCTATAGACCATTGAAACAAAAAAAGCTGAATTATGAGTAATAAGTTGGGCAATAAATAGAGATAAGGGTTCAAGGGAAAATATTTCACAGCCTCAAGCCACAAAAGTATGTCAGAAAGTTAGATTAAAATGAATTTGTATAATTTGTCAGAAACACATCATGTCAATGAATATATTGGAGTGAAGCAATATTATTTGTCAAAACTATGTACTTGTGTGATTTTGAAACAGATTATGCCTATAAATCCAAATTTGAAGTTTTAACTTCTTTGCACAAAAGTCTGAGGATGAAAATTTTCAGGTCCCCTAATTTTTGCACTCCCATTGAGAGCCTCAACAGGTATAAATAGGAGATCACCACCCCCCTTTCCCTTTAACCCCTATAGAAATTGTAACTTGAACTTATTTTTTCTAATCTCTCCTCTAGAAGGTTTTAAGAAAGTACCAGTTGATCTACAAATCAAAATTTGAATTTACTCTGTATGAGAACTCATCTGGAAGCTTATGCTATAGGTTTTCTGATAAATCAAGCCCAGTAGCTAAGGTATGTTGTTGACAGTTCTCAAGAGATCCAAAAGTGTGAATAGAGTTAAGTTAGTATCTAACAAGAAGGAAAATTAGTGATTAGATTAAAGTAATTAGGGCCTTAAATATTGAATATAATTAGCAAGGTGTTTCTTTAGCTTTGGGTTAAACCTTAAGAGTGATTGTGAGAACATTTTGACAGAATACCATCAACAGAGTTGATTTAACAGGCCTTAAAGTAAGAACTAATTCATTTTCAAATTTTATATATAGTTTTTGCTTTAAGTTTTACAAAAAAATCAATTTCTCCTACTGAAAAAGTGAAGCTGTACAGCCAGAAGTAAACTTACCAATTTTAAAGTAAAATTAAACCATTTGTTTTAAATATTTGTGAGCTTTATTTTTCTGTAAAATACCCTCAAAGAAAGTAATTTTCTCCGTTGCAAAGATAAACCTGAACAGATGAAGTAGTTTTTCTTCTTTTGAAAGAAAAGTAAATTTTTCTTTATTAGTTGATACCTAATAAAGTAACATCAAAAAAAGAAATAAGAAAAACCAATACAAAGGTAACCATTATTAGTATTTTATTGCTAAAATATACCTAGTAGTAATACTTTTACCAACTAAGTACATATTAGATAGCTTATACTAACAGCCAACCACCACATGAAACATCAGATTATCTATATTGAGATTTATTAATAACCATTATTGAGGTCTTAGACTATCCAAAACACCACAATGGGCTTTATTTTTTATATTTTTAGGAATTTCATTCCATACCATTGAATATTATTGTGATTTTATTTTCTATACTTACTGAAGAGCTCTAAAGAAAAGAATATTTGTTGCAGTTTATGTACTATCAAGGGTGTTTTCAGTTCCCTGTTATAAATGTTTCATATTACCTTGGAATTTTTTTTTCAATTATATTGAGAGATGAAGCCAGCCTACTAAAAGTATTCAAAATAATTAATTGGTCAAGGATTCAAGTAAAAAACCTTCTAAGTAGAGAAAACCTTAATAATAGAATTTTGAGTAGTACTTTATGATAAAGTCACTATAAATAAATAGAATTGACTGGGAAACTAAGTCAAGAGATCTTAGCATATTAGGAAGGGAATTTTAGAGTATTTTAGAACAATTGAAGAGCAAGGCCTTCAAGTATCAAAAAGAAATTCAAAACTGTTTTCTTGTTATTTCCCCTTGCAGGTGGTAAGATTTTTCTATTAAACTCTGATTTCATTGCTATACATAAAGATAACTATGACTATTAAAATAGAATATAATAAGTAGATTTATCATAAAAAAAATAGAGAACTGCTTAATTATTTCTTCCACTTGTTATACACTACTAGTTATCATAACAGTAAGAAGTACCTTTATACTAGAATCAATTTAAGAAAGCTTCAATAATAAAGCTTCTTGTTAAAATAATACAAAATGATTATAATTAATAACTATTTTTTTCAAGAGTAATTATTATGAATTATTGAATAAAAAAATTCAAGAATTTGATGGATTTCTCACTAATACTTTAATAATAACTTGAGAGACATTGGTAGAGAGATTTGATGGATGCAAGGAATCAAAAGTTGGATAAATCAATAAGATATTAAAGATTGATATTATGTTATTTCACATATTTAAGAATTAGAGAAAATATTTAAAATACTTATGAATTATTTACTAAATATAATTACTTGGTGGTATGAGTGATTTAAATATTTGACCAAAATTATAATAAGATTTCTTCAAAAAACAGCAATAGTAGGCTTTTTTTAAGCATAAAATAGATCACAGAGAGAGACATGGAGCAAACTTGAAAATAAGTTAGTGAGGTACCAGTTACCAAATTTGGATTATTGATTACATCAATTTTTGTCATGCAAGATTGTTATAATTACTTGATTAAGTAATTTTACATGGCTAAAAACCAATTCTCCCTTTATTTAAGGATTAATATTGTTTTCTAAAGTTAATCAATGTTATTGGAAATTTCATCACAGGTTGTATTTTATGTGAATTTTTGAAGATTAAGTGTTTCATGTAGCATAATCAAAAATTGACTGTAAGTAAAACTTTCAATTTTAATTATGAAGTAAGAATTATTTTTGGGATTAGTTTGGATGATATATATTTCCATTCACCATGAAAACAATAGCTATAACCACTGGCAGGGATAGCAGTTCAAACCAAGATTTCATCTTGCTTCAAATGAGGTTCTAACATGCTATTACTATCTGGTCATCTTCTAAGCCATATATTCAAGATTGGAATATTTTTTACATAGACCTCAATTTAAGTGTTTTATATTTAATTTATTTTACAAGTACCTTCTTCCAATTAATTTCTTTAATAAAAAATTAGAGATAAAACCTCCATGGTAAGGCTATTCGTGGTAAAATATTACATTTGATATCACTATTCCTCAGTTTTCTCCTTTACTAATATCCAATAATATTAATATTTGAATAATATTCTCCTTAGATAGCAAGAATTAGATCACTTAAATGTATTAATTAATCAAAATTACAGAATATTTTCATCTTTATTAATATTCCTCATCATTATCATCCTCTATTGAATTGAGTTCAGTTGTAACACCAAAAATTTCTATATCTCCTTGTTTTCCTTGAATTTAATTCAATCTTCATTTAATAGCACTAAAAAAGAAAGAAATCAATTCTATTTTCACCTTTCAAATGTTCACTATGAAATTTTCATTAGAATTTAATTAAATAAACTACTTCAAAAATACAGTGTCTCATCATATTCCAAAAATAACTTTTTTAATTCCGAGATGAGAGGAAACATTCCCATAGCTTTTCCAAAGAGTGGAATTTGGAAAAATTTGGAGCTTTTGTATATGATAGATATTCGCAAAGAATTATTACTTTTGAAAAATAAAATTTTTCTGTGATATAGAAGCTACTTTATCAAAATATAGCTAAAAAGCCCTTTCATGAAATTTTCTTTGTATGTGCAAGTTTTATTTTTTGAGAAAAAAATGAGCTAAAATTTTTGAAAGAACTTAAAGACTTCTGAAATGGAAATTTAATCACATTTTGGCCATTATATTTAGAGAATTTTTGAAAAAAAATGATGAAATGACAACATATTTTCTCAAGTAAAAATTTTGAAAAAATTATGATCTGACCCATTAAGATATTGTTTTCTAGCTTTACTAATAGTTATACTGTTTCTATAAATAATTAAATGAAATTTAATATAATTCCTGACTGCTATTTTTGATACTGTGAAGAGAGCTGAAGAAATGGACAGATATGAAAATAATGAATTTTTTTGATTCACTATAATATGATTATTCTTACCAAAACAACAATTGATTATAATAAGATTTAATTAGTTTTTATATGCTAAGTTTTTAAAAGGAAATTAGTTTATTTTAGGCAAAGTTTCTAAATTATTTTGGAAAAGATATTAATTTTTTCAATACCTACTTTTAAAGAAAGCAAATTGTTTAACAAAATGGAATTTCTTTAAAAAATTTTATGCCTCAATTTTTATAAATGAATTTGATATAGCTTGAATCAATGTGTTCTCTGCTAGATTTAAAAATATATTCCAATTGAAAAGAAATCACAAACAAATTAATTGAAATTTGTTTTTTGAGAAATTATGCATTAAAATATTTTCAAAAACCAATTCTTGGAATAAATAGAATAATTTAAAATTCAATAAGTAAAAAAACTTGATCCTTATTATCTATCTTTAGCATATACTAAAAATACTCTCAATATGACTATTTGTAGCAATGAATCAAATTGAATACTTTCTTATTCCAGTGGTGATACAAATATCTATATGATGGCTTTTAACTATATGCCAACATAAATATTTTCAGAAAACCTGAGATGTTTTGGAAAATACATTTTTAGAACAATAAAAAGGTTTAAAACATATTTTCTCTTTCCAAGAGGGTAAAACTACCCTTAAGCTAAAACAATCTTATTAGAAACAGTTTTAACTTGTTTTGATGTCTCTTACACACATTATGACGTGTTTTGAAGGCTTTAAGACAGGTATTACTATGAAATTGCTGATTTAAGGGACTAAAATGGCTAAAACCAGACCCTTTTGTTCAAAACCAGGGTTCAATGATGCCATAATTGGCTTTTCTTTTATCAGAGTGTTTCTCACGACTGATTAGAGGAAATTGAACTTTTGGAGTAAGAAAATTGGTGGCTATAAAATAATGTCTTCTTTGCCCCACTTTTCTCCTCATGTTAGAATTTTTTCCTGTTGTAATAAGTTCAAAAACCAAGGAACCTATCAATAAAAAATTCCAAAAACCTTTCTTAAATAATGTTAAACCTTTCAACCATGGGAAAAAATAGCTATAATTATTGTTTGTAACTCTTTTAATCATTTTAATCTATGAACCACCCCAAAAGTAAATCAAAGCATCTTTTGTCACTGTTAACTTTGTCACTTTGTTTCCAAATTCACTCTGGTCACTTTTGGAACTGTTTTTTCCTTAATATTACTCTTAAAGACTTTGCTATTATATGAATTTCCTGCACTTATTTGCTTAATTAATTCCAATTGAAATTTCTCTTGAAGAAATGTCTTTTGTAGCCATTAATATCTCTTGAAGAGTATTTTTGGGATATATTTTTCTTGTAGATAGATAAATAAATCTTTATAATATCATTGTTTTATAGTAAAAATGTTAAAAAGAATAAATTTGGAATTTTTTTCTTTCAAAATCCTCAAATTTACCATTTTCAATTAAATTTTACCTTATACAAATTTTGAGGACAGGAAAAGTACTTGATTTTTAATCAAAGTTTCATATCCACACCTTACACTTGGTCAAATGGACCATTAATTTCCAATTCAATCTCCAAGTATTTTATAATTCCAAGTAATTCCTTCAAAAAGCTATTATATTATTCATGGCACTGGTGGGAGTTGGTATTACCAAAAGTAAGTTCCTTTCCTGGTGTGTACTTCCCTGAGAGGCCTACAATCTGTCAAAGTATCACCTTGGCCACTCTGTAAGCACCTGGACTCAATTTTCTCTTCCAGGTCCTTGGCCAATTCAAATCAACTATCAATCTATGTGATCAAGATTGGATCCTCCTCAATATTGATTTCTCTTTCTTTCTTTCATTTATTTTATTTTATTTTCATTATTTATTACGTTGAATTTCAAATCATTAATGATAATTAGTCCTTCAAGTTCATCAAGTCCAAAAATCGATTTCAACAGAAGACCAAGCAATCCCCATATCATATTTCAATCATAATATCAGTTTCAATTATTTCTCTTTATTTACTCCTCTTTGAATCCATTCCTAAAACCTCTTTCCAATTAGCCACAACAGGCTCTATCTTGTATTGGTGCTCAGGAGCTCACCATTAAATGTGGAGGGTAATTTCACAAACATGGACAATCACCCTCTTGGACCATTTTATTTCAGGTAAATGCCATATCCAATTCATGGCAATTTGGTCATATCCATCATTCTATGGCCAAATTGGAAACTTTCAACTTCTTGGAATTTTTATGGCCATTTTGTCATCTGGTGCCAACCTGGCCCCTTCACCATCATCAGGCTATACTGGGCCACTTTATGCCTTTGGGAAATTTTGGGAATTTCCCAGTCAACAGGGGAAATACAGCCCAAAATAGTATATCATTGCTTTAAGCTTTAAATAAATTTTTGAATATTTTAAACCTTTTAGTTTATTCTGCCATATCATGACATTTCCCTATGAAATATGGAAAATTTTCCCAATAGCCATATCAGGCCATTTGGGGCTTAAATGAAATATTTGCACATTTTTTTTACACTTTGTGCAAATACAGATTTAAGCCTGTACAGCCTTGTTTTGACCAGAAATCCAAAAGTGTCCCCAAAAACTCAGAGAGAATATGAATCCCTCAAAACCCCCTTCCCAATTTTTGTCAAGGCCATCCTCCAGAAGTCTTTTGACCACCTTTTCCCTTCAAGAACCAAAAGTGCCATAAATTGAGTTATACACCATTATGCATCTTTTCCACCAGCAATACAATGGTGACAAAATCAAGGGGCCATCCTTCATTTTTGAAAATACCTTTCAGAACTTATGGCCCAATATTTTCAGGAATATCAATCAAGGATCAAGATCAGTGTTTCCTTCAATAACAATCACCTCAATAATCAGGTATTGGTTCTGTTAAAGAATGCAGTATTTCTCCAAAGGAATACTTGAAGTTCATTTCAAGGGATATTCAAGAGGAATTTCCAAATGAGTTTTCAACTTTCAATGCTCCATCAATCTACCTTGGCAACCACATTAATTGAATAAAGTCTTGTTCCATAGAAGCCTATATTTAAACCATAGACCCTTGGGAGACCATTCAACCCAGTTCCTTCCCCAATTTTTCCAGTTTCCTCAAGCAATCAATACAGCTTCAAGGATTCAATACCGCCCATATGTCAGCCTAAAGGAATCAAGCTCTCACATTGACATATATAACAGCCTCCCTTTCAGCCCTGGGGGGATTTCCCCCAGTTAATCGATATACTAGGATTTCTTTCTATCTTCATTTTTTTAATCTTGATAGCAAATACTTATTTTATTAAGTAAGTCATTTGTACCTCTTTCTTTTCTGTCAGTGGATATTTGGTGGTCATATCCTTTACTAATTCCATTATTCTGTCTGAAAGGTTGAAACAGTGTATAAATGACTCACTTGGTTTTCTCTTTTGCATTTTTTATTTCTTTCTTATTCTTAATCTCATCATTTTACTTCAATAATCCTTATTAAAGAAATACACTCTTTCTTATTTCTTTGCTTCTTATGGAGTCTTCCAAGTGAGTTCCCTGATTTCTGAGTTTAAGGCCACTCTTGATATCCTCAAATGTGCCTGTGGCAGGCGTAAATCAACTAAGGCTTTTTTAGTGAAAATTGGAAATAATCTAAGTGTAATCAAGTATTTGGCTATAAGCTGAAACTTCTGTGAAAAGACCCTAACCACTCCCAGCCATATCATATTAATAACCCAAAAAATCAAAGCGCACATGAATATGTATGGAAGAAAAAAAAAATATATGTGAAAAGGAAAGTTAAAGATATATAAAGCAACTAAGCATCATGAATTTTCATTTTAAAATCTTACTAAAGCTAGTAAGGCTAAATTCTCTTTGATTTTCTGTACAGACAATCCATCTTTCTGCAATAAGTCAATGAACAAGAATAATTGAGCCTTTCCCTCAAATGTGATATAATGTGTTAAATGTTGTTCTCTCTCTTCTAGCTTGATCTGCTTTGATTCAAGCTCCTTTTTTTGTATGAAAGGATACTTATTTCAAATAAGAACTAGTTCTTTTGCATTCTATATCTTCCCTATGTACTTCCAATTTCATTAGGTATATTTTCTCCTGATCCTTCTCCTTTTTTGTATCCAACTTTACCTACCC
This sequence comes from Austropuccinia psidii, assembly GCA_023105745.1. NCBI lineage: Eukaryota > Fungi > Basidiomycota > Pucciniomycetes > Pucciniales > Sphaerophragmiaceae > Austropuccinia > Austropuccinia psidii. The sequence goes on from JALGQZ010000016.1 coordinate 11,798,963, forward strand.
TTGTCATAATTATCTCTGCAAATCCAAGAAAAGAATATCCTATATTAGTTTTTCTTGCTTTATATCACATTGGTAATCAAGCTCCAATATTTTTATTGCAGAAATTTATTTAAATTAAATCTGCTTCATATTTGCTATTTTGTAATCATGGTTGTAGTTGTATTGTTAATTCCTGCAAATCTGCTTAATTAGTTTTAAATCTTGCATCTCCATTTTCTTCTCTAAAAATCCAAATACAAAGTTTTTGGACTTTGATATCATCACCAGCACCCTTCTCTTTTTTAAAGCTTCCTGACCTTGTGAGACAATATTTCTTGTATTTATTACATGATTTCCATTAATATGTTCCAAATACGCATTGTAATAATCGGAGGTGTGTACTTACTTTTGTTTAGTGCTCAAATGAGTCCTCCATGGAACCAGGGTACATCTTCTGATATTATTTTTGTTATTCTCACTACTATGTTTAGATTAATTGTGAGATCTATCTGATTTTATCTCTTCAATGTGATCATAATGTTCTTTCCCATTAGTTAATACCATTGTAGAATATACATTTTCACTAATAATGTTCTTTTTATTTAAAAACATTTCCATCATTCAGTAAAAAAAGGGAAACTGGCATTCAATTTCCTCCTGTAGGATTCTAGTATGGTGTTGATATAAGCCCAACCAAATCTGTGCGATGAAACCCCTGAGCCATTTCCATGAGCCTGAATTTTTACATGCACCATTTCTGTTTCAGATTTTTCCCACTGTGTTCCAAATTTCCCCCTGCATGGTTTACAGTCAAATACATAGGAAGACATTTGAATTTATATGCATTTTTATACTTCTTCTTCCCCGGAGATAGACTTTTTGCTATTACCAAATGGATATATGACATCATCATTAGCACAAACACACCAAGTCAAAAAGTTCTATATAAAATGACTTACCATTTGAATTCCCTTGATCTTCCAAATAAGTGCAGATATTTTCCAAATCTGTATGAAGAAACAATTCATTTTGATAGTCTTTTTCTTGTACTTCAGGTCCTTTTTAAGTTGTGCTTTCTTCTTACATAGAATCTATTCCACCTTTTTCTTCTTTTTACAACAACTAATTTTGGGATGAGCACCAGTTTGGCCATTTGTTTCAACATTGGAGATTTTTTTTTGTCAAGAATTTTCTGCCTCGAAGGTGGTCATTGGAGTTGGAACTGGAGATGCAGGCAGTCAGAAGAGCTCTCGGCTAGTAAAAATTCTTGCTGTTTTTTGAGGCTGAACTGATATTTGTGATTGATTTCCCAGTCCATAAAGAAATAACATAGGGCCACTTGAATTTGGCAAAAATTTGTGTTCATGTGCATGAGTCTATTTATATTGATGCTTATTCATGTAGATTGAATTTTGATCTTGATGAATATGTGTCCTGTCATTGGAAAAGGTTACACAATCATTGAGAATTCCAAATCCAGGCCAAGATAAGGGTGACACAAATGCTGAAGTATTCATAATGATTTAGGATGGAAAGCCAGAGAGTAAGTAAGATGGATGGTTCCAGAATGTCAAATTTTAATAAGAAAAAATTGAATTCCATGTATATGCTGATGGGGAAACACCCTTACATAGTCATTCTGGAAGTAGTTTTGATTGGTTGATAATTCAAAAATTTGAGATGAACTGTGCAAATGATAAGCAACTCATGAGCCATGAAAATTGACGGCTCATGACTTGGTTCATGGGTCATAAAATCAATGAGCAAAAAAGAAGCAAAAGCCAAATCTTACATGAGCATGAGGGCAAGATATGGCTGGCTTTGGACCATACTATAATAGTGCGGAATTCAAAATACAAAGAATTTTTTTTAAAAAAACTCTACAGTCACTTTATTAATCCACTGATAGTGTATCATTGACTGAAATCTGGTTTGTCAGAAACAGTACCAGGTCAATGATTAATATAAGATACTTAATGTAGATTGGTGAAATTAGTTACCTCCGCTAGGATTGATCCTAGCTGATTCAGTATATGATAGAGCTTGAGCAGTCACTCAATAGATGAGGTATTCTAGGATTTAATGACATATAACAAAAGGACTTGCTGGTTAAGCGGATTAGATACAAATGGAGCTTTTAGTCACAAACAGTAAATTTTCTACTACCCTGCTTCTTGACCGTCCGAGATTTGAGATATGAATACTCGTTGATTTCTTTTGTGAGCACATTGATTAGAGAAATTTATGACGTAATGATGATTCAATGCATATCACAACGAGGTCATGTTCTAACTTTATTTTATATTATTCTATTTCCGATAGCTCAGGTCTTGTCTCTTTGAGCTTTCCGACTTTATAACCTTTCCATTATGTAATAATCTTAGCATTCATTCAGCCCACCAGATAGGGAAAGATTGTTGTTTACTTTGTTGTTCTGCTTAGTTACTTTGCTTTCATTCCTTCCTACTATTTCTCATTAAATTATCGAGGTAATGAGCCTTAGCTTCAATTGTTATTTTCAAAATTAACGGAAAAACACCTTTTGACGTGACATGAATATTATAGACAAGATAATTGTGGGGAAAAGGATATGGTGCATTAATCCTTTTTCTTGTGGCTACGTAACGGCAGGGCAAAATAGAAAAAAAGCACGTTTTAGGCAACGACGCCAGCTGCAATCGCACTTTTCTGGTATCTTGGAGTACTTTGTAATTCTTGTGGCCGTAACACAAGCTCAATAAGGATTTTCTTTCTTGAAAGATCAATGGAATTCTCCCTCATGGACGTTGAGGTGGTGACAAAGTAAGAAGTATTTTTTGCAAGGAAAAATATAAAATCAACCGGAATATTTTGTCTGTACAGTACATAGCAGGTGAGTTCGATCTGCTTGCGCCGGGATGGAAGGCTTCGTAAGCGTACCAGCAAAAACGAGTCACTTGTGACCTTCAACTAGTCTGAAACGCTGGGAACGATTCACACACGTGTCAAGAATAATTGTGTTTCTCCGGCTAACCATCTTTGCCATTCGAACTTGCCCAACAGATAGAAGAAACTGAAGCTTGGCGCACAAAAGACTTGCGCAGCGAGGGTATGGTGCCTGCGGAACTGAACCTGGGTTCTTGAGTGAGGGAGAACGACAATGGTCGCCCCGCAGGCGATGCCAGATTGACAACTAGAGCTGGGGGGAGACGAAGTCCTAAGCCGACGGAATGACCAGGGTAATCGCAATGTCTGACTCTGCCCGGGATCGAACCGAGGACAACCTGCGAACACACGCCCTGTTAAGCAGGTGCTCTACCGACTGAGCTACAGCGCCGAAATAGGGGAACCCGAGGTACTTCCGACGGAATCCATACATATTTGGTATGTTTGGTTTCTGCTTTTTCTTGTTTGTTATGCCTTGACCTTTCAGAGTGGTCAAAATTCTAAAAAACAGAGCTGTGGTTCAAGAAACTTTTAAAGAATAAGATTGATGACATAAAACAAATGTTACTGAAAGAAAGGAACCATGTTGGCATCTCTTAGGTGGATTGCTTGGTACGGTAGTAACAAACTATGACAACTTGGGAATTTTTCTCTTCATTAAATAGCCACTAATTCTTTTGAGAAACGATCAATCGGAAAAAAATATTTACTAGTGCCTTATTTTCAAACTGGCGAAATTTGTTGTTGATCCACCTTCTTACATCCTGCTAATGACTATGCACAAAGACAAGCATTGGAAAGTCTCATGAGGTGCATTGTAGTCCTTTTTTCTGATAAATATGGGGTAATAGGGTAAAGCCTATCCTTTTGGAGAAGTGATGCCATAAAAAGGTCATAAAGTTCTGTTTCTGAAATCAATCATTTCTTTCCTTTTCTTAAAAAGGTTAATGGTTTTGCATTCATATATATTGATTGAAATTATTAAAGAAAATAAAACCATTCCTTTAAAAATTTAAATTCCTAATAAAAATTACTGAAAACTTTCTAGAGAAGTATATCAGGTTTTGGAATACAAAAGTTCCCTTTCAATGTAAAAATTTATTGGAGAATTTACCAGAATAGTATCATATTTTATATTTAATAACCAGTCATACTTTTTTCTAATACTATCTTAATATTTGAGAGTTTTTATCCTGGAGAATTGAGATCAAAGGCCTCAGAATGTGTTTTTCAGAATCATGCCATATTATGATTTCAATTATATTTTCAATAAATAATTTTTAGATAACTCTCTATCAAAAGAATCTCATTTTTACTGACATAATTCTTATTCATTGTATCACATCTCCATATGTTTCTTTTAGCTGAATAGTACATTTTTATTTTCTATTTTACAATTTGAAATTTGAAATTCATAGTAGCCAAATGGAAAAAAATGTTTTGGAATTACGTCCCCTATATTGGGGTTTGAAATCCTTATATCTCTAGCATTATTAAAATTGACTTTATTTTCCCATAACATGGAAATTTTGAGAAAAAGAATTTTGGGTGAGGATGCAAGTTTATCATTTCACTCAATGAGTGTTATTTGAAAATGAATAATTGATAAAAATCATAATTACCTCTTTGAATCAAAATCATTTGGGTTTCAAATCAAAAAAAATTTCTCCATACAATTCTTGAGATGGTTTTAAGCTTTAATGAGAACAGTTTTAAGAAAAAAAAACTCTCTTCATTTTAAAATGAGTAATATTTTCAAATTGATGAAATTCGATCCACAAACTTCCATTAACCACCAGTCTTTTTCCTGTTTTAACAGTCTTTTCAGAAAGTGTTCAATATCTTCCTGTATTAAAGGAATTTCTGCAACAATAAACCAGGTTTTTATGTCATTTGTTTGATTCACCATGAAAATAAGGTTATTCCCTCCAGAAGGGGTAACAGGTCCAACCCAGGTCCAATCTACTTCAAAACTGAGCTTAAACCTTGGTTATAGCCTGATAATGTATTTTAAGATACTTTCAGACACAGGTTTGGTAATTCATAATTTTACTGAAAGAAAATAGAATATCATGTATTATCCATTATCCTAACTTTTTACTATTGAATTACATATAAGCTACACTCTGATATAATAAATAATCAAATAAAGGCTATTCCTCACTAGCAAAAACACTAATAATTGATAAATATTTGAATTAATTCCACCATTATTATATTGTGTTTTCCACTTAAAATAATGGAGATATTTTTCATGTTACCACCATTTAAAAATTTGTATAGGGAGAGTTTCACAAATAAAATACCTCAATGAAGAAAGGATTATTGATACAGAGAGTAAATATATGAAATTCAAATCATTCATTCTGTCTTCTGAAATAATCTACATAATGTTTGAAAGAGATCTTCACATATCTAAATTTTGTGATGATAAATAATTTTTTTTTTTTCTTTTCATTACTTAAATATCATATTTATTTGAAATATATCACTTCTGCCAGCTCTTGGAAAAGAAAGCTCAGAGTTCCGCTATTAATTCTCATAAATAAGAAATGATATTATTTTTTGAAATATTTCTATCATTAACTTTACTATGCAAGATATTTTTCAGAAAGAAATATATTTTTTATACCTGCATGAGATGATTATACATTTATGAGCTTCATTTTATGTGATGGAGAATTTGGTTATTGGAGCTCTTTGTCAATTCAAAATTCCTTGAATATGGTGTTTTGTCTCTCTTTCAATAATGAAATGAGGTCTTTATGAATATTTTCTTTCATTTATTTTTCCAATTGTTCAAGTGTTTTAGGGAAACCTCATCATTGAATCATTCAATTTTTAAAGCTACCTTATTCTTTTGTAACCTCCATAATCTTTATTCAAATTTGCCTGCCTCCGATGATTTTAGTTTAAATTTTTCAATATTTTTGATTTTTTGAAATAAATTCAATTTTCTCAAAATAAAATCAGAAACAAAGAAATTTATTATTAAGAATTATTTTCATTCAAAAGATAAATAACATTATTTTTTCAAATTTTCAATCTTTTGGTTTGATGTTTCAATTTTTTTCCTCTTCTCATTTGAGTTTATTTTTGTAATTTTTTTATTCATTTTTTATCAATATTTTCATTTTTCATTTGAAATTTGTTTTCAATTTTATTGTTTGATTATTTTAGGCTCAAGTTTGCTTTGATTTTTTTTCCTTTTTTTGGTCGGTGTTTTGTGTTTTTTTTGTCATTTTTTTGCTTATTTTTTCATTTTTTATGTTTCTTCTTATTATTTTTATTCATTTAATTGTTTTTGTAGTGTCTGGAGTGGAGATACACTCCACACCAGACACTTTAAAAGCTTAAAATGAAAATAAAAATTCAAAATAAGAAAAGTAAACAAAATTAAAAAGAAAACTAAATAGATAAAATAGAAATCAAACCCAAAAACTGAAGAAACCAAAAAATTACCAAAATAATTATCAAAGAAAATACATAAAAGAAAAAATTATGAAAAATATACAAAGCATTTGAAAAAATCAAAATAAAAAAGTTGTAAAAATCTAAAAAATAATGAATACAAAATTGAAATGAAATTAATAAAAAATTGAAAGTGAATTCAACAAAAAATATTTTTCTTTAACAATTAAAAAAAGAACATAAAAATCAAAAAATAAAATCAAAATTTAAAAAATAGTAATAAACAGAAACCGAAAAATCCTGAACACTGATAAAATGAGAAAATTCAGAACCAAAAAATATTATTGAAGAATATACTGATAGAATATTACTATTGAAATATAAATAAATAAATACGAAGAAAGTAAATAAAAGAATTATGATATATATGAAAAAAAGATAAGACTGTATAGGGAGACCATAGGGCTTTCAGAAAGATTTTGGTTGGGTATTTTGTACATATTTACAAAAGCATACAGTTCATCGTAATAAACTCATGTGAATCAAAAAAATGGTTAATTAAAAATTTATTCAGAATTCCATGGCAATTTTGTCACTTAAAGGAAAACCTTCCCCAGACTTTGAAGTCCATATTTACTATTTTTTTCACAATTATTGATGAACTAATAGAGGATATTCCTCTATAATGATTCAATAACCATTATGTGTAGTTAATTCAGATTGATAGCTTCCTAGATACTCCAAGATATCTATTTATTAAGCAATAAGTAGGAATATTGTATAATTAAATTGTCACATATCCAGTTTTTTTCAAGCTAAACTCCAAAAACAGTCCAACCTAGCCAGTGGAGGTAGGTTGGAAAAGGTTTGAGAAGAATTTCAAATAAGTTGAACCTAAGTCAGAAAAGTCTCAAACCCTCCAAAGAGGGTCCATGAAGGCTGTTGAGAGGATTTCCACTTCTGAATGGATCATTATTTGTATAAATAAAGAGAATTTCAGAAATCTGAGGGCTGTGTTGAGCATGTTCAAGTGAAATTTCAAATAAAACTCTGATGCACATTTTGTCAGACAGCTGAGGAATTCATAGTAAGTGTATTTATCAATATAAAGGTCTTTGTACCAGATTATTAATTTCTATATAGAGAAATGTATGGCTCTATTTGCTTACCCAAATTGAAAAACTCAGAAGGTTTCAGAATTATTTTGATCAATTTGACTCAAATATTTGCAGTTATGGAGTATGAATTCAATAATTTGGTAATATTTTTTTGAATGATGAACAGAAAGACAGTTTGAAAATTGACATAAATTGGGTTTTCAGTTCTCTCTATAAATTAGAAAGCATGCAAAATGGCCATAAAGAATTACGATGAAATATTTTTTGCTTATTGGGCTCTTGAGAAGAAAGAGGTCTACAATAATTTTTTTTTTCCTAATGGAAAATTAACATTTTGAATTTATGGAAGAATATTTGAGTATGAAATAATTCCAAAAATGAAGAGTCTACCTTGTGAGATTCAACTTTTCCACTTTTAAAACATTCATAGAAAATATTTTAAATCAATAAAGAGAATGATAATTATTTCTAAATTGTTTATGTCTTCTGTGAACTGTGGCTGAACTAATAGTTTATGCAAAGGAGTTTAACAAAGGTTAGCAAAAAAATCCATAGTGAAAATGAAGGGTAAAAAAATGAATAAATTTAATTTACAGATTTTGAAGAAGATTTCTATTTTGTAGTAATAATGAAAAAAATACATAAGAAATACCTTGTTTAAATGTTTTTTCAAATCCATTCTCAGGTACTTAACAGTTTGAGTAGCTTCTTCCACAGAGCTTAATTCATCCAATTAGCTATATGAATATGTAAACCAGTCATTTTGATTTTATTCTTCATTTTTACAACACCCACAGAAGGGGGTAATTGAAACTTTACACTTAAAAAAAACCAAAAAGGTATAATGCCTTTCAAAAGATTTGGTAAAATGTTTCTTGGAAGAATTGAAGTTTAAATATGTGAGGATTAATGAATGAATATTATGCCACATATATTGAAAATGTATGTGCAGGATTCTCATTTTGAAATTGATGAACTTTACCATTCAGTTGATCTCATTTTATAGATGGAAATATCATTGAATAATCTCTCTTTAAATGAGAATAATAAATTATTAGATAATAAAAGATTGTGTGAGCCCTTGAGATATGACCACATATCCAAAAAGGTCACAAAACAAAATTGTAATACTTATTTTAATAATTAGAATTGAAATTATTATCTCAAAATAAGTTAAAAATTCCATAAAAAGGCATAAAGCCTTGATCATCTCAGAAAAAAATTAATAAACATTTGAAATGAATTAAGCCTTTGGATTACCCATGAAAGCCTACACATATAAGATTTTATGTTATATCTTAAAAGTAAATAATTACTGAGATAACCTAAATATGTGCACTTTTATGAGCAGCACATATATTCATGGTTTTTAGCTCATATCTCTTGAAATATGGATGATAAAGAGTTGAGCCAAAAATGAAGTTACCAATTAATTACTGTAAGAATAAAGATAAAAACTTTATTTGGAAATCTATAAATAAGGCTATAGCTTACAATGGTTTATTGAGAAAAATAAGAAAAGCTGTTGACCACTTTGTTATGAAAGTGGTTCAAACTTATGTAAAATTAGATATTCAGAATCTAATAGTTTATACGTGAAAAATGATGTAATTTTATGAATTATATTCAAGGTATAACCCCTTTAAATAATGGCTTGAAGTTTCAAATAGTATATCTCAACAGAAAAGATGAGTCACAAGAAAAATAATCAAAAATGGAGTTTTGATGATGTAGTTAAATGCCCTTGGCAGTTTAGTAATGAAATTCCAAGCTATCAGAATTAACTCTATGAATTGTTTTAGCATGTATAAGTAAAAACGTTTCAATGATCAAAGTTTAAGCTTGAAATTGATCATTTATGATCACTCACTGTAACCTTACAATTAATAACTTTTATATTAATTGAAGGATAATTGATAGTAATAATAGAGAGAAATTATTATAATAAGAGAAAATAACCTACTTTTGATGCTTAATATAATTATTTTGGAAGAGTTTATGCCAAATAATGTAAATACAACTTATTTAAATTGTATTTACAAATAAAAATAAAAGAAATTACAGATTTCTTGATTTTACATTGGCATAAGACTTTTAAGAGAATTATAACAAAAAAACTGAAAAATTTAAGTAATCATGTCAAAGATGATGATTATAATAAAGATTCACTTTGGTCTTTGATAATATAAAAGATCTATATATAAAGAATAGAGATTTTACCTTTTGATTTAATTGTTTTATTGTTTTGATGCATCTGAGGGAAAAATAGAGTAAAAAAGAGCTCTGTTTATAGTAAATACATCCCTTCTAGAGTCCAGTAGGCTTCTAGTAGAGGTGTACTGATGGTATCCACTGGAAATGATAAGTATTTTAAGGTTTAGTGATGATTACATCATGATAAAACAATCTTATCTCATTATTAAACCATTATTTAGAGTTATCACTATAGCTCTAAGTTTGATGACATCATAGGCTTGGCAGAAGCCTAAGCTTTGTGGATATTCTTAGTATTAATAATAATCTAATAGTATTCACCAGTTGTATCACTTATATAGCTGTTAAGCTTAAAATAAGAATACAGTGAGTGATCATAAATAATCAATTTTAAGCTTAAGCTTAGATCATTGATAACTTCTAGTTTATACAAGCTACAGCTATTCTGAGAGTGAAACCTGATAGCTTGGCATGTCCCTATCAAGCTTCCAAGAGCATTTTATTACATCATACAAACTAAATTTTTGATGATTTTTCTTGTATCTCATATTTTCTGTCAAAATTCAATATTTTAAACTTCAAATCTTGATTTCAAGGGGTTATACATTGAATACTATGATAAACATGAAATAATTAATCACGTGTGAGCTAGTGAAATTTTAAAATATCTACTTTTTTTTAAGTTTGGACCACTTTCACAACAAAATGGTCAACAGCTCTAGTAATTTTGCTCAATAAACCCTTACAAGTTATAACCTTGCTTATAGCTTGTCAAATAAAGTTCATATATGTGTTCTTACAGTAATTAAATCCTGAATTTATTTTTGGTTTAACTCTCTATCATGTATATTTCAAGAGATATTAGCTAAAAACCATGAATATATGCATTGACCAAAAAAGTGCATATATTCAGCTTAATTCCTTAAGTATTGACTTTGGAAAATTGTAATAAAATTGTTTTATGTGTAGTCTTTCATGGGATATACAATGGCAAAATTTATTTTGCATGCTGTTTCATTGGTTTCTGAGTTAAATAATATTCTATGTCTTTTTTAGGGTATTATTACTTATTATTCAGTAATTATTGACTTTAAAGATATTCCATAAGAATTATATATGTGTATTTTACCATGAGGAATCTAATGGTGCAATTTATTTAACATGCTTACTCATTAGATTCTGAGTTAATTCAGAGTTTATACCTATTTATGGCATTTTCACTAGTTTTAAGATAATTATTATGAGTATAGTTATTATAAAGTTTTTCTTGTGGACTTTTGGAATATGTGGGAATATCTCAAAGGCTCACAAAAGCTGAATAAATTAAGTATTTCTGTTGAAAGATATGAAGAAAAAACTTCATCATATAAAAAATTACTGCTAGACCATGTAGGAAAAAGTGATGAAGAAATAATGAATCTTAAAGATGAAATTCAAAGTGAAATAAGACTTGTTACTGAGAAAATGGATGAAATAAATGAGGCTAACTTAAATATTCCAAAGTTATCAACTCCATTTTATCACATAAGAAGTCCTGTTAAACCAAAAAAGGGAATGAAAAACCCCTTCTTAAAAGACTTAAGCAATCATGACAACAATAAAGTTTCAATGGAGGAAGCACCTCAACTGAAAGAATGGCCAACATTAACAGGTGAACGTGAATACAACCATATTTTATTGATTAAAACAATTGAGATGTTACAACAAGATTATGCCATACCAGATGAATTGATCACTCCAAGATTACATTCATTATTTGAAAAATCTGAAAAAATATGGTGTTATGGTATAAGACAAACAAAGGGGCAAAAATAACTGGTCTTGGTGAAAAAATGAAATAATAAACAAGTGGGAAAATGATTCCTGGAGGTAAAAAATAGAAAATTCATCTAAAAATTCCTTCTTCGACACAGATAAGGATAAACCTTTAGCTTTGTTCTTAAAACAAGCTTAAATATTGAATGCACTGTATCCAGAAATGTCACAAAACAATGGTGCACAAGAAAATACTTAAAAAATGCGGAGGAGAACTGGAACATGACCTGAGAAGCAGTTTCATAGATCCATGTTCCAAAGAAGAGTATATCAATTCACCAAAAGATATTGTGAGAAGAACCAAAATTGGCAGAAAATGGAAAAAATTGAATATTAAAAGTACAAATGAGCTATTTATCAAGAAGTATAAACCAAGAGAAACTCTCAAGCCCAATACACCCAACAATAATGAACAAATAAAATGCCATAAATGTGGTGGTATTAGACACTTAGCCAATAATTGTCTTAAAAAGGCACAGATTAATGAAATTGTGGAAACAGAAGACCACAATGAAAAGGAAGAAGAATCTGATTCTAAAAAAGACACTGAAGAGTCAGACACATCTGAAAATCATTAAGTCATTATAATTAATTCCCAAATTAACAATATTGATTTGATATATGAAGTACTAGTTGTAAGCTCAAACCTACCACAAGTTGGAACATCTGATATAAGCCTCAAAAATATACAATATGCCAAACTTTATAGAACCAAAACTGCAAAAGGAATGGGATATACAGCTGGAAAATCAAGTATAAGCATTTTTATGGTAGAAAACAAAAAGAAAAAAAGTAAACCCGGATGCAGGAGAATACTGTACCTGTGTTGGTAAAAGTTATTTTTGAAAAATATTACCAGATTGGGAAGAAAAACTTATAGCAATACAAGGGGTTAAATTTAGTAGTGCAAGTGAAAGCATGAAGCCCCTTGGAATAATATACTTAACATTAACTTTTCCTCATCCTTCCCAATTCATAAGAGTGAAAGTAGAGTTTGTAGTAATGGAAAAATTTACCAGTAACCATTTTATACCTGGAAAAGATTACTTTTCAATCTATGGTATAGACATCTCCAATCAAAAAGACAGATATTTTATCATAGGAGACAATAAAATACAAAAATTGGGTCTTTTAAACATCAAAAACCAAATTACTGTCATCAAAAATGAATATAAAATCCCAGAAAAACATTTATTAATAAGTGAAAAGCCTATAGTGGCAGAATTCAATCATTAATTAACAGAAAAAATTTAAAAAACGTTTATTGATCTTTTATTTAAATATAAAATTACCTTTGAAAATGACAAAGAACCACTAGGTGCTATTATTGGACATGAAGTAGACATTATTCTTAATGTGGAAAAACCTTGTCCACCCTTGTTAAGAAGACCAGCTTACCCAGCTAGCCCAAGAGCTAGAGGGGCCTTAGAGGTACACATCAAAGAATTAATGGACCTTGGGGTGTTGAGGAAATTAGGACATAATGAACAGGTAGAGGTCACTACACCTGTCATTATCACTTGGAATAATGGGAGATCAAGGATGGTAGGGGACCTTAGAGCTCTAAATACCTATGATATCCCTGACAGATACCCAATACCCAGAGCTCATGAGACATTAACACAATTGTCACAGGCTAAGTTTATTACATCCATTGATTCTCTCAAGGGTTTTTACAAAATGTCTTAAAAGAAAATTCCAGAAAACTACTAAGGATAATAGTCTATTGTGGCATACATAAATACCTAATAATGCCTTTTGGTATGAAAACACACCTTCCCATTATTCAAGAATTATTAATACCATATTTCATGAACAACTATCCAAAGGATGGTCAATCATCTACATTTATGATATCATAGTTTTTTCATAAACTTGGGAAAATTACTTAACAAGACTAGAAAGAGTCTTATAAAAGATACTGCAAGTAAACATGAAAATTTCCTTGAAAAAATATCTTTTTCATATAGTTAACTAAAAGCACTGGGACATGTTGTATCTGGACTAAGCTTAGGAATAGATAAACACAAAGTAGCAGCAGTACTACTGAAATGAGTTCCCAAAACCAAAAAAGAAATGAAATCATTCCTAGGATTTGCTGGTTATTACAGAAAGCATATTAAAGACTTTGCAAGAATTGCCAAATCCTTGTACAAAATCGGTGACCAACAGAAAGTCTATGAAATGACTGGAGAAAGATTTCAAGCGTATGAAGAACTGAAGAAAGCCCCCAAAAATGCCCCATTTCTTCTGATACCAAATTGCAAATTACCTTTCAAAATTTAGTTTGATGCATGTGGAGAAGTATTAGGTTCTGCACTATACCAGACACAAATCATCAATGATAAAACTGTTAAGGGACCAATTTGTTTCATTTCAAGACAAATTAAGCCAGAAGAAGCAAGATATAAACCAAGCCAAATGGAATGTCTTTTCTTAGTGTTGGATTTAGAAATGTTACACTAATATTTGGATGGAACAGTGTTTGATGTCATCACACACTATAATGCTGTAAAATATTTATTAAGGATGAAGAAACCAAATAGAAACATGCTGAGATGGCATATTCCTATCCAAGAATATAGAGGAAAAATGACCATAGTTCATAAATCTGGAAATATTCATAAAAATTCAGATTTTCTTAGCAGATGGTATTCAGCAAATACACCTGAAAACCCAGCATGGCTACCACAGGAAGAACATCATATAGAAGAAATATGTGTTACAGATAGAGGCAAAAAACTCTTCAATAAAATTAAATAAACCTATAAGATGGACAAAGATTTTCATATCTTATTCCAACTCTTAAAGAAAGATTGAAAAGACCCATCACTATCTTCCAAACTAGATAAAACATGGAAAAGATAATTTGATGAAGGAAGATTCCCCTCCTTGATGGAATTTTTTATAATAATACTAAAAACACATGTGTTATTATCTTGAAAAATAGGACTCTGATAAACACTATACTACATGAATGCCATGATAGGGTTGTATCTGGACATGTCTCAGAAGATAGGACACTAGAGAGACTGAAAAACTGCTCTTGGTGGCCAAATGGGAGAAAAGATGTTGCAGAGTATTTCAAAACCTGAGAAAGATGTCAAAAATCAAACAGAGCCACATTCAAGAAATTTGAAATTATGATCCAAATCCAAGAATCAAAATACCCATTGGAAATAGTTCACATGGATTGGGTAACAGTGTTACCTCCAGGAGGAGACACAAGTTTCAATGCATGCCTAGTATTAGTTGACAGGTAAAGCAAAACCCCAATGTTCTTACCATGTCACAGCAATGACACAGCTATGGAAACAGCCATAATGATATGGAATAGACTCATTAGAAATACAGGCTTATTACAAAATATCATAAGTGATAGAGATCCCAAATCCACTTCAGCATTATGGACAAATCTCCATAGCTTGTTTTGAACAAAGTTACCATTCTCAACAGTTTAACACCACCAAACTGATGGCTTAGCAGAAATAATGAGACAATATTTAGAAGACATGATCAAATGATTCCATGCTTAAGGCCTAGAATTCAAATACTCTGATGGTTTGAACCATGATTGATGTACCTTAATACCCACTCTTGAACTGGAATGTAAGTCATATATTCATTCTTAAAGTGGTAAAACACCAGAAATGTTAGAACAAGGCTGGAATACAATACTTCCTTATGAAACTCTCAAAAAAGAGTTAGTGGATATACATCCAACAGAAAGCAGCCTCAAAGTAATGCTTGACAAAGCAAGACATAATGCAAACAGACATATGCAACATTTATTAAAATATGCAAAAAAAGATGGAACAAAAGTCACAAGCCAACTTATTTTAAACTAGGAGACTTAGTATTAGTATCAATTCTAAACTTTATAAACATCAAAGGCCCAAAGAAATTGAAAGATTCCTTTTCCAGACCCTTCATGATAAGAGTACTACTTGGCACTAACTCTGTTAAGCTAGACTTGACAGGTGAATTAATAAACAAACACCCAGGTTTACCTGAAAGTCTGGAAAAACCTTACAGCTCAAGTGATGATAAGTTATTTCTCCTATGAAATCAAAAAACACTTGAAATTCCACCTCTAAAGGAAGGAGAAGAAAAGAAAATTGTGGAAGTCCTTGAAGAAAAGAGGACAAGAGACAAAAAAGGAAGGGAATACCTTGGAAGGTATAGAAACCCAGCTCAAGCAGATGAATGGCTACTTGAGAAAGATATAAATAATTCTGATAAGTTATCAAGAAGGTTTAGAAATGAAAGAAGACCTAAAGAATAGAAAAGGTAATCATTATTGAGCTTCAAGACTAAAAAATCTATTGAAGAGGCAACACAGCAGATGATACCCTAATTAACTATATTGGATTGTGGTACAGTATTTTTTTAATGGTAGGTAATGTGAGCCCTTGATATATGACCAAATATCTAAAGAGGTCACAAACCAACTTCAAAATACTTATTTTAATGATAAGAAGCTAAATTATTATCTTAAAAGAAGTAAAAATTCCATAAGAAGGCATAAAACCTTGATTATATCAGACGCTAATGGATAAACATGTGAAAAAATACACAATTAGATTCCCCATGAAAAACTACACACATAACCTTTTCATGTCATATCTGAAAAGTAAATACTTACTGAGATAAGATGAATATATGAAATTTTGTGATCAGTGTATATATTCATGTTTTGTAGCTTATATATTTTGAAATATGCATGATAAGGAGCTGAAAAAAGACATTCACCATGTAATAGTTGTACAAATACAGATATAAATTTTATTTGGCAAGGTATAAACAAGGTTATAACTTACAGTGGTTTATTGGGCAAAATAAAAAAAGCTGTTGACCACTTTGTTTTCAAAGTGGTACAGAATAAAAGAAATGGAAATATTCAGGCTCTAATAGTTTATATGCAAAGAATGATGTAATTTTTTATCATTATATTCAAGGTATAACCCCTTCAAATGAGGGTTTGAAGTTTAAAATAGTAAATTTCAACAGAAAACATGAGTTAGAAGAAAAATCATCAAAAATAGGGTTTTATGATTTAATATGATGCTCTTGGCAGTTTGGTAATGACATTCCAGCCTATTGGAATTCACTCTCTGGATGGCTTGAGCATGTAAAACCCAAGAAGTATCAATTATCAAAGTTTAAGCTTAAAATTAATCATTTATGATCACTCACTGTAGCCTTATTTTAAGTTTAGCTGTTATATGTGTGATGAAGCCAGTGAATAATATTATATTATGATTAATACTAATAAAATATACAAAGTGTAGGCTTCTGCCAAGACCATGATGTCAAAAAACCTATAGTTGTAGTGATAACTCTAAATACTGGAATAATAATGAGATAACATGGTTTGATTATGATGGAATAATCACTAAACCTTGAAATACTGATCAATTCCAGTAGATACCATTAGTAAACATCTACCAGAAGCCTTCTAGACTCTAGGAGGGAGGATTTTACTATATATATAGAGCTCTTTTTACCTCTATTTCCCCCTCAGACACATCAAAAACATTAAGAATATCAAATACAAAGGTAATAGCTTCATTCTTTTCATATAATTGTATTATATTATTAAATAATCAAGTTAATATTTATAAGTCATCAATTTTGACATTATTACACCAATATTTAATTGTTTTTTTAAATTCTCTCTAAAATCTCTAATTCCACATAAAATCAGGAATATTTGTAATTTATTCTTTTTTTTATTTGTAAATAAAATTTAAATAGGATTTATCTACATTATTTGGTGTAAATCTATTCAAAATTATTATATTAAATGTTAAAAGTAGGTTATTTTCTCTTTTTATAATAATTTTTCTTTATTATTACTCTTAATAATTCTGTTATTAATATAAATAGTATTTATATTAATATATAACTTCAATTTTGGTGATATAACTGTTCTTGTAAGGTTTGTCTATGAAACTCTTGATAAAAGTAACAATATCAAGAGTACTATGACTGTACTCAGTAGAAAAATATAATATAATAAGATATTATAACCACAAATTTAAATATAATTATTAAAAGTAAATTTAATTATTATTATATAAAATAATAATAAAAAAAATATAATAATTATAATAAATTATAATTATTCTATTACTGTTATACTCACTGACAATTATAACAATAAGAAGTGTAAAGCTCTTAACCCAGGGATGAAAAGACTCTTTTTATGTCTAAAGAGCAGCTTTAATTATTAATAATGAATATAGAGGGAGTGCTCAGGTCAAAACTGAAAAACCATGCATAAAAATAAGGTTCTTAACTTAAGGTAACTTATTTTTAATTCCAATTTAAAGTTACCAGTGTTATTCTTAACTCCAAGTAGCTTTAATCCTAATTTAAGTTAGTTATTTTAAGTTTTAATATAAAATAAGTTTATTTATATTGAAGTTCATCACATGAACAACTTAAAAATAGAGGTTTGAGCAGAAATCCCTTAAACTCAATTTTTAATTAATTTTTAGAGAAATCTTAATTTTCTTTAAGTATAGTTAAAAGAGTACATTTCCAGGCTAATTACCCAGGAAATCTGTTTATAAAGGATACGTAAAATTTAATGTATTTATAGATAATATTAAATTGTACGCTGTGTGGAGGTTTCAAGCAAATCCATTAAGAATTGGATTTTTAATGAATTTTTGAGGTTATTGCTATTTTTCCATGTAAAATAGCAATACACACAAAACCTTAACTTTTGATAAGGTTTTAATGCTTGTAAACTTAAATTTCAAGCTTATTGAAGATTTTTGAGCTTAATTAAGTTTTGACAGGTCTCAAAACTTTAATTTCAAGCCTGAATATTGGGATTTACCCTTTGGCAGCTTGAAATTCCTGTCCAAATTGGGATAAAACCAGTTTAAACCTTAAGGTTGGATCAAAGTCTAATCTTAATGTTTAAATAAGGTTGAAAATCCTCCAATACAGGTGGAAAGCCTTAATTGAATCCTTGCAGATCCAAAAAGTTGGGTACCCCAGCTCTGTTTGGTCTCTTTCCTTTGTCCCACTTTTTTGTGTGGATTTTGCCCTTTTATTTATTTAAAGCCATACTATGGCCTTAAAAACTTTTAAATTGAGCTCATGCAGGATTTACATTATGTATAGCAAATCCTTAGCCAATTCAGTAAATATACATAACACCTCAATTTTAACTAAAATTCTGGTAAGTTTGCATAAACCTTATGCAACTTTAAATTTAAGCTTATCTAAGCTTAAATTTAACAATTTTAAAAAAATGTTAAAAAAGCTACATTAATACTGTGAGATTCTTAAATCTTCAAATAACATAAGAAATAAATGTTTTTGGGTATAACACCCTATGGGTGTACCCTAGGTCATTTTTGGTGTAGAATCCAAAAATGACATAATATTTATAAATTTGCTTATCCAAAAAAAAGTTATACTTATTTTTTGTTATTTTCCATTTTAAATTCAATTTAAAAGTCTGTTGAAGACTAAATCAGCTGTATGTAAAATCATTTGTGGCCTTATGGGTATGTTATACATATCTCACAGGCTCACAGTTATAAATTGTTTTTTATTATTAAATAAAAATTATTTATGCATTTATTATTTTTTTGGTAAAAATAATAAATTCCCATAAATATATTAATCATTAAATATTAATATATTTATTCCTGTTATATTATCTATAATATCTTATTTATTCAAATAATATAGAGCTTTCTACACCATAATTATGATATGTCTGTATTATTATAATTATTCTTTATCTTATTTATTACTTTTATAAGGGCATTCAGAGTACCATAAGTAAAATATTAGTAATATTTACCAATTTTTTCATAGTAAAAACTTACAGATCAATTGATTATAGGGCAAGGTGTCAAGTTAATTATATTGTTTTAAGACCATATTAGAATATTTGTGTTTAAATAATATCATCAGGGGCTTCATCAAGTGCAGAATTTCCTTAGAAGTGATTAGATTAAAAGGATGGAAAACTGAATAATTTGAATGTTAATATTGTTTGTTTGGGATTTTATATTAATATCCATATAAAATTGCATATATGTTGACAGAGAAATATTTTGGTGAATTGAATATTCTTCATTAAGTAAAAAGAATAACTATCCATTAAAAAATATCACATTTAAAATAAAGTCAGAGCTAGTAAGGTAATGGGAATGAAAAAACAAGTTGTGAAGGAAATGTGGATACTTTATTGGCATGAAGAATCCACTTTGAAACAATTAATCATGTGATAATTGAATATCAACATCATTAAAGTTAGATTTCATTGAAATAATTCCTTCTTTCAATTGGGATTGAAGACTATTCAACATGTTAAAAGTTGATTCCTCATTTCTTGATATTATTTTAAGTTTTTTAGAGAAATTCATTCTAAATAGGATTACTTATAATATGAATAAGTGATATGAACCAAACTACAATTGATTAAAGGGTTATTCCTTCTACAAAGAGATAGTACTTTATTCCCCTATTTTGTTTGGGAAAATGTAGCATGATATTTCACATTTATCTTTGAAGAATTATTTTATTTTGGTTTTTCCACAATATTAGATATCAGTAAATGGGCTTTTAGTAATGGTTGTATGATAACATACATAATATTTTGAAATATACTCCTATCAAGGAATTATTTTTGAGACTTTTACAAATTTTATGTGTTATTAGAGATTTAATTTGAGCGATTAGAGATCACAGTTAATCTCCATCATGGTAAATAGAGGTCAAAATAAGTAAATATTTATTTCAGAAATACTATAATAGTATCTTATATTGAGTCTCAAAGAAAGAAAATTAAACTTTGGGTATAGGGGTATATGGACTCTGTGAGCCTTGAGGTATATTTTACATACCAAAATAGGTCACAATTATCTTAAAAATAAATTCTGAACTATGAATACCCATAAGTCATGCATATATTCAAAATTCATCATTTTTGATTTCAGAAAAGATGAATAACTTTTTATTGAGTAAATAAATCCATGGCTTTATGGCCAGATTTGGATTTTACACAAAATTTCATCTAGGGTAGCTCAATAGAGTGAATAAGCTTAAATCAACTATTTGAGGCGGTGTGGAACTCCTTTTAGTGTGGGATTGGATAAGGCAGTCCTTGAGGGGGAAATCACAGGTAAACAGTTTTGAATTGCTGAAATAATCCTGTAACCAAGGGTGCTAATGGTGTTTTAGCTGCCCCTCTGAATATACTAAACAATCTCCCTACAGAGCTCACAAATCAATATTTAAGATTGTGGCTTTACAACTAGAGAAGACTTTTTAGCAGTCTCTATCAGACCTATTCAATAATCAGATAAGTAACTTATAAGCTAAATAAAATATAAAATATAATTTTCAAATAATAATATAAGATAATTTTAAGGGTAAGACCTCAATAGTATAAGAGGTTGATTTAATATAATAGTAATAATTTATATTTTAAGGGGTAAGTTCAATTTGATGTTATAAATGTTATAATACTTAATGGTTTTAGAGGTTAATTCTTAATATAATATAATAATAAGACCTTTAATAATTTATTGGTAAGATTTTGTTCAATATATAGAGGATGTTTGTTAAATATATAAAAGACATAATATAATATAAGGGTAGGATTTTTATATATATAATAATATATAGTTTTAAGGTTGGTTTTTTTTAATATGAAGATATAATAAGACTATTTTTCCTTTATAATGTAAAGGTTATGGGGATAAACTCAATATTATGAGTATTATTGATAGTATTATAATTATAAGACTAATAATTTAAACATAGGGTGGATTAATAATATTAAGTAGACCTTCTGTTAACTACTATTAATTAGAAATCACTATGAATTAAACTTATAAGTCTATAATACTTTAATAAAATAACTAGATTAACCTACTAGTAAGGGATTGATGAATTATTCTCCTTCTTGGTATATAATTCCTTTTTTAATAATAATACTAGGTTGACCTACTAGTGAGGGATGAATAGTTATTCTCCTTCTTGGTATATAACTAATTAGATTCATGGGGAAAAGAGGAAGAAATGAGGGAGAGAGGACCTTTATTTATATTCTTTGGGCTCTCCATAGAGGCACTAAAAAACAAGGGACTTAGAACTTTTCCACTTCTTTTGGCTGGGATAATTTCTTTATAGTGGTGAGATATCATTTGTTTGGTTTTTTGCACCAATTTATGTATGATTATGTAATCTGAGATGTTTTAGCTGGTGAGGAATTTTGAGATGGTGTCATTTGATCAAGATATTGCACCATATGTTTGGTATATTGCACCATTTCTGAAGCTTCTTTTATATTTTAATTAAACTTTAAAATTATTATGCACAGCCTTGAGGGAATTGAGCTGGTGAGTAATTTTGAGATGGTGTCATTTGATTAACATATTGCACCATATGTTTGGTTTGTTGTTTGAACTTTAGGTTGAGAATGCTGTGTATTGTGGGGATTCTGTTTGTCCTGTATGAGATTTAATTTTTCTTTATCTAACTTAATTCTGTTTTTAATTTCTATTTACTGGCCTATCAGGTGGCTGTGCTTGTATTTCCACAGATATGCTGTGTAATTTAAGGTTTTTTTGATGGATTTTCCTTGCATAAATTAATTGATTTTATTCTTTCTGTCTTGTGACTGTTGATTAATACAGTTTTAATTTATTCCTTATTGAACTGTCCTCAGTTTAATAACTGCATTGCTGAGTAATCCAACGGTTGAGCAGAGCTTGGGTAACTTGAGTGTTACAT
Organism: Austropuccinia psidii; assembly: GCA_023105745.1. Taxonomy (NCBI): domain Eukaryota; kingdom Fungi; phylum Basidiomycota; class Pucciniomycetes; order Pucciniales; family Sphaerophragmiaceae; genus Austropuccinia; species Austropuccinia psidii. The sequence continues at coordinate 11,821,198 of JALGQZ010000016.1, forward strand.
TACCCCTTTCACTGGTAAATTTAACATTCTTGCTAGTTTGTCTTTTTCTTTTCCTTATTTTATTGTTATTCTTGTAATCAAATGGTCCATTCTTCCAGGATTTGATTATGGGATTGTACATTTTTATGAATTTAAATCCATTTTATTGCTGAATTCCTCTATTATAGTTGATTAATTATTGATTTTTCTTTGTTATTTCTTCAAATTATAGTCTTATAATTGAAATTTCACTTGAAACTGGGCCAATAAGGTATGGAATACCACAGCCGTAATATGGAAAATACTTCAATACCACATAAAAGATCCGTGAAATTTTTTGTTTTTCTCAATTTCATGCCAATATAATGGAATGTGAGAAATCCCATGTTAAATATACACCAAGAATAGTGTTATGCATGTTTTTGGAACTTAATATTATGTTATTCTTACATAAACTTTTGGTACACCCATAGTGGATATCTCACTTGAAGCCTGAATTTCTATTTCGACATAAAAAACAGTCAAGGGGGACAAAAGACATCAAAGAGAGCCAGGGTACCCAGCTTCTGAGGTCTCTGAGGTGTGGACAGCTCTAAGGCTTGGATCCATGGCTGATATTTGCCCAATTTGTAAACTAAAACCTTTTGGGAACTTGGTTACCAAGTCAAAACTTCATTATATCATAAGAAAATAGCAAATAAGCTGCTATTTTGAGGTGCCAAGGAGGTAAAGAGCAGCCTAGACTCCTGTAAACATGTCAATTCTTAATGATTTTACATTGATAAACCCTAAAATAGGAATTAAAACCCTTTTTGGACTAGTATCCATTGATTTACCTCATAGCAACCAGCCATATAGTGCTATTTGCAATTCTACATAGAAATGAGGTAAAAACTTCAAAACTTCATTAAAAATACAATTCTTGATTAATCTTTCTGAAACTTTCAGGACAGATTGAGAACTGTATAATTCATATAAAAACCAAAAAAATAATCATACTTTCATAAGTAAAATTAAAAGTATTACTTACAGTCCATTTTTGATGATTCCATGTGAAATACTGAATCTTTAAACATTCACAGAAAATACACTCTGTGATGAAATTTCCAATAACATTGATGACTTTGAGAAATAAATTATTATTTGGGAATAAAATAATATTTAAAGTTATTACTCCTTTTATTCTTAACCATAAATGGGTTGGTAGTCACCTAAAAGCATCAATTAAGTAATTATGATAATCTTATGTGACAACAGATGATGCAATCAATAATACAAAAAGGTTTATTGTTTTAACACTCACTGGTTTTTCAGTTTGCTTCATTTGATGCCTCTGTGAGCTGTCTTGGACTTAAAAGAGGCCTCCTCTTGCTGATTTTTCCAGATCATCACATTATTCAATTATAGCTTTATTACCAACAAGTAAGTATTAATTAAACTTTTCTTAAGTGTTTTATTCTTTCAGAATCAATCAGAAAGACGTGAAATCATAGAAATCAACTATATATTTCTGTAATACTGTTATATATCCATTTTTTTTGATCCTTCAAATTCACAATTATCTGTCAAATTCCTCTACTTTTATCTTTAATAAGTTCTTTGGAGTATTAGTGAGTGATTTATCTTAATTGTTAAAGTTTTTCTCTAGTAATTGGTTTCTTCAAGAATTATATCTATAATTATTCTTACATAAGATAAATATATATTAAAATAATTTAATTTTTTTACATAAAGAAGTTTTATTATTAAATACTTCTTGTAATTGATTCTAGTAGACAGTTACTGCTTACTGTTATAATCACTAGTAGTGTATAACAAGTAAAAGAAATAATTAATTAATTAATTTTTGAATTGCGGTTTTAATAATTCTTATTATTATATTTCATAAGAACAGTCATAGTACTGTTGATTAATAGTAATATTATCAACAGCTTCATAGACACATCTTACAGACTTGTAACCAGTGAGTCTTTGTTCAGGAGAGACTTCTTTCCAGTATTATATTCACAAATAATTTTGAATGTAGCATTCCAATGGCTAAAAAAGGAAGAAATATATCTCAATTTATATTAAATGTATTTGTAGAAGTATAAATTGAGCCTTCAATTAAGCTTAATAATGAAACATACACATTTTTATTTTTTTTGTGAGTAAGAAAAGCTGATGAGTTACAATTCTTTGAAGAAAAAATTTGTATCTATAAGATTTTGATATTGGAAAAATCAAAGTATTATCAGATAAATTTGAGAAAGAAAAGCCATAAGAGGAAAGATATGATTAGAAATGGGAAGATAGAATTCACAAAGTTTAAGAAATATACAGTGAGATGTTTGATTTCCACAGTCCTAATCTTCATTTGAGGGTTTTTGGTTTTAGAATAAAGGATTATTCAGGATTACCAGGAGCTAAAGAGCTGAATTCATTCACATTAAGTATTTCTTAATATTGAAAATCTTGAGTCAAAGAGGATCATATAACAAGGTAAACTACCCCTTCCAGAAGAGGTATCTTTATTTAATGGTGATTCCAGCTGAAAACAAAGGGTGACTGTTGAGAAATTAAATATCTGTGTTTTTCATCTCTATAGTAAAAAAGAGCTCTGCCCTTGGGAATTTTATCTAGGTTCAAATTGTGACTAATATAGCTACATAGAGTTGAGGCTAGGGGTAAGAAAATCAGATACATTAACTTCAGGGACATAGTGCATTAAACCAAGGGGTACTGTCATATACACCCTGCCAGTTTAAAAGAGGATTTCACCTGGCTTAATAGACCTTTTGGAAAGGGTTAACTCTCTTTTGGTCTAGAAGGAATTTCTTTGAAAGAGATTTTTAGTTTATTTGAAACAAAAAAGTGAGTAGAAATAAGAGCAACATAAAAAATGGAATTTAGATGAATGGGATTAATGGACTAGAAGAGAAATAAGAAAACAAAAGTTAAATTAAATACTTCTTAAGCTATAAGATTTTAGAAGATTATGATAGTAAGCCTATAGATTTTGGAATAATGAAGAATAAATTCAATTGAGAGGTCTTATATCACATATATCACTATGAGAAATATTGATACACCTGAAAGAAGGTTTTTCATTGAAAACGGAGATTTTAGACATTATTGTATGAGCTTTTACATATTTTTGGAACTAATTTGAGCCCAGAATATTGATATATTTTGCTATTCCAACATCTTCAAAGCCACTGGAAGATTGAATAATCCCCATGTTTTATTACTTTCTTTCTATCAAAAAAATATAAAATATTTGATTGTTATTGTAATGTAAGCCTGAAATTGAAAAACAGTTTCAATACAATTCATCATTCTATAAAAGCATCATTTCTTATGAAATTATAGTCTTACAGGTATATTTGAGCTGAAAGGCCTTTTATATCCTTCCAAAGTACCCAAAAATCAAAATAATCTTTGAAAAATAATGGAATTTGAAGCTTACTTCATGATTATCTACTTTAATTATATATTGAAGCTGAAGACTATATTACACTTATAGCAAGGATCATAGAGGTATGTTGAACTAATCCCTTGTATTTGATAAAATATGATTTGGATTTTTCCTCCTAATGAGATTTTCTTCAAGGATTCAGATAAAAGATAAATTGTAGTGAAAACTTCATCTGAAAAATAAATCATTAAAAAAAAGGCTGTTTATTTGTTTTTTCATTGATCTGTTTCTTTTCATTCTTTCTAAAAGGAATGGTAGGAAGAAACTGAAATCTTATACTTGAGGAAAATTAGCTTATTTATTTTACTATTATAATAAAATTAATATGATTTATATATTCGTTTTATTATTCTTGTTGTTTTTTCCCTTTTTCATTTTTTTAAATTTTATTCTTGTGTTTTTTAACAAACTATTTTTTGAAGAACTGTAGTCAAAGGATTTTTAAACGCTTGCACTGTAGAAATATGTGCACAGATTTTTACTTTGAAATGACTTTCAGAACTTTCTGATCTAATAAAGCTGAAAATAATTGACTTTTTTCAAAGTGAAAGGCTGTACAGAGACCCGTACTGTAGCCTTTTCTAGAAAAAATTACAATTTGAAACAAAAAAATGTAAATCATTTAAAATAAAAACTAAAATTGAAATAAATGAAAATAAAAGGGGGAATTATATTTTCACACCTTCACCTTCAATTGATGCCTATGCCTACTTATATAAATGTGGTCTGAGATACACCTTCATACCTTTCATGGAAATTGTTTTATAAATGAAAAAATACTAGTGATTACTAAGTATATACCACATTCTCATTACTATAAAATAGCTATACTATAAAAGGCCCTCGTTTTAACTTCTGATTTTCATATGAGTATCTAGGAAAAGATTTGATAGCCAATCATAGGTGAAATTACACTCTAAAGTAGGTTTTTCATGGAATAAAATTAAATACAATCAGGAAAGGATGATGAACTAGAGTAAGAGCTTTTAGAAAGTAAAAGCCACTCACCTTTTCACAGTATTATTCCCTTTATGTACCTGTAATTTATGACCTTATTACCAGAAGCTCCAATTTTTCCATTAGAGAAAACTTCAATTAAAACAAAAAGCTGTTTGACTTTTGATCTCCACTATATTAAGTAGTATTGAATGGACTTATTTTCCCGTCTAACTCTTTACAATACTATGGAGATGGAAAATAGATTGGTATTCCAAATATAGATTCCAATGAGGCTCCTAAAAATCTATGAAATGAAGAAAGTACATTTAGTTATTACCTCATGGTCACATAATCACAGTTAATACCATTATTAATACAAAACTTTCACAAGTTATATTCAGGACAGCTTCTGAGGCCTTCACCAAACCGCAAGTAATTCTACCTTATTGTTTTCCTTTAATTTCTGAAGCTCTTTCTTCTGCGAATATGGGACTATGATTCCATCAAAATGTTCAAGGATGGCTTGTTTGTTTTCTGAAACAATTAAAGTTATACCAATTTATCACCAAAAAAGTGTCAATTAAAATATTTCAAAGTATGAAAGGAGTGATAAAACACAGAAACATTATAGATAATATCAGTGAGATAATCACACTAACTAATCAATAAATTCTGAGAACTGGAAAAAAAATCACTGTTCTAGGGGTTGAATTTTTGATATTTCAGTGTTATAAAAGGATCTCATAAGCCTATAAATTTTACCTATTTTTAGACATGATTTCATGTCAGCATGTGTTCTTATGTTACTATTTGAAAGGATACCATCTATCTTTGTACCATATAGATCAATCATATCTTCAATTTTCTGGATAATTCCACTGGCCCTTGATGAAATGATTATAATAACCCTCTGTAGATATAACCATATATATCCAAGGCTCATGGATATAATAATGAACCATTTCTGTTAGATCATCCAAAACTTTGTCAATTTTTTCTTTGTAGAGAAATCTTTCTCAGGAATAACTGAAGAGGGCTATCATTTCCTTTTCTTAACTTTTCGAATATAGATTTTTCCTGATTCCCATGTGTTTCATTTTATAATGAAGGTGATTAGGCTCATTAGATCATTTATAATCACTTTGAAAAAAGGTAGCACCTTCTGGAAGGTACCATAGTCTTAACCTTGGTCAAAACTAGATGAAACCTTCTTGAAAGGATAGTCTAACATGGCCTAAACGGATTTTTGTTTTTGTCATATTCCAAGCCACAATTTTACACAGCTAGAAAAAATGAATTAAAATCTCATACATCATAAGGTAGTGAAATTCTTTAGCTTCCAATATTCTTCAGCTTCCCAATCCTTGTGAATAAAATTCTTTATTATTTCCTTTCATATGTAGAGTCTAAAACTTACAAAATACATCATTTTGTTAATTATTTCACTGTGGATTTCTTTTTAATGCAAGCCTGCTTACATGATTCCAAGTTTACAGGTAAGCCCTTTGGATTTCATCTGTCCAGGTCTTGAAAGTAATAAACTCTTATGGATTACTCACAAAAACTCTTGATACTTTATTAAAGTGGAATTAACAGAGCATGCACATTTTTCAACGAGTTCAGTCAAAAATAGTTCAAGGTGATGGTGCTTTGATTATTTTCAAAAGAAAAAAATTATAGTTTTACAATTTCTATTGGTCCTCTTATGAGTAAATTTGGGGAAAGGTTAAGTAATAAATCTATAAGAAAGTAGAAAATTGATGATAATTATTGTCATTATTAATTTTTTTGACCTATTTGTGATCAAAATAAGTCCAAAATTACATAAAGAAAAAAACAAAACAAAAGCAAAAAAGGGAAAAAATATCAAATTTTCTTCTTTGTACCCAAAAAGTGTTCCAGAGGGTTTAAACCCCCCTAATACCCATAGGAGGTCACCTAAGGGATCTCTGATCATCCAAGGTGTTTCTGGATGATCTTAGACTTTGAGAGTACCCCCGGAGAAAATTTAAAGCTAAAAAGCACACAAAATGAAGAGTTGATATTTATTCAAATTATTCAATTTCTTTCCTTTTGTTTTTGAATTCCATTATGATCATAAATTTTCCAAAAAACAATTACTATAATAATGATAATAATTATTTTATTTGAAATACCCAAAAGGCTTTTTTTCATATGTGCTAACTGTATTGAATCCTTTTTTCAGTTTCTCCCACTTTTATCATATATGTTTAAGAATAACTATAATACAAATATCAATAATGATAATAATAAAAAATAATGATAACAATAAGAATAATAATGAAAATATCCTTTTTATTATTTAATCTTAATATTATTATTTATATGATTGCTATTATGTTATTATAATAAAAATATTAATATTGAAAAGGTAAGATTTTTTTGTTATTTCATTTTTTGCCTCTTTGGTCCCTATTTGATAAAAAGGGACAATCCAAGAATAAAAATCAAAATCATAATTAGCATGATACTTTTTTGTTTTCCAATATAAAAAATCTTCATATTTGATTATTTACAGTTTGTACTTGGTGAATAATAAGTACATTGGCTGTAGCATAATGCATTCGTCACTGATGTATGTTTCAAAAATATGTTGATGATTCAATGCCTTATTTTTTCGAAAATATCAAGCCCTATTTAGGGGAAAAGAATCAAAAAAAGTGTCCAAAAACTCGAAATAAATTTAAATATCTCAAATAAGGAAAAAATGGCTTCAATGGAGAAAATAAGAAAGAACTCAAAGAGAAATGTGATTTAAGGGTGTAGATATTTGGTAATTTTTCATTATTTTTCAAATTTTTCAAAATCAATTTAGCTTTTCAAAAACAGATTAAGCCAAATAAAGTAATTTATAATAAGCTACCACATATGGAAAAGGGAAAACATTTGATAGCCATGAAAATATGAATTCCAACTTTCGTGTTCATACTGTTGCTTTCAATACTTTAACTTGAGATTTGGGGAGGAATTTATAGTAGTGAAAAATAACCAGCGAGTAATATGTCTTTTTTGTTTTATTTGTGCCAAAAGTTTAACTCATTTGGTATTAAAATGGTCATCTGGATAACTGTACTTTTTTTAAAGCTTTATACATAAAAAAACATCCTCAATATTCCACATCATATTCCTTTTATATAATATTTTCTGATAATAAGAATCCCAATGAATTTATCAATTATTATGGATCACTTATTTAATATAAAAATATGCATACAAATTTGAATCAACTTTTCCAAAAAAATTGATAATACTCAAAGCATACAAAAACTTATTCAACTTATTGATCAGTTATTTTTTCTGTTTTTGTTTGGTAAAAATTCACTTGAAACAGAAATTTTGGTTCCAAAAATATTTAAATTAATTTAAAAAAGCGTAAAACGGTTCTCAATTAGGTAGTTTGAATAATTATATCTATATCAGATATATGTGGAGTAGCTTTTTCTGGATAGCATAAGCTTTTCAGGTGTCTTTGAAGAGAAAAAATGCTTGATAAAAGAAAAAAAATCCCTGTAGAAAAATCAATACTTTCATAAAATAATGTTTTTATATAAAATTGAATTCAAAATACCATAAATTCAGCTTGTGTAAAATCAAAGTCCAACTGTGCCACAAATTTTCCCCAGGGCCAGGTCATTTCCCTATAAGACTGAGATTAGAATGAGGTTATATCTGAAGTATCTCTTTAAGCTTTAAATAAAGAGATCAAGAAACTATTCCAATGATCATTCTAATAGTCTTTTGATCTCTTCCATTAAAGCTTAAAGAGATACTTCATATCTTCCATTCCCTATTCTTCAAAGAAATTTAATTATACAAAATTTTAATTTCACACTCTTTTCAATCAAATAAAATAATGTATGGATCTTAAAATCTATTTTGGAATGAGTCAATAAGCTATAAAATCCTTTATTAAATATTTTTACATCAATATCTTTGTATAAAATTAAATTACAAGGAATGCTTTAAAACAAAGTATTTCTGACTTCTCAATATATATGCACTTTATTCATAATCAAATTGAAATATTTCTGCAAAAAAAACTGACTAAATGTCATTCAAGTATATTTCATTCATCTATCTACAATTAATCGTAAAGGATTGATAAATGCAAAAGTAAAATTCCAACTAATTTTTATTTTAGTAATGCATAAATTAAATCAATTTATATTATAAGTTTTTACTCTTTATATTATTATCAAGTAACAATTTTATTGGTTTTTTAAATTAAAAATGATATTATTACTTTATATCTTCTCAATTCCCTTTTGAATTCAAAATGACCTTTTATAGCTTTCCCAGGAAACAAATTTTAATTTATATCAATTTTTGAGAAAATATTGAGCTCAATTATCCAATTTTCCTATATGAACAATTGTATAAAAGATTTAGAGAATAGTTTCATTTATTAAATGAGTATTTTATGGCTAAATTTTCTTGATAAATAAATGAAGAGTTTTTTTGTCAATTATTAAATACATGATCTTTTAAATTTGAGAACAAAATAAATTCTTTTATGTTAAATTTGGCTTTTATGGCAAAATACACCTCTTATTGACTGAAGTATCACAATCAAGTTTATTTTATTTGCTTTTTAAAAAGAATGATGAGCCGTTGATTCTTACCTTTAATATAGAAAATATCATCATGTATGTATTTTTATAAAAGTATATACATATGTTATCAGGCCAAAGCCTCCTGGAAGGGAGAATCATATTATACATTTATAATGAAATATTATCAAATTTCTTGCTATGAAATTTTACAATACCAGATTATAGATTTTTGGATTTAACTTACATAAAGGAGAAAGTATTTGATAGTATGTTATTTAAATGTAGATTTAAATTTTCATATTTAATTATCTGCTTTGAAGATTTCACCAAAAAGACTTTTTAAAGGAGAGAAATGGAAAGAATTTGATTTTAAAGGAAAATTGAAGAATTCTGATATTATTTCATAATTAAGATAAGACTATTATTCATAAAAATCCAAACAATACTTCATGTGAACTTTTGAAAACAGGAAAAAAGATTGAAACGATATAGTTGGTATCAGTTCACTTTTATTTATGAATTTTTTTTCAGAAACTGTTTCTTGAATTGTGGAAAGAAAATAAAATTAATGAGTTATTCAAATTGGAATCAAATCATTGAGAAATTTCTTCTCCATGAGAAGCTAGATAATTTCCAATAGGGATAATACTTTTCAGGACTTAAACAAATTTTTTGAAATCTCATAAGCTATTAAAGCTTATTTAAAATTTTATCAATTCTTGTTTAATGAGTAGATTTCAATTTCTTGGAACTTTGATCAAAATTAATAGGCCCAATTATCATCTAAAAATATCAACTCATAAAAAATGGTAGAGACAAAAATAGACTATTAAAGAAACAGCCATTTCTATCTTCCATATTCATGTTTGAAAAATAGCTAAAAATAACAAGAAAAATGAATCAATAGTACCATTTAATTTCATAAATTAGTTTTCAAAAATTCATTCTGTTATCAAAAAACTCAAAAATCAGATGGGTCATATAGGAAATATTCTCATAACTCAAAAACGGCTCAAAGGAAAATTTGGAGTTTCAATTGTAATCTAAATCAAAAGGCTATGTTTTCCAAAAAAAACAATTTTAATTATAAAAGTACTTCAATGAATTAGAAAATTAATAAGAATAGTTAGCTATATAATTGAATTAATAAATAAATTTCTTATTAGAAGTTTGTGTGTAAGAATTATTGGTGTTGGGAATATTTTTGGAAAGAAAATGAAGAAATTGAAATTGAGAAGAGAATATACTTTAAAAAGATATGCTATCAAGACATCACATTATAATTTTTCTTGCAAAAAGCTTTAGGTAACTAGTTGTTCCATATTTTAAAATATTGTTTTAATGTTTTGGAAAAAATAAAATTAAATTTAATTTGTATATTTGAATATTTTTTTTTGACAAACTTGAAAGAAATTGAATATTGAACTCAAATTAGCTTTTCTCCCAATTGAAGATATGGAAACAATAATTCAATTTATGATAGGCAAGAGAGATTGAGAGGTTTTCAGAACATTAAATAATACATTTTCTTATTAGTAATATAGGAAGATTTTTTCATGCTCAAGATTCTAGTAAATTCCAATTTAGATAGTTGAAATTCCAAATCACCAAAGCTGTGACCTGTAATACATAAAGAAACATGTTACAGCTGAGGGACAGGTTAAAGAAAAGTTATATCTGGGTTTAAACTCACCTACCTTACAAAGTTTCCTGTTTTTTTTCACAGTGAATTTTTAGAATTGTAGTTCCCATAAGGCAAATACATCTGGATGTTTTAATTCCCCAAATTTCTTCAAAGAGTTTTGACTCCTAAATTTAGATTTGACTAGGTATTTGAATACCATTTATATCTCTTGAATGAGAGATCCAAAAAAATATAATAAATGGAAAAAATTACTAGGCCTCATCCAAAACAACTTGGTACCATTCACCATTGTAAACTCAAAATTCTTCATATCATTAGGCTGACCAAGCTCATGGGCTAACAGCTGATCACTATATATCAAAATATCAACTTCATGCCATTATTTAGCTCTAATCTCCTATTATTTATTCCCATTATAGGTGAAAATCTTGAGGCTGAATATATGTGTGTAATTTTATTTGATTATTCAAGGTCTTTATCAATCAAAGTAAGCATATTATTAGGTTGGCATGTTTTTTATTTCTCTTAAGCAAGTGGATGGGGGATAGAATTTCTCCTTTACAATATTCAAGAGTAATATGTATGAGTGATATGCACCAAATTGGTTTTTTCCAGTCCCATGTAATCTGCAAGAAAACAGTTTAAGGGAGTATTGGGGAAGGACTCTTGGAGGTCATATAATTGCTTTTCTGTGATTCACTATATCCAATCAATTCCTCTAGTTGAGTATAATTTCAAATTTAATCACAGAGAAGGCTCTGATTTTCCATTTTGGGGGTTCTCTTTCCAGGAGGAACTCCAATCCTTGATTTCTATTAGGGTTTAGTTTTCTTTTTAAAGATGGTATAAGGAAATATATTTGTGGAAGGTAATTTTCACTGGGAATTTCCAAGGTCTGTGACTTCAAACTGGGTGATAATAATATTTTTTTGAAAAGAGAGAACCAACTGGGGCTCTACACATGAGAGAAGTGAAAACCCAAAAATTTCAGAGCTGTTATAGCTTGCTAGTCGGTAGATTGATAATGAATTTTTCCTAATGAGGTAAAGAATATTAATTCTTGATTAGTAAAATGAAGAAAACACCACTATTGGAGTAATTTGAATTAACTTTTTGAATAATTCAAATTTGTGAAAGCTTTCAATTGAGGACTTTTTAATGGGATTTTTCTCTATATTGGTGTGTCAAATTCAATAAGCACCACAGGATATAGTTTGTTATGGGTCACCCAATTGTGATACCAGTGTGGATGTGACATTCAGAGGAACAATACCCCAAACTTCTCGTTGGTGTTGTGTATACAAGAATAAATCTTTACTGTTATGAAATAAAATGATCAAATTATTCCATTAAAAAGGTTATTTGAAGGGATTAGTGAGGTATAGGTTGATTTTCAGTATAAAAAGGCAATATGGGATGGAAAAATCCATTTGTGGAAACAAATTTAGCATTGGTTTGACCTTTACAGGTATGAATTGAAAATGCAATGAGCTTAAGAGACAGAATATATACTCAATTTTTTTTCCTACTAATCAGGATGGCGTTCAGATTGCAGGTTCTATTCACATTATGAAGCATTCACATGGGATAAAATCAGATAGTTGGTGAATGATGCATCAAATTTCAGTTCTTATTCCTTCTTCATTGAGTTATTTTATGTCATATGATTATATTTTCTGACAATCAGACCCATAAAGGTAACACTATGAGGGGTGTATTGTAATTATTTCCCACACATTGAGTCACCTACAGTAATAGAGGATTATATTCAAATTGTTTTTCTCAATTTGGGTGCTCTTGTAATAATCAATTTGCTATACAAAGCTTGAGTATTGAAATATGAAGTTTAACAGAGAGAGCGGAGAGACTGTATTCTCCAATATGTCACTACAGTTGGATGAAGATATAAATTAGCCAAATCTTTCCATTAAAATTCAGGACTTCAAAAATAATAAATGCGAGAAAATTAAAAATATACTAAGATATATAAAACTTAAAAGATAGAAAAAGGTAAATTTAAATTTGAGCTTGAATGGGACATACCAGTTCATGGATGGAATTCCTTGTATAAGGATGAAAAAATAGGAAAAAAGAAATGCAAGATAACAAGAGAGTTATATTTTATAAGATTTTATTTTCTTCTGTCTATGTCTTTTCTTTTCATTTTTAATCATTTCTTGATACCCATATAGATTCAATTCTTGGGTTATTGTATCCATAAATATAAGGCCTCTAGATCTTGTATATAGCTTTGAGTTGATTTGGAAACAATACACACAGTTAGTGATTGTGGGTTGTTCATCAAAAATAGGAAGTGGCTTAGTGGTCTGGTGATAATTGGTTTAAGCTTCCAAGGGAAGCTCAATGAACTCTTTTCTTTTAGAAAAATACAAAATTGTGGAGTATTCAGTAAATGATAAACCATAGCCAAAGGAATGGTTGGGAAGTGGAATTGGTCAAATTGTTCATTTGTCAAAAAATTCAAACAAACAATAAGTCCAAGTATTTTCATCCTTTTCATCTCTATGAACATTATTATAAAATACATTGGCTGTTGTGATGATTTTTCATAAAAAAAAGAATTTTTGGTGAAACATTGGATTCCATTAATATTAATGCCATTTGGGAATTTGAGATGATTGCATTATCTCATCATTATCATTGGAAGAAGAGATAGAAATTATCTTCATGTGTCATGAAATGGAATTTTGAAACCTAGAAAGGATTCTTCCTTATCTGCTTTTGATATGCCGGAGTCCTGTTATTCTTCCTGGAATAAACACATAGGAAAAGAGAAGAACATTCATAAAAAAAGGAATAAATTTTTGTGAAGATTTACCAATATAACTTCCACAGCAAAATCCAATCCCTGTAATTTGATAATTAATTTAATAAGTATTAAATCATATATGGGGATAATTTTGGGCTAATTTGAATAGGAATATTATTGATTTATTTAATAAGCTCAAGCTTGGAGAATTAGTATAAAATGGATGCAAGTGATAAATGAAGAGGAGCTCATGGATTTCTGAACTAAACAATATTGAAGAATTAAGTGTTTCATTTATCAAGGGCAATGACAGATTATGTCAGCCTGTGACTCAGAACCAGAGCACAAGCATGACATCCAAAATACCATAAACCAATGGTAGATTGAAAGACTTCCAAAACATGAAAATGAGACAAAAAATCTCTGAAAGGTATCAAAATGAAAAGGAAAGTCATTTCTTTACAAATATACAACTCCCATAATAATAGGGCAAATAATGACAAAGTTGTTCAGGCTCAAAGAAGCTTCTGAACATAAACCTTAATTTTGACCTCTCATCTAAAATTCAGAGGAAGAGGCTGAACCACATCAGAGGGGTTTTCAATTTATTCTCTTGGCCAAGGCTATCCAATGTTCCCAGCAAAATTGAGGTAGTAACAAAACTACAGAAGTTATGGTGAAAATAAAGCTGAATAAGGGTAAATGAAATATTCACTTCTCATCTAACTTCTACAGGCTTAGTGTTAGAGACTTAAAGTTGGGCCATTTTGGAAAGAGAACAATTAAAGCTATTTTATGGTGCCATCCAATTCCCCATAACTCACCCAGGACAAAATTTATGGAGCAAACAAGTTCCATACAGGATTTGAGAAAAAATCATATCTGAATAATGGAAATTAAACATGGTATTGCTTTGCCATATTTAATGCTATCCCTACCAAATGAGGTACCATTATGCAGACCCATTCAAAGCTCTACAATGAACCTAATTTGATCTTGATATCTTGAAAAATGACACAGTGATGGCAGTTTTAAGGTTAAAATCCCACAGCTGGGCCAATTCACCTTTAATGTGGGATACGTTCCCATATCCTTAAATATGAGGCATCAATCTTACAAAGGGGCTTTTTTATCCTTCAATACCTCACATTTTGGTTAATATGGGGTCCCCATATGGGTTTTGTGCAGTATTATATGCAGTTTAAATGTCAGACAAGGGCTGTGTGCTCCCCAAATAGAACCTTTCAACCTGTATTGGTGCAAACTTCCCAGATTTACTTTAAAAACCACATATGAACCCAATACAGGATATACAGGAATGGTAAGATCTACAAGCTAGGCCTTGGAAGTGAGAAATCTTTACTCTTCCCACATGAACAGGTCTATAGGACCTTTTAACTCCTTTTCAGGATAATAACAGACCCTCTCTGCCTAAAAGAAGAATCCCCATCCTTCTCTTACATTTATACATAACAAAACTGTTAAAAGCAGTAAGAATATAATCTCAGTGTTTTATTTCTTTTTATATTTAATAAACTTATAGTGAGTGAATCCTGGGCTTTTGACAGTGCTCACCATTTCATCCTGTGACTCAAATCAGAGCACAAGCATGACAGCCAAATACCATAAGCCAATGGTAAAGCTAAGATACCACCAAAGCATGGAGCTGAGAAAAAACATCTTAAAAGGTATCAAAAGAAATAATAAACTAACCTCTTTCTAAATATAAAACTCCCATCATAATAGGACAAAGAATGACAAAGTTATTCCTGCTCAAAGTTGTTGCTGAGCATAAACCTTAATTCTCACCTCTCATCTGAAATCCAGAGGAAGAGGCTTAACCCAAGCAAATTGGTATTCAAATTTAAGCTCTAAGTCAGGGATATCCAATGGTACTAGCCAAATTGAGCTAACAACAAAATTGCAGAAGTTATGCACAAAATAAGGTCAAATAAGGGTGAACAAAATATTCACCTCTAACCTAACTTCTACAGTTTTATTGTGAGTTACTTAAAGTGGGGTCTTTTTTGGAAGAGCACAATAAGGGCTATCTCATGTTACCTTTCATTACCCTATATTTCATCTAGAAAAAAGGTTATGGAGCAAACAAGATCCATACAGATATTGAGAAAATCAGATATCTGAATAACAAAACTTGTGCATGGCATAACATTGCCATATTTAATGTTGCCCATACCAAATGAGGTAAAATTGTGTAGATCTCATCCAGGGATAAACAATGAACCAACTTTGAGCTCAATATCCCCAAAACTGACAAAGGTATAGCAGTTTTAAGGTTAAAATTCCACAATTGGACCAATACACCTTTTCTGTGGGATAATATCCCATAACCATGATTATGAGGTGTCAAACAGACAAAGAAGCATTTTCATACTTCAATAAATCATACTTCATTCAATACTGGGGTCCCATACAGGTTCTGTACAGCATTCCACACATCATACACATCAGAAGAGGGCTGTGTGGTCCCAAGATGAAAGTTTTCACCCTGTATTGGTGAAAACTGCCCAGATGTGGCTTTAAAGCCATATATGAGCCCAATACAGAGTATACAGGCTTTGTGAAAACCACAAGCCAGTACTCTGAAGTGAAAAATCTTTACTTCATCCATGTGAAATGGTATAGAGGACCTTTTCACCCATTTTCAGGATAAAAAGGGAAGTTTCTCTTCCCAAAAGAGGAATCCCCATCCTGTTCTTAAATTCCTATGTATTAAAACTGTAAAAAACAGTTATACTCTTGGAAAACAAAACAGGTATAATTTAATTCTTAGTATTGTAGTTATTATTATAGTAAGCCAACTGGTAAGACTGCACCCAGGGCTTTCAACAGCGCTCACCACCACTATTTCTTAATTGCAAAGCCCTTAATACTTTATCTTTGAGGCATTATTCTCATCCTAAAACCTATTTACATTAATTTAACTGTGTAACAGTCATAGTTAAATATGTAAATAGTATTATTATAGCTTCATCATAGACTCAGCCTGAAAGTGGTGCTAAAAGACTTTGATGAGAAGAAACTATTGTTCAGTAAAGTACATAGCCCCCATGGCTCTACTAGATTTTTACCCTCTGAAAGTATTTTGGAAATTTAAATGGGCTATAAAGTCCCCTTCACTGAGCTTGTTCTCCAGTCATCTGAGAATACCGTAAAGCCACAAATCCCTGCTGCACAGAATGCAGCTAATATACCATAACAAATTTGATTTATTCTGAGATTCTTGCAAGACACCAAAAGATCTTTGTGGCCTCATTTTTTTGAACTTGTGAGTTTGCCTTTCATGCTGTACACTGAAAACTTTGTGTGTGCATGTACCATGTTTTACACAATCATCAGGTGGATAACTGTATCAATTAGTTCCACCAAGCTCCTGTGGGTCTTTGCTGATAACTCATTACCATCCCCAGAAACTTCAATTCTAAGCTGTTTTTTACAATGCTTCAGCTTACTCAAGCAGGAGGCAAAGTATTCAGCTGCTCCCTTTTTGACTCCCAGAAGATTGGAGGGATTCATTGTTTGTGCCACACATTGTTTGGGTGAAATCAAATTGTATGATACTAAACTTATGGATTCAAAAATAAAATTCTCCCATAAATGCTTAATTGGAATGGAGGGGTAAAGAAGGCTCTGAAGAATTTTGAAGGAAGAGTGTTCAGATTTTAGGAGATTATCCAGAACTTTTTCAAATTCCTTCATCAATTTGAGATTCTAAATGTTGTTACAAAACAATGCTTCAGTTTCTCTTGCCTTAAAAAAATCTAACCCTATATATTGTAATATATATCACATGATTCAACAGCCAAATCATATGTATCATTCACAATGTCAGCCTGTGACTCAAAACCAGAGCACAAGCATGACAGCCAAAATGCCATAAACCAATGGTATAGCCAAGATACCACCAAAACATGGAGCTGAGCCAAATCAGCTCAAAAGGTATCAAACGAAAGAGGAAAATCACCTCTTTCTGAAAACATAAGTCCCATCACCATAGGATAATAAATAACAAAGTTATTGCTGAGCATAAACCTTAATTTTCACCTCTCATCTAAAATCTAGAAGGAGAGGCTTAACCCCAACAAATGGGTACTCAAAATGAAGCTCTAAGCCAGGGCTATCCAATGGTACCAGCAAAACTGAGCTAGCACCAATATTACTGGAGTTAGGGTCAATTTCAGGCCAAATAAGGGTGAACAAAACATTCACCTCTCATCTAACTTCTACAGTTTTAGTGTGAGATACTTGAAGTGGGGTCTTTTTGGAAAGAGAACAATCAGAGATATCTGATGGTGTCATCCATTTCCCCATAGCTCAACTAGAACAAAAGCTATGGGGCAAATAAGCTCAATACAGCTTTTTGCCTATACCACGCAAATGTACAAAAGTCTTGTACATGAGATAACTTTGCCATATTGAATGATACCCATATAAAATGAGGTACCATTGTGTAGCGCACATCCAGGGCTACACACTGAAACAATTTTGAGGTTGATATCTCAAGAACTGACAAAGTTATGGCCGTTTTAAGGTCAGATTCCCACCTGCTTTCATATACAGCTTTACCATGGGATAATATCCCATAACCATGAATATGAGGTGTCAAATAGACAAAGAAGCTTGTTTTTAATTCAATACCTCATATGTTAGTCAATACTGGGGTCCCATACAGTTTCTGTACAGCATTCTACGCATCATACACGTCAGAATCAGGCTGTGAGGTCCCCAGATGAAAATTTTCCCCCTGTATTGGTGAAAACTGCCCAGATGTGGCTTCAAAGCCACATCTGAGCCCAATACAGGTTATACAGGCTGTTTTCAAACCACAAGCCAGTACTAGAGAGTGAAAAAATCTTCACTTCCTCTACGTGGAAAGGTCTAGCATCCTTTCCACCACATTTCAGGATAAAAAGGAGGCTTTTCACAGCCAGAATTGTCTCCTCATCCTTCTCTTGAATAACCTACGTAGTAAACTGTCAAAAACAGTCTTACTCTTGGTTAATAATCAGGTATAATTATAAATATTAAATATTGTAGTCTTTTATTATTGTAACCCAACAGATAAAGCTGCACCCAGGGCTTTCAACAGCGCTCACCACCACTATATCATATATAGTAAAGCCCTTTTAATCTTAAATTAAATTATCTTTAAACCCTTATAAATATTCTTAAACCATTTTTACCATGTCACAAACATAGTTAGAGTTGTACTTAGCCTATTTATACCTTTATCATAGTTTCATCCTGACACACAAATTTAAAACTCCCTTGCAATCTCAAGCTCCTCAGGCCAGGTAAAAATTCTAAGATCTCAGTTACTGATAACCTTATGACCAACAGGCAGGAACCTATCCACATCATTTGTTGATAAATTGTCCCATTTATTTTAAGCCCTCTTTTCCATGATTCTTTACTAATATTGGAATGATAACTCAAAAAGCTTCCAAACTCTTTAATGCAGGATAAAAAAATTCTCTAATCATTAGCTAAGGTTGACACTTTGGGATCAGGTTCAGGAATTCTATCAGTCATATCTCCAACCATTGTATCATGTTGAAGATTCTCACTTTCTTAGAATTCTTGAGTATTTTCAGGAGAGGCAGGAGGAGTTTAATCATGGATCATTTCATTGAGAGCTGGGTGGTTTTCAGTTTTTGGACCTCCATTGTTGTTATGGTAAACTTCAATATTAATAATTCCATCACCTTGATCAAGAGAATTATCTGAAGCTTCAGATGTATGGAATTTTTGGCTATTTCTTTTGGTTGAATTTGTATTTGGTTGCTTTCCTAAAAATTTTCCTGGAACTTCAATTTCCACTTGAAATCCTTCAGGTAGATATTCTCCCACTTCCACATCTATCCATATATTTTAATAAGCTGTTTTTATCAAACTTGGTATGAAATTCATATCCATCTTGAGGAGGCTCATTTCTCCATCAATATGTTGACATACATAAGCAGGAACTTCACTATAATTTTGAATTTTTTTCCAGCCTGGGGATTGTTTGTGTTGTGTTTCAGACAAATTTTCCTTTGATATAATTCCAACCTTTCCACCAAAAATTACCTCATCTCGTCCAGCATCCTCTGTTGGTTCACAAGGACCAACAGTATTTTCCTTCTCATAGCTTCTCAAATTTGGCTTTTGAGAGCTTGGAGGCTTAGTTTAAATAAAGGCCACAAAAAAATTATCAGGTTTTTATAGATTACAAATATTCAAGATGAATTTATTGTTGCATTCTGGTGGATCTTTATTATTCTCATGTGCCAGGCTCTCTACTTCAATGCCTAATTAATTACTACTGTCCATATCAGAGATTCCACTTCCACTCTCTGGGGGGAAGTTGGTAGTTGATTTAATTCTGTTTAGATTATTTTGACTTAGGCAATTGGTTTGGGCATAGTGGAGGTAATTTATTGAGTAAATAGATGGTGATTATTTGATTAATAACTTGAGTCAAAACTGTAAAACAGAAGATAAAAATGGAACAAAAAATGAGAGAAATCTGATTGTGGTGCAAATAAATTTAATCAAAGATATTATTGATTAATTAACTTTTAGGTAATATAAATATTGGAGAAATTTGGGAAGGTTGTGGAAAGAAGGAAGTTGAATATAAATTTAAATTATTTCAATAGTTAATTAATTACCTACAAAAAATAATTTTAGAGCCACAAGCTCACCAAAAGAACCCTTCCCATACACAGCCTTGAAGCCTTCCATCAATATCTATTGAGCTTTTAATGCATTTGAAAAATTCAATTTGTTATCAGATTCAAGGAGGTGATGTGTTGAAAATACTATCATGTCATTCAAATGCAATCACTTCCCCATGATAAATTCAATAAAATTTACTAGTCAGAAAACTACTAAAGTCAATTTTTGTACTATTTGACCCCCATGAGGTAAGGACTAAGTAAACTGTTCCATTTGAATTATACAAAATAGTTTTCCAGAGAAACAAAAGACCCAATTCCAGTTTTAAATAGTCCGCTTATTAGGATTTAATATGCAAGCATAATGGCTTAAACCCTAACCACAAAATCATGAATATCTCTACCAATTGACCTGCTGGAACATGTTGGAGGAGAAGGCCACTTAGAATATTCATGTGATTGGGTTCATCATTTATGCCAACAAGCCAGCATACCCTATGGCTCTAAACACTCAATATGATTAAAAGTAGCACATAAACCCCATTTTCCCCATACCATGAAATGGAACCTCATTTAATTCTCATTGAGGGAGAGCATTGGTCATTGGGAACTGGGGATAAGGTGGAACAGGAGGATCCTGAGATTATATACTTGTGTGGTAGAACTTGGATACTGTAAATTATTGTTAAAGAGTTTGATATCAATTGGGGGTGGGATTAACCCAATTGAAATGATTCATAAGCAAATTTTTCAATGAGCATGAGAATAAGGGATTGGTGGCTATGCACCATGCTGTTTTAGTACCAATCTCCCTGTCAGCCCCCATAAGAAATGGTGAAGGTCCAGTAATTTATGGAAATAATTGTGGAGAACATACACCAAATAATCTTTGTGTTAATTTAAGAAGTGTAAAGTACAAAGATGATTAGGAATCAGTGCAGAAGCATGATGATGTTAAATGGCAGAGATGATCAGCTGGGGTTAAAAAGCCAATATTTGCATGAGAAAAAGGATGGTAAATTGTGAAAATTAGCAGCCATTGGTCCAGAAGCCAATCATTGTGTGAGCATAAGGATGATAAATCTAGAATATTAGAGGATGGTGTGTTATTTTAAGAATGGTAAATTGTGCAAATTATGAGGCAGTGGTTCAGAAGCCAATATTTGCATGAGCATAAGCAAGGTAAGCTTCAGAAATGATGAGGGGGAAGTGCAGAAGCCAATCTTTGCATTAGTGTAAGCATGGACAGCTGCATAAATGATGATGTGGCAGTGTGTAAGGGTAAGGATGGTAAATGGTGGAGATGATTAGGCAGCCAATTCATGCATGAGAGTAAGCATGGTAAAGGGAAGAGATGGCCTGCCCTTGGTGAAGACATCATTTTTTGCATGAGCGTGAGCATGCCAAACTGCTTTCTTGAACCATGAGGTGTAATTAACCAAATGATGTAAATGGTGTTGATAAGAGTTTCCCCTTCAAGTGTAATAATAATGTGACATATTTGACAATTGATGTTGTCTTGATAAAGACATGACATAAACCACAAAATCCAGACCCTATAATGTGACAATAACTTGATTGCAATAAGATGTTATATTGACAGAAGTGTGACATAAAGTCAATTTCTAGTGATTGACACAAAATTTTCCCTGGTGAAAGACAAAAAATGTGTGTAAAATGAAAGTTTTTGCAAAGGAATGCTACTGAACAGGTTTACCAAAAAAGCTGCAAATTCTCTTAAAATTAACTTTTCTTTTCTTTTCTCTTTTTAATTCAGCTTTCCTTTTTATCAAATCTTGATTTCTAATTTTATATCTTTCTTCTCACTTGCTCATTTTTCTTTTCTCCATGATTGAATTCCAATCTTATTTTTTAATTTTATGATTTTTCAAGCTCATGTCATGGAGTCCTGCACCTTCCCAAGCTGAAATAGTTATCAATTCACTCTTTCTTATGCCCAAAATTGGCAAATACTTCATGTTGACCAAAGTCCCTGACAAACAAACTGGAAAAACTCTCAAAAGAAGAAAGATTTCTTTTTCAATATTGGGCTTTCTGAATTATTTCTCAGAAATTAATGCAGCCTTACAAACTATCCTTCTACATATGATAATGAAATACCAGGTGACCATGACAAAATTGAAAGAAAGATCCATGGTATGGCTAACTGATCTGTCATTGGTGGATTTGGATTTTTCCTTTTCATTTTTAAATCAAGTCTCACTTCTTTATTTTATTTCGTATTTTATCTTATATTTTATTATGTGGCTGTATCTCATGCCTTGTATCTTTCATGAAAATGTCCAGAGAACAAGGGATATCACTATCCATATCATGCAACTCACTCAAAAAAGAAAGCCCTACCAGAAGTCAACTATCTAGTGTTCAATTCAATATTCTTAAAATTCCAAAAAAAATCGAAACTTGAGTTTTCATTCAATGAACTTGTTTTCTTCCCACATTTTCACTCCCTTTACATTGTTGAAGTTGCACATGAGGGCTGTAAATTCAAGAAATCAAGCTTTTACCTTTCTTTCCTCATAGAATCCTGCCCCTTAATAATATTACCTTTATTCCAATGGATTGGCCTATGCCATATCCACCTATAACATATGGTCAAATCCAATTTCATGGCCAGAATAATCCTTTTCATCTGAAATCAGAATTCACTTGGCAATTCCTTCTTTCATTAATCACTTTTTTTCTCAGCATTCCAGGTGTTGAACTAAAACTTAAAAATTGGTACATGATCTTTCTTCGCATCAAGATGTGGTTTTTTGATTTAACACAAGATTATGTCAGAAAAAGGGCTTTTGGAAAATTTTATTAAGAAAAAATATTCAATTACAACTTGCACTTTTTTTCAACTAGTTCAATCCCAGAGGAAAAAATCTTTCAGGGAAGAAAAATTCAATTGGGTTTCTTTTTCTTCATTTCCTCTAAGCTCAACCATAAGAGAGATTTCAATCGAAGAAAACATTTCACCATTAGCAAAGTGAAAACACCTGAAAGCAGGTGCTAAGTTTGGAAAGCTAAATGGTAAATAGATTGGATACATTTTTGATTTCAGAAAAGGAATGAAATTGGAAGATAGAATCTTTGGAAGAAATTCAAGCCACACAATTGGAATTAAATTGGCTGAATATTCCCATTTATGTGGTGTGCTAGCTTTTATATTACATATTATTTCCTAAAAACAAATCACAGCTTTAAATTCTGGATGAAGCTTATAGATAAATTATTCATCCCACTTATTTATAAATTATTAGTGCATAATATAAGTATTTAAGATTTTTTGTTGGAAGTAAATTGAATTAAAGAAGAGATTTTTCAATAGTGCAAGCCTTTACTGAAATTCTCAATATATCAAACATCAGTTTTCAATGGAATATTACCTCTTAAAAGGTTTCATTGAACCAAAAGTTGTATCTCTCCATTTTCCCTCTTATTAAAAGAATATCATACATTTGGAAATGAAAAGGCTAGTATCAATGGCTTACTTTCAAATTATCACATTCATAAAGAGGTTATTGAAAGATAATATATTCTTGACAGATATTCCCAGGAATGTAATCATAGGAATTCTTATGAATAGCTTTGGGATCTTACAGAAAATATATTTAAGAATGAAAATCAGATATTTTGATTTCATTTCTAAATTCTGTGATGTCATTTTCTTATAATCTCAAGCTATAAAGCTAAATTCCTCCCAAACTTTGAGATTTTGAATGTTTCTGGCTCTTAGAATAGCTCTGACTCATGAAAATGGAAGATATCTTTATATGAGCCCTTTTACACATGGAGAAGTCTTTTTCAAATAAGCTATTGATATAAAAATTTTCATAATTTTGGCCTGTTAAACTAATTTTATAACTTAATTTATTCTGTTTTTGTAAAGAATTATTGAAGAATCAGATAATCCAAGATAGCTTTTATTTAATTATAATTATTTCTTTGGGAGCCCATTTGAATAAAATGTGGCTGAGAAGGCTGATCAGTGGGTATTCTGTAGCTCTTTGAGCTAAATCTTGGATATCTTCTGTCAAACCAGTTCAATCTTCATGTGAGATTTGATTGAAACTTATTTTAACTTCTCCATAAGCTCTTCAAGGTTGAATCTATGTAGTAGCTTTAAAAAAAGTAAATACCAGATATTACTATGACTGTGGCATGAGTAAGATGATTAGATTTGAATAAGAAGGTCTGACTGCTATGTGGTAACGGTGGTGATGAGTCTATTGAGGTCCTTTCCTGCATTAATCTAATGACTTTTACTATACAGATTAATTAAATAATAAAGAATATTAATCATATCATGTCTATTCTAAGAGTACTAGTTATTCATACCAGTTTTAATATGTAGGAATACTTCATTAAGAATTATGAGGTCCTTTTCCAGTGAGTAAAGGCCTTCTTTTTTTCTTCCTTCTGAGGACTTTTAGAGGCAGTTAAACTGTTCAAATTTCTTCTGAGTATAGATTTTTACTCTGGAGGCTGAATTATGGTTTAATACAGACAATTCTGATGCCAGTATGGTCATAATTGTGGATTTGGAACCACAAATGATCATTCTGGATCAATACAGAATGAAAAAATTCTTCACAGGCAGGATCATCACTTTTATTTCATAACCAGTGTGCTTGAATGAGTAATATTAGTTACTATGGGTGGGTTTAGGCTTTAAACAACAGATACTTATTGTTAAAGGCCAGTATTTGTCAAAAAACCTCCAAACCAGATGTCTCAGTCAATATTTGATATTTAAAGAATCCAAGAGCACAGGATTTAATGAGCTCATTGTTTCTTTACTTTGGTATTCTTGATTTTTACCCTTATCAAAAATAGCAAAATTTATAAGGGCTTCAAGCTTTCAATGTACTTTTGTGCATCAGCATGTGGCTTCAAAAATCTCCAAGACATATCTCTTTGTCAATTGAGAAAACATTAGAATTCTAAATGACACATAGATTTAGAGATTTATGATCTCTTAAATATATTATATTCTACAGTAAATCTGTATGACTATATGGGAAAGCTATAGGGATTTCTTTATATTGCTTTTTTCATAAATCCTGTATTATGTGTAATAAATGTTTGTACCATGATCCCTTAGCCAATTATGTAGATACAAGTGTCCAAGGTATCTCAAATTTCAGCTCTCATGAAGATATTTCATCTGGTTGTACATTTTTATAGATTTGTACATCAAATCTAAGGGTTTTCTTTCCTTTTAAAGGGGTTATTCAGGGTCTCAGGAAAATGGAGAAACATGTTGCTTTTAGAGAATATCCAGCTGTATTGATGTATTATTTGGGATGGACACTCTATCTTTGGATAATAGAAATTTTTATTTAGATGCAAGAGAATTATCTTGAATTCATTCACATCTTTCTACTTTCTTGAGTATCTCTTTATATTAATTTTTTTACCATACTTCTTTTTCAGATTATATCCACCAACTCTGAGAATACTTCATATTTCATTGAAAAGAGTCCTGACTGTTCAGTTCCATCTTGCTTCAGAGCTTAATGAAGGATTTGAGTATTCTTGATGATGAAGTCCACCTCCCTCTCAGGGTACACATTGTCCCAACATGACAAGGCATCTCATAAAGTGTCCAGCCTTCCTGAGTGGTAAGTTATGGAATAATAAATTCCAGAAAAGAACTCAGCACAGATGGCTTTATGGAGAGTAAGAGCTTTAGAAGGCATACAATACTGAAGAAAATAGCCGTCTGTTCAGACTTCAAAGTGATTGAAAAGTGAAATAAGGAACTTTTTCAAGTACTTTAGTGCCAAAACTATGCCAAGGAGCTCCTTGTCATGGATTTATTATTCTAGTTAAGCTGGTTGAACCTTATAGCTATACAATGCAATGGGATTATCTTCTCACTCAGTATAGCACCCAAGGCATAATGATACGCATTGGTCTCTACAATACCTGGTAGGGAATTATTGAAATAGGAAAGGATAGGAGTGGTGGTGAAATCTTCTTTTAGTGATTAAAGCTGACTAAGATATCCCTCATTGAAGTTCAAAGGGATATCATTTTTGAGAAAGGAAGGGAGAGAAGTGATCCTTTTGAAATATTCTTCAATTAAACATCAATGAAAATTGGAAAAGCCAAGAAAATATTTTAGTGCCTTGAATTTGTTGGTCTGTGGCCAATGAGAATTTGTTGAGATTTTGAAGAATCTATCTTGAGTTCATCTCTTGAATCAACATATCCAAGGTATTCCACACTTGAGGCATGGAATACACACTTTTAGGCTTTAGAAAAAAAATTATTTTCTCTCAGTATTTGGAGGATAGAGGCCACATTTGTTACCTGTTCCTCCTCAGTACTGGAAAACACCATAATATCATCTGGATAAACTACTAAAAGTAAATAAAAAAGATCTGAAAATATATCATTCACAAGATTTTGAAATGAAACAGGACAATTTGTTATATCAAATGGCATAAACAAATACTCATAACTTCCTTACTTGGTTCTAAATACAGTTAAATTCTTATCTCCCTATTTCATTCTCAGAAGATTACAAGCACTGCACAGATCTACCTTTGAGAGTATAGTGTAGCTGTTAAAGAAAGTAAGAAGATGATTCATTGGATGAGCAGGATACCTGTTCTTAATAGTGACAGAACTAAGATTGCAGTAGTCAATGTAAAAGAAAAGGCCTCCATCCTTTTTTATTGACAATGCTTACAGGTGCTCCTGTTTAAGAGGAGCTTGAACTGATTAAATATTTCTCTACATTCTCTGGATTGTAGTCTCTGAGTGTCTCTGGCCTGTGATTTTTTGATGAGTAGATAGCTCCAACTTGAGATCGATACCCCTCAGGCTCAATATGATAATCAGAGGCACAGTGTGGAGGAAGTTTCTCTGAGATTGCCTTTTAGAATACATCCAAATGCTCATTATAAGCAGGAGGAACTACTTTAAACACAGTTTTAATTTGTTTTGGCTCTTCCAGCTTATCCCACTTTTTTTCTCCAGGGATGCATCAAAGTATAAATAAGAAATTTTGATAAGATCTTGAAAGGAATAAAGCAAAGATATAACAAAATCTTATCCAAAATCTTTTATTTATTTGAGTACTTCATCTCTTGATGTAATTCGTGACTGGGAGGTATATGGACAGAAGAAAGAAGGGAATGTGTCTTAAGCTCACGAACCAGAGAAACACTGTTTACTTCAGTGGAAAATGCATTACTAACAGAAGGTATAAGACAATTAGAATTCTTATGGGTATGGTCCTAGGCTATCAATCTACTTTTCAGTAAATAATAGGATTAAAATGGTAGAGGAAGATGTAGCCCATTTTGAGGTCTTCTCCCTTGGGTACAGGTATTATAAAATAGTCCCATTCAAAGCCTGTGAAATATGGAAGGTCAACCACCCACTTGTTATGATGGGTCATGAAAAAGGCATGGTATTCTTTATAATCCAAAATGAAAAGAGGAATTTGTTAAGGTAGCTCAGAAATATTCATGGAGTACATCAGAGAAAAGCCCTTTGCAATAAAACAGTTTGTAGAACCAGATTCAGTTATAATACTATAGAACATACCAGAGAGTAAAAAAATAAGAAACCTTCAAAATTTCTTGAAACCATTATTCAGAGTATAAAAATCCATTCTTGAAGAAAATAAGTGAGAAAAGTTGAACACAACATGATGCCCACTAAGGCTCTTCCCTTCTTTCTAGGGTGGCTTATTTTGAGGCCACTTGAAGAATTTCTCAATGGGATGCTTTCCACCACAATAGATGAATAAACCTTCTTTAATCCTCCTCTTCCTTTCCTGAGCAAATTACTTTCTTTCCTTATTAAGCAGGGAGTCATGAGACATATCCTTCTTGTCAGGCTTAGTCTATGAAGAGGTTATAATAGATGTA
The DNA here is from genome assembly GCA_023105745.1 of Austropuccinia psidii. Taxonomy (NCBI): domain Eukaryota; kingdom Fungi; phylum Basidiomycota; class Pucciniomycetes; order Pucciniales; family Sphaerophragmiaceae; genus Austropuccinia; species Austropuccinia psidii. The sequence continues at coordinate 11,849,140 of JALGQZ010000016.1, forward strand.
TTTACAACCTAAACTATGATTTTGACACAGTAAGATTTATTATAAAAAAGTTTAATTGATGTTAATAAGGGTTGATAATAGATATTCAGGGATTTACTATTGGGAAATAGTGGTGGTGAATGCTGTTGAAATCCCTGGATGCAGCTTTACCAATTGGGTTATTATAATAAAGACTACAATACTTAAAGTTAGAAGTATACCTGATTATTTTCCAATATTATAACTGTTTTTAACAGTTGTACTATGTATTAATTCAAGAGCAGGATGAGGAAACCTTTTCTGGTGGAGAAAAGGTCCCTTTTTATCCTAAAATTGGGTGAAAAAGGCTTCTAGACCTTTCCATGTAGAGGAAGTGAAGCATTTTCACTTTAAAGGACTGGCTTGTGGTTTTCACAAGGCCTTTTTAACCTTTATTGGGCTCAGTTGTGGCTTTGAAACCACATCTGGGCAGTTTTCACCAATACAGGGTGAAATTTTCATCTGGGGACCACATAGCCCTCTTCTGATGTGTATGACACATGGAATGCTGTACAGAACCTGGACAGGACCCCAGTATTGACCAAACTATGAGGTAATGAAGTATAAACAGGATTCTATGTCTTTTTGACAACTCATAATCATAATTATGGGAGAATAGCCCATAGTAAGGCTGTAATGGTCTAATTGTGGGATTTTGACCTTAAAGCTGTCATACCTTTGTCGGTTTTTGAGATATCAAGCTCAAAGTTGGTTCATTGTGTAGTCCTGGATGTGTTCTACACAATGGTACCTCATTTGATATGGCTATTATTAGTAATGGAAAAGTTATGCCATGTACAGGATTTTTTGTACATATGTATGATTTGCTTAAGATCTGTATGGAGCTTGCTTGCCCCATAACCTTTGTTCTAGATGAGATATGGGGAAATGAATTACCCCATCAGATAGCCCTGATTGTTATCTTTCCAAAAAGACCCCACTTCAGGTATGTAACACTAAAACTGTAGAAGTTAGATGAGAGGTGAATATTTTATTCCTCCGGATTTGACCTTATTTTGGTCATAACTTTAGTAATTCTGATGCTAGCGCAATTTGGCTAGTACCATTGAATAGACCTGACTTAGAGCTTCATTAGGAATACCTATTTGATGGGGTTAAGCCTCTTCCTCTGGTTTTCAGATGAGGTGAACATTAAGGTTTATGCTCAGCAACAACTTTGAGCAAGAATAACTTTGTTATCCTTTGTCCTATGATGGTCAGACTTTTTTATTTGGAAATTGGTTCTTTTCCTCTTTCTTTGATACATTTTGAGCTGATTTGGCTCAGCTCCCTGTTTTGGTGGTATCTTGGCTTTACTATTGGTTTTTGGTATTTGGCTGTCATGCTTGTGCTCTGGTTTTGAGTCACAGGCTGACACTTCCAGACTTGAAAATTCTTCCCCTTCTTCTTCTGGTGAGGAATTTTAAAGATTGATCTTTAGGAGGCCTGAAGAAGTTAGAGACAGAGACTGGGGCCTTCTCTTCTTTATTACCACCCTCTTCCTTTTGCCTCCCATGATACCCAGTGTCCAACTCCAATATATTGTTTATGAGATCTTGAAGACTATCAAAATTCCCAGGGTGAGAAGCCAATTGGTCCAAAAACCTTTATTAAAATCCTCTTCTAAAAACAAGCATGTAAGATCTTTCTCCTTAATTTCCAATTATCGGTATTAACCTTCTGAACTCAGCTATGTACAAGAACACATGACCACTTTTCCATATTCATATTTTCCACCTCTTGTTCAGCTTTCCTTACCTCATTTGGATCACCAACAGTGTGTATAACTAGGATTCAAAGAGTTTCCAGCTATTGAGAAGGTAAGAAGGCTCTTCATTGGAGATACTTGAGAAATAAGGCTCAATTCACTTTGTGGCTCTTCCAGTGATAAAATAAGCTTAATAAAGGACATTTTTCCTGTGCAAGAAGTATTCTGGGTAATTATGAAGAAGTAATTGACACAATTGGATTAATCCTCTCAATCTATGAGCTTGAGTACTATCAAAAAATAAGTTGCCTTCATAGATGAATTCTTGAAAGCTGAGGCTTTTGATGTGACTCTTAGTGAGACTTCTTGAGTTAGCTTCCACAGTAACAGAGTCATCTTTTCCATCATTTTTAGAAGGCTTGTTTCAAATTGAGAGACAATATATTGCTTAAAAAGGGATTTATTTGGACCCTGAGGAGCTTCAGGAGTCTCTTCCAAGGAATCTTCTACCTCATTCTCCACAGAATCTCCCTCTTCCACTAACACCTTGCCCTCTCCATCTTCAGCTTTCCCTAATCTGTTCCTAGGCCCTTGATAAATGCTAGAATATCCCCCCAATAGGCCAGAGAATGAGCTTGATTCTCTTGATGTCATACCTCCTTTTCTAGAAGGTTCTTCTCCCTTAATTGGTGACCTTCTGTAAAAATAACACTCAGTTGAGAAACTGATGATGTACAGTCAAGGGGGAACCTAGTTTTCAGAGTCAAAGAGGCCTTATTTCTTTAGGATCTTGTATTCTTGACTGGGGGCTATTCTGAACAGGAATTTTGAATAATTGAAAAGAAAGCCTGATGGTACTTGAGGGTTAAAAAATGTGAATTATTGACCAATCAAATCACAATTAAAAGTCTTGATTAACACTTGAAAGAGAAATCAGTAGTCTTGAGGTGAAATCAATTTTAATGAACCTTGAAGAATTAAAATTACAGAGTCAAAACCTTATTGAATATCAATGCCTTTAATAATGGAAAATAAATTTCAATAAATAACTCAAAAATATCATAAAACTAAGTAAACTCAAATCTATTTCAATAAACTCTTGAGAAATTCAGTCAATAAATCAGAATCTTGAAGAATAAAATCAGGGTCTTGAATTATTAATCTTAAAATTAATCAATTAAATTGGAATCTTGAAAAGAAAATCAGTTAATATTGAGGAATTCAATTTGAAATCAATGTATTTATTCAAATTCTTGAAGAAATCAAATAAAAATTTCTTTAAGAATGCCAATCAAAAAATCAAAAAATTTAATTAATAGCCTTATGGCACTTTAGTTTTTCAAAAGAAAGAAATTGCACTAATTAAATAATAGGGTAAAATGGTTAGCAAGAATTAAGAAATGAGAAAGAAGCCAATTTTCAGATAAGTGAAATGCATTAGATGAAATTTTCTGAAAAAATCATCAAATCATCAAATCATGAGAAATTAATAATTTATGAATGAGTGAATGAGTATTGATAGGAAACAAACAAAGAAAGTTGGCATTAGCTGTTGATTAAAATAATGTCCCAGATGATCTCTCAAGTGGAAAGTTCCTGGCACTAAGTGAATAGATTTACTAACAGAGGGCTCACAGGGAATTCTTCAAGAATAAAAGAGAAAAATAAAAAAAGGATAGATTTCCTGATGATAAGAGAAATTCAGTCAAACAACATGCAATAAAAAATAAAAACAAGAAATATCCAATCATGAAATAATTCTGTCTCACCTTTTTAACATTTTAAGAAGGAGTAGAATGGTTAATTAGCATATAGCCACCAAACCTTCACTGAATAGGTGAGGGAAGGAAATGACTGACTTGAGAAAATGATAATATAATATTCTGAGTAAGCCATAAAGTATGTTTATTCATAAATACAATATATTAATTGATAGGGGAAAAGCCCCCAGGTGTGTGAAGAGGGGCTAGTATATGTGAGAAATACCAGTCTTGTTTTATCCAATACAGGGGTTGTCTCCTTTGGGTTAATACAGGCTTCTTCACCTGTATTTGGGTGTTAGATTTATTGAGCTGTATTAGACTATACCTGGTGAATCTTCCATGAACCCCCTTTCTGATTAGCCTTGGAATATCTTCAATTATGTATCCTTTCTGATGCCCTTGACCCTGTCCTTGTGGGTGTGACACACACATATATAATATGGGGTCTATTTCATCTATACCTATCTTAGCCATATTTTACCATAGCTTTCTAAGGATAAAGATTGATTTTTGAGAAAATTTATTTCACTATGAATAAACTACTGTGGTATTCCATACCTTTTTACCAGTTTCAAGAGATTTTTTTGAAAATTAAAAGTTTAAAAATCAAGATCACAATGGCTAATTCAGGAAATAACCACTCAAAGGACATGATTAAAAAAATCACACACACCCAGGAACAACTTCAATAGTAGGGAGGAATGGAAGAATTTAGCATTCAGAATATAAATAACCAACATATTTCTACAATTAAATAAACAATAGGGGAATCCAATATTATGGAATTATACAAGAAAACCTACATATAAGACTTACAGAATCAACAATAGGCTTAACACATACAGAAACTCAAAATTACATAAGAAAAGTAACATTGTAACATTATACCCACTCTAAAGCCATCAGGAAGATTATATCATTAAGAATCCAATACATCAAAAATATATACCTAATACAGTTCATATGACACAAGGATCATCAGACAGTATCAAATCCAACTCAATACATGAAAATCCACTAAAACTTAAAAATTACACAACAATACAGGAGCCCAAATAAGACTTATGCAGTCCACATGCATAAGATCTGGACATTACACAGCCTCAGGATCATCAAATACAACTCAATTCAACTTCAACTAGCTGCATGCAAGGGGAATACACTAAACTGTAAACCACACAGCAATTACATTAATCAAGAATTAAAACTCAAGAAGATATCCCCACATTGCACAGAATTACTGCCTGAAACTAAATAAATCTTACAAACAAAATTATACAAGGGCTTATTCACATAAAACTACCTTCATCCTTTTAATCACCAGCATTAATTCCTCAAGGCTATGAAAGCTGACTAAAGCAGTGCAAAAGACAAGTCACCTGATATTTTTATCAAAATCCTCACCAAACAAAAACATCTCAATCTCAAATTTGGCCAAACAAATGATGAAATTATCTCAGTCATATGATACCATTCTTAATTTTACATGCTAGCATTAATCTCTCAAGGTGTTTCAAGATTACTAATGCAGTATAACAGATAGTTCATCTGACTTTTGTCACAAAAATCTACACCAGCAAAATTATCTCAAGGGCAAGAATAAAACTTTACATGGAGAGCCCATGGGTACTTCTCACAACATAAAAGGAGGCCTCTCTCTCTCATTTTCTCCTCTTTCCTCATGCAAATAATTATATACCAAGAAGGAGAATAATTATTCATCCCTTACTAGTAGGTTTATCTAGAAATTATTACTATTAAATTACACTAAATAGTGGTTTATAAATAGCTGTAGTTAACAGTAGGTCTGCATATATTATAAACTCATCTATTAGTCAAAAACTCATATTCAACAAGTTAAAAACGAAATATTATTATACTCTTCTCACTAGAAGACAAGTCATTATTATTATTATTTATCAAATTAAAAAATAACAAACAAAGTTACACATTAGTAGTTTCATTAAGCTTACTATTAACAGCTCTTATTATCTATTATCATCCCTCTTATCATCAATTATTACTATTATTAGTAGTAATCAATCTATAAACCTTCACCAGTATTCTTTTTAAAAAAGCATATAGTGGTGTTATTATCTATAATACTTATTAGCTATACAATTATTTTTATCACATATATATTTAACATATTATCAAAATTATTTATCAATTACACTTATTTAAAATATTAAACAATATTATTATATATTATCACTTATATAAAATATTCTCATATTAAACTATTATCCATTAAACAAAATACCTTTAACCAAGAAAACCCCTTAAATCACCACTCAGTACTATTATATGTACTATATATTTTACCCAATTATTACTTTATTATCCTAAAATCACCTACAAATTTATCTTTTGAAATTATTTTATCTAAATTAGTCTTATTATTTTATCATTAGGCTGATTATTGAATAGGTCTGATAGAGACTGCTAAAACGTCTGCTCTAGTTGTAAAGCCACAATCTCAAATATTGATTTGTGAGCTCTGTAGGGAGATTGTTTAGTATATTCAGAGGGGCAGCTAAAACACCATTAGCACCCTTGGTTCCAGGATTATTTAAGCAATTCAAAACTGTCTACCTGTGATTTCCCCCTCAAGGACTTCCTTATCCAATCCCACACTAAAAGGAGTTCCACACTACAAATGAAGGAAAAAAGCTATCCTTCAAGAATTATGCTTTCATAATCTGCTTGAAATTTATCCTTTATCCAACCCAAGCTATAAAATCTTATTTTATAGTAAGAAAATCTTTATCAGGAATTTCTGAAAAGAAGGTGATTTATATTTATTTAAAAAACTTCATTTCTGCTTAATTCTTCTGAAGCTCTCCTCTTTAATTATTGTAAAACTGTTGAATACTATTGTTAAATTCTCAATATTCTATGATATTGAATCAAACCTTTTGGCCAATTTTAATATTCAACAAATTCTTGAAAGCCTCTATTACTCTCTTCACTATTATATATATAGCTTTATCATTTTTTCTGAATCCATCTATGGTTTTGTTATAGATAATAAAGTTTCAAAATACCAATCATAATATAATGTCAAATTCAAGTGAGTTTACTCTTATAATTTAATTATCTCTATTATAGCCAGTCAAATCACAAGAAAAAAGATTGAGAAAATCTCCATTAGTAATTATAAATAATATCAAATTAGTACAAAGATTTTTTTATATAATGAATTTTAGGAAGATCTTGAATCTCTAGTTTCTATCAACTAATATTCAAAGTGTAGGGACAATTTGGGTCAAAACACAAGCTACCAAGAGTATAACTCCAGATCTTTTCAAATAGGAGTGGAATGTTTTAAAATATGAGTTCTTTGAACATAGATACTATATCTGTGAGCCTTTGAGATATGACCACATACCCAATAAGGTCACAAAAAAGACTCAGAATAATTATACCTTTAATATAATTATATTACAATTACTTAGAATAATTATACATTAAGAATAATTACTTAAATATACAAAAAATACCATAAATTGGTACAAAAATTGGTTTAACTTAAAAACCAATGAATCAACATGTGAAATAAATTATACCATTGGATTCCCCATGGAAAAATACACATATACTATTTTTATGGCATATCTGTAAAGTCAATATTTAAGGAATTATAAGGTATAATACCTTATAAAAGCCATAAAACCTTATTTATCTCAAGACCTAATGAAACAACATGTGAAATAAATTGTACCAGTGGATTCCCCATGAAAATCCACACATAAAACAATTAATAAGCTAATTTCCAATGTTAATACTTAAGGAATTAACCTGAATATATGCACTTTTTTGGTCAATGCATATATTCAAGGATCATAGCTAATATCTTCTAAACTATACATGATAGAATGATGAACCAAAAATAAAGTTACCACGTAATTACTGTAAGAACATAGATATGAACTTTATTTTACAAATTATAAACAAGGTTAAAGCCTATGATGAAATATTGATAAAAATCAACAGAGCTGTTGACCACTTTGTTGTGAAAGTGCTCCAAACTTAAAAAAAAGTATACAGTTTGATTCTACTAGTTCATTCGTGAGGAATGATGTAATTTTTATTATTAAATTCAGGGTATAACCCCCTGAAATCAAGGTTTGAAGTTTAAAATATTGAATTTTGACAGAAAAGATGAGTTACAAGAAAAATCATCAAAATTAGAGTTTTGATGATGTAATGAAGAGCTCTTGGCAGCATAATACGGTTATGCCAGGCTATCAGAATTCACTCTCTGAATTGCTGTAGCGTGTAAATCTTAAAAGTTATTGAGGATCAACGTTTGAGCTTAATTTGAGCAGTTATGATCACACACTGTAACCTTAATTTAAGTTTAACAGTCTTAAGAGTGATAAAATTGGTGAATACTATTAGTTTATGATTAAAACTAATAAAATACACAAAATTTGGGGTTCTGCCAAGCCTCTGATGTCATCAACTTTAGAGTTATAGTGATAACTCTAAATAATGGTGTAATAATGATGTAATATGGTTTGATAATGATGTAATCATCTCCAAGCCTTAAAATATTGATCAATTCCAGTGGATATGATCAGTACACGTCTACTAGAAGCCTGTTGGACTCTAGGAGGGAGGTATTTACTATAAATAGAGCTCTTTTTACTCTATTTACCCCTCAGACGCATAAAAAACATTAAATCAATTAAATAAAAGGTAATTTCTTTATTCTTTAAATATAAAACTCTTATATTATTAAAGACCAAAGACCATCTTATTATTAATCACTACTTTTGTGTGATTAAATCAATTCTTTAATTGTTTTTGTCATAAATCTCTCTATAAACTCATTTCCACGTAAAATCAAGAAATTTAGTAAATTTTCTTTATTTTTATTGTAAATGCAATTTGAAAAAGTTGTATTATATTCTTTTGGCGTAAAATATCTCAAAATTATTATTTTAAGTGTTAAAAGTAGGTTATTTCATCTTATTATAATAATTTTTCTCTTATTATTACTCTTAATAATTCTTAATTAATATAAATAGTATTTATATTAATATATAACTTTAATATTGGTAATATTATTGTTATTAATTGTTTTTTATTTATAAAAAACAGTTTTTTACGCCTTTATCATTTGTTGGTAACAATAATAAAGAGCTTTATAATATATTAATTATTTTATATTAATATATTATTTACAATATTATAATTTTATATAATATTAATTATATTATTATATTTATTTAATAATATAATATTTTTACGCCATAATAATAATATTTCTTTATTATTATTATTATTTTAATCTTATTTATTTCAATTATAAGGACATTCAGAGTACAATAAGTAATAAATTAGTAATTTTTACTTATTGTTTCATAGTCAAACCTTACATTTGGGGGCCTGGCCGTGATATTTACTTAAAAGACCTTTAAAAAGATTCTATTTGGGTTTATCCAATAATAAATTATATTTATAATCATAAAATTATATAATAATTTTATATTTTATTGATTTTAAAAGCTATTGAGGCATTCGGAAGGCAATTGTACTGTCTTACACGTGGTTTTTCACATCCTTAGACTTGCAAGAACTTTCTTTGAGTTACTCTAGTGATTAAAAAAAATAATTTTTATTATAATTTAATTTTATAAAGAATCATATTAATTTTTATTTTATTCCTTAAAAATAAAAAATATAAAAAATATTAAAAAATACTAAAAACCAATAAAAAAGTTATTTTTATTCATTTTTATTCTTTTCTTTATTAATCTCAAGTTTTTAAAGATATAAAAGCAATTTCTATGTGGAAAATTGCCATATCTTGCCAAAAATAACACTTCTTATAAAAAGACTTATATTTATTTGTCTTTTTTAGTGTTTGAAGATAACCCAACAGAAGAAAACCAAGCTACTGTTGAGAGGTTGGTGGAAGAAACTTGTCAAAGTTCTCCAACACCAGTTATCACCAAAAGAAAGAAAGCTAAGAAATTAGACTTTCCAGGACCCACCATTCAAGACTCTGAAGGTGAGCACCTCTTTTATAATTGCCATAAAAAGAATTTTTATCTTAAAATACTTTTATTTTTATTATGACTACTAGAAGAGGTTCCCAATACTCCATCCAATCAGATGGAGCTGGACTCAGAGGTAGAACTGATCCCTCAAAAGGGAAAAGAAAGGGCAATATCCCCAGTGGAACAGAATCCACACAAGGAAGTGCCTTATCCCAAAGGCAAGTCCCAGAAATGCCCATGATATCTGAGCCTGAATTAGAACTAAGTATGAGTAACTCAAACAGGTACAAATCACATTCAGAGGGCTCAAATAGACATCTACATGAGCCAGTACAAGCAGTATTGCACAGTGTACAAGGACAAAGATTGGGAAATGTTGCCTCAAATACACCAAGGAGTGATGAACTCCTGGCACATCCTGAAAAAGTTCCTCAAAGAGGAGGAGATAGTGAAATACTCCAATGGATGGAATCCACTGTCATCCAAACCTCAAATCAAAAAAATCAAGGACTACCATGCCAAAAAGAGGGAGGCAACCAAGGAAGAAGCCCCAGTAGCTTCTACCAGCAAGCCCCAAGCCAACCCACTTGCCCAAGAAGGGAAGAAGAACAAGAAAAAGCATTGGAAGAAACCATATTCCCCAAGCTACAGAATCCCAAGAATCCAAAAGGATGCCATGGACAATGTTTTCAACATGGCCAGAACCTTGATGGAATTCAAGGACAAGGAAGAGCAAAGAATGAGACAACCTCATTTCCCAAAGAAATAACCTTGTCCAAAGAGGTTATAAATACTTTAACAGAAATTAAAAATAGTATATTACCTCTAAAAGAAATTAAAGATAGTTTATTATCACTACAAGAAATAAATAACAATATATCTTCTTTGACAAAAATTGTTGTGCAAAACAAGAAAGAAATTGACAACATTAATTTTATTGTTGAAAATAATAAACCAAAGAATTTAATTGACAATACTCAAAAATTAATACAAGGACAACAAGAATTGTATAAATACATAAAAGATATCAAAGACAAGACTTTGACAATCAATTATGATGTGAGTATTGACAATCTTACAGAAAAATTAAATAAATTAAGTATTTCTGTAGAAAAATTTGAAGAAAAGACTTCATCACACCAAAAATTACTTTTGGACCATGTGGAAAAAAGTGATGAAGCAAGAATGCATCTAAAAGATGATATTCAAAGTGAAATAAGGCTTATTACTGAAAAAATGGATAAAATTAATGAGGCTAATTTAAATATGCCAAAGTTATCAACACCATTTTCTCATATAAGAAGCCCTGTTAAAACAAAAGAGGAATTGTCAAATCCTTTCATAACAGACTTGAGTCACCAAGATAATAACCAAGTCTTAATGAAAGAAGCACCTCAATTAAAAGAATGGCCAACATTCACAGGAGAAGGTGAATATGACCACATGTCATTTATTAAAACAATTGACATGTTACAAGAAGACTATGCCATACCAGATGAATTAATCACTGCAAGATTACATTCACTGTTTGAGAAATCTGCAAAAAGATGGTATTATGGCATAAGACAAACAAATGGTAAAAATACCTGGTCTTGACGGAAACAAGAAATAATCACCAAATGGGCAAATGATGCCTGGAGGTATAAAATAGAAAATGCATTTGAAAATTCTTTCTTTGACCCAGAGAAAGATAAACCTTTAACTTGGTTCTTAAAACAAGTTGAAAGGCTTAATGCACTGTACCCAGAAATGTCACAGAAGATGGTGCATATGAAAATACTTAAAAAATGTGGAGGGGAACTAGAACATGCCCTAAGAAGCAGGTGTATAGAACCATGCTCCACAGAAGAGTATATAAATGCACTAGAAGATATAGTGACAAGAACGAAAATTGGCAGGACTTGGAAAAAATTGGACATTAAAAGCCCAAATAAACCATTTATCAAAAAAGATAAATCAAAAGAATCCTTTAAGCCCAATACATCCAACAATAATGAGAAAAGAAAATGCCATAAATGTGGAGGTATTGGACACTTAGCCAATAATTGCCTTAAAAAAGCAAAGATTAATGAAATTGTGGAAACAGAAAACCACAATGACAAAGAAGAGGAATCTGACTCTGAAAAAGAGACAGAAGAGTCAGAAAGCTCTGAAAGTGATGAAATCAATATAATTAATGCACAAATTAATAATATTGATATAATTTATGAAGTACTGGATGTTAATTCAAACTTGCCACAAGTTGGAACATCTGACACAAATCTGACAAACATACAAGATGCCAAAATGTATAGAACCAAACCTGCAAGAGGAATGGGATATACAGCTGGAAAATCAAGTATAAGTATTGTTATGGTTGATAACCAAGAAGGAAAGGTTAACTTGGATACAGGAGCATATTGCACTTGTGTTGGCAAAAGTTATTTAAAAACCATTGTCCCAGACTGGCAAGAAAAACTTATGCCAATACAAGGTGTCAAATTTAGTAGTGCAAGTGAGAGCATGAAGCCCCTTGGAATAATTGATTTAACACTAATTTTTCCTCATCCCTCACAATGTGTCAGAATTAAAGTAGAGTTTGTAGTAATGGACAACTGTACTAGTAATCATTTCATACTTGGGAATGACTACTTATCAATCTATGGTATAGATATCTCCAACCAAAAGGATAGATATTTTACCATAGGAGATAACAAAAGACAAAAGTTTGGATTCTTAAATAACAAAAAACAAATCACAGTTATTAAGAATGAAGAAAAAATTCCATAAAAGGAACTTTTTATATCTGAACAACTCAAAGAGGCAGAATTCAATCAAGAATTAACAGAAAAAATGAGAGAAAAATTCATTGACCTCTTATTTAAGTATAAAAATGCCTTTGCAACTGACAAAGAGCCACTAGGTGCCATAATTGGACATGAAGTGGATATAATTCTTAATGTAGAAAAACCTTACCCACCTTTATTAAGAAGACCTGCTTATCCAGCCAGTCCAAGAGCTAGAGAAGCCTTAGAGGTGCACATTAAAGAATTAATGGACCTTGGAGTATTAAGAAAGGTTGGACATAATGAACAAGTAGAAGTTACTACGCCTGTCATTATAACTTGGCATAATGGAAAATCAAGGATGGTAGGAGACTTCAGAGCCCTGAATACCTATACCATTCCAGACAGATATCCAATACCCAGAATCCATGAGACATTGACCCAATTGTCACAAGCTAAGTTCATCACAGCTATGGATGCTCTTAAGGGTTTTCATCAAAATGTCTTAACAGACAATGCCAAGAAACTACTAAGAATAATAGTCCATTGTGGAATTTTTGAATACTTAAGAATGCCATTTGGAATAAAAAATGCACCTTCCCATTATCAAAGAATGATGAATACCATATTCCCTGAAGAATTATCAGAAGGATGGTTGATTATCTATATTGATGATATCATAGTTTGCTCAGAAACTTGGGAAAATCACCTTGCAAGACTAGAAAGGGTACTACAAAAAATAGTCCAAGTGAATATGAAAATTTCCTTGAAAAAATGTTATTTTGCATATAGTGAATTAAAGGCACTAGGACATGTAGTATCTGGCCTTAGTCTAGGCATAGACAAAAATAAAGTAGCAGCAGTACTACTTAAACCAATGCCTCAAACCAAAAAAGAAATGCAATCATTTCTAGGATTTGCTGGTTACTATAGACAGCATATAAAGGACTTTGCAAAGAGTGCTAAATCCTTGTATAATCTATGTGACCAACAAACAGTCTATGAGATGACAGAAGAAAGAGTCAAGGCATATGAAGAATTGAAAAATTCCTTAACAAATGCCCCATTTCTTCTGATGCCAGATTGGAAACTACCCTTCAAACTGTACATTGATGCTTGTGGAGAAGGACTAGGTGCTGCACTTCACCAAACACAAATTATCAATGATAAACCAGTGGAAGGACCAATTTGTTTCATTTCAAGGCAGATAAATCCAACAGAAGCAAGGTATGGAGCAAGCCAAATGGAATGCTTATGCCTAGTGTGGGCTTTAGAAAAACTGAATTATTATTTGGATGGCACAGTATTTGATGTAATCACAGACTGTAATGCTGTGAAATCACTATTAAATATGAAGACTCCAAATAGACATATGCTGAGTTGGCAAATTTCTATCCAAGAATATAGAGGAAATATGACTATTGTTCATAAATCTGGAAATATTCATAAAAATGCAGATGGTCTTAGCAGATGGGCTCTAGCAAATACCCCTGACAATCCAGCATGGGTACCACAAGAAGAGCACCATATAGAAGGAATATGTGTTACAGACATTGGCACAGAATTCTTTAACCAAGTTAAAGAAAGCTATAAGACAGACAAAAATTGCCATATCTTAAGCCAACTTCTAATGAAATACTGCAAAGATCCATCACTTTCATCAAAACTAGATGAAATATGGAAAAAGGCATATGATTAAGGAAGATTTCACCTCCTTGATGGAATCCTTTACCATAGAACAAAACACACATGTGTTATGGCCTTAACATACAGAACACTAATAAACACTATTTTACATGAGTGTCATGATAGTGTTGCATCTGGACATCTCTCAGAAGATAGGACACTAGAGAGGGTGAAAACCTGCTCTTGGTGGCCAAATTGGAAGAAAGATGTTGCAGATTACTGCCAAACCTGTGACAGATGTCAAAAAGCCAACAGAGCCACAGGAAAGAAATTTGGAATGATGATCCAAATCCAAGAACCAAAATCCTCATGGGAAATAGTTCATATGGATTGGGTAACAGCCTTACCTCCAGGAGGAGACAGGAGTTATAATGCATGCCTAGTGTTAGTTGACAGGTACAGTAAAACTCCCATGTTCTTACCATGTCATAAAGATGACACAGCTATGGATACAGCCATAATGATATGGAATAAAGTCATTAGCCACACAGGCTTATTCCAAAATATTATAAGTGACAGAGACCCAAAGTTCACTTCAGCATTATGGACAAATCTCCATAACTTGTTTGGGACAAAGTTATCATTCTCAACAGCTTATCATCCTCAAACTGATGGTCTAGCAGAAAGAATGATACAGACCCTAGAGGATATGATCAGAAGATTCTGTGCTTATGGGCTAGAATTCAAAGATTCTGATGGTTTTACCCATGATTGGTGTACACTAATACCAGCACTTGAACTGGCATATAAGACATCAATCCATTCTTCTACTGGCAAAACACCAGCAATGCTAGAGAAAGGTTGGAATCCAAGACTTCCTTATGATACCCTCAAAAAGGACTTAGTGGATATACATCCAACAGCAAGCAGTTTCAAGATAATGCTTGACAAAGCAAGACACCATGCAAACAGATGCATGCAAGATTCTTTTAAATATGCAAAAGAAAGATGGGATAAAAGTCATAAGCCACCTGATTTCAAAATAGGAGACTTGGTTTTAGTATCAACCCTTAATTTCAATAACATAAAAGGCCCAAAGAAATTGAAAGATTCCTTTGCAGGACCATTTATGATAAAAGCACTTCATGGACCCAATGCTGTGCAATTAGAACTCACAGGTGAACTAATGAACAAACACCCAACTTTCCCTGTAAGTCTAATAAAACCTTACAGTTCAAGTGACAAGGAGTTATTTCCACTAAGAAATAAACCCCCACTTGAAATTCCCCCCTTGGAAGAAGGAGAAGAAAAGAAAATAGTAAAAGTCCTTAAAGAAAGAAGGACAAGAAACAAAAAAGAAAGGGAATACCTTGTAAGGTATAGAAATTCAACTCAAGAAGATTAATGGCTACTTGAAAAAGATATAACAGATGCTGATAAACTACTAAGAAGGTTCAGACATTAAAGAAAGCCTGAAAAATAGAAAAGTTAAGCATTATTGAGCTTCAAGACTAACAAAGTCTAATGAAGAGGTAGGACAGTGGATGATACCCTAATCACACATATCAGATTGTGGTACAATCTTTTTTGGTGGTAGGGAATGTGAGCCTTTGAGATATGACCACATACCCAATAAGGTCACAAAAAAGACTCAGAATAATTATACCTTTAATATAATTATATTAAGATTACTTAGAATAATTATACATTAAGAATAATTACTTAAATATACAAAAAATACCATAAATTGGTACAAAAATTGGTTTAACTTAAAAACCAATGAATCAACATGTAAAAGAAATTATACCATTGGATTCCCCATGGAAAAATACACATATACTATTTTTATGGCATATCTGTAAAGTCAATATTTAAGGAATTATAAGGTATAATACCTTATAAAAGCCATAAAACCTTATTTATCTCAAGACCTAATGAAACAACATGTGAAATAAATTGTACCAGTGGATTCCCCATGAAAATCCACACATAAAACAATTAATAAGCTAATTTCCAATGTTAATACTTAAGGAATTAACCTGAATATATGCACTTTTTTGGTCAACGCATATATTCAAGGATCATAGCTAATATCTTCTAAACTATACATGATAGAATGATGAACCAAAAATAAAGTTACCACGTAATTACTGTAAGAACACAGATATGAACTTTATTTTACAAACTATAAACAAGGTTAAAACCTATGATGAAATATTGATAAAAATCAACAGAGCTGTTGACCACTTTGTTGTGAAAGTGCTCCAAACTTAGAAAAAAGTATACAGTTGGATTCTACTAGTTCATTAGTGAAGAATGATGTAATTTTTATTATTAAATTCAGGGTATAACCCCCTGAAATCAAGGTTTGAAGTTTAAAATATTGAATTTCGACAGAAAAGATGAGTTACAAGAAAAATCATCAAAATTAGAGCTTTGATGATGTAATGAAGAGCTCTTGGAAGCATAATAAGGTTATGCCAGGCTATCAGAATTCACTCTCTGAATTGATGTAGCGTGTAAATCTTAAAAGTTATTGAGGATCAACGTTTGAGCTTAATTTGAGCAGTTATGATCACACACTGTAACCTTAATTTAAGTTTAACAGTCTTAAGAGTGATAAAATTGGTGAATACTATTAGTTTATGATTAAAACTAATAAAATACACGAGATTTGGGGTTCTGCCAAGCCTCTGATGTCATCAACTTTAGAGTTATAGTGATAACTCTAAATAATGGTGTAATAATGATGTAATATGGTTTGATAATGATGTAATCATCTCCAAACCTTAAAATATTGATCAATTCCAGTGGATATGATCAGTACACGTCTACTAGAAGCCTGTTGGACTCTAGGAGGGAGGTATTTACTATAAATAGAGCTCTTTTTACTCTATTTACCCCTCAGACGCATAAAAAACATTAAATCAATTAAATAAAAGGTAATTTCTTTATTCTTTATATATAAAACTCTTATATTATTAAAGACCAAAGACCATCTCATTATTAATCACTACTTTTGTGTGATTAAATCAATTCTTTAATTGTTTTTGTCATAAATCTCTCTATAAACTCATTTCCACGTAAAATCAAGAAATTTAGTAACTTTTCTTTATTTTTATTGTAAATGCAATTTGAAAAAGTTGTATTATATTCTTTTGGCGTAAAATATCTCAAAATTATTATTTTAAGTGTTAAAAGTAGGTTATTTCATCTTATTATAATAATTTTTCTCTTATTATTACTCTTAATAATTCTTAATTAATATAAATAGTATTTATATTAATATATAACTTCAATGTTGGTAATATTATTGTTATTAATTGTTTTTTATTTATAAAAGACAGTTTTTTACGCCTTTATTATTTGTTGGTAACAATAATAAAGAGCTTTATAATATATTAATTATTTTATATTAATATATTATTTACAATATTATAATTTTATATAATATTAATTATATTATTATATTTATTTAATAATATAATATTTTTACGCCATAATAATAATATTTCTTTATTATTATTATTATTTTAATCTTATTTATTTCAATTATAAGGAAATTCAGAGTACAATAAGTAATAAATTAGTAATTTTTACTTATTATTTCATAGTCAAACCTTACAATATCAATATGAAGCTTATGCATAAAAATATTAATTAAAATCAAAATTAATTTAGGATATTCTCTGAGTTTCATTTTTGTGAAACACAGAAGGTCTTCTCATGTTAAGATATGAATGAATAATATTATTGAATGAGGCTTAACCCTATGCTGATATATTACTTAAGTTGTATAAATAAAGCAAAAGATCTCTGTACAATAACTCTTCTAATTCTGGGATTAACAGTAAATAAGATGGAAAAAAATTTGAAGTTAATACTCAAACATTCATCAATTTAATATTTTCCTCTATTTCAGCTTTATTGATCCTTCCATACTCTTTATATGATATATTATTACTAAGACTATTATGGAAATAAAATAAGGTGATAAAATAGCTCAATATAAGGTATTACTGCTTATCTTCTATTTGAGCTCTTTGAAATATTCTCCTATTTTATTATTAAAATTCATAATATTCTTAATCAAAAAGGCGCCCAATTTGAAAACTTATTTATAAGCTATAAGTCTCAAGAAGATGAGTCGGGCCTTATTTAGTAAATTCGACTATACTTTATATGTTAGTTATCTATAATAAGCTTATCATATATAATCAATTAAATATATATTATAAGTTAGTTTTATATAATAAATGACATTTGATTTCTCCTTTATAGATTCATCCTCATTCCATTTCATTGAGCCTCATTTAAAAAGCCTATCTCCTAATACTATTTAGTGAAAAAAAGAGTGAAGAATAGATTGAAAATATATTTTCCAGCTTTAAGGAGATATAGTCATACAACAGGGTTTCATACGAAAGCCGCTACCTCTAAAATTAAGTAAAGATAAGAAACTATAAGAAGATTATTAATCCATAAATCAAGGAGATACTTTCATGAAGAAATTCTTGGCTATATCTTTCATTCATGATACCAATATATTCAGTTATTATCTAACTTAAATTAAGAAAATGATAACTAAACTTAATGTATTGATGAATAATTATCTCCCTGGGAATACAATAATGCTATATGATCATTCTATTATTGAAAAAAAAATCTGTATTTATGAGTGAAATAATTTTGAAACTACCTTCACCAGTGCTATTTTTCTATTCCTAGAAGGTTTATTTATACTTGAAGCTAGTTTTATTTCCTCTTGGTCAGAATATAATATATTCAGTAAAGAGATTTACTTGAATGAATTTCAATTACTTTTTCATATATTTTATTGAGATTCCTATGATGATAAAAATAGTAAAATTTGATTTTTTTTATCCGTTTCTTCACAATTACAACACTAATTCCCAAGGATCATGCCTTTATTCAGACCTTTCAATGGCTACTTTGTACTTACTTCAATTTATTATATGTCCTCCTTCAAATGATGTAGATCATTCAAATTTCATAAGACTAAAAATCAATTTCTCCAATTCACTATTTCTTAAAAAAATCATGTTTCTCTGTATTTTTCAATGTTGGAGCATTTCAATTTTTAATGGTTATTTTAGCTGTAAATTTTGTAAATGCTAAATTACTTATGCTTGAAATTTTGACTAATTTACTTTTTGTTATTTTATTTGATTTATTTACTGTACTCTCTAATATTTAAAGATATAGGAGTTAATTTTAAACTTAAAGTATTTGAAAGATATAGAGTTTATACCTTACAAATTTTTCTTTTGTTTTTTCTTGCTATCATATACCCAACATTCAAAAACACTCCCCAATTTTTTTCATGTAATACAAGAGTATATATAGGCTTTTACAGGATGTTTTAATGAGAACAAACATATAGCTATATTTCAATTTCAAAATTAAAATTTTAGAAATATATATTGGAAGATTTCTTGAAATTTTCTTGGTTTGAATTATCTATATTGCTTTGAAACTCCCCTTCGGGAAATTATACAAGAGAATTCAGTTATTGGGAATTATCTAAAGAGAAGACTAATAATAAAAATTTACCATAAAGTAAAAAGCTTAAAAGCTTCACCCCATCACATCCCTTTATTGAACAACTAAACCTGGAGTGAAGTATTCAAAAATTATTGGCTTTGGTATCCGATTTTGTCTAATAGAAAATTTAATTCAATCAATTTCAAATTTATAAATCAAAATATTGAAACATTATGAGCTAATGGATTACTGAGCTGCAAAACCTCATAGTTTGATTGGATATTTTCACAGAAAATAACTTCTATTAAGTTCTTTAAGATTTTGCAGGTAGATTATAATTGGCGAATATTTATATTAGCTAGGATTTTATTTCCTTTCCACAAAAATAGATTTGGCTCAATATTTTTTTGAAATACTTTTTTTCAAAGGGATTTTTCGGATGGGAACTAAATCATATACAGTGATTATAGATTAATATGAATAGGCAAAAATGCTGTATAACAGAGGACCCTAAGCTCCACTGTAAAGAAAGACGTCTATATGTAGAAACAAATTAGCCTTGAGATATTTTTTATGTATCCAAAAAGGCCACAAATTATCTTCGAGCTACCTGTGAAGGATGAAAAACCCACAATTCACATGAATACTCAAAATTATGCTTTATTCACAAAAGAAAAGATTAATAACCGCCTTTTGAGTAATCAAAAAAAAGGATTTATTCATTTTTGTGAGCTTTTGAGGTATGATCAGATAGCCAAAGGACCACAAGGACAAAGTTGAAATTAAATGAAATTCATTATCTATCAAAACAAAATTAGATTTAAAAATCTAACTGAAAAGTTTCATTTTAGAAAAATTAAGGAAACTAGGAAAGAAAAATCAAGAAAAACTGAAAATTCATTGAAATATTTTAGAGAAAATCATTTTTCTGTAGATACTTTGTATGAATCCAATCATAACTTGTTTCATAATTGGAAGCCATACTAATTCAATTTGACTATTTTATTCCCAATGATATTTTTCCTTTGTTTTCCTCTGAGAAAAATTTCTGTGGACCAATATTGAATAGAATTGAATTAAGATTTGATTATTAACAGTACGAAAAGCTTAAATCATAGAGATTCAATTTAATTCAAACTAAATATGGTTTCAATCATCTTTTTTTTAAAAAATATTAGTTTTTATGTGTACGTTGACATGTATAAATTATTCAAGTATTCTCATGGAATTTATCTATATGTCTGTGTGCATATATCAAATGAGTGTACTTTGATTTCAAGATACGAAATCTCTATTTAAACTTGTGTAGTGTAATTTTCTAATTTAATCACATATGTAAAGTCTCAGTATGAGACATTTTTAATTAAATAAATAAAAAATTGAAAACATTGGTTTTTAAGGGGGAAAAATATCCTTTTCTCCAAGGGTGACATACCTTTCCAAAATCTGTAATCTGTCTGTATAGTTTTAAAATACATGCAAAAGGTAACTATTTAGGTTGATTAAATATTTTTTTTTGATATCAAGTAGACTGTCTTTGACAGTTTGCATAATCTGTAAATCCTTTCAAAAATATTTTCTGCTGCTTCAAGGAATCATGAAGCAAATCAAAATTCTTTTTAAAGACTAGGAGCCAGCTATTCTGATATTGATAGCTTATTGATAGGGAATAATGGCTAAAAACAGCCCATTTGTGGCCCAAACCCGGTTTCAATGATTCTGTTATTCCTTATCCTGTTATCAAAGTGTTCATTTACATACTAGTAAGAAAAGCTTAGGAATTTTTGAGAAGATAAATTTGAGTTTATGAAAGAATTTATTCCTTTTCCCATATTATCTTTTAATTTTATAATTCTTTTACGTTTATAATTAGGTCAATTACCTACAATACAATCAATAAGATATTGCATTCACCACTTTCAAATACTTTTAACCCTGATTGGCCATGTAAAACTAACTATATCAACTGTTTGTAACCCTTCGATAATATTTAATCGCCATGAAATCCTCAAATAATATTCAATATGGTTCTCTGTGGGCATATTCTCTTTTTGAAAGTCTCCTCAGAGACTATCTCTAGACATTAATTTCTTTCAGTCCTTTGATCAAGGAAATAAGAATTCTTGTTGTAAAAATTCTTTTTTACCCATAGGTATATCTAGTGCATTTTCTTTTATGAACACTTTTGCATCTGTGAGAAAATGAATCTTTTTAACATCATTTTTATATACTTAAAAGCTCATTTTTCCTATTTCAAAACTGAAAAACTCCCCAGATTCAATTACTTGTACCTCCGGCACTTAGCTGCGACAGAAATAGCACTTGTTTTAAATGAAATCTTTATATGCACACCTTGAAGTTGTGAAAAAGAATTTTGAAACCATATCTTGGGTAATGGGGCTATATATAGTAAACTTCATATTATTCATATAATAATCAAGCTCACTATAGAAAAATATTCCATATGATCGATACAGAAATCTATCATAGGTACTTAGGGATTATTTATTCTGATATATATCTATTCTACTCAATGATAAACTGGAGATTATTCAATTATTGTGAATTTATTCTTCCTTATTACATATCATTTTAGTTGGAAGTTAATTTTATCCAGAAATAAGATATATATTCCCCAAACTACTGGGTAAAATTGGAATTGATTGGGATTTTGGGAGGTTTCTGAGGATAATTTACTCATTTTTTTCTACTCTGAGGATGAGATTTGAAACATTTAAGGGGAGTGAACTTCAAAATATCTATGAGATGTAATATTTCACTTTAAATATTGATAAAATAAATATATGAATATTCACTATTTTAAATACTATATATAAAGGAATTCATAGATAGTTTCATACCCTTGTTAAAATTAACAATGGATGGAATATCTTTACATTTAATTCCTTATTTCATTAACAATAACATAAATGAGATATTTGTTTGATAGGTAATTTTCTCATATTCAATTCTAAGCCTTTTCTATTTAAGAAAGATATTTCAATGGTTTCCGGTATTATTTTAATAATAAAAAGTTCATCTTAAACGATTTGAAAGGTTGCCTCCTCAATTAATCGAAGATAATGATACTCCCGAAAAAATTCCAAAGCTGTGCATTATTTCATGTAAGCTTATATCAATTAAGCTATTTCTCATTGGCAAGTATTTCTTGAAAACATAATAAATAACTATTTTATTAAAAGAGTAGTTTCTTTTGCCTATTTTATAAAGTAATCTACAGGTATTGTTTCTTCCTTTCTCATTAAACAGGTAAATATATGAATGGCTTTATCGGGTACCAAAATGAATTTGGAATATTAGAATTAACATCTTCAATAATAATTTAACCTAGATTACATATAAAGTATAGGATAGTAGTTTATTCATCATTCAAGGGGTAGTGGACACATCCTTTTACCAGGGCTAAAAAGAAATTTGATAAAACTTGAAAATGAGCTATCACTATGAAAAAGGACTCAATGGTATGATAATTGGAATTCTCTTCAATAATTATCATAAAGAATTCTCTATTATTTTAGGAATAAAAACCGTAATTCTTTGAATTAATGCATTTAAACAAAATTAAAAAGGAGGTGAACTTTCTTAGACCACTTATTTTAAACTCAATGAATTTGTTTTTCAGGTCTGACACTTCCTGTTTTCCTTAATTTGAATTAATTTTTTTACCTTTTTCTCCAAATTTTGTGACCTGATTTTTGAAAATATGTATTTTCCATGATTTAGTACTCGATAAACCTCATGAAATTGAATTTTAGGCTTTATCTACAATTTATAGAATCCTTTTAGACTCAAAAGCTTTTCATATGCTCTTATGTTCACCATTTTTTGGTATATTTCCCTGTTTAAATAGTAATTCTTCTAAGGAATCGCATCTTCCTGATTTCTTGGAGGGCTATTGAGGGTAGTTTAGTTAAATATTTTACAATAAATATTGAACTTCTTTAAGGTTAAAAACATTAATTTTTGTTTATTCTGAGGGTAATTTTTTGGATTGTAGCTCAAAAATTCTCCTTTTATTCCAAGGTATTGTCTATCTTAGTTTTGTAATTTGAGTTCAAATAAATAAAAGATAAAATCGATGGAGATTATATATCAAATAAAATTTTTGAATGAGATTCATTTTCATCTTTCCCTTTTTTATGATTGCACTTTCATTAAAGGAAGTTCTTTTTATACATTTTAGAGCTTAAGTGGGAATACAAAAATGACTCAGCCTATATTAAAATTAATATAATTTGGTGAAAAAATATCTATCCTTAATGTACTAGTAGCTGTGTAATTATGTGAGCTTATGTACACGTCTTCTAGAAAAATATCAAGATCATAAGTACCACATATTAAATATATCCCCCATAAAAATGAACATTTATAAGCACTATTATTACCAGGATTTGTCATTGAAAACAAGCTGAAAGTAGATTTGAGATCCTGGTATAAGATTTTTAATGTAAATTTTTCTAAAAATATAAAGTACTGACTCAAAAAGGGAAGATTCTTAATTCAGTATCAATATAGTACCATTTTATTCCTCCGTAAAGCTATAAGTACTTTCTGTAATCTTTTTAAACTTTAATAAAAATAAACTCACATCTTATTATGTATACATGCAAGCTTGTATACTTTGACTGAGTAATACTTCCATATTCCAGATTGTATAAGATGAAATATCATCAGTATATTTATCTTTATAGTCACTATATATTTGTGTAGAGGAGTAATTATGTATTCATTTTATTATATATGATGTTTCAAAACTATGAGAGTTCTAATAATAAGGTCATTTTTTAGAATCCTTAACATTTATCATCATTAAAGTGATTATTAACAAGGCTCAAGAGATTCATTTTCATGATATTTGCTATCCAAAAGAATACATCATATTAAGTTCTCTTTTAACATACAATAACTCCACTTTTTTGTCATTCAATTGTTCAATTATTTCTAAATCCTCTTTGATCAAATAAAATGTTCTATTTATATCTCAATAACTCATTATAGTGGGAAAAATAGACATTCTACAAAACTACTCAGCTATATATTAATAATTAGCAAATCAAATCAAAATTAAAATATAGAGTATTTATTTTGATATCATTCAATTATAATCCGATTGAGGAATTTTTGTTTAGTAAGTTTAATTAGTAAACTGTTTTATGAATGAAATATAATAATTAATATAATTAATTTTCACAATTTCAATTTTGAAATGGGAGGATTTTCCTCTAGGGTATTTGATTTGGAATATAATTAGTGAATAGTTTAGATTCCATCCAATATTCTAGTATAAGGATGTTTTGAAACAAACTGCATAGATCGAAGCTGAAAATGTTTGGAATTAAGATGCCAATATACCTGGTAAAACTTCATAAGTTTATTCTTTCTACACAAAAATCTAGTCTTCTTATAAAAAAGCCAATACTTATATGCCCATTATATTCAGTAATTATAAAATACAACACTATAGTAAATCTTATTTCTATTCTATGATATTCTAGAGAAAAATGGGCTCTTTCAATGATATCATGGGAATTAATTTTGAATATCAATTCAAAATTTATCAATTCAAGCCATATATTAGTAAATTCCTCACCTATATTGATATCATTTATAAATTTTTTACTCTAATGATTTAAATTTTTCAGTCAAACTAGAAAGAGGAATGAGTTGGACTCTTATTTGAGTATTCAAACAAATACCTCAGCTTATATGGTTTTATTGAGCTCAAGCTGGTATATCTGTCTTTAAACTCTCAAGTCCTCCATTCAGGAAGCGTAAGCTACATTTATGAGGTATAATAAATAAAAATATATATTCACAATTAGCTAGCTTCCCATATTATTAAAAAAATTCAAGCTCCTAGGATTTAGTAGGGAACTTAAGTATTTGATAGAGAAAAATAAAAGCTACAGACTGGCTAGAATTAAAGTAGGATAAAGTAGTATTCATAAGAAATTTATATTTCCTCAATAGGGATTGTTATCGATTTCCATTTGAGAATACCTTTTCATGTAATATAAATTAAAAACCAAAAAAACTGGGCTACAGAGTTCAAGTCCTGTAATGGATTTTTTATCTTCAATATCAACAAAGATCATAAGTCAGTTCTCAAGATGAATATCAATTCGATTTATTTAGCACCTCCTTGAAGATTATCTGATATCTGAATAGAATATATTTCTTCAATTCATCAGTAGATCTCAATTATATACCATGAGAAAAGTGGCTCCACCTAACAGCAGGTGTTTCATCTGTCAACTGAAATGGGTGTGGGATTTTATATAGGTTGAAGAGAAATACATAAATGCAATCAAAAATAATTTTTTGTAAAAAATTCAAAGTCAAAAATTCAAGCCACCAGTTTCCAATTCGATTAGCTCAATATCAGTATTTGGCTATAATTTTTAAATCTCGATAATTTAAAACCAAAGTTGAATTTTAATAGCTCATTAGTTTGACTTCTTACCTGAGCCAATGTTTTTGAAATGAGGCTTTTAGCCCTCGGTTGTAATTACTTAAAAGCTTTCTGAGAGTTTTACTTTATTATTCTCATAATTTTATATACAAAGAAGTAATTAACGAAGAATATCACTCTCCAAAAGCTTGTATTTTAAAATTGATTTCTTTTGATGAAAAGATTATATTCATTAATTATAGCCTTTCTCAAAATATTAATTTAATTAACAAGAATATGCTGTATATTATTTCTCTCAGATTTTTACTCTTGTTAGTTTTATTAGTTCTTTCCAACTATAAAGCAACTTTTTCAAAGCTCAATTACAAAATATCAATTCATCAGGAAGCTTATTGTATATTGATCTTTTGGACTCTTAAAGTGTTCTTTAGTAATTATAGCTATAATATCTGAATATCTCAAGAGACCCTTTGATTTATCTTCAATAATTGAAGACATTATCTATCTCCAAAGACTAATTTTTGATTTCAAACTGTTGTGATATCCATATAGGAAATAATTTTTGATATCGGAAGCTATTACTTATGAGATTATCCGTATTTTGTATAATTAATTTGTGGAAAATTGATTTTCCTTCCCCACAACTGATTATTCATATATCACTTTTTGTTCTTCATCCTTCAATTTGCATAAGGAAGGGTTCAATAAAGTTATTTAATGGGATCTCTCACTATAATTTATAGCATAATGTATTTTGTTCCATAATCCCTTTTTTTGATTCTCATTCCCAGAAAACTAGTGGAACTTATTAGATCACGAACAAGGCTTGAGAGCTCATATCAGAAGCTTTCATGTCAGATATTCAAGGTCAGGGAGTATGTGGGGTAAGGTTTATTTTTTTAATATGATGAAGTTAATTTATATTGGGTCGGTTTTTAGCTCAAGATATTTAATTGAGATCTGTTTGTATTTTATTAACTGTTAAATTCTACTTCTCAATATTCTCAAACACCTTTGTTGTCTTATTTCTAAAATAAATATTTTGAAATATGTATTCCACTTATCAACATGAAGAAATAGCTCCTAACATTTTGAATTCTGAATAACTAAATATACCTAGAACAAGCCTGGTGTATTTTCTTTTTCAAAAGGAGAATCTTATTTTATCAAGATTTCTCGCTCAGAAGACTGAAAGAATTGTGGGGAATAACGAGAAGAATTTAAATTTTTCCCCATCATGACCACTCCTTATAAAAATGGGTAATCTTAATAAATCTCCTACTATTGATAAAGTAATAAGAGAACATAGATACTAAATTACTATTAGTAAAGAATGAAAAATTCCTAATTTTTAATGCATACCACATTTGTAAATTTTGTTGGAAATGATTTGAATCACAAGTTTCCTTCAAACACAACAACAGGGTCTAACATTTTTTTGTCATATTTTATCTCTTAGAATTGATTAATTAAGCCACTTGTTACGTTCGTGAAACCATTAAGTATTTTCAGAGAATCATATCTAGCAGATACTATATAAATGACAATCATTATTTACTCATAAATTAGAGTCTATTCAGGTATATCTGAAGCTTATTTGGATAATATTTGTTTGAGGTTTTTCTATAGAGAAACTAATCAAGTTATACTATTTTACTATTAATTCTCTCAAAATCTATATAATAAAGAGGAATCATTATAATGACAAGCTCAAATTTTCAATTACTTAAAAATTTGAAATATAAAATTACTAACTATATGATATAATAATCCATATGAAATAAAAAACAATATCACCTAATAATCTCTTAAGAACAATTATTCCATTACCAAAACATCTTACCAAAAATATCAATTCAAGGGTACTATTCCTCTACCAGATTTATTTATACTTAAAATAGAGTTTGTGCATCACAATAAAATTTTATGGACTAAAAAATATTTTGAAGTATTAATCCAGAAGAATAATATTCAAAATTTATTCTTTTATAAATAAATCTCAGATAAAAATTGAGTATAGAAAATTTATCAACTTACTATTTATAAATCTTATTCATATCAATTAATACAAGCAAAAAATCAATAAAAACAATCCACAAAAAGAATAAAAACCACAAAATAAGATCTCAAAGCCTTTGAACCATGTAGAATGAAATGTTCTCAGCTTTTCAGTAGGTTTTGAAAGATTACATGTGTATTTACAACAATAATTTAAAATTTCAACTGATATAATCTCCAAGTATCACTCTACTATTGAAAATGAAGTAATATTCTTGTTTTAATATCTTTTGATTCTTTTGAAAGAGTCAAAATATTTAATAATACTTTTATAATACCTTGTAGTAACATAAAAGTGTAAATCTATAATACTGTAGTGATGATAGGATGAATTTTGGAAAAAATAGCAATATTGAGCTTCTTTTCAGTCCACAAAATCTCAAAGATTTGTGCAAAGGATTAAACTAAAAAAACCATTTTCCTCATTTTTCTGTGAGGTTACATCACTTGTTGCCACATGAAGCTATTATCACTACTTTATTGTGTGATTTTACATGGATACCAGCCCATTTATGGTTGATAAATAATACATGTAACACAGTAAATATTCTCTTATTTTCAAAAAACATTTATTTCTAGATTTTGTCAATTTTATCGAAAATTTCATAACAGCCTGTAATTTCTGTGTATTCTTGAAGATTCAGAGTTTCATGTGGAATCATCGTAAATGGACTGTAAGTAGAAATTTAAATTGGAATTGAAAATTCACAATAATTTTTTTTAGGTATCCATTCCCACCTTCTCCATTACTCCTTTCATCTGAAGATATGACAATTAGTAATTGTATTTCAATGAATTTTTGAAGTTATACCTCATTTGTTGGATGGTGCAGGAAAATAGTAAATTGTAAGCTGGTTTCCATGAGGTTATTCCATTATTAATAGTTCAAAAGGGGTTTAAATTATTACTTTTGGCTTTATAAAAGCTAAGTAGTAAGTAATATACATGGTTAGAGGCTTCAGAGTTTCTCATTACCACCTGTGAAAATCAAAAATAGCAGCTTATTTGCTATTTTCTCATGATTTAATGGGACTTAGCCTCAGTAACAGAGCTCCAAAAAAGTCTTCAATAGACTCATTGAAAAAAAAGTGTAGGCCACAGAACTAAGCTATATATATTTTTGCACCTAAAAGGTGTCAGAAATTGGGTACCCTAGCTCTCTTTGATGTCTTTGGTCCCCCTTGACTATTTCTCATGTAAAAATAGTTATTCATCGTTCAATAAGGATAACCACTATAGTTCAAACAATTATTTATGTAAAAATACAGTTTTTCCAAGTTCTAAAAGCATTCATAATACCAATTTTAGTGTGGATGTAATTATGGGATTTTCCAGGATCCCATGATTTTGGGATAAAAATGCAAAAAAAACACAAAGCTTCTCTGTGATATTGATAATGGGTTGTTGACCTATCTTCCATAGTACCACCCTATATAGCTGATTTAAACTTATTCAGCTCATGGAGCTACCCTGGGTAAAACTTTTGTGTAGAATCCAAATCTGGCTTTGAATTGATGGATTGACTCACTCACAAAAGGCTCTTTATATTTTTCTTCATAAAAAATCATTTATTTTGGATATTAACATGACTTATGAGTTTTTCATATTCCAAAATCTATCTTAGGGCTATTTGTGGCCTATTTGGCTATATAAAACATACCTCAAGGCTTGTTGTTTTAACTCAAAATGGAGTGACAAATTTTCATTTTTTTGGTCTTTTTTAAAACAAAATGCTTGGAATATTATTTTATTCAAATTAATTTTAAGAAATTTCACAGATTTCAATACAGATATTTTGCAATTAATCCAGAATTCATACAGATATTACTTCACTGCCATATACAACCAGTGTCCAAACATCATTCAAAAGCTTACCACAGGCTTCAATCCCCTTATTGAAAGTATTAGATAATATGTATGAAAGAAGTCATTTTTTTCAAAGTTTAATTAATAAATATTCTTCCATAAAGATTTCTCAAACTCACAATTCAAATTACTTCACATAAAATTCATTATGCTAGTACTTCAATGGGAATATATATTCCTGATTTAATGAAAATATGGTTAAACGTTTGCAAAATTCTTCTTTTAAGAAGGGTTATATCACTTGATTATTTT
Source organism: Austropuccinia psidii (assembly GCA_023105745.1). Classification (NCBI taxonomy): domain Eukaryota; kingdom Fungi; phylum Basidiomycota; class Pucciniomycetes; order Pucciniales; family Sphaerophragmiaceae; genus Austropuccinia; species Austropuccinia psidii. Next base: position 11,879,145 of record JALGQZ010000016.1, read on the forward strand.
TAAGATCTAATTAATCATTATTAAATCTCTTTTGTAGCTTTATTTTCATCATTATTACAGCAAATTCAAGATTTTGAATTTTTTTGACTGCACTGTACAAATGTTTTGTGTGAAAACCTCCCAGATATTGAGGAATTCTTTACCAAAAACTTTGAGTATAATATAGCGACTTCCAATACCAATAGTTAGTGAAACATTTAATCTCTGTTTATTATTGGTTCTTGAAAATCTCTTATTAACGAAATAAAATATTTTTTTATGTTAAATAAAATAAAATCCTCAGAAAACCCAAATATTGATTAGTAAAATAGATTCCTTCTTCAAAGATATATTAAATAAAAAGAAGAGATATTATTATTACAAACATAATTTTTTCAATGAATTGAAAGGCAATAAAAACAGCGGTTTTATCCCTTTTCTAAATCTTTTTTGATGATTTTATTATATGAAATTTTTTTCTGTTAGTTTTTATACTAAAAAAATACCACAAAACTAAAGCCTGCTACTTTGATAACGCTTTCTTTTCTGATTTTTTTCTTTTGAGTCTATCATGATTTGGTTTCTTTGGAAATCATTAGTATGAGTATTGTTTTGGACTTATTTCAAATTTCATTCTGATATTTTATTCAGAGAAACAGTAGCAGGATTTGGATAGGGCTAGTTACTTAAAACGTTTGAATTTCGTTGAATTTTGTAAATTACAGTTTCTAGATTGCAGATCCTCCTACTGTGAAGTTCCAATGCCTTTTCTTACAGTAACAGCTTTAAATCTCCATCTAATGTTAAAAGCTAATGATTGACAGTTTTTTTATTTGAATTAGTGGAGTTCAAAATCCCTGCCAATGTTTTTCAATGAAATTTAATGTTAAAATTCAAATAAGTAAAAAAAAATGAATAATCAGAAAAATATTAATAAATAAATAAAATCCTTGTAAATATATCCACAAGAAATGATCAAATTTGGAAAGAAGTCATTTAAAAAGAATGATACTTACATCAAAAATAGATAAGATTGATAACCAAAAATAGATTATAGCTCTTCCCTTTTTTAAAAAATATGTTTTTCAAAAAATTGGGGCTTTTATTGATGATTTTCAGCTTTGGAAGATAGTTTATTTGAAAAAAGCCGCATTTATATCTCATTCAAGTTGAGAGCTTAAACAAAAATGTTTTTCATTCTGTGAGACCTTCTTTGGAATTTAATTATTTTTCAATATTCTCTGGTCAAACAATTTTTATGAAAAATTTAAAATACAATATCTATTTTTATATATGGCTGTATTAACTTCATGAAGGGCTTTAGAAGAGAAAAAATTCTTTCAAATTCATAATACAGATATATACTCAAGAGTATGTATCAACTGAAAGCTCAGTGTGAGTGATCGGAAATTGAACAAAGTAAGATCCATTAAATTTTACAAATAAATCGGAAGATTAAAGAAATTGCAATTCTGAGCTAAACCTATTTCCAAAGAGAGCTCAGAGCTTATACTGAACTACATCGATGCTACATTCAAAATAGAACACCACTTGTCGGGTTGGGGTAATTTGCTCATATTAATGAAAAAGTCACCATCATTGTTAAAATAATATTTGGTACTATCAATAGTAAGTATGCACCTTCATATCCAAGCTTAACAGCAATAATTTTGAATACTAATTTTTAGTTTCATCCCAATCAAGTCATTTTTCTCTGTATTTGTATCTTTGTGATAGTTTTTTGGTTTCTTTTACTTATCTTTTAAATTAAAACAATATCTGGGATTCAATTAGGAGTAACTAATTGAAGGAAAATATTTTTACTTGAACACTACCCAAATATCTTTTTTGTCTCTGAGGAAGGAAAATTTTCCTCAATAATTACTAACTAATAATAACAAAACAAACTTTCATATTACATTTCTAGAAATTTTCCCATAAGGAGTAGAGTGACCTAACAGAATATTTGAAGCACCATTGGATATATGCCCATAAATCTCCTGTTCTTTGTTCATGAAAGCTTCTAAAATGCTCTTTTCTGAAATATTTTCTCAAGCCATATTCCATTTTTATCTCATGCATTCTTTATCCTACTTTTTATTTTTGATTTTTTATATTTCTTGAAAAAAAAGAATTTTTTTTGCCTGAACCCATAATTTTGGCATGAAATTTAAGTTTTTTTTATAATTAAATCCTACTATCCACCTTCCAAATTCCTAGATATCCAGAAATCGAAACCAAGGGACATTGAAGTAGTAATATATTATATTACAGTAAAATATCTATGGCTATAATTTTTACATTCAGAAATGACTCAAAATAAGATTTAGAGGCTCTACTTATATAATGAGTGATGTTAAATACTGCTTAGAGGCTGGGATGAAATTTTATTAATTTATTGGTTATGATAAATCAATTTATAGCTGTATTCATGTAGCTATAACGGCACTACTATTCAATATAGCTATACCAGATAAGAATTGATGACTTCAGGATTACCTTTCTGGAGGAAAGGAAACTCTTCATTCCTCTTCACTACATAAAGAACACTTGTGATCCTGAAGCCTATTATAGGGCAGATGTGTGGTTCTGAAACCACAAACACAGCAATTATAGTCAAATATATTACAAAGCTCTTCCAGATGCCACATAAGTGATATTAGGACAATGATGATTTATGAAAATATAAAAAGGGAATATATGTGAGGTTTTTATCAATTATGTTGGAAGTTTTTTACTCTATATGAACCTCTTATTGAGCTATAAAGGGTATATAAGTTGGTACATATTTTGTACATTCACTTTTGGCCTAGATATCTTCCAACACAGATATCTCAGGAAATATTTTTTTGATACAGGGAAAATAATAATACAGAATCAAAGGATTTTTTTGATATCTCAAAATACATATTATTTATTTAGTTCTTTTTATTCTCATACAGAATATAGCTGGGCTGGAAGTTTTCCTTATTTTCAGTAGCTGTGTATTAGATCTAAAAAACTTCCAACAAGGATATATTTTTCATTTCTGAATATATCAGAAGTTTGATAAGAAAAAGTGGAATTTCTTCGTGAGATCTGAAATTTGAGACTACTAACTGTATTTCATTTAATAATTATGAAAAAGCTACAGGGTTTTTAGCTTGGTTAAACCTGTATTTTAAGGTTGAAAGCTTCTGATCAAGATGCTTTGATTAGTTTTTGAAATGAAGGTTTCATAACTGGCTATCTTTAAGGGTCTGATTGAGCTGCACAAAATTTCTGTACTTTTGGAAGGTCCTGTAAACTCCCTCCTTCACTTTTGTGGGGTTTCTTCAAAATAAAGTTAAATAAACTCTAGCTTCTGAATGAAGGGGGTTTCTACTATGAAATGGACAGAGCCATTTAAGATCTTTAAATGAAAGCTCCAAAAATGATAAACCTCTCATAATCTTTATATATGTTATTAATTATTAAAAAGTAAGATGACAAGTGAAATTAAGGCTTTTTCTTGGTGGCTACTTACTCAGAACAACCGAGTGCTATGAATTTTTCAATTAATATCCAAATTGGAAAGTAATTTTATATTCTCAAGTGGGAGATTTCCCTATTCAAACCTGGTTCTATGTTGGCATAATTCTCTCTGTGCGGGTATTTAGGTTTTTTTTCATTTTTTATGGTATTTCTGGAATAATGCTTTTGCTCTGTCTGCAGTCACAGGCTTAAAACGCGGTTTTCTGTAATGAGACAAGAAGGATCTACCTTCATGAAATCTTGCACCAATCAAACCTCAAAATAAGAAATCTCTACAATATAATTTCCAAGTTAGATAGAAAAGGAAAATTCAACTAAGAAGGCTAGGCTGAAAAATCAGGATCATGGAAAGCTTTCCTACCCAAAACCTTTACAATGAGGCAGTATAGTTTCTCAGGTAGCTGATATATCAATGGCTAATGTTTTGACTAGAACAGTGCAGAGAAAAATTCATCATCTGGGTGATCGCTCATGAATCGCACTGAAAAAACCTCATTCAAGACCCAAATACTTTCATAATCACCTGTCTTTTTCTTGTGAAGATTTGAGCTGGACCATGGGAAATTTGGACCAACAATTCACTGTTTAACCTCGGTAAGTGGTCATATTTAGGTTTTGCTTGGAGATCCCCCAAAGAAAAATACCTTCTTGAAAATTTGGCCATTAATCATTTCTCTGGGCGCCAGTTGCTCATGGTTTGGGGGCCTCATTGGATGCAAAGAGGCTCCCTTGGTGTTCCTTGAAGGGAAACAAACCAGGACCACCTTCATTTGACAAGCTTACTGGCCCGGATTGTGACCCTTTGTGGACCTCATTGGGAAGGCCCCACATACCCAACGATAGCAATATATTACCTTGATGGAACAGAGTACAAAAATACACTCAGTACAAGCTAGAAAAAACTGGAGCACTTATAATGGCATAAAGAAATGTGTTTTGACTCCTTGCTCACTTCATTTAAAACTGATTGAAAACTTATGGAAGATTAAGACGCAAGTTACTAATTTTCATCAGCCAGAAACCATGGACGAGCTCCAGGTGCCAATAAGTGATGTCTGGAATTGTATATCCCTTATCTCCATTAGTATAAGCCCCTCATTACCACTCCAAAACAAATGAAACAATTTATTGATCCGCCTGGGTCCCAATTTCTTACTAGAATTGTTCTCTTGCAATGAATCATGGTTTTTTTACCTATTTTGGTTTTGGCATTAACTGACCATTGTTGGTCTCACTCACAAACTTTAGATTTTTTTGATTTTTCTTTAAAAGCCTCTTGTTTGTGTCTGTTGTTAAAAAGAATTCGGCATTTTGCTAAACCCTTGTTTTTGCTATTTTTTGAAATATTGTTTGATTTTTTATTTGGGTGAAGGCCATCTATTCTTATGAATTAACAAGATGTTTATAATTGAGCCTGAGCCCCCAACCTTAAAAGTGAGAAGCAAAAGAGCGAAAAAAATTCTGCTGTATGTACAGTGGCATAAGAGTGTTTCCACACGTCTATCAGGTTACTGTACAAAGGCGAAAAATTGAAAAGTTTACATCCCAAGCCAACCAAAATCAAGCTTCACCTGGATATCTAAATTGGAGAATTTTTCAGCTTCAGATCTGGATGAATCTTTTGGTTACTCAATCTATTCCCTTTTGATCACCTACCTCCAAACCACCATTTAGCAAATTCCACATGGTTATATTTCAAACACCTCAGATGAAAAAGACATCTGAAGTCCATAACCTGGAGGGAGTTATCTATTGCTGGACCTCTCAGAGTTTTACTTTTGTTAATTTAGGGGCCCCCAATAAGTTCTAATTTTTCAATTTACATATATCAGAGAGCTTAACCTCCTCGACCCTCAAAATTTCTGTGGCAAATTGAACAATGCAACAGATTCTCCTTGAATCGATGAAATTTCTTTCTCAATGAAGTCTTCCAATATAATAATTAACTTTATCAAGACATTTCCGAAAAAGGTATAAGCATCGTCATCTTTTTGTTTTAAATGCTCGCGTTGCGCATTGCGCCCAAGATTATTAATACTGCCCTTTCTTAGCTAAATTAATTCATTTCACTGGATTTATCTTAGAAAGCGCTATGCAAAATCTCATAGCCGTTCTCACAATCCAGGAGCAGAAACTTCATTTCAGTTTCTTTTACTCTCATCTCTTTACTTCAATCAATACCTTAAATTGGAGTAATCTCCTCTGGAAATATGTATTTCTTAATATTTGCAATAACGCATTCCCATTCTATATATTCTTGGAATCTGCATTTCAACTTTTATTCGGGGTTCTAGCTCATTTGGTAGAGCGTTCGCTTCGCATCTTGAGGATCTGCGAGAGGCACAGGGTTCGACTCCCTGGTTCTCCACCGTTTTCTTGATGCCCTCGGCGGCTGTGCGTTCGATAGCTCCAAGTGCCTGCAAACGTGTTTGTGCCGGTTAGACTTGTTTTTGTTATGAAAGCTGGTTAACGTTGGGGGAAGGTTGTCGAATTGAAGTCGATGCAATCGTTTCGCCAGCAATCTAAACGCCTTTCAAAGGCGGTTTGGTCGCACATTCATTGCCGGCGTCTTTTTTAAATTTTACAGCACCTGATGAATGTGTGGTTTTGGTTCTTTGAAGAAATAATGATTATGGTGTGCGCTTGAAGCAAGACTAGAACGAGACCTGAAGCCAAGCGACGCCAAATTGGTAGGCTTGCGGTCTGAAGTCGAAAGTGGTTGCTGTGCTTGGTCAACCTTCAAGAGGACACCCGGAATCATTCAAATTTTGTGGCCTGGTTTTTTCCTCATCTAAGAAACAGGATACGCAAAATAATCTCCTTGGATGCGGCTTTTCGTGGGTTTTCTTGCATTGCTTTCCTAGTTTTGTCCAAGAAACACTTGGAATTCCATATAAAAAACTGAAGAATCTGGAAGAATAGAAAAACTAAAGCCTTATCTTAACATGAAAGCCCAACTAGCAAGAGTAGTATGACAAATAGCTTACCTAAATGCAAACAGATAAATTATATAAGGGATTCTGATCCTCTTTAGTATGTAGATTAAGACACCGAATAGGTTACAAATAAGAAGTACTTGAGTTGATAAAGATAGATGAAAACAAATTGAATGATAGTAGAGTACCACTGCAGCTACGTATAATAATAATTTAGCTTATATTAAGCGTGGAGTACTTTACACGCTCTATTTGCTAAGTAGTAAAAAGAAAAATCATGAACTTAGAAAAGAGGTTGTGTTGCTATGAATAAACAAAATACATACTTCTGCTTCTCGAGATGACTTGTTGTATGATAGTATGCTCAATAGGTGAAGAATTGGATTGTTTTCATCATCAAAAATCAAAATGATGTTTGAAAATAGATGATAATAGATGGGAATGATGAATTCAAGAGGATTAGAGGACCGTGGTGTATTTATGTTGTAATGCATAGAATGATAGCAAGGAGATAAGCTATACTTTATCCTACTAGAGGGTGAGTAGCTTTACGGAGAAATAAAGAGCTCAAGGCATGGAAAACCTCGTAGAAGACTAGCTCAGTCATTTAGGAGCAAACTACTCTACCTTGGAAGAATCCCAAGGGAAATATTCGGAGGTCTTCAGAAAGGCAATATCAATAATTTTCTATAAATTATCAAAAGCCCTTTTCTGAGTCATTGTTCCTATTTTGAATCATAAAATTAAAAAAAGTGAATACCTCAATTCAAAGCAATTAATTTTATTGAGTGGGCTGAATTCTTTTATATAAAATCATGATTCCTTCCCCATGTGATGTTATTTTGAGAAGTTCGAAGTCGCGATGAATAGTTTTTGTGCCTATCAATAGGTATGAACTGGGGAAATTTGTAGTGTGTCAATTTTTTCATAAAGGAAAAATTATTAGTGGAAGTTCTTCCATTTAATATCAATTATCGAGGGAGAATTAAATCAGAAACAAACTAGTTTTTTTGTTAATATCTCACTGAGATTCAATTATTAACTTAGAACACTTTAACAAAATTGGAATCAGGGAAGTATAATTATTTTTATTCCACGGTTTTCTGAAACTACCTCTACTTTTGGTTTTGTTTCTCTTTAAAATTAATTTAATCAGGTCCTTCTGACTAAGTCTCACCAGAGTTTAATGAAAAAAAGAAGAATGAATCCAATCACTTCTACTGCATGCATTATTTCATTACCATCACCAATGTGATACGAAATCACACTAACCTGGTTTATTTTAAATTAACCTCATTATGTTTATTCATTGCAATTATTCCCTAAAATAATCTGAAAAATTCTTGATACAACGGGGTGATTTAACATCAGCTCTGGGTTGATTCAACATACACCAAAGGTTTATTTGATCTCAGAAACAGGTTGATTCAATATCAAGAGTATGGGTAATTGATTCCACATCATGTGGAATTAGACAAGCCTATGGTTGATATCAAATAAATCTATGGCTCATATCAAATAAATATATGGCTCGTATCAAATCAACCTATTGTAACAAGAAGCTTACAGTTAATTTTGAATAAATAGTAATAACAAATAATTGTAATGAGCTTTTTAAAAAACAAACCAGGTTGGTTTTTCTTGATCTCACATAGGTGATGTTGATGCAATAATTCAAGAATTCTCCCAGGTTTAGAGAAGATAATCTTAATACCATTGTTAATTTGGGAATTAAAATAGGCTACCATGCCAGAAGATGGATTAAGTTAGCTTTAAAGATGAGTTTTTTAGCTGAAGAATATATTTTTGGGAATTAAAATCTCATTTACTGACATATGTGTCATACCAAAACCTCAAAAGGGTTTGTAGACACTGACTTATAATGTTGGATTTTATTCATGGATAAATGAGATTGTCAGCCTGTGACTCAAAACCAGAGCACAAGCATGACAGCCAAATACCATAAACCAATGGTATAGCCAAGATACCACCAAAATATGGAGCTGATCCAAATCAGCTCAAAAGGTATCAAAAGAAAGAGTAAACTCACCCCTTTCCAAATATACAAGTCCCATCACCATAGGACAAAGAATAACAAAGTTATTCCTGCTCAAGGTTGTTGCTGAGCATAAACCATAATTTTCACCTCTCATCTGAAATAAATAATAAGAGGCTTAACCCCATCAAATGGGTATTCAAAATGAAGCTCTAAGTCAGGGATATCCAATGGTACCAGCCAAACTGAGCTAGCACCAGTATTACAGAAGTTATGGCCAAATTCAGGCCAAATAAGGGTGAATAAAATATTCACCTCTCATCTAACTTCTACAGTTTTAGTGTGAGATACCTGAAGTGGGGTCTTTTTTAAAGGAGCACAATCAGGGCTATCTGATGGTGCCATTCATTTTCTCATATCTCATTTAGAACAAAAGCTATAAGGCAAACAAGCCCAATACAGCTTTTTGTCTAAAACATGCATATGTACAAAAATCTTGTACATGGGATAAATTTGCCATATTGAATGATAGCCATATCAAAAGAGGTACCATTGTGTAGAGCACATACAGGGATACACACTGAACCAATTCTGAGGTTGATATCTCAAAAACTGACAAAGGTATAGCTGTTTTAAGGTGAAATCCCACAGTTTGGCCAATACAGCCTTACCATGGGATAATATCCCATAACCATGATTATGAGGTGTCAAACAGATGAAGAAGCTTGTTTTCATTTCAATACATCATAGTTAATTCAATACTGGGGTCCCATACAGGTTCTGTACAGCATTCTACATGTCATACATGTCAGAATCAGGCTGTGTGGTCCCCAGATGAAAATTTTCACCCTGTATTGGTGAAAACTGCCCAGATGTGGTTTAAAAACCACTTTAAAAACCACATCTGAGCCCAATACAGGCTATACAGGCCTTTTTAAAACCACAATCCTGTCCTTGCAAGTGAAAAATCTTCACTTCCTTTATGTGAAAAGGTCTAGCAGCCTTTTCACCCCATTTCAGGATAAAAGGAGGCCCTTTTGCTGCCAGAAAAGGAATCCCCATCCTGCTCTTGAATTCCTATGTAGCAAAAATGTCAAAAGCAGTTATACTATTGGAAAATAATCAGGTTATACTATAAATCTTAATATTGTAGTCTTTATTATTGTAACCCAACAGGTAAAGCTGCACTCAGGGCTTTCAACAGTGCTCACCACCACTAATTCCCATTAGTAAAGCCCTTTTTATCTTCAATTCAAACATTTTTAATACTTTTAATCCATGTAACAGTCATAGTTAAAGTTGTAAATAGCATTATTACCTCTTTATCATAGACTCAGCCTGACATTTTGGGGGCCTGGCCGTGTTTTTTTAACTTTTTGGACCTTACAAGTAAGTTTTTTCTCTTATTTTCTTAATTCTGACAAACTTGTTTTATCTCTTTAGGCGTAATTCTATTTCATAAACATATAAAACACATACTTTTTATTTATTTAAGTGGTATATGCTACATACCACTAATCTTTATCTTTTTGAAATCATATTGTTGTGTGGTTGATTATAATTTAATCACCACAAGACCTTTATTTTTGGTGTGTTTTGCATATAAAAACACTTTAAGCCATTAATACAGTCCTTTTTTTAAATTAAATAAGGACACCTCTTACTGTAAAACCAACAGTTGAGGCATGGTTGGGTGTATTGTTAATTCAATTACCCTCTTACATATCACTCTTTATCAGATTATACTTGCTAATTACAAGTTAATCTGTGAGATACTGGCATACAAACAGTGTACCAGATATCTGTAAGCTGTATTTCTGACATGAAATTGTTAATTCAATTACACTTTCATTATACAAGGGCATATTGTAGTAACATACAAGCCCAGAGGCCATTCTTAGACATTCAAACAGCATCTTAAGAAGTCTTAATTGACATTAAGCCCTCTTTTCCTGTTTTATTTCAGCGGAAGAAAACTACATTGCACTAGAAACCCAGTCCCAGGCCAACACACCAGTGAAATCCTCAGAACCAGAGGGCAGCAAGGGCAAAGGAAAGAGGCATAGTGAAGGCCTCATTACAGCAGAAAAGTGGACACCCATTGCCACTCAGAGGAACAGAAAACCATGAAACTCTGCTTCCATACAAGGTAAACCAATCTTAACCACTTGTACAGGGAAGATTACCATAATTAACGCAGTTGTAAACTCTAAAGATAAATTGTCAAAATCAGCAGACAACAAATTTGTACAAGGAACAGTCAAAGGTAAATACCCTAAGAACATAAAGTTTTTGACTGATTGAAAACACTGATATGTCACCTGTACACCTCACAAACCTTGGCTTCCAAAGGAACCAACCAGAGGACAGAGAAGGCTTGTCCAGAACCAGAAGACCTGTAAGAGGATACCTTGGACACAGTGGTGGATGGCAAGACACTGAGGGAAATCATACCCACCCTGCCATTCACTTTTCAGTTCAACAGGAACCTCAAACCAGAGGACCGGAAAGATACGGATCAAGTTCTTCAGCTCCACCAACTCCTCAAAGATTTATTTCAATGGAGCATGGACAACAAGAGGTTCAACATGGAATCCCACTGGGCAGAACTTGGAGCAAGTTTCCAGAAGATTTGTCTCAAATAGATAGACTTCAGAGACCTTATGGTAATCACCAAAGGTTGGAATCCCACCAGGAAGTTCAGAAACCTGGAGGTGAGAGAAAACAGGATAAGGGAGAATAAAGCCACTATCCAAGCTATAGAAGAATAGCTGACCCAGACAGGGCATACTCAGATTCCTTCAGGATCACAAGGAGCAGGCCAAATCAGCTCTCCAGTTGCTTCGCACCATTCAAAAACCAACAGATCAGTGGCCAAGAGTCACCATTCTTCACAATCCCAGGAAGTTTCCAGGAAAAGACACGGATAAAAGGGCAAAAACAAGACCACCTTCAGCCAGAGGAAGAGACAGTCAGACCCAATGATCCAGAAGCTGTTGGATTTGGTGAAAGAAGTTCACAAGAACCAGAAGTAGCTGTAAATAGCTCTAGAATAAGTAGCCCTATTAATAGAAATATTACCCCCACTCAGATTGAACATAATGTTGTCACACCTGAGAGTAACCTAAACAGTGATGCACTGTGGTTACAAATGTCCCAATTTGCTGAGCAAACTCAAAATCAGCTTTCAGAACTCCAAGAAAGCCATGAGAGAATGAAAACATTAACAGCCTCCATGGAAAAAATTGTCAAAACTCTTCAAGAGGGACATTCACAGTTGAGTAAAGCCTCTGCAGAGACCAACAGAAGACTGAATCTAGTCTTTGAAGAACAACACCACAGCAGAAGGGACAGGGATTGTCTGTATCAAGACATAAACAAACTGTTTAATGTCTACCATAACATGAAGCCCCAATCACAAGGCCATGTCATGGATAATTCATATTATCAAGATGACATCAAACCAGATGTCATGTGAATTAATAAGGAAAAATCTCCATCACAATACCAGGATGGAGATAATATGCCTTATTCAGAGAAGGAAGCTCTGAAACAGCTTTCTGAGGCCTCAAGCTGGCCCAAATTCTCTGGAACTGGAGAATATGATCATATGGAACTCATAGATCATATTGATGGACTCTTCATTGATGTACCAAGTATTCCAGATTGTTGGATTACTGCTAGACTTAATAAAGCATTCAAAGGGAATGCTAGTATATGGTACACAGAAATGAAAGAAATCCATTGCAGAAGAAACTGGCCATGGTGGAAGAGCCAAATCATCCAAAAGTACAGCAATGTTACTTGGATATGGCAAAGGAACATGTCATTTGAAAATGAATAATACTCTGTGGACAAAGATCCATATGAGTGGTGTCTCAGACAGTCTCAAATACTTAAAGCTATTGATCCTCAAATGAATATTCAGATGAGGAATCACAAACTCCTGACACAAATGCCAGGAGAACTAGAGCATGCAGTGAAATGCAGATGCAACCACAGCTGCACTCTAGATGAAATTGCAAATACCTTATAAGATGTAAGGAAAAGAACTAATATAGGGAAATACATCCCATATAAAGCCAGTGGTTTCAAAGAGAAACAACCTTTCAGGGTGGAGTTTAAAGACAAACCCAGAGAAAGGGTGGCAGAAGTGGCAAAGAAAAAAATTTGTGTCACAACTGTGGTTCACCAGACCACTATGCCAACAACTGTCCAAAGGAAAAGAAAAAAGTCTATGATATTGAGAAAGTCCCAGAGAAGGAATCCCCATTAGAGGATTCTGACTCAGACTCTATGGGAGATTCCATCAGAGAACAATATGATGAAGAGCAAGACCCAAGAGAAGAATTCCTAGTGGAATAACAAGAGGAAACTCCACTAGAAATCCAGGACATAAAGTTAGAAGCAGGCATGCCACAAGACACTGCCAACAAAAACTTGTGCAAACATACACAGGATTCACAAACATACCTGGTCACACCAACCAAAGGAATGGCATACATACATGGAACAGCCACAAAATTGACTGTTTGTATTGAAAATGCTCAACATTCATTGATCATTGACAGTGGAGCACACTGCTCCATAGTGGCCAAAAATTATCTGGACAACCACTTCCCAAACTGGGAAAACCAGCTCTTTCCCACCAAGGCAAAGAACTTCAAGAGTGCATCAGGGAAGATGACTTCCATTTGGACAATTATCAAAGATATAATTATACCACATAGGAAAGGTAACATCAGACCTAACCCAGAGTTTATTGTGCTTAATGATGCCCACATCCAAGGGTTCTTACTGGGAACAGATTACCAGAGGATGTATGGCATAGATATTTACAATAGTAAAAACAGGCACATTACCATTGGTACCAACAAGGAAAAGAACTTTTTACTTTATATATACCAAATATCTGCCCAAGAACCTCTTGAAGAATTACTGAATGAATTCAGAGAGGGACAGTTTAGCGCTACCCTCACCAGTAAACAGAAACTAAGCTTACTGAAGATTCTGAGAAAGAATAGACCAGCATTTTCCATTGGTGAAGAGCCATTAGGCAATATTAGAGGCCATGATATAGAACTATATCTGGATGTAGAAAGACCTTATCCACCCATGCTCAGGAGACCTCCTTACCCAGCAATTCTGGAAACCAGGAAGGAAATTGAAAAACATATCAATGAACTCCTGGACATGGATGTCATCAGAAATAGTGGAAATTACCACTCCTGTCCTGATCACCTGGCATGATTGAAAGTCTAGGCTGTGTGGAGATTTCAGAGCTCTGAATAACTACACCAAAGCTGACAGGTACCCTATACCCAGGATACCTCATGCATTAGACAAACTGGCAAAAGCCAGATACATAGCCAAAATGGATTGTATGAAAGGCTTCCACAAGAATGGAGTTAAACCAACTCCATGAAATTACTCATAATCATATGTCATATGGGTATATATGAGTACACCAGGATTCCATTCGGCATCAAGAATGCACCAGCCCGCTTCCAAAGGATGATGGACACCATATTTCAAGAAGAAATATTGGAAGGCTGGATGGTAGTATATATTGATGACATCATCATATACTCAGGGGCATGGGAATACCATGTGCAATACATAGACAGAGTGCTAAGTAAATGCATACCCATTAATCTGAAAATTTCACTTAAAAAGTGCAATTTTGGCCAACAAGAGCTACTAGCTCTAGAACATAAAGTCTCATGTCTTATTCTGAAAATTGACCAGAACAAAGTAGCAGAAGTACTGAAAAAGCCAGTACCAAGAAACATCAAAGAGATGCAATCTTTCCATGGGTTTGCTAGCTACTATAGAAACCACATCAAAAATTTTTCCCACATAACTAGTAGTTTATACAAGTTATGTTCAAAAGATGTAGCTTTTGAGATTACCAAGGAAAGAGTTTATGCATATGAGAGGATAAAATATGAACTCACAAATGCACCTGTGCTCATCTTTCCTGACTTTGAACTACCATTAAAGTTATACATAGATGCAGAATGTAGCCAAGGCTTAGGAGCAGCCCTTCACCAAAGACCAATTGTGGATGGTGAATCAAGAGAGGGAGTAATATGTTACATCTCTAGGCAGATGAAAGATTCAGAAGCCAGGTATGGGGCCACCCAGACTGAATTTCTATGCTTAGTCTGGGCTCTATAGAAACTCCATTATTATTTGGAGGGTGCAGTCTTTGAAGTCTACACAGACTGCACAGCCTTTAAGTCTTTACTAAACATGCAGACTACCAATAGACACATGCTGAGGTGGCAAATAGCCATCCAGGAGTATAGAGGGAATATTACCATCATATACAAAGAGGGTAAAAGTCATGCCAATGCAGATGGCCTCAGCAGATGGCCACTGGATAATGTCAAAAGAAACCCATCTTATGACCCTGAAGTAGCAGCTGAAATTCTTATCCATTTCATGGAAATAGACAGGAAGAAAAACTTTAGATTTTCTGAGTGGGCAACAGAAAGGGGTACCCCAGACAGTGGAAACACTAACTCAGGAGGAACAGAAACTCTCATACTGGGAATAAGTTCCTCAGAACTGCACACTGAATTCTTCAATGCAGTGATGAAGACATATGCCAAACACAAACAGTGTGGAATATTGTTACAACTCCTTCAAGAAAAATACAGGAGCCCAGAACTGGAATCCCAGTTGGAGGAACCCTGGTTGAGGGACTATAAGGTTAATGAATTTTTCCTTATAGATGGCCTGCTCTACCATAGAGAGAAGCACACTAGTGCACTCACAATAATAGACAGAGACCATATATCTTTGATCCTACAGGAATGCCCTGATTGCCCCTATATGGGACACATGAGTGAAGACAGGACCAGAGAAAGGGGAGCAAGCACTGCTTGGTGGCCCAGATAGGAACAAGAGTTGAGTGAATAAATCAACACTGGTGAATGATGCCAAAAGGCAAATACAAAACATGGGAAGACAGAAAACTTCAATTACTTCTTAATCATAGTTGATAGGTTCAGCAAGAGTATGAGGTGCCTACAGTGTCACAAGGAGGACACAGCCATGGATACTGCTCTGTTATTCTGGAACAACATCATATATACCTGTGGAGTCCCTAAGATCATCATCAGTGATAGGGACCCAAGGTTCACATCTGAATTTTGGACCAACCTCTATGACATGCTTGGTACTAAACTTGCTTTTCCTACAGCTTACCATCCACAAACAGATGGATTAACTGAAAGGATGATCCAGAAAATGGAGGAAATCCTTAGAAGATTCTGTGCCTATGGCATGGAATATAAGGACCATGAAGGTTACACCCATGACTGTGTTACCCTTTTACCAGCAGTCCAACTGGCTTATAACACAAGTCAGCACTCTACCACAGGAAAAACACCTGCACTGGTAGAAAAAGGGTGTAATCCCCTATTGCCTGCAGATCACTTGAAGAAAAACCTTCTGACTATCCACCCCACAGCCAAAGATTTCCATGAAATGTGGAAGAGAGCTTGTGGCACAGCTGCCAAATGCATAGCTGAGGAAAAAGAATATAACAAGAAGAGATGGGACAAATCACACATGGAACCTGACTTTAAAGAAGGGGACCAAGTGTTAGTGTATACACTTAACTTTAATAGTCTAAAAGGACCTAAGAAGATGAGAGACTCATTTGTAGGGCCCTTCAATATCATTAAATTTATAGGGAGAAATGCAGTGGAAGTCAAACTCACAGAGGAGTTTTCCAGAAAACACCCAGTCTTTCCAGTGAGTTTAGTCAAGCCATACTACCAGACAGAGGATGATAAATTCCCTTCCAGGAAGAAGAACCCCACACCACCAAAAATAGTGGAAGTGGAGGACTCCCCTGGACCTGTGAAGAAAATTGTAGAGGCCAGGAAGATCAGAGACAGTACTTAGTCAGATTCAAGAACCAGACAGCTGATAAGGACAAATGGTTGGCAGAAGATGCCGTACCAGATGGGAGCCTTCATTCAAGGAGATTCAGAGCCTCTAGGAGGACTGAACAGTATCATCAATGATGAGCCTTTTTTAGAGGGAGGGTATGTCAGCCTATGACTCAAAACCAGAGCACAAGCATGACAGCCAAATACCATAAACCAATGGTATAGCCAAGATACCACCAGAAGATGGAGCTGAGCCAGATCAGCTCAAAAGGTATCAAAAGAAAGAGGAAACTCACCAATTTCCAAATATATAAGTCCCATTACCATAGGACAAAGAATAAGAAAGTTATTCCTGCTCAAAGTTGTTGCTGAGCATAAACCTTAATTTTCACCTCTCATCTGAAATAGAGAATAAGAGGCTTAACCCCATCAAATGGGTATTAGAAATGAACCTCTATGTTAGGGCTATCCAATGGTACCAGCCAAACTGATCTAGCACCAGTATTACAAAAGGTATGGCCAAATTCAGGCCAAATAAGGGTGAATAAAATATTCACCTCTCATCTAACTTCTACAGTTTTGGTGTGAGATACCTAAAGTGGGGTCTTTTTGGAAGGATCAAAATAAGGACTATCTGATGGTGCCATTAATTTTCTCATATCGTATCTAGAACAAAAGCTATAAGGCAAACAAGCCCAATACAGCTTTTTGCCTAAAACACGCATATGTACAAAAATCTTGTCCATGGGATAACTTTGCCATATGAAATGATAGCCATATCAAATGAGGTACCATTGTGTAAAGCACATACAGGGCTACAGAACGAACCAATTTTAGGGTTGATATCTTAAAAACTGACAAAGGTATAGCTGTTTTAAGGTCAAAATCCCACAGTTTGGCCAATACAGCCTTACCATGGGATAATATCCCATAACCATGATTATGAGGTGTCAAACAGATGAAGAAGCTTGTTTTCATTTCAATAAATCATAGTTAATTCAATACTGGGGTCCCATACAGGTTCTGTACAGCATTATACGGGTCATACATGTCAGAATCAGGCTGTGTGGTCTCCAGATGAAAATTCTCACCCTGTATTGGTGAAAACTGCCCAGATGTGGTTTCAAAACCACATCTGAGAACAATACAGGCTATACAGGCCTTTTGAAAACCACAAGCCTGTCCTTGAGAGTGAAAAATCTTCACTTCCTCTATGTGAAAAGGTCTAGCAGCCTTTTCACCCCATTTCAGGATAAAAGGAGGCCTTCTCACTACCAGAAAATGAATCCCCATCCTGCTCTTGAATTCCTACGTAGTAAAACTGTCAAAAACAGTTATACTCTTGGAAAATACTCAGGTCATACTATAAATTTTAGTATTGTAGTCTTTATTATTGTAACCCAACAGGTAAAGCTGCACCCAGGGCTTTCAACAGTGCTCACCACCACTAATCCCCATTAGTAAACCCTTTTTATCTGTGTCACAGTCATAGTTAAAGTTGTAAATAGCCTTATTACCTTTTTATCATAGACTCAGCCTAACAGAGATTATTATTTTGTTTAGTTGAAAGCTATGTAATCTTGATTAATAAAGGCCAATTTTTGTAAAATTAACGTATAAAAGGTAAAATCATATTGAATTTATGTAGAATAAAATCCTATTAGCTAATCATTTTTAGTGTGAGCCTTAGAGGTATTTTTATATACCCAAAAGACCACAAATGATAAATTAAAATAAAAATATAAATACAAATTTATATTTAAAAATCAAAATTTAATTATAATTTAAAAATAAAATTTAAAATTATGAAAATTCATTTTTACTTGTAAAAATTAAGTGAAAATGAATTTGTAATACAAATTATGAAATTAAAATATTTTTGGTAAAATATTTATATAAAATATATTATAACTTTTTATTGTAGAAATAAACATATAAAATTTATTTCACCATTTGATTCCTTATAAAAAACTAGGTGGGGTCACCTCTGAGTGAAATCTTTGTAACTCAACTCTAAATAAGCTTAAATGAAGTTTTCAGTATTTTCAATAAAAAATTGAAAATACTCAAAACTTTAATTTAATTCACACCACATGTGGTGTTAACCATCAATTTTTGTGTTAAAATTTAGGTGTTGTGTTTAGTTTAGAAGCTATGAGGAATTGAAGTATTTTCAATTGAATTCAATTGAAATGTTAAAATGTGCGCGTGTATTACACAAGTTAACTTTTATTTACATATGAGATATCAATTATTACTGTATTATACTGTACAATTAAATTGAATTACATATGTAAATTACAAGTATAATACATGATGAGGAATCAAAGGAAAAAATAAATTGGAAAGATTAGAATTGGGGGGGGAAAGGAACTCTAGCTCTAAGGGGGAGCCAGACTCCCAAAATCCTTGCTGACAGGCGTGAGATGTCAAAATTCACGCAAAAGCTCATCACTTTTGGCCTGGAATTGAGTCACAGGGTCTGTGACTCAATTGATGATGAGGTTTTGATACCAACCAGGGTAGTTTAAACTGCTGCCAAGAAGGTAAAACTACCCTTAAGTTAAGAAAATGTTAGTAAAAGCAGTTTTATCTGATTTCTACGCCTATTATACACATTCTGACGTGTTTTGAAGACTCTAGACAAGGTATTGCTATAGTAATGGCTGATTTAAGGGTCTAAAATGGCTAAAAATGGCTTAAACCAGCCCTTTTTTGGTCTAAACCAGGGTTCAATAATGCCATAATTGGCTTTTCTGTTGTCAGACTGTTTTTCACGACTGACAAGAGTAAAGTTTACTTTTGGAGTAAGAAAATTGATGGCTATAAGAGAATGTCTTCTTTGCCCCACTTTTCTCTTCATGTCAGAATCCTTTCCTTATATAATTAGTTTAAACACTGTTAAACCAATCAATAAAATATTCCAACCACCTTTTTAAATCACTTTAAACCTTTTACCCACGTGAAAAAATCATTATAATCATTGTTTGTAACTCTTGTAATCATTTTTACCCCTGAACCACCCCAAAAGTGAATTCAAGCATCTTTCATCACTGTTAACTTTGTCACTTTGTTTCCAAACTCACTCTGGTCAATTTTGGGCATGTTTTCTCTTTAATATTATTTTTAAAGACTTTGCTCTTTAATCAATTTCTTGCAGTTCTTTGCTCAATTAATTCCAACTGAAATTGCTCTTGAAGAAATTGCTTTTGTAGCCTTAAATATCTCTTGTAGAGTATTTTTGGATAAATTTTTATTGTTGGTAAAACAATAAATCTTTCCAATATTATTGTTTTATAGTAATAAAGTTATAAGCAATAAAATTGGCATGTTTTCTCTCAAAAATAATATTTCTTACTATTTTTAATTGATTTTTACCTTATACAAATTTTGAGGACAGGAAAAGCCATTGATTTTTAATCAAAGCTTCATATCCACACCTTACATTTGCGGGCCCATCCATGATATTTTACCTGTGACATATTTTTTTACTCTTTTTAAAACTTTTTTCTTATATAGAAACATTTAAAAAACATATAAAAAATACTTATAATTCAAAAAACCCATAAAAAATAATTTTTTCATATTATAAGTGAGGCTTATATTTTTATTTCTTTTTTTGAAATAACCTTTTTTTCCATGTAATTAATTGGATTTTTAATTAATTTTAGTGTCTGACAATGTGGTAAGATAAGAAAACATTGAAAAAGCCTTAACATTCACCAGCATTATACCTTCCAGTACTGTTAATTCAGACCATAATAGTACTGTTATTGTGACTCAAAATAACCAACCTGAAACAATATCTTCTGAATTGATTAACTTGGATATAAGTAATACCCTCCAGAAAGCTAAGAATTTGGCCAATAGTAAGTTTTTGACGTAAAAATACTATTTTAAGCCTTTTTAATCATAAAATATGCTTTCAACTAGATCAGGAGCCAGCTATAACCCCTCAAGCAGCTCCCAGAAAGTTAATAGATGTGATTAGGGCGGAAGCTAACCAGGTACAGAAGTAAAAGGGTCAGTTGATGACTTCCAAACAACTAAAATAGGTCATTCCAATGCTGATAATACCATTTTACCTTCACAAAGAGCTGAAACCACCACAAGAAGCCTCAGTGGACATATACAAAGCCAGCCACAAAGCTTGCAACAATGCTCTGCAGTACAAGGAGTACCAGATCCTTGCAGATCTGTGGAAAAACTGCATGAATTCTTATCTGACTGTGAGAAAATTCCTGGGCCATCCCAATACTTTCAAATTTCTCAATGGATGGCATCCATTGATGGAGAAGAAAAACATGATGCTCTTGACACTAGAATGGAGGAGAAACAACCCTCCACCACCCAAGCAAGTGCCAAAAACAGCCCCAGTGGCCAGCAGCAGCAATTCCAATGTGAAAAAGCAGCCACAAGCTCCAAACAAGGGCAAAGGAAAGGCACCAGCCACCAAACCTTACAGCCAGGGCTACAGGATGCCATGGAAAATGTGTTTCAGATGGCCAGAACAATGATGGAATTGCAAAAGAAAGAGGAGGCCAGATTAAAATATCAGAAATGATTTCTGATATTTTTAATTCTATTCCAGAGTTGTATGAAGCTATAACTGACGTAAAAAGTCATTTTTCTGATAAAAATACATCAATTTGTGACAATCTTAAAACACATAACTTGAGTCTGAGCCAAATCAATGAAACACTTAAATGTTTTTAAAAAGTTTTCAGAACAATTAAAACTTCCAATAATGATAATCATTTTGGCAAGAAGATAAATGAACAATCTGCCATTATTAAAGAATTAACAGACAAATATTCTAAGTTTAATATTGATTACATGATTGAAACAAGAATAAAACAAGCCATAAATACTATCAAAGAGGATAATAAGAAAGCTTTTGATGATATTTCAAAATCATTTACTGAAGTAAAGACACATATAATTTCCTTGAAAAAGTGTTTTGATACCTCAAAAGAGGAAATATCAAAATTAACAATAAAGTTGAATTAGGTTATATCTTATAATACTAAACAAACAGAATTATGGAATGAGCTGACATACAAAGAGGATCATCATAAAAAGAATGTAATAACATCTATACAAAGCTTACAACATGAATTAAGAAATTCACAAAGGTGTAACAACAGTAAAATGAATGATATTGAACAACTACTAAACACCTTACCAAGAATGTCTATACCTCTGAATCAAAATGAGGGTACAGGGATTCCCAATCCACAAGTATTGGATATTGAAACTTCTCAATTAAAAAATGAATTCTCTACTTCTTTTCATAGCTTGGAACCATCAATTGGCCAAGCACTCTTGAAAGAAGTTCCAAAACTTAAAGAATGGCCTCACTTCAGTGGTGAAGGAGAATATGACCATATGGAATTCATCAGAGGTATTGACATGACCAAAGAAGACTTTGAATTACCAGACATATTTTTAACAGCCAGGTTTAACACCTTGTTTACCAAATAAGCTCACAGATGGTATCTCAAATTGAGACAAGCACATGGACACCAAAGTTGGACTTGGTGGAAAACCCAAATTATCAACAAATGGTCCAATGATGCTTGGAGGTTTAAAGTGGAAAAAGCCTTTGAATCTTCCAAATTTATTCCTGATAAGGACAAAGCTTTACCATGGTTTTGCCAACAAGAAGACAGATTAACAGCATTATATCCTGACATGTCAGAATTTATGATCCATATAAAGATTCTGAGACAACGTGGAGGTGACTTAGAGCATGCTGTCAAAAGCAGGACTACTGAACAATCTTCAGCAGAGGATATTATCAATATATTAGAAGAAGTAACCACCAGAACCAAAATTGGTACTAGTTGGGTGAATCTCAAAACAAGGTTTAATACACCTTGGAAAGATTCTGTGGAGAAAACCCCCAAAGAAAATTCTAATAATGTTAAGTATAAATCTGCAGATACAGTCAGAAAGGTCCATATTTGCCAAAGCACCACCCATTTAGCCAATACATGTCCAAAAAGGGGGAAAATCAATGAAATTGATATTGAAAAGGAACCTGATGTTGAAAAAGATGACATAATTGAAGACAATTCAGATGATAAGTCATCAATATTTTCTTAATCTTCAAAAGATATAGAAAATATCAATGCCACTTTTGACATCATGAAATCTTATTCCCACTTGCCACGATTGAGCAATGGTCAACTTCATTTATCAAAAGTTCAACATGCACAACTTATGAAAACCAAACCAAACAGAGGGAAAGGTTATACAGCTGGTAACTCCTGTATAACAGAATTGGTGATTGACAACAAGCCCACCAAACGTTTGCTTTACCCAGGAGCCTTCTGCTCTTGTGTTGGAAATTTTTTTCTTAAAACTTGTGTACCAAATTTTGGAGACCAATTGTTACCAATTGATGGTATAAAATTTAATAGTGCAAGTAATCCAATGAAAGCATTAGGAAGTTTTGAGACCAATGTCATATTCCCACACATTAATGGGAATTTAAGAATCACAGTTGAATTTGTTGTTATGGAAAACTGCCCTAGTACCCATTTTATATTGGGAAATGACTATTTAATCATGTATGGGATAGATTTACATAACAAAAAAGACAGATACTTTACTATTGGAGCAAATAAGAGTCAGAAATTTTCCTTTTTACCATTTAAAAGACAAATTACAATAAATAAAGTATCACCAGTCAGCTTACAATTGGAAAAATTCAAATCTGAACAGTTGAAGGAGGCTTAAATAAGCCTTCATCTGACTGATAAACAAGAAAATGAACTTTCTTCCCTTTTGTATGACCACAGAGGAGCATTTGCTTCAGACAAAGAACCTCTAGGAGCAATTATTTTTCATGAAGTTGATATCATTCTTAATATTAAAAGACCTTATCCACCACTCTTGAGAAGACCTGCATACCCAGCAAGTCCCAAGTCAAGAGAAGCTCTGGAAACTCATATCAAAGAACTTCTAGACCTTGGTGTAATAAGAAAAGTTGGCCATAATGAAGAAGTAGAAGTAACTACACCAGTCATAGTGGCATGGCATAATGGAAAATCCAGAATGGTTTGAGACTTTAGAGCTCTGAACACTTACACTGTTCCAGATAGGTACCCAATACCAAAAATCCAAATTGCCCTTACTCAAATATCTCAAGCAGTGTATATAATCACTATGGATGCCCTTAAAGGATTCCATCAAAATGTGGCGACACCAAGAGCAAGAAAATATTTGAGAGTTGTTGTTTATTGTGGAGTGTATGAATACTGAAGAATGCCCTTTGGTATCAAAAATGCACCTTCACACTTCCAAAGAATGATGAATGAAATCTTCCCTGAAGAACTTTCAGAGGGATGGTTAATCATTTGCATTGATGACATTACTGTCTGTTCCAAGACTTGGGAAGAGTACATGTACAGATTGTCCAGAGTTTTGACAAAATTTCAATCAGTAAACATGAAAATCTCCTTGAAGAAATGCCATTTTGGACTTAAAGAGCTTAAAGCACTGGGACATTTTGTATCTGGTTTGTCCCTTGGAATTGACAAAAACAAAGTTGCAGCAGTATTGCTAAAACCCATGCCTCAGAAAAAAAAGGAAATTGAGTCATTTTTAGGTTTTTCAGGATATTACAGGCAACACATTAAAGATTTTGCATCCATAGCAAGACCACTTTATAAATTGTGTGACAAAGACACAGTATTTGAAATGACTGTTGACAGAGTCAAAGCTTTTGAGTCTCTAAGAGAAGCCTTGACAACTGCTCCACTCTTAATGATTCCAGACTTTAAATTGCCTTTTAAATTGTATATTGATGCATCAGGGGATGGGCTGGGTGCTGCACTTCACCAAGTTCAGATCATAAATGATAAACCTGTAGAAGGACCAATATGTTTCATATCCAGGCAAATCAAACCAACTGAAGCCAGATATGGAGAAAGTCAAATGGAATGTATATGCCTTGTCTGGGCCTTGAAAAAATTGAACTACTTCTTAGAGGGATGTTTTTTTGAGGTGATAACAGATTGTACAGCTGTCAAATCACTTTTTAACATGAAAACACCCAACAGACATATGTTCAGATGGCAAATAGCCATACAAGAATACAGAGGCAATATGACTATTGTTCATAAGGATGGGAATATTCATAAGAATTCAGATGGACTAAGCAGATGGCCATTACCAAATAATATTGATAATCCTGCTTATGTTCCAGAAGAAGCTTCACCACAGATCCCAATAGAAGTAATGAGTGTTACAGACTTGAACACCACCTTCTTTGAAGAAGTAAGACACAGTTACACTCAAGATAAGAATTGTAGCATCTTGTGCCAATTACTTAACAAAGACTGTAAAGACAACTCTCTCATACATTCCTTGGATGAAGTATGGAGGAAGTCTTATGATGAAGGAAGATTTCACCTACTGGATGGTATAATTTACCACAGGACCAAGCACACATGTGTCATGACAGTTGTGGATAGGTCATTGATCAATCTTGTACTAAAAGAATGCCATGACAGCCCCTTTCCAGGACATCTGTCTGAAGACAGAAAAAGAGAGAAAGTAAAGACCTGCATATGGTGGCCAATGTGGCAGAAAGATGTTGCAGAGTATTGCGAAACCTGTGACAAATTTCAAAAAGCAAATAAATCCACTGGAAAGAGACTTGGGGATATGATCAAAATCCAGAACCCAGCAGACCTTGGGAAATTGTCCATATGGATTGGGTAACTGGCCTACCACCAGGAGGTGACAGAAGTTATAATGCTTGCCTAGTGATTGTGGACAGATTCAGTAAAACTCCAATATTTTTACCATGTCACAACGATGATACAGCCATGGATACAGCTCTTCTGATATGGAATAGAGTAGTGTCATGGACTGGAATATTTACAAATCTCATTAGTGATAGAGATCCCAAATTCACTTCAGCACTATGGACAAATCTTCACCAATTATTTGGCACTAAGCTATCTTTCTCTACAGCCTACCACCCACAAGCTGATGGTCTGGCTGAAAGGATGATCCAAACCTTAGAGGACATGGTAAGAAGATTTTGTGGATATGGCCTTGAATTCAAAGATTGTGATGGATTTACCCATGATTGGTGTACTCTGTTTCCAGCACTGGAATTAGCATATAAAACATCAATCCATGCCAGTACCAATCAAACTCCTGCTATCCTAGAAAAAGGATGGAACCCTAAATTACCCCAAGATTCCTTGAGAAAAGATTTGATTGAAATACATCCCACAACTTCTAGCTTCAAGGGAATGCTAGACGAAGCTAGAAAGCATGCAGTAAGGTGCATGGAGGACTCTTTTGCATATGCTAAGGACAAATGGGATAAATCACATGCAACTCCAGATTTCAAAGTGGGGGATTTAGTTCTTGTATCCACCACTAACTTCAATAACATCAAAGGATGTAAAAAGCTGAAGGACTCCTCTACAGGACCTTTTGTTATTAAGGCCCTCCATGGAGAAAATGCTGTTGAGGTAGAGTTATCTGAAGAGCTTAGAAATACGCATCCTACATTTCCAGTGAGCTTGATAAAGCCATAGAAGTTTAGTGATGCTGAAAAATTCCCCTTGAGGAATAAAGTTCCCCAAGTTATACCTCCTGTTGAGCCATCTGGTAGTAAGAAAATTACCAATGTTCTCAAAGAAAGAAAGTTGAGAACTGTGAGCCTGTGAGGTATGTATAACATACCCATAAGGCCACAAATGATTTTATAAACAGCTAATTTTGTCTTAAACAGACTTTTTAGTTGAAATTAAAATAAAAAATAACAAAAAATAAGTATAGCTTTATTTTGGATAAACAAAGTTATAAATATTATGTCATTTTTGGATTCTACACCAAAAATAACCTAGGGTACATCCATAAGGTGTTATACCCAAAAACACTTATTTCTTGTGTTATTAGAAGATTTAAGAATCTCACAGTACTAATGTAACTTTTTTAACATTTCTTTAAAATTGTTAAATTTAAGCTTAAATAAGCTTAAATTTAAAGTTGCATAAGGTTAATGCAAACTTACCAAAATTTTAGTTAAAATTGAGGTGTGGTGTATATTTACAGAATTGGCTAAGGATTTGCCATACAGAATGTAAATCCTGCGTGAGCTCAATTTAAAAGGGTTTAAAGCCATACCATGGCTTTAAATAAATAAAAGGGCAAAATCCACGCAAAAAGGTGGGACAAAGGAAAAAGACCAAATAGAGCTGGGGTACCCAACTTTTTGGATCTGCAATGAATATATTTAGGTTTTCCACCTGTATTGGAGGATTTTCAACCTTATTCAAACTTTAAGATTAGACTTTGATCCAACCTTAAGGTTTAAACTGCTTTTATCCCAATTTGGACAGGAATTTCAAGCTGCCAAAGGGTAAATCCCAATATGCAGGCTTGAAATCAAGGTTTTAAGAACTTTCAAAGCTTAATCAGGCTTAAAAACCTTAAATAAGCTTAAAACTTTAAAGTTACAAGCATCAAAACCTTATCAAAAGCTAAGGTTTGGTGTGTATTGCTTTTTTACGTGGAAAAATAGTAATAACTTCAAGAATTCATTAAAAATCCAAATCTTAACGGATTTTCTTGAAAATTTCACACAGCTTAGAATTTAATATTATCTCTATATAAATTGATTTTTAAGTTTCTTTTATAAGTAAAATTTCTGGGTAATTAGCCTGGAAGTTTACTCTTTTAATTAAGCTCAAAGAAAATTATGATTTCTTTAAAATTAATTAAAAATTGAGTTTAAGAGATTTCTTCTTGAAACTCTATTTTTAAGTTGTTCATGTGATGAACTTTAATATAAATAGATTTATTCATATTAAAAACTTAATATAATTAGTTTAAATGAGGATTAAAGTTACGTGGAATTAAGAATAACACTGGTAACTTTAAATTGGAATTAAAAACAAGTTGCCTTAAGTTAAGAACTTTGTTTTTAAGTATGGATTTTCAGTTTTGACCTGGACATTCCCTCTATATTCATTATGAATCATGAGAGCTGCTCTGAAGACATAAAAAGAGTCTTTTCATCACTGTTTTTGTCCATCATTCATTCATCAATCCAATCATATTAGACATTTAAACAGGTAAAGTTTTATCATTTATAAAATCTTATTATTAAAGTAATTCTTAAGTTATTTTATTCTTTATTAATTTTAAATTAAAGAATTGAAGTCATATAATTCATATTATTGTTGTAATCATCAATAATATATTTTATATTATAAAATTATCATCTTAAATATCTTTTAAAATCCACAAATTCCTCTTAAAAACTCTTTAATCTTAAATTTTATCATAAAAAGTTGTTTTATCTTTAAAATTATTGATTTTAGGCGTGTTTTTAACTTATAATCATTATTTAATATAATAACTGTTGTTGTTTGACTTGCTGTATTAAATAAATATTATAAGTAAGCTTTCTCTAAAGTTCTATATTTTTTATCTAGTATTAGTTTTTTTTATATAGAATTTTATTCTATAAGAATTATTTCTGCACAGTGTGTGTTATAATTCTTTTATAAATAATATTTATATTATTTATAAGTGGTTAATATTTATATTTCCACGTGTAATTGTCTCATTAAGAGCTTGACAATTTTTATTGTTATAACTGTCAGTGACTATAACAATAATAGAATAATTATAATTTATTATAATTATTATTTTTTTATTATTATATTTTTATAATAATAATTAAATTTACTCTTTTTATATAATTATTTTTAATAATTATAATTAATTTTGTGGTTATAATATTTTATTATATTATATATTTCTATTGAGGACAGTCATAGTACTCTTGATTTTGCTACTATTATCAAGAGTTTCATAGACAAACCTTACAAGAACCAACAAAGTAAGGGAATACCTTGTTAGGTAAAGTGACCCAACTTGTGAGAAGAATGGTTAACAGAAAAGGACATACCTGAAGCTACGAAACTTCTGAGAAGGTTCAGGCACACTAGAAATAACAATATTACAAAGTAATATTCTTTTTTTAGGGGGAGGGAATGTGAGCCTTAGAGGTATCTTTATATACCCAAAACACCACAAATGATAAATTAAAATACAAATATAAATAGAACAAATTTGTATTATAAAAATACAAATATAAATAGAATAAATTTATATTATAAAAATACAAATATAAATACAAATTTATATTTAAAAATCAAAATTTAATTATAATTTAAAAATAAAATTTAAAATTATGAAAGTTCATTTTTACTTGTAAAAATTACTTAAAAATGAATTTGTAATAAAAATTATGAAATTAAAATATTTTTGGTAAAATATTTATATAAAACATATTATAACTTTTTATCCAAGAAATAAACATATAAAATTTATTTCACCATTTGATTCCTTATAAAAAATTAGGTGGGGTCACCTCTGAGTGAAATTTTTGTAACTCAACTCCAAATAAGCTTAAATTAAGTTTTCAGTACTTTCAATACAAAAATTGAATATACTCAAAACTTTAGTTTAGTTCACACCACATGTGGTGCTAACCATCAATTTTTGTGTTAAAATTGAGGTGTTGTGTTTAGTTTAAAAGTTATGAGGAATTGAAGTATTTTCAATTGAATTCAATTGAAATGTCAAAATGTGCACGTGTATTACATAAGTGAACTTTGATTTACATATGAGATATCAATTATTGCTGTATTTTAATGTACAATTCAATTGAATTACATATGTAAATTACAAGTATAATACATGATGAGGAATTAAAGGAAAAAATAAATTGGAAAGATCAGAATTGGGGGGGAAAGGAACTCTAGCTCTAAGGGGGAGCCAGACCCCCAAAATTCTTGCTGACAGGTGTGAGATGTCAAAATTAACCCAAAAGCTCATCACTTTTGGCCTGGAATTGAGTCACAGGGTCTGTGACTCAATTGATGATGAGGTTTTGATACCAACCAGGGTAGTTTAAACTGCTTCCAAGAAGGTAAAACTACCCTTAAGTTAAAAGAATGTTAGTAAAGACAGTTTTAACTGATTTCTACACCTCTTACACACATTCTGACGTGTTTTGAAGGCTCTAGACCAGGTATTGCTATATTAATGGCTGATTTAAGGGTCTAAAATGGCTAAAAATGGCTTAAACCAGCCCTTTTTTGGTCTAAACCAGGGTTCAATGATGCCATAATTGGCTTTTCTGTTGTCAGACTGTTTTTCACAACTGACAAGAGTAAATTTTACTTTTGGAGTAAGAAAATTGATGGCTATAAAAGAATGTCTTCTTTGCCCCACTTTTCTCTTCATGTCAGAATCCTTTCCTTATATAATTAGTTTAAACACTGTTAAACCAATCAATAAAATATTCCAACCACCTTTTTAAATCACTTTAAACCTTTTACCCACGTGAAAAAATCATTATAATCATTGTTTGTAACTCTTATAATCATTTTTACCCCTGAACCACCCCAAAAGTGAATTAAAGCATCTTTCATCACTGTTAACTTTGTCACTTTGTTTCCAAATTCACTCTGGTAACTTTTGGGCGTGTTTCCTCTTTAATATTATTCTTAAAGACTTTGTTCTTTAATCAATTTCTTGCAGTTCTTTGCTCAATTAATTCCAATTGAAATTGCTCTTGAAGAAATTTCTTTTGTAGCCCGAAATATCTCTTGTAGAGTATTTTTGGATAAATCTTTATTGTTGGTAAAACAGTAAATCTTTATAATATCATTTTTTTATACTAATAAGGGTATAAAAAATGCAATTGGCGTGTTTTCTCTTAAAAATAATATTTCTTACTATTTTTAATTGATTTTTACCTCATACAAATTTTGAGGACAGGAAAAGTACTTGATTTTTAATCAAAGTTTCATTTCCACACCTTACATTTCGCTTATCTTTGTAACCTTAATGAAATGGCAAAATAATTGTGTGATTATTTCTATAATGTGACTCCAATAAGAGAAAATATATTTAGTCCACATGATATATGTAATAGTATTATAATCAATACCAATTTCAGAATATACTGATAAAATTCAGAAATGAAAACAATTTGAGCTGATGTTCAGCCCTTTAGCTCTGAAACCAACATAGTTAGCTACACAAGGAGGTATTAGTCTTCCATTCATTATATATTATATCTTCTTAGTTAGTCTCATTTTAAGAATATGTTATCAGTCCTTCGACTAACCAAGCTACCAACCTTAATCATTCTTTAATATTCAATAATTGATATTATTTTCTAATTTTAGAAATATTTCTTCCAATGATGAGTGGAACCATCATGTAGGTGATGAATGATCTCAGGATAGTCATAATAGTACAATTTACCTACTAATAATAATATATCAAGATAAATCAAAGAATTGCATTCATATTGTAGCTTATTTAGCCCATATTTTAAGAAACATTTCTCTTTTTTCACTTAAAAAGGTCCAAATATAACCCAGATATATAAAAGTGAAAAAATTGAAAAATCTACTCCAACCAATAAAATTGATAATTTCCTTGTAAGTATCAAGTTCAAAATCTTGTTAGAAACAATATTTTCTTTATGGTGAATGATTTTAATAAACACTGGAATTTGAAACTTCCAACAAGCATATCGTTTTTGATTAAGCTTCATAAATACTCTGTTCTTAGCTTTCTCACCTAAAGAGAAATACTAGAATTCTGAGAAGGGTTTTGAGCCAATAAATAAAAGCTTACAGGGAGAGTTGGTAGCTAGTTTTGATAAGTTTTCATTCAAGCCTATTAATGAAAAATTAGAATTTCATAGGCACTTTCATGAGTCTCCTAGTGACAGGATCTAGTTTTCCCATATCAAGAGGCTCAGAAGAGAACTGGGGTACAGAAAAATAAAAAGGACCAAAACTAATGCTAGTAGTGATCCCAATTTTACATGGCCTTTCAATTCTTATAAAAATAAAGGAAGAGCACCAAAAAATACTCTATCATTATAAAATCATAAGAGATTCTTTTAATTCAAGGAATTAACCTGATTAATAATTCAATTGATATTTTTGTGAATACTTGTATGATTTCATAATAAAACAATTACTTAAGCTTGAAAATAGTTCAATAACAAAATGGGCTTAGTTGGATAAAATACTCACATATAACTCAGAATCTCTGGAATAATGAATTTTTCAATCCAAAAAGTCACATAATATCTTGTATTCATTGTACTTGAGATTTCAAAGCTGTATAAATTCATATTTTAAAATATAAATCATCCTCAAATGAATTGATTGAAATTGAAAATAGACTTCTTCTCTTGTCATAAAACTGTACTATCTGAGATAAATTTCTGATATTACATAGGCCTCAAATGAAAAAATTCCTAATTTTACCATTCCACATCTCAAGATTCAAATCAGTTTTTCTTGAGATAATGTTTTTGTTTCATATTTGTGGACTATTCAGTTTATACTAATGAAAGTTCATTGAGAAATTTTAGAGTTAACCTTTTGTGATTGCTGAAGAAGTATGAAGTCTTTTATGAAGAATTAAGAATAATTTAGGATGAAGTTTATGACTGTTTCAAAGCCTTAGTATCTTATCATATTCCTTCATTAAAAGTATTTTTCATTTGAATGCCAGAATTGAAGAATTTAATAAAACCATATATTTAAAATACATTCTCCATTCAATTGTTCATTCTACATTCTGAGTTTCTTCTTTCTTTTTCTCAAAATA
The DNA here is from genome assembly GCA_023105745.1 of Austropuccinia psidii. Taxonomy (NCBI): domain Eukaryota; kingdom Fungi; phylum Basidiomycota; class Pucciniomycetes; order Pucciniales; family Sphaerophragmiaceae; genus Austropuccinia; species Austropuccinia psidii. The sequence continues at coordinate 11,911,166 of JALGQZ010000016.1, forward strand.
TAAAAATTGAAATATCCCTGTTTTTTGAGGGATGTCCTTTTTTTCTTTTATCTGGGAATAATTCTTCTTTTTTTAAAATATAGCTTATCTTAGATCTATTTGGAGAGAAATTCAAACTAAGAGTCCTTGAAACTGGTCAGAACGTTATATAATACAGTTCTTGGTATATAAGCATTGTTCAACCCGCCAAAAAAACCCCTCATGGAGGAACTGGTTGAGATATTGTGAAAATTTTGTATTTTTAATCTATTTCTCATTTAAACTATTGAAAATGGTATCTGTTTTTATTTCCAAATTATTTCTCAGAAATGACAGACTTTATTCAAAATATCTTTTGTTCAATCATGAATTATATGTTCTGTAAAATTGACAAAAATAATATTTTCTCAGGTAAAGACAGAATCTTTCAACCTTTTCATTCCTTTAAGAGTAATTTTCATATATAGGGATGTCAAATGTTTTTGCAAAATTTCCAATATATACATCAGTTTTTATTTTTTGAAACCCCCAAAAAACTTTCAAATTCTTCAGAGGTCCCAAAACATGATTCTTTGAAATATTTTATACATCCCCACAGCTCAAGCACATAATCTCAAACTACCTTTTATAAATATGAATTTACATTAATAAATATTCTTCCTCAAAAATTCCTATCTTTTACAAAGAGATGGATGAATAGCTTTTCTTGAGTAATGAAACCCATATAGTCAAGACCAAATTTTGATGACAAAAGACCTCTCACCTAGAGTAGCTTACTAAGCTATGTAGGCTCAAATGAGTCTATTGGGTATCAAGATGGACAATATTTCAAATCTAATCATTAATACCACATGAAAGTATATCAATTTCTTTCTTTTTCTTCAATTTAATGAGAAATGAATTCAATTGTGAAGTAACCCATATCAACACATTTTTTTATTAGTAAAACTCATTTTTTCAGGAATTAATTATGAAATATTATTACATAAATTTTCAATTTATCATTACAGAACATCATTATTGAGAAATGGACTAGCTATTTTCCTCTAAAAATATCTCAAGGTTACAAATAACAGTGAAGTGAGCCAGGTTACCCCAGTCTTCTAGACCTCTGAGGTGAATACAATTTATGGGGAGTTATTGAGGGTGAAACATATAGCAATTGATGACCTAAAAGTTTCTTTGAATTAGCTAATAAAGCTTTGAGCCTTTGAGATATGACCACATATACAAAAGGATCACAAGAAAACTTTATAATAATTATACTCTTAATAATTATCTTAAAACCAGTGAAAATGCCATAAATAGGCATAAACTGTGAATCAACTCAGAATCTAATAAGTGAAAATGTGAAATAAATTAGAAAATTAGATTCCTCATGGTAAAATACACATATAACATTTTTATTGAATATCTGTAAAGTCAATAATTACTGAGTAATAAGTAAGAACACCCTAAAAAAGACATAAGATCTTATTTAACTCAGAAACCAATGTATCAACATGTGAAATGAATTAGACCATAGATTAACCATGAAAAACTACACATAAAAAAATTTAATGTCATTTCTCTAAAGTCAATACTTAAGGAATCAAGCTGAATATATGCACTTTTTTGGTCAATGCATACATTCATGCTTTTTAGCTAATATCTCTTGAAATATACCTGATAGAGAGTTAAGTCAAAAATAAATTTAGCACGTAATTAATTTAAGAACACATATATGAAGTTTATTTGGCAAGCTATAAACAAGGTTATAAATTTTCAGGGTTTATTGAACAAAATTGCTAGAGCTGTTGACCACTTTGTTGTGAAAGTGGTCCAAACTTAAAACAAGGTGGAAATTCAGGCTCTACTGGTTTATATGTGAGGAATTATGTATTTTTATCATAATATTCAAGGTAAACCCCCTGAAATCAAGGTTTGAAGTTTAAAATATTGAATTTCAACAGAAAAGATGAGATACAAGCAAAATCATCAAAAATAGACTTTTGATGATTTAACAAAATTCTCTTGGTGGTTCAATAACAACATTCCAGGATATCAGAATTCACTTTATTAATAGCTGTAGCGTGTATAACTTAAAATTTATTTATGATCAAAGCTTGAGCTTAAAATTGATCATTTATGATCACTCACTGTAATCTTATTTCAAGCTTAACAGCTATATAAGTGATATAACTGTTGAATACTATTATATTGCTATTAATACCAATAAAATACACAAATTTTAGGCTTCTTCCAAGCCTATGATGTCATCAAAATTAGACCTATAGTGATAACTCTAAATAATGGTGTAATAATGAGATACAATGGTTTGATTGTGATGTAATCATCACTAAACCTTAAAATACTGATCATTTACAGTAATACAATCACTAAAAATCTACTGGAAGCCTACTGGACTCTAGAAGGTAGGAATTTACTATAAATAGAGCTATTTTTACTCTATTCCCCCCCAGATGCATCAAAAAAATAAAACAATTACATCAAAAAGGTAAAATCTTTATTCTTTATATATAAATCTCTTATATTATCAAAGAATAAAGGTAAATTTTATTATAATAATCAATCTTGATGTTATTACTCCAATTGTTCATTTTTTGCTATAATTCTCTTAAAAATCTTATTTCCACGTAAAATAAAGAATATTTGTAATTTCTTTTATTTTTATTTGTAAATACAATTTAAATAAGTTGTATTTACATTATTTGGCATCAATTATTCCTAATTCTTATATTAAGTGTTCAAAGTAGGTTATTTTATCTTATTATGATAATTTCTCTCTATTATTATTCTTAATAATTCTTTTATTAATATATAACTTTAATATTAGTAATATTATTGTTATTGATTTTTTTTTATTGATAAAAAACAATTTTTTGTGCCTTTATTATTTGTTGGTAACAATACTAAAGTGCTTTCAAATATATTAATTATTAAATATTAATATATTTATTTACTATATCATTGTTTTATGATATAAATTATATTATTAGGGGGTGTCAAAGTCACCAAATCCCGCCTTAAAATAACACAGGATTTGGAACCCAAGTCCCAACACCAAATCCCAGGTTTTTTATGTGTAAATCACATGGCATTTTAATTGAGTCCCCTGGTATTTTGACCAAATCCTGTGCATCTGGCATTTGAGTTTGAAGCCTAACCCAAATGAGTACTCACAATTCATACCTGCATAACATATTCTTCTACACTCCATTTTGGACAATCTGACCAAACAGCTTACAGTCCATTTATACTTCTTCATCCATATAAAAATGCCTCGTTCCAAAGAAAGACACATCAAGTCAGATATGAAGATCACCTCTGGCCTGCCACATCCATCAGTTCACTTAATATGTACAGATTATTTAACCATAATTCATTGGCTTTCATTCAAATCCAATTTTGAGTCATGTTTTGGTACTAGTGGTTCAACATCTATTGGAAGACCTCCTTCATCAAAGCAGCATGGCTTTCAGCTCATGGCCATAGAGGTCAACGAAAAATCACAAAATTGCCTAAACCTTAGCTCAAGCAGCCACCAAGATCGATGGCAAACATATAAAAAGAAGTATATGGCAGCCAAAAAATTCGAAAATTTAACTGGGGCTGGACTAACAGAAGAAGATGAAAGTAAAGGAATAAAATCAATGAGTGAAAAGCTTGAAATTATGTGTCCTTGCTATGCTGAAATGGATTTTCTATTTGGCCATAAGCCCAATGTCACTACCATTGCAAGTTATGATTTGCAAGACAAAGATGGGTTAAATGGTGATGATAATGATGTTTTGCTTGATAAGGTAAGTTATCATCTCTTCCTCTTTTTACCTGTGATAATTAAAGCTCATTTAATTTTTAAAGGAGAATAATTGCTTGAATTCACCTCACAATCTGGATCCTTTGCTTAATAATGATGATAATGTGGTTCCAGAGGAAAACCTTCAAGATGAATTGGTAAGTACATTTAAGAGTGATATTTATTCACTCCAATCTTGATTATTTCTCCTTTGACCAGCAAAGTAAATCCATAACACATTCAACACAAAAGCATAATCAAGCAATGACACCCAACTTGAATAAGAGTGGTTCTAGGAAAAGGTCGCTGGATATGTTTGCACCTACTTATGCAAATTTTCTTAAATCACAGAAAAAAGGTATGACTTGCAATTATGGTTGCTCTGATAAATCCTACTGACAAAATTCTTGATTATTAGCCCGTGAAACCAGTGAGAATTCACACTTGGAGTGGGACAGGGAGAGGTGGAATGAAGGGAAAGTGAGCAACATGGAAAAGCAACAGTTTGAAGAAGTCAAGTTACAAAAGCAAATGGAGTTTGATGAGAAGCAACATGACAAGAAACATGAATTTGAAAAAGAAAAGTGGAATTGGGAATGTGAACTTAAGGAAAAGCAATGCCAGATGGATCTCACTATAGCGGCATTGTCATCAAGCAGGCCAATTGCAGAGCTGGAAAGAATTCTGACATTGATGAATAAAAAATAACATATTACGTATATGTCATGTGAGCATTTGACACATGGCGATTTGTCAAATACAAGTGATGCTTATTTGCAATTGATCTTATTTCTGAAATGGGATCTCAATTTATTACAAAATTGAAAATTTGTGCCAGTTTGGAACCATGATGTTATGTGCCAAAGATCAATGTCTGCATTTGAACCAATTGAATTTGAAGGTGTCCTCGAAATTTCAATTTTGTGGTGAATTTTTGCCAAAGAAGAGTGGATTGCGCCTTTTCTTTTTTTTCCTTTATTTGTATCATTTTCTTTTAATTTATTTTAATTGAAGATCCCTTTACCTTCCTTTTTCTTTATTTTTGATGATTTTGGTATATCATATTTCATTTTTTGGGACTTTGCCTTATTTTGATTGTTTTTAATATATTATTATTATCCTTTGTGTTTATCTATTTTATTTTGATTTTTATTTTGTTTCATGTGTTTTCAATTTTTTCATTTTGTTTTTGGGTTTTAAGTTTGGTTTTAATGGTCTCAATTTATTATAATTTATTTTTATATGTTTAAGTTTTTCTGTCTTTTCTTTGGGTTGGTTTAATCTTCTTTAAATTTTTCAAATTTTATTTTCTTTTTAGTCAAAGAACCATCCCTTTTTATATTTTTTTTTCTTTGGATTGATGTGAGTATTTTGAATGCTATTGTTTTTTTCAACAGGATTCAAGGCAATTTATCTTGAATTATTTTTTTTTTAGTTGGTTCAAAATATTTTTTAAAATTTTTGGTTAGATCAATGTCAGCTCTATGAATTCAATCTTTTTCGCAACAGAATTCAATCCTGTTAATTTATGAATCCATTTTCTTTTTAGTCAATTAACCACCCTTTTTAAAGGGTTTTTTTGGATCGAGGCAAGGTTTTCAATTCTATCAGTTTTTCTTCAACATGATTAAATGCCACTTATTTCTGAATCACTCTTTTGTAAATATTATCATTTTTGATCAAGGTGAGTATTTCAAATAATTTTTTTAAAAGGAATTAATGCAACTGATTTTTGATTGAATTTTCTTTTTAGTTGATTAGAAATCTTTATGTTTTTTGTTTTTTGGGATTGAGGTGGGTCTTTTTACTTATATTTGTTTGTTCAACTGTATTCCATCCAACTAATCTTTCGATGAACTATATTTGTAGTTCGTTACTCATCAATTTTAAATAGTTTTAATTGGAACAAGGTGAGTCTTTTAATTATTTTATCTGGTTTAAACAGGCATGTCTTTGGCATCAACACCACCAAGTCAGACCCAAGTATTATGCTTTTGTGTGTGCCTGGAAAGCAGACAAGCTTGGCAACTGTGTGTTTAGGTATTCAGCCCAAAACTTCGCAGGGGTCATGGCTCAAAATGCAAAGTTGACCATTTTCTATGGCACCTATACTCAAGATGAATATTTCAAACAATTAAAAGAACATCGAAATATCAAATTTTTAGTTCCTTTGTTTGTAACTACTGCTACTGGTGTCTTGAAGAAATGTTTAGAAGGTGACAAATCAACAATTCATTTAAACACTCAAGTAGGAGTTTTCATCACCATCTTTAGAGATAGTTTTGGAATTGTTCTTCTGTTAATTCATCAGCACAAGAAATGACCCAATAAAAGGGTTCGTTCCTTAATTCATTCATTATTTCAATCTTTAATTTCCAATTAATCTCCGTTCATTTATAATTTTTCTCTCTTAATCTAGATGATTTTCGCGTTGATTTACAAATTAATGAAGGTTTAATATCTATGCATTTTCAAAAAAACTCAAAATCAATTTCAAATCTAATCCAATTTTTTAATTTTAATCTAGATATTGAAAATAAATTAGACAAATCCCTTCATGTAGAAAGACAAGCTCATAGAAATCCTACTAGATTAGGTGATGGTAATGTTCATTTATCAGTTTATTTTATTGATCCATCAACTATCTTAAGGCCAACCTCAGCTACTCATTCACATGTTGAAGCGAATCATAAACCTCATTTTAAAATCGAGCACATCTCCTTAATCGATTTAAATTAATTAAAACGTTTAAATAAATGTACAAACGTTTTACCAGTATGTTTTCTTTCTTAAAATCAAATAAATACTCTCATCAAAAACTTTTTTTAATTGATTTCTTTCTCTTATCAAGTAGATATTGGGTCATTGCTTGTTCTGTTTGATACCTTGCTATGTCATATATATGAGGCAATTCAACTGGTTATAGAATTGAAGCCTCCAGAAGATATACCAAACCCTTTGAGTTGTTTAATTTGAATTTATGATTCCAGGCCATTCAAATTAGTTACAGATTTGCTTAAACAACGTAAACGATTTGAAGAAGCTGTTGCTGAGTAATAAGACAACCTATACTCACTGAAATGGGACAGTCTCTTGGCATCTGAACAACCAAAAAAAGTTATCTTATTTTTAGAGTTGATAGCATGGATCAAATTGTGTTCCAATCATATCAATAAAACTTTTAAGCAGCCCCTTCTTGATTCAATAGATTTGGTGTCCACTGCCACCTCCTCCTATTATAACGGCAAAAGATGGTACAGTAAATGTCGGGCTGGTTAACCAAGAGGCTGAATCATATTATAATGATGCTGATGGACTAGCTCTCTATCATGCCTTGATGGAAATTAAAAAAATGAGATGTGCTATTCAAAGTAGGTGACTGTTTTTATCTATAGGAATTTTGTTTAGATTATTTACATTAACTGACTAGCCATTCAATTCTCCTTTAGCGTGCCTTTGGTTATGCCAGCCAATGAATGCATCCACCCTTATGTACAAAACCCTCTAGACGCAGGGGAAACAAAAACGAGCGGATGGGTTCAATCTGAAATAAAAGCTGACAAAGTGCCAACAATTTCTCACTCCCTTTTTCTTACTTCTCAGTCCTTTGCTAATTGTGAGACCCACTTTGCTACAGTTGATTTAATTCTTGTTAACCTTTTTTTTGTACATCCCATTTCAGTTTACACCAGAAGGCAAAGATTTCCATAGTACTTCAATCAGCAATCTTATGGATTCTTGTTGATCAGAAAGAATCCATAAGAATCCATAAGACGGAAATGGACCAATAAGTATGCAAATCTCAACAATCTTACCTACAACACCAAAAATACCAACCAGAGAATGCTAGCGCGTCTGACTTTTCTTTTTCAATTTTTGTTTTGTTCTTATGTTCTTAGCTTTTGATCATTATCATGATGCTAATCACTCAACTTTTTCTTTTCTGAAAATCATCACTGATCTTTTTGAATTTTTTCAAATTCAAAGATGATTAATGCTGATCATCTTTTTTTCTTATTTTGGTTTTTTTTTAAATCATCATGCTGACTGACTTATGTTTTTTTGTTAAACTCATATGCAATTAATTTGATTCAATGATCATGGTGATCATTTTTTCTATTGTTTCGTACTGGTTTTTGATCATTTCTTAATCTTATAAGGATATTTTTTGCAATGTCATTCCCTTTCACCCCCCTTCCATCATCATTAAAATTCAAAAAAAGTGCTCCCCCTGTCTCTCACTCTTTGAATTATTCTGATGATATTATGGTTAAGACTAAACCAGAGTCAGCACATAATCAGAATCATTTGAATTATAATGAAACTATTATTCCTCCTATTGAGGTCATGGTTAGGACTAAACCAAAGATAGCACATCATGAAGATAATAATAACCAAACCAATCATAAAAGAAAACTCACCCAATGCCAAAGACAACATATCCATGATTCAAAACAAATAATGTCTCAACTTGGCCATTCAAACACAGCATATAAGCACTTTTCAACAATTTCAATTGACAAGAAATAAGCCAATGCCTCATGGTTAAAACTTCCATCAATCAATACTTTACCTCACCCTTATGTACTCATTGATAAAACGCACAAGCCATTTTTACCTGTCTGCATTTATGAAATCACCCCTTTTGATGTTTCCTCAGGCCACTCTCAAATACTAAAAGACCTTATCATTACATTGATTTCCTTATCTCAAAATCAACAAGAAATTAAAACTAATAAACAAGTCCTAGGTGGAATTGTGAAAGGTATTGGCTTTTGTCCTGGTTCTGATGCTGGCAAATCAGCAGGTGTGTGATCTTTTTTACTTATTATTCTAATAAATATAATTACTAATTAATTTCAAAATTATTAGGTGTTTACTCCAGAAAGGCTGGTTTATCTCCTCTTCAAATTGAAATGGATAATATGCAATGGACCAAACTTCAAAAATATGATGAATTAATTTACTGAAGAATCTCCCATTTTTCAAAATTAGCTGCGAATTAAAACCAGTCATTAATGGAAGCAGCCAAATGACCAAATTTCAGTCAGCTTGAATGTACTTCTGCCACTCCAAAAGATGAATTCAAATCTTTTTCCAATGTCATTGTCACTCAAGATGGATTTTTCAATAAGCCACACCAATATTTAAATGATTTCAATGCCTGGACTTATGGTATTTTTTATTTTGTATCTAAAAAAGATTTTCATCCCCTTCCAACTGTCTTCCCTCCCTCTGGACATGGCTTGCACTTCCCCTAATTGAAAATGGAGATTGATTTTTCTAAAAAACCTGACATTATGGAACCCCTTTGGAAAACATCAAGAATGGTTCATCATACAACAAAACCTTCTCCAGCAATTATCAATCATGACAAAATAACTCATTTTGGATGTTCTTTTCAAATAAACCATAAATTATTTAATGTAGGTCACAAATTCTTGAAAATGTCACTCACTGAAATCAAATCAAAAGTCCATGGGTACTTTGAAAGAAATGTGCAGGACCAAAAACGTGCTAAAAAGTCATAATTGGAAATGGTTTTATTTACCCAATATTAATTGTAAATACTTTTATTTGACCAATAACATCCTCACTCCATTTTATGTCATTAAACTAAGAGAATAAATTAATGGTCCTGAAGAAATTTATAATTGACTCTCTTTCCATGCCACAGTAATTGGTTTGATTTTTTCATGCATATTTACCACATCTTCCCCATTGCCATTATTGGATGGATTCTCTGCATGTGGTGGATCATCATCCTCATATAAATCAAACCATTCATCACCAATTTGTGCCAACATATTATGTAAAATTGTGCACGAAACAACCCAGCTGAAAAAGTATTCAATCTCATGATCATTCCTCATTTGATTTCGCATTTCCCTTAGAGAAAACCACCGCCCCTTCAAAATGCCAATTGCATGCTCAATTCAGACCCTTGATTTTGCTAGACAGTAATTGAAAGAATGGTTGTCTTCATTCTGTGCTGGAACAACCCAAGGAGAACTTGCGTATGCTGAATCAGCCAGTATGTACTGATCTTTTTCATAAAATTCTTGGGGCTTTTGTGCAATTTTCATATGTTGATATACATTTGAATCATGAAGTGACCCAGTATAACCAACATTTGAAGAATTTAACTGTTTTTTTATGTCACAAAGCAGTTGTATTGACATAGAATACCTTAATTTTAAACAATCAGTAAAAATTAAATGAAGGATAATGATTAAAAAGCCTACCTCTTTTTATGATCAAAATAGGCTTCACCATCATTGGGGGGACGTTGTGATAATGGTCTGAGACTCCCATCAATAAACCCAATGCACCCAGGGAAGCCTTCTGCCTGCATTACTTGAGACATCTCTCTTTTTTGTTCTATTTTTGGCCACACAATCACTTTTCACTTCAACTTCATTAATATCTGGATCACTCTTTTTGTGTACAACACAATAGCCCCATGGCTAATTCCAAATAACATTTCTATTTTTCCCAAAGCAGCCCCATTGCCATTTTCTCCTAGCCTTGATAGTGCAACAGCCAATTGGATGGCAGGATTGTGTTGCTTTTTTGATGAGTTTTGGAAGGTTTTATCATCTTGAATTTGTGCAACCAGTTTTTCAAATGATTAATGTGTGGTCCTACATAGCTGTTGAAACCTTTCAGATGATAATGTTTGTAAATCATTCATTGTATACATTTAAGGTGATGGATATCTTCTACTAGGATTGATGTATCTTTGTGATGTTATTATATCTAATACAATCATATCTTCCTGGATATCAGAATCACTATCAGAGCTGAGAGAATCAATGAACTGCAGTGAGTTTAAGGTCTGAAGTAAAGGTAGCCTTTGTGATGCCTTTGGCATGGTAAATAAAGAAAATATTTATAGAAAATGCAATTTGAAATCAAATACTTTAATAAATGACAAGTGTATTCAGATTTTATGCAAGAAAAGGGGATTTTTATGCAATTTAACATGCCCTTACTGAGTTGTATATTGTAAAAATGTCTCTTTAAGTAACGCTAAAGGCGGGATTTTAGTATCAAAACATTGGATTTGGTACCAAAAAAACCTGGGTTTTTGTACCTCAAAATACCTTCCCTCTTGAGGTGTGAGATTTCCCAAATCCCAAAACATTGATGCGGGATTTGGTAAAAAGAAAAATCAGGGTTTTGAGTGTGGGATTTGGTAACTTTGACACCCCCTATTATATTTATTTAATGATATAATTATTTTTACACCATAATTATGATAAATATTAATTATCATAATTATTTTTCTCTTTTTATTTCATTTATAAGGACATTCAGAGTGCAATAAGTAAGATATTAGTAATTTTTACTTATTGTTTCATAGTCAAACCTTACATTTGGGGGCCTGGACGTGATATTTACTCAAAAAAGACCTATAAAGATACTATAATTGGACTTATCCAATAGTAAATTATAATTATAATCATAAATTTATATAGTAATTTTCTATTCATTGATTTTAAAAGCTATTGAGGCATTTGGAAAGCAATTGTAATGTCTTACACGTGGTTTTTCACATCCTTAGACTTGCAAGGACTTTATTTGAGTGACTCTAGTGATTGAAAAAGATATTCATAAATTAAAAATAATTTTATATTATAAATTAATTTCATAAAAGAATCATCTTAATTTTCTTTTATTCTTTAAAAATAAAAATAGAAAAAATATTAAAAACCAATAGAAAAGTTATTTTTATTCATTTTTCTTGATTTCTTTATTCATTTCATTTATTCTAAGATATAGAAGCAATTTTTATGTGGAAAATTGCCATATCTTTTCAAATCAAACACTCGTTATAAAAAGGCTTATATTTATTTGTATTTTTAGTGTTTTTAGACAACCCAGAAGAGGACAACCAGACCACTGTTGAAAGATTGGTGGAAGAAACTTGTCCAAGCTCCCCAACACCAATTGTTATTAAGAAAAAGAAAGCTAAAAAATTATACTTTTCAGGACCCACCATTCAGGAATCTGAAGGTGAGTACCTCCTTTTTAAATTTTCCATAAGAAATTCTTGTGCTGAAATCTTTTTATTTCTTAGTTCTTGAATTATTACTACTAGAAGAGGTTCCCAATACCCCATCCAATATGATGGAGCTGGACTCAGAAGTAGAATTGATCCCTCAAAAGGGAAAAGAAATGGAAAAATCCCCAGTGGAACATAATCCACACAAGGAAGTGCCATGTCCCAAAGGCAAGTCCCAGAAATTCCCATAATATATGAGCCAGAGTTATAGATAAGCAGGAGTGACTACAACAGATATAAATCACATTCAGAGGGCTCAGATAGACATTTACATGAGCCAGTACAAGCAGTACTACATGGCATACAAGGACAAGGATTGGGAAATGTTGCCACAAATCCACCAAGGAGTGATGAGCTTCTGGCACATCCTCAAGAAATTCCTCAAAGAGGAGGAAATAGTGAGATACTCCAATGGATGGAATCCACTATCATCCAAACCTCAAATCAAAAAGATCAAGGAATACCATGCCAAAAAGAGGGAGGAAACCAAGGAAGAAGCCCCAGTAGCTTATACCAGCAAGCCCCAAGCCAACCCACTTCCCCAAGAAGGGAAGAAGAACAAGAAAAAGAACTGGAGAAAACCATATTCCCCAAGCTACAGGATTCCAAAAATCCAAAAAGATGCCATGGACAATGTTGTCAACACGGCCAGAACCTTGATGAAATTTAAGGACAAGGAGGAACAAAGAATGAGACAATCTCATTTCTCAAAGAAATAGCTTTGTCTCCAGATGTTGTAAATACTTTGACAGAAATTAAAAATAGTATTTACCTCTTAAAGACATTAAAAACAGTTTATTATCTTTACAAGAAATAAATGATAGCTTCTCATACTTAACAAAAGCTGTAGTACAAAATAAGAAAGAAATTGATAACATAAAATTTATGGTTGAAACTAATAAACCAAAAGCTTTAATTGACAATACTCAGAAATTAATACAAGGACAACAGTAATTGTATAGATACATAAAATATATCAAAGAAAAAACTTTGAAAATCAATTATGACATAAGTATTGATACTCTTACAGAAAAATTAAACAAATTAAGTATTTCTGTGGAAAAATTTGAAGAAAACACTTCATCACACCAAAAATTGCTTCTAGACCATGTAGAATAAAGTGATGAAGCAATAATTAATATTAAAGATGAAATTAAAAGTGAAATAAGACTTATTACTGAAAAAATGGATAAAATAATCAAGGCTAACTTAAACATTCCAAAGCTATCAACTTCATTTTATCACATAAAAATTCCTGTTAAACCAAAATAGAAAATAACAAGTACATTCATAAAAGACTTTAGTCATCAATAAAATAACCAAGTCTTAATGAAGAAAGCACCTCAATTAAAAGAATGTCCAAAATTCACAGGAAAAGGTGAATATGACCATATTCCATTTATTAAAACAATTGACATGTTACAAGAAGATTATGCCATACCAGATTAATTAATCACTTCCAGATTACACTCACTATTTGAGAAATATGAAAAAAGATGGTATTATGGCATAAGGCAAACAAATGGCAAAAATACCTGGTCTTGTGGAAACAAGAAATAATCACAAAGTGGGCTAATGATTCCTGGAGGTACAAAATAGAGAATGCTTTCTAAAATTCCTTCTTTGACTCATAAAAGGATAAACCTTTGACTTGGTTCTTAACACAAGCTGAAAGATTAAGTGCAATTTACCCAGAAATTTCACAAAAAATGGTACACATGAAAATACTTAAGAAATGTGGAGGAGAATTGGAATATGCCCTGAGAAGAAGGTGTATCAAACCGTGCTCCACAGAAGAGTATATCAATGCACTAGAAGACATAGTGAAAAGAACAAAAATTGGCAGAAATTGGAATAAATTGGACATTAAAAGTTCAAATAAACTATTTATCAAGAAAGATAAACCAAGAGAACCTTTCAAGCCCAATACATTCAGCAGTAATGAGCAAAGAAAGTGGCACAAAAGTGGAGGTATTGGACACTTAGCCAATAATTGCCTTAAAAAATCAAAAAACAATGAAATTGTGGAAACAGAAGACCACAATGACAAAGAGGAAGAATCTTACTCTTAAAAGGACATGGAAGAATCAGAAGCTTCTGAAAGTTATTAAGCTAATATAATTAATGCAAAAATTAATAATATTGCTTTAATATATGAAGTACTGGATGTCAATTCAAACTTACCACAACTTGGAACATCTGACACAAGCCTGACAAACATACAAGATGCTAAAATTTATAGAACCAAACCAGCAAAAGGAATGGGATATACAGCTGGAAAATTAAGTATAAGTATTATCATGGTGGAAAGTCAAGAGGAAAAAGTGAAGCTAGATACAGGAGCATATTGTACCTGTGTTGGTAAGAGTTATTTGAAAACAATTGTACCAGATTGGGAAGGAAAACTTATACCAATACAAGGAGTAAAATTTAGTAGTGCAAGTGAAAGTGTGAAGCCCCTTGTAATAATTGACTTAACACTCATTTTTCCTCATCCTTCACAATGTATCACATTGAAAGTAGAGTTTGTGGTAATGACAAATGCACTAGCAGACATTTTATACTTAGAAATGACTACTTGTCAATTTATGGAATAGATATCTCTAACCAAAAAGATAGATATCTTACCATAGGAGACAATAAAAGGCAAAAGTTTTGGCTTCTTAAATAACTAAAAAGAAATTACAGGTATTAAGAATGAATAAAAAATCCCAGCAAAGGATTCTTTCATAGCTGAACAGCTTAAAGAGGCAGAATCCAATCAAGACTTAATAGAAAAATTGAAAGAAAAATTCATTGACCTCTTATTTAAATATAAAAATGCCTTTGCAACTTACAAAGAGCCACTATGTGCCATAATTGGACATGAGATAGACATAATTCCTAATGTAGAAAAATGTTATCCACCTTTATTAAGAAGACCAGCTGACCCAGCTAGCCCAAGAGCTAGAGAAGCTTTAGAGGTACACATTGAAGGATTAATGGACCTTGGAGTATTAAGGAAAGTAGGACATAATGAACAGGTAGAGGTCACTAAACCTGTCATTATAGCTTGGAATAATGGTAAATCAAGGATGGTAAGGAACTTCAGAGCTCTAAACACCTATACTATCCCTGAAAGATATCCAATACCCAGAATCCATGAGACATTAACACAATTGTCACAGGCTAAGTTCATCACAGCCATGGATGCTCTAAGGGGTTTTCATCAAAATGTCTTAACAGAAAATTCCAAAATACTAATGAGGATAATAGTCCACTGTGGAATTTTTGGATATCTGAGAATGCTATTTGGTATAAAAAATGCACCTTCCTATTATCAAAGTATGATGAATACCATATTTCCTGAAGAATTGTCAGAGAGATGGTTAATTATCTATAGTTATGATATCATAGTTTGCTCAGAAACCTGGAATAGTCACTTAATAGAACTAGAAATAGTCTTGCAAACAATAGTACAAGTAAACATGAAAATTTCCTTGAAAGGGTCATTTTGCATACAGTGGACTGAAAGCACTAGGACATGTTGTATCTGGACTAGGTTTGGGAATAGACAAAAACAAAGTAGCAGAATTACTATTGAAGCCAATGCCTCAAACCAAAGATATGATGCAATCATTTCTAGGATTTACTGGTTATTACAGAAAGCATATAAGAGACTTTGCAAGAATTGCTAAATCCTTGTATAAGCTCTGTGACCAACAGACAGTCTATGAAATTACTGAAGAAAGAGTCAAGGCATATGAAGAACTGAAAAATTCTTCAAAAAATTCCCCATTTCTTCTAATTCCAGATTGGAAACTACCCTTTAAGCTATACATTGATGCTTTTGGAGAAGGGCTAGGTGCTGCACTACACCAGACAAAAATCATCAATTACAAACCTGTTGAAGGACCAATTTGCTTCATTTCAAGACAAATAAAGCCAAAAGAAGCAAGCTATAGAGCAAGCCAAATTGAATGCCTTTGCTTAGTGTGGGCTCTAGAAAAATTACACTATTATTTGGATGGAACAGTGTTTGATGTAATTACAGAGTTCAATGCTGTAAAATCTTTATTAAACATGAAAACTCCAAATAGACATATGCTAAGATGGAAAATTGACATCCAATAATATAGAGGAAATATGACTATAGCTCATAAATCTTGTAATAATAATAAAAATTCAGATGGTCTTAGCAGATGGGCTCTGTCAAATACACCTGAAAATCCAGCATGGGTACCACAGAAATAGCACCATATAGAAGGCATATGTGTCACAGATATTGGCACAGAATTCTTTGACCAAGTGAAAGAAAGCTGTAAAATGGACAAAAAATGCCATATCTTATGCCAACTTCTAATGAAAGACTGTAAATACCCATCACTTTCACCAAAACTAGATGAAATATGGAAAAAAACATATGATGAAGGAAGATTCCACCTCCTTGATGGAATCCTCTATGATAGAACTAAACATATATCTTTTGTGTATTTAACAGATAGAAATATGATAAAAACTATACTACATTAATGTTATGATAGTGTTGCAGCTGGATATCTCTCAGAAGACAGAACCCTAGAGTGGGTAAAAACCTGCTCTTGGTGGCCAAATTGGAAGAAAGATGTTGCAGAATACTGCCAAAGGTGTGACAGATTCCAGAAAGCAAACAGAGCCACAGTAAAGAAGTTTTGAATGATGATCCAAATCCAAGAGCCAAAATCCCCTTGGGAAATAGTTCACATGTATTGGGTAACAGCCTTACCTCCAGTAGAAGACAGAATTTACAATGCATGCCTAGTATTAGTTGACAAATACAGCAAACCTCCAATGTTCCTACCATTTCACAAGAATGATACATCTATGGACACAGCCATAATGATATGGAATAAAGGTTTTAGCCACACAGGCTTATTCAAAAATATCATAAGTGATATAGACCCAAAATTCACTTCAGCATTATGGACAAACCTCCATAACCTGTTTGGAACAAAATTATCATTCTTAACAGCTTAACACCCCCAAACTGATGGTCTAGCAGAAAGAACTATACAGATCTTGGAAGACATGATCAAGAGATTCTTTGCTTATGAACTATAAATCTAAGATTCTGACAGTTTTGCCCAAGATTGGTGTACATTAATACCAGCTCTTGAAATGGCATATAAGAAATCAATCCATTATTCAACTGGCAAAAAACCAGAAATGCTAGAAAAAGGCTGGAATTCAAGACTTCCTTATGATACCCTCCAAAAGGACTTAGTGGATATACACCCAACAGCAAATAGTTTTGAAATAATGCTTGAGAAAGCAAGACACCATGCAAACAGATGTATGCAAGATTCTTTAAATATGCAAAAGAAAGATGGGATAAAAGCCATAAACCACCTGACTTCAAAATAGGAGACTTGGTCTTAGTGTAAACTCTAAATTTCAATAATATAAAAGGCCCAAAGAAATTGAAAGATTCCTTTGCAGGACCATTTATGATAAAAGCACTCCATGGACCCAATGCTGTGCAATTGGAACTGACAGGTTAATTAATGAACAAACACCAAACTTTCCCTGTATGTCTGGTAAAACCTTACAGCTCAAGTGACAAGGAATTATTTCCATTAAGAAAGAAACCCCCAATTTAAATCCCCCCTTTAGAGGAGGGAGAAGAAAAGAAAATCATAAAAGTCCTTGAAGAAAGAAGGACAAGAAACAAAGAAGAAAGGAAATATCTTGTAAGGTCTAGAAACCCAACTCAAGAAGCTGAATGGCTACTTGAGAAAGATATAAAAAATTCTGATAAGCTATTAATAAGCTTCAGAAATTAGAAAAGACCTAAAGAATAGAAAATTAAGCATTATTGAGCTTCAAGACTAACAAAGTCTATTGAAGAGGTAGGACAGTGGATGATACCCTAATTACACATATCAGATTGTAGTACAATCTTTTTTTTGGTGGTAGGGAATGTGAGCCTTTGAGATATGACCACATATCCAAAAATGTTGCGAGAAAACTTTATAATAATTATACCCTTAATAATTATCTTGAAACCAGTGAAAATGCCACAAATAGGCATAAAATTTGAATTAACTCAGAATCTAATGGGTAAGAATGTGGAATAAATTACACCATTAGATTCCTCATGATAAAATACACATATATCACTTTTATGGCATATCTGTAAAGTCAATAATTACTGAATAATAAGTAAGAATACCCTAAAAAAGATATAAAATCTTATTTAACTCAGAAACCAATGAAACAAAATGTGAAATAAATTGGACCATTGGATTTCCCATGAAATACTACACATAAAGAAATTTTATGTCACTTCTCTAAAGTCAATAATTGAGGAATTAAGCTGAATATATGCACTTTTTTGGTCAGTGCATACATTCATGGTTTTTAGCTAATATCTTTTGGAATATACATGATCAAGAGTTAAACAAAGAAAAAGTTAGCATTTTTTTACTGTAAGAACACAGACATGAACTATATTTGACAACTTATAAACAAGGTTATAACTTGTAAGGGTTTATTGAACAAAACTGCTAGAGCTGTTGACCACTTTGTTATGAAAGTGGTCCAATCTTGAAAAAGGTGGATATTCAGGTTCTAATAGTTCATATGTGAGGAATGATGTATTTTTTATTATAATATTCAAGGTAAAAACCCCTGAAATCAAGGTTTGAAGTTTAAAATATTGAATTTCGACAGAAAAGATGAGATACAAGAAAAATCATCAAAAATAGAGCTTTAATGATGTAATAAAATTCTTTTGGAAGTTTGATGAGGACATGCCAGGCTATAAGAATTCACTCTCTGAAAATCTTTAGCATGTATAACTTAAAAGTTATTTATGATTAAAGCTTAAGCTATAAATTGATCATTTATGATCACTCACTGTAATCTTAGTTTAAGCTTGACAGTTATATAAGTAATATAGCTGGTTAATACTAATACATTATTATCAATAATAATAAAATACACAAAGTTTAGGTTTCTTAAAACCCTATGATGTCATTAAACTTAGAGTTATAGTGATAACTCTAAATAATGGCATAATAATTAGATAAGGTGGTTTGATCATGATGTAATCATCACTAAACCTAAAAATACTAATCATTTCCAGTGGATAAAATCAGTACACATCTACTAGAATCCCACTGGACTCTAGAAGGGAGGAATTTACTATAAATAGGGCTCTTTTTACTCTATTCCCCCCCAGACGCATCAAAACAATAAAACAATTGCATCAAAAAGGTCAAATCTTTATTCTTTATATATAAATCTCTTATATTATCAAAGACCAAAAGTAATATCTATTATAATCATAAATCTTGATGTGATTACTCCAATTTTCCATTTTTTTTGTTATAATTCTCTTAAAAATCTTATTTCCACTTAAAATCAAGAATATTTGTAATTTCTTTTCTTTTTATTTGTAAATACATTTTAAATAGGTTGTATTTACATTATTTGGCTTAAATTCTTTCAAAATTATTATATTAAGTGTTCAAAGTAGGTTATTTTCTCTTATTATAATGATTTCTCTCTATTATTATTCTTAATAATTCTTTTATGAATATAAATAGTATTTATATTAATATGTTACTTTAATATTGGTGATATTATTGTTATTAATTGTTTTTCATTAACAAAAAAACAGTTTTATATGCCTTTATTATTTGTTGGTAAAAATAATGAAGTGCTTTCAAATATATCAATTATTAAATATTAATATATTTATTTATTATATTATTCTTTTATTATATAAATTATATTATTATATTTATTTAATAATATAATTCTTTTTACGCCATAATTATGATAAATCTTCATTATTATAATTATTTTTATCTCATTTATTTCATTTATAAGGACATTCAGAGTACAATAAGTAAAATATTAGTAATTTTTAATTATTGTTTCATATTAAAACCTTACAAAAGCTAAGATTCAAAAAAACATGGTAAAATAGCAAAAAAGCCGCTATTTTGACATGGAAAAAAGGTAGTGAGCACCTTATAATCCTTTGAAAATTCAAAATTTTTAATATTCAAATATATCTCCAAAAATATCCTGATAAAAAACTTTTGTTACTTGTATTCATTGAAATATCTCTTGCCAAAAGAGAATTTTTCTACTAATCCTGCATTTTGTGAAAAATGATGAAAGACTCAAAAATTTGAAGGAATTGAAATATCATTTAGTAATTCTGAAGTCTTCTGAGAAATTCTAAGGGAAAAAAGAATTCTATCAATTCAAAAATATCAATGATCTCAAAAGCCTAACATAAGGATTTGATTTCAGTACTTATATGAATTTTTTATTTCAATAAAAAGATATTGGATATTCACATATAATGAATTCTATTATTAAATTGGAAATGGGATTTATCATTAATTATTTATTTACTATAAATGGGTTAGTATTCATGTAAATTCACTTCATTCAGTAGGGTAGTTTTCTCTGGAAACATATGCTTCAATAATTAATTCAAATTTAATACGTAATTTCTCCTAATTATTCATATTTTATTCCTCTTATCTTTTCAATACACTTGGAATTACTAAGAGGAACCTTTTATCTTTTATTTTCAAAATATTCATCATCCTCATGAGTTTCATTCATGTACCAATAATATCATCAATCAGAATAGTTATTTAATAATTATTAAAAAAAAGCTGTTTTCAAAGAATAAAGAGCTTTTATATAAGATCTAAACTATTAAGATATGTTGTTTTAACTAAAATGTCTGTAAGATTGATCTTTTCATCATAATTTGCCTAAAAGCAGACCAATATTTCCATTAAATACTGGCTTAAACTTTTTTTTTCAGTGCTTCTTTGAAGCTCAAGTAATAGATAAGACTTGTTTATCTCTTTGGATTTATTTGTGTGTAATATTTTCTTACTCAACTATATAATATATCAGTGATTATCTCTCCTAGTAATTCCAAAGGTTTTTTATATCATTATGGTTTGGATTATATGAATTTTCACTGTATTTACTTTTGTAAAATATCATAAAATTGAAAAATAGGTTGTTATTAGAGTCTTATATTGGTTTATAGTTACTTAAAATCATTCTAGTAGACACTGAATTCTTGATTTTCTATCACAAGTAGATTATAAAAATTGAAATAAAATAATCTGATAAAAAACCATAAAAAACAATAAAAAACAATAAAAAACAATAAAAAACAATAAAAAACAATAAAAAACAATAAAAAACAATAAAAAACAATAAAAAACAATAAAAAACAATAAAACCCAATAAAAAACAATAAAAAACAATAAAAAACAATAAAAAACAATAAAAACAAATAAAAACCAATAAAAAACAATAAAAAACAATAAAAAACAATAAAAAACAATAAAAAACAATAAAAAACAATAAAAAACAATAAAAAACAATAAAAAACAATAAAAAACAATAAAAAACAATAAAAAACAATAAAAAACAATAAAAAACAATAAAAAACAATAAAAAACAATAAAAAACAATAAAAAAACAATAAAAAACAATAAAAAACAATAAAAAACAATAAAAAACAATAAAAAACAATAAAAAACAATAAAAAACAATAAAAAACAATAAAAAACAATAAAAAACAATAAAAAACAATAAAAAAACAAAAAACAATAAAAAACAATAAAAACAAAAAAACAATAAAAAAACATAAAAAACAATAAAAAACAATAAAAAACAATAAAAAAACAATAAAAAAACAATAAAAAACAATAAAAAACAATAAAAAACAATAAAAAAAAACAATAAAAAACAATAAAAAAACAATAAAAAACAATAAAAAACAATAAAAAACAATAAAAAAACAATAAAAAACAATAAAAAACAATAAAAAACAATAAAAAACAATAAAAAACAATAAAAAACAATAAAAAACAATAAAAAACAATAAAAAACAATAAAAAAAACAATAAAAAACAATAAAAAACAATAAAAAACAATAAAAAACAATAAAAAAACAATAAAAACAATAAAAAACAATAAAAAACAATAAAAACAATAAAAAACAATAAAAAACAATAAAAAACAATAAAAAACAATAAAAAACAATAAAAAACAATAAAAAACAATAAAAAACAATAAAAAACAATAAAAAACAATAAAAAACAATAAAAAACAATAAAAAAACAATAAAAAACAATAAAAAACAATAAAAAACAATAAAAAACAATAAAAAACAATAAAAAACAATAAAAAACAATAAAAAACAATAAAAAACAATAAAAAACAATAAAAAAACAATAAAAAAACAATAAAAAACAATAAAAAACAATAAAAAAACAATAAAAAACAATAAAAAAACAATAAAAAACAATAAAAAACAATAAAAAACAATAAAAAACAATAAAAAACAATAAAAAACAATAAAAAACAATAAAAAACAATAAAAAACAATAAAAAAACAATAAAAAACAATAAAAAACAATAAAAAACAATAAAAAACAATAAAAAACAATAAAAAAACAATAAAAAACAATAAAAAAACAATAAAAAACAATAAAAAACAATAAAAAACAATAAAAAAACAATAAAAAAACAATAAAAAACAATAAAAAACAATAAAAAACAATAAAAAACAATAAAAACAATAAAAAACAATAAAAAACAATAAAAAAACAATAAAAAACAATAAAAAACAATAAAAAACAATAAAAAACAATAAAAAACAATAAAAAACAATAAAAAAACAATAAAAAACAATAAAAAAACAATAAAAACATAAACAATAAAAAACAATAAAAAAACAATAAAAAACAATAAAAAACAATAAAAAACAATAAAAAACAATAAAAAACAATAAAAACAATAAAAAACAATAAAAAACAATAAAAAACAATAAAAACAATAAAAAACAATAAAAAAACAATAAAAAACAATAAAAAACAATAAAAAACAATAAAAAAACAATAAAAAACAATAAAAAACAATAAAAAACAATAAAAAACAATAAAAAACAATAAAAAACAATAAAAAACAATAAAAAAACAATAAAAAACAATAAAAAACAATAAAAAACAATAAAAAACAATAAAAAACAATAAAAAAACAATAAAAAAAACAATAAAAAACAATAAAAAACAATAAAAAACAATAAAAAACAATAAAAAACAATAAAAAACAATAAAAAACAATAAAAAAAAAAAATAAAAAACAATAAAAAACAATAAAAAACAATAAAAAACAATAAAAAAACAATAAAAAAACAATAAAAAACAATAAAAAACAATAAAAAACAATAAAAAACAATAAAAAACAATAAAAAACAATAAAAACAAAACAATAAAAAAACAATAAAAAACAATAAAAAACAATAAAAAAACAATAAAAAACAATAAAAAAACAATAAAAAACAATAAAAACAATAAAAAACAATAAAAAACAATAAAAAACAATAAAAAACAATAAAAAACAATAAAAAACAATAAAAAACAATAAAAAACAATAAAAAACAATAAAAAAACAATAAAAAACAATAAAAAACAATAAAAACAATAAAAAACAATAAAAAAACAATAAAAACAATAAAAAACAATAAAAAAACAATAAAAAACAATAAAAAACAATAAAAAACAATAAAAAACAATAAAAAACAATAAAAAACAATAAAAAACAATAAAAAAAACAATTAAAAAACAATAAAAAAAAACAATAAAAAAACAATAAAAAACAATAAAAAACAATAAAAAACAATAAAAAACAATAAAAAACAATAAAAAACAATAAAAAACAATAAAAAACAATAAAAAACAATAAAAAAACAATAAAAAACAATAAAAAAACAATAAAAAAAAAACAATAAAAAACAATAAAAAACAATAAAAAACAATAAAAAACAATAAAAAACAATAAAAAAACAATAAAAAACAATAAAAAACAATAAAAAAACAATAAAAAACAATAAAAAACAATAAAAAACAATAAAAAACAATAAAAAACAATAAAAAACAATAAAAAACAATAAAAAACAATAAAAAACAATAAAAAACAATAAAAAACAATAAAAAACAATAAAAAACAATAAAAAACAATAAAAAAACAATAAAAAACAATAAAAAACAATAAAAAAACAATAAAAAACAATAAAAAACAATAAAAAACAATAAAAAACAATAAAAAACAATAAAAAACAATAAAAAACAATAAAAAACAATAAAAAACAATAAAAAACAATAAAAAAACAATAAAAAACAATAAAAAACAATAAAAAACAATAAAAAAACAATAAAAAACAATTAAAAAACAATAAAAAACAATAAAAAACAATAAAAAAACAATAAAAAACAATAAAAAACAATAAAAAAACAATAAAAAACAATAAAAAAACAATAAAAAACAATAAAAAACAATAAAAAAACAATAAAAAACAATAAAAAACAATAAAAAACAATAAAAAAACAATAAAAAACAATAAAAAACAATAAAAAACAATAAAAAACAATAAAAAACAATAAAAAACAATAAAAAACAATAAAAAACAATAAAAAACAATAAAAAACAATATAAAAAACAATAAAAAACAATAAAAAACAATAAAAAAACAATAAAAAAACAATAAAAAACAATAAAAAAACAATAAAAAACAATAAAAAACAATAAAAAACAATAAAAAACAATAAAAAACAATAAAAAACAATAAAAACAATAAAAAACAATAAAAAACAATAAAAAACAATAAAAAACAATAAAAAACAATAAAAAACAATAAAAAACAATAAAAAACAATAAAAAACAATAAAAAACAATAAAAACAATAAAAAACAATAAAAAAAAACAATAAAAAACAATAAAAAACAATAAAAAAACAATAAAAAACAATAAAAAACAATAAAAAACAATAAAAAACAATAAAAAACAATAAAAAAACAATAAAAAAACAATAAAAAACAATAAAAAACAATAAAAAACAATAAAAAACAATAAAAAACAATAAAAAACAATAAAAAAACAATAAAAAACAATAAAAAACAATAAAAAACAATAAAAAACAATAAAAAAACAATAAAAAACAATAAAAAACAATAAAAAACAATAAAAAAACAATAAAAAAACAATAAAAAACAATAAAAAAACAAGAAAAAACAATAAAAAAACAATCAAAAACAATCAAAAACAATAAAAAACAATAAAAAACAATAAAAAACAATAAAAAACAATAAAAAAAACAATAAAAAACAATAAAAAACAATCAAAAACAATAAAAAACAATAAAAAACAATAAAAAACAATAAAAAACAATAAAAAACAATAAAAAACAATAAAAAACAATAAAAAAACAATAAAAAAACAATAAAAAACAATAAAAAACAATAAAAAACAATAAAAAACAATAAAAAACAATAAAAAACAATAAAAAACAATAAAAAACAATAAAAAACAATAAAAAACAATAAAAAACAATAAAAAACAATAAAAAACAATAAACTATTCTGAGAAAGAACGCCAAAACCCAAAAACAACTAAGTTCACTTAAAATCCCACCTTTAGTCTGAGGCTTTAAAAAAATAAAGCATTATTAATATGTTTTACTATAAAATTGCTTTTCTTGTCCATAAGTTGGTAAACACACATTACTTTGTGTGTTTACCAACACTCTAACAAAACAAAAAAATATTAAAAGAAATAATTCAAATTGATAAGATTAAAAATATTAAAGCAATATTATTCTCAAAAGAACAAGCAAGTCTTCTTATTCTTCCTGTATTAAAATTGCTTTGGAAAACATATTGTTTTGGTTTTTTACCATTTTTTGACCAAATCTTGTTATCTTGTTGGGATATTTTTGTATTTTCTGCTTATTTTAGAGATAACTATCTCCCAAAAAGCTTTCAAAATTTTCTCTTGACATGAAACTGACCAAATTACTGAATTTTTTCAGTTTTTCTCCTATGTGAAATGAACATCATGACAGTTTTCTCCAAATATGCAGTCAAAAAAATTCTCTCTTGGAGAAAGGTGAGAATATCTAGGTTTCTTCAAAAAAATAACAGCTTTTTTTGTTTTCTTTTTCCATCAAATTTCATGTATCAATTTTGTCTGAATTTTGTGTGATTACAAAATCTTTGGATATTTTAGCCATGAATTCCATCGCCACAACAGACTCAAAAAAAAATTTGGGGGAAATCTTTACATTTTCATATTTCTCTGTAAAAAAGATCCCTTAAAATTGGAATGAAGTTTCACAATTTTCCTTGTGTGTGTGGTACTCCATACCTTTTGGTACTAGCTTCATGTCCATTGCAGGGGTATAATTTCAAAACTTCATGATACAATTGGTCAACTTTTCATTTCTTAGGCTCAAATGAAACCTTAAAATAATTAAGTTTTAATATAAAAATTAATACTTGGACTTTACAGAATTACAGAAAAAATTCTACATAGTTCCTTCACAACAATCAATAATATATATTTCTAAATTGAAGTAACAGAAAACACAAAATTACATAAACAAAAGAGAAAAAAAAGGAAAATATCCCTTCAATACACCCTAAGCCACAATTTACTAGAAAATAAATTTAAATAGAAGGAAAACTCTAAAATAAAGTGAAGGAAAATTGTATCACTAGCCAGCCATTTCATAAAATATTGCAATTTCATAAGCCCTCAATGTCAGTCTGAGTCTATATTGAAGTGGTAATAAGAGTATTTACAACTAGAATTATGACTGTGACATGTAGAAAATTGATTTAAAATAAGGGTTTTGGATTTTAAAGATGATTTATAAGATAATTAAGGGGTGCTACTATTGGATTATAGTGGTGGTGAGCACTACTGAGAACCCAGGGTGCAATCTTACCAGTTTGGTTACTATAATAAGAGTTACAATAATTAAATATATAATTATACCTGTTTATTACCCAAGAGTAAAACTGTTTTTGACAGTTTACTACGTAGGGTATTCAAGAGCAGGATGGGGAGACAATTCTGGCTGTGAAAACCCTCCTTTTTATCCTGAAATGGGGTGGAAAGGGTGCTAGACCTTTCCACGTAGAGGAAGTGAAGATTTTTCACTTTCTGGTACTGGCTTGTGGTTTGCAAACAGCCTGTATAGCCTGTATTGGGCTCAGATGTGGTTTTGAAACCACATCTGGGTGGTTTTCACCAATACAGGGTGAAAATTTTCATTTGGGGACCTCAAAGCCTGATTCTGACGTGTATGACGCGTAGAATGCTGTAAAGAAGCTGTATGGGACCCCAGTATTGACTGACATATAAGGTATTGAAGTAAAAACATGCTTCTTTGTCTATTTGACACCTCATATTCATGATTATGGGATATTATCCCATGGTAAGGCTGTATATGAAAGCAGGTGGGATTTTAACCTTAAAACAGCCATAACTTTGTCAATTCTTGAGATATCAGCCTCAAAATTGGTTCAGTGTGTATCCCTGTATGTGCTCTACACAATGGTACCTCATTTGATATGGGTATCATTAAATATGGCAAAGGTATCCCATGTACAAGATTTTTGTACATTTGTGTGTTTTAGGCAAAAAGCTGTATTGAGCTTGTTTTCCCCATAACTTCTGTTGTAGTTGAGATATGAGGAAGTGGATGAAACCATCATATAGCCCTGATTGTTCTCTTTCCAAAAAGACCCCACTTCAGGTATCCCACACTAAAACTGTAGAAGTTAGATGAGAGGTGAATGTTTTGTTCACCCTTATTTGGCCTGAAATTTACCATAACTCCAGTAATATTGGTGCTAGCTCAGTTTGGCTGGTACCATTGGATAGCCCTAGCTTAGAGCTTCATTTTGAATACCCATTAGATGGGGTTAAGCCTCTCCTTCTAGATTTTAGATGAGAGGTGAAAATTAAGGTTTATGCTCAGAAACAACTTTGATCAGGAATAACTTTGTTATTTCTTGTCCTATGGTGATGGGACTTATATTTTCAGGAAGAGGTGAGTTTCCTCTTTCTTTTGATACCTTTTGAGCTGATTTGGCTCAGCTCCATGTTTTGGTGGTATCTTGGCTATACCATTGGTTTATGGTATTTTGGCTGTCATGCTTGTGCTCTGGTTTTGAGTCACAGGCTGACACTCAATTAGGCTGATTTATTGAGAGCTTACCACTATAAAAAATGAATTTTGTGGTCTTACACAGTCATATCAAACGATACCAAATAATAATCACCCAATAAACTACTTAACTCTTTGTTATAATTTATAAAAAGACGTCAAAAAAGTTCAATTAATCAATAATATAGTAGAATTATCAAATAAACTGACACAATAAAGCACAATAATCACCAGAAAAAACAGCTCATATGCAATAATAAACCAAGAAACAATGGACTTGATTAGATATATGGTTAAGTAATCAAGTAAAATTACACTAAGGCTTCTTTCTGAACCACAACTCTCAATTAATTCTGGCCCCCTTTCTCCTAGAGAACAGTACATATCACTGGCTTATGAGAATCCACTTTTCCCATCCCTGACCAGGTTGGGGCATGGTAAAGCTTGGAAATTCAAAGGGGTACCAACTGAAGAAAAAGTAATAATATAAGATGAATAAATAAAAATCAAAGCCAATTTAAATATATAAATAGAAAAAAGAAAAATTCAAGATTTAATTTATCATTATTAAAGTAAGTATTACCAAATTCAAAAGTCCAGTCTTTGATGAATTCCCATTTTTCATCATAAATAGGGGAGAGTTAATCTCACTGATAAGTTAGTATTCCCCACCTAGAGAAAAAACCATTATTAAAGAGCTTTTTTTCTGGGATTGGAAATAATTTTGAGGCATTGTTCCAATTTTTAGAGAATTATTCCCTTTTTTTGCTCCAAAAAATCCACAAAATAAGTTCAATTTTGTTAAGTTGAGTCAGAAAAAATACTATTTATCTCAACTTATAATTATCTTTCTTTTGGATATTATAATTAGTACAGGTCATTAAATAAGCCTTAGGTGACCTTTCTTTCCTATTGGTTTCAGTAAATGAAATCGTGAGATTCATCAAGTTATTCTTGGCTTCTTCTGCAAATAATTATTTTATTTTTCTTTAAATAATTGAAAATTTGCCAAACTCAAACAGTTTTATGCACAAGATACTTTTTTGTATTTAGAATCAACAATTCTTTTCCCATATAGCAGGAATATTCTTTAAAACCTTTTTGAGTTTTTGGAGATCTTGGTGGTGATTTCTACTGCTTCTGGTTCTATTGGAACAAAATTCTAATTTTAAAAAAACTTTAATATAAGATAAATCAAGATTTACTTTTTAAAAAGAATACTATTACCTGATGAATATATTCAATCAAGAGTATATAAAGCAGAAATATATAGCTACTTTGCGGTATTTAGACACAAATATAATGACCGTGGAATGATAGAGGGGCCCAAGGATTAAAATAACAACCATTATTTTTTCTCAACACATAATCAGAAACTAATATGTGATGTGTTTGAGAGTACCAAAAGAGAATTTTTTAGCATATCGAAGTTCCAATAAACATAGTAACATACTCTAAGTGAAGTCTTATCGTCATACTATCTGAGACAGGCAGGTAATTTCATTGTTTGGTCCTGATTCATTATATCATATCTTTGCAGCGGCTATCAAGTTTCTTCATTCGTGAGTTTTTTGATTTATAAATATATAAACTCAACCTCTATGAGAAAAAATTGAATTTCAATAAAATCTCACTCCATTTGGTGGGTCTACAAGATTATCCATAGACATTGGGGCTTCTAAAATGGAATCTGGTTCAGCTCCAAGTGAATTGAGGAAACCTAAGAACGCTTTATGAATATTTTATTTTATGTATCCGCTCTATTTCTAGTTTTCCAAAGGAAATGGAGATTTATCTTGAATATTCCGAGCCACACAAATGCTTATCAATGCTTCATTGGCTGCTATACATATGATAAATATTTAATTATTTAATCATTCTAATATACTAAAAAATCTTTTCTCCATCTTAGAGACTGAGTGAATTCCTCAAGGGAATATTGAAAATTGAAAATTCTTCATGGTTATTATTTCTTTGAAACAAATGGACAGTAATCTCAATTTAAATGGGAAAAAGAAGTGCAAATTTAAGATTGAAGCTCTTGTAAGCAGAACGAACTGAAACACCTATGATTTTTACTGTATTTAGACTAGATAAGAAATCCGTGGCTCATAATTTTCATCTTAATAAAAGGAAAAACTGTAAAAGTTGGTTTTGATAGAAGAAAACCCATTTCAAACATGAGCCACAAGTAAAGCTTCCTCCTGGGGTCCTCCTGAAAGCTTTAAGCCATCCCTTTCCGAAAAAAAATACAAACCTGTTTATTTTTATTTTTTAGACCATTCTTTAACTTCCCTACTAGCAATATTTCAGGAAGGAATATCAGGAATAATTTGGGACATTAATTACGCTTCTCCACCCCCCCCCCATTTTTCATAACAACTCCTTTTTTCTCAATATTAACTTTTGATATTTCATTTCAATTTTATTCTTTTAATTAGTTCCTCTATCTCCATTCACCCTTCCATTGAAGTTCTTTTTAATTTATTCCTCTTAAAATAATCAAATCCAAATTTTTTCAGCTTTGAACTTTTTTTGAGCTTCTAACTGTCTTCTTTTAATTATTTTCTTAATTACTCTTCTCTCTTTCTTTTCATTTAATTAATTTCATTTCCTTTCTATTATAAGGAATTTTTGACTAAATCTATATTTCTATATCTTTAATTTTTTATTTTTTTTCATAATTAATCCACCTTGGTTAATTAGCGCTTATAAGTATGTTAGCAGTCCTAGGTTCTCAAACCTCAACACCCAGTAAAGCCAATTTAAACGATCCACCACCTCTTATTGAATGAAGCAAGCCGTTCAAGTTATAATATGTGTTGATTCATTTCTTGGAAGTTTGTGATACAACTTTACTGATTTCACAAAAAATCCATTTTAAAAAAATTTAAAGAATGACTGAGCTGGAAGGGAAAATTTAATTACCCATTTCCTTAGCAATACCAAGAAAACGTCACCATACAAGAAATTCTTTTAGAGATTCTCCAATTTTGTAATATAAAAATTAAAAGATATTTTTCTTTTAATAGTTGAAAGCAATTTTAGCTATCACTTGAGTTTTTCATACCAGAAGTTATCCATTGACATTATAAAAACAGAATTTTTTTATTTTATCAAAAATTCTGATTTTTAAACACCAAATTTGAAATAAGATTTTCTTTTGGTCGCTTCTGTAGGTGTGTAATCTAAAAATTTAGAAATAATTTTTTGACAAGTGAAACTCATATACCATTTACTAAAGATCTTCTTCTTTCATAAAGAACAAATTCAGGAGGTTTTTTCTTGGGGTAGTAAGGCTTCATTTACAAAAGATCTTTTTACCAGCCCAAATTTGGCTGCATTACTTTCAGTATCTGTGCACTTTATGAAAAATCATCTAAATATGACGTCTTTCCTTTCAGGTATTAAGGAATTTGAAGGTAATTATTTTCATTATTATATGAACAGATATGACCTATCTGAACAACCCTGACAAAAATAGGGCTTATCTATAAGTCATTACTCTGGATTTTCACTCAAAAAAATCCTCATCATAGTTCATCAATATGAAATATATCAGAAAATTACTTCAACTGAAATTACCAATTTTCCAGTAATAAACTAATTGGCTTTCAATATTAGCTCAGGAACTCAAGCTTTTACCACAGCCTTTGAGGCCATAGGATGAATGAAACATTTCCTCTAGATTTCCACTAATTTTAACCTTGACTACCTCTAAAATTTTGCACCAACACTAAATCCTAACCTCATTATCCCCTCTCTGGCCCATTTTTAATTGGTAATATTTTGGATCCATATTATGATCTTAAATTCAGGTATGACTATATAATATCATAAATTTATCTTTAAAAATCATATCTTTTCAAAAGCCCCAAAATAAATCATATATCTGTTCCGCAGCTATCTTGGTTTAGGATGGATAAAGGACAAGTATTTTGCAACTTCTTTGGTCACATTTTTGAGCACAGCTTACAAATTTCACAGAAAATAAGTATCCCACAGAGGCTCTTACAGCCAATTCTGAATGCCCAAAACATACAGGAACTGTAACTGATACTAATTGAATGTGAAGCATTAGATATGATCTTACAGTTAGTTATTCTTATTTCTAAAGAGAATCCTATCCCATGTAGGTAAATCTCCCTGGAAATTAATAAAAGAGTCCCATCTTACCTTATTCTAAGCACTAAAATTAAAGTTTCAAGCCTATTTTTTCCTTCTTTACTAATCATTATTGATAGACCCAATATTATTTATTGACACAAGCAGAAAAAAATTTATTTTACCTTCTTATCCTGTGGCACTATGAATAATATATAATCCGTGATACTTAGAGCTACTTTCAGATACTTGGAAGACTAAATATTTCAAATTAATATTTAAATTCATTCTTTCTTGAAAATAATTTTGTTATTAATGAAATTAAAACCAAATTCTTACTTTTATGTACAATTCATTATATTACAAAAACAATTTGGCATTTTTCTCAGAAAAATAAAGCAAAAAAGGAAAAATTCTATTCTTTTTGGAAATACTTTAATGAAATCTGAAATTTATTTATTACCAGTTAAAAATAATTTTAATCTTATTTCAAATATTCATTTCTCATGGAATTTCACCTTGGGGAATCTCTGAGTGAGATTTCTGTAGCTTAACTTGAACTGAGGTAAAATTAAGTTTTTGATATTTATAAGATGAAGATCTTAAGCTGATCAAGATTCAATTTCCACCACACCAACTGTTGTATTTTACATCATTTATTGTCTTTAAGATTAGCTGTTTTTAGGCTAGATTTTATTAGTAATTGAGTTGTGTTCATTGAAGTTGTCACGATGTGCACATGTATTGCATAAGAAAATACTGATAGCCTAATTATAAATTTAAATTAAAATTCTTGTACAAAGTAGTTTCAATTTAATTACATATTTGAAGATTCATTATACTACACTCATTCTTGAATAAATATAAATAGTTGTAAAGAGTAACTTTTGAGGAGGAAAGGGATCTTGGCTCAAAGGGCAATGAACTTACCAAAAGTCCTTAAATCTGTGTTCTTAATTTAAAATTCCATGTAAAAAATCATTATTTTTGACCTTTGTATGATCCACAGGGGAAATTGATCAATTCCTCACATAGCTTTTATACCAATCAGGTCAGCTTCAACTGTTGAAAGTGGTTAAAACTATAATAATCTTAAAAAACCTTACCTAAGAAGATTTATCTTATTTGAATGGTTATTGAAATACATTTTGAGATTTTTTGGATAATCACAGCTAGATGTTATTATAGAAGAAGTAGTTTTACTGGGCTAAAATGGCAGAAAATAGAAAAAACATCTAAAAACAGCCCCTGTTTGGTTTAACCCAGGTTCAAAGGATTTCATAATTTTATTTTATTTTTAAAATATGTTTTTAATTACAGGTTGAAAGTATCCTTTATTTTTGTTGAAGAAACATTGATTTTTAGAAAGAATGTCTTTTTTCCAATATTTTCTTTTATGTGGTAATCTTTTTTAGGATTAGCTTAAATACCTTTAGGTCAATCAATAGTATGTTCTAAATAGTATTCGTAGTAAATTTGAACCTTCAAAAAATTTGAAACAAGTATGCCAAATTATTCCTGTGGCTGTTATAATCATTATAAACCTTGAGACACCCTGAAAGTGAATTAAAGAACCCTTTTTCACTAAAAGTCTTGTCACTCAGTTTGTATATTTACTCTGATCCGTTTGATAAATCTTTTCTCTTTAAAAGCCTCTCATAGAATCTTTTCTCATATTAATTTCTTTAATTCCTTTTTTAAAATACTACATGGGATCCATTCTTGCTAAAATTAATCTTTAGCCTCAAATATCGCATGTATCATACTCTCGGATTCATTTTTATTTTTGGCAAAACTTTCAGATTTTATACTATTATTTTCCTATACTAATAAAGTTAAAGTAATAAATATGGCTTTTTTTCAAAAAAAAATTCATAATTCCTGTTTTCAGTTCCTTTTGTCCTATAAGAAGCTTGAGGGAAAGAAAATAAATTTATTTGTATTCAATTTTTCATATCGATAACTATCATTTGGGGGCACAAACAGGTTTTTTTACCTTTGAATTTAATTTTGATCAATTTTTCTAATCGTTTTCTCAAATTTAAAAATTCCCAAATGCCTACAAAAATTTTTCCTCTCTAAGGAACACAAAAAATTTGAATTATTGATGTTATTTGACATAAAAATTATAATCTTCATATCATTTTTTACTTATAAGCCAAAAAACGTTTTAAACATATTGGGGAAATTTTACTCAAAAAATAACCCCACAATTATCTCAAACAAATTGTATATATATGCTCTTGGAAGGAACCAATAGTCTACAATATCTCAGGATTCAATTATTAGTCAAAAGGAAATGAATTTACCACATTATGAATCTGGAACTACCATTTTTCCTTCAAATAGATCTGACACCACTACAGAAAATTTCAATGGAAATGTACAAATTCCCAAGTAAGGATTGAAAAACTCTTTTTATATCAAATAATATTAAATATTGGGATATATTATCAAGATCTACATTAAATATTACTTGACTGTGATAGGTTTCCTGAGTCATAAAGTCACCTGAGAGTTTTTTAATGGATGAGATCCCTTAATAGAAAATTTGAATATGATGGTTCTTACCCCATATCTTAGGGAAAACAACCCACAAGCAGCCAAATATTTTAAATAAATATGCAGAAACCCCCCATACACTGTGTCTTAGGAATCCATGATTGAGGAATAATTCCCAAGAATAATCAAATTTTCAACAACCATTCTTGGTAAAAAAAAATTTCAAATTTAGTTCTCTGTATTTAGTATAATTTGGTATTGGTATAGAATTTTCTTGAAAACACTATCCATATCTATGCCTGTATATATTAGCTCCAGCCTGTGACTC
Source organism: Austropuccinia psidii (assembly GCA_023105745.1). Lineage (NCBI taxonomy): Eukaryota > Fungi > Basidiomycota > Pucciniomycetes > Pucciniales > Sphaerophragmiaceae > Austropuccinia > Austropuccinia psidii. The sequence goes on from JALGQZ010000016.1 coordinate 11,945,973, forward strand.
AAAATCAGAGCCCGGGAGTTCCATTTAAAATCACCACTAACATTGTACAAAAGAAAGTGGTTAAATACACACCTTTGACCTTTATTAAGCTGAATAAAGGTACAATAAGGTGAAAAAATCAGAAAAACAAGACCTAGAAAATTTGGTTTGTACATGGGTTCATCTGAAAGAGGAAGCTTTCTCCTTCTATAAAAGATTATTCTTATTGCCAACCAATAATGATTAACAAATTTATTAAGGTTGCGAGCTCTTTCTGAGAATAAACCTTAATTTTGATCGCTCATCTATAATCTATAGTTTATATTTCAGACCAATTAATTTGTGTCTTGTATTAAGCCTCTCGAGGAGGGCTATTCAAAAGTACCATTTTCAATACTGTAGCACCACTGGATCAACAGCTACCCTACAAATATATACCTGAACAACATGGAAAAATAGTGCTATTTTTTCAATTCTCATCTATCTTTCACAGTTTTGATGGGAGAACAATAAATTTGCGTATTTCTGGAAGGAAACTAGTATTTTCACATAAAAATTTAACCCTTATTCCTATATACTATGAAGATAAAAATTTATTAGAACTTTTATCTCAGAACAAGAAAATACTATTATACATACTCAAGTCAAATTGTTTTAAGCATGTATCCATCTTGAAAAACTCACTTTAGGGTACAATTTGAGCCATTTTTGAGCCTTGTATCTCTAGTGCATACAAAGCTATTATTTATTCAAGGAAGTAATACCACACCAGCTGGTATTTTGATATACTATACCAGATAATTGAATTATGAGGGTTAGAAGCCATAAAAAATCTGTTTATTGATTTATTACTCATAAATCCAGATAATAAATTGCCACAACTTCCTGTAAAAGGTGAAAATGTGGGATATTCTCCCATATTATTAAATTATGAGGCTTTAAGTCCATTTAATTAGTATTTTGAAGTTTATTACTTATAGTTTGACCTACAAGAGTCCACAAGATGTCATTGTGACATAATTTCATTCATCTTGGACTTGAAGGCACACCTGAAACTTACATTGGCTAAAATACTTACCTTGTATGGGCATAAAAGGTTTAGGATTCATTTCAAAACTACATATGGGCACCCATACAGGTTTTTTGGTTTTATTAAACCATAAAACAGCCACCTTAGCAAAGAAATTCACTTTATCAATGTGGAAAGAGGTGGATAGCCTCTTTCCACCTTTATTTGAGATAAAAGGAGGATTTCCCCCCTCATCTCACCAGATTATTTATGTTGTTACACCATCCTACACAGAATTAACTCTTAGAATAAAATTAGACATAATTGTAATTTAAATTGTTTTTTCAATTATTATGCTAAAAAGGAAGATATTCAGAGAAAACAAGGATCCCAACAGACTAATACCAATTTCTTCTTAAATATTAGACAACTTTTAATTTAATTATCATACTATTTTTACATGTCACAGTCATAGTTTAATCTTGTAACTACCCATTTATATATTTTTCATACAATCATCCTTAAAGTGAGAAATATTGCATTTTTTCAAAATCTTCCTTTTCACTTAAATTCTTTCTTTATTTTGAGACTCACTTTCTTTGCCTTTTTATGTGCTTTTTCCATTCATCTTCAATGGCACCCTTACCACACTATCTCAATTCCTTATTCTCTTTCTTATTATTCTTTATCTTGCGTCTTTTCAGAGATTCTTGTTTTCTAACTGGATTACCAATAATGGGAAATGTGGTATATTGTGGAAAAGCTACTCAGTGTCCTTTTTGGTGTGAATTTTGGGTCCAATTACCTTATTCAAGGAAATTTTTAATGTATTTGGTTTCAAGATATCTTCAAAACACCCAAAAATAGAATTCTTATGGGTTTTTGGCATTGAATCTTTACTATCTATTTGATCTTTTTGTGGTTCTTTCTTTCTCTTTTTTTTATCATTCTCTTGTAATTTTTTGTTGAAATTCCCTCAAAAATTATTTCTTTGATATTTTCTTTAGAATCAAAGAATTAAGAAATTAAAAAATCCTCAGTGACATCAATACCTTTAAATATTCATAAAAACATTATAAAAAGATGAAAAAACAATCCATTACTCTCAAAATGAAGGATTTTTAATGATTTTTATTTTTTCAAGAATTTTGTAGAAAATCATAAAAACAATGCAGGAAAAAAAACAACTTTAGATATCTCATTAATATGGAATTCACCAAGCCCAAATTTCACACTGGATCCAGACTACCAATTCAATCATCAATAATTCCTCACAGAACCAAGTTGAAGCAAAGCACTATTATTAGTTTGGTTACCCATATCTTGAGAACTAATTTTATTCACAGGTCTTGGAAGCACAAACTTGAAATTTCCTCCTCAGTTAAAAAGCCTTATTCAATAAATATTCACAATTTGAAGAATCATCCAATTTAAAAATTTTGATCTAAAATAAGTTTTTTTACAATTTCAAATTCAAGAATAAAATTAAAATATTCCAATCTCATGGAGAATCCAATTTTTTCATCCATGAATCTATGAGGGATTTTTTTAGATAGCTATGAAGGCCTCTATCACTTTTTCCTCAAACAGCTTTTACAATTTAGAGGGATAAGCTCCCATGTACTGGTGAGCTTTTTTAGTCTATTTTTTTATACTTTACTTACAGTAATTGTGTTGGTTTAGTATGCCTCAACACTGATTATCCGAAGATACCAGTTCTTCTGGCCTAAAAGGGAATAATTCTTGGATAGTATATTTTCTTGGATGAAATTAAACAGATCTTACAAGCTTTATACAGAAAGGTGACCATGGGGATTTGGTAGGAATGATGCATCACTTTGGGGCTTCAAGTATTATTTTTACATGAGACCACATGGATTACCACTTTTATATTCAATAAATTTCTGAAGAAATGAAAACCAGAATTTCAAAATCAATATTTAAAAATCTCTTTGTTTATGGAAAAAATTTTTTCTCACATTAATTCCACTAAATTTACTTACCCAATTAACATCAAGATACAATTTTTTCTCCCATATCTCACTATTTTTCTTCAACCATTTTCTTAAGGAATCTATTAGTTCTGAAAGGGCCCACTATAGCTCTGATTCTTTGGAGTTGGTAGTGAGTATATATGATGAGACTTATTGCAGTAATTTTGGTATGTTTCCATTTTGAAACACTGAGAATTACTAATTGGAGGTAATATAATCTTATACAAACTCTGAGGACAGTAAATTCACTTTATCATGAATCAAATTCTAATATTGAAGCCTTAGGAAATCTATTAAAGTAAACCCAAAAATAAATTTTCAGGAGACCAGTAATATATCAAGCCATTATGAGCTTCCAGCTCAAAGACAGGCTTTTTGCTACTCATGAGACCACCACAGAGAATTTCAGTAAATTTTCATTAAATCTTAAACCATATTTTTAGGAATAATAACGGAAGAATTTTCTCTCAACCTGAAAATATTTTCTCAATTATGGAATGGGAATGGGTACCAAATTATCTGAAAATATTTATCCTTCATACAAACAAACTACCTTGGAATATTAACTGGAGTTATTTTTTGGAGAAACTCTAGAGCCATGATGTACCAGGATGGAGATCTTCTAAAAACCACCAAATTTATTATTGACCACCTTGTCTCAGGTGAAATTAAAATACCTTTCAAAAAAATTGACCCATGCAAGGGAATTCTTTTCCTATTTTTTGTATATTTTTTTGGAACCCTATTTTGATCTTTTGACTTTCTAATTCCCTAATTTCTTGGAAATTCCCCGAAATTTATAATCTTGAAAGGTTACTAACCTGATGTTTTTTCCGGAATTTAATTTTTCGGGTCTTGGGTCTGTGTAGAAATATCAAAAAAGGTGTATTTTTTGACTAAACCTCTTTTAATACCTCAATTGAAAAGGTATAGCTTGAATAGCTGGTGACTTTTGAACTAAAATATGGAGAGAATTTGGCGAAGTAAAATACAAAAGTGCTTTACTCAAAAATCCTTGACCAAAATATTTTTGAAAAAGAAAAAACAAATCATGATCTTTTCAAGCTTAAACCAAAAATATTCTCAATGAAAATAATTTAGAAGAATTAGCTTTTTAGGTTCCCCACTTCTGAAAAAGCTACCTATAGTTCCAAGACCAAAAGAATGGCTTCTTTTTAGGACTCTCCAATTTTTTACCGCACTTGCGATAATCAGACCCCCCTTTGGTATTACCCTTTTGATTCCATTTAATGTTTTTTTATGCTTTTCTGAGTTTTTCCATCACATAGGATTCAAAAAATAAATTTTCATGTCAGAAAAATAAAACCATACTCAATATTTCTTGTTCTTGGAGGGCTCTTGACTAATTTGAGGTTTGATTTTATTGGTTTATTTTCTCCGTGTGTTGGAGGTATGCACTGTCAAAGCGTGGCATTTTACTTTTTGTTATATTTTCATTATTTATTATACTTTTGATTTTCGTTTAAATTACATTTTTGTATGCAAAGAAAGTACAGTACTCTGGTTGTTACCTTATTGTATATTTCTTCTGTACCAGTACTGTACTTTTTGCTATTTAAAGAGGAAGTAGCTCGTTGTAATTTGAAGTATTAAATAATAAGAATAATTACTTTCATCCTTGTTGTTGTCATCTTTTTTTTGTATACTCAACACATCATCAGTATCAATTTCTCAGCAATTGAAAAATTATTTTTTTAAAGTGTTGTATTGATTGTCCTTTATTATTCTTATTGTAGCTGTGCGAACCCAGAGGAAAAAAACCTACTGGTTGTATCCCAGCATCTCGTTTTATTTTACTCGTCTTGGTTTTGTGAGCCCAGAGACAAGTATCTACTGGTTGTATCCCAACACTTTGTCTCCTTTGTTGTACTATCTTAGTCATTTCATCAAACAACTTAATTAGTCATTCATTACTAAATCCTGACCATATACCACATAGATAACCATGATGGAGTCATAGTTAGATGTTGTTGGAGCCTTGAACCTGATTCTAGGAACTGATCAAAAGTCCAGAAAAATTCAATATAATCTGAATCACAAGGCTTAGAACTTTATCATTTGATTCTTAAATGAAGAAAATCTCTCATTTATCTCAATTATGCTCAGTGAAGACAATAAAAGAAATGGACAGGTTCTATGGAAGATGATAAAATAAAGATAAATGTCCAATTACATTTCAATTCAATATTTAGTATTTACAAAATTTAGTCAAGTAAAACTCACTACAACTCTATATTTTATCCAAGAAAGTAGAACTATGGTCAGAAAAATGAAATTAGTAGGTTTTAAATTGAAAGCGTCGGCTTCAATCATTCTGGTTCTTAGTAAAATACCCACATAACTTGATTCATTTGTACTAGTAATTTCCCATGGCTTCCAGAACAAGGTATTAAACTTCATTCTTAAAAAACTCGAACAAGACTATGTTCAATTTAGATTAAATGAAGATAGCCATGAAGCCACAACTGCATTCTTTGTTCAAAGAAACAAAAATTCTGCAGTTTTTGAAAAATGAAGAGCCACACATAAGAACACTTCTGGAAGGAATATACCTAAAAAAGACCAAAAAATGACATGGCTCATCATAATGAAGATGAGCCTTAAAATGCCTTCTGACTTGCACCATATCAACAGTAAGGGGAATTTTGGAGGTATGCACTTTCAAAACAGTTAATTTTCCTTTTTTGTATATTTTCATTATTTATTATACTTTTACTTTTTTTTATACAGGAAAAGTACAGTGCTTTTGTTTTTACCTTATTGTATATTTCTTTTGTACCAGTACTATACTTTTTTGGTTTGTGAAGAGGAAGTAGCTCATTGTAATTTGAATTATGAAATGATAAGAAAAATTAATTTAATCCTTGTTGTTTTTGTCTTGCTTTTGTATACTAAAAACTGTGCATTTTTGGGTGAGATTCTGGCTCTGATATTTATGGATATATCAATAATTAACAAAAGATTATTTTTTCTAAATGTTCTAAATTGAAGAAAAACATAGGATTCATTAAATAGAAACAAGAAAATGTGGGAATGAAAAAATATTTTAGTGTTGGTTCAGAGAGAAAAAAAAATTTGGAGGAAGGGAGTGAAATTTTCATTCCATTGGTTCTCCAACCTAGCACTGCTTATGAGCTTTTTGGTATAAAAAATGATGAAATATTATCCCCAGTGTTCCAAGAGGTATGGGAAAATCTTTGAATTACAACATAAATCAGAATACCTTTCAGAAAAAACACCTTGGCTTAAATAATCACACAATGAATGATAAAATGAAACCAAAATACTATGCAATAATTTGCACCAATTATACCATTTGAGACTCTCAAAACAAAAGTAAAAAACATCCCAACCAAAAGTGAAATTTTCTGAATTCCTTCTCTTGAGTTCCTCAATTTATTTACCCAATAATATCAATAGAGTACCTCTTTTTTTCCTTTTTTCGATTAACATGGGACGTTTTCCTTAATAAAATGAATTTTCTTTCCTTATATTCAGTGTTGATAAATTCCGATCTAGTAGGATAATCTATTATTGGATAAAGAATAATAAAAAATAATAAATAATAATAAAACATAATAAATAATAATAAAATATAATAAAATATAATGAAATATAATGAAATATAATAAAATATAATAAAATATAATAAAATATAATAAAATATAATAAAATATAATAAAATATAATAAAATATAATAAAATATAAGCTGTTTCATTTGGGATGGAGTTCTTGTTTTAATAAGGAATACTATTAAATAATACTCCTTTATATTTAATATTAACACAATTATAATTTTCAGTAATGAATTTATATTTTACTCTTGATTAAAATTCAAATTTTTTTAGTTTTTTGTTTCTCTATTTGTAGATCCTAACAAATCTGTTTTGGAAATAAATAAAATAACCCATAATCAAGAATTTTATGAATTTTCAAAGTATTTGAATGAAATTGGCTCAAAGGGTCAGCTAAACTTAGATATTCAAAAACTAAAACCATGCTGGTTTGCTCATAAATAGAAATTTTACAATACACTTCAATGGGAGGCTGCTACAGCCCCAGGATTAACAGATGAAGATAAAAATACTGTAAATGACTTTCTTTGAAAGAATATGAGCATCATTTGGTAATCGTCCAAATGTATGACCCTTTGCAACTTACGATAATGGGATTATTGAGGTAAATCTAAAATTGGAAGCAATATCAATCAGTGACACCAATGATCAATTGCAACAAATCGCTTTTGGACAAAAATGATTTACTAACTCATTCAATAGCAACATCACTTATGATAAAAAGGAGTTTATGGTGGGAATGATAAGACCAGTTTGGACCAACCTCAATCAACTCCACTAAATTTACCTATTCACATTCATTTCAAAAAAAGGCCTCACATGAACAAAGTTCTCCAATTGAATCTTTCTTGTCAAATGGGAAGAGAACTAAGAGTACTTTGACAGTTGACTCAATTAACCACTTAATTATTTCCCAAGACACAGCCATCCTCAAGCACCTTCATTACTCATGTGACAAAGCTCAAAGTGAACAAAAATATTGGCATGATTAGGATGATAGAAAGGCCAAATCTGAATCGGATTGTTCAAATTTTCAATGGAACACCATAAAAATGAGTTACAGTTCAAAATTTATTCATCCATTAAAGCTGATCAAATTTCTGCTGTCAACAAATAGATGGAGAATGGCACAAATTCTAAGTAGATTGAGAACTTTCTCAAGATTACCTTTTTCTGAAATGGGAATTCCTCATAGTCTTTTTTGTTTATTTAATATTTAATTATGTTTTAAAACAGTTATACATGTGTATATCTCACATCATCTTCCTTTTTTTATTTTATCATATTTTTTTGTCTTAATTATACTACTCAATTCCATTCAAATTAATTATTAAATCTCTAAATTTATCTTTTTTTTGTTTCATCTGAGTTAGACTATTAAATTACAAATTTAAATACACCTACTAATCAAAGAAATCTCCTAAAACTTGAGCAAAAACACATATTCTTTCAAACATTTATACTTGTGTATATCTCACATCATCTTCCTTTTTTTATTTTATCATTTTTTTTGTCTTAATTATACTACTCAATTCCATTCAAATAAATTATTAAATCTCTCAATTTATCTTTTTTTGTTTCATTTGAGTTAGACTATTGAATTAAAAATTTCAATACACCTACTAATCAAAGAAATCTCCTAAAATTTGACCAAAAATACAATACCGAGTAAATGAAATTTGTCAAAAAAAACCATTTTCAATTGCTAAAAAGGTAATATGCCAAGGTTATTATTATGAGCCAAACAACTCCTCTTTATTCTTTTACGTAAAAGCTTAGAGCCAGTGCTCAGTACATTTTCTTGTGCATTTTCACATTCTTCCAAGGCCAAATCCTCCTATCCATGATTGAATTTAGATATTATTTTTGGTAATATAAAGCATCCTTTAACCCAATTTATGATGTGAGCCATGCTATAATCTTTATAAAGAAAAACAGCCATAACTCCTTAAAAGACCCCCGTCTGCCCTTAAGCATTCCAATACAATTCTCATTGTGCACCCTTGTATGGGCTAGATAATAATTGAAATCCCTATTGGCTTTTTTATTAGCCAATGGTGACTTGTATTAAGGTATCAAGTATTCATTCTATCAATAAGCCAAATCTGATAATAGATATTGACATTAATGAAAAATAAGCTCCAACAATATACTGAATAAAACACATTAATATCTTTTTCAGAAAATAGACCATCTTGTTTATATATGATAATCTATTTGTAAACTTTTTTTTCACAAAAATATCTATTCCATGAAGTCATAAAACCAGTAATTCTCTTAACACAATCATAAATGATTTAAAAGTTCATTGAGTACCTCTTTTTCCTTTGAAAGAAAGTCTCCCAATCTTTATCAGTTTTTTGATAAATTGGGATTTTAGTCCCATTAATTAACCCAATACACCTCTAAAGCCCTTTCTTTATTTTCATCAATTGATAAATCAGATGATTTATCTTTAAATTTTTCCACCTTATAAACTCTTTATCCAATTTTAATTAATCTTTATGGATAACCCTTCTTTATACCATAATAAATTTCCCTCTTCCAATCTTCAAATTTCTAGATATTTTACCAACTTAACTTATATTGCCATTAAATCCCATTCTCTCCAAATTTATTTCCAATTAATTTGAAACTGAAATTTTCTTATTTCAATTTTTTCCTTATAGTTCAAAATTAGTATTTATTTGAGATAAAAAAGTAATAAAGCCTTCCCTTGATGTCTTAAATGAATATTGAAAACCTTCATCCCTCATTTAAAGAAAAAAAATTTAATCTCAAAACGTTCTGGATTTCTAATAAGTTTATACCTTTACAAATATATAGACTTCATTATTTTCAAGATTTCATCTTTATAATTGTTGTTTTTATTGTTCTTGAAGTCCCGCATGATTTACTAAGTGAAGTGGTTTATATCCATTAGTGAACCTATTGTTTCAATTGTTGTTAATTCTAACAGTTTATAATTCAGTATCTGACTTCTCTCTTTATATTCTTATTTACATTTTTGAATAAAATCTTGAAGGACCTGTTTATTTTTTTGGAAATTTTGGGAATATCTGAAACAAATTTAAATAATAAATTATAAACTTTCTTTCAGATACTATGATTCTTTAATGGTGGATTTAAAACAAAAAAATTCTGGGGCTTTTGAATGAAATTATATTAAAGGGGGAGAATACCAATATTAACAGGTTTTATTTTGGTTTTGCCTTTTTGGGAAATGGTTATGGGAAAGCCCTTTTGAAAAGAAGAAAAAATTCCCCAAATGGTATGGGCATGGTCACAAGGGTAGCTCCCCAAAGAATCCTAATATCATATTACAATAACATGGCATGATAAATGAAAAATAATTTGAAAAAAAACAAACAAAAAAGGCCACTCAGCTTATTAATTATAATAGAGTGGGAAAAAAATTTCCAGTCTTTTATGCATGTCAATTTTTCAACATGGTTAGGTTAAAGTAAGGATAATTGGTATGTAAGAATCTTCCTGCTACCTAAGAAGACACATTTGAATTGTACACTAGTTTCTAGGATATCCAAAGATTTCTGTGTAAACAAAGAAAGGGTTTGAAAAATCTTTCCTTTTTATTTCCAGAATAGTAAGATGTCAGTTTCCTTTGGGCTTTGGGAGCTCTGAAAATTATCTATTTAGTTCTATTTCCATAGTACAGGTTTCTTGTGAGTGATAGTGATATAAATAATAAAATAATGAAGTAAATTTCTAATTCATATTATTTTTCTGAGAAATTGTCTTGTATTTTAAGTTATCTTTTTCTTCTTCTTCAAATATAACTTTTATTTTTTGATAAAAAGTGCCAAACTGGGACAATGTTTAATTTTAAGTCATCAAAAACTTCAGCTTTATGTGGGGATCCAATATTGATTTTCAGATTACTGGTTTCTTCAAGAGTAAGATTTTGATTCATTCTTTGAAATATTTGTTATCATGGTGATGAATTAAGGCATGATTGGTCCCATATCATATCTTTCAGAGACCTATAGAAATGAAAAAAAGAGATATATTAGCAATTAGGATCACAACTTTCTGATATGAACACAGGATCTTACCTCTGAGAAATAAATTTAATGTGCATGACATCTAAAGGGGAGATCCTGATTTATCCACAAGCTATCATTGTGTATTTGTGGAGAGTTTGGATCAAATCTTTAATTACCTGAACCTTCTTTCATTCAAGTGGGGTTATTAAATAATACCCCATATTTTCAGGAGTAGAAAATTTATTATAAGAATCCTTCAACAAAAATTCATTCTGAAGAATTTCATAAGTAGATTTCCATTGGGTTTAGGAATTTTAGCAGAGTCTTGTGGAATTAGTTTTATTTTCCTTATTGTAGATGAGGTTAACAGTTGTTGAGAATTTATCTTGTCTTTGAGGGCTATGTTTCAGGAATGTTGAGAATTGGGAAACCCTTGAAATAATTGAGTTGTACTTTTATCAATGGGCATTCAGAAGTTCCACTATGCTTTTAATAGAAATTGGGCTTTTTTTATTTCCCTCTTTTTGGGTTTATGCCAAGGATTTTTGATCCCCAAGTTCTTTCAGTCCATTGAATTCTTCTAAGTGTATTGTGTAGCCCATGCATAAAACGGCTTGAGTTTTTTCACTAAAACTTGAGGCCTCGTCTTCAAGGGCCTATGCTAAATGGCCAGTAAAATAAGTCTTTTAATTTTTCATTAATGTGGTTATATGGTTCACCCCATAGCAGAAAAGTACACTTATGAACAAGCTTTCAATAAAATCTCACAAGTGATCACCTAATATTTTAAAAAATATGTTTTTGAATTTTTATAAGTGGGGTAAAATGAATCACTTAAAAACATACCTTCAAATTCTTGCAATCCCAAAAGCAGTTAGTTAAGCTTGAAGTATTCATCCAGAAAAAAAATTCTGTTACTTTTGAGCTGTTCCAAAGAATTGGTTGTAAAAGAAATGAATTTCCCTTATCAGATATTAATTTGATAATATGTTCTTTATGGAAGGAAAAAAATTGTTGAAAGGTGAGCTGTCAATGCATTTTTTCAAACTAGAATTTTTGAGATTATGGGCTTTCAGAGTTCCAGAAGATTTTGAAATTGTTAGTATTCTGTCACAGTGAGTGGGAGGTCATTGTCACACACAAAATAAATAAGGGAAGTCTTTAGGGATTCTTGTGAAAGGGCCTGTCACAAACAATAAAAAAGTCAGCTAGAGAAACTTTACCCTTTTTAAATTATTATTTTTGATAAAATTTACAAGGATTCCTTGAGACTAATGAATGCCATGATGGTCATTGATGCTGGTCAGGTGGTGTAATAGTTTGAGATGCTGACTTGGGGATTTTGTACTACCCCTCCAATTTTGTTTAAGTTTCGTGTTGCAGAACTTGCCAACTGGGTTGTTGTAAGAATTTTAGATATTACCGCATATCCAAAAAGCTCACAAAAAAACTTTAAAAAACTTATTTTAATAATAAGAATTGAAATTATAACTTCAAAATAAGTAAAAATGCCATAAAAAGGTATAAATTATTGATTATCTCAGAAACCAATGAATGAAAAAATTAAAATAAATTAAAAAGTTGGATTCCACATAATAAAAACTAAATATATGACTCTTTTATTTCATATATTTAAATCCAATACTTGCTGAGATAACATGAATATATGCACTTTTATTATCAGTGTATACATTCATGGTTTTTAGCTCATATCTCTTAAGTTACACATAATAAAGTTTTTATTTAACAATAAAGTCACCACAAAATAGCTTTAAGAGCAAATATATGAGCTTTATTTGGAAATTTATAAACAAGGTTAAAATTTATAAGGGAATATTGGGAAAAATAGCAATAGCTGTTGACCACTTAAAATCAAAAGGAGTCCAAAATTAGAAAAAAGTGGATATTCAGATTCTAATAGTTCATACATGAATAATTAATTCATTTTTATTATTATATACAGTGGCCCAAAGCATATATTTGGACACTACCTGCACAGATAGCATGCACGCGAACTGCGCCCGATAATTTTTGATTGCTTTCGCTCAAAAATTTTTAGACTCCTCATTTTTCACTTGTCCTCCTTTTCTTTTTTCTTTGAATTTTTTTTTATTTTTTGAATTATCTCCTAATTTTTCATTCTTCCTCCTTTTGTTTTTTAAATTTTTTATATTTTTTTCTTGAATTATCTATAATTCTCAACCTTGACTTGTCCTCTTGGACTTTATCTTTTGTTTTATTTCAAATTATTCACATTTCTCAACCTTGACTTGTCCTCTTGGGCTTAATCTTTTCTTTTATCAAAGATTTTATTTTCTGATTTTGAATAATAATTGTAAGCAAATGTGATTTTTTGGTTTCAAATATTGCTGATTCATTTTTATTTTATTCATGGTATTTCTGTCACATAGATTAATGGCCCCTTATGTTGTTGTCGAGCTGAGGGTGCATATCTCTGGTATGAGGCAATCATGAGTATCCATTAGAGGGATCTCCAATGCCACGTATGTGGCAAAGTCAAATGTTTGGGGTATCATCAATCAATACCAGCAATGAGGCCACTGCAAGAACAACAAGCCTGGTGGGAAAAAAATTTTGGATGACAATAACCATGCCAACATTGATGCATATTTGGTGGACCATCAACAAGCCACAATTACAGAATTGGTGGATACAATTCCTAAGGTGATATTGAGTCGTACCATCTTGGCAAACAATCATGTGTGGCACCCAAGAAACCCTACCTATTTCCAGTTGGTTTTGCTTGTTGCTTGGCATTTTCTCAGCAGCTTAATCAATGGGGGCGCATCATTTGGACAGATTAGTGCTCCTTTGAACTAGGGAAGAAGAGAAACCAGGTGAGAGTATGGCAGACTCCAAACAAAAAGTACAATCTCGCCAATCTGCAAGTCAACCATTGATCTGGCTGCCATTCAATCATGATATGGGCCTGTTTTGTTGGGTCCACCAAGGGACTGCTTGTGTTCTTTAATGGACCACTCAATGCAGAAGCATTCATTGAGAAAGTATATGACCCTGTTCTTCAATCATATGGCAAATTCCCTGTATATTCAAGGCCGTCAAAATATAGCCATGATGGCATATGGGGCCCCCATTCATACAGCTTGGTTTTCAAATGAGTGGTGCCAGGCCAATGCAATCGCAAAGCTACCTTGGCCAGCACACTCTCCAGCCCTCAACCCCATTGAGAACATTTGGTGCAAGATGAAATCACATGTTATCAAGCACTACAACCCACACACAGTTTCTGAATTGTGAGCAGCTATTTTCAGGGCATGGAATGACCTTCCTGCACAGTTCCTTGTGGACCTCCTCTTCCAAATGCATGAATGCATGCAATTTGTAATCAATCAAAATGGAGCTCCTACCAGATGGTAGGCTCTTTATACTCTGCTTTTCAGCCAAATATTCAGGGCACATTCTTATTTTTTTGGGTAAATATTATTGACATTTCATCTTCTTTTCCTAGTTACAATAAAAAATATTATCAATAGCCTAGTTTGTACAAGAAGTGTAATCCATAAACATGCATTACAATAGGTGAAATAAAATATTGAGAAAACAAGCCAGATTTGCTTTTTGTAAATAAGACTTCCAAGAGTGCATCAATCCTTTTTCCTAGAAAATACAGGGGTCCATGTGACCCTGTATTTCATTTTGGTAAAAAAGTGTCCCAATATATGCTTTGGGTCACTGTAAAAGTTACAACCCCATGAAATCATGGTTTGAAGTTCAAAATAGTAAATTTTAACAGAAAAGTGGAGTTACAAGAAAAATAATTGTAAAATAAAATTTTGATTATGTAATGAAATCCTCTTGTAATATTATTATTACCATGTTAATATATCAGAATTAACTCTCTGAATTTCTTTTAGAATTAATAACTTAATATCTATTAAGTATTAAAGTTAAGGTATGAAAATGATTATTTCTGATCAATAAACCTAACCTTGATTTAATTTTAATACTTAAATAAAAAGATAAAACTGGTTTATATTAATATTTTATTATTAAAACTAATATAATTCACAAAAAAAAAACCCTTTTCTAATCTTATTATTTAAACAAATTGGATTTATAATGATAAATTTAAAAAATAAAAATTATATAATAATGAGATAAAAAAAGGCTTAATAATTTTTTAATTATTACCAAACCTGCAAATATTAATTAATTCCTCCAATTTATAACATTATTAAATTTCAACTAAAATTTATTTTGATCGATATAAAAAAGGATATTTATTATAATAAATAAAAAAAAGACCTTTTCTTCTTCTTGTTTTTCCAACTCAAATACAATAAATAAAATAAACATGTAAAAATAAAAATTATTCTTTAATATAAAAAAAACCAAAAAAAAGATTTTTATAAATTATATTAATTAAATATTTAATTAAATTTGTTGATATTTGGAACACCGTCGTGACGCAGTGACCAAAATATCCTTATAGTAAAAGAAAAAATTCATTGTAAATACAAACCTATGCTGAGGCGCGCTGATGCGCCACAGCTGTCTAGTTGTAACTTAAAAACCACTTGTGGTCCAGACCCATTTCTTTTTCCTCACCTCTCATCAATTGGAGGTGACAGATTTTGGAACTGACCAGCGAGCAAGCTTCACTATCTTTGGCCATTTCTCATTAGGTAATGCATTCTTCCCAACCTCTCATCAATTGGAGGTGACAGATTTTGGAACTGACCAGCAATCAAGCTTCTCTATCTTTGGCCATTTCTCATTAGGTTAAAAGCCTTGCCTCTACCAAGCTCTAGCAATAGGCCGCCTTAAGGATGTTGGTTTCAACCCATTTGAAGAAAACAGCAGACAACAATGCAGAAGCAAAACCTCTCTCCAACAAGGAGGTGTATTGGTACTAAATTCTTTAAAGTTGGAAGTGTTATCCCTCAAATTGGCACCCACCTCCGATGCCTCCAAAATGCAATCACTACGTATGCCACTATCCTCACTTCTTCCAGCTTCTTCCCAGCTAAGCTCATCCGCATATGAACGTTTCATACAGGAGCCATACTGCACAGCCAATTGTTTTGACTGTCTCCAAAGTGATGGCGCAAATTTTCCTGAATGGGTGGCATGTCTTAATTGGGTACTCTGTATTTCTTTCAACTCAGAAATGTCTGTCAATGACTCACCTTCATTACTTGACAACTGCACACCTCAAGGAAATAGGGTGATTTCTCATTTCATCAATGTCACCCTCCCTGCCTATTTTGCATTGTGTATTGGCATCATGCCATTGTGTGCGATGGAAAAGAATTTTTTGATGCTGTGAAAGCGCAATGCTTCCCAGGAAACGATTTTAAAAAACTCAAGGTTGTGCGCGACCTACTCAATACCCTGATTGAAAATGGCTCTGGCACACCAAAACCAAACAGCACAATTGTTCTTACCCTACAACATAGCTTTGCAATATTCAATAAGCTGGGCATTGAAGCCAAGGAGCTTGAAGGTACACTAGCTCAGGCTTCATGCCACGTGCCACCGACACTTGACCAGGTGGCATTTGATCAGCTTGTTACAGCAGCAATTCTCTCAAAAGGTGAAGAAAAGCCATCTTTGACTTTAGTCATATTGAATGTGTTTCAAAACAGACCGGACACAGCACAACTTCCATTGCCATTTGTCTACTGTGTGTCCAACCCCAATGTACTCTTGGCCAAGATCCCCTTACTATGGCCAGCAAATGGCTTCAACTAGTGACATACACTGCCCCCTGATCACCTAGCTGAAAAATTTGGTGGTGCCTCTTTCCACTGCGGGCAAACTGGTCACTGGCCAGCTGACTGTCCCCACACCAGCGGCATTTCAAATAGAAATTGCTGTGCTCCTTTGCCAGCAACTTTTGGCTCCACAAGACCAATAACTCCCAACCACCAAACACCACAAGGGTCAACCTCTCACTATCACCGGGAGAGGGTGTCCCAGGTTCAATTTTTTGAACAAAACACGTATGGCAAGGTGTTGATTGATACTGGTGCATCTATTCACCTATCTGGTTCTGCTTGTTTTGAAATATATTCCCCCATTTTGTATTTTTTTCACCAACTCCAACTCATCTATTACCATCTCCCATATGACAACTCTTAAAATCCCTGTCAAAAGTGGCTATGTCATTGTTCACAACATGCCATTCTCAAATAAAATATCAGGCACAATCCTATCCCTAGGCCATCTGTGTAGAGCAGAAGTCATGCCATTATTTAGCCATCTGAAGCTATCACTGCTTGTAAAACATACTGTTTTCACCACCAGGTTTATGAATGATTTCTGGTGGTTGAACATAGTGCAGAAGGAAGGTAAAAGTGTGTCTGCGGCTGTGACCCCTTCATCTTGTTTAATTGAAATGAATCCAATATCCCCCCCATCTTCCATGAGTTTAGGCTTGCGTGAGTGGCATGAAAGACTAGGGAATGCTTGCAAGAAGGTGTTCGTTTCCTTCCTTAGGCAACATTTTCCATTGTTTGATACTAAACAATGGCAGCTGTTCTATTGTGAAGTATGTGCAAAGGCAAAGAGCACACATCGGCTAGCAAGGGCCCATACCAACATTCCAAAGGAGAAACAGTTTGACCTATTGGTTTCAGACATCATGGGTCCATTTGGGACCAATGCACAAGGTTTCCACTATATCTTGACAGTATGAGATCATGCTTCCACCTATAGCATTGTGTACCCGCTCAAGTCAAGGTCCAAGGCCCCCAAGGCTATTATCAACTCCATCACTCAGCTACAAGTGTGACTTCATTTAACCCCAAAGGGACTATGAACCAACAATGCAAGGGAATTCACCAACTCCCTCACTAAGATGGGAGTAAGTTTTTTTCCCTCACTGCCCTACTTGCCACAGGAGAATGGAGAAGCTGAGCGGCTAAATAGTACTCTGGGGGATATGGCAAGAGCAATGATGACTCAAACTGATATGCCTACCCGTTTCTGGCATTACGTGTATGCCTTGGCCTGCTACATCAACAATTGCATCCCAAACTTGCAATGTGCTAACGCCTTTCCATACCAGGAACTATATGGCTGGGTGCCATCAATAACTACCCTGTACCCTTTTGGTGCGGAAGCTATCATACACCTGCCTCCAAATCAACAAGAGAACAAACTGGCACCAAGAGGAATACTGTGCAAACTACTGAAGCCCCTAATGATGCGAGGATGGTTATTGTGGGACTGGAAGGCCAAAAAGCTAATCCAATTGGCAAGCATAATCTTTCCCCAGTTCCAGATGTCAAAGATATTGGCAGGACAAATGAGGAAAGGCACTTTAGCTCACACCCTGAATGTGATGGTCCTTGGTGAGGTACCAACAGAAAAATACCTTTCCACCAAAAACAAAGTGATATCATCCCTGCCCCTGGCCAAAGACATCAACATCCCAGAACACCTAGGTCAGGCTCTTGGTGGCCCCCGTCAAGGTGACTGGAGAAAAGCATTCATGGTGGAGTTGGAGCAGATAAAGAATAGGGATGTCTGGGACGTAATCAACAAGACACCGGGTATGACAACAATCGTCCACTGGTGGGTTTTTGACATCAAGCGCAACAACAATGGCATGGTAGAAAGGTTCAAGGCATGGATGGTAGCCCATGGAGACATATGCCCCAACTGCATCACTTATGTCACTTTGCCTAATTTTAGAAACAGAATGCCTGAATCACTGGCAAGTGTCCTCTTTTGATGTCAGTGGCGCCTACCTATACAGCCCCTTGGAGGAAATGGTGCTGCTAGAACTTCCCACCATTTTCCTACCACACCTTAAAAGCAAGGTACTCTGACTGAAGAAAGCCCTGTATGGCATGAAGCAGGCGGGCAGGTGTTGGTGGATATTCCTATCTGGGATTTTGTGGCCACAGAGGTCAACCAATCCCTCTACATCTTCCGCAGTGATGAGGAGGTGATCACCATATGGATACACATCAATGACAGTGTCATAACGTCCAACTCGCCAGAGGCTGCCCTATGTGAAGAGCTGGATATCAAGTGGTCCAACCACTTGACACACATTGTTGGTCTTGACTGTGTGTTTGGTGAAGGTGAAGTAACCATCACACAAGAACACTTGACAAACAGCATATTGGAGACCTATCCATGACAAATAATACATCAAAACACACCCCTGCCAGTACTACCAGCAGGCACTGGTATCACAAGAAGTAGAGAACTAGACCCAACACCATACTGATTGGTGGTTGGGTCCTTGGCCTACCTTGTCAGTGGTTCTAGGCCTGACCTAGGTTTTGCAATCAACTACCTTTCCTGGCACTCAATAGGTCCAAAAGCCAAACACTGGTTTTTATTGGACCATGTGGTGGGTTACCTGCTGAAGACCCGCAATCATGGCATATGCCTGCGTCCAGAGAAACTTGCTCTCAGCTTATGGAGCAATGCAGGATGGGGTGGTCAAATGCTCCCAATCTGGGAGATGCACCAATTCACTAGAGTTCAAAGTGGAAGACAGTGGTAGCACCATCCACTTGTGGCACTGTTGGAGTCAACCCAGCATCTGGTACAGGCAATAAACCAACTCACACAACTGACAGGAAAATTTGACAAGTCAATTTTTTGCAACAACCAGGCAGCAGTACAGGTATCAATCAACAACCAATTGCGGAAGTGCATGAGATACCTCAACAGGGATTTTTTTTGTGAATGACACCATCCACAAACACAACATCAAGGTCTCATGGGTAAAAACGGTGGACATGCAGGCCAATGCACTAACAAAATGCCTCTCAGGACCAACACTCCATCAAGCTCTACCTTTCCTTGGGATCAAGGGTAACAGTTAAATTTTTTGGGGAGGGTTTTGAGATTTGGAACACTGTTGTGATGCAGTGACCAAAATATCCTTATAGTAAAAGAAGAAATTCACTGTAAATACAAACCTATTCTGCGGCACACTGATGTGCTGCAGCTGTCTAGTTGTAACTTAAAAACCGCTTGTGGTCTAGACCTGTTTCTTTTTCCTCACCTCTCATTGATTGGAAGTGACAGATTTTGGAACTGACCAGAAATCAAGCTTTGCTATCTTTGGCCATTTCTCATTAAAATTAAATTAAATTAAATTATTCTATTTTAATTTTTTTTTTTTTAAAAAAAAAAAAAAATCATATAAAATAATAATAATAATAATAATCAATTTATTTTTTTATTTATAAAAAAAAAAAAAAAAAAAAAAAAAAAAAATTTAAAATTATTATTATTTTTTTTTTTTAAAATTTTTAAAAAAAATTTAAGTTATTTTATTATTATTATTATTATTAATATAAATAATTTTTAAATTTAATTAATTAATTAATCTATATATATATATATATATTTGTAATATATTTATTAATATTTATTAAAAAAAAAAAAAGAAAAAAAAAATTATTTATTTATTTATTTATTAAATTTTTTTAATTTTTTTTTTTTTTAAACAAAAAAAAATAAAAATAAAAATTAATTTAATTATTTTATTCTTATTTAAAATAATAATAATAATAATAATAATAATTTTTTTTTTTTTTTTTTAATTAATTTTTAATATTTTTAAAACTTTTAAAAAAAAAAAAAAAAAAAAAAAAAAAAATTTATTTTTTAACTTGATATTTTTTTTTTTTTTTTTTTTTTTTTTAAATGATTATAATCAAAATTTGAATATATATATATTATATATATAATTAAAACTTATAATAATAATAATAATAATTTTTTTTTTTTTTTTTTTTTTTTAAGAATTTAAAAATTTAAATTATTTAGATTAACTTTATTAAGATTAAATTAAATTTTTTTTTTATTAATTAATTTAATGATTTGAAATTATTAAGTACTTAAAAAAAAAAAAAAAAAAAAAAAAATAAATTAGTAATTTTAATTAATAAAATAGAAATAAAAAGAAAAAAAAAATTTGAACCAAAAAAATAATAATAATAGAGATAAGTAATGGAAGATAAAATATGAATGAATGGAGAGGAGGAAGAAAGAAATTAATTGAGAAAAAAAAAATTAAGAAGAAGAAATGATGGAAAAAAAAAATTGATTGAGGGAGGGGGAGGGGGAGGGGAAGGAAAGAAGGAATTTCATGTGTTCTACCCAAACCCAAAAGTTTTGGGATGGTAGAAACTGAGCCAAAAAAAAAAAAAAAAAAAAAATATAAGATTGGGATAAGGTTAAGGCCAAGGTGGCAAAATTATTCATGGGGCTCACCCTACCCTTAGAGTGAATAATTTTTCAGGAAATCTCTCACAAATTGAAATGAGATTTCTTTGAATTAAAACAAGGATTCATCAATTTAAAATGTCAATGATTCAATTACAATGTACACATTAATGAATCTTTTATTTCTAATACCTAAGGTTTTGAAAACATCTTAATTTAATTAATTTTAACTTTTCTGTAAAATGTATATTTAACTTAAATATTATTAATGATTTTTACATTTAAATTTAAATCATTTTATTTAAAATTTGAATCCTACTACTAATTTTTGAATTGATATTATAATTATTATTATTATTTTCAGCTAAATAACAAAAAAAAAAAAATGAAATTAAAAAATAAACATAAAATAAATAAAATAAAAATAATGTTAAAAAAAATAATAATATTTTTTTATTATCTAAATTATTTTTTTATTATCTCTTATCTCTCTCTCTTTACTTATTTTTTTACTTTTTATTCCTTCTATTATTAATTTTCTTTTTTAAGAAAAAAAAAAAAAAAACTACAATAGAAAGTTTAGTTAAATTAAATTTTAGTTTTAGTTTTTATTTATAATTTTATATTAATAATTAATTAATTAAAATAATAATAAATCAATTTTATTTTTAAAAAAGTCATTTTTTGAACCTGAAAAAAAAAAAAATCTATAAAGACCAAAAAGTGTTTTTTTTTTTTTTCGCCAAATTGAGGACAATTCCATGACATGCAGAGCTCCGTCATATATGTTTTTTTTTAAAAAAAAATGGTATTATGATTTTAAATGAGTCACAATATTTATTTTATTATTATTATTATTTTTAAATAAATAAATGAATGGAATCTTTCATGAAAAAAGAAGCTTAAAACCCCCAAACATGTCCTTACATCAATTTGCCCGCCCCTTTCTCGTTGTTATACCCTTGTGTCTTGATTGAAAATCCATTCTTCAATCAGGAATGCATAAGCCCTTCACTTTTTTCAAAGTCCTTTGACAAGTCAATAAATTAAAACAAACCTTCGCCAAAGGATTTTTCATCTTCCATATGGATACACCTCCAATTCCAAGCGATTCTTGCACTGGAAGGAAGGGCAAAACTTTGGGCCTTTATAATAGTTTGCTTTGTGCAGCAGAGTATAAGCGCCGTTCTCTAGAAATGTCTGCATGACTTCATAAATAAGCATCTATCATTCATTTCTTTATTTCTCACTAGTTTTAGGATCTTCGAATAAACTGTAATTAAAATAAGACAATAATATTATCTGGGATTTCTCTAAAAAAGGAACAATTCAAAAATGAAAGAATGAATGGAATATTATATTTAAAAATACTATGACAATAAAAAGAAAACATCACGGTGCCAAGCAAAGAGATAATGCGACAGGACACTGATGATATATGACGACCGTGGTTAAAACAATCCAAACAAACCATATTTTTCAGTAAGAACATCGACTTTGTTTTAGCTTTAATAATATCCAAAACGAGCTAACTATACTGAATCGAACCATAAACTCTGCAAAGCACTTTAGTCTAAGGCAAAAATGAGTCAATCAAACCGTTGGAGACTTGCGAATTACTAGCCTTTACTACAGAAACTTGCATCAAGTAGGGTGAAACGTCCATCAGATATAGTAAACACTAGTGATGGAAGGAACTACTGCAAAAAAATGCTCATGATAGACAGATCTTTTATTAAAACATTACAACGTTATCCGTTATCATTCGTGTCTTTAACAAATTTAAAAAAAATCTCGAGGGGTAAATCATGGGAAGAGTGTGAAGCATAAAAGAAACACAGGAATCAAGACTAATATATCAAAAGCGCTTCCAGGTTGGTATAATAAGCACATTTTTTTTTCAGCGTGAGCTTCTTTGGTTTGAACATTAAAAAAACATGCCTTTTGATCATTGCGGCAATGCTATGCAAGGGTTTACATGGGCGGAAAAGCATTAAGGAAATTGGGTCCTTTACATAAAAGAAGCATAAGCGTTCGTTTGGTGTTCCCGACCCAGGCTCATGCCAGCATAGGCCACAGGAATGGGACCTGTGAGACTTGAAGTCGACCAAGGCGAAGTAAATCCAGGGGACGTAAGTTGACTTTGTGATGAGGGATGGAGCTGATTATGGTGGTGATGTTGAACTAGTGGAAGAGTGGAA
This sequence comes from Austropuccinia psidii, assembly GCA_023105745.1. Taxonomy (NCBI): domain Eukaryota; kingdom Fungi; phylum Basidiomycota; class Pucciniomycetes; order Pucciniales; family Sphaerophragmiaceae; genus Austropuccinia; species Austropuccinia psidii. Next base: position 11,968,942 of record JALGQZ010000016.1, read on the forward strand.
GCACCTCCTACGACGTGATTAGCGCTTAAGAATGATGACCCAAGCCGGCCATCTACCAATGGTTGCATGTGATGTGACGTATGATGAGGGGAATTTGGTCCAGTGAGGTGGGGCGGGGCAATAAAGTAACCCCCAGACATTAGTGGCGGGTGGAACGCACCAGCACCTCCTCGAATCGAATCCAAGTTTTCGCGTTGAATCTTACTTTGAATTCGTTTACCATAGGGTGTATTCCTAATCATGGCTACAAAAGTGACAAAAAAAATAGATAAGAATATTATTGCTGAGATTAAAACCCAACAAGCTTACGTAAAATGGGTCGAATGTTGTCAACAAGCTGAGCTCGTTGTGCAGGATCCGAATAGTCTAGTGCAGTTTGGACTACATAGTTGGCACTAAAAGAAATAGATCAATAAACTCATGGGACAATGACATGGAATATTCTATAAATTAACTCACAAGCTATCACGAAGAAGACGTTCTAATATTTGACGGCCAGATAATTCTTCCACTAAAGCACGTCTGCCAGCAGGATCGGAGACTCGAATGCACTAAAACCGAGGGTGAATAATTAATTAAAGATGATATTCAATGTTCACTGATGCTGTAAAACGCACCTTTTCTACTACATTGCTACTAAACTTTTGCATAGACAGAGCACACACATTGCCGAGAAATTGACGGACAATTGCTTCAATAAAACGACTATCGTTGAGGTCCAATACATATTGTACAACGTAATTCCCCTAAGCAATAAGAAATGCAAAATAATTAGCAATATGAATAATTTTTTTGAAGGACATGACAACACAGTGAGTGATCACGAGACTTACAAATGGATCTTGGACTAGGGTCAGAGAATTATAAGTAATCTCTGTGACAAGTTGCATTCTTTGTGATTCAGAAGCATGATCAATGCACCTCTGTAAGACACAACAGCCGTGTCGATGAGTCGCAACCTCTATACAATTGGCGGCGACGGCGTTGTAGATGAATTGGTTATCCTCTGGCGGTAAATGATTTAAGCATTTTTGAATGACATGATTCCCATTCAAGTCCTTAATGAGGGTGACGACGTTCATGTTAAGAGCGAGCATTAAGCTTTGAACTTGACGTTGAGTCGAAAGAAAATCAATCATCTTTTGAACGGCGCGAGTTCCATGCATATTCAACGAGATTGAAACCAGCTCGCCACTAATGGACTCGATTAACAAGTCTCTCTGGTCATCAGTACTATATTCTAAAAGCTTTTGTGACAAGTAATTACCAAATGCGTCTGTGATTGTAAAACCGAAAACCAACAATGATTAATATAAAAGTCATGGGTCCCTTAAGCTAGATCAAAACAAACCTGTCATCAGTTCCCCAAAATGAGGATAAATCTCGCTAAAAATCATGTCACGGTGCGTTGGATCACCTTCTTCTAATTTTTTTTGCAAAAACCGACAGCCGTGTTGGTCCTGTGTGGTAATACGACGAGGAAAAAAGGGAAACCCTTTTCGTAAGAAAACTGAACCCGAGAGGCTATGATTATTTCTTAGAGCTAATTCCTACCTTACAAAGGCCAAACATATCTCCTTGAATATCTTCCAGGCGGATATTAGCAAATCGATTCGTCTCAGGATCCCGGCGAGCCTTGCCTAAATAAAGTTGACTATTATTGCTGTTAGGCCCAAGCCCGTTAACATAACCTTCAGGACTTTCAAATCCAAAACCAAGACTAGATGTCTTTGTTCCTCCCAAACTACTAGAGCCATATGGGCCAAAGCTATTGTCAATCGGATTATTTCGATTCAGCCCATAGGTTGCAGAAGCGAAATTCCCGTTATCAGAAGTGTTGGACCCGAGAGGAAGAGGCGAAGATCTAAGCGGATTAAAATCTTTTCCAGAATAATTTTTTCCCAAAACATTGTGAAGATCGACGGCAGATGTGGGAATCAGAGAAGTTTTTTTATCTTGCTGGGATGTCACTGAAATGGGAGCATTGACAATCACACTAGGCGTAGGCTGAGTGGGACCATTTGAGGCGCCTACAGGGACCAAGGAACTTTTGCGACCAGCGAGACTGGAAGACGTCCTACTAACTGATGTTCCATTCAGATGAGTTACTCGCGCAAGACGGGGAGAGGCGCCTCTTTCAGAGACTGGGGAATTTCGAGAGTCAGGATGAAGGGAGGGTAAAGAGACTTGAGGTTGTGCCAAAAGGCGTTTTCGATCGGTATCAATAGTTTCGTTTGGCAGGTGAGGTAAAGGGGTAGGGCGATAAGTGTTGGGCGAGTCAAATGGAGACCAGTCCGTACCACGGGAAGTTGTGGTGGGTCGAATAAGATTAACGTGACGTGGCGGAGTCTGTGCTAAAGGAGCCAGATCAAGAGCTGCAGACGACGCCGAAAGCTTCAAGGTTGATATGATTAGTTTAGTCCAAAAAAAAAAAAAAGAGAATCAAAAAAGTGTGGAAGAGGAAGATACCATTCCAGGAAAACTGTCTCTGCGCACTAAGATGGGAAATTTGTCATCATCGGTGTTCATTTGCAGGTACTTGCCACCAAAAGTGGCGTCTGTGAAAAGGAATTAGATGAGATATCAATATGAAAATTTGATGGGGGAGCTCAATGAACTGACGTTGTAGATCAGTTTCTAATTCATCGTCAAAAAGAAAGGATGTTACGGATGGAGCAGCATTATTGATTGTTGTGCTTTTAGTAGGGCGACCAGCGAGTTTGGCAGAACCAGACCTAGGATAATCAAGCCAAAAGGTTGGTCGATGATTAAACCAGAGATATTCAAGAATGTTGAAAGACTGACATGGATAACGGATTATCTGGACCTAAACCCAATTTGTCTAATCCAAGTGTTTCCTTATCTTGACCGGAATGACGGCGACTGGCAGGAACGCTTTTTGAATTATTGGCAAACTCTCTGAATGAACTTAACTTTGATATGCCAATGTTGCCAAACTTGCCGCCATCATGATACAATCTTTGACGGTTGGGATCAGACGCTCCAATGATGATCTGATCAACATCATCATCAGAACGAGGCGGGGTTGTGGGAGCTGAAGCGGCCACCCCCAGTAATTCACGCTCTTCAGATTCGTGTTGAGCTTCCAAAGCACGCATCTAGGATAAATCAAGTTGAATTAGTAAAGAGTTGTATTAAACGTGTGATGAAGAGAGATTTTAGAGAATATAAGAAAACGATTTTACTTGAGCAGCAAATACTCGCTTTTGCTCTGCCCTCTGCCTTTCATGTTCTGCTCTCTTTTGTTCAAGACGCTGGTGGGAAGAATAAAGATGAGAAGGTTTGAAGATCCAAAAAGAAATGAGAGGACTAGGATAATGGGTACATACAGAGTTGACTTCGGGTGATGTTCCAAGACGAGTTGTCTAGATATGGTAGGTAGGAAAGCAATCAGTCAGATTAAAAATGATCGAAGAGTTGAATTTTAAGATGAGCAAGTCAAGTAGATGGCATTTCAACATCTTGAAGACGTATTAAAGTGCGAGCTCAAAAAAAAGGGCAAATAAATTTAATTTTTTTTAAGACGATTGGCGGCGACGCAACCCATTGAGCACGCACCGAGTCAGCTAGGTCCAAAAAGTCGGTTTTACTTTTGGTGCGACTGTGATGACCGGTTTGACTAGGTTTCGTGATCGAAAGATCGCCGCCAGCACCAAATAAACCGATACCACGTCTAGGAGGGAGTGCGTCCATTGAGGCTGAGAGGTCTTCTGCCATGAGGGAATGGGTGAGTGGTTGATGAAGGGAAGAATTGTTGCTCATGATGAAGTAGTGCGATCTGAGTAGATTGGGTTGAGGCAAAAGCTAAGAATTACAATCCAGTATTCCAAAAAGGAAGCTTTGACGCTACAAGTAAAATTGAATAATGATTAGTAGTCACGATCCAACCGAAAGATAGAGACTGAGAAAAAAAAAAGAAAAAATACAAACATAGAAATGAGCCAATGAAGATGGGGTAGATCTTGATGGAGAATAATGGTAAAAAAAAAAAAAAAAAAAAAAAAAAAAAAAAAAAAAAAAATTAAATAATGATCGTGTAGAAATCAATCTGCCAAGATTCAAAATCCAAAACCAAATGATAGGATAAAAAAATGATGAAAAGGGTAGTAGTAAATTAAAATGGAAGGCTATAAATTTATTTTTTGTTTTAAAAATGATAATAAATAGATATATAATGATAATTTTTATTATTATTTTTAAGAAAAAAGATGAGTTGATGATTAAATTTGTTTTTGATTTGATAATGATTTTTAAGATGGAATAGATCAGACAAGTTTTTTTAAAATTTTAAAAAATCTTGAGTAAAATTGTGAGAGAATGAAGAAAGCTATAAAAAGAAGACAAGAGTGAGTGAGTGAGTGTTTGAAGTGGAAATGTTGTGGTTGTGGTTTTAAATTTTTATTTTTATTATTTATTCTTTTTTAAAAGTGAAGATTGAACAAGAGTTACAGTAGTTGGAAATTGAATACAGTACTAAATTCATCAAATTTTTTTATGTTAAACTCAAGTCGGAGAAGTTGTACTGTATTTCTTAACTCAATAAAGATTCAATTAATCAATCCATCAATCAAATCATACAGTCTATGAGTAGTGAGTCAACCCAAATTCTAGTACAGTTATATAATAAAATCAAATAAAATTAAAACAAAATGAAATCAAATGAAAATACTATATATTTTCATTTTCTGTTGAAATTGGCTTTATTTTACTTACTTTTTAAGATTACTGACAATTAAATATTATTTAATCACCAATCACCGCCGTTTCGACTTTAGCTCACGTCTGAATTTGAGTCCAAGTCTGAGTCTGAGTTGTGTGTACTGTAGTGTACAGTACAGTAGAACAGTACAAGTGTACAACAAGAAGAATATAGTACACTACTACACTATAACTGACAATCACTCAGTCAAATTCTGAGCCTGATAAAGGAGAGTAAAAGACTTAAGAGATTCACCAAAGAGACCTAAAAAACTTTTCAAGTGAATCAAATTGGTGATGAGGTTCACTTGAGCCTCAAGCGACTTGTGGTTAGAGATTCCTTCCGTAGGTATTATGCATAAATTTCATTCAATTTAACCCTGTGCTTCCTTCAGTTTGTAATCTGTACAGTACTGTACTTTACTGTACTGTACAGGTACTACACATGTGTGCTGCTGTCTGTGTATTTGTGTGTACCATACTGTAATTCAGTAAGAGTCATGGCTGTACCGCGCTGTATTTCAGTTGCAGTTGTACAGTACTGTATCTCAAGTTCTCAACACAGATAGCTCAGCTGTACAGTACAGTACTGACTGTATTCAATGGCTACCAGCCAGAGTACTGTACTGTACGGTTTGTACACTTTACTAGTGCTGTATGCAGGCCTTCTTGCACTACGATACAGTAAAGTATGTCAAGACGCATTTGATACGTGTACTGTACTGTACTGTGGGTACTGTACTGTACTGTACTATAGTATATGGGATAGGATGATATTTCCTCATGCCTGCTGACGACGTCGAAAGAACGTCTGTTATTTCTTTCAAGAGATCTAGAGATGGTATTCTTGATGACGTCCTCTCCGACTTGGCCTTAAGCTTAGCTCAAATTATGATTTAAATTTTCGATCTTTAATTTTTATTTCTTTTCTTTAATAACGTCCTTTTAGACTAACTCCTATTTTTCATCCCAAAAGCTCAAAAATCCATCTTAAGACTCTCTTAATAATGTGATCGCGTAAATTATTTATCCAAATTCTGTCATAAAACTTTAGATTAATTTGACACCCTCATCGACCTCACACCAAACTTAACTGTAAATTAGCTGAATGAAGATTAATGAGTTTTTCATCTCAAGTTAATTGGCCATTTAGAAAATCATTTTTAATTTAGTAGCCTAAAGTGCATGTACACAGTACGATACAGTAGGGTACAGTACAGTTTACTTGACTACATAACCGAGTTTTCTGATAAGTTCTTGATTTAAAAATAAAAAATCTCTTAGTAATTTCCCTATTGAGATATTTTGAGTACAGTACACAATCGAGCACATGAAACTGTTTGGTAAAAAAAAAAAAAAAAAAGTTACTTGACAAACCAACTAACTACAGTAGACTAGAGTTAAATAACTTTAAAGAATTTTAATCACCAAAGAGATTATCAAAGATTTTTATTTTTTAGCTCAATTCTATCTACCATGAGATATGGAGAGCCAGTTTAAGCCACGTTTCTAATCAAATTTAATTCAAGAAATCTTTTATTATTAACTGGTCATGATAGTCTTAAGATATTCTCAAGCCTAAATCATTAAATTTAGTTTTAGAGTAGTCAAGTATCCTTTAATCCTTCCAATTTGAACTTGTTCGCTCGTTGGCTGGTTAAAGAGTACCAAAGCTCAAAAAAATTTCTACTAGAAAATTATCAAAGTTACTTAAAACTTTAAAAATCAATTTTAGAAATTAAAAAAATTAAAACTAAAAATCTAAACAAATATTATTATTTTAAAGCTAAGTAATATTCTAACTGGTCTGGGAAGCCTTTATAAGAAGACAAAGATGAATTGAGTCAGTCACTGAATCACTGATGGATATTGAAATAAATTCAATCAATCTAGCACATGGCTTTGGTCGGTATCACTTAACTGATCTATACTGTAATGTAATGTAATGTAATGTAATGTTGTACTGTACAATAAAACATTCTACATCTCTCACAACTTAGCAGCCCAAAAACAACTATGCTCAATCTGAGTTGACAAAAAAAAATCAAACTATCTAGTCTTTAGAATTGTAGAAAATGACCTTAATTCAACCGAAAAAAAAAACAAGTTCAAAACAAAGGATAAGCTGTTAAACTGTTGAATCGTGCTCAAAATAGTTTAGATCCATAATTGTGTTCTTCTTAACCAAAAGAACTTATACAACTCTACTAAAGAGCTTGGGGTGTAGTGATAATACTAAAAATTCTCTCTCAACATCATGGCGCTAATGTGATTTAACATACACAATACTAAACCACGCTTTTTTTAAAGATTAAAAGCTTGACTAAACAAAAAATCATCAACCATAGAAGTTTATTTTTTAAAATATTACTGCTATGATCACAAATAAACAAACAAAAAATAAAACTCACATGAAAAGTAAATCTCATAAATAAAGATTTCAGAAATAGAGTTTACCTGTTAATTTCTCTTAAAGTCTTGGTTATTTTTTTTAAAAAATAAAAATAAAAAAATTAAAAAGTTAATCATTATCTCACTTTTACTTACTGTACAGTACAAACTATTATATCTTATATTTATCAATACAGCGCAAAGAAACTAAAGCTTAAAGCACTTTTTTACATTTTAATAAACAAAAAACTAATGGTTTAAAATCTATTACTTTTGTTTTTTTTTTTAACTTCTTGGTTATTTTTATCAAAAATTAATAATCAAAATTAAAAAAAAAAAAAAAAAAGGTTTTATTTATTAAAATAAATAAATTAAAAATTAATGATAATTATTTATTTATTATCCAATCTTTTCAAATAATAATAATAATTAATTAATTGATAATTAGTTTTACATTAAGTAGATAATTAATTTTTCATATAAAATATATAAATATCATTTAAATTTAAATAAAAAAAAATATAAATAATAATCATTAAGTTAAAGAAAAAAAATAAAATAAAGAATAAGTAAATAGGAAATAAATAATGAATAAAAAAGAGAGAAAAATAAATAAAATTATAATTTATAAATTATTTCATCAAAAAGTTTAATTTATATATATATATTTGAATTTTTTTTTTGTAAAAAAAAAAATAAAAAAAAATAAAAAAAAATAAAAAAAAATAAAAAAAAATAAAAAAAAATAAAAAAAAATAAAAAAAAATAAAAAAAAATAAAAAAAAATAAAAAAAAATAAAAAAAAATAAAAAAAAATAAAAAAAAATAAAAAAAAATAAAAAAAAATAAAAAAAAATAAAAAAAAATAAAAAAAATAAATAAATAATAAATAAAATAAAATTAAAATAAAAATAAATAATAATAATAATAATAATAATAATAATTGAATTTAACTTAAACTATTTTTTATTCTTTAGTTTTGAAAAAAAAAAAAAAAAAAAAAAAATCAAAAATGAAAAATGAAAAATATTCAAAAAAATTCAAAAAAATAAGAATCAGAATTTTTTTTTTATTTATTTTAAAATCTTTCATTCTTTTTTTTTTTTTTTTTTTTTTAAATATTTTGAATATTATAATTTTAAAATTAATTCATTATATTAATATTAATATTAAAATAAATCAAATCTTAAGAAAATAAAGAAATATATTAATTTCAATGTTTGATTTTTTTTAGGCTTAATGATATATATTTATTTATATATATATAGATAGATAACTAGATGCTATTCCTTTTTTTTTTTTTTTTTTTTTGAGAAAAAATCATGATAAAATTTGATTATTATTTAATAAGATCATAAAAAAATGAAAAATTAGAAATCAAATTAATAAATTATGTAAGTTTTTTGGTTTGGTAATTAAACTTTTAAGTTATATATTAATATATTTCTTTTAATATTTCTTGTGTTATTTTATGATCTAAAAATTCATTAAAAATTTCTTAGGTAATTGATTTAAGCTCTATTATAATGAATATATGATCTATCAGGGGTTTTGAAGGGGTATTTTAATTAGAAATTTAATTAATGATAAGCCTAAGCTTACATATTTTCAAAAATGTTTTTTTTGCTTATTATCAGAATCAGAATGTTTCTTGGAAACCAGTCAAGATAAACTTCAAAAATTAAAATCAATTTTAAATCAACTCAAAAGTAAATAATTAAATCTTATTAGTACAATTTGGAATGTTTGTGTTATTTTTAAAATAAACAGATTTCAATAAAGGTAAAAAAAATATGATAAACCATATATCAATGGGTAACTTTTAGCTATATATAATTGAGGCTCTTTGTAGAAATATTGATTTAACACATTATAAAAATTCATTTTACTCATTTATATTTATATTATAATTTCTGATATTTATCAAGTCATAATTTAATAATTATAATAAGATATAGAAATTTGAAATGGATTTAATTAAATTTATATTTTTATTTCATTTAAGATATATATTATATTAAAATATATTGTTATAATAAGATTAAATTTTTATTTGGAAAAGTGGGATTTCTTAAATTAATATTTAAATTAAGATTGGTAAATATTTTTGATTTAATAAGTTCAAAATTTAATATTAATATTTTCATATCAATTTATTAAATAATTTAATATTTATTTTCTTCTTTATAGGTTTACTTATAATAATTATTCATAAAAATAATAATAATTATCATTAAATTACTTATTTAAATTAATTTTTTACCATTATTAATCAAAAATAATTATTAATAATTAAATATCATTATATTATTTTTATTAATAAATTAAAATTAAAAATATCCCTTTTTTTTTTTTTTTATATAATTTATTTAAAATGTAGTTTTTTTTTTTTTTTAAAAAAAAAAAAAAATATAATAATTTTAAGGTTTTAGTAAACACATGTAAGACCTTATATGTTTTTACCAATTTATGGCTAAAAAAAAACATAAGTGACCTCATTTTTCAAAAAAAAAAAAAAAAAATTCCTCAAGGTCAGTTTTGAGGTTTTTTTTTTTTTAATTTTTTTTTTTTTGTCATATTTTTCTCAACATGGGATATCAATATTCACAAATTTGTTCATTATTCTTTTTTTTTTTTTTTTTTTTTTTGGCCAATATGACAAAATGGTATATTTTTTTTTTTTTTAAGAAAATTCATTTAAAATCTTTTCACTTATGAATTTCCTTCATTTTTTTTTTTTTTTTTTTTTTTTTTTTTTTTTTGAAATGAAGGGTTAAATCTTAAGAATAAAGAACCAGAAGCCCATAATTTTGGGAAATTTTTTTTTGGTGGGACAAGTGAAGGCACAAAAAGTGTTTTTTTTTTCAGATGTTTTTTTCCCATATTTTTAATATGACTATTTTTTAAAAAAAATTAATATAAAAACTTCCCACTTATAAATTTCCTTCAAATATTTTTTAAAAAATAAAGGGTTCAATCTGGAAAATAAAGAACCAGAATACCATGAATTGGGGGAATTTTTTTGGTGGAACAACAAGTGAAGGCAAAATAAGTGGTTTTTTTTCTTGTTTGTAATATGACTATTTTTTAAGTAAAAAAGTGCCACATGTTTGATAAAAAAAGGGGATTGAGGTGGGATTTAAGCAAAAAATAGGCCCAAGGAGGGGGATAATTGGCATAAATTGTATATAAAAAAAATCAATCAATCGGAATCAAACTCCAAAATAGTTGGTCTTTTCTGAGGGGGGGGGGGGAGGAAGATTGTACAAATATAACATCCTGTGTTTCTTAAATTTATCAGCCCACCCCAGGGATTTTGGTTAGGAATGAAATTCCCAATTCACAGTAATGGGGGGGACTGGATAAACTTTAGAAATGATTATATCCAAAGGAAAAAAAAGAACAGCTATCCAAGAAGCAGATGAAACTTGGGTGATTATAATTTGGAGGACAGAAATAAGGGAAAAAAAGAAAAAGATTGGACTGTGGAATAAAAGAAAACTGGTCTTTGATACTTATTTGCAATTGGATCCCCCATGTCAGGCATGGACATCCACTTGCTTTTTGGAGCCTGACAAACACCATCATACCATTCAATTCTTTCCAAATAAGAGGATACTGAGGGAATTAAAGTGTTCATGGATTCATAAAGGTCTTTATTTTGTTGAATTTCTTCATCCAAGTCACCTTTGACATCAGCCCATTAATATTGAGTCTTGTAAATGTAGTGGGATACTGTTCTGTAGCCACAGTTTCCATCACACTGGACATTTATGTACTTGAAGGTGTATTTCAATATAAAATTTGGAAAGTCTTCTGAGCCAGGTATATAATAAAATAAGGTAAAAAGATGAATAAATATCAAAATAAATAGGAGAAATATACATTAAAAATAATCAGAAACTCACAAATAGCTTGGAGAATTCATCACTTGTGTGATAATTTCTTTGACAATGCTCACAGGTCAAGTCAATTGCATCATATATCTTCAAACTGGTGGCAGGCTTGTGTGATTTCATCTGTGAGGTTTTGCTTCCAAATGCCAATTTTATGGACCTTCTAAGGGTGAATTATGATTTAGTTAAATCAGTTGCTGAGGGTAATGAATCTGATGAACTGATTGATTTTCATAATGAGGCCTCAGAATCTTCAGAATCTTCAGATGAGTCCACTTCCATAATTGGAGAGGGAACATTTGACTGTGATATTGATGTTGTTGTACTGGTAAATTTTGATGGGGGTCTTCCTCTTCTCTTGGATTTACTTTCAATAATTTCAAATATTGATTGTTCTCTTTTGTTTGTATTTTTATTTTTATTCTTGGCTCCTTTAGGTATTCCATGGATATTCTTGCATTCTAGTGAGTCTTCATAATATTGATCATCCTCTTGACTCTTGGAAATTTGATCAGATGGAACTTTTCCAGTCAAAAAATCTTAAAAATGTTGAAGAATTTGGGTGATTTCTGCCATTGGTCTTTGAAAAAGGTCTTCCCCAATATCTTCAAATATTTTCTTGGCTTCATTCTTCCTTTCTTGTTCAACACTTTGATCATCACCTTGAAAACCAGTCTGAGAAGAATATGACAAAGAAAATCAGTTAATAAGGAAAAAAGTAAGAATTTGAAGTTAAAGAACCCTCACAGAAAAATTCAAATGCCACTAAGGATGGAAGTCTGATATCTCAAGCCTTTGGCTCCTGGAAAATTCCTTTTGAGTCTTATGCTTTCAAGGAATTCCTTGATAATTGTTGTATTTGTTGGTGAATTTTTCATTTGGAGGAAATTTGGTTTTGAAATTTTCAAAGGCAATCTGAAGAGCATAATGAGACACCTTGCCATTGAGAGCACAGATTTGTGGAGGAAAATTCTTGACATGGACAATCATTTCTTTGGAGATTCTGTTGATAATTTCAATAAATTGTTTTCTGAATGCCATGTGGAGAGCCCTGACTACCTCCAGGAGAGTACCCGTGGACTTTTGGAGCCAAAGTTTAAGCATGGCATGGGAACCTTCAACTCTGGAGGTGGAGCCCATACCCAGGTGGCAATGGTGGTTGGTCAAGGCTGGCACATAATACTCCTTTAGAGGAAGCCAGGTATTTTAAAAATATTTCAAGACTTCAGGATTTTTGACTTGCTTTTGAAGCTTCTTCCAGTTGTCTTTGAAAGACTTTTCAGTGGATGAATACATAACCTAACAAATGAATCCCAAAGTCATCAATAAAAACAAAAAATAAGAAAACAAGTGAAATAAAGTGAACTAAAGTAAAAGATAAAAGTATATTTGTAAGGTTTGACTATGAAACAATAAGTGAAAATTACTAATATTTTACTTATTGTACTATGAATGTCCTTATAAATGATTAAGATAAAAATAATTATAATTATGGCGTAAAAATAATTATATTATCAATAAAATATGATAATATAATTTATATTATAAAATATAATATAATGAAATAAATATATTAATATAAAATAATTAATATATTCAAAGGCACTTTATTATTGTTACAAACAAATAATAAAGGCATAAAAAATTGTTTTTTATTAATAAAAAACAATTAATAACAATAATATGACCAATATTAAAGTTATAAATTGATATAAATACTATTTATATTAATTAAAGAATTATTAGAATAATAATAAAGAGAAAATAACCTACTTTTAATACTTAATATAATAATTTTGAGATATTTTATGGCAAATAATGTAAATACAACTTATCTAAATTGTATTTACAATAAAAATAGAGAAAATTACAAATATTCTTGATTTTTACGTGGAAATTAGGTTTTAGAGAGATTTTTAACAAAAACAATTAAATAAATGATTTAATCATGACAAAATTGATGATTATAATAAGATGATCTTTGGTTTTTGATAATATAAAAGTTTTATATATAAAGAATAAAGAAATTACCTTTTTATTGTATTGATTTAATGTTTTGGATGTGTCTGAGGGGAAAACAGAGTAAAAAGAGCTCTATTTATAGTAAATACCTCCCTCCTAGAGTCCAACAGGCTTCTAGTAGATGTATACTGATCATATCCACTGGAATTGATCAATATTTTAAGGTTTGGTGATGATTACATCATGATCAAACCTCATTACATCATTATTACACCATTATTTAAAGTTATCACTATAACTCTAAGTTTGATGACATCAAATGCTTTGCAGAACCCCAAATTTTGTGGATTTTATTATTTTTAATTATAAACTAATAGTATTCACCAATTTTATCACTTATATGACTGTTAAACTTAATTTAAGGTTACAGTGAGTGATCATAAATGATCAAATTAAGCTCAAACTTTGATCCTTAATAACTTTCAAGATTTACATGCTAAAGCACTTCAAAAAAGTGACTTCTGATGGCTTGGCATAACCTCATTATGCTTCCAAGAGCATTTCATTACATCATCAAAACTCTATTTTTGATGATTTTTCTTGTAACTCATCTTTTCTGTTGAAATTTAATATTTTAAACTTCAAACTATGATTTCAAGGGGTTATACCTTGAATATTATAATAAAAAATACATCATTCTTCACGAATGAACTATTAGAATCCAACTTTCTACTTTTTTTTAAGTTTGGACCACTTTCACAACAAAGTGGTCAACAGCTCTGTTGATTTTAATCAATAATTCCTTACAGGTTTTAACCTTGTTTATAACTTGTGAAATAAACTTCATATATGTATTCCCACAGTAATTAAGTGATGAATTTATTTTTGGTTCATCACTCTATCATGCATAATTCAAGAGATATTAGCTAAAATCCTTGAATATATGCGTTGACCAAAAAAGTGCATATATTCAGGTTAATTCCTTAAGTATTGATTTTGAAGCTTAGCTTATTAATTGTTTTATGTGTGGACTTTTATGGAGAATCCAATGGTACTATTTATTCCCCATGTTGTTTCATTGGTTCTTGAAATAAATAAGGATTTGTGTCTTTTATAAGGTATTATTACTTATAACTTATTAAATATTGACTTTACAGATATGCCATAAAAATGGTATATGTGTATTTTACCATGGGGAATCCAATGGTGTAATTTATTTCACATGTTTATTCATTGGTTTTTAAGTTAAACCAAGTTTTATACCAATTTATGGGATTTTTGTAGTTTTAAGGTACTTATTTTTAATGTATAATTATATTAAATATTTCTTGTGACCTTTTTGGGTATGTGGTCATATCTCAAAGGTTCACAATATTACTTGATTCCAAAGGCCCATAAAATTTTCAAAATCAGTTCCATGACCAATTTTCTTCATGCAATGAGCAGATACATATTTATTGATGTGCCAAATGCATAACATTACTTTGGAGTCTGGGAAGAGCTTCTTAAGAGAGTTTTTCAAGGCCAGATTCCTGTCAATAGAAATGACTGGAGGGGGAACAATATTGGTGTTGTTGAGGAACTTTTCTATGTATTTATTTAATGCCCAATTATATGAGGGTTCAGTTTCATTCTTCATCAAACAAAAACCCCAGAAAAGGTCTCATTGGTTGAGCTGAATCCAACAATATGAAAAAGGGGCATTTTGTACTTATTGGTTTTATAAGTAAAATCAATAAGAATGAAATGAGGAAATCTATGAAGGAGTTTTATGGAAAGGGAGTGAGTGAAAAACAAGCAGGTAATGTGTCCCTCAGCATCCCTTTCAGAGGACCAAAAAAAATTTCTTCTTTGAGGATGTCAATAAGAGCATCAATGGGCCTTCTGCCTTGCAGTTTGTCTTTCTTGATTTTCTTGACTTGGTTTTAAATGTCTTGAAGGATTACAGGCCTGTCAGACTCCCTCTGGCTGCATAATTGGGCCTGAATTTGCCTTGGAATGAGCAGGGATTCAGACATTTGAGCAATTTGGGATGCTTCTTGCTAATTAAATTTCCTGAAAGAAGGATGTGCCATGATATTTTCAGTGGCATCATGACTATGTTCAGGATTTTTGACTTTAAGAGTTCAAGTGGTACTCTTGGAATATTTTCTGGCATGAAGTCTAAAAATACAGTCAAGATTTATTGAAGTGACTGTTTTGGAGGGGTTTTTGTTGGCATTTGGGGTCCCAGACCTGTCACAACCTATTTCAATTTGGTTGTGGGTCATATTGGACCTCAAGGTGGACAAAGAATACCCCTGAGCCCTGGCAAAATTATGCACATGCTTCTACAGAAGCTCAAGGGTCTGAAATACACCTTCAGTGGGGGTTTCAGAATTTTTGAGTGAAAAAGATGTATAAATTTGAAAAAAACAGGAATTTGGGGATTTGGAATGGGGTAAGAACCTTTCAAAAGGTGAAAAAGAAGTGAAAAAATGTATTTAAAGTTAAAAGATGTGGTTAAAAGTGAAAAAAGTGGTTTAATTGTGGGATTAATGGATGAGGGAAGGTAAAAAATCAGAAACTTAGAGGCTTGAAAGCAGTTTGTTGTGGTGGAAAATGCTGTCTTTGGGGGAAAAAAAGAAATAAAAGTGTGAAAATCTTGGTAAAATTGCTTTGGTAATGCTGTTGTTCAGAAAAAGAAAATTGTTTGGGGTGGGGATAATGTGGACTATCTGAGGAGTTTGGTCTTTTTTTTTTTGGGGGGGGGGGGCAGGGCAAAAAAATCTGAGACAATTGGGAGTTAGAGGGGTTTTGGGGAGAAAAACCCTTTTTGGGGCATGTTTTGGCCCAATAAGGGCATGTTATGTTTCATTTTTAATTAAAAATGGGCCCAGGGCACCCCTTATGTGTTTTTACCAATTTGCTTATGTGTTCTTACCAATAACCTAATTTAATTATTAGTTAATAAAACAATTAAATTATTATAGTATCAAATAAAGTGCATTTTTTTTGAATTTGAATTTGGTATGAATATATTTTGGAAAATTAATTAGTATTAATTTAAGATTTTGTTAAAGTTCTTCTAATTAAATAAAATCATTTAATTCAATTTATATAAAAAAAATTTATAATCAAAATCATGAAAAATTTAAAAGATATAAATAATTAATTTATAAAATAATTTTTTAAAATGAATTTTATCTTATTTGAACTTTATTAATTTATTTTAAAAATAAATTTTCAATATATTAATCAATTATAATTATTATAAATTTATCATTAAATTATTCTTCTATAAAAAATCATAATTTCAAAATAAAAATATAATTTGGAATATTATAGAGGTGTATATAATAAACCCTCCTGAAAGTTGAAATAAATTGAATCAAGTTGATTTGAAATTTCAAAACTAAAAAACTAATATGAAATATACATTTCATTTAATTCTGAATAAAAAGGAAAATTAATAAAGGGATTTTGAGATTAATTCAATTTTAATATTTAAAGGAATAATTGATTTAGGCCTGACATTTAAAACCCAAAATAATGCCATTTTTTTGATTACATTATTATTTTATATGATAAATTAATCTCAAATAAATTCCTTTCAATAAAGAAACCAGGAATTAAATAAAATGATCATAATCTAGCCAAATGTGAAAGAACTTTTTAAGCCAGTTTTGGATATTAAAAGAGGACTTAAGATGAAAAAATTACATTATTCAATAAATTTTGATTTTAATCTATTAAAAATGATGTACAAAAGAAATACAAAAATTAATCCAAAATTTACCCAAATAACATTTATGACAAATGGAAAAACCATAAAATTAAATATATTTTACTAAAGGTTTTCAAAAAATATACAGGGGGTGGTTTTAATAATGAATAAATTAAAAAGGTTGGTAATAAAATGAAAATCCTATGTCCATGTTTTGAGCACATATATTAGATTTTTGGTAGAGAACTGAATATTACTATAATAGAAAGATGTAATCTATGAAATATAGCAATAGGTGAATCAAATGACCTTGAAAAATCATTGGAGAGTGATTAGGTATGTTTGATAGAACCATTCAAAAATTAAAAACTTAAATTTTAATTTCAATTGGTAAGAACCAAAATGATATGTATTCAAAAAAAAGTGAAAATGATAATTCACTTTTTCTGAATTTATATTAAAAAAATAGGTAAGAAAAATAGAATTAAGTTGAAGAAAATAATTTATTAAATTATTATTTAAAAATCTTATTTTTAGATTATTAATTCTTTTTAACTAAAGATAAAAAGAGTTAAAATTGAAGCTCATTAAATGAATTAAAATATTGATCCAAATTTCATTGTGTATATTAATAAAAATACTTTTATTCTCCAGAAATCACTATGAGCAAAGTGGCTACACCTGACAGTAGGTGTTGCATTTGCAATTAAATTGGATAAAAGTGAGATCTAGGACAGAGATTGAATTTCAAAATGGAAGCTTTTGGAATAATTACAAGCCACAGAAACGTAATTGAGTTTACTGAATATTATTGTTTGGATAGGTTGATCAAATCTCAGTGGATAAAAAACGCATTTTAAAGGATTAATTTGATTCCTTATGTATTTTAATTTCTTTATTCATTGATATCATGTCCTTAAAAAAATCCATCCTTTATGGTATGTATTATAGAGATTTACATATATATGAAATCTTCACCAAATCAGTTACAGAAAACCATAGCTAAACAATATTAACACTTGAAACACTGTATCTTGAGATCTTTAATCGATGATAAAAAGTCTCAATTGCTTGAATATTTCCTGAGAATATAGATATTATGTAAGAGAACCCCTAAGATGAAATTTCTGTGTCTTATCAAATTCTGTATTGAGTGGAAAATGATACACCTTCTTCCCTTATCTTCTTATACTAAAACTACTTATTTCATATTTGTAAAAGAGCCTCAAAATTAATTACACAAATTATATTTCAAGGAGGGATTTTGAAAATAAAGTACAAATTAAGGAGATATTGCCAATCTTTTTGATTTGAAAACTCTGTAGAGGGATTTTTTTGACTTATAATCAGAGTATTTTATAATTTGGAGCTGAATATATTTCATTTATCTTATTTTTGGGAAAAATTTGTATGAGTTCATCCCAAGGTCTAAATGAAGGATAATTCTTTCTTTCAGGAAAGATCCATGAAATAAACAAATCATAGTAAATTAATTTTACTCTAAAAGCAGCTTTTTTATATTTATGTGCAATGGAATGGTTTTTTCCAATAACAATTTATCTATCAGTTGGTATATTTCTGTTAAAAAATTCATTTTTTGAAAATAACAATCTTTATTTAGCTCATATTCAAACCTTTCAAAGCCAAATAAAATATCTTAGAGATTTGTGATTTATTGAGATATCATTTTGAAAATTAAGGGGAAATTCTATATCAAGAGATATGATATAGCTACAGCCCCTAATACTTCCATACTTCATATGTATCCAAAGAAGTTTTATGTGATATATTAAAGGGAAGTTGAACTTAACTTATTTATATGTTTAAGCTTAGCTTTAATAATTTTTTATATTTTGAAATATTCCATCAAACTCATTTCCTATTTTGCTTATCTTTTAATCATACTTTTTATATTTAATAGGAATTCCTTTTCTTTTTTTCTTATGCAGGCTTGATAGATTCTTTAAAAATTTGAATGTATGGAGATTTATCCATTTGTTGATAAATAAAGATTTTTGGTTTCATTCAATGGTCTTCTGGTCCTGAGTATTTTGGAGTGATTCTTCAATTTATCCAATTGATCACAGTTAAAAAACTGATATTAATAAAAATAATTGGGAAATAAAATTTCTGAGCTCTCTAAGTTGAATTTTTCTTAAATTTATGAAGGGAAACTCTGTAAATTCTTTCAGAAAAATATTTTGAATATGATATGAGTATTGGATAGAAATTTGGAATAGTTGAAAAATACTTTTGTTTGAATAAGTAAAAATATGATCTAGTTTTTTTAAATAACTTATCTCCATTTTAATTTAAAATTAAATTATTGGGATAAATATATTATATTACCAAATCCATTTTGTGAATGCTATTCATCAAGCATATTAGAATTCTATGAAAATTAATATATGATGAAAAATCTATTAAGCCTGAAAAGAGTAGTAAAGCTGTACCCAAAAGTAATTTCCAAAGTGAAGTAAGTAGAATTATATATTAATATCTTTTGCATATTTTTGAAAGAAAATAAACATAGGGTTCCTTTTCTTCTCTGTTATTTATATTGATTAATAGCCTATAAGATTAATTCAATTTATATTTTTCAAGTGAGGAACCACAGAAATAAACTTTGAATTTTTCAGATGGAATATTTAAGTGATCCAAATATTACTTCAGAGCCATATCCAACTATATTTGGAACATATTCAAAATTAAATCTCAAATTTATGTATTTGATTTTTGAGAATTTCACAAGGTATTTTCTCAGATTTTGAATATTTTTTTTATGGTAATTTGTTAACATTTCCCTATAAGAAATATCCAAACTCACAATTATAATCATTTTCATACACTTAATTTATAATCCATGTGAATTATGACTCAGCTTTTGTGAAAGTAAATCCAATCAAAATTTGCAAAGTCTATCTTTCAAAATGTTAGAATTGGTTCGAAGATTTGAAGAGTTATCATAAAGCTCTCAATTTTAGGCTTTACATTATTTAAGAAGAATAAAAGTTATATCAAGTTTCTGGAAGACTATTTGGATTAATACCGAAAAAGATATATTCAGATATCTCTGAGATATGAAATTATTTGGCCCTCATGTCTTAAGATCCAACATGATATTTAAATTTCAAATTAAGATGATGATTAGGGTATTTAATACATAAGCTTCCTATCATTCCTTACCCCATTTTTTTGGTCTAAATTGAACATGTTCTCTCTTTCTTGTTTATAGTTAAAATCTAAAAAAAAAAACACAAAAAAAGAATCCAAACACTTTTTTTCTTGAAAAGTTAAAATAAGAGGATAAATTGACTTCAAAAAATGAATTATAAACAAAAACCATGGCAAATTAGGTGTATTTTTCTACAACTTAAATTGAAATTATTTTTTCAATTTTTTCTTATAAAATCTCTAGAAATGTTCTTCTTTTTCTAATGTGAATATTTTTTTATTTATGGTAGTTAATTTTTTTAATTCAATTATCAGCTTTTGATGAAGTTTATTTTGTTTGATTATATCATTTTTTTTTGTTTTTTGGGATTGTCTGAGTTCTCTTTAGTATTTACAAATTTACAAATTTTTACAACTTCATAGATTTTTGTTTTATACTGTAATACTGAGGATTAAACTAGCAGTCTCCTGACACCTGCTACTGTAATGCCTCCTTCATTGAAAATTATTAATATTTTTCCAATCTCCATCCCTTTGATTATGAGTTTTTTATATTAATAAGATTTTTTAATCCTTTTTAGCTTCAGGATCCACCTTGAAGACCCCACTACTTGTTTTTTAAATAAAAAACAATTCAAAAGAGCCAAAATAAGAAATTTTTTCTACTTAAAAAAGAAAGATATAAGATTTCCTCATAGAAAAAATGGGTAAGATTCAACAATGAGAACAGAAATTAGGAACTTAAATGGAAATCATAATAATGAAGATAAGGAGAATATCCTAAACAATCACTGAGATATTTTGTATTGTTTTTACTTTTCTTTTCTTTCTGAATAATTCCATTCATCAAAATTGTTTGAATTATTCCTTTTATTGATTTTAAATTTTGAGAAAACTGAAAATATAAAAGAGGAAAATTATTTTTCTCCTTAAGATGAAAATTTGATTAAGGGGAGGATTTTTTCCAAGAAGAATTTTGAAGAAAAGATATAAATTTATATTACTATATGTCAAAAATAGGGAGGTATTTAAGGAAAATAAGGTTTTCATTTTTTTTGGGAACTGAATTTTCCTTATGAAAGCCTTCAAAATAAAAAAAAAAATTAAATTAAGAATATATATTTAGGTTAAAATTATCATAGCATGAAATATCTACATGAAGATAAGAATAGAATGCAAAGCCTTTTCCATCAATCAAAATCTCTGGAGATATCTCATATGATGAAATATATGTGTTTTGTATAGAATAAAAAAGAAATCTTGAAACTTGCTTGATATTCTAGTGCCTTTGGAGAACCTGGAATATCAATGAATATTGGAATCCTGGTTACAATCCAATTCAGAGGAGGGATAAAAGCTCATTCTATTCTGTGTTCAAGCTAGTTTTAAAATGCAACACCTGCTGTCATGTGCAGCCAATTTTCTCATGGTTAATGCCCCAAAGAGATATTTGAAACTCTTTGAGCCTGTTTTATAAGCTTTCTTAATAATAAGACAGGTATTTTTTGATCATCTGAAGAGAAAATATTACCCACAAAAAGGCTAAAATACGTTGTGAGAGACGCAACATACCAGAATCAAAAATCTCACCTCTTCAAAAGGTAATTTCTTTTGGAGCTGATTTAATAAAATATTTATCTGAAACATTTATCAATTTCAAAGTGGAAATAAATGAAAATTATTCTTAGGAAACTGAAATGTTTACCCTTCAGAGATGTTTCTTTTTAAAAAGCTCTAAATATAGTAGGGAATTTTTCTTCCCATCTATTTTGAATCTCCAATTAGAATAGGTCATTTATAGAAATCAATTATTTAAGAAATATTATAGCTAAGGATATTTTTAATAAGATACATAGAATTAGAAGGAAGAAAAATTGGAGCTCTTATCTATGCTATAAAGCAAAAAATTACCTGAAGGAAAGTGAAAGTGACCCAAAAAAATACTAGATATTTATTATTTAATAAGAAAAGGAGTATGAAAATTATTTTAAAGATAAAACATGTGCTCTTCATTTACTTCATTAATCATAAAAACCAGTAAAGGCTGTATTAATTGCATATTTTTTGTTTGTTTTATCCACAAAAAGATGTTAAGGTAAGTTCTATTTTTATGAAAATAAGGCATAAAAGAAATGGTAGTGCAAAAATTAAGCTTTCAGATTCCTAGATTTATTGATAGTTGGCCTTGATTAATTATATCAAAAATGTTTTATTGAAGACCCAAATGATTCTATTCGTCTGAAAAAAAAAGGCTGCATAAGTGAAATTAAGGAGAGTTTTTGTTAGTCTTTTTTTTGATAAATTGATGATACAGTTAATGGAATTGAGTTTTGATACAAATGTTATTGTAATATTTCACACCATTTTTCAGGCCATTATAAAGCTTATAAGTATTAAAAAGAATCCTCAAAGCATATATACCAGAAGGTTCACATTCATAGAAAATTTTCTCCTTGCTCATAGAACCAAAAGGGAATTATATGTCACAGAAGATTATTTCATTATTTTTTTTAAAGTGAATATTAAACCTCAAAAATAAGCGTTAATAAGGATAAAGAAGCCTTACAGTTTTACATTTAAAAGCTTCATCAAATCCCCTCTTAGCATCAATGGAACTTATTCAAGAGAAAAATTTCACAGGAATAGAAAAGAAATACCATTCAAATCCCCAATCACACATCTGACAGCTGGAACTCAGAAAATACACACTCAATACTTATCAATAAGCCCACAGGTAAGAAAATTAAGTGAGTTCAGCAGCCTCAGTATGCACAACTAACTCAAATTTAACTGTAAAAAAACATCATAATAAAATATTATAAGTCAGATCATTAAGTTTGTATTGAACTCACTAATACCATAATAATTCAAAGCACCTTTAGCTACCCTTTAATCTTAAATCTTGAAGTCACAGCCTTCCAAATTAAAAATTAGGTTAATATATACAGTAATTATTCCAATGTTCCCAAGAATACCCTCTCAACTGGAAAAAACTTGAAAAATCTCAACTAGGCAATAGTACATAAAACTGTGTAATAAAGGAAATAATGTGGTAGAAATTCACAAGTAGGTTTCAAAATGACCTAGCCACATGGAAAAATGAAATACAAAACCCTCAGAAATATTCCTTCAAGTCTGTGCAATGAAATATCCACATGTAACAATACAATTCTAAAAGAAAAAAAACTATAGAATATGTCTCAATTCTGTGTAAATACATAGTTCCATATGGAAAAAAGTGGAAATATAGAGCCTTTTGAGAGTCTCACACAATAAGAAATCCCTTCAATTTGTGAAAAGTAGTCATTTCAAATTTTGTAATGAATTCATTACTAGAGACGTCTCCTCTTGAATTTTTGATGTAGATGTAGGGGTATTTTTAGTAGAGAAAAGTGGATCACAAGGTTTCAAAATTTTGGCACCTTTAATGTATATAAGTAGGACTATTTTAAAATATTACCTTCCTCATGTAGGTTATTTATCTAAGAGTATGAAACCAAATTCACCCCTTGGCTCGAAGTTAGCCTTGTATTTTAGTAAGTCATTATCACCAAGTAGCCAAGCTTAGTAGTAATATAGTATTTGAAAAGGAAGTAATGGACTTGAAAAGTGTATAGAACCCCTGATACCAAGAATTATAGATTTAAAGCCCTTAAATTTTCAGTTATCTCTAATACTTATTTGATTCACCTTTATCTATATTTATACCATCCTAGTATCTTATAAATATATATATTAAAAACATATTAAATGAAATAAATTATAACTCTTATTTATATCATTTTATAATATATCATCTACCATTTTCTTGAAATACACTATTTAAAATCAGTTACCCATGTCAAAATATGTTTTATTATTGAGAAAATTTTTTTTACTGATATTTTGGTAGTAATTATTAGGTGATAGGCTTGATAAAATCTTCTGAATCAATTCTTATATAGCTTTAAGCTCACTTACTATTTTTTTTTCTTTTTTACCTTCAAGAAGATTATCTCAGTACCTTACTAGAGGCAGAAAATAGACCTTTTCACAATTGGTTTCCGAATTTGTTAGAAATTCAGAACCAAATTCTTGTGACTCCCTTCTCCACTTACTTCCTGATTTACTATTTCAAAATAGAAGTACCCACAAAATATATTCATTTAGTGAAGCTAAGCCAACTAAATCATTACTTTGATGTTAGTATCTCTTTTTACTGTTAAATGAAAATTGGTATAATTCCTATTGCAAGAAATCTGCTTATATTATAAAAACTTCAGAACTAGTGTATTAAAAATAATAAACTTAG
Source organism: Austropuccinia psidii (assembly GCA_023105745.1). NCBI lineage: Eukaryota > Fungi > Basidiomycota > Pucciniomycetes > Pucciniales > Sphaerophragmiaceae > Austropuccinia > Austropuccinia psidii. The sequence continues at coordinate 11,993,081 of JALGQZ010000016.1, forward strand.
ATTCCCTATAAAAATACAATCCTTTCTTGAAAACATATAGTTTTATATATTTCAAAACCTATTTTCTTAAGGTTCTCACAAAATTTCCAAGCTATGGCCTCAAAAGTATACTGGTACCCACATTGGGTGAGTGAGGGTACTTGATATGACCTTTAAAAACCAGAATATTGAAATAACAAATAGAAAATAGAAATTTATGATCTTTTTAATCAAGAATGAATCCTCAGCTTGTGGCTTGTGAACTGAAAACATTTTTAACCATGACCTCCAAATTTCTTTTGTTAATAAAAAGACCAAAATTGAAAAATGATAAGTGTAAGAAATACTAAAGCTATAAAGGTAGAATCTGAAAGCCTCAACACAGAAACTGTTACAAAAATAGAAAAAAATAAACTAAAAAGATACATTGAAACTTAAGTTTTGCCTCAAAAACAATCAAAAAGCTTGATAATTGGGATTACCTCAATACAATATAGCTTTCAAGAGTTTTGGACTGATTGTGTGAAATTTAACAATTGAGTTAACTAATGATTATTAAAAAAGAAACTATTAAAAATATTCTCTGGAATGATCCAGAGATAGAGGAAGACCTAATTGAAGAAAGGATAAGAGGAATTTTAAAAAATTATTCATGATTGTAAAATTAGTCAAAAGACAATTCATAAAGCCTTCCCAGAATTTCCAGAAAAATATCCTTGGAATATCCATTTTCATAATCTAAGCCATCTATAGTACCAAATAAAACAGCTTTTAATACTTTTCTTAAGATTATTTTCCATAACTATAACCCAAATACAATCCCCTTGAAGAGAATTAAGCTAAGTTAATGCCTGTAAGTACCTTAGAAATGAAACCAGTGATTATTTTCCTCAGATTTATTTGGGTTTTCTTTCTATTTTCTTTAATTTATTTTCAAGATAATGTTCTACAGGAATCTTCAAAAAATGTTTGAAAATACCCTTTTCAGTCCCGTCATATTGAAATCCATGGTAATTATGGCAAAATAAATGTTGAGTATTCATTGTAAACTCCAAATACTTATTAAAATAAAGGTTAAGGCTATATTTATTAATAAAACAAAGGGAATAAAGCTCTTAAAACATAAAATCATTCCTTTTCAAAACAATTAAAGCTATTATTAGAGAGAAGGATATTCTGAAGACACTGGTTAAACTTCTTTTAAGACATGAGTGTTATTATTCTTACAATAACTTTTATATTAAACTAATTATCTTATTATATTTTTTTTGATAATTGTTTATTGAATATGTTTAAGCTGTTTAGCCCTTTGTTTAATATAATATTCAAGACTCTTTCAACTAAACACATAAACAACAATTGGTAGGTTCATTCGGAATCTCAACATTTACAGTGGGATTAGAGCAATACATAGAATTGGGAATAGAGTTTCTCTGATGTTTATAAACTATCGAAAAAAAATACTTGGTTTAAGTTAGACTCAAATCAAAATTTTGGTCCTGTTTTATATTTTATTATTTCAAATATATCGTTTTGCCTTTAAACACCCAACTTTATTAAACCCAATTTACATGCAAAGAATAGGATATCAATAATTGAACTTGATGAATTAACATGAAGCCAAACTGAGCCACATTGCCAGATTTAAAACCTTGCATATTTTTTACATATATATATGATATTTCATGATTCGAGTGAAATTTATTCACTGAAGCATGAAGAATGAGATGAAAAACTATAATAGAGAATAATAATATGCAATATGGAAAGACTATTTCTAGGATTTGGTTGAAGTAAAAACAGCTATTTCCATAAGAACATTTCTATTGGAGTGTAAAGCAGTAAACTAACAATATTCAAGTATCATATAGCTGTTAAGATATATAATAATTGTATAATTCTAAATTTCAATTTAATATAGAAAGAGTAGCCTTTCTATTTTATCTTGCATTGAATCCATAATTTTACCTATAAAATTTTGGACCACCTTAAGCCATATTTCTACCTAGTGTCAGGATTTTGTAAAATTAGGACCACAAAGGAGCTAAAATATTTTATTATGTGAAAATTTAAGTATTGCATACAAAAGGTAATTTTATAACTTTTTTATCACCAAACTTTCACCTAAAAATGAAGGAAAAACTATATTTTCTTTGGTCTCAAACAAACAGATAACTTTTTTCAAAACCCAAAACATATGGAGTTTTATTTACAGAAGTATAAGAATCCTAAAGATATTTATCTAGAAAAATTCCTTTTGAAAAATGTCTTGAAAATATATGTGTGAACTTATTTTGCAAAAATGTTTGGGTGAAAATTATTAAATTGGTGATACAAAATTTGAGAAATAATATGGGAAGTGTGTTATTCCCCAAAACACCAATATCTTGATACTGCTAAGAAATGTTGGGAATTAAATATGGGAGAAATCCATTTCATGAAGACGTGTTTCCAGCTTGAATTGACCAAAAACTACATAATAAGGTCTTTTTTTGGTAATATCGCATGAGGGATTATATAAAATTTTCCAGTATATCTGTTATTTGATCTATATAAGGTAGCTAAATGCTTGTATACCTTCCACTCAGGATTACAGCCCGCTTCATTTATTTATATTATAAAAATAAAAATTGAAATGTGAATACAAATTTATATTTAAAAATAAAAATTGAATTATAATTTCAAAATAAAATTACAATAAAATTTAAAATTATGAAATTATATTTTTACTTGTAAAAATGAATTTTTAATAAAAATTGTGAAATTGAAATATTTTTGGTAAAAAGTTATATAAAATATATTATAACTTTTTATCCAATAAATAAACATAAAGAAATTATCTCACCATTCAATTCCTCATAAAAAATAAAGTGGGGTCACTTCTGGATGAAATTTCTGTAACTCAACTCTAAATAAGCTTAAATTAAGTTTTTAGTATTTTCAATACAAAAATTGAAAATCCTCAAAACTTTAATTTAATTCACACCACATGTGGTGTTAACCATCAATTTTTGTGTTAAAATTGAGGTGTTGTGTTTAGTTTAGAAGTTATGAGGAATTGAAGTATTTTCAATTGAATTCAATTGAAATGTCAAAATGTGCGCGTGTATTACATAAGTGAGCTTTGAATTACATATGAGGTATCAATTATTACTGTATTTTACTGTACAATTCAATTGAATTACATATGTAAATTGATGAGGAATTAAAGGAAACAATAAATTGGAAAGATTAAAATTGAGGGGGAAAAGGAACTCTAGCTCTAAGGGGGAGCCAGACCCCCAAAATCCTTGCTGACTGGTGTGGGATGTCAAAATCAATGCAAAATTTCATTAATTTTGGCCTGGAATTGAGTCACAGGGTCTATGACTCAATTGATGATGAGGTTTTGATACCAACCAGGGTGGTTTTAACTGCTGCCAAGAGGGTAAAACTACCCTTAAGTTGAAAAAATGTCAGTAAAAACAGTTTTAACTGGTTTCTACGCCTCTTACACACATTATGACATGCTTTGAAGGCTCTAGACCAGGTATTGCTACAGTAATGGCTGATTTAAGGGTCTAAAATGGCTAAAAATGGCTTAAACCAGGGTTCAATGATGCCATAATTGGCTTTTCTGTTGTCAGACTGTTTTTCACAACTGAAAAGAGTAAATTTCACTTTTGGAGTAAGAAAATTGATGGCTATAAAAGAATGTATTTTTTGCCCCACCTTTCTCTTCATGTTAGAATCTTTTCCTTTTATTATTAGTTTAAACACTATTAAACCAATCAATAAAAGATTCCAACCACCTTTTTTAAATAATTTTAAAACTTTTAACCACGTGAAAAAATCATTATAATCATTGTTTGTAACTCATATAGTCATTTTTACCCCTGAACCACCCCAAAAGTGAATTAAAGCATCTTTCACCACTGTTAACTTTGTCACTTTGTTTCCAAATTCACTCTGGTCACTTTTGGGTGTGTTTTTTCTTTAATATTCATTTTAAAGACTCTGTTCTTTAATTAATTGATTGCAGTTCTTTTCTCAATTAATTCCAATTGAAATTGCTCTTGAAGAAATTTCTTTTGTAGCCTTAAATATCTCTTGTAGAGTATTTTTGGATAAATTTTTATTGTGGGTAAAACAATAAATCTTTATAATATTATTTTTTTATACTAATAAAGTTATAAGCAATAAAATTGGCGTGTTTTCTCTTAAAAATAATATTTCTTACCATTTTTAATTGATTTTTACCTTATAAAAATTTTGAGGACAGGAAAAGTACTTGATATTTAATCAAATTTTCATATCCACACCTTACATTTGGGGGCGCAGCCATGATATTTTACCTGTGACATATTTTTTTTACTCTTTTTTAAACCTTTTTCTTATATCGAAAAATTTAAAAAAACATATAAAAAATACTTATAATTCAAAAAACTCAATAAAAATAATTTTTTTCATATTATAAGTGAGGCTTATATTTTTATTTCTTTTTTTGAAATAACCTTTTTTTCACTTAATTAATTGGCTTTTTGATTAAATTTAGTGTCTGAAAACGTGGTAATACAAGAAAATATTGAAACAGCCTCAACAGTCACCAGCATTATCCCTGCCAGTACTGTTAATTCAGACCATAATAGTACTGTTATTGTGACTCAAAATAACCAAGCTTAACCAATATCTTCTGAATTGATTAACTTGGATATGAGTGATACCCTTCAGATAGCTAAGAATTTGGCCAATACTAAGTTTTTGATGTAAAAATACTATTTTAAGCCTTTTTAAAATTATAAAATATGCCTTCAACTAGATCAGGAGCCAGCTATAACCCCTCAAGCAGCTCCCATAAAGGTAATAGACATGATTATGGGAGAAGCCACCAGGTACAAAAGGAAAAGGGTCAGTTGATGACTTCCAAACAACTAAAATAGGTCATTCTGATGCTGATAATACCATTTTACCTTCACAAAGAGCTGAAACCGCCACAAGAAGCCTCAGTGGACATATACAAAGCCAGCCACAAAGCATACAACAATTCCCTGCAGTACAAGGAGTACCAGATCCTTGCAGATCTGTGGAAAAACTGCATAAATTCTTACCTGACTGTGAGAAAATTCCTAGGCCATCCCAATACTTGCAAATTTCTCAATGGATGGCATCCATTCATGGAGAAGAAAAACATGATTCTCTTGACACTAGAATGGAGGAAAAAAACCCTCTAGCACCCAAGCAAGTGCCAAAAACAGCCCCAGTGGCCAGCAGCAGCAACTCCAACATGAAAAAGCAGCCACAAGATCCAAACAAGGGCAAAGGAAATGCACCAGCCACCAAACCTTACAGCCAGGGCTACAGGATGCTATGGAAAATGTGTTTCAGATGGCCAGAACAATGATGGAATTACAAAAGAAAGAGGAGGCCAGATTAAAATATCAGAAATGATTTCTGATTTTTTTGATTCTATTCCACAGATGTATGAAGCTATAACTGATGTTAAAAGTCATATTTCTTATAAAAATACATCAATTTGTGACAATCTTAAAATACATAACTTGAGTTTGAGCCAAATCAATGAAACACTTAAATGTTTTGAAAAAGTTTTAAGAACAATTGAAGCTTCCAATAATGATAATTCTTTTGGAAATAAGATAAATGAACAATCTGCCATTATTAAAGAATTGACAGACAAATATTCTAAGTTCAATATTGATGACATAATTGAAACAAGAATAAAACAAGCCATAAATAATATCAAAGAGGATAATAAGAAAGCTCTTGATGATATTTAAAAATCATCTACTGAAGTAAAGACACATATAATTGACTTGAAAAAGTGTTTTGATACCTCAAAAGAGGAAATATCAAAATTAACAATAAAGTTAAATGAAGTTATATCTGATAATACTAAACAAACAGAATTATGGAATGAGCTGACATATAAAGAAGATTATCATAAAAAGAATGTAATAACCTTTATACAAAGCTTACAACATGAATTAAGAAATTCACAAAGGTGTAACAACAGTAAAATGAATGATATTGAACTACTAAACACCATACCAAGAATGTCTACACCTCTGAATAAAAATGAGGGTACAGGGATTCCCAATCCACAAGTATTGGATATTGAAAATTCTCAATTAAAAAATTAATTTTCTACTTCTTTTAATAACTTGGAACCATCAATGGGCCAAGCAATCTTGAAAGAAGTTCCAAAACTTAAGGAATGGCCTCACTTCAGTGGTGAAGGAGAATATGACCATATGGAATTCATCAAAGGAATTTACATGATAAAAGAAGATTTTGAATTACCAGACAGATTGGTAACAGCAAGATTTAACACCTTGTTTACCAGATCAGCTCACAGATGGTATATCAAATTGAGAAAAGCACATGGACACCAAAGTTGGACTTGGTGGAAAACCCAAATTATCAACAAATGGGCCAATGATGCTTGGAGGTTTAAAGTGGAGACAGCCTTTGAATCTGTCAAATTTAATGCTTATAAAGACAAAGCTTTACCATGGTTTTGCCAACAAAAAGACATATTAACAGCATTATATTCTTACATGTCAGAATTTATGATTCATAGCAAGATTCTGAGACAATGTGGAGGTGACTTAGAACCTGCTGTCAAAAGCAGGACTACTGAACAATCTTCAGCAGAGGATATTATCAATATATTAGAAGAGGTAACCACCAGAACCAAAATTGGTTCTAGTAGGGTGAATCTCAAAACAAGGTTTAATACACCTTGGAAAGATTCTGTGGACAAAATCCCCAAAGAAAATTCTAATAATGTTAAGTCTAAATCTGCAGATACAGTCAGAAAGTGCCATATTTGACAAAGCATCACCCATTTAGCCAATACATGTCCAAAAAGGGGGGAAATAAATGAAATTGATATTGAAAAGGAACCTGATGTTGAAAAAGATGACATAATTGAAGACAATTCAGATGATAAGTCATCCATATTTTCTGAATCTTCAAAAGATATAGAAAATATCAATGCCACTTTTGACATCATGGAATCTTATTCCCACTTGCCACAATTGAGCAATGGTCAACTTGATTTATCAAAAGTTCAAGATGCACAACTTATGAAAACCAAACCAAACAGAGGGAAAGGTTATACAGCTGGTAACTCCTGTATAACAGAAGTGGTGATTGACAACAAACCCACTAAACATTTGCTTGACCCAGGAGCCTTCTGCTCTTGTGTTGGTAAATCCTTTCTTAAAACTTGTTTACCAAACTTTGAAGATCAGTTGTTGCCAATTGATGGCATAAAATTCAATAGTGCAAGTAACCCAATGAAAGAATTGGGAATATTTGAAGCTAGTGTCATATTTCCACATATAAATGGAAATTTAAGAATCACTGTTGAATTTGTTGTTATGGAAAATTGCTCTAGTACCCATTTTATATTGGGAAATGACTATTTAATCATGTATGGAATATATTTACATAACAACAAAGACAGATACTTTACTATTGGAGACAATAAGCATCAGAAATTTGTCTTTTTACCATTTAAAAGACAAAGGGGGTTGGTAAACACACGTAAGCCCTTACGTGTTTTTACTAAAAACTTACGTGTGTTTACCAATTTATGGTAAAAACATGTAAGTGACCTTATTTTTTGAAAAAATTCCTCAGGCTCAGTTTTGAGGATTTTTTTAATTTTTTTTTGCCATATTTTTCCCGACTTGGCATGTCAATAAGCACAAATTTTTTCAAAATTCTTTTTTTGCCAAATTTTACCAATTTGGCCAATATACCAAAATGGCATATTTTTTTCAAAAATTCATTTAAAATCTTCCCACTTATGACGTTCCTTTTTTTTTAAAAAAAATGAAGGGTTAAATGTGAAGAATAAAGCACCAGAATCCCATAATTTTGGGAATTTTTTTGGGTGGGACAAGTGAAGGCGCAAAAAGGGTTTTTTTTTCAAATGTTTTTTCCTGTCATTGTAATATGCCTAGTTTTAAAAAGTGAATTTAATAACTTCTCACTTATGAATTTCCTTCATTTTTTTTTAAAATTAAAGGGTTCAATCTGGAAAATAAAGAACCAGAAGCTCATGAATTGGGAAAATTGTTTTGGTGGGACAACAAGTGAAGGTGCAATGAGTGTTTTTTTTCAACTGTTTTTTTTCTTGTGTGTAATATGACTATTTTAAAGTACAAAAGTTCCACATATTTGATAAAAAAGGAGACTGAGGTGGTATTTCAGCAATAAATATGACTGAGGAGGGGGATAATTGGCATAAATTGTATATACAAAAATCATTCAATCAGAATCAACCTCCAAAATAGTGGGTTTTTTCTGAGAGGGGGGAGGAAGATTGGACAAATACAACATTCTGTGTTTCTCAAATTTATCAGCCCACCCCAGGGCTTGTGTTTGGGCATGAATCTCCCAGTTCACAGTAATGGGGGGGACTGGATAAACTTTAGAAATGATGATGTTTAAAGGAACAAAATGAGCACATCTATTCAAGAAGCAGATGAAAATGGGGGGATTATCATTGGGAGGACAGAAATAAGGGAAAAAAGAAAAATATTGGGTTGTCGAATAAAAGAAAACTGGTCTTTTATACTTATTTGAAATTGGATCCCCCATGTCAGGAATGGACATCCACTTTCTTTTTGGAGCCTGGCCAAAATCTTCATACCATTCAATTCTTTCCAAATAAGAGGATACTGAGGGAATTAAGGTGTTCATGGCTTCATAAAGGTCTTGATTTTGGTGAATTTCTTCAGCTAAGTCACCTCTGACATCAGCCCATTGATCTTGAGTCTTGTAAATGAAGTGGGATACTGTTCTGTAGCCACAGTTTCCATCACCCAGGACATTGATGGCCTTGAAGGTGTATTTAAATATAAACTCGGGCAAGTCTTCTGAGCCAGTTATCTGATAAAATAAGTTCAAAAAATGAATAAATATAAAAATAAACAACAGAAAATTACATTAAAAAGAATCAGAAACTCACAAACAGCTTGGAGCATTCATCACTTGTGTGATGATTGCTTTGACAATGCTCACAGGTCAAGTCAATTGCATCATAGATATTCAAACTGGTGGCAGGCTTGTGTGATTTTCTTTGTGAGGTTTTGCTTCCAATTTCCAATCTTCTGGACCTTCTAAGGGTTACTTCTGATTTATTTAATTCAGTTTCTGAGGGTAGTGAATCTGATGAACTGATGGATTTAGATAATGAGTCCTAAGAATCTTCAGAATCTTCAGATGAGTCCACTTCCTTAATTGGAGAGGGGACATTTGACTGGGATCTTGACGTTGTTGTACTGGTCACTTTTGAGGGGGGTCTTCCTCTTCTCTTGGATTGACTTTCAATAATTTCAAATATTGAAGGTTCTCTTTTGCTTTGATTTTTGATTTTTAATTATAAATGGGCCCGGGCACCCCTTACGTGTTTTTACCAATTTATGTCCAAAACACGTAAGTTTTTAGTAAAAACACGTAAGCTCTTATGTGTTTTTACCAACACCCAAGACAAATTACAATAAATAAAGTATCACCAGTCAACTTACAATTGGAAAAATTCAAATCTGAACAGTTGAAGGAGGCTGAAATAAGCCCTCATCTGACCCATAAACAAGAAAATGAACTTTCTTCCCTTTTGTATGACCACAGAGGCGCATTTGCTTCAGAAAAAGAACCTCTAGGAGCAATTATTGGTCATGAAGCTGATATCATTCTTAATATTGAAAGACCTTATCCACCACTCTTGAGAAGACCTGCATACCCAGAAAGTCCCAAGTCAAGAGAAGCTCTGGAAACTCATATCAAAGAACTTCTAGACCTTGGTTTAATAGGAAATGTTGGCCATAATGAAGAAGTAGGAATAAATACACCAGTAATAGTAGCATGGCATAATGGAAAATCCAGAATGCTTGGAGACTTTAGAGCTCTGAACACTTACACTGTTCCAGATAGGTACCCAATACCAAAAATCCAAATCGCCCTTACTCAAATATCTCAAGCAGTGTATATAGCCACTATGGATGCCCTTAAAGGATTCTATCAAAATGTGGTGACATCAAGAGCAAGAAAATATTTGAGAATTATTGTTCATTGTGGAGTGTATGAATATTTAAGAATGCCCTTTGGTATAAAAAATGCACCTTCACACTTCCAAAGAATGATGAATGAAATCTTCCCTGAAGAACTTTCAGAGGGATGGTTAATCATTTACATTGATGACATTATTGTCTGTTCCAAGACTTGGGAAGAGCACATGTACAGATTGTCCAGCGTTTTGACAAAAATTCAATCAGTAAACATGAAAAACTCTTTGAAGAAATGCCATTTTGGATTTAAAGAACTTAAAGCACTAGGACATGTTGTATCTGGTTTGTCCCTTGGAATTGACAAAAACAAGGTTGCAGCAGTATTTATAAAACCCATGCCTCAGAACAAAAAGGAAATTCAGTCGTTTTTAGGCTTTGCAGGATATTACAGGCAACACATTAAATATTTTGCTTCCATAGCAAGACCACTTTATAGATTGTGTGACAAAGACACAGTATTTGAAATGACTGTTGACAGAGTCAAAGCTTTTGAGTCTCTAAGAGAAGCCTTGACCACTTCTCCACTCTTACTGATGCCAGACTTTAAATTGCCTTTTGAATTGTATTTTGATGCATCAGGGGATGGGCTGGGTGCTGCACTTCACCAAGTTCAGATCATAAATGATAAACCTGTAGAAGGACCCATATGTTTCATATCCAGGCAAATCAAACCAACTGAAGCTAGATATGGAGCAAGTAAAATGGAATGTCTATGCCTTGTCTGGGCCTTGGAAAAATTGAACTACTTCTTAGAGGGATGTGTTTTTGAGGTGATAACAGATTGTACAGCTGTCAAATCACTTTTAAACATGAAAACACCCAACATACATATGCTCAGATGGCAAATAGCCATACAAGAATACAGAGGAAATATGACTATTGTTCATAAGGATGGGAATATTCATAAGAATGCAGATGGACTAAGCAGATGGCCATTACCAAATAATATTGATAATCCTGCTTATGTTCCAGAAGAGGCTTCACCACAGATCCCAATAGAAGGAATAAGTGTTACAGACTTGAACACCACCTTCTTTGAAGAAGTAAGACACAGTTACACTTGAGATAGGAATTGTAGCATCTTGTGCCAATTACTTAACAAAGACTGTGAAGAAAGCTCTCTCATTAATGCCTTGGATGAAGTATGGAAGAAATCTTATGATGGAGGAAGATTTCACCTACTGGATGGTATAATTTACCACAGAACCAAGAACACATGTGTCATGACAGTTGTGGACAGGTCAATAATCAATCTTGTACTGAAAGAATGCCATGACAGCCCCTTCTCAGGACATCTGTCTGAAGACAGAACAAGAGAGAAAGTAAAGACCTGCATATGGTGGCCAATGTGGCAGAAAGATGTTGCAGAGTATTGCAAAACCTGTGACAGATGTCAAAAAGCAAATAAATCCACTGGAAAGAGACTTGGAAATATGATAAAAATCCAAGAACCAAGCAGACCTTAGGAAATTGTCCATATGAATTGGGTAACTGGCCTACAACCAGGAGGTGACAGAAGTTATAATGCTTGCCTAGTGATTGTGGAAAGATTCAGTAAAACTCCAATCTTTTTACCATGTCACAAGGATGATACAGCCATGGATACAGCTCTTCTGATATGGAATAGAGTAGTGTCATGGACTGGAATATTTACAAATATCATTAGTGATAGGAAATCCCAAATTTACTTCAGCACTATGGACAAATTTTCACCAATCATTTGGCACTAAGCTGTCTGTCTCTACAGCCTACCACCCACAAACTGATGGTCTGGCTGAAAGGATGATACAAACCTTAGAGGACATGGTAAGAAGATTTTGTGCATATGGCCTTGAATTCAAAGATTGTGATGGATTTACCCATGATTGGTGTACTCTGTTGCCAGCACTGGAATCAGCATATAAAACATCAATCCATGCCAGTACCAATCAAACTCCTGCTATCCTAGAAAAAGGATGGAACCCCAAATTACCCCAAGATTCCTTGAGAAAAGATTTGATTGAAATACATCCCACAGCTGCTAGTTTCAAAGGAATGCTAGATAAAGCTAGAAAGCATGCAGTAAGGTGCATGGAGGACTCTTTTTCATATGCTAAGGACAAATGGGATAAATCACATGCAACTCCAGATTTCAAAGTGTGGGACTTAGCTCTTGTATCCACCACTAACTTCAATAACATCAAAGGATGTAAAAAGCTGAAAGACTCCTTTGCAGGAACTTTTGTTATTAAGGCCCTCCATAGAGAAAATGCTGTTGAAGTAGATTTATCTGAAGAACTTAGCAATAAGCATCCTACATTTCCAGTGAGCTTGATAAAGCCATATAAATCTAGTGATGCTGAAAAATTCCAATTTAGGAATAAAGTTCCCCAAGTTATACCTACTATTGAGTCATCTGGTAGTAAGAAAATTACCAAAGTTCCCAAAGAAAGAAAGTTGAGAACCAACAAAGTAAGGGAATACCTTTTTAGGTACAGTTACCCAACTGTGAGGATGAATGGTTTCCATAAAAGGACATACCTGAAGCTACTAAACTTCTCAGAAGGTTCAGGCACACTAGAAATAGAAATATTACAGAGTAATATTCTTTTTTTTAGGGGGAGGGAATGTGAGCCTTAGAGGTATTTTCATATACCCAAAAGACCACAAAAGATAAATTAAGATACAAATATAAATGAAATAAATTTATTTACATTATAAAAATAAAAATTGAAATATGAATACAAATTTATATTTAAAAATCAAAATTTAATTATAATTTAAAAATAAAATTACAATAAAATTTAAAATTATGAAATTATATTTTTACTTGTAAAAATTGAGTAAAAATGAATTTTTAATAAAAATTGTGAAATTAAAATATTTTTGGTAAAAAGTTATATAAAATATATTATAAATTTTTATCCAATAAATAAACATAAAGAAATTATCACACCATTGGATTCCTCATAAAAAATAAAATGGGGTCACCTCTGGATGAAATTTCTGTAACTCAACTCTAAATAAGCTTAAATTAAGTTTTTAGTATTTTCAATACAAAAATTGAAAATCCTCAAAACTTTAATTTAATTCACACCACATGTGGTGTTAACCATCAACTCTTGTGTTAAAATTGAGGTGTTGTGTTTAGTTTAGAAGCTATGAGGAATTGAAGTATTTTCAATTGAATTCAATTGAAATGTCAAAATGTGCGCGTGTATTACATAAGTGAGCTTTGATTTACATATGAGGTATCAATTATTACTGTATTGTACTGTACAATTCAACTGAATTACGTATGTAAATTACAAGTATAATACATGATGAGGAATTAAAGGAAAAAATAAATTGGGGGGGAAAAGGAACTCTAGCTCTAAGGGGGAGCCAGACCCCCAAAATCCTTGCTGACTGGCGTGGGATGTAAAATCCACGCAAAAGCTCATTACTTTTGGCCTGGAATTTAGTCACAGGGTCTGTGACTCAATTGATGATGAGGTTTTGATACCAACCAGGGTGGTTTTAACTGCTGCCAAGAGGGTAAAACTACCCTTAAGCTAAAAAAATGTTAGTAAAAACAGCTCTAACTGGTTTCTACGCCTCTTGAACACATTCTGACGTGTTTTGAAGGCTCTAGACCAGGTATTGCTATAGTAATGGCTGATTTAAGGGTTTAAAAGGGCTAAAAATGGCTTAAACCAGCCCTTTTTTAGTCTAAACCAGGGTTCAATGATGCCATAATTGGCTTTTCTGTTGTCAGACTGTTTTTCACGACTGACAAGAGTAAATTTCACTTTTGGAGTAAGAAAATTGATGGCTATAAAAGAATGTCTTCTTTGCCCCACTTTTCTCTTCATGTTAGAATCTTTTCCTTTTATAGTTAGTTTAAACACTGTTAAACCAATCAATAAAAGATTCCAACAACCTTTTTTAAATCATCTTAAACCTTTTAACCACGTGAAAAAATCATTATAATCATTGTTTGTAACTCTTATAATCATTTTTACCCCTGAACCACCCCAAAAGTGAATTAAAGCATCTTTCATCACTGTTAACTTTGTCACTTTGTTTCCAAATTCACTCTGGTCACTTTTGGGCATGTTTTTCTTTAATATTCTTTTTAAAGACTTTGTTCTTTAATCAATTTATTGCAGTTCTTTGCTCAATTAATTCCAATTGAAATTGCTCTTGAAGAAATTTCTTTTGTAGCCTTAAATATCTCTTGTAGAGTATTTTTGGATAAATTTTTATTGTTGGTAAAACAATAAATCTTTATAATATTATTGTTTTATACTAATAAAGTTATAAACAATAAAATTGGCGTGTTTTCTCTCAAAAATAAGATTTCTTACTATTTTTAATTGATTTTTACCTTATACAAATTTTGAGGACAGGAAAAGTACTTGATTTTTAATCAAAGTTTCATATCCACACCTTACAAAAATTTTGTATCTGAAACAAAGAATTATATCTTGAAAGAATAAATTTTTGAATGAATTTAATAAAATTATCCTTAAAACATCCAATATGAGATTTTTAGCAATAAAATCCCCTAAAACTCTAAACAAATATTCAAAAAATATATTTAATACCAATAGGTTGTAGTAAGTGTGTTGGTGCTGTGTTGAATATATATCAATATTTCTCAATAATCCCAGTCAGAGCTTAGATTTAAGCTATGATAAATATCAAGAATGAATTAACCTTCAGGAAGTTTTAATAGGAATCAATTCTCAAAAAAATCTATCCCAATATATATATTGGCTAAAGCATTTCTTTAATAAATTCAAACTATTCAAAGGAGGATGAGATATAGATTCTGCTTCTTTAAATTATTGTAATGCAACATTGAATTGAAGAATGGAGTATTATATGAGCTAGAGAGCCCTTAAATTACTACAGGACAGTAAATAGAGTAAAATACTCCTGAATATAGATATCCATGTTACAGTTTATTTGAAAATTCCCATCAAGAAAATTCAGGAAGCTATAATTAGATTGAATTATATTGAGAGCTATAGAGGTATAACATGTGTTGAGGAGACTTGAGTCCTCTTAATATGCCTCTATTTGAAGGTTAAGCAACTAATTACAAATATTTGAATGATAATAATATTTAGAGAAGAATAAAGTATAAATTTGAAATTACAAATTCATATTTGATCTCTTCAAATGAAGATATTCTCCTAGCACTAAGGAATCATTAATATCTGGAAAATCCAATACACAATAGATTTTGTTTTCTCATAAAAACTTCCATATGTATATATTAAGAAAAAAACTAATAAAAACCTTATTTGAATCATATTTCACGGAACAGTAGCTCAAAAAATCACATTTCAAATATAATTCTGGAAAGTAAAATATAATGATGATACCTTTTTTAGCTGAAAAAGAAGTTAAAAGGGTACAAAAATGATAATATTGTCATGTATTTCAAAAACACTCATAATTTTCTGAGATTATTTAGAACTCTTATTAAACTCAAATAATATAATTGAATTATATTTGAGCTGGCTATGAAAAAAAACGTTTTTGTAATGATTTATAAGGGATAGAACATATCATTTTGAAACTAATCCCAAAGAAGAAACAATATGACTTTGTCCCCATGATATTTATTTAAGTGATATACTATTTAAAACACCATTCTTTTCTTATATAGCCTATATCTGTACTATTTAAGATGATGATATTATATTAGAATATATTAATTTCAATTTTTGTATAGTTTCATATTCCTGGAATAGTTCTGGACTTCCAAATCTCAGAAAATTCAACAATTCAAATAAATGAATGTAGAGTTTTGAACCAAATAAGAATCAGTTAGTTTTAAAAGGGAAAATACACTCAGTTATACTTCTAGCATATAAAATAAAATGGACTAGCAAATGTTTACAGAGATACCAAAATATTTCCATTGCAGAAATAATTAATGTGCAGAGAAATAATTATAATAAATGAAATAGGGAATATATATATAACCAATGAAATTAGCCCTATATACTTCTCCTTATACTTGATAGAAAGGTTACAAATATTTTCAAAAATTATCAATAGTAAAATGAAGGATTTTTAGATATTCCTATCAATTAAGACATTTTTGGCATAGGTTTCTCTAAGACATAAAATCTCATAACCTGTGAGGATAGATAATGAACTTTAAGTTATTTATTAATAAATGAGAAAATAATATTGATGATCCTGATTTATTTTGGATTAATAGTGTAATATTTGAGCTTAGAATAAATAGCCAAAAAAACATTCTAAAGCATAATCTCATAATTATCTTATTAAGCTTCATTTACAGACCTCACCTTCACCTCTAAAGGAAAAGATTTGAGAACTTTTCATTCAAAGTTCCAATAGATCTTTATTGTGAGCTATTCCAGAATTTTGATAATCAAAAGCAGATAATGCTGAAAACAGCTCAATGAGATTAATATCAGAAAAAATCGTATTTTCTCGTTCTATTTTTCATTTCAACTAATTTGTTTTAGGACTTTTTGAGTTTTCTGTGGACACCAACAGACTTTAGAATTGTCTCCAGACAATACCCGAGTGATACTATTGTCAATATCATTGATAAATCAATAATTTGGAAGCATTAATAATTAACTCCAATGAAGTGAAGTTTTGAAATTTGACTCAATAGAAAGAAATATACAAGCTGTTTTTCACTAAAAAAATAGCCAAATTATTTCAAAATCTCCTATTTTTATTCATATTTTCATAAATAACATCCTAAGTTTTTTTCATATTATAGTCTATTTATTATCTTAATTATCAATTATATTTTCTCATTATTATTTCTATAATAATTTTTCAAATAAATTCCTAGGGTAACTTCTTTCACTCTTAAAATTCTTCACTTCCAAAAATTATTTTTCTATTATAGTCTAATAAGCTCTTACATATAGCTTTTAGTGTATAAGCTAATTTCATTTCAACCCTAATTGAAAGCCTCTATGTAAAATGAAGGAGTTATATCTCAAGTATTGAGAAACTGTATCCATTTGATGTGAAAATAATTTACAGAAAAATTGATTCCAATCTTGCTCAAGAAAATACCCATTTAATATTCACAATGTATTATCACTGAAATTTCTTTCTATAATCCGAAATTTTTAGTCTGGACCCATGAAAAACTATGGAAATTAAAAGGCACTAATTTTATTTTCATTTTTCAGAATTTTCTGCTGTTATTAAACACCCAGAATACATAGCTTACTCCTAAAGCCAAAGAGTATTTCAAGAAATCATGTATTTTGTATAATTCAATCCAAATTAACCATTGTTAGAGCTTTTATGCTTTCAAATCTTAGCATGAGAAATGTAGCTTGAGCATAACAAGTTTTTTATTATTACTCAAGTTTTGAAATGGGAGGTTTTAATATTGAGAAACTTACTCTATTGAGTAGAGTAATATAGGTACAAATTGAAAAAGAAATTAAAATACACCCAATAAAAATCAGATTCTTTTTATGAAGAGGGATGAAAGCTCCATGGCTTGAAAAATGAAGAAAAAAGATTCAATTGATTAACTCCTGAAAGATTTGAAAGATTTGAGATCAAAGCTTCATGATAAGAGCCGATTAATGTTCAAGATAGTGTTTAACTAAAGATATAACTTAGTAGTGACATATAAATCACAAGACCAATCAGGAGTTTCCCCTAGAGGCTTCAGATCAAAAGCTAATTCCTGTATTCCTAAATAAAATTTCTATTAGTGAATCATTATTGTTGATAAATGTGACTCTTAAATACGGACTAACAGAACAAATTTCATTTCCCCAATAGTTTCAATTGATATATTAAAAGGTGATATTTAATTATTACCTGTCCAAAGAAAGGGAAGAAATCTTCTTCAAAATGGAAAAACTAATTTCCTTTCCCCTTTGTATAATAGTAGTTTCCCATTAGAGCAGCCTTCCTGCTCACACCCAACAAGCACCAATCAAAATCAGCATAAAGAGTATCATTATATCTTTCAAGACATGTCTTTGTGCATAGTCAAATTGAGTTAGCATTTCAAGGTGGATCACTCACAAATTTCAATAGCAGGAAAACAAAGAAGCATAAAAAACATTATCGAATAGGTAGATTTTTTAAGAATCTACTTCAATTTTATTTTCAATCCATACAAATACGTCATTTTATATATAGTGTTTGGCAGGAAGAGATGTGTTCTCCTTCATTTGGCGCTGTAGCTCAGTCGGTAGAGCACCTGCTTAACATGAGATCTAGAGTTGCTCGCAGGTTGTCCTCGGTTCGAGCCCGGGCAGAGTCATCGATGGGCACATGTTGTAGTCGCTTTCACCGCCATGCAGTGTGCGAAGACTGGCGCACCCACTGCGCCTACTGCCGCAGGTTCGCGCGTGCGGCCGTAGCCCCCGCCCACCTTCAACGTCCGCTCCACAGTGTCCGCGGTGTCAATTCGAATTCCCGTATCTCGTCCTGAGGTTGGACCTTTGCGCCTTTGCCAAAGTCAACTCCCACACTACGCTCTTTGGCCTGCTCTGTAGGCGTTACTTTTTTGGATTTTGCCTAAGCCCCCAAGAGATATCGACCGTTAGGTAATCTCCACATTGTTTGAGTGTTGCTCCTTGAAATTCCCAGTGAGCCTAGCGTTAACGCACCAGTTTTTTGCGCACCAAGCCCAGTTACATTTATTCTATCTGTTGGAGCGTTTCTAATGGCGAAAATTGTTAGCTTTAGAAACAGATATTTTTGAAAAATAAGACATTGGGCATTGTATGTGAATCGTTCCCAGGGTTTCAGAGTAGTTGAATGCCACAAGTGACTTGCTTTTTGCTGGTACACTTACGAAGCCTTCCATCCTGGTGTAAGCAGATCGAACTCACCTGCTATGTACTGTACAGACAAAATCTTCCTGTTGATTTTATATTTTTCCTTGCAAAAAATACTTCTTACTTTGTCACCACCTCAACGTCCATGAGGGAGAATTCCATTGATCTTTCAAGAAAGAAAATCCTTATTGAGCTTGTGTTACGGCCACAAGAATTACAAAGTACTCCAAGATACCAGAAAAGTGCGATTGCAGCTGGCGTCGTTGCCTAAAACGTGCTTTTTTTCTATTTTACCCTGCCGTTACGTAGGCACAAGAAAAAGGATTACTAAACCATATCCTTTTCCCCACGATTATCTTGTCTATAATATTCATGTCACGTCAAAAGGTGTTTTTCCGTTAATTTTGAAAATAACAATTGAAGCTAAGGCTCATTACCTCGATAATTTAATGAGAAATAGTAGGAAGGGATGAAAGAGCAAAGTAACTAAGCAGAAAAAAAAAGTCAACAACAATCTTTACCTATCTGGTTGGTTGAATGAAGGCTAACATTATTAGATAATGGAAAGGTTATAAAGTCGGAAAGCTCAAAGAGACAAGACCTGAGCTATTAGAAATAGACTAATATAAAATAAAGTTAGAACTTGATTGCAATAAGCAATAATAAAAACCAAATAAAAGTAAAAGCACACGGAAAGGAAAGCTGTCCTTTCGCAATTTTTATTTTCAGAAAAGAGTGCGGTAGTACTTTTATAATTGTGTAGAGAGATGCGTTCGTTGAAGAAATATTTTGTTCATCAAGAAAAGAAGTGTCTTGAGCTAGCTGCGATTAAGCAGTTGTGCGCATTGAGCTATTGTCGGCTGAATTGCGCAGCAAAGGAACATAACTGCTGAGCTATTGGACTACGAAAAATGGTCTTCGATTTGGCATATACCTACTCGACAAAGCATTATTTTGCAGTATGGAAAAGATACCTCCTCACAGTGGGAAAAAGCCAGGCCCCCAACTGTCGCATCATGCCAATGTTTAGCTCCCAGTATGTGGTTTTAACTGATGCAACAATGAACTGCATTTTTATTTTATTTTATCTGACTGATTTTACTCTTAACTGGTTCCTTTCTTTAATTCCTTACAGATTTTCCATAAGCAGAAAACCAAATTTTGAACCTTTTCTTTAATTTTGCTTTTGATATTCTGTTTAATTAAAACTTGGTGATAAATTCTTGTATTTTTTATGATTCTCTAGATAAATGCAGTTTTCTCAAAAGTACTCATTTGTGTTCCATTGTGGGAACTCCTTTTGTTGTGGGCTAAATAATAGGCAGTACCTTGAGGGGGAAATTATTGGTGAGTCTGTTTTGAATTTCAGAATTAGCCAATAACCATGGGTGCTAAGGTGTATTAGCTGCCCCTCTAAATATACTGAGAAAGATAACCTTTTTGATGAGATCACAAATCAATTATTTAGTTTTGTGGCTTTTCAATTAGAGAATTTTCTTCAGCAGTCTCTATCAGTCTGTTAATAAAAGATCACTATGATAATAATGGTAATAGTTAATATTTTTTTTTTAATAATTTAGGTTTGCTTAACTTTCTTGTTGCTGATTATAATTCTTTTTTAATTAATTCTTCTAGTATTCCTTCTTTCAATACCTGAGATATTTTAAATAATATTGTTTAAGATCACTATTAATATTAATAATAATCTTGATAGCTAGCTAATACTTTTAAAGGTGACTTAATAATACTATCAATATAGCTATAATAATTTAAGGGTAAGATAATTCTTTAAGGGTGGTTTTGTTTAATATAAGGGTAAGATATAAATGATATAATAGTAATATGATACTATTAGGATCAATATAAATATAATCCAATATACCTAAAAGGCTTATAATATAAGGTATAAGGGTAAGATGATATCCCTTATAAAAATAAGGGTTATTGATAAATTAGATAAGATCACTATTGATAATATCTTCCAACACTACTTCAACACTACTACTATAATGGTAAGACTATTTAAATAATATTAAACTCTTTCATTAATTAATCATAAATAATACTATAAGATACTGAGCCTTGCTACTGATCTTTTTCAATATAAATACTAGATTATCCTAATAGAGAAGGGATGGATTGATCCTCAAGATTATTGTCTGAATCAGAAGCATGGGGGGAAAAACAGGGAGAGAGGCCCTTTATTTATACCTTTTGGGCCCTCCATAGAGCCTTCCAAAAAAAGGGACTTAGAAAAAATTCCACCTTGAGACATTTTTGCTGGTGGGTAAATTAAAAATGGTGTCATTTTATCAGGATATTGCACCATATTTTTGGTTGATTGCACCATTCTGAACCTTATTATTGTCAGTGCACAGCCTTGAGACATTTTTGCTAGTGGTCAAATTTGGAATGGTGTCATTTGTTCAGGATATTGCACCATATGTTTGGTTTATTGCACCATACTTTTTGAATTATACTCTTATTTTAACTAAACTTTATTCTTATTATGCACAGCCTTGAGACATTTTTGCTAGTGGTTAAATTTGGAATGGTGTCATTTGATACAGATATTGCACCATATGTTTGGCTGATTGCACCATTTTAAAAAACTGTATTCTTATCTCTACTAACCTTATTTTTCTTCTTCACAGCCTTGAGACATTTTTGCTGGTGGTTAAATTTGGGATGGTGTCATTTGATACAGATATTGCACCATATGTTTGGTTGATTGAACCATTTTTTTTAAAAACTGTATTCTTATCTCTACTAACCTTATTTTTCTTCTTCACAGCCTTGATCTGTATTTAGTTGAGTATTTCTCTATGTAAAATTTAATTTGTAAATAATACCTGTAATGTTTGGTTATGGGAGTTTAAGTGGGGATTGAGTAATGTAACACTATGTTAACTTATATGTAAATGTTTTTTTTAAGTAAAGACATGTAACACATGATGTTGTAAGAGTAATGGTATCACTTATGTAATATTACACATGTTTATTCATATTGAATATTTAGACAAGCTGCATTATCTTTAAGCATATTCTTGTACCTAGTATAGAGTTTATAGTATCATTTCTCTTCTTTAATCCATGATATCTAGAAAATTATTGACATTATGGGGTTGAGGCAATATGTGACTATAGGTAAAATTTGATGTAGTTTCCAGTGGAAGACTTATTTGTGTTATTTTAATATAATTATCTTCCTTTTTCTTGCAAATTTGTTTTACTTTTATCTTTCACTTTTTTATCTTTATTTTCTTTATATATATATATATTATCATTATTATTGATAAAGGTTTTAGCTTTAAAATTGTGGATTTGAACCTTGGAAGAACTGGTATGGAATACCACACCATGAAAAAACAAAATCTAAGTATTATGCTCTGTTATTTTCTACATTGTTCTGGATTTTTTTGAATGGGATCTGGTAGAAGCTTATGCTTGAAGTGGTACTTCTACTAGATTCTTTAGGCTCAAAATGAATTGTACAGCTGAAAGGGATGTTTTTTCCATAAACCTTCAGCCTCCGCCATTATTTCCACTTATTTTTAAATACCTTGATTTTGACACTTCTTAGATTTTCTAGTAAGGGAATATTTTCCCCTCTCAATTTCTCTCAGAAATCAACAGAAAAATATGTAAAAAACCTTTTTTTACTTATTATCACTTTAAGAGATCTATAACTAAAGTAAATCATTTGTCTCACCCTAAAATCCTTTAGATAATGAATATAATGACTTAATCTTGATGATAGCCTTATGAAAGTGATATAAAAAAAGAAGAAATCTAAGGCAAATAAGTAAAATACACTAAAATGTTTTGGTAGCCAATTAATGGTCAAATAAATAATGAAAATTATCTGCTGATTGAGTCAAAATGAAATCAAGTTTGATAAAGAGGTAAAATATAGAATATATCTAATAAATATGATAAAAACAGATCTTATTAGTCTAAGGTACAAGTGTTGAGCTCACTGAATCCCCTTGCATGAGTTTTCAGAGGATTTCTATTTTAAGGAGATATCCTTGTATAAATTGAGCTCTACCTGTATTTATGGCTCAATTTTCTAGCCTTGAGGTATGCTTTACATACCTGAATAGGCCACAAATAACTTCAAAATAACTTTTGGAATATGAAAAACCCATAATTCATGTACATTGCCAAAATAAATCCTTTTAATAGAGGAAAATATGAATAGCTTTTTTGTAAGTAAATCCATGGATTCAAGACCAGATTTAGAGTTTATAAGAAGATTCACCTAATTTAACTTGATGAGAGGAATAAGCTCAAATCAACTCTATGAGGTGGTCATATGGAAAATACTTAAACACATCATCATCAATACCACATGAAGGATTTGTGTAATTTGTTTTTTGCATTTTTATGCCAAAATAATGGGATTCTGACAAATCCTTTATTACATATCCACTATAATTAGTGTTATTCATGCTTGTAGAGCTTAAAAGAACCGTATTTTTCAATAAATTACTTTTACACCCATAGTGGATATCAGTCTTAAAGGCTGAGTTACAATTTCAACATGAAAAATAGTATAAGGGGACAAAAGACATCAAAGAGAGCCAGGGTACCCTGCTTCTGAGGCCTCTGAGGAATAGAAAGCTCCAGAGCTTTAATCCATGGATTATCTTGTTGAAATTAGCTTATCAAAACCTTTTGGGGACTTTCTTACTAATTCTAAGTTGTATTATATCATAAGAAAATAGCAAATAAGCTGTGATTTTGATTTGCAAAAAGTGGTAATAAGCACCTTTGACTCCTTTAGCCATCTCAATTACTTCTTATTTACCATGGATAGGCCCAAAAGGATTAATCAAAACCCTTTTTGAGCTGATATCTATGGAATTACCTCATTGAAACCTACTATAGCTATACCATATGTCTGAACCAAATAGAACATGAGGTAAACCTCAAAAATTAATCAAAAATAAAATTCTTAATTAATATCCCTAAAACACTCAGGAAAAATGTTGAATATATAATTATGCACTTGAAGTTATAGTAATTGTAGCTTATTAATCTCAATTAAAAGTTTTACTGACAGTCCATTTTTGATTATTCCACATGAAACTCTGAGTCTTCAAAAATTCATGCAAATTACTGTCTGTGATGAAATTTTCAAGAAAATTGTTAAATTTGAGAAAAAAATTCCCTTGTAATAAGAGAATGTTAAAAGTGATAATTTCATTATTTATTAAGAGGAATTAAGTTGGTATGCACATATAATTATATCAGTAATTCATTATGATAATTTTACATGAGAAAAAGTGATGTAACCATGAAACCAAATGAGGAGAAAGGTTTCTCATCTATTAGTTTTTCAGTAAAATCCTTTGTATTCCTCCATGAGCTCCTGTATACATAAAAGAAGCCCAATATTAATGTGTTATAAAATATTAGTCCTATCAAAATTTTAATAATTTATAGTAGTATATTATTGCAAGGTATTATGAAGGTGTTATCAAATATTGCAAATATTTACAAGTAATTGAAATATGTGAAATAAAGAATATTTCTTTTAACTTTAATAGTAGCTTGATACTTGGAGCTCATATTACTCAAAAATCTAAACCATTGTTGTAAATCCACAAGTACTCCTTTAAAGCTTACTGAAAAACCTTCAGCTCTTCAAATATATTGTCAGGCTGAGTCTATGATAAAGGTGTATAATAGTATTTACAAACTTTAACTATGACTGTGACACAGTTAAAATAGTTTAAAAAGAGTTTGATTTATAATAATAAATGGTTAAGCTAAGTTATTAAGGGCTTTACTATAATAATATAGTGGTGGTGAGCGCTGCTGAAAGTGCTGGGTGCAGTCTTACCAGTTGGATTACTATAATAAGAACTACAATACTTAAGCTTAAAGTATAACCTGTTTATTTTCCAATAGTATAACTGCTTTTGACAGTTGTACTACTTAGGAAATCAAGAGCAGGATGAGGAAAACCTTTTCTGGCTATGAAAAGGCCCCTTTTTATCCTAAAATGGGGTGAAAAGGCTTCTAGACCTTTCCACATAGAAGAAGTGAAGATTCTTCACTCCCAAGTACTGGCTTGTAGCTTTCACAAAGCCTGTATAGCCTGTATTGATCTCAGATGTGGTTTGGAAACCACATCTGGGCAGTTTTCACCAATACAGGGTGAAAATTTTCATCTGGGGAACACATAGCCTGATTCTGATGTGTATTACGCATAGAATTCTGTAAGGAACCTGTATGGGACCCCAGTATTGAATGAGCTATGAGGTATTGAAGTATAAAAATTCTTCTTTGTCTGTTTGACACCTCATAATCATGGTTATGGAATATTATCCCATGGTAAGGCTGTATTGGCCAAACTGTGGGATTTGGACCTTAAAATTGCCATAACTTTGTCAGTTTTTGAGATATAAGCCTCAAGATTGGTTCAGTGTGTATCCCTAGATGTTTTCTACACAATGGTACCTCATTTGGTATGGTTATCATTAAATATGGCACAGCTATGCCATGTACAAGTTTTCTTATACACATTTATGATTTGTCCAAAAAAGGTATGGAGCTTGCTTGCTCCATATCTTTTGTTCTAGATGAGATATGGGGAAATAGATGGCACAATAAGATCTCCCTGATTTTTCTCTTTCCAAAAAGACCCCACTTCAGGTATCTCACACTAAATCTGTAGAAGTTAGATGAGAGGTGAATATTTTAATCATCCTTATTTGACCTTATTTTGGTCATAACTTCTGTAATTCTGGTGCTAGCTCAATTTGGCTAGTACCATTGGATATCCCTTACTTGGAGCTGAAACTTGAATACCCGTTTGATGGGGTTAAGCCTCCTACTCTGTATTTCAGATGAGAGGTGAAAATTAAGGTTTATGCTCAGCAACAACTTTGAGCAGCAATAACTTTGTTATTCTTTGTCCTGTGATTATGAGAGTTGTATATTTGCAAAGAGGTGAGTTTCCTCTTTCTTTTAATACTTTTTGAGCTGATTTGGCTCAGGTCCATGTTTTGGTGGTATCTTGGCTATACCATTGATTTGTGGTATTTAGCTATCATGCTTGTGCTCTGGTTTTGAGTCACAGGCTGACATATATGTGGATTTAAATTGTTTACCTCATATTTTGAAGTTTTATTGCTATTTAGTATTTTATTCATAATTTTGGACTTCTATCAATTGTTTTTTATCAATTTTATTAATTTGTTTATACTAAATTTCTCTTTGAGAAATTTTAAAGAAAAAAAAAATTAAATATCATTCTTGTAGAATAACACTTTTCAATTTTCCTTAGTACATAAAAACATTTTGTGATGTGAAAACTGGTTTTCAGTATCATTTAATCTTGTAGAGAAATAATATCCTTACTTTAATATTGTTTGTAGAATTTTTTCCAATAGAATAATTTTTTTATGAAAACTGTTGAATAATAATTTTTTTTATCTGATATAATGAGTAACTTTATTACTTAAATTTACAAGTAATTAAAAATTAAGCTTGCAGTTATAGTAATTTCTCTTTATCATATTTATTTTTGAGGACAGTCATAGGACACTAGTATAATTTTCCTAGCTGTTGAATATACAAACATTACAGAATTAACCACTTAGAATAGATGATTAACTATGAAAGAAGTTCTTTTTTGATATGAGGAGTAGAAAATTGTATCAAAAGTGGAAAAGCTGTAGCTATATATATGAAAAAAAGATCCAATATTCCATGAATTTTTTCTGTTCTCCAAAGAATATGGAAAGAAAAAATCACCTTGTTACTTTGAGCTTAAAACAAACATGTGTGCTTCTATGCTCATCAGTATTTAGCTTTTTCTAAAGATTAACCAATTAATTTGAGGTTGCATTTCAAATATGATACATTTCTGGGACTCAAAGTATTAAAATTTAATATAAGAGCAAAATATTCCATCAAAGATTCTAATGAAAAACAATTTGATAATGAAATATATATCATCCCTTGATAATTATTAATAATTGAAAATACATGATTAGTAAAATAGTATCTTGAGTCTGTTTGGGTGAGTGAAGCTTCAAAGCCTTAAATAAAGCCTTAAAAAGAATAAAGAATTCTTTAATTTTAATAAAAAGATGAAGTTTCTCATATACTTGGGCTAGCTATAGCTACTCTTGAGTGGTAATTCCTGAGTTTATTCCAGGAATCTGATTAAGTAATATCAAATATATATAGATATATAAGAAGATGAATAAAGGATATGTAAAATAATTATTATGCTAACAGGGAGTAAAAATACATGTATAGCCACCTTCAGAAATTCTGTTCAATATATAGCACTAAACCTATTAGCTTCTGCCTTATTTCAGCATTAACCACTGTAAGAGTTGGTTTTGGTATCTCAACCTTAATCTAAGCGAAACAAGTACTAAGGGAATAAAACCATAATATTTTACATTCATGAGCCATTCTCTTCCAAATTTAGCTAAGTGCTTGTTGTGAATGAGCTTTGAGTGAATAAACTCATACTTTTTTGCCCACATATCAGCCCTGCCTTATCATGATGCAGAATTTTTTCAAGAATTCTTAAGATCAGCTATAGCTTGCTCCAAAAGCCACTATATTAGCTAAAACCTTAGCCTTACGGCTATAATGAGAATAAGAAGTATTGGAAGCTTAAATGAAAATGAAACAATCCTGCTTAGTTTTAGCTTATTAGGTAAGAGAGGTTTGGTAAAATAGCTACCAAAATATAATTAGCAGATAGCTAACCAATTAACAAGGGTTTTATATTAATGGAATAAAAAATTATTGAGACGATAGTTTAACTTTCTTCAAATTTGTTGAAATTTGAGCTTTCTTACTCATGATAATGGTACCAGAGCTGTAATTGTCAATAATAGGTTTATTGAGATGTATACCCAAAGAATTAATGAAAATTTGACATAAAGCATAGTTTTTTTTAATAATCCTAAATAGAGACAAAAGAACTCTCAGATATAGGCTGATAAATTATTCGTTTCTTTATTGAAGTCTATATAATTGGATGGCTGAAAAAAACTGATAAAAAATCCCGATATCTTTTTATCATTACCACAGAGGTTGAATAATCTGAATCTTCCCATAAAATAAACTTCTTCTAAGAATTACTATATTTTTGATATATAATTATTAAAATTCTAGTAAATTTAAAGTATTTAAAGAGATTACTCACTAGTCTCCAATGCGCTTCCTTAGAAGAGATTATAATATGAGGCAAAGTATCTACAACAAGTTACATATCGGTTCTTGTGTTGAGAGAAACGTATTTCAACATTCCAACCGACTTTTTTTAGAAATAGATAAGATTTGAGTGATTTGTAAGCTTAATATTGATATTAATCAGTTCTGGAATGTTTAGTGGATGAGAGTTCTTCATTTCAAATTGATTAAGTATTCTTTAGCAGAAATCCCTTTGATTCAGTAGGATAAAAAATAACCCCACCAATAAAAAGTCTATCTGAGATTATTAACTTGTTTTCCAGAAACCTAAATTGAGTAAATATTCTTTTTATTCATTTCAAAAAATGAAAAATTTCATTATGAAAAGATCCCACAACAAAGCCATTTTATACCGAAATATTCAGAAAAAGTAATTTTTGTTCCTTAATAATACTTATAATACTTATTAATCTGAATGTGTTGTTGTGAGACCACATTCAGGAGGCATAGTCAACAAAGGACTCTTCAACTAAAACAGAGATCTATTTGTTTGTTACAGATTTCTTTTGAGCCCTTAAGCCCATTTCCCCTTACCAACTCTCCAAGGTTTTTGGCCTGAGATATATAAGTTAGGAAATCTATTCCTCCATATAGAAAAGCATTAAAAATGTCAAATTTAGATAAATTCTTATTTGAATTTGACACAAGCGATAAGAGAAAGTAAAAATACTGATCAGGTTTAATGAAAAAGTTGGCATCAAAATAATTTATCATGTGATTTTGAAAATTTCAAAAACAAACCCAGAATGATTTGAAATTTATAGTTCCATTTATATCAACAATAAAAACCTTAATATTATAGATTAATAGAAGTGATACTTTGATATTTCTAAGAAATTAACAAGACTTGATGAGTAAAATAGTATCATCAGTCTGGTTCTTTGAGTGTGCTCTTCAATAACTAAAGAGTATTTTACACTCAATATAAATCTTTATAATATAAATCCTAAGAGTAAGACCTACCTCCACTTGTTCTAGCTATAGCCCCTCTTGAATAGTTACTTATCAATTTATTTGGAGAGCCTGAGGAGATAATAACAAATATATTTAGGTGCATAAGTAGAGAAATGAATGACATTAAGAATAACTATCATGCTCAAACTTAGTAAAAATACTTCTATCCATCTAATCAACCATTTTTTGAGATATCTGAGCACAACCATTTCAGTCACTTAATTAGCTTTGAATTATTTAACTTTAAATAATATATAACATCACTTCTTACTCTCACCATAAGCATTAGTAGAAGTGGTTCTAGAGCCTGAGACTATAATAGGAAACCTCTCCTTAATATTCTTGAAATTAAATTTACAAAATGTAATTAAAATACAACGAAAATAGTTGGTAGCTGTCAGTTTCAAACAGAGAATAAGCTCTAATATTAACTAATTAAGAACCTTAAAGCCTCAATAAATAATCTCTTTTCTTTTAGAATGAAATTTATTTTGTTAAAATACGTCATATCCCTCAAATTTAACATCAAAATAAGATTCTTTCAGTTTTACTACTACAGGGGTACCTGATATTAGGACATATCTGGAGAGTAAAATTCCAGGTAAATAAATTTAATAGTTACTTTAAATAATGATTTAAAGAAAAAAATTGAATATATTGTGTGGTTCCTATTCTATTATTGGCTTAAGATCCTCTTTGTCTTCATCTGAAGGTGTAGCTAGTTTAGGGTTTGGGGAAGATTCTGATTTGGGAATTATTTATAGTAAGATTTTATGCATTTTTAAGTTCTTATTCAAGTGTTTTTATCAATTTAAGAACAAAACCCGAGTCTCTCACTACCAGAAAAACAGTTATTAGAAAGAAAATTCTCAGAAAGTATCCTTTGAAATATCAATGTATAAAGCCATTATTACAGTTAGCTCAATTAAATATTCTGAGTCATCTTTTGAATCATTTGAAATGTTACTCTTAGTATAGCTTGAGAGGTATCTAAATGAATAAATAGAATTATTGCTTTAAGTGAGTATTAATTTTGAATTTCAATGAAGGAAATCAGACTTGGTCAAGAAAGAAAATATAAGACTAACCTAAGGTCTTTTATTTTTCTGTATCGATAAGCATGCTATTTAAACCAATATTCAAATTTGAAGATTTTTTCTGTAAAATAATATCTTGAATACTTTGAGTTAATTATGAATTAAATAGATACTTCATTAACTTGAGTCTTTAGTATAGGAAAATTGATATTAATAATGCAATGATTATTCAATGGATGGGTCATTTGATTCTGAAAGAATAAGCTCTTGGATTCAATAATAAGCTAAAAGAGTTTCTTAAGATTCATAAAAATACCACCATTGAAGCTTTGGATGAGCTTTAATAACAAGCTTTATCCTAAAGACATTGTATTCAAAAAATATTTACTATGAAAGAGATGCTACCCCTTCTGGAAAGGGTAGTAGATTCAACCCAGGTACAGTAAAGCTTACAGCTTTCTTGATACTTGGATCTAATTTTCTATCATTATTTTGTTACCTTCAAAGCGTGATTCTTTCAATACTTCACATGAAGTTAACTGAACTATGTAGCTTCTGGAATTCCTTAATAGTTGTTCATTCCAAAAAATCATTTGAAGCCAAAGCAATAATTTCAAAACAAAGATGAATCCATTTACCAAGAAATATATCTTTATAAAATTATAAAAATATACATACCCTCTTCATTCATCTCCCATGATATCCTTCCCTTATTTGATTATTTTCTCCAAAAATTCATTTATCAGTTCTCCATATTTCCAGCTTCGAAAATGTTTACATGAAAATATTTTTCTTTACATTATTACTTATCATAAGTTTATCTCAAGAAAAAAATAAAAAGATTGTATATTATTCATTATTATTTTCTCCTGAAAGCTTAATTGACCTTGAGTCCTAGAAATTAAACACAAATTAAGATATAAAATGTCCTTTTTCAACCATTAGAATTTTCACTTGGAATTCCTTGTGAATATAATATTGAAAAGACATATATCCCAAAATAAAATTAACTTAGTATATATTTCTATCTCTCCTATCATTAAAATTAATTTTCTCCTTAAAACTTGATGGGAAATATTTTTCTCATTTCTCTAAAATTTGATATTTGCTCAATTTAACACTTTTTACATGACAAAGATACCCTGAAACCTTTCATTACTCAAAAATAATTCCTTACCACATCAAAAAACATGAAATATACCCAAAATCTACAAAATAGAATACTTTATAGGAATTTATTCTTAGATCATAGTTACTTCATTCAAAGTATTCACTTAGAAAAAACTATATTATACTAGTTCTGTGTAGAAATAAATGTCAACTAAGTTGCTTCATATTTTTTCATTTTCCAGAGAAAAGGAAGAAATATTATATTTTTTTTAAAATTAAAAACATACTAATACATTAATACTACTTTATTAAAAGATAAATCCTTCAAATGAATTTTAAACCATATATTTGACTTATTCATATAGACAATAATCTTATTTGGATTAAAGGTATGCAAAAATTTCCACAAAGTTGAGATTAGGATTCAATTCACAAGTTTTTTAATAGGCTTAATTATAAATTTAGGTAAGGCGCTATTTCAACAAAAATTAATTATAATGATATAAATAATATATCTGATAATCATTTCTTCAAAGAGAATTATTTTTTTCAAAAAAATATCCAAAATTCATTTCAAAGCTTATATCATATCTACATTTTCATCATAATTATATCTTACTTAAAGTGTTCATATTTAATTATGGATAATTATGATTTCAATTTATGAAGCTTATATAACTATTTGAAAACATAAATACACTTGTATATAAATATTGGTATTTAACTGAATGAAAACAAATAAGAGAATATAAAACAGCTCAAGTCACCAATAAATAGATGTAATTAAGCTTATAGGTATATAGAACTGGGTCAAAATATTCATAATAAAATTAAAACATAAATGTATAATTTTGGTGTGAGAGTTTTATACTTAATTTGAAAGATTCCCCTCAAATGAATCAGCTTTCATAGAGAATTTATTCATTATATCCATTTACAAAGAATTCTGTGATTACTTTAAGATTTATATAATAAACATATACTCTTGGCACAGCTGATGTCTTTTGATAAACTCATTTGATTCCCGAATTTCAAATTTTCCTGACATGATATTAATATCTTCAACCTGAGAGGTATAAAATATTTTTCTTTGAATGATCCACCTCCCAAATATTTTTAAGGAAAAATACCCTTCAAGTGTGGCTTTTAAGTGGAAAAATTCTAAGTATATACTTCCATTTCCTTTTGAGAAATCAATAATATATCCAGAATTTATAATGTGAAGATACATATAGTCTAATATATTCAGTGAGCTCTAGAAGAGATAATACTCAAATTATTAATCCTCTATCAAGGGAATCAGAAGAGAAATGTTTAACTGAGTAGCTCTATTGTATTTTTTGAAAGATTCCTTCAAGGTAGGAGTTCTACTCAGGATTCTAAAACTAAATCTATATATAAATTTGCCTAGCTTACCAATTTACAATTTGGTACTAGCTTTAAATTTGAAAATTTCCCATGTGCTATTAATTACTCCCATATTTATGAGAAATTTAAACATTTTCAAAATAAATATTTTTCTCTTTTTTCATTCAAACATTATTACTATTGATTCTTCAAAAAATCAAATAGCTTATTCTAAAAGGGTGGCTTTCTACTTGATAAAATTGGTCCAAGCTCAATTATGTTTCTGTAAAGACAGAAGGGTAACTCTATCTCAAAATAAATAATGTATTGGAAATTCTTTTGTTGCTAAATTGAAAAAAATGGAAAAAAAATTCATGGAAATGATTTATTGCCATTCTTTGTTTTTATTGAGAGGGAGAATACTGAAATAAATGGACTTCAATTTCAAAACCCATTTTTGTCCTCATCCCTGTGAAAGTCACTATTAAATTATCATCATAATAGTTACTATTCTCAAAGCTTTGGATGAAATTCATGGAAAGCATTTTTAAAAGGGCTTATTTGTCAAAATGTGAGAAATAAAGATTTTAATTAATATCTCTATGCTATAATTTATAATCTGATACAAATTTTTCAATTGGATGAGAAATTCAGTATAGGTTGTTCAGGTATCTGATTCAAATAGAATCAGACTTTTTTTTGGTATTACCTGAGAATATGTTAAATGCACTGCTGATTGGTTTGAAACTTTTTCATTTTTTTGGAAATTTTGATGCCTCTAGAAGATATCTTTTTTAAAAATGGATCCTGCATAACGTTTTATGGTGAGTGGTGGTTTATCTAGGGCTTTGGATGAAACATATTCTTGAATTGATTCAAAGTTTTCTGGAAGATTTTTCCAACAAATTTTAACTGACTAAGTTTCAATCAAGCTTTGTGTGAGGTGGATATGGGAGGATTTAATGATTTATTAATCTTATACAGTTAATTATTACAGAATTTATAAGAGTATGTCTGGGGTTATTAATTGTAATAACTGATCCATAAAATGGACTGTTAGATTGTAAGATGTGACTATGAAACTGATGATAATATTACTATTAATCAACAGTACTATGTCTGTTCTTATGAAATATAATAATAAAAAAATTATTATAACCACAATTAAATAATTATAAAATTATTTCTTTCACGTGTTATACACTACTAGTGATTATAACAGTGAGTAGTAATTGTCTACTAGAATCAATTACAAGAAGAATTTAATAATAAAAACTTCTTTATTAAAATAATAAAATTATTTTAATATATAATTATCTTTTACAAGAATAATTATAAAGATAATTCTTGAAGAAAAACTTTAAGAATTAAGAATAAATGACTCACTAATACTCCAAAGAACTTATTGATAGATAAGAGTAGAGAAATTTGACGTGGAATTGTGGATTTAAGGGATCAAAAGGATCTATAACAGTATTACAACAATATATAGTTGGATTCTATGATTTCACGTCTTTCTGGATGATTTTGAAAGATTTAAAACACTTAAGAATAGCTTTAACTAATACTTACTTGTTGGTAATAATTATTTAATAAATTGATAAGATGATTCTTGGAAAAAACAGCAAGAAGAGGCTTCTTTTAAGTCAACAACAGCTCACAGAGGCGTGCCATGGAGAAAACTGAAAAACCAGTGAGTGAGAAAACAATAAACCCTTTTGGATTAATGATTGCATCATCTGTTGTCACGTAAGATTATCATAATTACTTAATTGATGCTTTTACGTGACTACCAACCCCAATATGGTTAAGAATAAAAGGAGTAACATCTGTAAATCTTCTTTTATTCTAAAATAATCATTGATTTCTCAAATTTATCAATGTTATTGCCAATTTCATCACAGGTTGTAATTACTGTGAATTTTTGAAGATTCAGTGTTTCACGTAGAATGGTCAAAAATGGACTGTAAGTAAAACTTTTAATTTTACTAGTAAAACCATAATTCTTTTTGTTTGTACCATAGATAATACCGTTTTTCATTGGTCCTGAAAGTTTCAGAAAGATTCATTAAGAATTGTATTTTTAATGAATTTTTGAATTTTTTACCTCATTTCTACGTAGAATTGCAAATAGCAGTATTTTGCTGGTTGCTATGAGGTAAATCAATGAATATGGATCCCAAAAGGGTTTTAATTACTCTTTTAGGGTCTAGTCATGGAAATTCATCAAGAATTGACGTGGTTACAGGAGTCTAAGTAGCTCATTACCTCCTTGGCACGTCAAAATAGCAGGTTATTTGCTATTTTTCTTATGATTACAGTAGGTGTAACTTGGTAACCAAGTTCCCAAAGAGTTTTAGTTTACCAATTGGGCCAAGATGAGCCATGGATCCATGCTCTGGAGCTATCCACGCATCTGAGGCCTCAGAAGTTGGGTACCCTGGCTCTCTTTGATGTCTTTTGTCCCCCTTGCCTAATTTTTACGTCAAAATAGTAATTTAAGCTTAAAGTGAGATATCCACTATGGGTGTGCCAAAAGTCCATGTAAGAATACCATGATATTAAGTGCTCAAAACATGCATAACACTATTCTTAGTGTATATGTAACATGGGATTTCTCACTTTCCCATTATTTTGGCTAAAAATCAAGAAAAACAAAAATTTTCACGGATCTTTTATGTGGTATTAATGATGTGGTATTGAAGTACTTAAATTGAGCTTATTCACTCTATGGAGCTACCCTAGGTGAATTTTTGTGTAGAATCCAAATCTGGTCTTAAATCCATGGATTTACTTACTCAATAAAAAGTTATTCATCTTTTCTGAAATTGAAAATGATGAATTTTGGATATATGCATGACTTATGAGTTTTGCATAATTCAAAATTTCTTTTTAAGATAATTGTGGCCTATTTGGGTATGTAAAATATACCTCAAGGCTCACATAGATTCTCCAGAAAAATCCTGTTTGATCTTATCAATAATTGTGAATAGATTAGTGTATTTGGCCTTTGGATTTTGCTCAACATATTGCAATGATGATAACATGTGACCATGTAATGATAACTCAATCTTAACTTGGATATATCTTTATTCACAGGGATTTATTCCTTGAAGATCTGTGGTTTTTTATAATTGTACCAATTCTTAAATGAAAATTCCTCCTTATTCTTTGAAATTATCTCTTGAACTGTTTTTTATGTCATATTAATTCTATTTTTTCCTATTGACTTTCTTTTTATCTACTCTTTTGTGAGCTTATCTACATATTTAACTAATATGAGTCCAAGAATATTTATTTTTTTGATTTTTTTGTAATTATTTTCGTTTCTTCTTTTGGAATTTTATTTTCTTATTTTTTTGCTTTTTTGATCTTTGACTTGTTTGGAATGTTCTTGTTTTCTTTTTTGTGTATAAAAAACATAAAAAAAACTTTTTTTAAAAAACCAATGAGACAAAAATAAGAATTCAACAAATGTTAAAAATAAATAAAACTAAGAGAAATGGGAAAAAAATACAAAAAAATCTGTAAAAATTCAAAAAAAAATGAAAAAGTTGAAGAAAAATTGAAATTGAAAACTCCCTCTTTTGTAATAATTGAAAAACAAAAAGATAAAGTTATATAAGAAAAGTCATAAAATTAGAATAAATTTAAATTAAGAATGTCATTTTTTATTATGATTATTATTTGTGCTTTTTTTAAGAATGAAATTTGAAATTAAGAAGAGTTTGACTACTATGAAAATTTTTTAAAAAAAGGAATTTAAATTTCTTCCAATAGGTTACTGAGATGAAAGATGGAGGAGGTTGAGCCAGAAATGGTAACTGTAAAAATTGAATACTTGCAATTTTTCCAAGTTTCATATAGAAAATTTGCGAAAAAATGGATTTAGTCTGCATAATGATTATTTATTAATAAGAAAATTAAATAATTAAAAAAGAATTCAGTTAATTATTATAAGAACCAGATTTATTCACTTAAAGGATGATCAGATTCACCATGCGAGGAAATATTGATTTACACAGATCTTTGATAATTAGAATTTTTCCTTATGTGGGGGGAAAGGCCCATATAAGACTTTGGATCAATATATTGAATAATAAGAACAGTAGTAAATATTTTTCTAAAAATAAATAGTACTTCTAATTTATGTAAATGAATAGCTAAAAATTAAGCTCCAAACACATGTGGAAGTAATTTATTCCAGATAAATATGGCAGATAAATTAGTAATTAAAAAGTCATTATGTCTTCATCAAAACAATTAAAAAGCTTTGTGATAAACCTTCAAAAACTCATATAGATTACTTAAGAGTAGAGAAAAAAACTGTATAGTGGATGATTTTTCTGGAAATTTCTTCATTTATATATGAATTATTTCTTATAATTTGAAGTTATTCCTGAAAAAAGCTAAAGCTTGATTTTTTGTAATGGTGGGAAAGCTTGAAGCAAACAAATTATTACAAATCAAAAAAAAAGGAATTTGTTTGAAATGTCTTCACATATTTCTATGAAATGAGTTTTTTTCTATGTTGGGAACCATTTTTATCCAAGTATTTTTTGTATTAATGGATAGGAAATACTTAATTGTTGACGAAATAAATACAAATAATGGGAATTCAATAATCTTCTATTTTAAATGAGTAAAATTATTTAAAGAAAAGCCAGTGGCTTAGAAGTATCTGAGAAAAATTTCAAGGTTAGAACCAAGTTTGAAACTCTTATCAAAAGCAGGTTGGACTTGGGATGGACCTGGTAACCCTGGTTGTGGGGGAACTTTTTTTGATGATTATTGATGAAGAATTACATCAAGATCTCTCTTTAGCCTAGGGGAATGTTGAAGAATTAAGGTAATCACAAAGAATACACTTTTGAAGCTTTTACTAAGCTTGTCAGGCTGAATAATGCTATAAAACTGCGAGAACAAAAAACTTCCTCATGGTAACTCTCTTTAAACCCCCTCTTAAATCTATTTACAAGCTTATAACATGTCCATAGGTAGGGGAAGAGCTTCTATTTAGGAATTTTGGGCTAAAACAAAAAGTTTATTCTCAGGTTTTTCTAGACATATTGGTTGATTATTTGAATGGATAAAAGTTTTTCTTGCTGAATTTTTCAAAATACACAATTAATAAGTCGAAAATTTAAGCTTATAGGACTGACTCAGATTCAGTGATTTGTTTAAAATACAAAAAGAGGCCCTTTAAAGAACGTCTTTTCATATTGGAAAGTTCTTGAAAGGCCTTAATACTAGCCTTCAGATATTACAATAGAGTGAAATAAGATTAGAAATAGTAAAACACCAGCTGCTAATGTAATAGCTAGAATGATACTGGAGGAAATATCAGTATAATTTAAGGAAGTAATTTTAAGAATTCGGAGTAATTCATTTAGATCTTCTATTAATATTTGAGGTTGCCTAATGGTACTCATACAAGCTACTAGGAATTCAAAGTAACAGCTACCTGTAGAAAATTGATGATCCAGAAAAGAATTTCAGTTTACTACTAAATATATAGAAAAGCTAGAGGGAAGCTTGAAATGGATTCCAATTAGCTTACAAGTGAGGCTTCCAAGTAATTGGGTAGGATAATATGCTTAAAAGTGCCTTTTACAAATACATTTATTTGATATAGCCAAAAAAAGGCTTACGAAGCATATTTTGACAAATAAAAATTTTTATTTTCAAGAATATCCCTACTGATTCATCTCAATATAATAGTTTTAGTGAGGAATTATCTGTTACTTTTGAGTGAACCAGGTATATTGTAATAGGATAGTTTGGGAAGTAATAAGTCTATATAATTTGAAAGAAGGATTTTATTTTACTACATTGAAGCTTTTTTTCTCACCAACCAGCTAA
This sequence comes from Austropuccinia psidii, assembly GCA_023105745.1. NCBI lineage: Eukaryota > Fungi > Basidiomycota > Pucciniomycetes > Pucciniales > Sphaerophragmiaceae > Austropuccinia > Austropuccinia psidii. Next base: position 12,031,469 of record JALGQZ010000016.1, read on the forward strand.
TTACTCATCCCAACACAATGCTCATGTGTAGCATTCATTATTAGAAGATGTGATTAAGAAAAATTATACTTTACAAATGTGAAAAAGGAGTCTCAATCAGAAACCATTAAAAATGAATACGAGAAAGATTAAATGAGGCACAAGCATACACACAAAATCTGAGATATCACGGTAAGTTTTATTAAGAGAAGAAACTTCTTCCTTTTTATTTGTGTGAGTAAGGGATTAATTATGAATATCAAAATATTGAGATTTATTCTTAAAAAACCCAAATATAGAAATGTTTTTTCGAGGAAGTCTTTTCATTAGATAATTCATCAAACTACAGCTCTGAATTTCTGAATAAATAATTTAATATAACTAACTCTACTATAAATAGTAAGATAAATATTTAGGAAACAGACTTCATGGGGAAAAGCTTCTAAAAATTACACCCCAAAATAGGTTTTGAAAGTGAGATTAACTATTAGTCTTCCTTTAATACAAAAATTTATGTTCTATTCCTCTTGAAACATCTTCCAAATATGGGTGACTTGATAATTTTGACCCATAAAGCTCGTTGACAAAGAGATAAGATGTGTGCAAAGGAAAGCTATATAAACTTTCAGTTTTTTTATAATGAATATATGGACTTATTATCTTTGAAGAAAAAACAACGCCTTTTTCCTTAAGATTCATTATTGACAGAAAGAGCTTATTACATAACCCTCAAAATTTGAATGATAAAAAAATGGTTGGAATTTTATTCTCTAAACTAAAAATGGCATGTTTTTATTTGGTAATCTATTGTCCTTTAGCCAAACATCAGAAGTAAAGCTATTAAAATGACATAAATATGATGGAATTTCAGGTCATTAAAACATAAAAAAAGGGAATGCAAAAATTGATATTCTTTTATAATTAAAATTAAGCAATATATTAAGAACTCTTCTGAGCTATGATATTAATGCAAAGGAATATAATGAAAGTTAATATTATAGAAGATTCTCTCAGCCAGTGTAGAAGCCTTTTAAAGAGGCTGATAATTTTTTTACTTTTTAGCTTAAAAAAATAAGGTTTCTGATTATGATTAAGAATTTAACAATTAACATAGAAGTGCATATCCAAAGGTTGTTAAGACATATTCATAATAATAACGAGAATATTAATACCAAAAGAAATCAAAATAAATTTCAAAAATTATTCCTTAGGAAATCTAAAATCAGGGTTTCTAGCACATGTCCATATTAGAGTTCTCTTATTTTGTATTCCTTCCTTTTATGTATTTGAATATAGCTTATACCAAAAGAAACCCTGTATTTAATTCCTCCAGTGAGAAAACCTGGAAGTCTATATATAAGCTCGATGATTTTTAATAGCCATTGTATTTACAATCCAAAGAAAAAAAAAGATTAATTATTCATTCCCAAAGGATCTCAAATATCCCAAGGAGAATTATAGCCTCACAAAATCGAGAAATTTAGTTGGTTAGAAGATATATATGAAAAAAATGAAATGTAACTAAGAGGTAAGCTATTTTCAAATCAAGTGGGATAATAAATGACTATTAAAAATATTTAAATCTGATTAATGTATAGCTCTAAAGTACATGAGTTCTGAATTCTAAATACAAATTTTTGGCTGTAAAAACAGGATAATTTACTTTGTTATTCAATACAATAATGCAAACAAATTGAAATTTCAATAAAATTATAATAAAGTTGTTCCATTAAATTTCTTTCTTGTGATGCTCTGTCTCCCCTTTTTTCTATATTTTATATATTGTTACATAATGAATATCTATATCCTTATATTTCAATTTCTAGTTATTTTCAATGATAAATAATATGTCAATATTGTAAATGGTACTTATTTATTGTTCTTTTGTTACTAAATCATTCTCCAAATATATCCTCAACTATATTCTCTGTAAGACAGATAAATAATATAATAAGTGTATTTTGATTCCAAGGATAATTATTGATATATGGATTGGCTCTTTTTTACTATTAATTCAATTAATAATAAAATATCTTCAAGAAAAAACTAGAGATCATTTGAATTATTGAAACAATCACCATTCATTATTCTTTCAAAGAAAAACTTGTTCTAATAAATAAAAACACAAAGATATATTCATTGATTCTTGAAGCTCATAAATCAACTCAGAAATCACTTTTGGAGATGGACTTTGGAGAAAAGCCCCTGAAAGAAGTTAACGGGTGAAAACCCCTAATAGATATTTAATTAATTCTGCCCTTCAATCACGCCATTAAATTTCAAGAAGCTATTGAAGTTAAAAAAATGTGTTCACATAGTTATCCAAGACTGTGTACAAATGGGGAAAGAGAAAATTGAGTATCTCAACCATAAGTTTGTTTTATTATTCTAACGGGTAGCAGCGTTTCGGGCTAATTTAATAAATGTTCCTGAAAATCAGAGCAAATATCCCTGAGTCTCTTTGTGATAGCTCAATTTTGAACTCCCTTTTATCGTTTCTACTTATCCTAATAAAATGAAAGGTGGAATTTGAGCTTTAACTGTAACACTTTTGACCTTCAGCAAGGTCAGCATAAATCGGCGGTTATTTTGCTTACTTAAAAGCTTATAGCTTCAATAAGTGGTCCGTCAAATTTATTTTATAGCATCTTTTATTTAAACTTCTCAAAAGGATGACTCTGTATCTTGACTAGTGATATTCTGAGTATAGGAAAAAATGGTAAGAGGGCTTCTTGGTTGAGTCCTTTCAGATTTTGTAATTAGTTTCTTCAATTGGGAAGCAAAAATTAGAATATACCTAGTAGCTATATTGGAGAGCTTTCCTATTTTATTTAGATAAAAGCCCAACAAGATATTCATCTCTTAATATTTTTTTTTCATAAAAAGGCTTGAATTTACTCCCAATTCTCTCATAATATCATAAGATGCAGGAGATTTATGGCGATTAGTTGAGTAAAACAATTTCTTATTTTAAAAAAATTATTCCAATTTAATAATTTGTTTTTTGAGTAAGCATAAGGTATAATCCAATTAAATTCGAATAATTTTTGAATTTGGACTGTACAGCGATCCCTTCATAAGTTCCCAAATTTTGAATCAGGTACTTTTTTCTGATTCTCACAGGAAGAGAAAGGAAAGGATAATTTTCAATTTAAGTTTCAAGAAATTTTGAACATTGAGCCTTCACTATTCAATTGAACTTCATTGTTGATAATCTCAATAGTTTTCATGAGCTGGAAATTTTTACCCTTCTACCCCATGAGTATCACACATTAATTTTTTACCACAAAAGCTGAACAATCCTCAGGAAATCCTACAGTACAGTTCAATTAATAAAGAAAGGAAAAATAATATCCATACTAATTAAGCCAATAAATATCATAAAGTAATAAAATATCTTCTCAATTTCCACAAAATATATTACTGATACTAAAGGACATTCTGATCTAGATACCCTTAATAATATGAGAGGTAATAAAAGCTGGTATTTTGCCTTCAATCTTCTTTTTGTATTTCAATTGTTAAAATTTAGTAAGTTCAATTTGAAAATCCTAGATTCTTTCATAAAGCTCATAATCCAGTCACATCTTGAAGATTATTGTTATATATATAGAGATATTTTTTATTTGAATTTGAGCCCCCCACTTGAGATAGGAACAAGGAACAGTAAAAGATGAATCATTTTTTCAATTTTTTTTTGTGATGTTTTTTAAAAATCCCTTTGTTGGGAATTTTTAATGTCCTCATCTTACTGAATAAGCTTCAGATCATTGGTAATATTCCTTACTTAATGCAAGCATAAAAATGAAATAATAGATGATAGAAATAAAAAGATATATTCTTATTTCTGTCCATAAAAATCTTAACTATATTCTTATCAATTGATAGTTATATCACTGTACAAAGTAAAAATGCAATGAATAAAGCTATTATAACCAAACAATGGAAGAGAGAAGTGATTCAATTTAAGCTAGGTTTATGTGTATAAGAAATTCTCCAAGAATTATTTCTATCAATTTTTCAAAGATAAAAATTATTATGATTTTCAAAAGAACATCATTATTATGTTGTTTTAACTATTCCCTTACAGCTATAACAACAACTGTATAAGAATAGAAGAAATCATATCAGTTTTAAAAAAGTATGAATAAAAATATAAGAATTATTATTATATTAAAATATGAAATAATTATTTTTTGCGATGATTCTAAAAAGGGCCAATAATGAATCTAAAATTTATAATAGTGATGAAAAAATTCATGAGTTAGTATTTAATAAGAATCTTTGCAAGTATCAATTACTGTATAGATATATTTCTAGATCCAAGATCTAACTTCATCATAAATCAAAATTCTAAAGAATTATTTCTTGACAATATGATATTTTCACAACCAAGCTTACTAATTTACCTGATAAATTTAAAAAACCAGTAGTTGCAAGGCTTTTTTTAAGCCCCCAGACACTTCTCTCATAAATTTTTATTTTGTAGAGCGCATTCACACATAATAAATTTGAAACTGAACAATAAGGATACAGTTTTACTATAAAATTCTCCATTTTGAAGCACTATTCACACTACCAGAGTTATTATCAAGTAAAAATAATTTTCTTTGAGGTTTGTCTATGAAACGTCTGATAATAGTAGCACATATAAAGACTACTATGACTAGCCTCAGTAGAAAATATAATACAATTAAATATTATAACCACAAATAAATATAATTCTTATATTATTATTATAGTAGCTGACAGTTATAACAATAAGAAGTATAAAAGCTCTTAATGAGACAACTATATGTGAAAAATAATAATATTTATCCACTATAAATAATATAAATATTATTTATAAAATGAATATCACACACACTGTGCAGAGATGAATCTTATGAAAGAATTCTATTTGCAAAACTAATACTATATAAAAAGAATATGAAATTTAAAGAAAGCTTACTTATAATATTTATTTAATAAAATAAGTCAAACAACAACAGTTATAGTATTAAATAATGTTTATGGGTTAAAAATGTGCCAAAATTTCAATATTTTAAAGAAATAAAATAATTTTCTATCATAAAATATGATTTTAAGAGTTTTTAGGCAAATTTGTGGATTTCAAAAGATATTTAAGACAATCATTTCATAAGATGAAATGTATTATTGGTAATTACAATAATATACTATAAATTCTATGACTTCAAGTTTTTTAATTTGAAATTTATGAAGAGAAAAATACTCAAGATTTGCTTTTAGATAACAATATTTTATTTTTAATAAAGCTTTACCTGTTTAAATGTCTAATATAATTGATTGAATGATGATGATGGACAAAAACAGTGATTGAAAGGCTCTTTTTATGCCTTCAAAGAAGCTCTCATAATTAAGAATGGATATAGAGGGCATGCTAAGATAAAAAATGAAAAACCATGCTTAAAAATAAGGTTCTTAACTTAAGCTGACTTACTTTTCATTTCAATTTCAAGTTACCAGTGTTATTCTTGACTCCAAGTAGCTTTAATCCTCTTTTTGGTTAATTCTTTTAAATCTAAATATAGAATAAATTTATTTATATTAAATTTTATCACATGAACAACTTAAAAATAAATTTTCAAGTGAAAATCTCTTAAACTGGATTGTTAATTTTTTTTAAAGAAATATTAATTTCTTTTAAGAATAATTAAAGGGGCCAATTTTAAAGCTGATTAACAAATAATCCTGTTTAAAATATTTACTCAAAATTTTATTTTTACACAGATAACATCTAATTGTAAGATTTGTGAAATTCTCAAGAAAATCCACCCATAATTCAATTTTTCATGAATTTTTGAAGTTATTGCTATTTTTACATGTAAAATAGTAATACACACCAAAGTTTAACTTTTAGTAAGGTTTTAACACTTAAAAATTTGAATTTAAGGCTTATTCAAACTTTGACAGTTTTAAAAACCTTTATTACAAGTATGCATATGGGTATTTACCCTTTTTCAGCTTGTAATTTCTGCCCAAATTGGGGATAAACAGGTTTAAACTTTAATATTAAATAAATGTCTGATTTTGAAGCTTAAATAAGGTTGTAGATGCTCCAATACAGGTGGAAAATCTTAATTTATTCCTTTCAGATCCCAAATATTGGGTACCCTGGCTCTTTTTGGCTTTTTTCCTTGACCCACCTTATTGCACGGATTTTTCCCTTTTATTTATTTAAAGCCATAAAATGGCTTTGAACCACTTTGAATTGAGATCATGAAGGATTTAAAACCTGTATGGAAAATCCTTAGCTAATTCTGTGAGCCTTTGAGATATGACCACATACCCAATAAGGTCACAAAAAAGATTAAAGATAATTATACCTTTAATATAATTATATTAAAATTACTTAGAATAATTATACTGTGAAAATAATTACTTAAATATACAAAAAATACCATAAATTGGTACAAAAATTGGTTTAACTTAAAAACCAATGAATCAACATGTAAAATAAATTATACCATTGGATTCCCCATGGAAAAATACACATATACCATTTTTATGGCATATCTGTAAAGTCAATATTTAAGGAATTATAAGGTATAATACCTTATAAAAACCATAAAACCTTATTTATCTCAAGAACTAATGAAACAACATGTGAAATAAATTGTACCAGTGGATTCCCCATGAAAATCCACACATAAAACAATTAATAAGCTAATTTCCAATGTTGATACTTAAGGAATTATCCTGAATATATGCACTTTTTTGGTCAACGCATATATTCAAGGATCATAGCTAATATCTTCTAAACTATACATGATAGAATGATGAACCAAAAATAAAGTTACCACGTAATTACTGTAAGAACACAGATATGAACTTTATTTTACAAATTATAAACAAGGTTAAAACCTATGATGAATTATTGATAAAAATCAACAGAGCTGTTGACCACTTTGTTGTGAAAGTGTTCCAAACTTAAAAAAAAGTACACAGTTAGATTCTCCTAGTTCATTCGTGAAGAATGATGTAATTTTTATTATTAAATTCAGGGTATAACCCCCTGAAATCAAGGTTTGAAGTTTAAAATATTGAATTTCGACAGAAAAGATGAGTTACAAGAAAAATCATCAAAATTAGAGTTTTGATGATGTAATGAAAAGCTCTTGGCAGCATAATAAGGTTATGTCAGGCTATCAGAATTCACTCTCTGAATTGCTGTAGCGTGAAAACATTAAAAGTTATTGAGGATCAAAGTTTGAGCTTAAATTGAGCTGTTATGATCACATACTGTAACCTTAAATTAAGTTTAACAGTCTTAAGAGTGATAAAATTGGTGAATACTATTAGTTTATGATTAAAACTAATAAAATCCACGAAATTTGGGGTTCTGCCAAGCCTCTGATGTCATCAAACTTAGAGTTACAGTGATAACTCTAAATAATGATGTAATAATGATGCAATATGGTTTGATCATGATGTAATCACCCTCAAACCTTAAAATATTGATCAATTCCAGTGGATATGATCAGTACACGTCTACTAGAAGCCTGTTGGACTCTAGGAGGGAGGTATTTACTATAAATAGAGCTCTTTTTACTCTATTTACCCCACAGACGCATCAAAAACATTAAATCAATTAAATCAAAGGTAATTTCTTTATTCTTTATATATAAAACTGTTATATTATTAAAGACCAAAGACCACCTTTTTATAATCATCTATTTTGACGTGATTAAATCATTTATTTAATTGTTTTTGTTAAAAATCTCTCTAAAAAACTCATTTCCACGTAAAAATCCAGAATAATTTGTAATTTTCTTTATTTTTATTGTAAATACAATTTGAAAAAGTTGTATTTATATTTTTTGGCGTAAAATACTTCAAAATTATTATATTAAGTGTTAAAAGTAGGTTATTTTCTCTTATTATAATAATTTCTCTATTATTACTCTCTTAATAATACTCTAATTAATATAAATAGTATTTATATTAATTCATAACTTTAATATTAGTAATATTATTGTTATTAATTGTTTTTTATTAATAAAAAACAATTTTTTACGCCTTTATTATTTGTTGGTAACAATAATAAAGAGCTTTTTAAATATATTAATTATTTTATATTAATATATTTATTTATTATATTATATTTTCATAATATAAATTATATTATTATATTTATTTAATAATATAATTATTTTACGCCATAATAATAATATTTCTTTATTATTATTATTATTTTAATCTTATTTATTTCAATTATAAGGACATTCAGAGTACAATAAGTAATAAATTAGTAATTTTTTACTTATTGTTTCATAGTCAAACCTTACATTTGGGGGCCTGGCCGTGATATTTACTTAAAAGACCTTTAAAAAGATTCTATTTGGGTTTATCCAATAATAAATTATATTTATAATCATAAAATTATATAATAATTTTATATTTTATTGATTTTAAAAGCTATTGAGGCATTTGGAAAGCAATTGTACTGTCTTACACGTGGTTTTTCACATCCTTAGACTTGCAAAAACTTTCTTTGAGTGACTCTAGTGATTAAAAGAGTTATTTTATAAATTAAAAATAATTTTTATTATAATTTAATTTTATAAGAATCATATTCATTTTTTATTTTATTCTTTAAAAATAAAAATAAAAATATATATAAAAAATATTAAAAAAATATTAAAAACCAATAAAAAAAGTTATTTTTATTCATTTTTATTCATTTCTTTATTTATTTCAATTTTTTAAAAGATATAAAAGCAATTTCTACGTGGAAAATTGCCATATCTTGCCAAAAATAACACTTATTATAAAAAGACTTATATTTATTTGTCTTTTTTAGTGTTTGAAGATAACCCAACAGAAGACAACCAAGCTACTGTTGAGAGATTGGTGGAAGAAACTTGTCAAAGTTCTCCAACACCAGTTATCACCAAAAGAAAGAAAGCTAAGAAATTAGACTTTCCAGGGCCCACCATTCAAGACTCTGAAGATGAGCACCTCTTTTTAAATTGCCATAAAAGAATTTTACTCTAAAAAATACTTTTTATTCTTTAATTATGACTACCAGAAGAGGTTCCCAATACTCCATCCAATCAGATGGAGCTGGACTCAGAAGTAGAATTGATCCCTCAAAAGGGAAAAGAAAGGGCAATATCCCCAGTGGAACAGAATCCACACAAGGAAGTGCCTTATCCCAAAGGCAAGTCCCAGAAATGCCCATGATATCTGAGCCTGAATTAGAACTAAGTATGAGTAACTCAAACAGGTACAAATCACATTCAGAGGGCTCAAATAGACATCTACATGAGCCAGTACAAGCAGTATTACACAGTATACAAGGACAAAGACTGGGAAATGCTGCCTCAAATACACCAAGGAGTGATGAACTCCTGGCACATCCTGAAAAAGTTCCTCAAAGAGGAGGAGATAGTGAAATACTCCAATGGATGGAATCCACTGTCATCCAAACCTCAAATCAAAAAAATCAAGGATTATCATGCCAAAAAGAGGGAGGCAACCAAGGAAGAAGCCCCAGTAGCTTCTACCAGCAAGCCTCAAGCCAACCCACTTCCCCAAGAAGGGAAGAAGAACAAGAAAAAGCATTGGAGGAAACCATATTCCCCAAGCTACAGAATCCCAAGAATCCAAAAGGATGCCATGGACAATGTTTTCAACATGGCCAGAACCTTGATGGAATTCAAGGACAAGGAAGAGCAAAGAATGAGACAACCTCATTTCCCAAAGAAATAACCTTGTCCAAAGATGTTGTAAATACTTTAACAGAAATTAAAAATAGTATATTACCTCTAAAAGAAATTAAAAACAGTTTATTATCACTACAAGAAATAAATAACAATTTATCTTTAACAAAAATTGTTGTGCAAAACAAGAAAGAAATTGACAACATTAAGTTTATTGTTGAAAATAATAAACCAAAGAATTTAATTGACAATACTCAAAAATTAATACAAGGACAACAAGAATTGTATAAATACATAAAAGATATCAAAGACAAGACTTTGACAATCAATTATGATGTGAGTATTGACAATCTTACAGAAAAATTAAATAAATTAAGTATTTCTGTAGAAAAATTTGAAGAAAAAACTTCATCACACCAAAAATTACTTTTGGACCATGTAGAAAAAAGTGATGAAGCAAGAATGCATCTGAAAGATGATATTCAAAGTGAAATAAGGCTTATTACAGAAAAAATGGATAAGATTAATGAGGCTAACTTAAATATGCCAAAATTATCAACACCATTTTCTCATATAAGAAGCCCTGTTAAAACAAAAGAGGAATTGTCAAATCCTTTCATAACAGACTTGAGTCACCAAGACAATAACCAAGTCTTAATGAAGGAAGCACCTCAATTGAAGGAATGGCCAACATTCACAGGAGAAGGTGAATATGACCACATGTCATTTATTAAAACAATTGACATGTTACAAGAAGACTATGCCATACCAGATGAATTACTCACTGCAAGATTACACTCATTGTTTGAGAAATCTGCAAAAAGATGGTATTATGGCATAAGACAAACAAATGGTAAAAATACCTGGTCTTGGTGGAAACAAGAAATAATCACCAAGTGGGCAAATGATGCCTGGAGGTATAAGATAGAAAATGCATTTGAAAACTCTTTCTTTGACCCAGAGAAAGACAAACCTTTAACTTGGTTCTTGAAACAAGTTGAAAGGCTTAATGCACTGTACCCAGAAATGTCACAGAAGATGGTGCATATGAAAATACTTAAAAAATGTGGAGGGGAACTAGAACATGCCCTAAGAAGCAGGTGTATAGAACCATGCTCCACAGAAGAGTATATAAATGCACTAGAAGATATAGTGACAAGAACAAAAATTGGCAGGACTTGGAAAAGATTGGACATCAAAAGCCCAAATAAAACATTTATCAAGAAAGATAAATCAAAAGAATCCTTTAAACCCAATACATCCAACAATAATGAGCAAAGAAAATGCCATAAATGTGGAGGTATTGGACACTTAGCCAATAATTGCCTTAAAAAAGCAAAGATTAATGAAATTGTGGAAACAGAAAACCACAATGACAAAGAAGAGGAATCTGACTCTGAAAAAGAGACAGAAGAGTCAGAAAGCTCTGAAAGTGATGAAATCAATATAATTAATGCACAAATTAATAATATTGATATAATTTATGAAGTACTGGATGTTAATTCAAACTTGCCACAAGTTGGAACATCTGACACAAACCTGACAAACATACAAGATGCCAAAATGTATAGAACCAAACCTGCAAGAGGAATGGGATACACAGCTGGAAAATCAAGTATAAGTATTGTTATGGTTGATAACCAAGAAGGAAAGGTTAACTTGGACACAGGAGCATATTGCACTTGTGTTGGCAAAAGTTATTTAAAAACCATTGTCCCAGACTGGAAAGAAAAACTTATGCCAATACAAGGTGTCAAATTTAGTAGTGCAAGTGAGAGCATGAAGCCCCTTGGAATAATTGATTTAACACTAATTTTTCCTCATCCCTCACAATGTGTCAGAATCAAAGTAGAGTTTGTAGTAATGGACAACTGTACTAGTAATCATTTCATACTTGGGAATGACTACTTATCAATCTATGGTATAGATATCTCCAACCAAAAGGATAGATATTTTACCATAGGAGATAACAAAAGACAAAAGTTTGGATTCTTAAATAACAAAAAATAAATCACAGTTATTAAGAATGAAGAAAAAATTCCAGAAAAGGAACTTTTTATATCTGAACAACTCAAAGAGGCAGAATTCAATCAAGAATTAACAGAAAAAATGAAAGAAAAATTGATTGACCTCCTATTTAAGTATAAAAATGCCTTTGCAACTGACAAAGAGCCACTAGGTGCCATAATTGGACATGAAGTGGATATAATTCTTAATGTAGAAAAACCTTACCCACCTTTATTAAGAAGACCTGCTTATCCAGCCAGCCCAAGAGCTAGAGAAGCCCTAGAGGTGCACATTAAAGAATTAATGGACCTTGGAGTATTAAGAAAGGTTGGACATAATGAACAAGTAGAAGTTACTACACCTGTCATTATAACTTGGCATAATGGAAAATCAAGGATGGTAGGAGACTTCAGAGCCCTGAATACCTATACCATTCCAGACAGATATCCAATACCCAGAATCCATGAGACATTGACCCAATTGTCACAAGCTAAGTTCATCACAGCTATGGATGCTCTTAAAGGTTTTCATCAAAATGTCTTAACAGACAATGCCAAAAAGCTACTAAGAATAATAGTCCATTGTGGAATTCTTGAATACTTAAGAATGCCATTTGGGATAAAAAATGCACCTTCCCATTATCAAAGAATGATGAATACCATATTTCCTGAAGAATTATCAGAAGGATGGTTAATAATCTACATTGATGATATCATAGTTTGCTCAGAAACTTGGGAAAATCACCTGACAAGACTAGAAAGGGTACTACAGAAAATAGTCCAAGTAAATATGAAAATTTCATTGAAAAAATGTCATTTTGCATATAGTGAATTAAAAGCCCTAGGACATGTAGTATCTGGCCTTAGTCTAGGCATAGACAAAAATAAAGTAGCAGCAGTACTACTTAAGCCAATGCCTCAAACCAAAAAAGAAATGCAATCATTTCTAGGATTTGCTGGTTACTATAGACAGCATATAAAGGACTTTGCAAAGATTGCTAAATCCTTGTATAAGCTATGTGACCAACAAACAGTCTATGAGATGACAGAAGAAAGAGTCAAGGCATATGAAGAATTGAAAAATTCCTTAACAAATGCCCCATTTCTTCTGATGCCAGATTGGAAACTACCCTTCAAACTGTACATTGATGCTTGTGGAGAAGGACTAGGTGCTGCACTTCACCAAACACAAATTATCAATGATAAACCAGTGGAAGGACCAATTTGTTTCATTTCAAGACAGATAAAGCCAACAGAAGCAAGGTATGGAGCAAGCCAAATGGAATGCTTATGCCTAGTATGGGCTTTAGAAAAACTGCATTATTATTTGGATGGCACAGTATTTGATGTAATCACAGACTGTAATGCTGTGAAATCACTATTAAATATGAAGACTCCAAATAGACATATGCTGAGATGGCAAATTGCTATCCAAGAATATAGAGGAAATATGACTATTGTTCATAAATCTGGAAATATTCATAAAAATGCAGATGGTCTTAGCAGATGGGCTCTAGCAAATACCCCTGACAATCCAGCATGGGTACCACAAGAAGAGCACCATATAGAAGGAATATGTGTTACAGACATTGGCACAGAATTCTTTAACCAAGTTAAAGAAAGCTATAAGACAGACAAAAATTGCCATATCTTAAGCCAACTTCTAATGAAAGACTGCAAAGATCCATCACTTTCATCAAAACTAGATGAAATATGGAAAAAGGCATATGATGAAGGAAGATTCCACCTCCTTGATGGAATCCTTTACCATAGAACAAAACATACATGTGTTATGGCCCTAACAGACAGAACACTAATAAACACTATTTTACATGAGTGTCATGATAGTGTTGCATCTGGACATCTCTCAGAAGATAGGACACTAGAGAGGGTGAAAACCTGCTCTTGGTGGCCAAATTGGAAGAAAGATGTTGCAGAGTACTGCCAAACCTGTGACAGATGCCAAAAAGCCAACAGAGCCACAGGAAAGAAATTTGGAATGATGATCCAAATCCAAGAACCAAAATCCCCATGGGAAATAGTTCATATGGATTGGGTAACAGCCTTACCTCCAGGAGGAGACAGGAGTTATAATGCATGCCTAGTATTAGTTGATAGGTACAGTAAAACTCCCATGTTCTTACCATGTCATAAAGATGACACAGCTATGGATACAGCCATAATGATATGGAATAAAGTCATTAGCCACACAGGCTTATTCCAAAATATTATAAGTGACAGAGACCCAAAGTTCACTTCAGCACTATGGACAAATCTCCATAACTTGTTTGGGACAAAGTTATCATTCTCAACAGTTTATCATCCTCAAACTGATGGTTTAGCAGAAAGAATGATACAGACCCTAGAGGATATGATCAGAAGATTCTGTGCTTATGGGCTAGAATTCAAAGATTCTGATGGTTTTACCCATGATTGGTGTACACTAATACCAGCACTTGAACTGGCATATAAGACATCAATCCATTCTTCTACTGGCAAAACACCAGCAATGCTAGAGAAAGGTTGGAATCCAAGACTTCCTTATGATACCCTCAAAAAGGACTTACTGGATATACATCCAACAGCAAGCAGTTTCAAGATAATGCTTGACAAAGCAAGACACCATGCAAACAGATGCATGCAAGATTCTTTTAAATATGCAAAAGAAAGATGGGATAAAAGTCATAAACCACCTGACTTCAAAATAGGGGACTTGGTTTTAGTATCAACCCTTAATTTCAATAACATAAAAGGCCCAAAGAAATTGAAAGATTCCTTTGCAGGACCATTTATGATAAAAGCACTTCATGGACCCAATGCTGTGCAACTAGAACTCACAGGTGAACTAATGAACAAACACCCAACTTTCCCTGTAAGTCTGATAAAACCTTACAGTTCAAGTGACAAGGAGTTATTTCCACTAAGAAATAAACCCCCACTTGAAATTCCCCCCTTGGAGGAAGGAGAGGAAAAGAAAATAGTAAAAGTCCTTAAAGAAAGAAGGACAAGAAACAAAAAAGAAAGGGAATACCTTGTGAGGTATAGAAATTCAACTCAAGAAGATGAATGGCTACTTGAGAAAGATATAACAAATGCTGATAAATTACTAAGAAGGTTCAGACATGAAAGAAAACCTGAAAAATAAAAAGTTAAGCATTATTGAGCTTCAAGACTAACAAAGTCTATTGAAGAGGTAGGACAGTGGATGATACCCTAATCACATATATCAGATTGTGGTACAATCTTTTTTGGTGCTAGGGAATGTGAGCCTTTGAGATATGACCACATACCCAATAAGGTCACAAAAAAGATTAAAGATAATTATACCTTTAATATAATTATATTAAAATTACTTAGAATAATTATACTGTGAAAATAATTACTTAAATATACAAAAAATACCATAAATTGGTACAAAAATTGGTTTAACTTAAAAACCAATGAATCAACATGTAAAATAAATTATACCATTGGATTCCCCATGGAAAAATACACATATACCATTTTTATGGCATATCTGTAAAGTCAATATTTAAGGAATTATAAGGTATAATACCTTATAAAAACCATAAAACCTTATTTATCTCAAGAACTAATGAAACAACATGTGAAATAAATTGTACCAGTGGATTCCCCATGAAAATCCACACATAAAACAATTAATAAGCTAATTTCCAATGTTGATACTTAAGGAATTATCCTGAATATATGCACTTTTTTGGTCAACGCATATATTCAAGGATCATAGCTAATATCTTCTAAACTATACATGATAGAATGATGAACCAAAAATAAAGTTACCACGTAATTACTGTAAGAACACAGATATGAACTTTATTTTACAAATTATAAACAAGGTTAAAACCTATGATGAATTATTGATAAAAATCAACAGAGCTGTTGACCACTTTGTTGTGAAAGTGTTCCAAACTTAAAAAAAAGTACACAGTTAGATTCTCCTAGTTCATTCGTGAAGAATGATGTAATTTTTATTATTAAATTCAGGGTATAACCCCCTGAAATCAAGGTTTGAAGTTTAAAATATTGAATTTCGACAGAAAAGATGAGTTACAAGAAAAATCATCAAAATTAGAGTTTTGATGATGTAATGAAAAGCTCTTGGCAGCATAATAAGGTTATGTCAGGCTATCAGAATTCACTCTCTGAATTGCTGTAGCGTGAAAACATTAAAAGTTATTGAGGATCAAAGTTTGAGCTTAAATTGAGCTGTTATGATCACATACTGTAACCTTAAATTAAGTTTAACAGTCTTAAGAGTGATAAAATTGGTGAATACTATTAGTTTATGATTAAAACTAATAAAATCCACGAAATTTGGGGTTCTGCCAAGCCTCTGATGTCATCAAACTTAGAGTTACAGTGATAACTCTAAATAATGATGTAATAATGATGCAATATGGTTTGATCATGATGTAATCACCCTCAAACCTTAAAATATTGATCAATTCCAGTGGATATGATCAGTACACGTCTACTAGAAGCCTGTTGGACTCTAGGAGGGAGGTATTTACTATAAATAGAGCTCTTTTTACTCTATTTACCCCACAGACGCATCAAAAACATTAAATCAATTAAATCAAAGGTAATTTCTTTATTCTTTATATATAAAACTGTTATATTATTAAAGACCAAAGACCACCTTTTTATAATCATCTATTTTGACGTGATTAAATCATTTATTTAATTGTTTTTGTTAAAAATCTCTCTAAAAAACTCATTTCCACGTAAAAATCCAGAATAATTTGTAATTTTCTTTATTTTTATTGTAAATACAATTTGAAAAAGTTGTATTTATATTTTTTGGCGTAAAATACTTCAAAATTATTATATTAAGTGTTAAAAGTAGGTTATTTTCTCTTATTATAATAATTTCTCTATTATTACTCTCTTAATAATACTCTAATTAATATAAATAGTATTTATATTAATTCATAACTTTAATATTAGTAATATTATTGTTATTAATTGTTTTTTATTAATAAAAAACAATTTTTTACGCCTTTATTATTTGTTGGTAACAATAATAAAGAGCTTTTTAAATATATTAATTATTTTATATTAATATATTTATTTATTATATTATATTTTCATAATATAAATTATATTATTATATTTATTTAATAATATAATTATTTTACGCCATAATAATAATATTTCTTTATTATTATTATTATTTTAATCTTATTTATTTCAATTATAAGGACATTCAGAGTACAATAAGTAATAAATTAGTAATTTTTTACTTATTGTTTCATAGTCAAACCTTACAAATTCAGTAAATATACACCACCCCTTAATTTTAACTAAATTTTTGGTAAGTTTGCATAAACTTCATGCAACTTTAAATTTGAAGTTAAAGTTAACAATTTAGAAAATTTAAATAAAAATTGTAAAACTCTATATTGGAACTGTGAGATTCTTAAAACTTCCAATAACATACAAAATAACCATTTTTGGGTATAACACCTTATTGGTCTACCCTAGGTTATTTTTGGTGTAGAATCCAAAAATGACATATATTATAACTTTTGTTATCAAAAATAAAGGTATACTTATCTTTTGTTGTTTTTTGTTTTGAACTCAATTGATAGGTTTGTTTAAGACTAAATCAACTGTATAGAAAGTTTCTTGTGGCCTTGTGGGTATGTCATACATAACTCATAGGTTCACAATTTTAAAGATAACTTTTTCACATTTCCATAAGATTATTAATATCGAATGATATTATTTTTTAACTTTACCTTTTAATGACTTAAAAGTAACTTTCTGGGAAGAAATTGAAATATTTGTATTTTGAATTCATTTTTATTTTTTTTCAGTCTTCTTCACTAATCAAAAGAGAAGCTATGTGCAAGAAAAAATACTATTGATTGAATATCCTTTATTCTTAATATATACAGATCTAAATTTAACTTATATATTTCAGGGATGTTTCAAGTAAGTCCATTGAGAAATGGACTTTTTTATGAATTTTAAAATACATTTTATTTCCAAAAAAGAAATCTCAACATACCATAAAAGATAAAGTACTATAGGTTTTTAGCCATGTTGAAATTTGGTTTTAGGATTATGAAAGGATTAAAATCTCCTAAGGCATTGATTACAACTATTGGGAGTAATCCTTTGGTAGCTTGTGGTACCTTCCCAAAAGGGGTATATCTCAGAACAAGGTTAATGTTTAATTGAGGTCTAATCTTGAAGATTTAGTAATGTAGAAAATTATTCCATACAGGAACACAAATACATTTTGACTAGTTAAGGTCCCAAATGTGGGATACCTTGAAAACTTTGGCTATTTTTAACCCTATTCCTGTAAGGTTTAACTATAAAAAAAAGAGTAAAAATCACTAATATCTCACTTATTGCCCTATGAATTTCCTAATTTGATGAATAATAAGATTAAAAATGACTATAGTAATGAAAAAATATATTATAATCAAGGCATAACATTAGTTATATTATTGAGAAATACCAATATAATATAAATACATTACAGAAAGAATAGAATAAAGTAAATATATTAATATACTTATGGCAATTTATTAAGGGTATTGGTAAAAACACATAAGTTTTTAGTAAAAACACGTAAGGGGTGCCCTGGGCCCATTTTTAATTAAAAATGAAACATCATTGGGCCTGTATTGGGCCAAAACATGCCCAAAAGAGGTTTTTTCCCCACAAAACCTCTCTAACTCCAAATTGTTTCAGATTTTTTTGCCCAGCCCCCCCCCCAAAAAAACAAACAAGCTCAAACACCCCAATAATCCACATTATCCCCACCCCAAACCATTGTTTTTTTTTGGAAAAACAGCATTATCAAAGCCATTTTGCAAAGCTTTTCACACTTTTTTTTCTTTTTTTCCCCCAAAGACTGCATTTTCCACCACAACAACCTGCTTTCAAGCCTCTCAATTTTCAATTTTTTACCATCCCTCATCAATTAATCCCACATTTAAACCACTTTCTGTCACTCTTAACCACTTCTGTTCATTTTTCACACCTTTTTTCACCTCTTTTTCACATTTCGAAAGATTCTTACCCCATTCCAAATCCCCCAATTCCCCCTTTTTTTTACTTTTATACATAATTTTCATTAAAAAAATGCTTCAAACCCCCACTGAAGGTGAATTTCAGACCCTTGAGCTTCTTTGGAAACATGTGCATAATGTTGCCAGGGCTCAGGGGTATGCTGTGTCCACCTTGAGGTCCAATATGACTCACAACCAAATTGAAATATGTTGTGACAGGTCTGGCACCCCAAATCCCAACAAAAGCCCCTCCAAAACAGCCACCTCAAGAAAGCTTGAATGTCCTTTTAGACTTTATGCCAGGAAATATGCCAAGAGTACCACTTGGACTCTTAAAGTCAAAAATCCTGAACATAGCCATGATGCCACTGAAAATATCATGGCACATCCTGCTTTCAGGAAATTCAATGAGCAAGAAACATCCCAAATTGCTCAAATGTCTGAATCACTGCTCATGCCAAGGCAAATTCAGGCCCAATTATGCAGCCAGAGGGAGTCTGACAGGCCTGTAATCCTTCAAGACATTTATAACCAAGTCAAGAAAATCAAGAAAGACAAACTGCAAGGCAGAAGGCCCATTGATGCTCTTATTGACACTCTCAAAGAAGAAAATTTTGTTTGGTCCTCTGCAAGGGATTCTGAGGGACACATTACCTCCTTGTTTTTTACTCACCCCCTGGCCATAAAACTTCTTCATGGCTTTCCTCATGTCATTCTTATGGATTGTACTTATAAAACCAATAAGTACAAAATGCCCCTTTTTCATATTGTTGGATTCAGCTCAACAAATAAGACCTTTTCTGGGGATTTTTGTTTGATGAAGAATGAAAATGAAACTTCATATACTTGGGCATTAAATCAATACATTGAAAAGGTCCTCAACAACACCAATCTTGTTTCCCCTCCAGTTATTGTTATTGACAGGGATCTGGCCTTGAAAAACTCTATTAAGAAGCTCTTCCCAGACTCCAAAGTCATGCTATGCATTTGGAACATCAACAAGTATGTATCTGCTCATTGCATGAAGAAAATTGGTCATGGAACTGATTTTGAAAATTTTATGGGCCTTTGGAATCAAGTAATATACTTCTTCACTTTATTTCATTTATTTCACTTTTTTTCTTATTATTGTCTTTATTAATGACTTTGGGATTCTTTTCTCAGCTTATGTATTCACCCACTGAAAAGTCTTTCAAAGACAACTGGAAGAAGCTTCAAAAGAAAGTTAAAAATGCTGAGGTCTTGCAGTATTTGGAAAATACCTGGCTTCCTCTAAAGGAGTATTATGTGCCAGCCTGGACCAACCACCATTGCCACCTGGGTGTGGGATCCACCTCCAGAGTTGAAGGTGCCCATGCCATGGTTAAACTTTGGCTACAAAAGTCCACTGGTACTCTCCTGGAGGTAGTCAGGGCACTCCACATGGCATTCAGAAAACAATTTATTGAAATTATCAACAGAATCTCCAAAGAAATGATTGTCCATGTCAAGAATTTTCCTCCACACATCTGTTCCCTCAATGGCAAGGTGTCTCATTATGCTCTTCAGATTGCCTTTGAAAATTTCAAAACAAAATTTCCTCCAAATGAAAAATGCACCAACAAATACAACAATTATAAAGGCATTCCTTGCAAGCATAAGACCAAAAAGGCATTTGCCAAGCGCCAAAGGCTTGAATTATCATACTTCCATCCTCAATGGCATTTGAATTTGCCTGTGAGGGTTTTTGAATTTCTTCTTATTATTTTTTTTCTTATTAACTGATTTTATTTGTCATATTCTTCTCAGACTGGTTTTCAAGGTGATGATAAAAGTGTTGAAAAAGAAAGAAAGAATGAAGCCAAGAAAATATTTGAAGACATTGGGGAAGACCTTTTCCAAAGACCAATAGCAGAAATCACTCCAATACTCCAACATTTTCAAGATGTTTTGACTGGAAAAGTCCCATTTGATCAAATTCCCAAGAGTCAAGAGGATGATCAATATTATGAAGACCCTCTAGAATGCAAGAATATCCGTGGAAGACCCCAAGGAGCCAAGAATAAAAACAAAAGAGAACCTTCAAGATTTGAAATTATTGAAAGTCAATCCAAGAGAAGAGGAAGACCCCCCTCAAAAGTGACCAGTACAACAACATCAAGATCCCAGTCAAATGTCCCCTCTCCAATTATGGAAGTGGACTCATATGAAGATTCTGAAGATTCTGAGGACTCATTATCTAAATCCATCAGTTCATCAGATTCACTACCCTCAGCAACTGAATTAAATAAATCAGAAGTAACCCTTAGAAGGTCAAGAAGATTGGCAATTGGAAGCAAAACATCACAAAGAAAATCACACAAACTGCCACCAGTTTGAATATCTATGATGCAATTGACTTGACCTGTGAGCATTGTCAAAGCAACTATCACACAAGTGATGAATGCTCCAAGCTGTTTGTGAGTTTCTGATTCTTTTTAATGTAATTTTATGTTGTTTATTTTGATATTTATTCATTTTTTGGACTTATTTTATCAGATAACTGGCTCAGAAGACTTGCCAAAGTTTATATTGAAATACACTGTCCAGGGTGATGGAAACTGTGGTTACAGAACAGTATCCCACTTCATTTACAAGAATCAAGATCAATGGGCTGATGTCAGAGGTGACTTCGCTGAAGAAATTCAACAAAATCAAGACCTTTATGAAGCCATGAACACCTTAATTCCCTCAGTATCCTCTTATTTGGAAAGAATTGAATGGTATGAAGATGTTGGCCAGGCTCCAAAAAGCAAGTGGATGTCCATGCCTGACATGGGGGATCCAATTGCAAATAAGTATAAAAGACCAGTTTTCTTTTATTCCACATTCCAATCTTTTTCTTTTTTCCCTTATTTCTGTCCTCCAAATGATAATCCCCCCATTTTCACCTGCTTCTTGAATAGTTGTGCTCATTTTGTTCCTTTGGACATCATCATTTCTAAAGTTTATCCTGTCCCCCCCATTACTGTGAACTGGGAGATTCATGCCCAACCACAAGCCCTGGGGTGGGCTGATAAATTTAAGAAACACAGAATGTTGTATTTTTCCAATATTCCTCCCCCCTCTCAGAAAAAACCCACTATTTTGGAGGTTGATTCTGATTGAATGATTTTTGTATATACAATTTATGCCAATTATCCCCCTCCTCAGTCATATTTATTGCTTAAATCCCACCTCAGTCTCATTTTTTATCAAACTTGTGGAACTTTTGTACTTGAAAATATTCATATTACACACAAGAGAAAAAACAGTTAAAAAAAACACTCATTGCGCCTTCACTTGTTGTCCCACCCAAAAAAATTTCCCAATTCATGAGCTTCTGGTTCTTTATTGTCCAGATTGAACCCTTTAATTTAAAAAAAAAATGAAGGAAATTCATAAGTGGGAAGTTATTAAATTCACCTTTTAAAAATAGGCATATTACAATGACAGGAAAAAACATTTGAAAAAAACCCCTTTTTGCGCCTTCACTTGTCCCAACCAGAAAAATTCCCAAAATTATGGGATTCTGGTGCTTTATTCTTCACATTGAACCCTTCATTTTAAAAAAAAATTAAGTAAATTCATAAGTGGGAAGATTTTAAATGAATTTTTGAAAAAAATATGCCATTTTGGCATATTGGCCAAATTTGTGAAATTTGGAAAAAAAAAAATTTTGAAAAAATTTGTGCTTATTGACATGCCAAGTCGGGAAAAATATGGCAAAAAAAAATTAAAAAAATCCTCAAAACTGAGCCTGAGGAATTTTTTTTGAAAATTAAGGTCACTTACGTGTTTTTACCAGAAACTTACATGTTTTTACCATAAATTGGTAAAAACACGTAAGGGCTTACGTTTTTTTACTAAAAGATTACGTGTGTTCACCAACACCCTTTATTAATGTTACAAAAAAATGGATAAATGCATAGAAACTGAATATTTGATAGTAAATATCAATTAATAAAGTTAAGATTACCAATATTAAAGCTATATCTTCATATTATTCAAAATAATAATAAGATAAGATAACTCATTTTCAACACTTAAGATAATAATTTTTCATAATTTTATTCCCAAGAATGTAAATAAAACTTATTGTACCTACAATAAGAAATAAAGAGAATTGAAATTTTACTATTTCTATGTATATTTATATATTTTTCAGAGAATTTAAGAAAAAAAATGAAATATTGGATTAAGAATCTCAAAGCTAGTGATTACTACAAAGTGGATCTTTGGTCTTGAATAATGTAATATTTTTATATATAAAGAATAAATAAATTAAATTTTATTTTGATCTTTTAATGTTTTTGATGTGTCCAAAGGAAAAACAGAGGAAGCAGAGGTCCTTTAAAAGTAAATAATCTTCCTTATAGTATATGTGTACTGATGCTATCCACTGGAATTAATCATTTTCTTGAGGTTTGGTGACGATTACATCATTATTAAACCTTTTTATCTCATGACTATGCCATTTTTTTGAGTTATCACTATAGCTTTAATTTGATGAAACAATAATCTTGAAAATAGATTTATTTTTGTGGATTATAGTATTCTTGATCATAAAATACTATTATACACCAGTTTTATCTCTTATTCAACTGTTAAAATTAAAATAAAATTAGAGTTATTGCTCATAAATGGTCTTTTTTAAGCCTTAAGTTTCAATTTTTTGATGATACAGCAGTTATGATATCTTTTAATGTTTTTAATAACATTTCAAGATGATCTCATTACATAATCAAAACTCTATTTTGATGATTATTTGTAGCTCATCTTTTCTGTCAAAATTTACTATTTTGGATTTCAAACCATTATTTAATAGGGTTGTACCTTGAGTATCATAATGAAAATTAGAAAGTTCTTCACATATGAGCTAGTAGACCATAAATATATACTTTTTATTAAGTTCGGACCACTTTTGATTTAAAGTGGTCAACAGCTATTGCTATTTTGCCCAATACCCCCTTATAAGTTTTGACATTGTTTATAGCTTGCCCAATAAAGCTTATATATATATTTTTAAGGCTATTTTGTGGTAAATTCATCTTTTAATCAACTCTTTATCATGTTTAATTCAAAAAATATGAGCTAAAAACCATGAATATATGCACTGATCATAAAAGTGCATATATTCAGGTTATCTCAGTAAGCATTGGGCTTACAGATATGACATAAATAAGTCAGATTAGAAGTTTTTGAAGGGAAATCCATTGGTGTAATTCATTCCAAATTTTTATTAATTTGTGTTTGAGATAATCAAGAATTTACTCTTTTTTATGGCATTTTTACTTATTTTAAGACTGTAATTTCAATCCTTATTATAAAAATAAGTTTTGTAAAGTTTTTTTGTGATCTTTTTGCAAATTTGGCCATATCTCAAAGGCTCACACTTCCCCTTTTAATTCTTTTTCTACAGTTCAATTATCAAAATAAACAATATTGATTTAAAATTCTATTATCAAATCTCACAAAAATCTTATCAAATTTAAGGGAAATTCTCAGCCAGCTCCACAAATAAGCAGCACTTCTTAATTTCAAAAAAACTCCTAAAAGCTAGGTTTGAAATGGTATAAACTTACAGCTAGGTTTACATTGACAGCTTTAAAGCGCTTGAAATTTTATGATTGTCCAATAATCAAGATTTTCTAAAGCCTTAACTACATGTCTTGAAGGCGGAATTTATCCTTTGGTAGCTTGTAAACCCTTTTCAAAAATGGCAGATATCAGATCAAATTTAATTCTAAATTTAATTCTAATATTAAAGCTTTAATAAGGTATAAAATACCTTAATACAAGAGAACAGCCTCATTTTGGTTAATTCAGAGCCCAAATAACAGATACCCTGGAACATTTGGCTATTTCCCCCCTTTTCACCCTTTTTGAGTGCTTTTTCACAGCCCAATTATTTAAATACATCATATGGATTCTGGAATTTTTGAAAAATATTGTGTTGTGTTTACCAACTGTAAGGAAAGCTTTCCATAAATTGAATAAGGAAACAGAACAAATTCATTTTAAAATACTTCTTATAAGCTAGATTATCAATGGTGTAACTTTGAAATTAGTTTTAAATTAACAGCTTAAAAGAACTTCATTCTTTTCAATTATTCTGAATTTCTATTTTTTATTCTTTAAAACTAAAATAATATCTCATGGTTTTAACAACCTATGAGGTTAACTTAATTAAATTTGAGAATAGAGTTTAGTTATGACATAAAGCTTATAAATATGTATATACAAAATAAATTTGAGACTTACTTCAGTTATTTATTTATTTAAGCTCATTGGATTGGGAATTTAATAGCTCAGTTATATTTTAATAGAATTACTGGGGTATTGAGTTGAATTTGAACTTTCCTTGGGAAAATATAGGAAGAGAATAGCATAGTGAGCTCAAATAATCAAGAATTATGAATATCTTTTGAAGAGTATCCCTTTGTGTAAAATCAGAAAAGTAAATATAAGGGGGGTAAGAGCCTTTAAAAATAGATTTTATTTTATGATATATCTGGTAATTTATGTCTCCAAGATCCATTTACCGCACTTACCCATATTATCAATCAATACTCCCTGTAAAGTGAAAAATTAAACAAACCGTGTATGTGGGTTTAAAAATTAATAATGAAAGTTCAGAACTCCCTGTAATTTATATTAAGTAAGAATAGATATAAGGCAAACTAGATGAGAAAGCATCACAGAAGGAAATTGGATGTTTTTAGTTTTCTAGTTTATGAGTTTGTATAAGCTGGATATTTATGTATATGATATGTGTCTTCAATGGAAATCTATTACTAAGGAAGTTCTCCCTTGAGAATTAATGAATTTATTAGAGTGTTATTAAAGATAATTCATGTTGAGATCAAATAATAGTTAATAAGGATTACTTATTGAGCTGATTTAAAGCTTAATCATATGATTATAGGTTCATGTAATTTTTAAACATCAAGATTCTTTTAGCAATTATAAACTGAATCTCTTTAAGCTTGGAATTTTGTTTCACTATTATTTTCAATTCTTTTATCAATCAGATTTTGTCAGACGGTATCAACATAGATGGGACTTTTGAGGCTTATTTTAATTCTTTATGAAAGAAAATTATTTTAATTTTTGTTTCTGAATTGTATTATGGAATATTCCTTACTATATAGATTGATTTTCTATTTCTCAGGTGTATGAAAGTATTGATCAGGTAAAATCACTCAGTTAATTTGTGTATGGTATTTTTTCAAGTGACTTCATATATCACATTTACCTTCAATTTGGACATGTGAGGTAGCTATATTCCATATAGGTTTATGAGACAAGCTAATTCTGGATGTGTAGTTGACAAAGATTCTCATAAGCTGGACTTAATTGAGTGATTTATTTTACAGAATATCTTTCTAGTGGCACTTTTCTAAGTGAGTAATTATTTTCAATTAGTAAGTCAGCTTATCATAAAAATCTATTCATACAAAATGAAAGTTCCTATATAAAGATGAAATCTTCTTCATTTGAGAATTTTATTTCTGAAGTTTAAGTACTTAATAATAAGATTAGGTATCAATTACTGTGTAGCTCTCTTACACACTAAGCTTTCATTACCTTTTCTATGTGCTTCAGTATTTCTGCCACTCATATAATTTCAAGGATCTTCTCAAGTGTTTGAGAAGCTATATATTACAATTCTATCCATTCTATCTGAGCTCACCTTATAAAGTAGGAAAAAGTAATTTAATAAATGGTTTCAAAATTTAATTTACAGCTTGGGAATCTTTTTGAGTTCTTTCTTATTTATTTTTCTATTTGATATTTTATGCTCTCCATTGAATTAGTTTTTTTTAATATTTATTTTAAACATACCATTATAAATTTTCTTTAAGTATATCATAATAAAGATATCAACTCCTTCTCAAAAGTTGTTTCTGGTCCCAAATATTTCTGGAATTATTCTTGTAAATTTATTTAGTTAACTATTTTGAATTGAGATCTAGCTTCATTATTTAAAAGCTCTTCAGCTTTTTTGATACCATGAGATAATACCAAATAAGTAGGAATGTATTAAAATTGATCATTTTTCATAAACTTCTGAGGTCTAATGATACAGGATTTACAAAGCTTAATGAGTGGTAGCCAAGTAGTTTATTAGTTTATCTGGGACGTGTTGTTAATTTTATAACAAGCTATTACCTGTTGAATTTGGCTATTATTATTTGAGCTCTCCCTGGACAATAATTATATAATAAGCGCCTGTCCTCAATTACTACCACAATCTATCTGCTACTTTATACAGGGTAATTCCAAAAAAAACTGGTTAAGTGTATAGAATCCTGGGTTGCAAACTATGTCTGATTTGAATTCTGGATTGTATTATTCACTTTACTATATTTCAAAACTTTTCAATACAGCCTATGTTCATGTTGATAAAAGTTTCTGTAAATCTATATTATTAAGGCTAATCATAAATTATCTATACTAACTCTATGCTTTATTTGAATATTTGAAAACTCTGTAGAGATATTATATACTGATTTTACATTAACCTTACATACCTCAAGATAAATTTGGCTTTTGATGGGCACCTGAAATGAGAATTTTATTTCTTTAAAAATGAATTTTCTCTTCTTTCCTTAATTACCAAAAACTTAATATACCTTTGCTTCTTCTTGACTTAAATTTAATTCTCTGTGATCAAGGTAAATTTCTCCTAAGCTGTATTGTGAGCCTTGAGGTATATTTTACATACCCAAACAAGCCACAATTATCTTTAAAATAAATTCGGAACTATACATAACCAATAAGTCATGCATATATTCAAAAATCATCATTCTCTATTTCAGAAAAGATGAATAACTTTTCATTGAGTAAGTAAAATCATGGATTTAAGGCTAGATATGGATTCTACACAGAATTTCACCTAGGGTAGCTCCATAGAGTGAATAAGCTTAAATAAACTCTTTGAGGTGGTAATATGGAAAATACTTCAATACCACATAAAAGATCCATGAAAATTTTTGTTTTTCGCTCTTTCACGCCAAAATAATGGGAATGTGAGAAATCCTGTGTTACATATACACTAATAATAGTGTTATTCATGTTTGTGGCACTTAATATCATGGTATTATTACATACACTTTTGATACACACATAGTGGATATCAGTGTTAAAGCCCAAATTTCTATTTTGACATAAAAAGCAGTCAAGGGGGACAAAAGACATCAAAGAGAGCCAGGGTACCCAGCTTCTGAGGCCTCTGAGGTGTGGACAGCTCTAAAGCTTGGATCCATGGCTGATTTTGGCCCAATTAGTATACTCAAAACTTTTGGGAACTTGGTTAAAAAGTCAAAATCTCATTAAATCATAAGAAAATAGCAAATAAGCTGCTATTTTGATGTGCCAAGGAGGCAAAGAGCAACTTAGACTCCTGTAACCATGTCAATTATTAATGACTCTCCATGGATAAATTCCAAAAGCTTAATTAAAGCCTTTTTGGACTAGTATCCATTGATTTACCTCATAGCAACCAGCAATATAGTATTATTTACAATTCTATGTAGAAATGAGGTAAAAACTTCAAAAATTCATTAAAAATACAATTTTTAATAAATATTTCTTAAAGCTTTAAGACCAATTAAGAAAAGTATACTTCATATAAAAACTGAGAATAATTTTAATTCTATAAGTAAAATTAAGCCTGCATTCCATTTTGATGATTCCACATGAAACACTGAATCTTCAAAAGTTCACAGAGAATACACTCTGTGATGGAATTTCCAATAAAACTGATAACTTTGAGAAATCAATTATTCTTTTGAAATACAAGAATATTTACAGTTTTTACTCCTTTTATTCCTAACCATATTTGGGTTGGTAGTCATGTAAAAGCATCAATTAAGTAATTATGATAATCTTACATGACAACAGATGATGCAATCATTAATCCAAAAACAATTACTGTTGTCTCACTCACTGGTTTTTCATTTTTCTCCATAGCATGCCTCTGTGAGATGTCTTAGACTTAAAAGAGGCCTCCTCTTGCTGTTTTTTCTTGAATAATCACATTATTCAATTATACCTTTATTACCAACAAGTAAGTATTAGTTAAACTTTCCTTAAGTGTTTTATTCTTTCAGAATCAATAAGAAAGATTTGTAATCATAGAAATAAACTATATATTGCTGTAATACTGTTATAAATCCCTTTTGATCCTTTGGATCCACAATTATCCATCAAATTTCTCTACTATTATATCTAATAAGTTCTTTGGAGTATTAGTGAGTGTTTTGTCTTAATTCTTAGAGCTTTTCTCTAGTAATTGTTTTCTTCAAGAATTATATTTATAATTATTCTTGCAAAATATAATTATATATCAAAATAATTTTATTCTTTTAACAAAGAAGTTTTATTATTAAATACTTCTTGTAATTGATTCTAGTAGACAATTACTGCTTACTGTTATAATCACAAGTAGTGTCTAACAAGTAAAAGAAATAATTAATTAATTATTCAATTGTGGTTATAATAATTTTTATTATTATATTCCATAAGAAAATTCATAGTAATGTTGAGTGATAGTGATATTATCAACAGTTTCATAGAGATGTCTTACATTTGGGGGCTTGGCCGTGTTTTTCTGAACCTTGTACCCTTAATTAATATATTTTTAAGCTTTAAAATATATTAATTATTTTTTCTTTTCAATTTGAAGTTAAAATTAATTTTATTTTTGGAATTGTCTTGAAATCTTTTTCATTGAGGAATTTGGTTTAATTTTATACTGTTTTTACACATGGCTTTTTCACATCCAAAAACCTATAAAATTATTCTTTGAGTTACTCCAAATAAATTTTGATTTTTTTTCTTTAAAAAGAATAATTTTTTATTAAAAATAAAAACGCATAAAAAATCTTAAAAATATTCTAAAATTATAAAAAATAATTTTCTTTTATCAAATTCTTTCTCTAGTGTCTTTAATCAAGTATATTGCAGCTGGTAGTAAGCTAAGTAAGAGATATATTACCATTCCAGAATCTGAAGACAGTATTGAAGTGAAAATTGCTAAAAGAGAAACTTTATTTCCAGCAGAACAAGTCAAACAACCACCAAAAGGTGTGTGTTTTCTGTTTTAAATTCTTATTTTTCTCTTGAATTGACGTGAAAAATGGTGCATACCAGAGATTGAAGCAGCTATTCAGTCCAACCAGATGGACCTGGACAAGGAACAGGTAAGGCCTGAACAAGGTCTGCCAAGTCTTCCTCAAGAAAGACACATCTGAAGGATGCCAGAACTGCCCCCCATTCTCCAAGGTCTGTACCAACAAAATTTGATGTGAACTCTGAGACTGAACTAATTGAAGGTAATGTTTTAAGGGCTGAACCACTTTCAAGTGGCAGCCATAGAAATATATCAGTCCCAATCCAAAAATTGGTTCAGAGCAGCAAAAAAAGAGGAGTGGGAAATATTCCCAAGCCTTTCGAAGGGGGCCATGAACTCCTACTTACACATCAAGAGCTTTCTGCCTCAAGAGAAGACCATAGAGCTCTTAGGAGGGTGGAGCCCATTGTCTTTCAAAGAAAAGGTTAAAAAGGTAAAGAATTGGTTGAAGAACCAAAGTCTTTTATCCATAGACCAGAAGAAGGAATTGGAAATGACTCCAGCTTTGGAAAAAGGCCCAGTGGCATCTACCAGCTCCAAACTAGCTCCAGAAACATCCAAATAGAAGCCCAAAGGACCTCTGAAAAAGAAGAAAGGTCCCAAGAGCCATCAGGGCAAGGGCAAAAGCAAAGCAAATTGGCACAGACCTTACCCACAAGGGTACAGGATCCCCAAATTGGAGCCTTCAGCCATGGACAGTGTCTTCAATATGGCCAGGAATCTTATGGAATTCACAGCCAAAGATCAGGAAAGGATGAACAGGACCTTTCCATGCAAATAATACAAGAAATACAATTTGTTAAATCTAGTATTTATGTAGAACTTGGTAAATTTGATGCAAAGTTAAATAAAATAACATCAGATATAAGTGAATTAAAAGGAAATGACAAGAATTATACTGAATGGTATAAGTTGACACATGTCAAGCTTTATTCAATTACCAATACATGTGACAGAATTGAAAGTAAATTTCAAGCCCAAAATGATGAAATGAAAGATCTTTCCATTTTAAACATTAATGATCAACTTAGAATTCTAAAAGATCATGTTTTGGAAATAATTAATAATACCAATCAGTTTGCCACACATTTGGCAAGAAGTGACAGTGAAAGGAAGAAATTGAAGAATTAAATAATTGTAAATGTAGAGAAATTTCATAAGAATTATGAACCACATATGCCAAGACATTCTAAACCTTTTTCTGAAGAGAAACTTTCTGTAAAAGGAGGTTTGACCACATTTTTAGGAGGAAATCCTATCTGTGAAAAAGATATTCCCAAACTGGAAGAATGACCAACATTCTCTGGTGAAGCAGAATACAATCATATTGAGTTCATCAGAACAATTGATATGTTTCAATAAGACTTTCACCTTCCTGATCTACACTCTTTTTTACCAGAAATGCAAAGAAATGGTATTACAAAATGAGACTGGATCATGGTAAACATGATTGGCCTTGGTGGAAATCTGAAATAATCACCAAATGGGCTAACAATTCTTGGAGATGTAAAATAGAAAATGCTTTCAAAAGTGCCATTTTTAACTCAGAAAAGGATAAACCACTTGGCTCCTCAAACAGAAAGATAGATTATCTGCCTTACACCCAGATATGTCTGACTCTATGATTGATATGAAGATATTAATAAAATGTGGAGGAGAACTAGAAAATGCTATCAAGTGCAGATGTGTAGAAGCCTGTTCAACAGAGGACTACATCAATGCCATGGAAGATATCATTACTAGGACAAGAATCAGTAAAACCTGGGTTAGAGTTCCTATGGAATCCAAAATGGTCTCTAAAGCTTACAAACAAGATAAGAGGCCTGAAAGACCTGTCTTGAAGTGTCATAAATGTGGAAGAACTTCAAATTTGGCCAACACTTGAACCAAGAAGAAAAAGATTAATGAAGCTCAAGTAATTGAAGAAGTTCAGTGTACTTAAGAGAAAGAGGAATCTGACCTAGATTCTGCAGTCTCTGAAGATACACCAGTAGAAGACTATCCTATTAAAAAAATTACAGCTTTCTTTTAGTTCACAGAAGTCCATACTCACTTGCCACAGTACAGTGAGGATTGTCATAACCTGATCAATATCCAGGATTCCAGAATGTGTAAAACCAAACCTGCTAGAGGTAAAGGATACACTTCTGGAGCATCTTGTATCACATCACTCCTGATAAATGATACTGAAGACAGAGTAAATTTGGATACAGGGGCATTTTGTACTTATGTAGGCAAAGATTATCTTCAAGCCATACTCCCTGGATGTAAGAACCATCTATTACCAATAGAGGGTGTACAATTTAGTAGTGCCAGTAATAATATGTACCCTTTGGGCATATTGGACACCAATCTTGTATTTCCACATCCAGCAGGAAGTGTAAGAATGAAAACTAAGATAGTAGTAATGGACAGTTGCACATCTCAGCGCATCATTCTTGGAAATGATTACTTGAATATTTATGGTATTGACATCAATAACCATAAAGGCAGATATTTCACAATTGGAGAAAATAAAAGACAAAAATTTGCTTTTTCCAATATGCCAAAACAAATATCTATGATATCTTCTGTTAAAAATACTTATAAGGATTAATTTGTGGATAATCAACTTGTTGAAGCACAAGTTAACCCATCATTATCACCCAAAATGAGGCATGATATTATTGAGGTATTATACACATATAAGAATGCCTTTTCTTCTGATAATAAACCATTAGGCTCTATTAAAGGGCATGAAGTTGATATTACTCTTAATATTGACAGACCATACCCTCCAGTACTTAGAAGAACAGCTTATCCAGCCATTCCCAGAGCTAGAGAAGCCTTGGAAAAACATATCCAAAATTTGATCCAACTTGGTGTACTAAGGAAAGTAGGCCATAATGAAGAAGTTGAAGTGACAACGCCTTTTATTATTGCTTGGAACAATTATAAATCAAGGATTCTTGGAGATTTTGGAGCATTGAACACCTCCACAGTTCCAGATAGGTATCCAATTCTTAGAATTCAAGAAACCTTGACGCAATTGTCTAAAGCCAAGTATATAACAGCCATGGATGCATTGAAAGACTTTCATCAAAAGATTTTGAAGCCCAAAACTAAGAAATTACTTAGAATTATCACTCACTGTAGTATTTATGAGTATCTTAGAATGCCATTTGGTATTGAAAATGCACCATCTCATTATCAAAGAATGATGAATACCATCTTCCCCACAGAATTATCTGAAGGATGGCTTATCATTTATATTGATGATATTATCATATGTTCTGACTCATGGTCTTTGCAACTTGAAAGACTTGAAAGAGTACTTGACAAACTTACAGGAGTGAATATTAAGATTTCACTCAAGAAATGTAACTTTGGCTTTAAAGAACTTAAATCTTTAGGACATATTGTTTCTGGTTTAAGCTTGGGTATTGACAAAAAATAAAGTTGAAGCAATGTTACTTAAGCCAATACCCCAGAATAAGAAAGAAATGATGTCTTTTCTTGGCTTTTCCAGTTATTACAGGAAACACCTGAAAGACTTTTCAACTCTAGCCAAGTCACTCTATAAAATCTGTTATCAACAGACAGTATTTGAGATGACACAGGAAAGACTTAAAGCTTATGAGAAGATGAGGAAAGCTCTTACAGAAGCACCTTTACTCCTCATGCCTGACTGAAATATACCTTTCCAATTTTACATTGATGCATGTGCATATGGATTAGGGGCAGCCCTACATCAGGTCCAAATTATTGATGAAAAACCTACAGAGGGACCAGTTTGTTACATCTCAAGACAAATCAAACCAACAGAATACAGATATGGTGCAAGACAGATTGAGTGCTTATTTTTGGTATGGGAACTTGAGAAATTACACTATTATCTTGATGGCAGTGTTTTTGAAGTGATAACTGACTGTAATGCCGTGAAATCACTTCTTAACATGAAAACTCCCAACAGACATATGTTGAGATGGCAAATAGCCATTAAAGAATATAGAGGTAACATGACTATAGTTCATAAGGCAGGGAACATTCACAAGAATTCTGATGGACTTAGAAGGTGGGAATTAGCCAATACTCCTGATAACCCAGCTTATGTCCCTTTGGAAGCAGAACCACAGATTCCAATTGAAGGAAGTAACATAACTGATATTGGGACTGAATTCTTTGAAGAGGTCAGAGAATCTTATAAGAAAGACAAGAATTGCCATATCTTGACTTCCCTATTAGATAAAGACTGCAAAGATACATCTTTAGTCAATGCACTAGATGAAGTTTGGAAGAATTCCTATTCTGAAGGAAGATTTCACTTTTTTGATGGGATAATTTGCCACAGAACCAAACATTCTTGTGTAATGACATTGTGTATCAGATTACTTATAAATACCATTCTTCATGAATTCCATGATAGCATCTACTCTGGACACCTGCCAGAAGACATAAGACTTGAAAAAGTGAATAACTGTGCATGGTGGCCATCTTGGAGAAAAGAAACCATTGAATATTGCCATACCTGTGATAGATTCCAAAACAAAAAGAGGAGTACAGGCAAGAAATTTGGACTGATGATTCATATTCAAGAACCAAAGTCCTTTTGGGAAGTTGTTCACATGGATTGGGTCACAGCACTTTCTCCAAGTGGTGACAAAAGCTATAATGCTTGTTTAGTCATTGTAGACAGATATAGAAAAACTCCCATATTCTTACCATGTCATAAAGAGGAAACGGCCATGGATACAGCTCTTCTTTTATGGAGTAGAGTTATCTCTCATACAGGGTTATTTAAGAATATTATAAGTGACAGATATCCCAATTTCACATCTGCACTTTGGACCAATCTTCACAGATTGTTTGGGACTAAATTATCATTCTCAACAGAATATCACCCTCAAACAGATGGACTAGAAGATAGATTGATTAAAGCTTTAAAGGACATGATCAGGAGATTCTGTGCTTATGGGTTAGAATTCAAATACTCAGATTGCTTTACCCATGACTGGTGCGCTCTAATACCTGAATTGGAACTGGTATATAAGACATCAGCCCATTCTTCCACAGGCCAAACTCCTGCTATGTTAGAAAAAGGATGGAATCCAAACCTCCCAGAAGACACAGTGAGGAAAGCCTTGATTGACATTCATCCTACAGCTTCCAGCTTCAAGATAATGCTTTTTAAAGTGAAACATCATGCAAAACAGAAGTGGGACAAGAGTCACAAAGTACCAGACTTTAAAGTAGGGGACTTAGTTCTAGTTTCAACCTTGAATTTTAATAATATCAAAGGCCCAAAGAAACTTAAAGTTTCTTATGTAGGACCTTTTGTCATTGTTGCCTTACATGGAACCAATGCAGCTCAAGTGGAATTGAGTAGTGAATTAGAAAACAAACACCCCACCTTTCCAGTCAGCTTGATAAAACCTTATCAACCAGATGACAAAGAATTGTTTACTTTAACAAACACAGCTCCTTTGACTGTACCACCAGTGGAACAGCATGAAGACAAAAAGATAAAGAAAGTCATTAAAGAAAGGAATCTTAGGGGTAAAAATCAAAGAGAACATCTTGTCAGATATAGAAATTCAGTACATGAAGATGAATGGCTGGCAGAATCAGGAATACCTGACCCAGATGAACTCTTGATAAGATTTAGACATGAAAGAAGGCCACAAGCCTGAATATTTCTATAAATGTGCTTTAAATTACATGATCTGAGTAGTGCAAAGAGGTTGGACAGTGGACATTAACCCCCTTTGGGGACTTTTTCTTCTTGATACCATTAATAAAATTGTAGTATAATTTTGTTTTTTGGTGGGAGGGAATGTGAGCCTTGAGGTATATTTTACATACCCAAATAGGCCACAATTATCTTTAAAATAAATTGTGAAATATGAATAACCCATAATCAATTCATATATGAAAAGTCATCATTTTTTATTTCAGAAAAGCTTAATACCTTTTTATTGAGTAAGTGAAACCATGGGTTTAAGGCCAGATTTGGATTCTACACATAATTTCACCTAGGGTAGCTCCATAGAGTGAATAAGCTTAAATAAACTCTTTGAGGTGGTAATATGGAAAATACTTCAATATTACATCATCAATACCACATAAAAGAATTGTGAAAATTTTTGTTTTTCTCAATTTGATTCCAAAATAATGGGAATTTGAGATATACCATGTTACATATGCACTAAGAATAGTGTTATGCATGTTTGTGGAGCTTAATATTATGGTATTCTTACATACACTTTTGATACACCCATAGTTGATATCAGTCTTTAAGCCTGAATTTCTATTTTGACATAAAAAATAGTCAAGGGGGACAAAAGACATCAAAGAGGGGCAGGGTACCCAACTTCTGAGGCCTCTGAGGTGTGGGCAGCTCCAAAGCTTGGATCCCTGGCTGATCTTGGCCCAATTAGTATACTTAAACCTTTTGGGAACTTGGTTACCAAGTTAAAATCTCATTAAATCATAAGAAAATAGCAAATAAGCTGCTATTTTGATGTGCCAAGGAGGTAAAGAGCAACTTAGACTCCTTTAACCATGTCAATTCTTAATTAATGTCCATGGATAAACCCCAAAAGATTAATTAAAACCCCTTCTTGACTAGTATCCATTGATTTACCTCATAGCAACCAGCAATATAGTATTATTTACAATTCTACGTAGAAATGAGATAAAAACTTCAAAAATTCATTAAAGATACAATTATTGATGAATATTTCTGAAACTTTCAGGACCAATTTAGAACAGTATAGTTCATATAAAAACCAAAAAATAATGATAATTTCATAAGTATAATTAAAAGTTTCACTTACAGTCAATTATGGATGATTCCACATGAAACACTGAATATTCAAAAATTCACAGAAAATACACTCTGTGATGAAATTTCCAATAACATTGATAACTTTTAGAAATCAATGATTATTCTGAAATAAAAGAATATTTACAGCTTTTACTCCTTTTATTCTTAACCATATCTGGGTTGTTAGTCACATAAAAGCATCAATTAAGTAATTCTGATAATCTTACATGACAACAGATGATGCAATAATTAATCCAAAAAGGATTATTGTTTTCTCACTCACTGGTTTTTCAGTTTTCTCCATTGCATGCCTCTGTGAGATGTCTTAGACTTAAAAGAGGCCTCCTCTTGCTTTTTTTTCCAGAATAATCACATTACTCAATTATAGCTTTATTACGAACAAGTAAGTATTAGTTAAACTTTTCTCAAGTGTTTTGTTCTTTCATAATCAATCAGAAAGACGTGAAATCATATAAATCAACTATATATTTTTGTAATACTGTTATAAATCCATTTTTATCCTTTAAATACACAATTATCTGTCAAATTTCTCTACTATTATCTTTAATAAGATCTTTGGAGTATTAGTGAGTGTTTTGTCTTAATTCTTAAAGTTTTTCTCTGGTAATTGTTTTCTTTAATAATTATATTTATAATTATTCTTGAAAAATTCAATTTTATATTAAAATAATTTTATTCTTTTAGTAAATAAGTTTTATTATTAAATACTTCTTGTAATTGTTTCTAGTAGACAATTACTTCTTACTGTTATAATCACTAGTAGTGTATAACAAGTAAAAGAAATAATTAATTAATTATTTAATTGTGGTTATAATAATTTATATTATTATATTTCATAAGAACAGTCATAGTACTGTTGATTAATAGTAATATTATCAATAGTTTCATAGACAAATCTTACATTTATAGTCAAAAATTAATGAGGACAGGATAGCTGTATGATATAGCTATTGGATATTCACAAATCTGAATTTGACAAAGAATATTAGTTGAAAATGAAGAGAAAGTCCCCTACTAATTGTGATTTGTGATGGTGAATGATACTTAAAGTTCTTGATGAAACATTCATTAATTGAATGATTATAATAAGCTCCAAAATACTGGAGCTATAGCTATAGCCACTCTCATTCCAAGAAAAATACTTTTTGAGACAGATTTACCATATAATATCAACACCAAAATAGTATTTGAAGCCTTTTCAGTGAAAGAAAAACTCCCTTTCATCCCTTCTGAAGTGTGGAATAGCTCCTTTTTTCTCTAAAAATGGAGCTTAGTCAGAAACCTGAGGAGCCAATTTTGTTTTTTGAATCCTCTTAAGAACCTTTTGTCCTTTTTTGTGATCACAGGACAACAGAAACATCATTTTTGACCCATAAAGGGTGAATCCCCTGAGCAGAGGCCACATCATTAGCCTTTCAACATGTCTGATATCTTAAAAAGCTCACAGATCATGTCTCTGGGGTCATTATTCATTACATGATACATTATTGAGTCCATATAGGCCTCTGATTTATCTATAATGGGCTTATGACAATTTATTCCCAATTATGAGCCTTGAAGGTATTTTAATATTCCCAAATAATCAAAAATTAAAATCAAATGAATAAATAAAAATTAAACAATTATTCTCTCCCATTGATAAATTTTTCATCCTCAAATTAAAGGTAATGATGAATTTTTACAAAACTCATAAGAATTATCAAGATTGTAAGAATACTGTTTGAATTGGAAAATTCAAGTAAAATCAAATGAAACAAAAATTAAAATAATGAAATATTTTTTGAAAAAAATTAAAAAAAATTATTATAATATTTCCTATTATATATAAAATTATGAACTCGATTTGACTATTAGACTCCACAATATATTTCACATTGGGTGACCTATGACTTAAAGATCTGTAAATCAACTGTAAATGAGGTTAATATTATTTTAAAAGTTTTTTGTATGGAAATTTGAAAATAATCAGATTTTTGATTCAAAAAAACACCAAATATGGGGCTAATAATCATTCCTTGTTGAAAATTAGTTGTGGTTTGTAACCTAACAGTTATGAAAAATTGAGGTATTTTCAATTGAATTTTCAAAATGTGAATATTTATTACATAATTAAGCTTAAGCTTAGATATAATTACTTATGGTTAGATTTTTGTACTTGAATTATTATATTCAATTACATATGTAAAAGTCAAAGTATATTACATGTGGAGGAATTTGATAAGAATAAATTTGATGGAGTAAAATAAATAATGGCTCCAAGGGTGCTATACTTTCCCAAATTACTTTCAGACAGGCGAGGGATGTTAAAATTCATGCAAAATTCTATCACTTGTGGCCTGTGACTAAATTTCTTATGAGGGTTTCAAATCAACCAACTCATTTTTAAATGTTTCCAAGTGGGTAAAAATACCTTTATTTTAAAAAAGACCTCACCCAGAAATTTTTCATCTGCTTCAGAGGGTCATTACACTCATTATGATCTTTTTGAAGACTCACAAGAGACTATTACTGGAGTAATTTCTGGTTCATAGGGATGAAAATGGCTAAATCCAACTCTTTTTTTTGACAAAAACCAGGGTTCAATGATGACATAATTTTTTTTTATGTTTCAAACTTTTTTCTCATGACTTTTGGGAGAGGAAAATATGAGGCTATAAAAGGATTCCTTCTTTTCCCCATGTTCTCTTTAAATCATATAATCTTTCCCTTCTATAATTAGCTTAATTGAGCTTGAACCACAACATAAAATATTTTAACCACCATTTCTGACTCCTTTTAAATATTATATATAATTCAAACTAATTCTCATAGTCATTATTTTTAACTATTTATAATTTTTTTACCCATGAACCACCCAAAGGGGACTCAAATAATTTTTTTTCACTGTTAACCTTTCCCTTTTTTTCACTTATTCACTCTGCTAGATTTTGTAATTTTCCTCTTATTTGTACTATTTTTAGAGACTATTTTTTGATATTCATTGCCTTAAGGTTTCTCATAAGTTAATTGCAATTGAGATTTCTTTGATACCTTTGACTATATCCTGTAGAGTATTCTTGGTAGAATGATAAATCTTTATGATATATTTTTTCTAAAACTAATAAAGGTAAAAGCAGTAATTTTGTTAATTATTTCTTTCTAAACCACTAAGATTACTACCCTTAAAGAGTTCCAACTCATACAAATTTTGAGAAAAGGTAAATTCTTTGATTTTTAGTTCAATTTCCATAACCACACCTCATACAAATAGTGGGTTGAGAATCTTCCAACCCACATATCTCTTCCAGATTTTGATATTAAGTAAAATAAAAAAACATTAAGGCTTAATTAGCTTATTAAATCTAAACTGTGCAGGCTGTTTCTTATACTATAGTACAGAGCCCATTAAGTGTGGAAATATTTGTAAATTTCAAATACTCTATATTAGATATGAAATGTATTTGATCCTATATATATCCTTAATTCCAAATATATAAATACTTCAAGGGTAATTGGCTGAAGAAATCTATGAGATCTTAATTTTTGTGGTTCTAACATTTAGGCCTTGTATCAAGTGAGGAAAATCTACGGTTTTTTGAAGATTGGCTAAACCTTTTTTTGAGTTAAAAGTTCTATAGAAAATATCTTGGTTGGTTCTTTTTGTAAAGGGTTTTTAAGTGTATACAGATAAAGTTCCAGCTGAAATCCTTTTTTGTTTTTATTTTTGAGAAGTGTAAAGGATGTAACCTTTTCTTTTTATTTGTTTTCTTTAGGGTGCAGATGGAGCATAGGCACCTCCTGATTTAGGTAAACTAAAAGAAAAGCAATAACACAACTGGACATATCCCACTGTAATCCTAAATGATAATTACTATATCATAGGCTTCTCATCAAACAAGAGAAAGATTTTTTGGAACTCCATTCAGTGTCAAAATGGGTAAAGTAGTCTCTGAGGGGGAAATAACAGGTAAAAAAAATGAATTTCTGGATAATTGTGTAACAAAGGGCTCTAATGGTTACTAGCTTCCCCTTTAGGTATACTACGAGATATTTCCATATAGCTCACAGATTAATATTTAATATTTTGGCTTTACAACTAAGAAAATGTTTCAGAAGTACCTATAATACCTACTCAATGACCAGATAAATACCTTTTAAGATTAAAATATGAATTGAATTTCTTGATGACACTTTATTATACCTTTTAGGTAATATTTAAATATGATTCAACATTTTGATAATATATAATATTATAAATAGATAGTATTAAATGATATATGAATATATACCCTTTTCAAGTTAATCATATAGATCATAAGGGTAGATTTGATAATAGAAGGCTTGGATATAATATAATATAATTAATATAAAAAAATTTCACATAGTAGTATAATAGTAATGCCTTATATTTAGTAATATACCCTATAACAGCTTTTATGACGAATATAGCTAGTAATTTTGATTTAATGAGAATATTTATCCCTCAATATATTAAGAATATAGTAATTATAGGGACAATACTATTAGCGTTGAAATTAATGATAATATCATCCTTGAGAGCTAATCTATGAATAGTTCTAATAATTTTATGATAATACTACTTAAGCAATATTAAGCTCTCTCATTAATATGTTAAATATGTCCTACATAAACAATTTTAGACTACTACTAATATTTTCTTCTGAGATTTTCTACTGAGCTTATGATTTCATTTTGCTAGTTATTCAGCTAGAATAGGAATTAATGAATCCTTAAAATTGAAGATTAGATTTCTATCTCATGGGATAATATTTTCACTTTCATTGGGGAAGAAGAGGTAGAGAGGCCCTCTATAGAGGCACTCAAAAGCAGGGTCCTTGTAAATTCTATCTTGTGAGGTTTTTTAATATGATTTCATTTAATCAGAATATTTCACCATAGCTTCGTTTTATTGCACCATTCTGAAACTCATTTCTGTTTCTTAATAGCCTTGAGCTAAGTTTTCTGGTTAAAAATATTCAAATGGTGTAATTGGATAGAGGTATTGAGCCATTTTTGTTAAATTTCATCATGTTTTAATTGATTCTGTAATCTGAAGCTTTTATTTCTTGTGATTATTGTGCTGTATGGTCTAACTTTACTTAAATATTAAGCCATTATTTATCCTTTGATTGTTCAATCTTTATTTTGTGCCACTTGAGAGATGAGAAAATTTAGTACAAGTATTGAAAAAAAAAATTATTATGTTTTGATATAAAATAAGTTTCCTTTGAAGTTTTGAAATTCTCTCAAACATGTAAATTCAAATTCAGCCTAATCAATACCTGTGCAAACCCATAGGAAAATGGGTCCACCAATTATGTTCTGGCCCATGCTGGATTGACATAAAATCACTCATGAGCTTTTTTTCTATCAAAAAACATATACTTTTACAGAATATTCAATATATATTCTCCTTTTTGAACCTCTTTCCTTCAGCTTCCCCAATAGGTTTACCAGTGGCAATCAATATTTCTATTACCACATTCAGTAATTGTAATTATTTTTGTTCACCCAAAAAACCATTTGTACACAACTATAAAACAAAATTCTGTATTTAAAAGTGATTCAAAACTAAAAAATCACTCCTTACTTGTATTAGAACTCTCAATTAACAACCTTGAGGCCTACATTACTCAAGAGAGCTCCAATATATCAGAAAAAAGAAAGCGCTTACAGCAACACCCTGCAATTAGAATAAGTATCTCACCATATGAAGAAGAATGGATTTATAATGAAGTAAGTTGAATTTAGGATAAGATTCTCTTGGAAAAGATCCATTACTTGTTCTTAAATAAGGAGCATACCTTTTATATATCAAAGGATTATTTTTTCATACTGAAACAAGCCAGTAGGAACATTGATAACCATCAAAATAAACAAAAAGAGAAGTTATTCTCATAATTATCAAAGCCA
Organism: Austropuccinia psidii; assembly: GCA_023105745.1. Taxonomy (NCBI): domain Eukaryota; kingdom Fungi; phylum Basidiomycota; class Pucciniomycetes; order Pucciniales; family Sphaerophragmiaceae; genus Austropuccinia; species Austropuccinia psidii. Next base: position 12,074,065 of record JALGQZ010000016.1, read on the forward strand.
AAAGCTTAATACAAACTCAAATTTTGTTACAAGAAGCCATCTTAAAACATAGATAAAAGGAAAAACTAAGTTGTAAGAATTAGAATGACCAAGCTTAAAGGCTAAGATCCTCCATAAGGATGAAATATTTAAGTGGTATAATGAAAATGAAAAGAATAAAAATGGGAATAAAAACACTTTTCAGAAATTTATCCTCATCTTGGACCAAAAAGACTCAAATACTGGCTTGAATTAATGACTAAGAAAATGTTGAAATGAATATTCAGGCTTAATCAACCACAACCAATGAAATAAGCAAAACAAAACCTTCACATATCAACAAAATGTCGGAATATTAGATGTCACAGTCCCTCTTAGCAAATGTAAAGGTCACTTGTTCCTTTGAAAGCAATTGGAGTGGTTATCTTATATCTCAGGGATTCTATCTAGTGATTGAAAATCTTTGAGTAATTTTTGGCTGAAATCCTTCAAATCATGAAATAACTTCACTCAACTGTTTTTCATAGAGAAGATGAAGCAGAACCTAAAGTGGTACAATCAGAGGTATAATTACTGAATGGTATCTTTAAGGAATATGACCCAGGAAATATTCTTTAAATGGCCAAACCAGGTCTTTTCTATTTTTAAGTTCTTTTTTAATTGATAATATTAAGCAGGATTCCATGCTTTTTTGTTAGAATTCCTCCAGAAAAGTTTCTGGTAGTCCTACAGAATTCTGGATTTAAAGGAAATAATGAGATATCTAACATTCTATCCAATTTCACTTCAAGAAGACGTGAGAATCTCAAACCACTCTTCACTGGATAGTATGAGAAGGAAATATGTTTCACCAAAAAATGCATACCAGTTTGGCTACCCTTATCACTGAAGGTTTAAATCTTGGATCTCCTCAACAATATTCTAAAATTGGCTTACTGGATGGGATAAAAAACTCCAATAAATAAAGAAATAAATTATTTTACTTCTGGAAAACATCAAGGGGAACCTCCCTTGGAAGCTTCTTCATTTATCAAGATTGATTTCTTCATGCTTAATTTGAATTCTCACATCCAATCAATGGATTCTAAAGTTATTTTCACATTGAAATCCTACTATCAATTTCATTTATTTTTATTTCATATTCTGTTCAAGACTTTTGCAATGAGGAACCAATCACAAGCATGTACAAGATGAATAAACTCAGAAATTCAAATTTATCACCTTTCTTGGTCCTAAATTACAATTGAAACAATTTTAAATTTCTGAAAACAAAAACAGATAATCTTAGCTGCTGATAGCTCAAATATCGATAAGCCCACTGTGTCAAACATTGAATATTCAGCTTAAAAGTCTGAAGATGAATTAAAAATTTATCTAAAAGGCTAGTAGACTTGAAGATTTTTTCATTCCAAGAACATGATGAGACTGGATTATTTTTTCTATCAAAAGGCAGAGGAAATATTTGAAATATAAATTATTTAATATTTATTTCAATCAAACAGTGAATAGAACATCAATGAGTCTCCATAATGGAACAAGAGAACGATGATAATGAAGCAAATTATTATGTTACAATGGTAAATCAAAGCATAAAATATTCTCAAAAGAAAAATAAACACCTATTAGAATCCTTTCTCATGGGAATTCTACTAAATCTGACTAACTGCATGACTCAATTAATAAGCATAAAGGTGAGCTTAAAATTTCATTAATAAAGAGTTCTTAAAAAAAACTGTATTTATAATTTTCTTGATACATCCCTTATCTTATTTACTACTTTTTTTGTTTTTTAAAACAAGATTTTTATTTTTCAATTAATTATTACTGTAATTAAAGTGAGGAAGTATAGCACATTGAGATTCAGTAATAGAAGAAAGTTTAATAAAAAATGGTTTATTGATCTCATACCTCCAAGAGCTTGAAAGTATTACATCAAGTTACTAACTCATAAAATATGGGTTAGGGAAGGTGTGAAATTCTAATTCATAACCTGTTTTAACCCATAGAATCTCGATTCAACCAATATTCATGGGTTGGAATTGGCTTTACTGTATAGAAATTTCCATGAATTGGATTCATTATGGTTTAATTTAATATTAAATCTTGTGATATAGATGTGTACTGATACAGGTTTAGCTCTTTAAGTAAACATCATTTTGGTGACTTTAATTCCTAATAATTTACAACTTTTGGTCTTTTCAGGGTGGATTTTTTGTTGAATTTATCCCTTTTATATTTGATTATAATAGTGTATCGTTAGTTGTTGATTTCTGACTTGAAAGCTTGAATTCTAAATATTTAAAATTTTTACTCTTCAATTTTCTTGAATATGTTCCAGAAAGGTATGGAATTGCACACTGGATGAGAGGTTGAAATGAGGTTTTCTCTTAATCACTACTCACTAAAAGCTAAAAAGTGCTATAAACTAGACATTTATTATTCAATCCAAACAGTAATTGTATATTATTACAGTGCATACGTTCCTATTTAAGCCTGTTATTCTATGCACTATATTTTCTTAGTCATTATAATACTCAGGCTCCAGGGTGGTACTATTACTAAAGGTATTTAAATATTGCTCTTGTTGTCTTTCTGACTTCATGGGATATTGAACTATAGCTATAGAATTATTTCAAATTATTACTATGATAATTATTATGAAAGAAGTTTGATTTTGAAAATATGGAAAATCTTAATTATAATAAGAGAAATTTCATTTTTATATCCAAATATTTTATTATTATTATTTTTATCAATTCAATAGGATGGGATCTTTAAACCCTAAGAAATCCCATATTGAAATATGTGGAATTTGAGACCCAAATCCTGAAGTCAAAAATAGGTAATTTGATATCACAAAACCTGCATCGTTTGAGTCATTCCGCCAGGGATTTTTCAAAATCCCGCATTTTTTCTTATACTTAATTAAGCCAACCTAAATCATTGGATATCAGAATTTCCAATTTGAAGCTAGCCCCTGTCCTCCTCATAGACCAAGTTCTTCACCCAACCCCTGCTACCACCAATCAATTTCAATTCCTTTTGATCCTCCCTTTTTTTTTATTAGTGAATTACTTATTAATCACCCAAAATCACAATCGTTTCGATTCCATGTCACCCAATTAATCCAAATAAATACACTCCCAAAAATTCCTCTGGCCTTCCCTATCCTTCAGGTCACTTCACTTGGAAATATTATTTATGTATTATCAATTATTTAATCAATGAATCAAGCTTTGCTGCACATTTTGGGCCCAGTGGCTAAACATCTGTGACAAGAACATCCCCAAGTAAAAAAGCATCATTTTTTCTGAGTTCATTATAAACCCACAACACAGGTTTTATATAAGTGCAACAATTATTCATGACCAATGGCATAAATATAAAAAAACAATAGCAAAGAGGTTTTAGAGCTTAACTGGTGCAGTTATAACAGAAGAGGATGAGAAGAAAAAGGTACATACTATTTATGATAAGCTAGAAAGTATTTTTTAATTTTCTGAAGAAATGGATTGACCCTTTGGTCATAAGTCAAATGTGACTCCACTAGCAAGTTATTATTCTAAAGAGGTTGGAATTATTTCAAATTAGAAAGAGGAAAAACCAATGGACCATAAAGCAATATAATATACGATATTTTATTATTTATACTGAATTCTGATGTCTTATTTTATTTTAGAATGCAACAATAACAGAGGATGGAACAATCACTATTCAACCAAATATAGATCTTTCTGAAGATAACTTGATTGAGTATTCGGAAGAGCCTGAAGTAAGTCTAATTTTGAAAAGTTACCTCAGATGTATTTTTCCTTCAGATACAGAATAAGATATATGGTTCATCCAAAAAGAAAAAACATGGTTACAGCTTCAATATCAAGGACACCAGTGGCTCACAGAAGAAGTCACGCAATATGCTATCTTCAAGCTATTCACAAATAATTATTTAATGGCAAGTAGTTTGTTATATGACGTCTCTATTCTAAGGTTTTTGCAGACTAATAAATCGTTTTGTAAATAAAGAGGTTCAATTTTAGGCCTGTTTCACTTTGAATTAAAAAAGAATTTCACAGATTATACAAACTGAAAAATAAAAAAATTTGAAGAATTCTTAAATAGAACTTTAATGGGAAATAAATCTTTAATGCAGAAAATTTGGAGAGTCAAAAAGTGAAATTTCAAAAACCTTTGTGTAAGTATATGGTGTTATAGTTCTGCATCTTCTTATAGGTCATAATTAATATTTTATCCCATGACAAGGACATGCTGCAATTAATTTAGCTGATAAATTATTGGAATTAATGCTGACTTTTTAGGAATTTTTAGACTTTTATATATTTTATTAGCAAGACAATACTTGAATTATTTTTAACATAGATTATCTAAATAAACTTATGCATTGTTCAATTTATTATGGAAAACCAAATGCTCTTGGTAAGATTTTCATGTACCCTTTATAATTATTTTGGAATGAGAGGCTGGTATTTCACATTTGAAAACTCAGGATTAAAAGCCAAAAATATGGGTTTTTACATCTTTAACATACCATGGGTAAGGAGGTGTGGTATTTGCAAGATCCCAGAAATTAAATTCAAGATTTCATAGGTTTGACACCCCCTAATATAAGGATTTCAGTATTTAAAATCTTATCATTCTGATCAAAAATCTTTTATTACATTAATGATAAGTATTTAAAACCCAATTTCCTTATTTTCAAAGTGACAATATTTTCATCATTTAAAGAATAAAAGATTCATTATTGAATAAATATAAATTTTACTTCAAGAAAAGATAATCTTGGAAGAACTCTTTTCATTTCTATATTCCTTATTCAAAAATTTTATCAACTAAAAAATCAAAAATAATAATTTTCCATTTCTATCCTTACTACCTATTCCAATCATTCATTATTATTTTGGTATACCCCTTAAACTAAGTTTGCTGTCACCTAATTCTTTATTTTAGAGATCCTTTATTCGATCCATGCCGTATTTATACTATTTTTCGCTGTAAATCTCAATTCTCTATTCATTAATAAACCCAAATACTCATTTTATATTATGCCAAACTCTCACAAAGTATTTATTATACTATAAAGTGCTTCATTATTGGAAACAAAATTTAATATTTCATTACAATCGTAAAATCTTTCTCGAATGTTGATGATTTAAAGTTTTCAATTCTAACATCATATCAAAATGATACTCCGTTTTGTATTTCTCAATATATTTTATAGAATTCACAAGAGAGTAATTTGTTTAGAGCTCACAAAATGCCTACTCCAAAGATCATATTTATGATATCTAAGTATATCTTAGGTAACAGAACGAAGCGGACCAGATAATAAGCTGAAAAAAAAATATCATATCTTTTCTGAGTACTTTTTCCCCTTAATTGATTAGGTATATTGCTCCAAAACAGTCATTCAATCAAATATTCATACTATAAAACCAAATAGAGTGGTATCCATTTTTTTGAAAAATTATATTATTGATCATTTATGTTGGCTTCCTTGCTTGAATAAATCTTGATAATTCCAAAAGATCCAAAAATATTGTATATGTTTAAAATTTAACTATTAAGGCACTGAATTCCAGATATCCAACATAAAAACTATTCATAATCATAGAAGGAATACATCTTTTATAAACAAATAAGCTTCCGAAAATTAATCCAAAAAATAATTGTCATTCACATGTGGACTGGAGATTTTGAGCTTCCAATAATTCTTTGTGGGCTTAGAAAATAACAAAATCTCTTATATAATTAGCTATAGAAATATTAAAATGAAAATTTAATTTCCAAATGATTTTAAAAGATTTAAATGAATATTTGAAAACCATTGCAAAATCATTCTTACAGAAACTGAAAAGATTATTAAGTAGAAACAGGTTTTGCGTAATAATAAAAAACATTTTTATGTTTTTGAGTGAAAAAAATATATGTAATAAAAAATGAAGTTATTTTTTAGATGCAGACCTGTGATATAAAAAAATAATTTGGTAATCTCCTTTCATTTGAGGATTTAAAAAATTCACAATACTCCAACATATATTTTTTGTCTATTTAAATATCTATATTATCTTTGAGTTTCTTTTTGCTTCCATTAATAATTTGAAAAAAGCTATTTCTTTATCATTTGATATTAAATACTGATACTTATAGGTCAGTAATTTTTAGATTTACTCACATTTTCAGTGAATATTTGTGGTCATAAGCTTGTGAATTCCTTCATTCTTTCTAGATAGGTTAAGAAAGTAATATAAGAATATACGTGATTGGCTTTTTTGCTCTGAATTCTTATAAACTGAATAAATATTCGTATCTCTTTAATTATTTTTTTGTTACTCCAAGTAAGCTCTTCTTCACTTATTTATTGTCCACTTATACTTCCTGAGGGCCCCTTTGATCACAGCTTTCATAAAAAAAATGATTAATTCTATCCTCTATGGATATTTGAGGTTGATATAGTTTTTCTAAAAACATTAGTATTAAACTCTACTTCCAAGTTTCAAAAATCTCAATTAACTCTGTAAATTTGGAATTTCCTTTTAATCCGATTTAATTTAATCATAATTTATTCTCGTCAGATATTCTCCAGAAGTACTAATTCATTTTTCAATATTGTTTAATTTTTGGGTTTCTCTTTTTTCTACATTATAGCTAATTTTCAGATAATAGAAAATATTCAGAATTTTCGATTTTGAAGAGTTTTAACGAGCTTATTATCTCTGTGGGACTTCTGAGCTATTTCCACCTGGCCTCAAGTTCATTTTCTTTGCTATTATTATTGGATCATTGAAACAATTATTTTATTTGATCAATTAAATTATATGAATTTCATTTTCATTTGAATAATTAAATTTTGGGCTTCAAGAACCAATAAGCTAAAGTATCCTGGCCCTTTTTTGATTAATATTCTGTTTCTGCAGAGATTCTTTACATGGAAAATATGTTACAACTATTTCATTATATAAAATGTTTCACTCACTAATAGATTATTGGAGTTCTTATTAGTGCATCATAAATATAGTAGAAACTATCTTTAATAAAATGGCGATGAACTTATTACACAAAAATGTTTTACTTTCAAGAAATCCTTTGCTTATAGATGTATTTATCTCTTACTTTATCAATTTTTAAATTATATTAAAGCCTAAAATAATTTCCATAGAGTGAAAATCACTCTTTAGGCTCCCCATTTTGAATTTAATTTTAGATACAAAGTTATTATAAAATTTATGGAGTCACCTTCTCATAGAAATTTATGCAGATTTCATTTCAAAAAAGTAGGATTTCCAATAATAAACCTTATTTGTTACCTGTTTTTATATTTTAGGAATAATAGAATTTTTCCTCTCTTATTAGGGCTAGTAGACTGTATAATATTGAAGAAATTATAATATATAGGTCCCATTATAGCATAAGGGAGAAAATACTTGTGTGTTATTCCCCTGTGAATAATTATATGAAATACAAAAAAATTGGCTTTATGTTGTGAGTAATATAAGATTTTTTTATCTTTATTTTTCTTAATATGCAGTTTATTTTGAGACGTCCCAAAAGCTTTAGATATCTGATAAGAAAATCATAGCTTATCTTATATTAATCTGGGACATATACAAGCGTAGGTAATATGCTCAGAATTTTTTTGAAATGAAAAATTCAGCTGTGGAAAAAAAATATTATGATTTTCAAATTTTCCAAAAAATGATTCATTTCTCTCACTGAAAAAATTATGAGACTCATTTTTGAAGAAATAATGAGGAATTAATAACATACCTCCAAATGAATTGATAATTTTCACTTTCAAAGAAGAAAATAAATGAATAATTTAGAAAATGGAATCATATGTCAGTAAATTTGAAATATTTAAATGTTGATAAAGGTATTTCTTCCAAAAAAGCCCTTTCCAACCTTTCCTTAATCTCAATATTTCCCAAAATTAAAGTCCTCTTGAGACCTGGATCAGTCTCTCCAAATTAGGAGAAATATTCTAAATTGAAAAGTGCTTTTAAAATTCATTTTAATGAGAAATTTATGGAATTACCTTGGCAACTTCATTTCTTATAGGATTATTTTGAATTCAATTTCAAATTCAAATAAATTTTTCACATATTTTCCTCTAGTGATTTCATACCTTTTAATTTTTGAAATAAAATTCATATTTAACCAGCTAAAGCTTCCATTTAAAACTGAATAATTTTCATTGATGGGCTGAATGTCTCTCCCATTTGAATTTCCGAATACATAATTTTAATTTTCATGGTAGAAGCCAGATTGAAATATAAAGGGTATCCAGAGAAGGGAATAGGATTATTTGATAAAGATTTGGGTCCAATTTTTTGGAAATATTTCAAAGTGTATTTGGAGGAAATATTGGGTTTTGTCTAATTTTATAATACTTCCTAGGCATTATGAAGCTTCTGCTTCCTTTATTTTATATTTATTATTTCTAAAGGTTAATAAATATAATAGAAATACATCTTATCAATTGAAATTATCATGAAATCAGATTTGAATTCCTATTCTGAGTGCATATATTTATTTTATTAATTTCTGTATATAAATCTTTCTTTTTTGAATAAAACCCAATTTATTAATAAATCCTCTATTACCATTTTTATTCACTTATAAAATATTTCATGTATCAAATAACTTATATATGGCACATATCAATGGTAAAAAATATCCTTCTATTTTCTTGAGATTATGGCTCCCATGAAAGAAACTTTTTTTTCATCTTATTAAAATTCGTGATCAGAGTTATTTGGTATTTTCTGTACTTTTTCCTGTTAATTTGATGAAGAGAGATCTGAGGCTTTAAAAATCTTGATTATCTTTACTTATATAAAAAGTTCCTTCAACCAAAATCAATCTTGAAATAAACTCCTTGTCCGTATTTGAGTAATGCATGTTAATCGAGATTCTCTCGAACAAAAATAACAATTAACTAGCCTTTTCAGAAAATTTAAACCTTAAAATATGCAAAATTGAAGATTTATTATGGCTCATAGAAACAAAAATAAGTTTTTTCTGAGATATATATTTTTCATTTCTTTCTATAAGGATTTTTTTATTTTTTCAAGAACTATTTTTTTTTCTAAATGGGGGTTCATCATAATTAGTAATTATATGTTTAATTTCTGAAATAATTCTTTTGAGAATTTAATGATTGCGTCTGAATGGTGCAAGTATTATATACGAAATGGAAAGGATACCCTTCATATTTCTTTTATTTTGAGAGATTTTGAGAAAATTAACCTTCAATTAAAGTGAAAAAATAATGAAATATGATATTCTTGCATTCCCAAATTCCACTGTAAGATATTGCTTTGTTTCAATTCTTAATTTTTCCAAATTGTTCAAGTGAAGACTTATTTAAAAGAGCTTTTGGGAATTAAATCTCAAAAAAGGTACAAAAATATAATCCAAGTGAGCCTTGCAATTCAATTTACCACAAAACTTTAAACCTATTATATTTTGAGTCATTTACCTTTTTGAATAACCTTGCTCCAATTAAAAGTATAATTATTGGTATATCTCCTTTTTGAAACTGTTTTTCATTTAAAAAACACATAATTAAAGTTTTTCTGTCATAAATATTTCATTTTTAATTTGAGAAAATTGGTATTCCCCTTCCCTGAGAGGCCTATTTAAGTCACTTTTTTCAATAAAATTCGGGTTTTGGTGAAAGCATATAAGGAAATTTGCAAAAAAACCCAGTTCTTACATGTTTTTACCAAAATCTTATGTTTTTAAGCCAAAATTTGGTAAAAGAACATGAGTTTATTTTAAATACATTTAACCAATTCCCTAATACCCTTTTTAGTATATAATTTCAGCTTATTGTATCCATAATAGGTATTATGGTATCAGTCTGATAGCAATTTTATTAATACGGCCACAAAAACATGGATTCCAAAGCCATGAAAGTTTTTTAACTTCAAGAATGAATATATTTTCTTTTCAATTATAAAGCTATTTTCATAGAAAAAACAAATCTTTTATCATTGAATAGATAAGATTATTGTTTTCTAGACAATAGAATCCTTGTTTTTGAAACAATAAAATGCTTTTTATTTCTTCAATAACACTCTGGATATTCTTTCAATACAATGAAACCTTTTTATAAAATTCTTTCAATTTTTTTCGCTCCACAGGCTGTAGCCCCTCACTGAAGGTTTCATAAAATTTATTTTTTACTTCCCCCAACAATATTTTAGCTTAAGAAATATATTTTTGAATTTTCAAAAATCAAAAAATTGATTCCTCATAAATATTCTTGGATTTTGTTATCAAGACCCCTCTTTAAGCCTTTAATTTTTCATTTAGAAACAAATCCTTTTCTTTCAAAAAAAATTGAGGAAATTCATAATATGGAGTCTCCTTAGTGAGTTATTTTGGCCATTGTCCCAAATTTTACAATAAAAATAATTTCTCAACAAAAAACATCCTAAATGATTTGGTGTTCTTAACAAGCCACAAATAAAAAATAAAATTATTTTCACTGGGGAAATTCTTTTTCAAATAATGGTAATATTTTATTATTATTTTATTATTAATTTGAGGTTAATTTTCTAAAAACAGAAATTCTATCTTAATTCATGGATAAACAATTAAGACCCTTTTTCTGGGCCTAAAGTTTTTATATCAAAAAAACTCCCCAGGTTATGAGAATTTTTCTTTGGATTCTGAATATTCTTTCCTTTCTCTTCGAAAAAAAGTGAAAAAACCATAATCTATATGATTATTAATATTTTTTTTCAATAATTTTTCCACTTTTTGAAATGTGCAATTCAAAAATAAATCAGAAAACAAAATTTTGAAAAAAATCAGTGTTCTTGATAACCCAAAACAAAAAGAACAAAAAAATGAAAGAATATGAAATAACTGCTTTTGGGAGATTTTTTATAGAAAGAACATCCTATTTCTGTTTTTTACCATAACACTACATGTTTTGAAAATAACTTAGCAAACACATGTAAGTGCTTACAACATGTTTTTACTAAAACCTTTAATTATTGTACTGGAAACCTCAAATTATTCCTTTTTAATAAAAAATGAATTTTCATTCTGATTTTGTTGAATTTTTTGGACTTATGCTTCTTCAGTGTACCATTTTCCTGACTTCTTTTATTTTCATGGAACATCTTCTTACCTTTATCTATTTTCCTGAAGCACATAATCAGCATTCACCTAAGCTCATCCCATTTATCTTTTTTTGGATTCAATCCTGCTCCAAATATTCAAATTCAATTTTTATCAATATGTATATTTTTAATTATAGTAGTTTCTTTGGCTGAAACTTGAAATCTTCATGTATGAGAATAATATTTTTCCTCTTATGTGTGAGATGTTCGTTTCTATCAGACTTATGAAAAAAAAATTACTTTTATTCCAAAGGAAATTAGTGTTATTTTGAGATCCACATTAATGGATTCAACCTGCTTGAGTTTTCTACACAATTATTTGTTTTGGATAATTCTCTTTCATTCCCATAATCTAAATCATTAATTGATTAGTTTAAATTCTTAATTTTCTTATAAAATTAATAAATTCATCATGCATGAGACCTGTAAACCTTATTTTTTTCAGCTCATATCAATCAAGTGAAAGCTAATTAAAAACATATTGGTAAATTAATACTTAATCCAAAACATCTCTTTTATTAGATTTAAATTTTCTTTAAAATAACTTCTTCTCATTAATGATATCCCCAAGGAATGATTTAATACTGAAATCCATAACACTTGTTAATATTTTTAACCAAGAAATATTTGATTATTTGATCATTCATTTTTCTAGGTCTCAAATTCATGAGAGTTAGGAGCTAAATATTATTAATAAAAATATTTCAAGCCTCAAGGAACAAACCTAACTGTAAAAAGACCTTTTAATGGGCTTCAGGTCTGAATAAATCATCTTTTTATTTTTCTGAATATTTATTCCATAAGAAATACTTTTTGGTTTGCCAAAATTGGCTTGTCAAAAAAAAGTGGTATCAAAACCAAAAGAAAAAACCTGGTTCATCTTATTGATTTCAAACCTCAACCTCTTTTAATTGAGATCCCATGAATTATCCAACCAGAATAAAGATATATATTTTTCCCAAATCATTTCAATTATTTCATAACTTATAATTCAAACACTAAGTAAGATCCATATAGAAAATGATTTCCTAAGCCTATAATCATAATAATCCAGAATCCGCTCCTCATATAAAACATTTTCAAGAGGGAATTATCACCACATATAATAAGAAGAAATATTAGGTATGAGGCATTCTTTTGCATATATGGCTCCAAAAATATTCAATTCTCTCTGAAAATGAGATCAATTTACTTTACATGATTTAAAAGCACTTTGATATTTTATCAAAGTAAAATTATTTTCTCAATTTCTAATAAATTGGAAAATTTCTCAATAAATCTGGGATTAAAAATATATAAGAATATTTTTCTAGCTAATTACATTAAATTTTCAATCAATGCAGGTGACAAGCTTAAAAAAAATAAAGAATAAATTATAAAATTATAAAACTTTAAAACATCAGAGCTCAGTCAGAAAACATCAATTGAGAAAATAATTAACTAAATCTATACTAAATATAAGCTTCACCTTTCAAATTCTCTTTAAATTAAATCAACCTCATGTTTCAAAATTCTTGGAGTTTTTATTATAGATTCCAACAGAAAAAAACACTTTGAATCCTATGAAAAAGAATTTTAAGCTCAAAAAGGTGAATTTTTTTTCCTTTATAAATAATTTGTATTTTATCTTTCAAGATGTGAAGGTGGTTTTTAAATTATCTAAAACCCATCAACATATCCTCATTATAATTTGACTTCTCCAAAGATGGTATTAATAGTGATTTAGGGATATCAAATCAGATTTATTTTAATCTTGTGATCTTTTTCAAATTGATTCAAGAGGCTTTTTTTAGAAGAATCTTAGTAGTTATTTCTATATTTGGGATATTCTTCACATCATTTCTGTTTTTTCTAACTTTTTAAGTCAATCTTTATCAAATTAATGACTCACTTTGAATGACAATACTTATAATTTTTCTCCACCAACAAATACATTGTTGTAAGATATTTGCAAGATAAGAGAAATAAAAAATTGAGATTGAAAATTATCTTATGAAGATATGTAACTTTTTTGGGCTGTACTAAAGACCTTGAACCTTAATCTTGAAGATAAGATTTTCCTTTCTCAATTTGCCTAGCTTGCCTTCCTTTCAGTATTAATATTCCAATCTCTATCCATACTATTGAGAGCGCTAAGAATTTAGTGTATTATATCCATACTATTGAGAGAGCTAAGAATTTAGTGTATCTAAAGTCCTCTTAATTCCAAAGTGAGGTTTTACAATAGGCAGATGCCACATGACCTTTTTTATTATCTTCTAAGTCAGCTAGGATTTATTCATCATTGTTTAAATAATTTTTTGGATCTTAAGAAATATTCATTATTAGAAAAAAAGATAGTAATGACAATATCCTGTATTTCTTGAAAAAAAGAAATAAAATTCATTATATCATAAAGGAGTTGTATTTAAACAGAATTTCTGGAAAAGAAAAGTAAGAAATTTAATTATTAAAGTAAAAATGAAAAACTTAATAACTTTTTCTTACAATCAAAATATTCATTGTCATCAAGTTCTAGTTAGCTTATATATTTTTACTGAAATTATTGAATGTTTTGTTGATTTCTAAACCCAAAATGAAATAATAAAATATTAAATTCCTATATTATTATTATTATTTTTTTGAAAAAGATACATCATTTCAGTCTCATTGAAATTGAAAAGTTCCTTTTTTTTTAAAGTGCATTGTATTTTAAATTCCGCACTATTTATATATTGAGTAGTGGGGTTAGGGTTACTGATGAGGTTCAGCACCTATTTTTGTTTGACATTGTGTAAAGTCTTGCGTTCCTTCACAACTTTAATCTGGTTACCTTATTGGTGTTTTCTGTGTCAAATTCGGTATGCTGATTTTCTGTTTAAGGTATGTTGTTTCATGGTTTCTGTTTTCTGTATAGCTGTCGGTGTTCAAATCTGCCCAAGTCTAATATAAGCTTGGTCTAATATGAATCTGTATATATGCGCAATTGCTCTTGGGTTGTCTAGGATTCCTCTCATGTCATCCAACCTGAATCTCATCTTATCGTATCGTAAGTCGGTCTTCATTTTCTTTCTCTGTGTTTCATATCTTCTTCAGTGAGATATAAAGTGTCTTACTGATTTGATCTGATTTCATTTTTCACAAAGAGGGTCCTACCTGTGCAGTAAACCAACTTTGAAGTGAGCACGTGGCACTAAACGCATACCTAACCAGAACTGGGGTACGAATAAAGAGGGTCCCCTTGCACCCCAATTCTGTTTAGGTATGCATTTAGTGCCACATGCTCGCTTCGAATTTGGTTTACTGCGGAGTAAGGCTTCTGCCTGGCCCCTGCATTTCAAGGAATCCCCACCACCCCGCCCCAATGGGAAAGGGGGTGGGGCCAAATTTTTCTTACAAAAAAATCTTCCTCCCCAGAGGGACAGGGGGGTGGAACACATGGCATCCAAAAAGGGGACCAATACAAAACCTGTATATAATATTTGAAACTCATGACAACCAACTTTGAGAGATAACAAAGCAGAAACAAAATCAAGAAATGAAAAAAACTAAGAGTACAAGTGGCCAAACTTTTGGGACCAATTCTTTAAGAAAGCCAACTTTTCAACATGCATGGTTGAAAGAGAAGAATGCTGATAACTAAGAATCTTCCTCCCACCTGAAAAAACCCGCTCAGATGGTGCACTTGTCGCCAGGATGGCCAAGTACTGGTAGGCCATCTGTGAAAGGGTTGGGAAGATTTCCGTATGAGACTTCCAAAAAAGTAAAATTTTGGCTTTTTTGGCTTAGGTGGTTCTTCAAGGAATCAATCAAGTTCTTTTTCAAGAGTATTGTCTTCCAGAGAGGAGGAAGGATCCATGTTGTCAAATGAGCCCACTGCTGAACACTTGTTCATACTGGTTTGTTTGGAACTGTTTTCAGGTGGATCCTTGAAGTGTTTCTTGGCTTGTTCTTTGAAACAAAGCAACCATAGATTTGCTGTAGTTCCAAAACAAGTGAGGGTTGCTTCATGTACAATGAAGAACTTGAGCTTGAAGAAAGGGTCCAGTATTGAAGTGCAAATGACCAGTGTCTTCTGGAGCAACAACTGGAGATATTTTGATAATTTCTGATTCATTTCAGAGATTGCTTCTTCCATTGGTGCAATATCATACTGGTTGGATTCCTGCCATATTTTTGGTCATTTTTTGTTAGCATTCTTCAAAACAATAAATTAAGCCATCAAAATATTGACTTACCTCGCTAATTCTCTTTAGAAGCATAATTTACAGTGGCAAGGCATGATTGATAGTTGGGTAATCCTCTCCAAAGATGATTTGAGTTGCCTCATAGATTGGATGTAGAAAGTCAACCATAACCCTCACCTTTTCCCATTCAAGGACAGTCAATTGGTATGACACTAAATTTGGCGATGAGGTAATTTGATTGTAGGCCTCTTTTAATGTTAATGCTCAATTTAGCATGTCTTATGTAGAATTCCAACTAGTAGGTACATGAGAGAGAAGCATGGTGGCATGGGTTTTTCTGGAATTGTTGTATACTAGCTTGACAGTTGTAATGAACTTTTCACATCTTTGAGGGCTTTGATGGAAATATGAGGCCAGTTGTCCTATGTGAGTGATAATTGAATTGTATTTCAGATTGAGTCCATCTTGGGGACTCACTAAGTTTTTAATTGCCATTGGATTACTTTCAATAGAGGGGTCTAGTGCATCTGATGCCACATTTCCCCATGCCTTCAAGCCATAATGTTCTGCCAGGTGTATGCTATGAGCCACACAACCAATTGCTTGGGTATTGGCTGTATATGTTGGACATAAGGATTGAATTTCTTGATTCATATGATTGTTTACCAATGCATTGTCAGTGTGAATGCATACAATGTGTTGGTTGAGATTGTATCATGAAATGATGTTGACAAAGGATTTTGCTAGAGAAGCCCCAGAGTGATCACCTAAAGTAATTGTCAGTTAATGAAGGAAGAACTTTGAAGAAATAGATACTAACCTATGATTTTGCAAAGTGAGTTTATAATTTTCATCCATAAAATGAGCTGTCACATTAGGGCTTGTCCAAGTATCCGCTGTAAAAGAAATAAATCAGCCATTAACTAGAAGGAGCTTGCGGATATGTTCTTGGTGGGAAAAGAACATGTGAGAGAGGTGGGCTGTGAGGGCTGTTTGACAGACCATGAGATTCAATGCATAAGGATTGCACAGCTCCAGAAGGCATTGGAAGGCACTTGATTCAGTTATTGAGATTGGTAAGTTGCACTCTGAGATGAAATAAATGAGTGTGGTCTTGAGGGTTTCTAAAGATAAGACCTGTCAAGTAAACATGTCATTAGTATCAAATTAATAAAAACAATAATTATATTGGCATACCTTTTTACGTGGCTGTGACTTCAAGAACTTATCAATAGATTCTTGAGGCTCACTTGAAATCTTGTTTGGATTCTTGATGAGGTGCAAGCCTGTGAGATGGTCAGTCATCCCTTTGGTACTGCCTGTTTGATCCTTTTTGAGCCACTTATTGCATTGATTTCCAGACCAATCAAGGTATTTACATTGAACCAGACCATCTTGAAGGTCTTTGAAGTATGCCCAAACCCACAAAAGTTTGGCTTTCAAGCATTGTTCACTTGGAGATGGCTAAGTAGTTTCTTCAGTGTCACTAATTGCAGTTGCATTTTGAGAAGTTGTAGTAGAAAACATGTGTTTTTTTGTTTTTTTGGAGTGTTTGTTATAAAAAATAAAGAAAGAAAAGAAGGAGATGAGACAAAAAGGTATAAAAAAAAGAAAAAAAAAGGAGGTGAGACAAAAAGGTATAAAAAAAAGAAGAAGGAGGAGGTGAGACAAAAAGGTATAAAAAAAAGCAAAAAAAAGGAGGTGAGAGAAAAAGATAAATAGGTCGTTATAAAAAAAAAAAGAAAAAAAAAGTGAGGAGGTGAGACAAAAAGATAAAGAAAAAAAAAGAAATTGGGGAGGTGAGTGAGGCAAAAAAAGTAAAAATAAAAATTTCGTTGGGGGTTGCAGAAAAAAAAGTGCCCCCTATATCCCCTTCCGCAAAAAGGCTTGAAGCCGGGGGGGTTCCGGGATGGAGATCCTCCATCCCGAAATCCCGGTAATTCCGCGGGGCCGGGATAGGGCTTGGCCTATCTCAGTTCTTTTTCCGCGGGAGGCAGCCTTACTGCCGAGGAAGGCAGTTACCTCGGCAGTGAACCAGCTTCGAAGCGAAGAAATATCAAAAGAAATTTATTTTAATTTTTCATGTAATTTTTCTCCAAAAAAAAGGCTCATTATTCTCTCATTGGGATTATATATCTATATATTGGATTTTCTCTATTTATAATATTTGGGATAGTCGTTCTTTTGTGGTATCCTTTCATAAACTCATTCTATTTTATTGTTTTTTTTTGGCTCGATGGTAAAGTCAAATGATTTCAAGTAAGGATGTTTTAATAGGTTTTTTTTGAAAAAATGTTCAAGTATAACACATTTTTTTCACAACCTCATGATTAAGCTTCTTGTTGCCATTTTTGGCTTTTTTTAAGTAGGGATGATAGTACGTTCAAGAGTAATACAAATAATAATGATTTGTAAATGCTAACACTCAGCAGTAAAGCGAGGCAGGAAACTTTCTCCTACGAAAGGGGTTAGGATTTTACCGCCCTAAAAGGGGCAAAAACTCAGAGGCAGCATAGCCTGGCACGACGGCAGGAAAATCTTCAGCATCTATTCAAAGGGATCTCATCTTGAAGATGTAATAGAAAAAAATCTTTTCAAGACAAGCTGTTGCGATAAGCCTAATTTCGCATGCCAAACCATGCGACTTTATGATTTTTCAATAATTTTATGAGTATTCTTCATCAAACAAGCAACAGTGGACGTTTTTTTACTGTAGACAGTTCCTTAAAGTTAAAACAAGAGTTACAAACCTCAGTTTGTCCAAATATTAGTTTACAGCATCAAAATCCAAGGTTGTTGATGACCAAGCCTTAGTGCCATCAGATCATGTATGATCTTTGTCAATTAAACTTGATCTTTTGGGCTGTTTCATGTTGACAAAGGAAATAAATAGAATGCAAAGATATAGGATTTAGCAATTTGGATATTCATCCCTAAAGTGATTAGCCTTTTTCAAGCATCAACTTACCTTTCACAGTAGGATCTATATCTTTCCAGTGATTACCATAAGCTGCGTGCTAAATGGATTCGAATAGATTAAGCATCAAGTTAGTAAGCCTTTGGATAGAAACCACGAAAACAATTCATTGGCATACTGTTTTTTTTTTGATCTGGCCACCCCATTGCGTGAGGGCTTCTGGCACCGCCTAAAGCATAATGAGTAATGAACGATATTAAGCAGGCTGAAGGCTTTCTGACAGAAGACAAAATATATGAATACTCACCTGATCAGCATCCTTCAGCACCCTCATTAATTCTCCGGCATGCGACTTATCGTCCTCTGTGAAAAATGTGATGCTCTTCCCTGGGCGCCCCGCTCGACCCGTTCTTCCAATCCGATGAATATAGTCTTCAATTGTGAGTGGAAAGGTAACATTAATGACGACCTGTCAAGAAAAAAAATCGTTTGCACAAAGCTTTATAATATTGCGGGGCAAAGCAAAACATACCTCTACTTTAGGGATATCAAGACCTCGGGCAGCAACATCTGCGCAATGATAAAAAGCTTTACTTCAGTTTTTCAAAATTATTGCGATACAATCAAGAACTTATAGACCTGTCGCAACAAGTATACTTGCTTTTCCGCTCTTAAAGTCTGCCAAAGATTGCGTTCGCTTGTCTTGGGACATGTCACCTTCAATGCAACATGACCGATAACCTTTTTGAAGAAGGAACTGATGAAGACGCTGAGCCTCTTTCTTGTACAACGCAAACACAATAATTTTATCTAGCTGTGACCCTTTGGATGAGGTGGATTGGCCCTTGCTGACACCCTGAAGTGTACTCAAAAGTTTCCACTCTTTACCTCTAGAAGTTTCTAAAACTTCAACTGATTGTTGAACATTATTTGAGGCTGTCAATTCATCTTCACCAACCAAAATCCGAACGGGATCGCACATAAAATCCGCAGCCAAGCGTCTGACAGAAGTTGGCCATGTTGCAGAAAACATTGCTGTTAGTCGGGCTTGTGAATCATTTTGAGAACGGGATGGGAGACAAAGCCCGATAATCGCCCGGATATCATTTTCAAATCCCTACGAAATGGATGTCTAAGTTTTAACAACGGGTTCACCGGTGCATAAAATAAAACAAGCCACCTTATCTAGCATCCTGTCGGCTTCATCCAAGACTAGCCAGCTGACTTTGTCTAATTTTAGATTTCCCTCGTTAGCCAAATCAAGAATTCTGCCGGGTGTACCGGCAACTACGCGGACACCAGCACCACGAGCCAAAGCCTTTTGTTGTACGCTCTTTTCAACTCCACCATAAACACAAAGGGTTTTTACTGGCGGAGAAAGCAATTTTCCAAGGTCGGATAAAGTAGATTCAGTTTGCATAGCAAGTTCACGGGTAGGAGCGATCACCAGAACGTTAATAGATGATGAATCAGTTTTGGAATTCGTCAAGATGTGTTGGAGAGCAGGAATGCCAAATGCCAAGGTTTTTCCGGAGCTGGCAATTCAACCCAAGAGAAATCAGTAAGGAAAATTGTTGCTAAGTGTCAAGAAATCTGGCAAATTGCCTACCCAGTTTCCGCAATCCCAACCACATCTCTTCCTACTAACAACACGGGCCATACAGCAGATTGAATTGGACTAGGCTTTTGGAAAGTCAAAAATGCTTTTCTGAGAGAATCATGTACTTGGACAGCTTCAAAGTCCAAAACAGGTGGAAACTGATTCTCGATTTCAGGAGGCTCGTACGTGAGTTTATTGGATAAGATGAATTGTTTCACATCAGCGGAAGATGCAAGCTGAGACAAAGGTTTGGAAGAATCGATTTCATTAAGGTTCTCGCCGGCTTGGTGTGATTTAGATGACGCGTTGCTTGCTTTCTTGCGTTTTTCTGACCCAAAAAAAAAAGCCCAACTATTTATATTAAAGGTTTTCGTTTCTTGGAGAGGCACAATCAGAGGAAAACTTGACAAGGGTGTATGAGCAGCCAACCTTTTTTTTCCTTTTTTCTATCCTTTGCTTTGGTGTCTGGCAACCCGACCGTCTCAGCCTTGGTCTCACAGTCTTGGGCTTTTGAATTTGAGAGTGGTGGGTGTGTGGGTATCGATGAGTGGGAAGATTGTAGATCCTTGCAATTGGACGATTGAGCATGATTTGGAGCATCAGAGGACAAAGGTTGGAGGGATGATTGAGTCTGTGGACCAGAAGCTGGGTCTTGATTTTGCTTTCGCTTCTTTTTATCCTTGTTCTTCCTTTTCTTTTCCAGTTTCTCAGTGCTAATTTCAACGTGATCGGTTGCTTTGATCTGTTTTGCGAGATTGTTCGAATGAGGTTCACCAGATGAGGGCAAGATCGCAGACTGATTGGGTTGATCTGACTTATTTCGCTTCTTCTTTGGTTTTTCAGACGCATGACTACCTTCCGGACCGATCACACTAGCTTCGGCATTCTCCAGATCAACTTGCTTTCTCTTTTTCTTCTTTTTCTTCTTGACTTCAATTGACGTTGCTTGGTCACCATCAGCTTGACTTGACTCAAAGTCAGCAAGATTGAGCTTGATGGATTCCTCTTTTTCCATCACTTGGCATGACGTCGACATATCGATTAATATTTTCGGGTGGCCTTAGGCCTATTCAACAAATAATTCAAAGTAGCTGGAAGAGTTCTCAACAATTCTCTGCCAGCATTTTTTGGATAACCACATGGCTCCTACCACTTGACTTTTTTATGCAATTTGTTTCTACAATCTAGTTGGATATGCAAATCAAGAATGTCAGAGCATCTATAACCATTTCAATGATTTTGCTATAGATTACAGTCTGTGACATAAATCTAGGGAAAGGTCATCCAGTGTCATTTTCCATTGATTTTGATTATTTGCTTTTCTACAATTTGACTTCACTTACCAGCACACATTCAACTCTTACAAGAGTATGTCAATTGATCATAAAGTTTTTTTTTTACTCAAAACACCTTTTCAAGAGATAACAAAGAGCATGCATGTTTCTCTATGAAAGCTAGTATATTACCTGCTTTTTATGGCAAAAAACTTCAACAAAAGATGGTGGATTTAATATGGAAGAGAAGAGTAAATGGTATTGAACCCAGGAATTGCAGTCAAGCTGTAAAGAATAGCATATGGCGCTATTGCAGTCAGCGCCATACTGCATGGCAGAATAATGACACAGTGATTTCACTTTGAGACTGACAGTAATTTTAACTTCTTCCATTCAATAATTTTTTCTCTTACTCAGTAAACTCAAGCATCATGCAGTTTCAGAAGAGTGACTGCAAGAAAATCGCAGGTCACTTTCTTGTCATATTGCCTTTATTTCTTCATTTTAATTTTTGATATAATTACTAATTACCTCTCATATTTGTATTTCTATTGAATTATTATTTTGAAATCTTGCTGATATTAACGCACACATTTATCCAAGGCCTTCTTAAATTGATTTTGATACACATAGATGAGAATGAAAAATATCAAGAGATTAATGCATAAACTCATAATCAATAGATTGTGATTTTATATTTTCATTTAATTTATAAACGTCTGAACTATGGTAAATCCCATGTTGGAGGTGTATAGCATGATATTTTGAAGAGGTCAGAAATGATTCAATTATAAGATAGAACCAGGTTCTTGGGGTTATTAATATATTGCGCCTTACCATCATTGCTATTTTAAATCCTAGAAAACAGACTTCATAAAATCCATGAGTTTGTAATCCACCCTCAAAATGAATATATTCTTTTAATCAGGAGCTTAGACAAGCAATATACTCAAATAGCCTATAGACTTTAAATATGACTTTTATTGAAAAAAAGGAGCTCAGAAGTCAATTTAAATTTTTCTTATAACCATCCATGACTCTTAAGCCAAAATTTCCTTTCTTTTAATAACCCCCTTCTTTTAGGAAAATATATATTCTGGAAGGTATCTCATTTTCTATATTAATATAGATTTTTGTACCTCTCCAAAATCAAAAGATCTTGGATCTTCTGTAGTTATACTGAGGTATTGAAAAAATTATGTTTGTTTAGATTTAAGTAAGGCTTTGTTCGGCATTCATATTCTACCACATTTTTAAATCTGATACAGTTTATTGAGTATTTAGTACTACTTGATTAAAGAAGCTTTTTATGGAATAATTGAATATTAATTATTTAATCACATACTCTTTTTATATTTTATTTAATCAAATTAATCCTCATAATTAGCTCCTGGGCTCAAAAATACTTACTATCAAAAGCTCCCCTTTTTGTGGCTCTATTGATTAGCTCAGATATATTCTTCTCAAATGTTTTCATTACTCATATTTAATAATTAACTTATCTTCTGGATCCAAGTTTTCCCTTTTATATAATATCTTATATATCTATTAGTTTCTCTACTGTCTTAATAATTTAAATTAGATTTTTGTCAGATTTCTCATGTTATTACTCATTCCTTATAGTTTCTTCAGATAATCATTTAATATATTTTTGGCTGCTCATGGAGACTCTTCTAGCTACTTTTACTATCAAGTAAGAAAATATCTTCCCCAACTCTTTATTTTTATCTGAAACTTTATAATGAAATTGGTGGATATAATAGTAATTTGATGAAATGTTTTCATCAAATTACGCTATAAACTCCATCAGTATCTTTTCTTTCAATTCAATTGTACTTCACTTCTCAGAACTCCTGTATGGCTTACCAAGTAAATCTGAGGAAACTGTATTTATCTCCTTGGGAAATAAACCTAGAAATAATAGAGATTTCCATGGCTTTTCTTTGTGTAAAGCCAGATAAATATGCTGGAATTTGTGAAAGGAAGAAAATTTTGAGTTCAAATAGGTGGAATAAATACCAAAATGCAAATTGAGTTTTCTAATTTCTCAAAAAGAGTTAGTACTTTCTTCTCCAATTCTAATACAGAGATTTCGATTCATAATTTGAATTCTCTATATGGACTTCCTTGGAAAGTTGATTCATCACGTAACCCTAATATAAATACTTTGTACTCAGAGTTTAATTATACTCAGATTTGAAGCAAATGACTTATCATGAAAATTTCTTTTTAATTTTTCTATCTAATACAAGAGACCATTGATCATTTTTATATATTTATTTAATATGTTCAAATTGAGAGTTTTTTTATTAAGAAACTATGTTTGCATAAGCTACTACATAAAAGGGTTATCTTTGATGTAAGAAAAATAGATAGACCACTACCTTTATTTTATTTTATCTAAAAAAATTTGTGATTTATTTATTTTGAATTTGAATATCTGTACCCTAAGAGGCAGATAAAGATAGTTAATTATCAGTAAAAGAATACTTGAAGCTTTTGTTAAGCTGAATTCAAGCCTTAATATTCACAATAATCAAGTTGAAATAGTAATAAAGCTTTAAATCACAAGATGCATTATCTCTTTCTAACAAAGTAAAAGAAATTACTGGTTTTAAAAAAAGTAAATTGGGATGAATCCTCCTATCAATATTGTGTTAAAAAGAATTATTTTCGATCAATTCTCAAAAAACTCCAGAATAAGCATTACACATGAGATTTAGAATTAAAAATTCAGTCTCAAACTAAATGAAAAAGCTTGAGCTCAGATAATTTCAACGCTAAAACTTCCTAAATCCTTTCACTACAGATCAAAATTCAGGTCTTTAATTACTGAGGTAAAAAAGCTATATTTTATAATTTATTTTTCTCCCGAAATTAATTAAATATGTATAGTTGATATTTATGCAAAAGAGTGTATTAATTGATAGGACTCCTTCCTTAATTTTTTACTCTTATTTTGTTTCTAAGATTTCCCCGTCATCATGAATAAGAGTTTTTAAGAATTGTCCTTTTTAATCTCATCTTTCCAAGTATTTTGATAGTATTCATAAATTTTTGAACGAGATACTATATCATATTATTTTCATATTTCATCTTTTAATTCAATTATATTACTTATTAAAGAGATTAATTAATAATATAAGGTAATATTCATATAAATGTTAATATCTTATTTCATATATTTAGTCTCTAATTCACCTATTTTAACTTTTCAAATCTACTTTTGTATATTCATTATCCTTTCAGCTCCATTGTGTAAGTGAAATTAATTCTTATAATTACTCTCATAGATTCACCCTTTAAATATATAATAAATTGTATAAAATATTTTGGTATTTTTTAAATTATTATTTTTATTGATAATTTGAACCTTGAGCCACAAAACCATCAATTTTTGTTTTAGAATATTTTGGATGAAAACTAAGAGCCTGAGGCAGATTCATCCTTTATAAAGGGGATTTCTCTCTTTTTTTACCACCACTAAATTGATAGAGTATATTCCAAATTTTACAATAGACAAGCTTTTTTCTTAATTTTACTTTCCTGAAAATATTAATTTCAAGGAAATTCAGCTTTTATTTTGGATTTACTAACATATTGAAAATTGTTTGAGAAATGTTCATAGAATATATTTCACATAATCAACAAAGAGACCTCATTGATTAGATATATTTTGAAATAAGTAATGTACCAGTTTCTGAATAGAGTAAATACAAAATCCTATTGTGATTTCAATAATTTAATAGATTTAATTTTACTAAGAAATTATAAAATTTGTTTTTTATTAACAAATTACTAAATTTTTCAACCAACCTCATACTTTTATCCAAAAATGAGCTTTACTATTAAGTCTAAATTCCTCAGAGCCAAAAGAAAAAAATATTCAAAAGTAGCTTCCTTTTGAAGTGAAAATGTTATTTAACATTATTATTAGATTACCTTTTCATTCATAAATTCACAAATATCCTTCAAAAATTTTGAAAATATTTTTTCTCACATTTTATTGATATCCATTTTTTTCAAAAAGTTTGTTACAATTTATTATTTGATAATCCTAAGAAATATTCAAAAAATACGAATTAAAAAATTACCAAAAATCTTTGATATCCCCTTTTCTACGAGGACTTGAGACACCCAAATACCACTGATATATAATTTTGAAACCAAAATTTGGGCTTTCATGGCCAAATAACCAATAAAATGATTTCCTTACAGTGATTTTCATGGGGAAACCAAATAAAAAATTGAAATAATAAGCTTTTATTTGTGATTTCAATTATTTCAAATAACTAAAGTTAAGCTATTTTAAGAAAATTGACCCCCTTATCAATTGATGTTGAAGTATCCTTTCCTTACATTTAATTGAAAAATTATTCTAAATAAATATCAGCTTAAAGTAAGATACATCAATCAATCAATATTATCTAGATTCAAAACCTATATCATAACAATTCTTATATATCGACTATTTAGGTAGTTATGGTCTATATTTTTTGAGTAATAACAGTGAACTGGATAATAATTTCATTTAATTTTCAAAACTTAATGTAATTAACTAAAAAATAAACCATCAATATTATTGCAATAATCGAAAATTTAACAAATATAAGATATTTTTTTTATTTTTTGTTAATCTTAAAAACTCAAACTTATATCTGATATCTCGTTTTCTTCAAATCAATTTACTTCATAATATTCCCGTTTCAATTCATTCGTTTACCTATCGATTAAAATTTCCTATTAATAAAGAATATCAAAGCCTTTTTATAATCTCAAATGAATAATAATAGTCAAAAAAATTAATCAAGATAATTCATAAAATTTATAAAAAAAATTATTAGGTAAAATGAAATCTTTCAAAAAAAAAGATTTATCTTTGTTGGAATGTTTTATTTAAACAATCAAATAAGAAATGGAAACAATATCAGTGAAACAAACAATCCTTCTTGAATTTTTTAAAATGATTAAGAAATGATAGATTATCATTTTTAACCCCGTCCCAAAAGCACCTATCAGAAAAACACTCCTTTTAAGATCATGATTCTTAATAATTTATATAACTATTAATTTTTATTACCTTTATGATCAAAGAAAGAAACTAAATATAATCAAGAAAGATTTTCACTTTGATTTTTTTAATTAATTTTAAGAAATTCTTTTACAAAGTAAGTTAATTGACAAAAAACTGAATTTTTTTATATTACTAATTTTTATCTCTTGAATATCATTCTAAATATGTCTTTCTATTTGAAATGAATTTCAAGTTAATTTATTACAAAACTTTATATTTTAAAAGTTCCTTTACAAAAACCCAGTAAAAATAAACGTTTAACCATTAAAAAAATTATTTTGAAAAGAATTTATTTTATTTCTATAGCTAATTAGAAATGATTTTTTTTAAAATAAGTTTCCCCTTTTATCAATCATCGTTTTCTTTAAAAGAATAATCTTAATTTTCTTATTGATTTGTTTTATTTCATTCAGATAAAAAATATGTATTTGAATAATCTATATAATTTGAAAAATAAATTAAAACAATTCCAAATGATCTTAAAAGATATTTATTAAACCAAATGATGAAAGAAATAATTTAAAATATCTTCATAGATATCTTATATTTAAGTTTTCTGCATTAAAATTATAATCTTTGTTGCTTTTTCTCAAATTTATACCAGGGAGCTAAAACTGCCTGGTACTGCGCCCCAGGAACACAAATTTTCAATTAGGAAAAGATGAATTGGGTTTTCAAATACAGAAATATTACCAATATATGTTTATTTCAGGCTATTAATAACCTAAAAATATCATTAAATTGATTCCAGATAAAACTTTATAGGCTTTTAAAATAATAAACACAATTTATAAGTAAAGGAAACAAAAAGAAAAATTAAAAAGCTAAAAATAAAAATAAAAAGAACGCGACATATCATAGCTAAATTTATTAATATTAGGGGAATATACTAAAACTAAATTTGATCTTATTTAAATACAAAGAAAAGAGATTCCTGCACTGATCTGAGTGTTCTGAATTATTAGAAATAAAATTTCAATTGCATCAAAGTGAATTAAATCTTGGTCGTTTTTAGAACCAATCTCAAGATTCAGAAGGATAAGTCCGGGAAATATTTTCATTCCAAGATAAAGAGAGATGGCTATTTACTTATACAGTTTGAACTTTGAAACTAATCAAAGTAACAGATGAAACAATTCTTTTTTGAATTAATTTGAGTTATTACAAAAAATGAAGCTGAAATATTGTCATTCAGAAATAAATTTATATTAATTATCTAAAAAAGGTTTGAATAATAGTTAAAGAAGCTTGGAAATAGAAATAATATTAAATTAATATTCATCATGAAGTAACTTTTTTTTTTGAAAATGTGGGAAAATGGTTCTGGAAAACTGAGGTTTTATCAAATATATGAGAATAGATTCTTTAAATTTACTACTTGCTCATTTTTTTCAAACTTATTAATTATGTTTGTAATGAGGAAACTTCTTAGGAAAAATTATTCAAGTTTCAAAGTAATTTTTTTTTGTAATAAATTTGAGTTGTATGCTTCAATAATAGTAAATTTTATTTTTAAATAAAATGAAAAAATCATACTTTAATTTCAAAATATGATAATACTCGGCCTCAGGTCTTATAAATTTAAGCTTTATTGTCTAATATGATTGGTAAACTATTTATATCATAAATTATGCTTATTAAAATCCAAAATTTATAAAAAAGGACGATGGTTTTTTGTTTATATTTTATATAATTTCTGAATTTCTGAATAATTACTTTCTTTTTGAGATTTTTCCTGTTAAATAAAGAAAAGATTCAATTTCAATAATTTAATTTAATTTTTAAATATGAAGGAAGTCTATATCCATATATCAATTGGAGTATTTTGGATTCTCATTTATTTTTTTTGTAAAAAGACGAAGGATTTATTACTTAAATCCAATTATCAACAAGCCAGAATCATATCCTTTTTTCTATTGAGGTA
The DNA here is from genome assembly GCA_023105745.1 of Austropuccinia psidii. NCBI lineage: Eukaryota > Fungi > Basidiomycota > Pucciniomycetes > Pucciniales > Sphaerophragmiaceae > Austropuccinia > Austropuccinia psidii. The sequence goes on from JALGQZ010000016.1 coordinate 12,102,152, forward strand.
TTTCATGTTATATCAGAGAAAATTGATTTTCATTTATTTACAAATCATTTTTAAGCTATATTATGCTTTCACTTTCGTTAAAATTATTCGCTAAAATAATGTATTAAAATTGAATAAAATACCAAGTCAAAGATTAGTATAGTAGAATTTTTCTTATTATTGTCAAAAAAAGTTTTGAGAATACAAGAGACACTAGCTTCAAAAAGATATATTTATAATTTATCAAAATATTATACTGATTATTTTGATATTAATAAAGAATTGATTCTATAGAAATAATAATAATTTATATTATTTCTCCACAATATCAAGATAACCAAGTGAATTAATCTTAATTTCAAAATAACTATAGTTATCTTATGAAAGGATTAATACAAAATTGTATACTTAAATTTTATTGGTTTGAATAATCTTTAATATTAATTAAATAAAAATGTTTATTTTTGTTTCAGCTGTAATTTATCTTATGGTCATGAAACATTGGCCACATATTCAGCAAAAGAAACAACATTGAAAACATAAATCACATAATTTTAGAAAAAAAACATTGCTTTCATATTTATTTGGAAAGAATACCTTTTTTATATTGATTAGGAGCATAATAAAGGCAAATATTATACTTTCGTGTTGGTCAACAGTCAAATGGACGATGACTTCCACGTGCATTTTTTTTTTCATAATAAATCAGGTTTCTTTCTTAGATATTTTCACTAATGTAGCTTTTTCTTGTCAACACCAAACACAAATGAACTCTTACAGAAATAGCTGCAACTATCAAGTGGTTGCCATATTTTATCTTAAAAAGAGGTAGCCACGTAATTGAATGAAAAAGAAGGAAACCCCATTTTTTCTAGTTCTTGGTGTTTTTTTTGTGATGTGAACTAGGGTAGATAAAAATTCCTGGAACTGTGGCACAGGCACAAGATATCTTCAAGAGCTAACATTATTAAGTGAACCAATTAATAACAAAAGTATAAGTCCCAGGTTTTCAAAAAAGAAGATAAATCTTAATATTTAAAGAAGATAAATAATTCAAAGAATAACTATGTATCTTTTGCATAATTTCTCAAAAGAGATTACCCAATTTTTTCAATCTTGAGTATTTTTTTGATAGAGTACCTTTATTTAAATTTATTTGGATTTAATTAAAAAAGAATGATTGATATACATAAGGGTCTCATTTGAATATTTGTAAGACCCTGTTAAAGTAGTTTTTCTTTCATATTTTGCCAAAAAAGGAGAGAAAATGTGCAAAGATGGTTTCTTCTTTTTCTTAAGAATTTCCCATATCACAAAAACGTTTTAAATAATTTGTCAGGTTGAGTCTATGTAGAAGTGGTAATTAGGCTATTTACAACTTTAAATGTGACTGTGACATGTGATAAAAGATTAAGAAATAAAGTATTTATTGATAATAAGAGTTTATAATAAGATTAAAAGGGCTTCACTATTATAAAATAGTGGTGGTGAGCACTGTTGAAAGCCCTGGGTGCAGCTTTACCTGTTGGATGACAATAATAAAGACTACAATAATTAATATTATAGTTATACCTGTTTGTTTTCCAAGAGTATAGCTGTTTTTGACAGTTGTACTACATAGGAATTTAAGAGAAGGATGTGGAAAGCTTTTCTGGCTGTGAAAAGCCCTCCTTTTATCCTGAAATGGGGTGGAAAGGCTGCTAGACCTTTCCACATAGAGGAAGTGAAGATTTTTTCACTCTCTGAGAGAGGCTTGTGGTTTGCAAAGGCCTGTATAGCCTGTATTGGGCTCAGATGTGGTTTTGAAACCACATCTAGGCAGTTTTCACCAATACAGGGTGAAAATTTTCATCTGGGGACCACATAGCCTTCTTCTGATGGGTATGACGCATAGAATGCTGTACAGAAACTGTATGGGACCCCAGTATTGACTGACTTATGAATAATTGAAGTATAAACATTCTTCTTAGTCTGTTTTACACCTCATAATCATGGTTATGGCATATTATCCCATGGTAAGGCTGTATTGGCCAGAATGTGGGATTTTGACCTTAAAACAGCCATACCTTTGTCAGTTCTTGGGATATCAACCTCAAAATTGGTTCAGTGTGTAGCCCTGTATGTGTTATACACAATTGTACCTTATTTGATATGGTTATCATTAAATATGGCAAGGTTATCCCATGTACAAGATATTTTGTACATATGTGTGTTTTAGGCAAAAGCTGTATTGGGCTTGTTTTCCCCAACACTTTTGTTCTAGTTCAGATATGAGGAAATGAATGACACCATCAGATAGCTCTGATTGTGCTCTTTCCAAAAAAAACTCACTTTAGGTATCTCACACTAAAACTGTAGAGGTTAGATGAGAGGTGAATGTTTTGTTCACCCTTATTTGGCCTGAATTTGACCATAACTTCTGTTATACTGGTGCTAGCTCAGTTTGGCTGGTACAATTGGATAGCCCTGACTTAAAGCTTAATTTTGCATACCCATTTGATGGGGTTAAGCATCTTACTCTGTATTTCAGATGAGAGGTGAAAATTAAGGTTTATGCTCAGCAACAGCATTGAGCAGGAATAACTTTGTTATCCTTTGTCCTATGATCACACTACAACTGTAGAATTTAGATGAGAGGTGAATGTTTTGTCCAACCCTATTTGGTCTGAATTTGACCATAACTTCAGTAATATTGGTGCTAGCTAAGTTTGTCTGGTACCATTGGATAGCCCTGGCTTGGAGATTCATTTGGAATACCCATTTGATGGGGTTAGGCCTCTCCTTCTGGATTCCAGATGAGAGATGAAAATTAAGGTTTATGCTCAGCAATAACTTTGTTATTCTTTGTCCTATGGTGATGGGACTTACATTTTCATAAAGAGGTGAGTTTCCTCTTTCTTTTGATCCCTTTTGAGCTAATTTGGCTCAGCTCCATGTTCTGGTGGTTTCCTGGCTATACTGTTGATTTATGGTATTTTGGCTGTCATGCTTGTGCTCTGGTTTTGAGTCACAGGCTGACATACCCTCCCTCTAAAAAAGGCTCATCATTGATGAGACTTTTCAGTCCTCCTAGAGGCCCTGAATCTCCTTAGATGAAGGTTCCCATCTGGTATGGCATCTTCTGCCACCCATTTGTCCTTATCAGCTGTTTGGTTCTTTAATCTGACTAATTATTGTCTTTGATCCTTTCCATTAAGTCTGATCTTCCTGGTCCTGATGATTTTACTCACAGGTCCAGGGGAATCCTCCACTTCCACTATTCCTGGTGGTGTGGGGTTCCTCCTCCTGGAGGGGAATTTGTCCTCCTCTGTTTGGAAGTATGGTTTGACTAAACTTACTGGAAAGACTGGGTCCTTCCTGGAAAATTCCTCTGTAAGTTTGACTTCTACTGCATTCTTCCCTATCAACCTAATGATGGTGAAGGGCCCTACAAATGAGTCCCTCATCTTCTTGGGTCCTTTAAGATTGTTAAAGTTTAGTGTAGACACTAGCTCCTGGTCCCCTTCCTTTAAGTCAGGTTCCATGTGTGTCTTGTCTCACCTCTGTTTATTATATTCTTTTTCCTCAGCTATGCATTTGGCAGCTGTGTGACAAGCCCTCTTCCACATGTCATGGAAGTCTTTGGCTGTGGGGTGGATGGTCAGAAGATTCTTCTTCAAGTGATCCACAGGCAACAGGGGATTCCACCCTTTCTCTACCAGTGCAGGTGTTTTTCCTGTGGTAGAGTGCTGACTTGTATTGTAAGCCAGTTGGACAGCTTGTAGGAGGGTAATCCAGTCATGGGTGTATCCCTCATGGTCCTTGGATTCCATGCCATATGCACAGAACCTTCTAAGGATGTCCTCCATTGTCTGGATCATCCTCTCAGCTAGGCCATCTGTTTGTGGATGGTAAACTGTGGAAAATGCAAGCTTGGTGCCAAGCATGTCATACAAGTTGGTTCAAAATTCAGATGTGAATTTTGGGTCCCTATCACTAATGATGATTTTAGGGACTCCACAGGTAGATATGATGTTATTCCAGAATAACAAAGAATTATCCATGGCTGTGTCATCTTTATGGCATGGTAGACACCTCATACTCTTGCTGAACCTATCAACTATAATTAAGAGGGAATTGTAGTTTTCTTTGCCTCCTGGGACAAGTCCTGTGACCCGGTCCATATTTATGGTTTCCCATGGGTTTTTGGGTTCCTCTATATGTTGAAGTAACCCATACTTCTTCCCATGTTTCCTATTTTCCTTCTGGAATATTTCACAAGTGTTTATGTATTCCCTCAACTCTTGTTCCCACTTGGGCCACCAAGCTGTGCTTGCTACCCTCTCTTTAGTCCTGTCCTCACTCATGTGTCCCATATAGGGGCAGTCATGGCATTCCTTCAGGATCAGGGAGATGTGGTCTCTGTCTACCACTGTGAGTGCACTTGTGTGCTTTTCTCTGTGGTAAAGCAGGCCATCTACAAGGAAGAATTTGTTATCCTTATAGGCCCTCAACCAGGGTTCTTCCAACTGGGATGCCAGTTCTGCGCTCCTGTATTTTTGTTGAAGGAGTTGCAGTAAAGTGCCACACTGTTTGTGTTTGGCATATAACTTCAGTGCTGCACTGAGAAATTCATTTTGCAGCTCTGAGGAACTTATTCCCAGTATGGGAGTTTCTGTTCCTTCTGAATCAGTGTTTCCACTGGCAAGAGTACCACTTTCTGGTGCCCATTCAGAGAATCTGAAGTTCTCCCTCCTATCTATTTCCATGAAATGGATAGGGATCTTGGCTGCCACTTTAGGGTCATAAGCTAAATTGCTTTTGACATTATCCAGTGGCCATCTGCTAAGGCCATCTGCATTGGTATGAATCTTACCTTCTTTGTATATGATTGTCATATTCCCTCTATACTCCTGGATGGCTATTTGACATCTCAGCATGTGTCTATTAGTAGTCTTCAATTTCAGTAAATACTTCAAGGCTGTGCAGTCTGTGTAGACTTCAAATACTGCACCCTCCAGATAATAATGAAGTTTTTCCAGAGCCCAGACTAGACATAGAAATTCAGTCTGGGTGGCCCCATACCTGGCTTCTGAATCTTTCAGCTGCCTAGTGATGTAGCATATTACTTCCTCTCTTGGTTCACCATCTACAATTTGCCTTTGGTGAATGGCTGCTCCTAAGCCTTGGCTGCATGCTGCATCTATGTATAGCTTGAATGGCAGTTCAAATTCAGGCAAGATGAGCACAGGTGCATTTGTGAGTTCATATTTGATCCTCTCATATGCATCCCTCCTTTCCTTGGTAATTTCAAAAACTACATCTTTTGAACATAGCTTGTATAAACTACTAGTTATGTGGGCAAAACTCTTGATGTGGTTCCTATAGTAGCTAGCAAACCCAAGGAAAGATTGCATCTCTTTGATGCTCTTTGGTACTGGTTTTTTTAGTACTGCTGCTACTTTGTTCTGGGCAATTGCCAGACTAAGACCTGAGACTTTATGTCCTAGAGCTAGTAGCTCTTGTTGGCCAAAATTACACTTTTTCAGTGAAATTTTCAGATTGATGGGTGTACATTTACTTAGCACTCTGTCTATGTATTGTACATGGTCTTCCCATGTCTCTGAGTATATAATGATATCATCTATATATACCACCATCCAGCCTTCCAATATTTCTTCTTGAAATATTGTGTCTATAATCCTTTGGAAGTGGGCTGGTGCATTTTTGATGCCAAATGGCATCCTGGTATTGTAAGGTTTGACTATGAAACAATAAGTAAAAATTACTAATTTATTACTTATTGTAATCTGAATGTCCTTATGAATTGAATAAATAAGATTAAAAATATAATAATAATAAATAATTATTATTATTATGGCGTAAAATAATTATATTATTAAATAAATATAATAATATAATTTATATTATGAAAATATAATATAATAAATAAATATATTAATATAAAATAATTAATATATTTAAAAAGCTCTTTATTATTGTTACCAACAAATAATAAAGGCGTAAAAAATTGCTTTTTATTAATAAACAACAATCAATAACAATAATATTACTAATATTAAAGTTATGAATTAATATAAATACTATTTATATTAATTAGAGAATTATTAAGAGAGTAATAATAGAGAAATTATTATAATAAGAGAAAATAACCTACTTTTAACACTTAATATAATAATTTTGAAATATTTTACGCCAAAAAATATAAATACAACCTTTTCAAATTGTATTTACAATAAAAATAAAGAAAATTACAAATTATTCTGGATTTTTTACGTGGAAATGAGTTTTTAGAGAGATTTTTAACAAAAACAATTAAATAAATGATTTAATCACGTCAAGATAGATGATTATAATAAGGTGGTCTTTGGTCTTTAATAATATAATAGTTTTATATATAAAGAATAAAGAAATTACCTTTGATTTAATTGATTTAATGTTTTTGATGTGTCTGAGGGGAAAATAGAGTAAAAAGAGCTCTATTTATAGTAAATACCTCCCTCCTAGAGTCCAAAAGGCTTCTAGTAGATGTGTACTAATCATATCCACTGGAATTGATCAATATTTTAAGGTTTGGAGATGATTACATCATTATCAAACCATATTACATCATTATTACACCATTATTTAGAGTTATCACTATAACTCTAAAGTTGATGACATCAGAGGCTTGGCAGAACCCCAAATTTTGTGGATTTTATTAGTTTTAATCATAAACTAATAGTATTCACCAATTTTATCACTCTTAAGAATGTTAAACTTAAATTAAGGTTACTGTGAGTGATCATAACTGCTCAAATTAAGCTCAAACTTTGATCCTCAATAACTTTTAAGATTTACACGCTACAGCAATTCAGAGAGTTAATTCTGATAGCCTGGCATAACGTTATTATGCTTCCAAGAGCTTTTCATTACATCATCAAAACTCTAATTTTGGGAATTTTCTTGTAACTCATCTTTTCTGTCGAAATTCAATATTTTAAACTTCAAACCTTGATTTCAGGGGGTTATACCCTGAATTTAATAATAAAAATTACATCATTCTTCACGAATAAACTAGTAGAATCCAACTGTATACTTTTTTTTTAAGTTTGGACCACTTTCACAACAAAGTGGTCAACAGCTCTGTTGATTTTTATCAATATTTCATTATAAGTTTTAATCTTGTTTATAATTTGTAAAATAAAGCTCATATCTGTGTTCTTACAGTAATTACGTGGTAACTTTATTTTTGGTTCATCATTCTATCATGTATAGTTTAAGAGATATTAGCTATGATCCTTGAATATATGCGTTGACCAAAAAAGTGCATATATTCAGGTTAATTCCTTAAGTATTAGCTTTGGAAATTAGCTTATTAATTGTTTTATGTGTGGAGTTTTGTGGGAAATCTACTGGTACAATTTATTTCACATGTTGTTTCATTAGTTTCTGAGATAAATAAGGTTTTATGGTTTTTATAAGGTATTATACCTTATAATTAATTAAATATTGACTTTACAGATATGCCATAAAAATGGTATATGTGTATTTTACCATGGGGAATCCAATGGTATAATTTATTTTACATGTTGATTCATTGGTTTTTAAGTTAAACCAATTTTTGTACCAATTTATGGTATTTTTTGTATATTTAAGTAATTATTTTTAATGTATAATTATTCTAAGTACTTTTAATATAATTATATTAAAGGTATAATTATTCTGAGTCTTCTTTGTGACCTTATTGGGTATGTGGTCATATCTCAAAGGCTCACATTCCCTACCACCAAAAAAGATTGTACCACAATCTGATATGTGTGATTAGGGTATCATCCACTGTCCTACCTCTTCATTAGACTTTATTAGTCCTGAAGCTCAATAATGCTTGATTTTGTTATTCTTTAGGTTTTCTTTCATGTCTAAACCTCCTCAGTAGTTTATCAGCACTTGTTATATCTTTCTCAAGTAGCCATTCATCTTCTTGAGTTGGGTTTCTATACCTTACAAGGTATTCTCTTTCTTTTTTGTTCCTTGTCCTTCTTTCTTTAAGGACTTTTACAATTCTTTTTTCTTCTCCTTCTTCCAAAGGGGGAATTTCAAGTGGGGGTTTATTTCTTAGTGGAAATAATTCTTTGTCACTTGAGCTGTAAGGTTTTATAAGACTTACAGGGAAAGTTGGGTGTTTATTCATTAAATCACCTGTGAGTTCCAATTGTACAGCATTGGGTCCATGAAGTGCTTTTACCATAAATGGTCCTGCAAAGGAATCTTTCAATTTCTTTGGTCCTTTTATGTTATTAAAGTTAAGAGTTGATACTAATACCAAATCTCCTATTTTGAAGTCAGGTGGTTTATGACTTTTGTCCCATCTTTCTTTTGCATATTTGAAAGAGTCTTGCATGCATCTGTTTGCATGGTGTCTTGCTTTGTCAAGCATTATCTTAAAACTGCTTGCTGTTGGATGTATGTCCACTAAGTCCTTTTTGAGGGTATCATAAGGAAGTCTTGGATTCCAACCTTTCTCTAGCATTGCTGGTGTTTTTCCAGTAGAAGAATGGATTGATGTCTTATATGCCAGTTCAAGTGCTGGTATTAGTGTACACCAATCATGGTAAAACCATCAGAATCTTTGAATTCTAGCCCATAAGCACAGAATCTTCTGATCATGTCCTCTAAGGTCTGTATCATTCTTTCTGCTAAACCATCAGTTTGGGGATGGTAAGCTGTTGAGAATGATAGCTTTGTCCCAAATAAGTTATGGAGATTTGTCCATAATGCTGAAGTGAACTTTGGGTCTCTATCAGTTATAATATTTTGGAATAAGCCTGTGTGGCTAATGACTTTATTCCATATCATTATGGCTGTATCCATTAGCTGTGTCATCTTTATGACATGGTAAGAACATGGAGTTTTACTGTACCTGTCAACTAACACTAGACATGCATTATAGCTCCTGTCTCCTCCTGGAGGTAGTGCTGTTACCCAATCCATATGAACTATTTCCCATGGGGATTTTGGTTCTTGGATTTGGATCATCATTCCAAATTTCTTTCCTGTGGCTCTGTTGGCTTTTTGACATCTGTAACAGGTTTGGCAGTACTCTGCAACATCTTTCCTCCAATTTGGCCACCAAGAGCAGGTTTTCACCCTCTCTAGTGTCCTATCTTCTGAGAGATGTCCAGATGCAACACTATCATGACACTCATGTAAAATAGTGTTTATTAGTGTTCTATCTGTTAAGGCCATAACACATTTGTGTTTTGTTCTATGGTAAAGGATTCCATCAAGGAGGTGGAATCTTCCTTCATCATATGCCTTTTTCCATATTTCATCTAGTTTTGATGAAAGTGATGGATCTTTGCAGTCTTTCATTAGAAGTTGGCTTAAGATATGGCAATTTTTGTCTGTCTTATAGCTTTCTTTAACTTGGTTAAAGAATTCTGTGCCTATGTCTGTGACACATATTCCTTCTATATGGTGCTCTTCTTGTGGTACCCATGCTGGATTGTCAGGGGTATTTGCTAAAGCCCATCTGCTAAGACCATCTGCATTTTTATGAATATTTCCAGATTTATGTACAATAGTCATATTTCCTCTATATTTTTGGATAGCAATTTGCCATCTCAGCATATGTCTATTTGGAGTCTTCATATTTAATAGTGATTTCACAGCATTACAGTCTGTGATTACATCAAATACTGTGCCATCCAAATAATAATGCAGTTTTTCTAAAGCCCACACTAGGCATAAGCATTCCATTTGGCTTGCTCCATACCTTGCTTCTGTTGGCTTTATTTGCCTTGAAATGAAACAAATCGGTCCTTCCACTGGTTTATCATTGATAATTTGTGTTTGGTGAAGTGCAGCACCTAATCCTTCTCCACAAGCATCAATGTATAGCTTGAAAGGTAGTTTCCAATCTGGCATTAGAAGAAATGGGGCATTTGTTAGTGAATTTTTCAATTCTTCATATGCCTTGACCCTTTCTTCAGTCATTTCATAAACTGTTTGTTGGTCACATAATTTATATAAGGATTTGGCAATTTTTGCAAAGTCCTTTATATGCTGTCTATAGTAACCAGCAAATCCTAGAAATGATTGCATTTCTTTTTTGGTTTGAGGAATTGGTTTGAGTAGTACTGCTGCTACTTTATTTTTGTCTATGCCTAGACTAAGTCCAGATACAACATGTCCTAGTGCTTTTAATTCACTATATGCAAAATGACACTTTTTCAAGGAAATTTTCATATTCACTTGCACTATTTTTTGTAGTACCCTTTCTAGTCTTGTAAGGTGATTTTCCCAAGTTTCTGAGCAAACTATGATATCATCAATATAGATGATTAACCATCCTTCTGATAATTCTTCAGGGAATATGGTATTCATCATTCTTTGATAATGGGAAGGTGCATTTTTTATCCCAAATGGCATTCTTAAGTATTCAAAAATTCCACAATGGACTATTATTCTTAGTAGTTTCTTGGCATTGTCTGTTAAGACATTTTGATGAAAACCCTTAAGAGCATCCATAGCTGTGATGAACTTAGCTTGTTACAATTGGGTCAATGTCTCATGGATTCTAGGTATTGTATATCTGTCTGGAATGGTATAGGTGTTCAGGGCTCTGAAGTCTCCTACCATCCTTGATTTTCCATTATGCCAAGTTATAATGACAGGTGTAGTAACTTCTACTTGTTCATTATGTCCAACCTTTCTTAATACTCCAAGGTCCATTAATTCTTTAATGTGCACTTCTAAGGCTTCTCTAGCTCTTGGGCTGGCTGGATAAGCAGGTCTTCTTAATAAAGGTGGGTAAGGCTTTTCTACATTAAGAATTATATCCACTTCATGTCCAATTATGGCACCTAGTGGCTCTTTGTCAGTTGCAAAGGCATTTTTATACTTAAATAAGAGGTCAATCAATTTTTCTTTCATTTTTTCTGTTAATTCTTGATTGAATTATGCCTCTTTAAGTTGTTCAGATATAAAAAGTTCCTTTTCTGGAATTTTTTCTTCCTTCTTAATAACTGTGATTTGTTTTTTGTTATTTAAGAAGCCAAACTTTTGTCTTTTGTTATCTCCTATGGTAAAATATCTATCTTTTTGGTTGGAGATATCTATACCATAGATTGATAAGTAGTCATTCCCAAGTATGAAATGATTACTAGTACAGTTGTCCATTACTACAAACTCTACTTTAATTCTGACACATTGTGAGGGATGAGGAAAAATTAGTGTTAAATCAATTATTCCAAGGGGCTTCATGCTCTCACTTGCACTACTAAATTTGACACCTTGTATTGGCATAAGTTTTTCTTGCCAGTTTGGGACAATGGTTTTCAAATAACGTTTGCCAACACAAGTGCAATATGCTCCTGTATCCAAGTTAACTTTTCCTTCTTGGTTATCAACCATAACAATACTTATACTTGATTTTCCAGCTGTATATCCCATTCCTCTTGCAGGTTTGGTTCTATACATTTTGGCATCTTGTATGTTTGTCAGGTTTGTGTCAGATGTTCCAACTTGTGGTAAGTTTGAATTAACATCCAGTACTTCATAAATTATATCAATATTATTAATTTGTGCATTAATTATATTGATTTCATCACTTTCAGAGCTTTCTGACTCTTCTGTCTCTTTTTCAGAGTCATATTCCTCTTCTTTGTCATTGTGGTTTTCTGTTTCCACAATTTCATTAATCTTTGCTTTCTTAAGGCAATTATTGGCTAAGTGTCCAATACCTCCACATTTATGGCATTTTCTTTGTTCATTATTGTTGGATGTATTGGGCTTAAAGGATTCTTTTGATTTATCTTTTTTGATAAATGGTTTATTTGGGCTTTTAATGTCCAATTTTTTCCAAGTCCTGCCAATTTTTGTTCTTGTCACTATATCTTCTAGTGCATTTATATACTCTTCTGTGGAGCATGGTTCTATACACCTGCTTCTTAGGGCATGATCTAGTTCCCCTCCACATTTTTTAAGTATTTTCATGTGCACCATCTTTTGTGACATTTCTGGGTACAGTGCATTAAGCCTTTCAACTTGTTTCAAGAACCAAGTTAAAGGTTTGTCTTTCTCTGGGTCAAAGAAAGAGTTTTCAAATGCATTTTCTATCTTATACCTCCAGGCATCATTTGCCCACTTGGTGATTATTTCTTGTTTCCACCAAGACCAGGAATTTTTACCATTTGTTTGTCTTATGCCATAATACCATCTTTTTGCAGATTTCTCAAACAATGAATGTAATCTTGCAGTGAGTAATTCATCTGGTATGGCATAGTCTTCTTGTAACATGTCAATTGTTTTAATAAATGACATGTGGTCATATTCACCTTCTCCTGTGAATGTTGGCCATTCCTTCAATTGAGGTGCTTCCTTCATTAAGACTTGGTTATTATCTTGGTGACTCAAGTCTGTTATGAAAGGATTTGACAATTCCTCTTTTGTTTTAACAGGGCTTCTTATATGAGAAAATGGTGTTGATAACTTTGGCATATTTAAATTAGCCTCATTAATTTTATCCATTTTTTCTGTAATAAGCCTTATTTCACTTTGAATATCATCTTTCAGATGCATTCTTGCTTCATCACTTTTTTCCACATGGTCCAAAAGTAATTTTTGGTGTGATGAAGTCTTTTCTTCAAATTTTTCTACAGAAATACTTAATTTATTCAATTTTTCTGTAAGATTGTCAATACTCACATCATAATTGATTGTCAAAGTCTTGTCTTTCATATCTTTTATGTATTTATACAATTCTTGTTGTCCTTGTATTAATTTTTGAGTATTGTCAATTAAATTCTTTGGTTTATTATTTTCAACAATAAACTTAATGTTGTCAATTTCTTTCTTGTTTTGCACAACAATTTTTGTTAAAGAAGATAAATTGTTATTTATTTCTTGTAGTGATAATAAACTATCTTTAATTTCTTTTAGAGGTAATATACTATTTTTAATTTCTGTTAAAGTATTTACAACATCTTTGGACAAGGTTATTTTTTTGGGAAATGAGGTTGTCTCATTCTTTGCTCTTCCTTGTCCTTGAATTCCATCAAGGTTCTGGCCATGTTGAAAACATTGTCCATGGCATCCTTTTGGATTCTTGGGATTCTGTAGCTTGGGGAATATGGTTTCCTCCAATGCTTTTTCTTGTTCTTCTTCCCTTCTTGGGGAAGTTGGCTGGCTTGGGGCTTGCTGGTAGAAGCTACTGGGGCTTCTTCCTTGGTTGCCTCCCTCTTTTTGGCATGGTAATCCTTGATTTTTTTGATTTGAGGTTTGGATGACAGTGGATTCCATCCATTGGAGTATTTCACTATCTCCTCCTCTTTGAGGAACTTTTTCAGGATGTGCCAGGAGTTCATCACTCCTTGGTGTATTTGAGGCAGCATTTCCCAATCTTTGTCCTTGTACACTGTGTAATACTGCTTTTACTGGCTCATGTAGATGTCTATTTGAGCCCTCTGAATGTGATTTGTACCTATTTGAGTTACTCATAATTAGTTCCAATTCAGGCTCAGATATCATGGGCATTTCTGGGACTTGCCTTTGGGATAAGGCACTTCCTTGTGTGGATTCTGTTCCACTGGGGATGTTGCCCTTTCTTTTCCCTTTTGAGGGATCAGTTCTACCTCTGAGTCCAGCTCCATCTGATTGGATGGAGTATTGGGAACCTCTTCTGGTAGTCATAGTTTAAGGAATAAGAAAAATAAAAGTATTTTAGAATAAAAATTCTTTTTATGGCAATTATAAAAGAGGTGCTCACCTTCAGAGTCTTGAATGGTGGGTCCTGGAAAGTCTAATTTCTTAGATTTCTTTCTTTTGGTGATAACTGGTGTTGGAGAACTTTGACAAGTTTCTTCCACCAATCTCTCAACAGTAGTTTGGTTATCTTCAAACACTAAAAAAGACAAACAAATATAAGTCTTTTTATAAGAAGTGTTATTTTTTGGCAAGATATGGCAATTTTCCACGTAGAAATTGCTTATATATCTTTAAAAAATTGAAATGAATAAAGAAATAAATAAAAATGAATAAAAATAACTTTTTTATTGGTTTTTAAATTTTTTTAATATTTTTTAATATTGTTTATATTTTTATTTTTGGAGAATAAATTAAAAAATGAATATGATTCTTTTACAAAATTAAATTATAAAAAATTATTTTTAATTTATAAATTATCTTTTTTAATCACTAGAGTCACTCAGAGAGAGTTCTTGCAAGTCTAAGGATGTGAAAAACCATGTGTAAGACAGTACAATTGCTTTCCAAATGCCTCAATAGCTTTTAAAATCAATAAAATATAAAATTATTATATAATTTTATGATTATAAATATAATTTATTATTGGATAAACCCAATTAGAATCTTTTTAAAGGTCTTTTAAGTAAATATCACGGCCAGGCCCCCAAATGTAAGGTTTGACTATGAAACAATAAGTAAAAATTACTAATTTATTACTTATTGTACTCTGAATGTCCTTATGAATTGAATAAATAAGATTAAAAATATAATAATAATAAATAATTATTATTATTATGGTGTAAAATAATTATATTATTAAATAAATATAATAATATAATTTATATTATGAAAATATAATATAATAAATAAATATGTTAATATATTTAAAAAGCTCTTTATTATTGTTACCAACAAATAATAAAGGCGTAAAACATTGCTTTTTATCAATAAAAAACAATTAATAACAATAATATTACTAATATTAAAGTTATGAATTAATATAAATACTATTTATATTAATTAGAGAATTATTAAGAGAGTAATAATAGAGAAATTATTATAATAAGAGAAAATAACCTACTTTCAACACTTAATATAATAATTTTGAAATATTTTACGCCAAAAAATATAAATACAACCTTTTCAAATTGTATTTACAATAAAAATAAAGAAAATTACAAATTATTCTGGATTTTTATGTGGAAATGAGTTTTTAGAGAGATTTTTAACAAAAACAATTAAATAAATGATTTAATCACGTCAAGATAGATGATTATAATAAGGTGGTCTTTGGTCTTTAATAATATAATAGTTTTATATATAAAGAATAAAGAAATTACCTTTGATTTAATTGATTTAATGTTTTTGATGCGTCTGAGGGGAAAATAGAGTAAAAAGAGCTCTATTTATAGTAAATACCTCCCTCCTAGAGTCCAAAAGGCTTCTAGTAGACGTGTACTAATCATATCCACTGGAATTGATCAATATTTTAAGGTTTGGAGATGATTACATCATTATCAAACCATATTACATCATTATTACACCATTATTTAGAGTTATCACTATAACTCTAAAGTTGATGACATCAGAGGCTTGGCAGAACCCCAAATTTCGTGGATTTTATTAGTTTTAATCATAAACTAATAGTATTCACCAATTTTATCACTCTTAAGACTGTTAAACTTAAATTAAGGTTACTGTGAGTGATCATAGCTTCTCAAATTAAGCTCAAACTTTGATCCTCAATAACTTTTAAGATTTACACACTACAGCAATTCAGAGAGTTAATTCTGATAGCCTGGCATAACCTTATTATGCTTCCAAGAGCTTTTCATTACATCATCAAAACTCTAATTTTGATGATTTTTCTTGTAACTCATCTTTTCTGTCGAAATTCAATATTTTAAACTTCAAACCTTGATTTCAGGGGGTTATACCCTGAATTTAATAATAAAAATTACATAATTCTTCACGAATAAACTAGTAGAATCCAACTGTATACTTTTTTTTAAGTTTGGAACACTTTCACAACAAAGTGGTCAAGAGCTCTGTTGATTTTTATCAATATTTCATTATAAGTTTTAACCTTGTTTATAATTTGTAAAATAAAGCTCATATCTGTGTCCTTACAGTAATTACGTGGTAACTTTATTTTTGGTTCATCATTCTATCATGTATAGCTTAAGAGATATTAGCTATGATCCTTGAATATATGCGTTGACCAAAAAAGTGCATATATTCAGGTTAATTCCTTAAGTATTAACTTTGGAAATTGGCTTATTAATTGTTTTATGTGTGGAGTTTTGTGGGGAATCTACTGGTACAATTTATTTCACATGTTGTTTCATTAGTTTCTGAGATAAATAAGGTTTTATGGTTTTTATAAGGTATTATACCTTATAATTCATTAAATATTGACTTTACAGATATGCCATAAAAATGGTATATGTGTATTTTACCATGGGGAATCCAATGGTATAATTTATTTTACATGTTGATTCAGTGGTTTTTAAGTGAAACCAATTTTTGTACCAATTTATGGTATTTTTTGTATATTTAAGTAATTATTTTTAATGTACAATTATTCTAAGTACTTTTAATATAATTATTAAAGGTATAATTATTCTGAGTCTTCTTTGTGACCTTATTGGCCATGTGGTCATATCTCAAAGGCTCACAGGTATAGTCATATATGCCCATATGGCATATGATTCTGAGCAATTTCATTGAGTTTGGTTTAACCCCATTTTGGTGGAAGCCTTTCATACAATCCATTTTAGTTATATATTTGGCTTTTGCCAGTTTATCCAAGGCATGAGGTATCCTGGGTATAGGGTACCTGTCTGCTTTTGTGTAGTTATTCAGAGCTCTGAAATTTCCACACAGTCTAGACTTTCCATAATGCCAGGTGATTAGGACAGGAGTGCTTATTTCCATTATTTCATTACGTCCAATCTTCCTGATGACATCCATGTCCAGGAGTTCATTGATATGTTTTTCAATTTCTTTCCTGGTCTCCAGACTTTCTGGGTAAGGAGGTCTCCTGAGAATGGGTTGATAAGGTCTTTCCACATCCAGATATAGTTCTATATCATGGCCTTTGATCTTGACTAATGGTTCTTCACCAATGGCAAATGCTGGTCTATTCTTCCTCAGCATCTTCAGTAAACTTAGTTTTTGCTTACTGGTGAGGGTAGTGCTAAACTGGCCCTCTCTGAATTGATTCAGTAATTCCTCCAGTGGGTCACGGGTAGAGATTTGGTATATATCAAGTGAAAATTTCTTCTCCTTGTTAGTACCTATGGTAATGTGCCTGTTTTTACTATTGTAAATATCTATGCCATACATTGTTTGGTAGTCTGTTCCCAGGAAGAAGCCTTGGATGTGGGCATCATAAAGCACTAAAAACTCTGGGTTGAGTCTGATATTACCCTTCCTGTGGGGTATAATCATCTCTTTGATAATCGTCCCAATAGAAGTCATCTTCCCTGAAGCACTTTTAAGGTTTCTTGCCTTGGTGGGCAAGAGCTGTTTTTCCCAATTTGGGAAGTGGTTGTCCAGATAATTTCTGGCCACTATGGAGCAGTGTGCCCCACTATCAATGATCAGTGTTTGTTGAGCATTGTCAATACAGAAAGTCATTTTTGTGGCTATTCCATGTATATATGCCATTCCTCTGGTTGGTGTGACCAGGAATGTTTGTGCATCTTGTGTATGTTTGCACAAGTTTTTGTTGGAAGTGTCCTGTGGCATCCCTGCTTCCAACTGTATGTCCTGAATTTCTAGTGGGGTTTCCTCTTGGTATTCCACTAGAAATTCTTCTCTTGGGTCTTGGTCATCATCAGATGGTTCTCTGATGGCATCACCCATGGAGTCTGATTCAGAATCCTCAGTTGGGGATTCCTCCTCTGGGACTTTCTCAATGGCATAGACTTTTTTCTTTTCCTTTGGACAGTTGTTGGCATAGTGGTCTGTTGAACCACAATTGTGAAAAGAATTCTTCTTCTTTGCCACTTCTGCCACCCTTTCTTTGGGTTTGTCTTTAAACTCTACCCTGAAAGGTTGTTTCTCTTTGAAACCACTTCTCTTATATGGGGTGAGTTTCCCTATATTAGCTCTTTTCCTTATGTCTTGTAAGGTATTAGCAATGTCATCTAGAGTGCAATTTTGGTTGCATATGCATTATACTGCATGCTCTAGTTCTCCTGGCAGCTGTGTCAGAAGCTTGTGATTTCTCATTTGGATGTTAATCTGAGGATCAATGGCTTTAAGTCTTTTAGACTGTCTAAGACACCACTCATATGGATCTTTGTCCCCAGAGTGTTTGTCATTGTCAAATGAAATGGTCTTTTGCCATATCCAAGTACCATTACTGTACTTTTGGATGATTTAACTCCTCCACCATGGCCAGTTCCTTCTGCCATGGATCTCTTTCATTTCTGTGTACCATATACTAGCATGACCTTTAAATGCTGTGTTTAGTATAGCAGTAATCCAGTAATCTGGTATGCTTGGTACATCAATGAAGAGTCCATCAATATAATCTATGAGCTCAATATGATCATATTCTCCTGTTCCAGAGAATTTGGGCCAGCTTGAGCCCTCAGGAAGCTGTTTCAAGGCTTCCTTCTCAGAATAAGACATATTATCCCCATCTTGGTATTGTGATGGAGATCTTTCCTTATTCATTAACATGGAATCTGGTTTGATTTCATCTTGGTGATATGGATTATCCATAACATGGCCTTGTGGTTGGGGCTTCATGCTATGGTAGACGTTAAACAGTTTTTTTATGTTTTGATCCAGACAATCCCTGTCCCTTTTGTTGTGGTGTTGTTCTTCAAAGAATAGATTTGGTCTTTTGTTGGTTTCTTGAGAGTCTTTGCTCAATTGAGCATGCCCTTCTTGAAGAGGTTTAACAATTTTATCTATGGAAGCTGTTAATTCTTTCATCCTCTCATGGCTTGCTTCAAGTTCTTCAAACTGCTTTTGAGTTTGCTCAGCATATTGGGACATTTGTAACCACAGTGCATCACTGTTTAAGTTACTCTCAGGTGTAACAACATTATGTTCAATCTGAGTGGGGGTAATATTTCTATTAATGGGACTACTGATTCTAAAGTTATTCACAACTACTTATGGTTCTTGTGCACTTCTTTCACCAAATACAACAGCTTCTGGATCATGGGGTCTGACTCTCTCTTCCTCTGGTTGAAGGAGGTATTGTTTTTGCCCTTGTTTCCTTGTATTCTCCTGGAAACTTCCTGGAATTGTGAAGAATGGTGACTCTTGGCCACTGATCTGCTGGTTTCTGAATGGTGTGAAGCCACTGGAGAGCTGATTTGGCCTGCTCCTCGTGAGCCTGAAGGAATCTGAGTAGGCCCTGTCTGGGTCAGTTGTTCTTCTATAGCTTGGATAGTGGCTTGATTCTCCCTTATCCTGGTTGCCCTTGCCTCCAGGAGTCTGAACTTCCTGGTAGGATTCCAACCTTTGGTGATTACCATAAGGTCCTTGAAGTCTATCTCTTTGAGAAAGATCTTCTGGCAACTTGCTCCAAGTTCTTCCCAGTGAGTTGCCAGGTTGAACCTCTTGTTGTCCATGCTCCATTGAAACAAATCTTTGAGGAGTTGGTGGAGCTGAAGAACTTGATCCATGTCATTCCAGTCCTCTGGTTTCAGGTCCCTGTTGAAATGGAATGTGAATGGAAAGGTTGATATTATCTCCCTCATTTTTTTGCCATCCACCACTGTGTCCAAGGTATCCTCTTCCAGGTCTTCTGGTTCTGGACAAGCCTTCTCTGTCCTCTGGTTGGTTCCTTTGGAAGCCAAGGTCTCTGAGGTATACAGGTGACATGTCAGTGTTTTCAAGCAGTCAAAAACTTTATGTTCTTAGGGAATTTACCTTCGACTGTTCCTTGTACAAATTTTCTGTCTTCTGATTTGGGCAATTTACCTTTAGAGGTTACAACTGGGTTAATTATAGTAATTTTCCCTTTACAAGCTGTTAAGGTTGGTTTACCTTGTATTGAAGCAGGATTTTGTGGTTTTCTACTCTTCTGAGTGGCTATAGGTGTACACTTCTTTGCTGTGATCAGGCCTTCACTGTGCCTCTTTCCTTTGACTTTGCTTCCCTCTGGTATGGTGGCCTGTGACTGGCTTTCAAGTGTTATGAAGTTATCTTCCACTGAATCAAACACAAAAAGGGGGCTTAATGTCAGTTAAGACTTCTTAAAATTCTGTTTGCACATCTAAGAATGGCCTCTGGGCTTGTATATTACTACAATATTCCCTTGTATAATGACAGTGCAATTGAATTAACAATTTCATGTCAGAAATACAGCTTACTGATATTTGGTATACTGTTTGTATACCAATATCTCACAGAAGAACTTGTGGTTGGCAAGTATAAACTGATAAAAAGTGGTATGTAAGAGGTTAATTGAATTAACAACATGCCCAACCACACCTCAACTGTTGACTTTAAAGTAAGAGGTGTCTTTATTTAATCAAAAAAGACTTGTATTAGTGGCTTAAAGTGTTTTTATATGTAAAACACACCAAAAAGAAGGTCCTGTGGGTATTAGCCACATGACAGGTACTCTTTTTAATGTGAGTATAAAGAAATATAATATATATATATATTTTTTGAGAAGAAATTGCGCCTAAAAATATAAAACAAAATTTCAGAAATAGAGAAAATGAGTGAAAAACTCACTTTTAAGGTCCAAAAAAAAGTTAAAACATGTCCAGGCCCCCAAAATGTCAGGTTGAGTCTATGTAGAAGTGGTAATTAGGCTATTTACAAATTCAACTGTGACTGTGACACGTGATAAAAGATTAAGAAATAAAGTATTGATTGATAATAAGGGTTTATAATAAGATTAAAAGGGCTTTACTATTATAAAATAGTGGTGGTGAGTGTTGTTGAAAGCCCTGGGTGCAGCTTTACCTGTTGGATGACAATAATAAAGACTACAATAATTTATATTATAATTATACCTGTTTCTTTTCCAAGAGTATAGCTGTTTTTGACAGTTGTACTATGTAGGAATTTCAAAGCAGGCTGTGGAAAGCTTTTCTGGCTGTGAAAAGCCCTCCTTTTATCCTGAAATGGGGTGGAAAGGCTGCTAGACCTTTCCACATAGAGGAAGTGAAGATTTTTTCACTCTCTGGGACAGGCTTGTGGTTTGCAAAGGCCTGTATAGCCTGTATTGGGCTCAGATGTGGTTTTGAAACCACATCTGGGCAGGTTTCACCAATACAGGGTGAAAATTTTCATCTGGGGACCACATAGCCTTCTTCTGACATGTATGATGCGTAGAATGCTGTACAGAAACTGTATGAGACCCCAGTATTGACTGACTTATGAGGTATTGAAGTATAAACATGCTTCTTTGTCTGTTTGACACCTCATAATCATGGTTATGGGATATTATCCCATGGTAAGGCTGTATTGGCCAGAATGGGGGATTTTGACCTTAAAACAGCCATACCTTTGTCAGTTCTTGAGATATAAACCTCCAAATTAATTCAGTGTGTAGCCCTGTATGTGTTATACACAATTGTACCTTATTTGATATGGTTATCATTAAATATGGCAAAGGTATCCCATGTACAAGATATTTTGTACATATGTGTGTTTTAGGCAAAAGCTTTATTGGGCTTGTTTGCACCAACACTTTTGTTCTATTTGAGATATGAGGAAATGGATGACACCATCAGATAGCCCTGATTGTGCTCTTTCCAAAAAAAACTCACTTTAGGTATCTCACACTAAAACTGTAGAAGTTAGATGAGAGGTGAATGTTTTGTTCACCCTTATTTGGCCTGAATTCAGCCATAACCTCTGTTATACTGGTGCTAGCTCAGTTTGGCTGGCACCATTGGATAGCCCTGACTTAGAGCTTAATTTTGCATACCCATTTGATGGGGTTAAGCATCTTACTCTGTATTTCAGATGAGAGGTGAAAATTAAGGTTTATGCTCAGCAACAACTTTGAGCAGGAATAACTTTGTTATCCTTTGTCCTATGATGATGGGACTTGTATATTTGGAAAAGGGTGAGTTCCCCCTTTCTTTTGATACCCTTTGAGCTAAGTTGGCTCAGCTCCATGTTTTGGTGGTATCTTGGCTATACCATTGGTTTATGGTATTTTGGCTGTCATGCTTGTGCTCTGGCTTTGAGTCACAGGCTGACATAATTGAGCTTTGAAATATAATGAATAATTATTTTACTTATATTAATCATATGGCTTGACTGTGTAAACGGGAAACTCCACTACATATTTCTAATTATGAATTTAGTTAGGAAATAAAGAGAAATTTGACAAAAAAACTATTCCATATAGATAGTTCTCTAAATATTAGTATTATTAAAATCAGGATATTATGAAAAAAAACTTCCTCATCTTGTGGTAGATATTTAGTAATAAGGATAAGAGAATAATTTAGTTTGAAATTATTAGATTTAAATAATTTTTAGATGTATTTTCAGGAAAAATATTTCTGTGTACTTTGTTCTGCTTAAAGAAAGATTAATGAATCTCTAATAACCATTTATCTGAAGAAACCCAGTTTCATTGTGTTTTGAAAGTTTTCTTCAAACAAATGAGCTTATGATATTAATCTTAATAAGCTTTCCTTTTTTCTATTGCTTTCCGGTTATCAAAATCAGATAATCTCATTAATAACTCAAAGCTATCATAAAAATATATGTGAAACCAATTTTTAATATTCAGTGCTTTTGCTTTTGCTCAATAAAATTGGAGAATTTACCTTCTTAAAATCAAATGAAATAATTAGAAGAATAGATTACACCCCTTCTTTGAAAATAATCCTTTTAGTTCCAAAAAAAAGTATTCAGAAATTCTAGTTCAAAAATTTAAATTCAAGAAATATAAGATGAAAAAGATTCAGTTTTCAAGTTAAAGGCCTTACAGGCTTTGTGCTTTAATTTTTTTAATTCCAATGAAGACAAACTCAAGCTGAAATAATTTCTTTCATAATAACAATGAAAGTTTGCCCAGCTTACATATTTGGTTAAGCCTCTAAATGAAATACCAATTATTACAATTTAATTAGATAGATGATAATATTATTACTCTCAATAATTAATTAATTACTCAAATTTTTACATGGAAAAAAGAACAGATTTATATCCTTTTTTGTTCTTGTATTTAAAGAAAATCTTTCCATAGATTCTATTTGATTTACTTTTCTCAAAGATCAGAATCACTATAATAGGAAAATAAAATAATAATATATTTTTATATTATTATTCCATTTCTGTTTTGTAAAGAAATTTTCTTTGGAAAGAGTAATGAAAAAAGGAGGAATTTCATCTGAATTGAAAATCAAGAGTATTGAAAGAATCTTCAACAATCAAAAGATCAAATAGGAATATTTGAAAAAAAAACAATGGAGATCTAAGTAATTATATTTCTAATTTTAACGCTTCATTTTTATAACTCAAATAATTATTAATTTATATTTATTTTACATTTTCATTTTTAATTTTAATTTTCATTTTTTAATCTTGTTTAAGTTTAGAATTTTTATCATCATTTATTTCAATATAATATTAAAATATGTCCCAAAACCTATTTTTCAGAAAAATTTCTTTCTCAATGATTTATCTTCATTTTTATTATATGGTACAAATAAGATAAAATTAAATATGAATTATTGAATATATTGACACTCAAAGGTATATATCTTATCTCTCGTTCTTTTAATCTTAGAAAAAACAAGAAAATAATATATTTTTTGAAATTTTCCATCAGAATCATATATTTAATTTTATCCCTTTATAAATAATTCCCTTAAGGGTTCATTAGAGAAATAACTTTTAATTCAAATTTTTGATAAAAATTATAGAAGGCATATTTGAGTGAGAGTTGAAGGAAGATATGTTAGAAATCTATATGAGTATCCTTAAAGTAATTTTTAAGTATTTATAGGATAATTATTAATCAAAAGGGCTCAAAAAATGGGTTTGACAGTTTGATATATTCCATAGCCTCCTAATTTTCATTGGTTAGTTGTTTACTCTAGCAGAATAGAAGACTTAAAATGACTTGTATTTGTGATTTTATTTAAGACATAGCGCCACCATTCTTTTGAAATTCTGATTGGAATGAAATTATCATCCTTTGTGTGTGAAATTACTTGTTTGGAAATTTCTCTTTGCTCAGGACAGCTGCAAATTTGGAATCCAAATTTCCACAGCCAATCCACAGCCTAATTTCCTGGACGGAGGGCCATATAAGGATAATGTTAATGGGGAAATGCCTCTAGTTCAGGAAAATAATCCATAAAAAAGGTTGGATGTACAATTACTTTAAGTTAATGGTAGCTATAGTTAAGTATTTATTTCATCCAGGAATGACCTCATAAAACTTTTAAATAGTTTAAACTAGGCCTATGGTATATATACAGTTCCATGCCAATTATATGCAAACAAAAAACATACAGGCAGGGCACAGATTTTTTTGTTGCTGCGCAGTTTGTATCTCACACTCATGGGCCTTTCTTTTTCTAAGTCAAACACAATTTATTTCTTAAATTTCATATAATTCCTACTACAACTACTCAAGCATGTATAATTTGTTATGTTAAAAAAATATAAGTAAAAAAAATACATTATAATTTAAAAAGAAAAAATATAATGAAAGACCTGATAAGAGAATGAGACAATACAATCGGAAATTGATTGTTTAATGTGAGGAAACCAAAGAAACTTACCAATCATAAATGGAGGTCCTAGTAAGAAGTTGGACCTCCATTCATTTCAATGACCATGGCCATGTGTCGTGGCATTGAGGAGGTTAACATGGAAATTGGTCCATGCAGCATTAATTGAATGTCGTAGCTCTTCAACCATCTGAGGTTGGTAGAGTTTACTTATTTGACTCTTCATGGTCTTCCATACGTTTTTGATGGGATTCAAGTTGGGTGAATGAGCAGTCCAATCAAGCTTCTGGATCTCGTTCTGATTTTGCCAGTCAGTGCTTGCTTGGGCTGTGTGGATGGGGGCATTGTCCTCCATCAAAAGGAAGCAGTGGAAACCATGAATCCAAGGGGCCTGCTCCATCCAGGCTATGAACAGAAGCAGGCCCGGTTGGTAGACTTGCTGAACCATCTTGGTCAAGGTCATTCACCCATTGAGAAAAACCAAAGGCACTTGCATTGCTGCACAAAATTCCCCCCATACCATGAGGCTTTGACAACCCAATAAATGGTTGACGCCAAGGTTCTCGAGGTTCCACTTCTCTTGAGGCATCCTCCAGACTTGCATGTGATCAACCTCTTTCCCAAGTTTGAATGTTGACTCATCTGTCCAAACGACCTGGGCCCAATTGTTTATTGTCCAATGATGGTGGGCTTGGGCAAAGGCAAGGCAACGTTGGAAATATTGAGGTTGAAGGTAGGGCTTTTTGGGAGCAATGGGAAAAAGCTTCCCCAATTTGTGGATCTCACACTTTATTGTGTGAGTCATCAGGTTGGTGACCTGTGCGACGACTTTAAATGATTATGCGGTCGAGTTCTTTCATGATTGGAGGTCTGCCGGTTTTTTTGGGTCCTCACAGTGGCGATACGCTGGAATTTTGTGATCATATCATAGATGGTTGAGAGCGGTATACCACCTAATTCAGCAATTGCTTAAAATGGGAGGCCTGCTTGGCGCATACCAACAATATGTCCCCTGGTTTCAGTATTGAGGTAAGGAATCAAATTCTGTTATTTGATTTTTTTTTAATATTTTTGTCTTTTTGTAATCTGAGAAAGAGGACTGCTTACGTCTTGATTGTCCTCCTCAGCATCAGAAGTTTCAAAGAAGGTAAGGCCGTAGCTGGCCATCTTTATGTTGGGAGATGGAGCAGGCATAGTGGTTGTTGTCATTGTAGAGATGTGGAATAAGACTAATATCAAAAAAATAAAAAGTTGAAGTCCAGAGCTGGAGTGCAACCTCTGACAAATGAGAGTTGTCGACAGGAACTTGCATGCGCAGCAGCGGCGAGCGTAAAGCTACCCTGCCTGTGTTTGCATACTTTGGGCAGGGCACTGTACAAGCCAGATTCAGCTTATACAAGAAATTCTTGGTAACAATACAGGCTGGACTTTCTTTGAATGCTAATAAAAATTGTTTTTTTTCATCTTGTTCAAAGGCAAAATCCTTTTCAGTATATAAATAATTATCAAAAAAATAATAGTATTCTTCAGTTGACACATTGAAATTTTCCGAGAATTCCTTTTCAACCAAAAAAAAGCACATGACAGGAACATTTATCTGAAACTTCCTTCAATGTCAATAATAAATTTACATATTTTAATTTTTGTTGAAGAGTTTCAGTAATAGTAATATTTGAAGAAACATTATCACTTGTGATTGAGTGCATGTAATTCAAGATACTTCTTTATTTAAGAAAGTCTCAAAACAAACTAGCAAGGAGATTTCCATTGTGAGATCCATAAAGAGCTTTCAATTCTAGTAAGAAATTCTTTTAATATAGTCATTTAGGATAGAACCATTGAATAATGAAATCCAGATAGGATCAATTTCAATCATTTGAGGTCCAACAGTACATCAAGTTTAAAATGAACTGTCCTTGAGGGTTAATCCTAATTTCATCCAAGATCTGCTCTTTGAAGATATAATAAAGATAATAAAAAAAAACTAGCAACCTGCTTGTACAATGGCCACTCAAACATTTTTGATATTTCTTGTAGAGCTTATTTAAGATTTCCATTATCAAATGAGCCAAACAATGGGTCTTTTTCAATAAAATTACTAATAATATTCCTTTTTTATCAAATTTAAAGTTGGAAAAAATCGTTCCCATATGATTAGGGATAAATGGGGTGTTTACTTTCAAGTGAAAAATTATGATAAAAGCACTCAACATGCCATTGAATTTTGGTTCAGAATGGGGGAGTTTTGGTGTGCACTGAAATGGCTGAAATTAAATATATAGTTATATTGCCAAATTCTTTCCCAAAATCTTCTTTTTAATTTTGGCTGCATTCCAATTTGAAAGTAAAGGTTAGCATGCATCTTTTTTTCATGAGAATATAGTTATGTTTTCTTACCTTGAAATGTTTATAAAGCTATTATTCAAAAATATTCTGTGGGGAATAAAAATAAATATCCCATTTGGACACCTCAGATAAATTATAAAGTGAATAGATAATCATCATCAAAGTAAATTGCCTGCCTTTTTGAAATGGCTAAGATCAAATTTTCATCATTTGATGACAAAATCATTGAAAAATATGAAATTTCTGTTTTTGAGAAGCTTTATTTTAAATATTAGGTGTTAGGATTTGGAAGAACTAGTATCTTGGTATTATTAAACTGAAAATGGTTACTTACACCAAAGATGTTTTTGTGTGAATTTTCAGCCAGTAATATCTTGTTGCATGAATTGATAATATAATATAGTTTTGTAGTTCTATGAATGTTATAAGATAATAGTGAGAGAGCTCTTTTAAGATTTTTCTGATATAACTTTATTCTTTATGTTTCTGTAATAGGTTATAGGATAATTTTCTGGTTCACCAAAAATATAACTTGCATTCATATATATAATGAAAAGAAATGTGATTACTAAAAAATTATACCATGGATTATGTAAAAGGAAATAAATGTAACAAAATATTGAAAATAACATTAAACTGTGAATTAAGCCTGAATTTTTTTATTTTTGCAAATATCCTTTAAATATGTCAAAATAGCTCTCAATTCTGATAGGTAAACTATGGATTTACTTTTTATGAAAGTTGAGAATAAAAATTCATAATAAATATAATAAGATAATTTTATAAATTCAGGATACTTTGAGTCTAAAATTTATTTAAATACCTATCATTGAATATTTCTTTGATAGGATGAAAAAGAGGTTTGAGAAATAGAAGTTCCTCCTTGTGAGGACCACTCACAGAGAGAAACTTCTTTAAAGGCTTTTGTGTTGGAAAAAAATAAGATATTGATACATGTAAAATGGAATCAAAACAAACTATATGAAGAGGAGACTTCTTTCAAAGGCTTTACTATGGAAAATAATGGAAAGACACATGAAACTTCCAATTTTGGGGTTCCAAATCTCTTAAAAATACAGAATTTTATGAAACATTCATCTTGGGGGTTTACCATGGCCAATTTATTAAAACCCACTCAAAATTTTCAACCATAGCTGTTTGGAACCCTGGGCTATCCCCTGGGCTGAGAGGCTTGCTTATTGAAGCTACTTAAATAAGCCCCTGGACTCTTGGGAAATTTAAATTTAAAAACTCAATGAGAACCCTGTGGAATGGCCAAATTTGTGCCATAAAGTGGATTTTTTGAAGGTGTGTATATGAAACTTTGATTAAAAATCAAGTACTTTTCCTGTCCTCAAAATTTGTATAAGGTAGAATTTAATTAAAAGTAGTAAATTTCAAGATTTTTAAGAGAAAACACGCCAAATTTATTTTTCTTAAAGTTATTACTATAATAATGTATTATAAGAATTTATTGCTTTACCAAAAATACTCTACAAGAGATATTTAAGGCTACAAAAGAAATTTCTTTCAGAGCAATTTCAATAGGAATTAATTGAGGAAAAAAATTAAGGAAGTTAATATAAGAACAAACTCTTTATAAAGAATATTAAAGAGAAAAAATTCCTAAAAGTGACCAGAGTGAATTTGGAAATAAATTGACAAAGTTAACAGTGATGAAAGATGCTTTAATTCACTTTTGGGGTGGTTCAAGGGTAAAAATGATTGAAAGAGTTACAAAAAATAATTATAATGATTTTTCATGTTTTAAAAAGGTGTAAAATGATATAAAAGTGGTGGTTGCAATCTTTCATTGATTTGTTTAGCAATTTTTAAACTAATTATAAAAGGAAAAGACTCTAACAAGAAGAGAAAAGTGAGGAAAAGAAGAAATTCTTTTATGGCCACAAATTTTTGGACTCAAAAAAGTAAAATTTACTCTTTCCAGTTTTGAGAAACACTATGAAAACAGAAAAGCCAAATATGGCATCATTGAACCCTGGTCTGAATCAAAAACAGGCTGGTTTTAGACATTTTAGACCCTTAAATCAGCCATTGCTATAGTAATACCTGGTTTCAAGCCTTCAAAACATGTCAGAATGTGTATAGGAGATGTAAAACCAAGATGGTGATGTTTTTACTAAACTTCTTTGAGCTTAAGGAAAGTTTTACCCTCTTGTAAATAGTTAAAACTGCCGTGGTTGGTATCAAAACCTCATCATCAATTGAGTCACAGACCCTGTGACTCAATTCCAGGCCAAAAGTGATAAGATTTTGCATGAATTGTGACATCCCACACCTTTAAGCAAGGAATCGGGGGGAGTCTGGCACCCTTGGAGCCAAGATTCCTTTCCCCCAGAATTAATCTTTCTAATTTATTTTTTTAATTCCTCATCATGTATAATACTTGTAATTTAAATATGTAGTTCAATTGAGTTTTTACATTAAACAACTGTAATAATTGATACCTCATATGTAAATCAAAGCTCACTTATGTAATACATGTGCACATTTTGACCTTTCCATTGAAAATACTTCAGTTCCTAATAACTTCTAAGCTTCACACCACACCTCAATTTTAACACAAAAATTGATGGTTGTAAATTAAGTTAATATTTTGATAAACTTCAGTTTTTATGCAGAAAATACTATAAACTTAATTTAAGCTTATTTAGAGTTGAGTTACAGAAATTTCACCCAGAGGTGACCCCACCTTATTTTTTATAAGGAATCCAATGGTGAAATAATTTTCATACAATTGTTTATTGGATAAAAACTGCAAGAATTTTTATTTAACTTTTTTCTAAAAATGTTTTAATTTTAACATTTTTTTTGAAAATTGATTTTTACTTAATTTTTTCAAGTCAAAATGTGTTTTTGCAATTTTAATTTCAATGTAATTTCAATCTAATATTACAATAAAATTTTTAAATTTGTATATATATTTTATATTTATATTATAATTTTTGTTTATATAATATAAATAAATTTATTTATTCATAATTATAACATAATTTGTTATTTTGTGGTCTTTTGGGTATATAAAAATACCTCTAAGTACCACAGTTTTGGTTGTCTGAAAAGCTGTCAAATACAGAATATTTCTCACAGTACTTCATATTTATTCCAAAGATTGGGCCATTTTTCTTGGGGTGTACTATGGAAATGAAGTAAAAACCCTCAAGAACTGTGAAAAATAGGCTTTATAGACTATGGGACATCCCCCTTGTATATTCTCCCACAGTGTAAAGGCCTTGTCTCCTCCACCAGTGCAGACAATCCCCTAGGCTTGTGGAAGACCTTTTTTAGCAGTCTTTACTATTGAAAACTTGGTGAAAACCCTGTGAAATGGGTTTATGGAGCCTAAATGGCTTTCAAACAAAAGAAAATTTTCACAGTTCCCTATAAATTTGCTTTTCCAAGAACTGTTATGTTTTTCTTTAGGGTTTACTATGCTCAATTGATTGAAACTCCCAAAAAACTGTCCAATATGGCTTTTCAGGACCCTGGGACACCATCATGGTCTAATATCCAAACTAGTTTAGAGGCTTTTTTTCTCCAGATACTATGAAGAAGCTCCTATAACTGCGGAGGATTATATTTAGGGGTTTTACCAGGGAAACCTAAGTGAAAATCCTGCTAAATGGCTAAACTTGAGCTGAGTAATAAGCTTTGGGGTCTCAAAACCTGTCAAATACAGATTAATTTTCACAGTAATGTATAGATTATTCATTATAAAAAATGTTACATTTTCTCTGGTGGTCTACTATGGCTGATTGAGTAAAAAAAGCCCAAACAATTTCCAAAATAGCTATTTTTGGACCCCAGGAAATCCCCTTTGTATTCTTAGAGGTCTGTGGAATTTTTTAATCCAAAAAAGCCAATCCTTTGAAGAACCTCTGTTAGGGGGATTGACTATGGAAAACTCAGTGAAAAACTTTAAAAATGGCCAAATTTGCATGGGTTTGGGGGTCTAAATGGCTTTAAAATACAGAAATACTTATAAATTACTTGGTTTAATCTTCATTTTGAAATACATGTAGGTAAAGGATTGATAAAAAACCTCATTTAGGAAATATCTCCTGCAAATTATTGAATCTTATTGGAAATTTGTCCTGCATTGTGAGCCTGTGAGGTATGTATAACATACCCATAAGGCCACAAATGATTTTATATACAGCTGATTTAGTCTTCAACATAATTTTAAATTGAATCTAAATTAAAAAGTAACAAAAAATAAGTATAACTTCTTTTTGAATGAACAAAGTTATAAATATTATGTAATTTTTGGATTCTACACCAAAAATCACCTGGGGTACACCCATAGGGTGTTATACCCAAAAAGACTTGTTTTTTATGTTATTGGAAGATTCAAGAATCTCACAGTACTAATGTAAATTTTTTTAATTTTTTTTTAAAATTGTTGAATTTAAGCTTAAATAAGCTTAAATTTAAAGTTGCATAAGGTTTATGAAAACTTACCAAAATTATAGTTAAAATTGAGGTGTTGTGTATATTTACTGAATTGGCTAAGGATTTGCCATACAGAATTTAAATCCTGCGTGAGCTCAAGTTAAAAGTGTTTAAGGCCATAGTATGGCTTTCAATAAATAGAAGGGCAAAATCCACGCAAAAAGGTGGGACAAAGGAAAAAGACCAAACAGAGCTGGGGTACCCAACCTTTTGTATCTGCAAGGATTAAATTAAGGTTGTCCACCTGTATTGGAGGATTTTAAACCTTATTCAAGCTTTAATATTAGACTTTGATCCAACCTTAAGGTTTAAACTGGTTTTATCCCGATTTAGACAGGAATTTCAAGCTGCCAAAGGGTAAATCCCAATATGCAGGCTTGAAATGAATTCTCTGAGACCTGTAAAAGCTCAAAAGTTAAA
The DNA here is from genome assembly GCA_023105745.1 of Austropuccinia psidii. Lineage (NCBI taxonomy): Eukaryota > Fungi > Basidiomycota > Pucciniomycetes > Pucciniales > Sphaerophragmiaceae > Austropuccinia > Austropuccinia psidii. The sequence goes on from JALGQZ010000016.1 coordinate 12,133,789, forward strand.
AGCATCAAAACGTTATCAAAAGTTAAGGTTTAGTGTGTATTGCTATTTTACGTGGAAAAATAGCAATAACTTCAAAAATTCATTCAAAATCCAATTCTTGATGGATTTGCTTGAAAATTTCACAAAGCTTACAATTTAATATTATTTATATATAAATTCAATTTCAAGTATATTTTATAAACAGATTTCCTGGGTAATCATCCTGGAAATTCACTCTTTTAATTATACTCAAAGAAAATTATGATTTCTTTCAAAATTTACTCAAAAATTGAGTTAAAGAGATATCTGCTTGAAACTCTATTTTTAAGTTGTTCATGTGATGAACTTTAGTATAAATAAACTTATTTTATATTAAAATCTAAAATAATTAGCTTAAATGAGGATTAAAGTTACTTGGAGTTAAGAATAACACTGGTAATTTTAAATTGGAATTAAAAATAAGCTACCTTAAGTTAAGAACCTTATTTTTAAGCATTGTTTTTCAGTTTTGACCTGAACGCGCCCTCTATATCCATTATGAATCATGAACTCTTCTCTGTAGACATAAAAAGAGTCATTTCATCACTGTTTTTGTCCATCATCAATTATCAATCCAATAATATTAGACATTTACACAGGTAAAGTTTTATTATATATAAAATCTTATTATTATAAAAAAAATCCCAAGTATTTTATCATTTATAAATCTTAAATTAAAGAATTGAAATCATAGAAATTAGATGATTGTTGTAATTACCTATGATATATTTCATTTTATAAAATTATTGTCTTTAAAATATCTTTTAAAGTCCACAAATTCCTCTCAAAAACTCTTTAATCATATTTTTTTATTATAAAAAGGTTTTTTATCATTTTAAATATTGATTTTTGGCTTTTTTTTAATTTATAATCATTATTAAATAGAATAACTGTTTTTGGTTGACTTATTGTATTGAATAAATATTATAAGTAAGTTTTCTCTAAAATTCTATATTTTTTTATCTATTATTAGTTTTTTTATATAGAATATTTCTATAAGAATTATTTCTGCAAAGTGTGTGTTATATTTCTTTTATTAATGATATCTATATATTATTTATAAGTGGTTAAATATTTATATTTTTCACGTGTAATTGTCTCATTAAGAGCTTTACACTTCTTATTGTTATAATTGTCAGTGACTAGAACAATAATATAATAATTATAATTTATTATTATTATTTTATATAATAATAATTAAATTTATTTGTTTTATATAATTATTTTTAATAGTTATATTTAAATTTGTGGTTATAATATTTTATTATATTATATTTTTCTACTGAGGACAGTAATAGTACTCTTGATATTGTTACTATTATCAAGAGTTTCATAGACAAACCTTACATGAATTCAATTTCTAAAGCCCAATTTAATCAACCATAAAATTTGATTTCATGTACCTTAATTATGACAGAGGATGTAGTTTATTGCTCATATATCACATTATTTAAGCATTAAATTCTTGTTTTTATGTAATTTTAATACAATTCTTAGTACAAATTACTCAAAATTATTGGCTAGAGACTTCTCCTTCATAATTATCTCAATATTCATTGCCTTTATATGTGATAATTGTGGGTTGTTTTCATGCGCTTTATGACACTCATTATCATATTGGAAATTGGACTTCAAAAGAACCATATCATTCAAAATAAACTGAACATAATTCTAGAAAATACAGGGAAAAGAAATTCAAACTCTAACACTAATAAGAAAGTTCAAAATCTATGATGTTTTTATTTGACAAATTTAAAAAAATAATCTAATATAATGGTCATTAGGAGCCAGATGACTACAATGGAATTTAAAACTAGTTGGTTTGTAATAAAATAGCTAAATTCAAGGATTAGAATAGGAAATTTTATTCCAAAACTCATGAACTAATAAGCAATGTGAAAGGTGTATTTGAGTCATAAGATATTACTGGACATCTAGTCACACAAAAAATTCCCTGGTGGGATGGTTCAAGAAGGAAATTTGTATTTATAATATAAAAACTGACATTTACTTTATTTCGATCAAATTATAATTCAAAAATTTACTATTTATTAATATGATATATAGGAGTTAGTTCATCTCTGTGGAAAAAGTTATATTTTCAATTGGGAAATTCCTAATTCAAAACCTCTTTAATTTATACAATTCACCAAAAAACAGACAATTTATATGAAATCTATAATACCTATCCAATTATTAATTTCTTAAAATTATTTTTTACCTTAACCATTATTTTATTCTACTCAATTCCTTAATTGTATTACTGAATTTGTTTTCATTGATTTTTATCATTACCCTTATACTATATGGGATTCAGTTTGATTCTATTAGAATATTTGGAGAACATCTTTTTTGTCAAATTCCTGGAAAAGATTTAAATATTAAATTAATTATATCTCCAGAATACAAAATGAATCCAAATTACTTATATAATACAGAAGATTCCCATTTATTGCAAACAATTTCGTAAATTATTCTCTAGTAAAGTATTCCAAAGAATTCTGCTAGTAAAACATTTACGCCAAAAAGTTCCTGGTGCTACTTAATATAACTTATCAAGAAAATAACTAACAGCTTAGTAATCTGTTGGCCAATATCTATTGATTACTTTCCAATAATTATTTTGAAATAAATTTTGGGGATATAAATCATATAAGATAATAAAAATTCAGATTTTGGTTAACATTCCCTCTTTAATATGAGAAGACTGTGAATATGGGAGACAAGAAATGCAGAAAAAATATGCAAATCCTTCTATGTTTATGTCACTTTCTTGCCTGTGAAAAGTGGTCTTCAGATAAATAAATAAATAAAAAATCAGGTGTACATTTGATCATATAAAATTACCAAAGCCTCTTATCAATAAATGTGAGTCCATTACTTAGCCAAAAAAATAAATATGACCAAAATCTCAGGAAAATAATGTGTCTTCAAACCAAATTGTTAATGGAGATTTGAGGAATTTTTCAAAATTATATGTTATACATAAATATCTGACTCATTGTGTAGTTAAATACCTTTTTTTGTCAGATAATAATTCTTATTTAAGCTAATAGATGTTCCTTTGATTTAATTATACATAAGATATATGAGAAAAACTAAAATGTAGGAAGAAAATTCCAAAAAATTGAATTTTAAATTGACATGGAAGTAAGGTAGGAGAACAGTCAATGGGTAAAATTTGGGGCAAATGAGTATTTGGTGGATATATATTACATTGACAAAGCTTTATTGAAAAAGCTGATGTGCTTCATAGTTGCAGTACATAATGTAGCTATAAAATTTCAGTAATTCCACAGGTGAGAATCGGGTGACATAAAGTACTAATTATTCCAGTAAGTAGCAGTCTATGCACTGCATGTCCACAATTGCTTTTTGCAAAGGGCCCAGAAGATTTACCAGCTGTATTTGAAATTCAAGACTAACTTTAGAACTACACACTATATTTCACTTTTACCACTTTTTTAATGCAAGGTATACATGGGTAACTTTATCTTAATCTAACTTTAATAAACTTTAATTAGACTGAGAAGTATTAAAGCCCTTACCTTATTAAACTAAGGAGACTTTTTTAATATTTGTAGGCTAAAATGATGGATTTATGGAAAAATACCCTATTTTAAGGTATGCGCCTAGGTAAAGTTGGATGTAGAATCCAATGTTGAACTGAAACTGATCTATTTATTAATTCAGTAAAAATTTATTCAAATATTTTTTATATTAAAATAAATTTTTAACTAATAACCTTCCATTTTGAATAAAATAACTTATTGTGAGAAATTTTTGTGAGTTCTTTGGTAATTTAAAATATTCCCAAAGTTTCACTCTTTCCACCATTATTTTAAATAAAATAATTCCTCACCCATATAAAAACATCCTTAAAATGTTATCAGAAATGTTCTTATGTGGCTAAGCTGTCTTCAGCACTAGTTTATCCATAGGGTAGTTAATAAGGCTATAATATCAATTATTGTATTAGTTCTTAAAATATATAAGCTTATAATTTATGAATCTGGGTTTTTGAATAAACTTATAATTACTATTTAAAAATATCAAATCCCTTATTAATATCAAGAATTAGTTTTTTTCAATCATAAATAATTGTGTTATATATTAAATAAACAAAATTCATCCTTATAAGCCTAAAAACTCAATTAACTAAGCTTTAAAGTTGCATTTATGAATTAAATTAATATGTTATAAAAGTGAAATAGATCAATATAAGGGTCTCAAATATTGAAAATAAATTTTGTAAATCAGAAACAATGCAGTTTAATAAATACCATAATCCAATATTTTATTCAAATAAACAAATTTGAATTAGAAAATTCAATAATTAATCAATATGAAATAAACTTTAATTTTTTAATAGAAAATAAATTAGAAATAAATTAGAATCAAAAAAAAAGAGTTTCTATTTATTTCAATTTCACCTTCCTTAGAGTAAAAAAAGAAAATCAACATTTTTATATAAGAAGTTTCTTTATTAAATTTATAAAGAAATATATGAAATTCAGAAAAATTTTCTAAAAGAAATATTCAATTACAAGAAAATATTAAAATTTAAAATAATAAATTATTTAAAGAAGCTTTTTATTATACAATAAGGAATAAGGATCTCAGTGGTAGAGATTAATCAATTGATAATAAAGTATAATTCGATCAAATGGGTGGAAATATTAAATTGAGATAGGATAAATTAAGTCTTTAAAAAAACCCTCATATTGTATAAAACCTTGATTTTAATCATTCCTTTCATAATAAAATTAATGATAATCCAATAATTTGATCATTAAAATTTCTTTGATTTAATTTTTTTCATTTTCATTTTATTATATAGTATTTAATCCCCATTTTTAAAATACATTGAAAACTTGAGTTGTTGTTATTCAATAAAAAACTATTGATTCTTTTATTTTATATTTCTATTCTAAATCAAAATAAAATAAAATTGTATTTTGATAAATATATATATATAAAATCATCAGGTTATGAAAAAAAATTTCAAAAATAATTATGATACAAGCTATTTTAGTGAGCTACACCATTTAGTTTCATACCCCAAAAAATCTTCAATTAAGCTAAGAAATGGTTTATTATTTTTTATTCAAACTATTCAGTTGTTTCATCTCATTTATATTACTTCAAAATCTTTATGTTTCCAAATTTTTGGTGAGATTTTATTTCTTGATCAAGTCAATCATTTATATTGGGCCCTATTTAATTCTCCACATTAATATCCTGGAAGATCACACATGCTTGAACTTTTTATCCCTTAAAAAGTTTGGTTGCTTTAACATTTAAAAAATCTTTTGAAGATACTGAGAGGGATATTAGAAGTAATTCTGATATTTAAACTCAAAACTGGAAAACATACTATTTGTTTTTCATCCTTTGAATTTGATTTTTTTTAGAATTTCAGAAATTTTTCCTGAAAGATAAAAACCCTATGATAAAATTTGATCAATTTATTTTTAATTCAAATGGTGGGTATTTTACATTAATAATTTGATTGAAAAGTGGTTATTTGTCCAAAACATTTAGGTTTTTCTGTGATACTGGAATGAAAAAACTAAATTTTGTTGGAAAAAAACATAAAAGTATTGTCGAATACTAGAAATAATATTAGAAAATTATTTAAACATTATAAGTATAATTAAAATCTTACCTTCTCTTCACCTTTACATTGTTTTACCTATGCACATTCCAAGAAAATTCTGTTTTCACCAATTTCCAGAAACTTTTGAATATAAATCAATGTTGGATATAAAATATAAGTAGCATCATACAGCTTAAAAATGGCCTTGAAGGATTTTCTTTAAGAATTGAAGTAATTTTGTTTTAGCTATTTGTAGGTATTCATATACTTGATCTGCTTTGATCTCATACTATAGTTGGTACATTGATGAAGTATTTCCAAACTCAATTTTCTTGCAGAATTTCTCTTTTTTTGTGAATGAAGGATATTTTCCTTTAATAAAAGAAGAAAATTTGAGGAAAAATGTTATATTAATTTGAAAATATTATTGAAAGGTCTTCTCATTAAATAATCTATTTAACTCAGAGGGAATTTTCTATTTGATCAGTTTTGGATTCTTCTATATTCACCTGTTTTACTTCATTAATTAATTGAAAAAGAGTGTTGTTGGTCTTGATATCACCCTCATTAAGCTTAGTAAATTCATATTTTCCAAAAAAAAATTAGATAGGAAATGTATGAAAAATAAAGTGTTGGATAATTTTGAACAAAAATAAAATTCGAGATATGTGAAATCTGATTTTACACCCCCAGATACTAACTCTGCTAATTTCTCAGGAAATTGAGGTGGTATTTCAAAGAAGTGGGGGTAACCAAGGGATAATTTACCTCCTTGCCTTTAATTCCACTCATGCAGACGCCCTAAAAAATAGGGGGTTTCATTCCTGAACTGACTCACCACTAGTCATGTGTATGATTGGAGTTTCTTTTCAGATGTTACTAGCAGAAAAATTATATTTCAAATCAGATTATGGCTCTTCAAGTTAGCCAGAGCCCTCTTGGACTAATCTGTCCTGAAGCAGGGACACAGTTTCTTATAGTTTTCAGACTATTTCTATTGAGATACAGTCATTGTTTGAGTCTGGAACCCCAAAGGGAAAATAAATTTGGATTTCTTAAGATTTCTCCTAATTCAAAATCAGACATGGAATTAATCAAACTAATTTCAAAACAAAAAAAACAACAGAAAATACGTCAAGGAATGAAGACCCCTAATATGAATATATAGTACAGGCCTATCACCCATGGGAATTTGCCACCAATTTTTTTTAAATTGTACCCTTCCCAGCTTGAAGATAGGGATCTTTTCATAGTGGTATTTATCACATACAAATCTCCATAAAAGAATATGGGGAGTATACAGAGCTGAAACCTGTGTTACAATAATGGGAGAGAACCTCCCCAATTGGTGTTCACGGAAATTCTAACCTGACCCAATTTAAGGCCAATTGGCCTCTGGTGGGGTGAAATGGCTTTTGGGCCAAAACCACTTTTCCTGTCCATACTCTTCTCCATTGGCCTTCTTGGCCAATTCCTCACCTCATCAACCCCAAGGCCAATTCCACTGATTTGGGCCTGGAGGTCTCTTTACCTTCCAAAGGGAACCTGGGGTTTTTGGGTCATTTAGGACACCTACGGCCTCTAAAGCCTGAAATCCACACTCTGTGGGCTGTGGGACCCTTTTGGCCTAAGTCCAAGGGGGCACCTCAGTAGCCCCCAATCCCAGGTGGGTCCAAAACCACATTTTGGACCACCTGGAACCCATATGAACATAAATGGCCATGGAACTTCAAGATGAAAGTAACTGCTTCTGGAAACCACTTTACTTCCAGAAGGGTTTCCCCTCAAGACAAGGGAAAATCTTCCCCCCAATCATGGACCCTGAGCTGCAGGAACCAGGAATGGGGCATATATGGTATTATATACCATTATGTACCATTTTTCCTCAGAAATCCAATTGTGAAGCTTTAAAGACTTCATTTCCTCATTTCATATCACGTCACCAGTTGATCATTCCATTTGGAAGGAAGACTCAAGTTGCTCAAGCTTGAAATCAATGGTGGTATTCACAAGACTGTTCAAGGACCCCAATCACCTGTACCTTTAGGTGTTAGCCTTTTTATTTAAACAGTATTTCCCCAACAAAATACTGTCCCAGGATTCTTTAAGGGAAGTTTCAAGAGGTTGTTAATTATCAAATCTGTTTTCAAGGCATCAAGAGCTCCAACACTCTTTGGACAACTCAATTGTCCCATACAGATGTATTCAGGCAATCTGTATGGAATTGAAATTTTTGGGTGAATTTATATTCCACTGTAGGAATTCAAGGAAAACAGTTTGACTCTCAATATGGCCAGATTTGTATAGACCAAAAACAGTCAATAAAGCTGGATGATCAACCATCCAGGATCAGTATTTCAACTTTTCACATATACTGGCCACCTTTCCATCCCTGGGGATTTTCCTCAGTTAATTAATATTTTGAATTTATTATTTAATATTTTTTAGTCTTTAAAGTAAATACTGATACCTATAAGTCAGCCATTTGCATCTTTTCCTAGCCTTTAAGTGGATATTGGTGGCCATATACTTTACTGATTGCATTTTTCTTTCTGGAAGTTTGAAATAGTGAATTGAGGATTTATTTGGTTGGCTCTTTGGCTTTTGGCTTCTTTTATTATCCTTGGCCTTTGGCTTTTTTTTATATTTGGCATATTTGTACTTTTGCTTATTCTTCCTTAAAGAAACATAATATTTCATTCATTTCTTCATGCCTTTGGAGCCCTCCAAGTGAGTCCTTGATTCCTGAGTGCCAGGACACTCTAGTTTTATCCAAGAGCACCTATGAAATTATATTAATCAACTAATAATTGATTCTTTCATGTTTTATTCTCAAAATAATTCATACATCAATTATGACACTTTTATGATCTTGATGACTTTTTCTTCAAATATCACAATTTTAACTCACTTTTTTATTCTAGAAAATTGATTGCCTGTTTATAAATTTCCTCAATATTTATCAACATTCTCCTTTCTCTTAAAACTGTGTGGCTGACCATTTCTTTTATTCATCTTTATTTCACTCAATTTCACTTCAGGTTACAGGTTAATTTTAATTTTCAAATTTATTTCATACAAAAATCTTCATTCATAAATATTCTCTGAGAATTTTTATTCACAGCAAGATTTTGATTTTGATTTGACATAATATTGATTTTGACTTCACGAATTCAACTGACCTGAAGAATTTATTGGCATTGATTTGTTTTATTGAGTGACTTTTTCAAGAGTTCATTTTGATTTGATTGTTGATTTATTTACCTCAATGATTCATTGATTTGATTGATTTTCTTCAAGAATTATTGATCGGATTCCTCAAGACTTCACTGACTGATTGATTGCCCTGGAGGGACTCTTTATTTTCGATTTTTACTCAAGATATTGGTTTTGAATTGACTTAAAGCATTAATTTTGACTTGTCTCAAGTTTTCATAATTCAGATTTTTATTTTTTATTCATATTTTATTTCATTTTATTCTGAAAATCATGCTGGTCTAACACTCACCTCCTGCAATACAGACAAGATCTCAGGCCAGAGCTCAAGCTGTTCCCACTCAAGCTCCAAGAGCACCTCTTGACTGCACCCCAGAAATTCCTCAGCTGAGGGCCAACTTAGAAAGAGGACCAAATATGGAAGGAGTAGCACCATCCAGGAAGAAAGGAAGAGGGCCAAGAAGATTGAGTTCATTTTCAGGAGTAGTTAGCGCTTTTCCAGGAATTTCAAGGACCACCCTCAAAGGTCCTGGTGAAGATGATGCAGAGGAGGAGGAGAATTCTGTGGAAGAGGAAGCATCTAATGTTACTAAAGCTTTTACAGCTCCAGTGGGGGAATATGAAGGTAATGGGGAGAAAACGCTAACCCAGTCTAATCAGCCTTTCTCTCATCAGTCTGAACCATCTTTATTGGCCATCATGCAACAAATGACCCAAATTATGGCCAATATTCAAACATATTCATCTTTTGAAGCTTCAAGAATCCATCTATGAAGGCACCAGGCAGCTTTGATGGTACCAAATGCTTCAAAGTCAGAAGTTTTATTCAGTCCTGGAAGCTTATATTCCATATTGATCGGGCAAATTTGTCTGAAGACAGGAAGAAAGCTGTTTATGCCACTTCATTTCTCATTGGTAGGGCTGAAAAATGAATTGAGACTTATCTTTCCAACCTCAATAATCAAGAACAAAGCTACCTCCTCAATAACTGGGCCTTATTTGAATCCCAACTTCTTACTTCATTTTGGGATAAAAGTGAAGTTAGAAAATCTGAAGCAGGGTTGGATAGCCTAAGAATGAAGGAGGGAGGTCATGTTTCTCTATACATTGATCATTTCAGAAGTTTGGTGTCAGGAATTGGGGATTGGGGTGAAGGGGCTCTTATTCATCATTTCAGGAAGGCATTGGCCTCCAGGATCCTGGCTCAATTGGCCTCCCATCCTTCAAGCATTGATTCTCTTCAAGAATTAATGGATTTTACCCTAGAGCTTGATACCAGGTACCACAAGAGACAGAAGGATAAGAATAATTCTCAAGAAAAGCAGAATGAAGCCTCAAAGTAAAGTTCCTCTCATAATCAAAGTCCTTCAAGCTCAAGTCATAAGAAGAAGAATTTCAGGTTTCAGAAATGGTACAAGCCCCATTCTTCCCTCTTGAATAGGGACCACAAGCTGATGGGATCTGAAAAGGAAAAAAGAATCAAGGAGGAATTGTGTGCCTATTGTGGTGGGAAGCATAGTCTTGAGGCTTTTATTGAAAGGCCTCAAAACCAGCTTTCCCAGCCAGAGAAAAGCCTGAGAAAAGATAATGTTGTGTTCAATGGCTTTCACTATTTTCACCCAGAGAACAATTGTGCATTCTGAATACTGGTGTCAAGAATTCTCTCAAGTTTTTTTGTTTTTTCTTCTCTCTCTGATGTGTTGTACAGTATTATCATTGATTCTGGTGCTACAAACTCATTTATTGAAAAGAAGTTTGTTCACAAGTATTCTTTGACCATGTCAGAACTCCCAGAGAAGATTCCTCTTATCCTTTTGGAACACTCAGAGTCCCCTTACTTATTTGTGACTAACCATACTAAATATATTGTTGGGCTCCCTTCCTTCCCAAGTTTTAAATGGAAAATTGTAGTCATTGATACTCCCAAGGGAGAATAACCCATATTTGGATTTGAATTTCTTAATAATTTCAATCCATATAGTGATTGGAGGCAAGGGCTGATCGCCTTTAATCCTGATCAGAAGGACTATCATGATACTTCTCATTCTTCCAGTAATTACTCTTCTTCCACCAATGAATGTGCAGCTCTTGGTGGCGATTTTCAAACACCATCATTTCTGACTTCTGTCCATATTCCTTACCTTGATTCCCATCCGTCAGTACTATCCTCTAGAGATGAATTCTTCAAAGAGATAAAATATGTTGAAAAAGATAATTCTATATATTAACTTCATCTCTTCCATGGGAATGTGAACCTTCCTCCTTCATCTTATCACAAATCCCTTGAGGAGTTGTGGAATGAAGAGGAAGAGCCAGAAAAAATTGAAACTGTGATGAAGGTTGCTCCTTCTGTGTATCACAACTATTTTGATTTATTTTCCAAGGTGAAAGCAGAAAAACGTCCTCCTCACTGTACCTGTGATCATCATATTGAACTGGAGGGGTTTCTACCTCCAGTTGGGATCATCTACTCTTTGTAAAATCAAGAGTCAGAGACACTCAGGGCCTCAATTTGACAGAATGTAGAGAAGGGTTTCATTCAGCCAAGCTCCTCTCAAACAGGAGAACCTTTCGTCTTTGTCAAAAAGAAAGATGGTGGCCTTTATTTGTGTGTTGATTACCACAAACTCAATTCTATTACTAGGAAGAATAATATCCTGTTCCTCCTATGGATCAGCTTCTCACTGTTTTCAGTGGCTCCTCTATTTTCTCCAACACTGATTTGCGTGGTGCATATAGCCTTCTAATAATCAAGGAGGGTGATGAAATCTTGACAACTTTTAGAGCCAAATATGGCAGTTATGAGTACTTGGTTCTGCCATTTGGGCTCATCAATGCTCCTGCATCTTTTAAGAATCTTGTCAATGATTTTTTCTCTGATCTCTTAGATGTTAATTTTGTGGTTTATCTGGAAAATATTATGGTATTCTCCAAGTCTGAGGAAGAACATGTTACTCATGTGTCCACTGTTATTTCCAGACTCAGGTCTAATAACCCTTTTGAAGAGGCATCCAAGTGCCTTTTTCATTCTTCAAGTGTTGAATACCTAGTCTATGATGTTTATTATGAAGGCCTCAAGATGGACCAATCAAAGTTCCAGAAAGTTCTTAACTGGACTCCTCTGAGAAACATCAAGGTTCTTTAATTATTCCTTGGCTTTGCCAACTTCTACCGCCAGTTCATAAAGAAGATTCAAAGACAATCAGTTCACTTACCAAATTCCTCAAGAAAGATTCAGTTTTCCCCCTCAATGAGGAAGCTCTTAGCCATTTTCACAAACTCAAAGAGGCTTTCACCACCACTCTAATTCTTCTCTACCAGCCATTGTAGAGAATGATGCATCAGATTATGCTTTCCATGCTGTACTTAGTGAGGCTTCTGACTCAGGAAAACATCCCATTGAATTTTATAGCAGCAAGCTTATTCCAGAAGGGCTGTCACAGAAGCTCTTGGTAAAAACAAGAGTGGCCTGGCACTCAAGAATCAAGAACTCACTTGGAGGGGTTCAAAAGAATAAATAAATAAAGAAGAACATATTTCTTTGAGGGAAACTGAGAGCAGTAAAAGATATGCAAAAATAAGAATGTAGCCAAAGGCAAAAGGATAATAAGAGAAAAGTCAAAGACCAAAGAGCCAACCAAATGAATCCTAAATTCACTGTTTCAAACTGCCAGAAAGAGCAATGGAATTAGCAAAGGATATGACCACCAATATCCACTGAAAGGCAAAGAAAACGGTAAAAATGACTGACTTATGATTATAAGTATTTACTTTAATAATGAAAAAGAAATAAAAATAAATCCAATTTATTAATTAACTGGGGAAAAAGTACCCAGGTGTGAAAAGGTGGCCAGTATATGTGAGAAGCTGAAAGACTGATCTTGGAAGGGGAGTAATCCAGCTGTATTGACTGAATTGGGTCAATAAAGATCTGGACATCATGAAATTTGAACTATGTTCCTTGAATTACAACAGTTAAATATGAATTGGCCAAAAGGGTCAATGCCCTACAGGTTGCCTGAATACATCCTGTATGTACCAGTAGAATTTTCCAAGGACTTCTGAAGTTCTTGATGCCTTGGAAACTGTCTTGATTCTCAAAAAACTCTTGAAATAAACCCTTGAAGAATCCTGGGGTTAAATACCAACACCTGGAAATCCAAGGAGTTGGGGTGCTTGAATGACCTTCTGGTCACCACCATAAATTGTAAGACTGAGGGTCTTGAGTCTACCTTTGAAATGGTTGATGGATTTGAGGACTTGATTGGGAATGGAAAAATTAATTCCTGAAGCCATCACCATTGGATTTCTGAGGAAAAATGGTGCATAAAGGTATACAATGCATTATATGCACCACACTTGGTTCCCGCAGGCTTGGATCCATTGAGTTGGGCCAGGGGGTTCCCTGATCTTAAGGGGAAAACCTCATATTCAAGGTGGCTGGGGGCCTCTGGTGCTTGCCAGAGGCCATGGTTGGAATCTTGAGTGGAATGGTTACATATGGCCAATTTGAGGTTCTTTGGGGGTTTGGCCAAACATAGGCTCAGGTGGACCCACTGGTCTTCCCCCTTGGCCCCTTTTGGCCTCATTGGAATTGGGCTAAAAGGGGCCTAATTGGTCCCATGGCCCACAGGCTGTAGAGGCTGTAGGGCGGTCAAATCTGCCATTTAGGCCCCAAAGCCCCCTAATAAAAGGGGTGGGCCAAAAGCCCTGGAAGGCTAAATGACCCTCCAGGCCCAGATTGAAGGTATTGGCCTGGGGGCCATGAAAAGTGGATATGGCCAAAATGCAATTCCACACCATAAGGTTTCAAATGGCATAAGATTGAGAATATGGCCAAATTGGCCATATATTGGTGGAGGCTTGCATTGGAATAAACACAAATTGAGAGGGGTATTTTTCAGGGTTGTGACAGTACCCCCCAGACCTTGAATGGTGAGCTCCTGAGCAGCAAGACAAGATAGAAGCATGTTGAGGCTGTTGAGACATATTTGACATAGGTATTCCAGAGGTGTTGACTTTTGACAAAGATTTAGAAGTGGTACTTGGTTTGCATATGACATGAGGATTATTTGTTCTACTTTTGAGATTTGGCTTTGGGATTCGAAGATTTGCAGTGATGTAAAGGGTTTGGCATTAATTTTATCAAGAAAGAAATTTTGAAAGAGTTTAATAGAAGAAAAATAAAGAAAGAAAAGGAAAAAGACAAAGAAAAAAAGAAATAAAAAGAATTTTGAGGAGGTTCTAATATTAATCACAGATGTTGGTAATTAATTTTTGAAATTGGCCAAGGACCTGGAAAAATGATATTTGATGCCAGGCGCTCACAGAGTGTCCAAGGTAATTTTTTGACAAATCATAGACCCCTCAGGGAAGTGCACACCAGGAGAGGAACTTACATTTGGTAGTTACCACTCTGGCCAGTGACATAAATTGGAAAGAATTTGCGGAATGAGTGTATTGAAAGGATAATTACTTGGAAAAGGAATTAAGAAAGGATGGTCCATTGCCCAAGTGAAAATGGCCATAAATTTGGAATTGGTTCTGAAAGCCAGGCCAAAGATCTGTGTCCAAAAATTGCAGAGTGCTCACAGAGTGGCCAAGCTGATGCTTACAACAAAAAGACTAGAATACCCCTAAAGGTGCATACCAGGAGTGGGACTTACTTTTGGTAATTCCTCTCCCCACCAAGCACTATAAAGAAAAAGCTTTTGAAGAATTGGGTCCTGGCTTGTCAGGATATAAAGATTTAAAATACTTGACAATTTCAGGAAAATTCTTGAGCTTTTCAGTTGGTTCCCAAGTGGATCTTTCTGAGTCTTGACTCAAGCATTTCAATTCCACCAAATAACATAATTTTCCTCTATTGAGCTTTGAGTACAGTATTTTAGATACTTCCCATTCCTTTCCTTCTTCAATAATGATTGGAGAGGGAGGCTTTTGATGCTAATTTTGGATTGTTGATGTCTTGACTGGTTCTAAAAGAGAAATATGGAAGACAGGGTGGATGGAATTCCATTGAGATGGTAAGCATGAGTGCTTACTTTCTTCAATATTGGGAAGGACCCAGCCATCCTTCAGACAGTTTCTTGGTGGGTCTAGCTGATTTTATATTCTTGGAAGAAAGCCATACCATGTCACCAGGATTGAAAACAGGTGTACTTGCTCTACTTTGATCTGCTTACCTCTTAAGCCTGTTTATGGCAACTTCAAGTTCTCTCTTGACATCTTGTTGTAATGATTGGGTTTTCAGTTATAGATTTCCAGCAGGGCTTTCTTCAGTGATGTGAATGGATTCAAATTGAGGATCTCTTCCATAAACAGTGAAAAAAGTGATTGTTTTGTTGAAGAGCAGTCAGAGTTATTGTAGTAAAATTCAGCCAGAGGGAGCCAGGTGTGCCAATCATCTTGATGATAACTAACATAAATCCAAAGGTACTGTTCTAGTATCCAATTTACCCTCTCTTTCTGTCCCTTAGTTTCAGGATGGTAAGAAGTTGACAGATATATTGAGATCTTGAGCTACTGACATAAATTGATCCAAAAAGAATAAACAAAAAGAAAACCTCTAGCACTAAGAATGCTTGAAGGAAGGCCATGCTTTAAAAAAATATTCTTGATTATTAGATTGGCCAAATCCAATGAGTTAATTGAAGACATTGTTGGAAGAAATACTTTTGTTTTTGAGAACCTCTCCACTATGACCAGAATTGAATCAAAAGAGTTGGAAAGTGGCACTTAAGTGATAAAGTCCATTGAAAGGAAAATCCAATGACAATTTGGAGTTGGCAGAGGTTTGAAGAGTCCAAACTTCTTTTGATGAATATTCTTGCTTCTTGAACACTGTTGACAGGATGAAACATAATACTTAATGAATTGAGTCTTGCTGGACCAATGGAAATACCGCTCAACAAGCTTGAGAGTCTTCCCTTGGCCAGGATGGCCAGCTAGAGGAGAGTCATGGCAATTTCGAAGTATACTGAGCTTAATTGTGGGGTTATTTGGGACCAACACTTGATCTTTGAAGAGAAGAAGGTTTGAAGAAGGATGAAGAGAATAATTTTCAACCAATTCACCTTTTCCCAAATCTTGCAGGGTACCTCTATACTGAGGATCTTTCCATAGAGCCTTCTTAATTGATTCAATCAAATTTGAAAAGGTTTCCACCTTGAATGCAAAAAATATTGATGGTTGAACTTCATCTTGCTAAATGAGTTGTTGAAAATTCATTGGATTCTTGCTGATGAAATCCTCCCCCCTCTCCAGATAAACGTCATCCCAACCTGATAAAGCATCTGGAAGAGTAGCTTGGCAGCCAGGGTGGTAAGTGATTAAAAAGTGAAATTCAGAAAATAATTAAGTCCAGTGGGCTTGACATCCAGTAAGTAACTTGGAGTTCATTAAGTATTTCAGAGAAGAGTGATTGGTTAGAACTTCAAAAGGGGACAAGAAAGAAGGAAGAAAAGCCCTCCAGCACTTGAGAGCCCAGACTATGCTAAGGAGTTCCTTTTCATGAATCTTATAATTGAGCTTTTCTGGAATAAGCTTGCAACTATCAAATTCAATGGGATATTTACCTGAGTCAGAAACCTGACTCAGTACAGCACCCAAGGCATAATTGGATGCATTGGTCTCTACAATAGTGGGTAGAGAAGGATTTGAGCTGTGGTGAAGGCCTCTTTGAGTTGGTCAAGCTGTCTAAGAGCTTCCCCGTTGAGTGTAAAACAGTAATCTTTCTTGAGAAAATTGGTGAGTGAACTAATTTTCTTGGAATAATTCTTGATGAAACAGCGGTGAAAATTGGCAAAGCCAAGGAAATATTGAAGATCCTTGAGGTTTTTTGGAGGTTCCTATTGAGAATTTGCTGTACTTTTGCTTGGTCCATCTTGCAGCCTTCAGAAGAATCAATATAACTCAAATACTCTTCACTAAAAACATGAAATAGGTACTTGAAGGCCTTAGCAAAGAGGTTATTGGCTCTGAGTCTGGAAAGAACAGTGGACACATGAGTGACATGTTCTTCCTCAGATTTGTAAAAAGGCCATTATGTCATCCAAAGAAACCAAAACATAAACATTAAGAAGATCATAAAAAATATCATTGACAAGATTTTGAAAAGAGGCAGGAGCATTGGTGATCCCAAATTGCATAACCAAGTACTCATAACTGCCATATTTAGTTCTAAATTCTGTCAAATGCTCATCACCATCCTTTATTCTAAGAAGGTTATATGCACCATGAAAATTAATCGTGGAGAAGATAGAAGAACCATTGAAAACAGTGGGGAACAGGATATTTGTTCTTCCTAGTCACATCATTGAGTTTGCAGTAATCAACACAAAAAAGGAGGCCACCATCTTTCTCTTCGACAAAGAGGACAGGTGCTCCTGCTGAATAGGAGCTTGGCCATATGAAAACTTTCTCTACTTTTTCTCAAATGTAGGCCCTGGGTGTATCTGAATATTGATTTGACAAAGAGTAGATGATCCCAACTGGAGGTAGAAACCCCTCCAGTTCAATATTTTGATCACAGGTACAGTGAGGAGGACGTTTTTCTGCTTTCAACTTGGAAAATACATCACAATAGTGATGATAAGAAGGAGGAGAAACCTGCATCACAGTCTCAATTTCTTCTGGCTCTTCCTCTTCATTCCACAGCTCCTCAAGGGAGTCATGATAATATGAAGGAGGAAGGTCCACATTCCCATGGAAGAGATGAAGTGAAGATACAGAATTATCTTCAACATCTTTAGTCTCCTTGAAGACTTCATCTATAGAGGATAGTAATTACTGATAGGAATTTAAAGAAGGAATATGGACAGAAGATGGAAATGATGGTGTTCTAGAATCACCAACCAGAGCTGCACATGATTTTTCAGAAGAAAATTCATTACTGAAAGATTTAGAAAGATCATAATAGTCCTTATGATCAGAATTAAAGGTTATCAGCCCTTGCCTCCAATTAATATATGAATCAAAATTATTCAGAAAGTAAAAGCCAAATATGAAGTCTTCTCCCTTGGGAGTATCAATGACTAAAAAGTCTCATTCAAAGATTGGAAAGGATGGAAGCTCAACCAGATATTGAGTATGGTGAGTCACAAATAGAGAAGGGGACTCAGAATAGTCCAAGATAAAAAGCAGAATCTTCTCTAGAAGTCCTTAAATGTTCAAAGAATACTTGTGAAAAACTGCTTTGCAATAAATGAGTTTGTAGCACCAGAATCAATGAGAATACTGCAAAACACATCAGAGAGAGAAGAAAAGACAAAAAATTTAGGAGAATTTTTGACA
This sequence comes from Austropuccinia psidii, assembly GCA_023105745.1. Taxonomy (NCBI): domain Eukaryota; kingdom Fungi; phylum Basidiomycota; class Pucciniomycetes; order Pucciniales; family Sphaerophragmiaceae; genus Austropuccinia; species Austropuccinia psidii. The sequence goes on from JALGQZ010000016.1 coordinate 12,151,916, forward strand.
CCATTATTCAGAATTCACAATTGTGCTCTGGATGGAAAACATTGAAGACCATTGAACACAACATGATCTTCACTTAGGCTTTTCCCTGGCTGGGAAATTTGCCTGATGGTTGGGCAAGCTTTTTTTGAGGTATTTTGAAACAAGACTCATGAATATTCTTCCCACCATAATGGGCACATAAGACCTCCTTGATTCTTCTTTCTTTTTCAGAAACCATCAAATTAAATTCCTTCCTCAGCAAAGAATAATGGGGGTTTTCCCTCTTCTGAAAATTCTTCTTCTTCTTTTGATTTGAGCTTGAAGAATTTTGAGGATGAGAAGAGTTTGACTTTGAGGCTTCAGGCTTCTTCTCTTGATGATGACTCTTCTCCTTTTGCCTCTCATGGTACCTGGTATCAAACTCCAGGGTAATTTTCATTAAGGCTTGAAGAGAATCAATTCTTGAAGGATGGGAGGTAAATTGATCCAGAATTCTGGATGAAAATCCCTTCCTGAAATGATGGATAAGAGCTCTTTTACCCCAATCTCCAATCCCAGATCCCAAACTTCTGAGATCAGCAATGTATAACAAAAAATGCCCACCTTCTTTCATTCTTAAGGAATGCAACTCTTCTTAGGCTGTTCTAACTTCATTTGGGTCCCCAAACAAAGTAACCAGTTGAGATTCATAAAAGGTCCATGAATTGAGAAGGTAGTATGGATATTGATTAGTGATATTGGAAAGATAAGGCTCAATCCATTTTTCAGCCCTGCCAATGAGAAATGGAGTGGCATAAAAAACTTTCTTCCTGTCTTGAGAGAAGTTTTTAGGATTATTATGAAATAAGAGCTGGAAGGACTGGATGAAACTTCTGACTTTGAAGGGTTGAGTCCCATCAAAGCATTCTGGTGTCTTCATAGATGGAGTCTTGAAGGCTGGTGGTATTTATGCTTCAGAAGATGAAGCCGCTTGAAGGTTGGCAATAATCTGAGTCATTTGCTGCATGATGGCCAATAAGGATGGTTTAGACTGATGAGAGGAAGGCTTATTATACTGGGCTATAGTTGGCCCTCCAGTACCTTGGGATGCTCCCACAGGAGCAGGAACACCTTCAGTACCATCAGACTCTTCCTCATCCACAGAATTCTCCTCCTTCTCTTCACCATCTTCACCAGGACCTTTGAAAGTGGTCCTTGAGAGTCCTGGAAAGCTGCCAACTACTCCTGAAAAAGAACTTGATATTCTTGGACATCTTCCTTGCTTCCAAATTTGGTCCTCTGTCTAAGTGGGCCCTCAGTTGAGGAACTGCTGGAGTGCCATCAAGGGGAGCTCTTGGAGTTGAAGTGAGAACAGCTTGAGCTCCGGCCTGAGATCTTGGCTGTCTTGCAGGAGGTGAGTGTTGAATAGGAATTATTTTCAGGATAAAAATGAAATATATTGAATAAAAATCAAAGTTTGAAGGTGAAAACTGGAGGCAATTCAAAAGGAAAGCTTTAAGTCAAATCAAAATCAATATCTTGAAGTAAAACCAATGAATCAAATGAAATATTCAGGTACATCAATCAATCAAATATCAAATGAAAACTTGAAGTCAATTAATCAATATGTCAATCACTAAAAATCAAAATCTTGCAGAAAATCAATCAATCAAATAAATTCTTGAGGAAAAATCAATTTATGTCAAAAATCTTTATGTGAAAAATCATCATGATCAATAAAATCTTCAGGTCAATCAATTTTCTTGAAGTCAATATCAATTTTATGTCAAATAAATCAATCAAATAAAATCAAATCAAGTGAGTTCTGTATTAAAAATCAAACTTATTCAAGCATTAATCAAAGTGAATCTTGATGTGAAGAATGTGGCTGAATGAATTTTGATGACCAATTTGAAAATAAAATAGAAATAAAATGAAAACTGAATTATAAATTGAATTGATTACTTGAATAATGATTCAAAAGAGAAACAAAAAAATGGGTCAGATTTCAATTTTCAAAAATGAAAAATGAATGAGAGAAATTTGGGAGGTGACAATAAGTCATAAAGTTTATGAGCATTAAAGAGTCATAATTTTGATGAAATGAGTGAAGAAAATGATAACAAATGAATGAACAGAATGAAAAGAAATTATGAGTTAGTTAAGTTAATGTCACAATGGCTCTTGGGAAAAACAAGAGTGGCCTGGCACTCAGGAATTAAAAACCCACTTGGAGGGCTTCAAATGAATCAAGAAATAAAGAAGAATATATTTCTTTAAGAGAAAATGGGAACAGTACAAGATTTTTCAAGAGAAAAATTAAGCCAAATGCCAAATGATAATAAGAGAAACTCCAAAGGCCAAAAATCCAGCCAAATTAATCCTCAATTCACTGTTTTGACCTGCAAGAAAGAACAATGGAATTAGCAAAGGATATGACCACCAATATCCACTGACAGGCAAAGAAAAAAGGTGCAAATGACTGATTTAATATTCTCAGTATTTGCTTTAATAATGAAAACTAAAATAAGAAATAAAAATAAATCCAATATATTAATTAACTGGGGAAAAAGTCTCCAGGGGTGAAAAGGTGGTGTGAGCCTGTGAGGTATGTGTGACATACCCATAAAGCCACAAATAACATTATACAAAGTTGATTTAGTCTTAAGCAGACTTATCAACTGAATTTAGAATAATAAATGACAAAAAATAAGTATACCTTTTTTTGGATGAACAAAGTTATAATTATTATGTCATTTTTGGATTCTACTCAAAAAATAACCTAGGGTAGACCCATAGGTTTTATACCCAAAAATGAATATTTCTTAGCTTATTAGAAGATCTAAGAATCTCACAGTAAAATTGCAAATTTCCTAACATTTTTTTAAAATTGTTAAATTTAAGCTTATTTAAGGTTAAATTTAAAGTTGCATAAGCTTATGCAAACATACCCAAATTTTAGTTAAAATTAAGGTGTTGTGTATATTTACTGAATTGGCTAAGGATTTGCCATACAGAATGTAAATCCTGCATGAGCTCAATTTAAAGCTCTTTAAGGCCATAGTATGGCTTTAAATAAATAAAAGGGCAAAATCCACACAAAAAGGTGGGACAAAGGAAAAAGACCAAACAGAGCTGGGGTACCCAACTTTTTGGATCTGCAAGGATTCAATTAGGATTTTCCACCTGTATTGGGGGATTTTAAACCTTATTTAAGCTTTAAGAGTAGACTTTGGTCCAACATTAAGGTTTCAACTGGTTTTACCCCAAGTTGGACAGGAACTTCAAGCTGCCAAAGGGTAAATCCCAATATGCAAGCTTGAAATCAAGGTTTTAAGAACTGTCAAAGCTATTTCAAAGTTACAGTCATTGAAAACTTATAAAAATTTAAGGTTTTGTGTGTATTGCTATTTTACATGGAAAAATAGCAATAACTTCATAAATGCATCAAAAATCCAATTATTAATGAATTTGCTTGAAATTTTCACAAAACTTACAATTTAATATTATCTGTGTATATATAAAATTTTAAGTATCTTCTATAAACAGGTTTTATTCATAATTAGCCTTTAAATTCACTCTTTTAATTATATTTAAAGAAAATCAAGATTTCTTCAAAAATTAATTAAAAATTGAGCTTAAGAGATTTTTGCTTGAAACTATATTTTAAAGTTGTTCATGTGATTAGCTTTAATATAAATAAACTTAATTCATATTTCACCTTAAAATAATTAATCCAAAAGAGAATTAAAGCTACTTGGAGTTAAGAATAACACTGGTGACTTTAAGTTGGAATTAAAAATAAGTTACCTTAAGTAAAGTACCTTATTTTTAAGTATGGCTTTGCAGTTTTGACCTGAGCACGCCCTCTATATCCATTATGAATCATTAGAGCTGCTATCTAGACATAAAAAGAGCCTATTCATCACCGTTTTTTTCCATTGATCAATCAATCAATCATCATTCCAATCATATTAGAAATTTAAACAGTTAAAGTTTCATTAAATATAAAATCTTATTATTAAAGGAATTCTTAAGTTACTTTATTGTTAATTAATTTTGAATTTGAAGAATTGAAATCATAGAATTCAGATTATTGTTGTAATCATCTATAATATATTTTATTATATAAAATTATTCTCTTAAATATCTTTTAAAAATCCACAAATTCCTCTCAAAAACTCTTTAATAATATTTTTGTCATAAAAAGTTTTTTTATTCTTAAAAATATTTATTTTTGGCATGTTTTTAGCTTATAATCATTACTTAATATAATAACTGTTGTTGTTTGACTTGTTGTATTAAATAAATATTATAAGTAAGTTTTCTTTAAAGTTCTATATTTTTTATCTAGTATTAGGTTTTTTTTCATGGAATTTTTCTATAGGAATTATCTCTACACAGTGTATGTGATGATTTTTTTTATAAATAATATTCTCATATTATTTATAAGTTGATAAATATTAATATTTTCCACGTATAATTGTCTCATTAAGAGCTTTACACTTCTTATTGTTATAACTGTCAGTGCCTACAACAATAATAGAATAATTCTAATTTATTATAATTATTAAATTATTTAATAATTATTCAATTTATCCTTTTATATATAACTATTTCAATAATTATATAAATTTGTGGTTATAATATTTAATTATATTATATTTTCTACTGAGGACAGTCATAGTACTCTTGATATTTGTTACTCTTGTCAAGAGTTTCATAGACAAACCTTAAATCTGGTGGACTGGCCATAGTTTTAACCAATGTTTGGGACATAAATCAAATTATAGACCTTATTTTACTGTTTTTTGATGTAAAATTGTCATATTTACTTTAATATTGGCTTCTTTGGGACTTGTCCCTTATAATTAGTTTTTGTAATATTAATGAAGTTATTCTTTGTTAAGAATATTTTTTGAAACAATATACTATTGAGTGATTTGGAATAAATTTCTATTGTGTAACTAGTGGCATTTTTACATCACAGACTTGAAATTTACTCTTTGAGTTATTCTAGTATAAAGTGAATAATAATACAATTTTGATTAATAACTTATTAAGTTTATAATTATTATTTCTTTGCAGAAAACGAAAAATCAAATAAAAAATCTTAAAAAAGTTGAAAAAAAAAAAAAATTTTTTTTTTCTTTATTTTTGACATAATTTGCCATAAATTACATTAAAACAAGTTTCTTCAATAAGTTTAGTTAATAAGATATTTTTTATTCTAAATAGAATAACTTTTCTTTTTTGTTTTCTCTAATTTCATCCATCAGAGAAAGCTCATCTGACTCTAGTATCTCAGAGTCAAGTATTGAAATTCAAACCAGCCCAGAACCAAGGGGTTTAATCACAAAAGAACCCTTTAAAGTGCCAGGAGGTGAATTCACTAAATTTCTCAGTTAAATTTTCTTTAAATTTATGTGAAATGACTCTTACTAGAAGTGGAAGAAACCACTCCATCCAATCAAATTGATTTTGACTAGGACATTCAGTTCATAAATACAAAAGACAATAATGTCAGCCCAGAGGAGAGGCACAAATGGGACATTCCAGAACTTCTACCAGTTCCTAAAGGTTAGCCAGTACCTTTGACACTCTTATTGAGAGTCCAGAAGCTGACATAACTGCTATTCCTTTTGTCAGACCTGAACCATTTCCAACAGGAAACAATAGAGATATACCAGTCTCAGTACAAGAACTGGTTTATGACAGCAAAGCTGCAGGAGTGTGAAATTCTTCCAAGTCTTTGGATAGGAACAATGAACTCATATCTTCAAGTGAAGAAGTTCATGGGCCCAGAAAAGACAGAGGATCTTATGAGGGGTTGGACACCCATGTCTTGCAAGGGAAAAGTACAACAGATAAAATCTTGGTTCAAAAACCAAAGCATTTTGTCAGAGAACCAGAAGAAGAAGTTGGCTCAAGGAAAGGACAACAGCCCAGTGGAAGCTCTCCAAGACTCCACAAGCAAAAGGCCACCTCAACAATTGCCAAACAAGGACAAGAAAACTTCAAAGAGCAATCAGAAGGGGAAGGCAAAATCCAAGTGGAACAAGCCTTACCCACAGAATTACAGAATTCCCAAAAAGGAGAAGAAAGCCATGGACAATGTGTTCAATATGGCAACAGCTCTGATGGAATTGAAAAACAAGGAGGAGGAAAGATTGAACCAATCTTTTACAAAGAATTATACCTTTTAAAGATTGTAACTCATTTTGAAACTTGTAATAAAGAAATTTTAGCAAAGCTAAACAATTTTGAGTATATCCAACAGAATTTGGGTAAAGAGATTTTACAAGTAAATGAGTCGAAAAAGAACATTATTGGTCTAGAAAATGTGAATAAAGACAACATTTTGTCTTTGGAGCATATTTGTGAAAGAATTGAGTCCAAAGTCACTTTGCTCAATATACCAGATGATAATTCTATATCTTTTATTACTAAAAAATTAAAAGACTTAAGAATACAAGTGCAAAACTTGGAAAATTCAACTGGTCACAATGCAGCCCCTTTCCAAGAACAATTGGAAGAAAGTGATAAAGCAAGACTTGAATTTAAAGAAGATATTCAATCAAGTATTAATAATATATCACTGAAAAATGAATTTCCAAGGCAATCCACCCCAATTCCTGATAGAAATGTGTTGAACTTTCATAATGACTTACATCATACAATTTCAAGCAACGCAGAGGTGGAGGCTACCTGCAATTTTAAGGATATTCCCAGATTGGAGGAATGGCCAACCTTTAGTGGTGAAGGAAAATATAGTCACATGGAATTTATGAAAACAACTGATATGTTTAAAGAAGACTTTAACATACCAGATGAATACATAAGTTCCAGATTACACTCATGATTTATCAAATCAGCAAAGAAATGGTATTATAAAACAAGAAAAGACCATGGTAAACACTCTTGGCCTTGGTGGAAAGAACAAATTATCTCCAAATGGGCAAATGATTCCTGGAGATTCAAAATGGAAAACTCTTTTGAAGCCATTTTTAATATTGAGAGGGACAGGCCCATGTCTTTGTTTCTTAAAGAAGGACAGATTAACTGCCCTTAATCATGATATGTCTGAAAAAAATGGTATATAGAAGAATATTAAGGAAGTGTGGTGGTTACCATGAGCATGCTATAAGAAGCAGTTGTATTGAGCCTTTCTATACATAATATTATATCAGCTCCATGGAAGATATCACTACCAGAACAAAAATTGGTAGAAATTGGTATAAACCCCCAATAGAAAATAAAACTATTGGGAAACCAATTTCAAAACTAAATATGCCACAAGACAGAGATCCTTTGAAATGTCATAAATGTGGAAGTACATCTCATTTGGCAAATACTTATCCAAAGAAGACAATAATTAATGAGATATAAATTGAAAAAGAGGATTACACAAAAGAAGCCAATGATGTATCTTTACATGAAAGTGACTCTGAGCCTTCTGAAGAAGAACTAACAGATAAACTTAGTATATAAAACGTCAATGTTTCCTTTGAGGTCACAGAAGTGCATACTCACTTACCACAGTACAGTGATGAATGTATAGATCTCATACATGTGCAAGATGCTAAAATGCAAAGAACCACACCTGCCAGAGGTAAAGGTTATACAGATGGATTATCTTGCATCACTAATGGTGTGATAAACAACAAAGATGCCAAGATAAATCTTTACTCAGGAGCTTTCTGCACTTGTGTTGGGAAGAATTATTTTGAAAGAAAATTATACCAATTGGCAAGACCAATCAATTCCATTTGAAGGTATAGAGCTCAACAGTGCTAGCCAAAATATGCACCCTTTGGGCATTCTTGAGGCAGCAATGATATTTCCTCACCCTGCAAGAAGTATCAGGCTTAGAGTTGAATTTTTTGTTATGAATAACTGCAATTCACAACATTTTATACTTGGAAATAATTATCTTAATATTTATGGTATTGATATTAATAATCATAAAGACAGATATTTCACTATAGTGGAAAATAAAAGGCAAAAATTTGCTTTTACTCTAGAAAAAGGAGAAATAACTGTCATCAGACAAGTAAAAAATGTTAATAAGGAAACATTTGTATCAAATCAATTGATTGAAGCACAAATTAGCCCTGCATTAATATTGGAGATTAAGAAAGAACTTATTGAAATTTTATTTCAATACTGGGAAGCCTTTTCTTCTGATAATGAACCACTTGGAGCTATCAAAGGTTATGAAGTTTACATTATGCTTAGTGTGGAAAGACCTTACCCTCCACTATTAAGAAGACTAACTTACCCAGCTAGCCACAGGGCTAGAGAAGCTTTAGAATCTCATATCAATGAGCTGATGAAACTGGGAGTTCTTAGAAACATTAGACACAATGAGGAAGTAGAAGTCACAACTGCTCTAATCATTACTTGGAATAATGATAAATCAAGGATGGTTGGTGATTTTAGAGCATTTAATACCTATACTATTCCAGATGAGGACCCAATTCTTAGAATCCATGAGACTTTAACTCAATTATCCCAAGCAAGATTCATCACTTCTATGCATGCCCTTAAATTTTTCCACCAGAATCTTTTGACACCTCAAGCTTGGAAATTATTGAGAATTATTGCCGATTGTGGAATTTATCAATACTTGAAGATTCCTTTTGGGATTAAAAATGCACCCTCTTATGATCAAAGAATTATGAATATCATTTGCCCACATGAATTATCAGAGAAGTGGTTAATCATTTATATTGATGACATTATTATTTGTTCAGAGACCTGGAAATTGCATTTAGAGAGACTTTCATTAGTACTTAAAAAAATTGTTCAAGTGAACATGAAAATATCACTCAAAAAATTCAATTTTGGATTTCATGAATTAAAAGCTCTAGAACATATAGTTTCAGGACTAAGCCTTGGTGTTGTTAAAAACAAAGTGGCTGCAGTCTTACTGAAACCAATACCCCATATCAAGAAAGAAATGATGTATTTTTTAGGGTTTTCCAGCTATTGTAGGCAACACCTCAAATATTTTTCAATCCATTCCAGATCATTGTACAGAATTTGTGACCAACAACCTGTCTTTGAAATGATACAAGAAAGGATTCAAGTATTACTTAACCAATGCACCATTGCTATTGATGCCAGACTGGAAACTTCCTTTAAAGCTCTATATTGATGCATGTGGTGAAGGTTTAGGTGCAGCTCTTCATCAAGTTCAAATTGTCAATTAAAAGCCTTATGAAGGTCCAGTTTGTTTTATTTAAAGACAAATTAAACCTACAGAGGCCAGGTATGAAACAAGCCAAATGGAGTGCCTTTTCCTTGTTTTGGCTTTGGAAAAACTACATTATTATCTTGATGGTAGTGTGTTCAAAGTAATTCCTGAATGTAATGCAGTGAAATCACTTCTTAACATGAAAACACCTAACAGACACATGTTAAGATAGCAGATTTCTATACAGGAGTATAGAGGCAATATGACCATAGTACATGAGGCTGGAAATATTCACAAGAACTCTGATGGCTTGAGTAGATGGGAATTACTCAATACACCTGATAATCCTGCATATTTTCCTGCAACTGCAGAACCTCAAATTCCAATTGAAGGAATCAACATCACAGATGTGGGAACAGAATTTTTTGGAGTTAGAGAAAGCTATGAGAAATATAAGAATTGCCATATTATTACTTCTCTACTTGAAAAATATTGCTAAGATACGGCTTTAGCTAATTCTTTGGATTATGTATGGAAATCATCCTATGATAATGAAGATTTAATTTGTTTGATGGTATCTTATATCATAGGTCTAAACACACATGTGTAATGCTCTTATATAGTTGAATGTTAATTAATACAAGATTACTAAAGTGCCATGACAACATCTATTCTGGAAATCTGTCTGAAGACAGAACAATGGAAAGAATTAAGACATGTCCTTCGTGGCTATCTTGAAAAAAAAAATGTCATTTATTATTTTCACAGTTGTGACAGGTTCCAAAAGGCCAATAAAGCTACTTGTAAAAGATTTGGTTTAATGATTCATATCCAAGAACCAAGTACCCCATGGGAGGTGGCTCATATGAATTGGGTAACTGCATTACCACCTGGTGGTGAAAAAAAGCTACAATTCATGCCTTGTTATTGTAGAGAGGTACAGCAAAACTTCAATATTTCTACCATGTCATAAAGATGAAACAGCTATGGATACTGCTCTTTTAATTTGGCATAGGGTACTATCTCATACTGGTCTCTTTAAAAATATCATTAGTGATAGAGACCTAAAATTTAAATCAGCCTTATGGACAAATTTACATAAGCTTTTGGGTACAGAACTATCTTTCTCCACAGCTTACCATCCACAGACTGATGGTTTGGCAGAAACAATGATTCAGACCCTTGAGGACATGATCAGAAGATTTTGTGATTATTTTGGGTACAAAACTGTCATTCTCAACAGCATATCATCCACAAACAGATGTGTTAGCAGAAAGAATGTTTCAAACCCTTGAGGAAATTATCAGAAGATCTTGTGCTTATGTCCTGGCTCTTAAAGATTTTGATGGCTTTAGCCATTATTGGTTTACTCTTATTCCAGCATTGGAACTAGCCTATACGACTTCTATCAATGCTTCAACAAGCAAGACTCCTGAAATGTTGGAAAAAGGATGGAACCCTAAGCTTCCAGTTGATACTTTGAAGAAAGAATTAGTTGATATTCATCCAACTGCTTCAAGACCTAAGTTATTGCTTGATAAAGTGAGGAATAATGCAAATCAAAGCATGCAAGATGCCTTTGAATATGCTAAGCTAAAGTGGGATAAATGTCATAAAACCCCATAATTCAAAGTAGTGTATTTAATATTAGTTTCACCCTTGAACTTTAATAATATTGAAGGCTCAAAGAAATTGAAATATTATCTTGCAGGACCATTTATTATTAAAGCCCTTCATGGGACAAATTCAGTACAAGTAGAACTTTCAGTAGAATGGGAAAACAAACATCCAGCTTTCCCTGTCAGTCTTGTAAAGCATTACACTTCAAGTGATAAGGAATCATTCCCTTTGAGAAATGAAACACCCTTGGAAGTACCACCACTTGACCAAAGTAGAGAGAAAAAGGTACTAGAAGTCTTAAAAGAAAGGAGACTTGGGGAAAAAATGAAATAGAATACTTAGTCAGGTACAGAAACTCACAACATGAAGATGAGTGGCTTTCAGAAAGTAAAATACCTGATTCCCCAAAGTTTCTCAGAATTTTAAGACATGAGAGAAGACCAATTCCTCAATAATAAATTTTTAATTGTGTGCTTTACATACTCAAAAAAGTAAAAGTAGAGAGGTTGGACAGTGGATTATACCCCCCCCCCAAAATAAATTGGGGGTAAACTACTAAATGAAAATTGTAGTACAATTTTTTTTGGTGGTAGGGAATGTGAGCCTGTGAGGTATGTGTGACATACCCATAAGGCCACAAATCACATTATACAGAGTTGATTTAGTCTTGAACAGACTTATCAACTGAACTCAAAATAAAAAATGACAAAAAATAAGTATACCTTTTTTTGATGAACAAAGTTATAATCATTATGTCATTGTTGGATTCTACTCCAAAACTAACCTAGGGTAGACCCATAGGGTGTTATAGCCAAAAATGAATATTTATTAAGTTACTAGAAGATTTAAGAATCTCACAGTAAAATTCCAAAATTTTCAACATTTTTTCAAAATTGTTAAATTTAAGCTTAAATTTAAATTTGCATAAGGTTTATGCAAACATACCAACATTTTAGTCCAAATCAAGGTGTTTTGTATATTTACTGAATTGGGTAAGGATTTGCTATGAAGAATGTAGATCCTGCATGAGCTCAATGTAAAGTTTCTTAAGGCCATAGTATGGCTTTAAATAAATAAAAGGGCAAAATCCACGCAAAAAGGTGAGACCAAGGAAAAAGACCAAACAGAGCTGTGGTACCCAACTTTTTGGATCTTCAAGGATTCAAATAGGATTTTCCACCTTATTTAAACCTTAATATTAGACTTTGATCCAACATTAAAGTTTAAACTGGTTTTATCCCAATTTGAACAGGAATTTCAAGCTGCCAAAGGGTAAATCCCAATATGCAAGATTGAAATCAAGGTTTTAAGAGCTTTAAAAGCTTAATTAAGCTTAAAAAGCTTTAGTAAGCTTAAATTTTTGAAGCTATAAGCATCAAAACCTTATAAAAAGCTAAGGTTCTGTGTGTATTTGGAAAAATACAAATAACTTCATAAATTCATTAAAGATACAATTATTAATGGATTTGCTTGAAATTTTCACAAAACTTACAGTTTAATATTATCTGTGTATAAACAAATTTTAAGTATATTTTATAAACAGGTTTTCTTGGTAATTAGCCTGGAAATTCACTCTTTTAATTATAGTCAAAGAAAATCCAGATTTCTTCAAAAATTAATCAAAAGCTGAGTTTAAGAGATTTTTTCTTGAAACTCTATTTTTAAGTTGTTCATGTGATGAACTTTAATATAGATAAACTTAAACTATACTTAAGCTTAAAATAATCAATCCAAAAGAGGATTAAAGCTACTTGGAGTTAAGAATAACACTGATACCTTTAAATTGCAATTAAAAATAAGTTACCCTAAGTTAAGAACCTTTTTTTCAAGTATGGTTTTGCATTCTTGACCTGGGAAATCTCTCTACATCCATTATTAATCATTAGAGCTACTCTGTAGAAAAAAAAGGATCTATTCATCACTGTTTCTGTTCATCAATCAATCAATCATTATTCCAATCATATTAGACAATTAAACAATTAAAGTTTTATTAAATATAAAATCTTATTCCTAAAGTAACCCTTGAGCTATCTTATTATTCATTAATTTTAAATTTAAAGAAACAAAATAATATAATTTAGATCATTGTTGTAATCATCTATAGTATATTTATCATATGAAATTATTCTCTTAAATATCTTTTAAAAATCCACAAATTCCTCTCAAAAACTCTTTAATCTTTTTTTTCATAAAAAGCTGTTTCATATTTTGAAATGATAATTTTTGGCATTCTTTTAACTTATAATAATTATTTAATATATTAACTGTTGCTGTTTGACTTGTTGTATTAAGTAAATATTATAAGCTTTCTTTAAAGTTCCATATTTTTTATCTAGTATTAGGTTTTTTCATGGAATTTTTCTATAAGAATTATCTCTACACAGTGTGTGTGATAATTTCTTTTATAAATAATATAATTATATTATTTACAAGTGGATAAATATTAGTATTTTCCATGTGTAATTGTCTCATTGAGAGCTTTCCACTTCTTATTGCTATAACTGTCAGTGACTATAACAATAATAGAATAATTATAATTTATTATAATTATTAATAATTTTTTTATTATTACATTATTTAATGATAAATAAATTTATTTTTTTATGTATAATTATTTTAATAATTATATAAATTTGTGGCTATAAAATTTAATTATATTGTACTTTCTACTGAGGGCAGTCATAGTACTCTTGATATTTGTTACTCTTATCAATATTTTCATAGACAAAACTTAAAGGTGGACAGTATATGTGAAAAGCTGAAAGACTGATCTTGGAATGGGAGTAACCCAGCTATATTGACTGAATTGGGTAAATACAGATCTGGCCATCTTGACATTTGAACTGTGTGTCTACAATTCCCACATTAAAATATGAATTGGCCTAAAAGGGTCAATGCCATACAGGTTTCCTGAATACATCCTGTATAGACCAGTTGAATTGTCCAAGAAGTTCTGAAGGTCTTGATTCCTTGGAAACTTTTTTTATGTTCAAAAACCTCTTGAAATAACCCAATGAATAATCCTGGGGTGAAATACCAACACCTGGAAAGCTAAGGAGTTGGGCTCCTTGAATGACCTTCTGGTCACCACCAGAAATTGTAAGACTGAGGGGCTGGAGTCTACCATTGAAATGGGTGATGGAATTTCAGAATTAAGTCCCTAAATTATCACCATTGGATTTCTGAGGAAAAATGGTGCGTAATGGTATATAATACTTTATATGCACCACACTTGGATCCATTGAGTTGGGCCAGGGGTTTCCCTGATCTTAAGTGGAACCCCCCTTATTGAAGCTGTCTGGGGGCCTCTGGTTCTTTCCAGAGGCCATGGTTGGAATCTTGAGTGGAATGGTCACTTATGTCCAATTTGAGGCTCTTTGGGGTTTGTGTTCTTTTTTGGTCCTCTGTGTTTTTGGCCCAAAATAGGCTCAGGTGGACTTACTGATCTGCCCCCCCCCCTTGACCCCTTTTGGCCTCATTGGAACTGGGCCAAAATGGGCCTAATTGGTGCCACGGCTCATAGAGGACATAGGGGGCCTAAATGGCCCAAATCTGCCATTTAGGCCCCAAACCCCTCTAATCAAGGGGGTGGGCCAGAGGCCCCTGGAAGGCTAAATGACCCCCCAGTCCCAAAATTAAGGTATTGGACTGGGGCTAATGGGATTGAGGATTGGTCAAGGAGGCCAATGAATTAGTATATGGCAGAAAGTCCATTTCATTCTATAAGATTGAGAATATGGCTAAATTGGCCTTATATTGGTGGAGGCTTGCATTACCATAAACACCAATTGAGAGGGGTCTTTCACAGGGTTGTGGACAGAGCTCAACTATGAGATTCATGAAAAGTAAATCCCTGGCATATTCTGGGCTCTCAAGCACTTGAGTGATTTTCTTCTTCCTCTGTCCTTTCCTTTTAAACTTCTTGCTGATCACTACTCCCTTAAATACTTCATTACCTCCAATGTCCTCTTTCACCGTCAAGCCCACTGAGGTGAATTCCACTTTTGAGTTACTTACTTCCCTGGCCACTTGGCTACTCTTCCATATGCCTTATCACATCAGAAAGCCATTCACCAAGAGAGGGTAGAGGATTTCATCAGCAAGAATCCAATCAAGTTTCATAAACTCATTAAGCAAGATGAAGTTCAACCCTCAAGATTCTTTGCAGTCAAGGTGTATTCTTTTAAAAATTTAATTGATTCAATTCAGAAGGATTAATGGCAAGATTATGAGTATAGAAGTATCCTTAAAGATTTGGGAAAAGGTAAATCTGTAAAAGATTATTCTCTTCATCCTTCTTCCCAACTTCTTCTCTTCAAATATTGGGTGGTGAGCCCAAATGAACCCACAATTCAACTCAGAATACTTAAAAACTGTCATGAATCTCCTCTAGCTTTCAACCCTGGCCAAGAGAAGACTCTCAAACTTGCCAATACAGATTTCCACTGGTCTGGAATGACTCAATTAATCATTGTCATGTTTCATCTTGTCAACAGTGCTCAAGAAGCCAGAATATTCATCAAAAAAGTTTGGACTACTCAAGCCTCTTCCAATTCCAAATGGTCCTTGGATTTTTCTCTCAATCGCCACTGTGCAATTCCTTTGACTCAATTCTTGTGATAGTAGGTATATTCTCAAAAATGGGAATTTTCATTCCAACAATGTCTTCAAACACTTCACTTGATTTGGCCCATCTATTAATAAAGAATATTTTCTCAAATAATGGCCTTCCTTCAAGAATTGTCAGTGATAGAGGTTCTCTTTTTGCTTCTTCTTTCTGGACCAATTTATGTCAGCAGCTCAAGATCTAAAGAGATTTGTAAACTTCATACCATCCTGAAACTAATGGACAGACAGAGAGGGTAAATCAGATACTAGAACAGTACCTTTGGATTTATTTTAGTTATCATCAATATCATTGGCACACCTGGCTCCCTCTGGCTGAGTTTTCCTACAATAAATCTGACCACTCTTCAAAAAAACATTGACTTTTTTCACTTTTTATGGAAGAGATCCTCAATTTGAATCCATTCACATCACTCAAGAAATGCCTTCTGGAAATCTATCATTTAAAATCCAATCAGTACAGCAAGATGTCAAGAGAGAACTTGAAGTTGTCATAAATGGGTTTGCAAGGTATGCAGATAAAAGTAGAGCTAGTCCACCTGTTTTGAATCCTGGTTACATGGTATTGCTTTCCTCCAAGAACATCAAATCAACAAGACCCACCAAAAAATTGTTATAAAAATAGCTGGGTCCCTTTCCAATCTTTAATAAAGCAAGTACTAATGCATACCAGCTCAAGCTCCCATCTCAATGGAGTCCATCCACCCAGTCTTCCAAATTTTCCTCCTTGAACCAGAAAAGAAATCAGGTATCCCAAATTGGAATAAGAGTCCTCCTCCTCCAAAAATTATTGAAGAAGAAGAGGAATTGGAACTCTCTCAAATACTGGATTCCAGGATCAAGAGAGGAAAACTCTGGTATTTTGTGGAACGGAAAGGCTTTTGTCAAGACCAAGAAAGATCCACCTTGGAACCATCTGAAAACCTCAAGAATTTCCCTGAACTTGTCAGAGACTTTCATCAATTGTATCCTGAAAAGCCAAGCCATGATTCTTCAAGCACTTGATCTCTTTATGATGCTTGGTGGGGAGGGTAATTACCAACAGTGAGTCCCACTCCTGGTAAAATTGACCATTGAATTTTACATTTAATTCCCAGGTCTTTCACACTTCAAGTCAATCTTTCATTTGTTTTTTTGATTTTTTGGCACTGGCAGGATTGGCAACTACTAAAAGTAAGTTCCTCTCCTGGTTTTAACTTCCCTGAGGAGTTTATAATCTGTCAAAACATACACTTGGCCACTCTGTGAGTAGCTGGAATCAATATTATTGTCCAGGTCCTTGGCCATTCAAATTCATTTCTCAACCTCTGTGATCAAGATTGGAACCTCCTCAAAATTTCATTTCTCTTTATTTCTTTTCCTGATTTTCTATTTTATTTCATTTCATTTCCTTATAATTTTTAAAAATTTCTTTTTCTTTATACTCTCAATGCCAAAATCTTTACATAAACTCAATTCTTCCCAGTACAAAGCCAGCTGTCAAATGAAGACCAAATCACCCTCAATTCATATTCCAACATACGTATCAGTTATCAATTTCTCTTTCAAAATTCAAGTCCTCTGTAAAACCTATTTCTAAACCATCTCAACAGCCTCAAAGTACTCTTACCTTGTCTTTAGGCTCAGGAGTTTACCATTCAAGGTGGGGGGTTTTGTCACAACCATGGGAGAGAACCCCTCAATTGGTTTTCACAGAAATTCTAGCGTGACCCAATTGATGGCCAATTGACCATATTATCAATTTGTGGCCAATTGGCCTCTGATGTTGTGAGATTTCTTTTGGTCCATACCGACTTTTCCTGGCCATCCATGTTCCCAGACCTTCTTTATGGCCCCAGGCCATATCCTGCTACATTGGCCTTCTTAGCCAATTCCTCACCTGGCCAATCCCACCGATTTGGGCCTGGGGTGGCTCTTTAACTCCCCAGGGGCATTTGGCCCACCCCCTTCTATGAGGGGGTTTTGGGCCATTTAGGCCCCCTATTTCCTCTACAGCCCACCAACCATAATTCATGGCATGTGGGCTATGGGACCCTTTATGCCCCTTTTGGCCAAAAGGTCCCAAGGGGGAACCTCAGTAGCCCCAAAGCCACAATTTGGCCCAAATGGCCACTTGAAACCACCAGAGGCCACTAGTTCACTTACCACAGGGCTTCCCCTCAAGACAAGGGAAACTCTTCCCCAAAATCATGGCCTTGTGCTGCAGGAGCCAGGAATGGGGCATATATGGTATTATATACCATTATGCACAATTTTTTCTCAGAAATCCAATGGTGACACTTTCAAGACTTCATTTCCTCATTTCATGGAATGTCACCATTCCATCATTCCATTTCAAAGGAAGACTCGAGCTTCTCAAGCTTGAAATCAATGGTAGTATTCTCAAGGCCATCTGAGAACCCCAATCACCTGGACCTTCAGGTGTTGTCCTTTTCATTTCAACATTATTTTCCTGGGAAGATATCGGCCTAAGATTCTTCAAGGGCAGCTTTAGGAGGTTGTTAATTATCAAATCATTTTTCAAGGAATCAAGAGTGCCAGAACTCCCTGGAAAACTCAATTGGCCCATACAGTTTTATTTGGGCAATCTGTATGTCATTGAACCTTTTGGATCAATTCATATTCCAATGTGGGAATTCAAGGCATACAGTTCAATTCTCAAGATGGCCAGATCTGTATTGACCCAAAACAGGGAATACAGCTGGGTGATCAACCCTCCAGGATAAGTATTTCAGCTTTTCACATATACTGGCCACCTTTCCATCCCTGCGGACTTTTTACCCAGTTAATTGATATATTTTACTTATTTTCTATTATTCTTTTCTTTTCACTCTTAAAAGTAAATACTGATATTTATAAGTCAGTCATTTGCATCTTTTATTTTTCTGTGAGTGGAAAGTGGTGGCTGTCACACTGAGTCTATGATGAAGGTGTAATAAGGCTATTTAAAACTTTAAATATGACTTTTACACGGTAAACTTAATTGAAAAGTGGCTGGATTATATAAAATAAAAGTTTAAAATGGAGTAAGAAGGGCTTTACCATTATAAAATGGTGGTGGTGAGTGCTTTTGAAAGCCCTGGGTGCAGTCTTACCAGTTGGGTTACTATAATAAGAACTACAATACTTAAGTTTAAAGTCTAACCTGATTATTTTCCAATTGTATACCTTTTTTTGACAGCTGTACTACATAGAAATTCAAGAGCAGGATGAGGAAACCTTTCCTGGTGGAGAAAAGGCCCCTTTTTATCCTCAACTGGGGTGAAAAAGTCTTCTAGACCTTTCCACATAGATGAATTGAAGATTTTTCACTTCCAAGGACTGGCTTGTGGTTTTCAGAAGACCTGTATAGCCTATATTGGACACAGATGTGATTTTAAAACCACATCTGGGCAGTTTTCACTAATACAGGGTGAAAATTTTCATCTGGGGACCACATAGCCCTCTTCTGACGTGTATGACACATAGAATGCTGTACAGAACCTATAAAGAACCCCATTATCTACCAAAATATGAGGTATTGAAGTATGAACAAGCTTCTTTGTCTGCTTGACACCTCATAATCATAGTTATGGGATATTATCCCACAGTAAGGCTGTATTGGTCTAACTGTGAAATTTTGACCTTAAAGCTGCCATAACTATGTCAGTTTTTGAGATATAAAGCTCAGAGTTGGTTCATTGTGTAGCCCTGAATGTTTTCTTCACAATGGTCCCTCATTTGATATGGCTATCATTAAATATGGCAAAGTTATTCCATGTACAAGATTTTTTGTACATATATATGATTTGCTTAAAATCTGTATGGAGCTTGCTTTCCCCATAACGTTTGTTCTAGATGAGATATGGGGAAATGGATGGCACCATCAGATAGCCCTGATTGCTCTCTTTCCAAAAAGACCCCACTTTAGGTATCTCATACTAAAACTGTAGAGGCTAGATGAGAGGTGAATATTTTGTTCACCCTTATTTGACCTTATTTTGGCCATCGCTCCTGTGGTTATGGTGCTAGCTCAATTTGGCTAGTACCATTGGATAGCCCTTACTTGGAGCTAAAATGTGAATACCCATTTGATGGGGTCAAGCCTCTTACTCTGGATTTCAGATGAGAGGTGAAAAATAAGGTTTATGCTCAGTAACAACTTTGAGCAGGAATAACATTGTCATTCCTTGTCCTATGTTTGTGGGACTTTTGTATTTGGAAAGTGGTTAGTTTCCTCTTTCTTTTTATACCTTTTGA
The DNA here is from genome assembly GCA_023105745.1 of Austropuccinia psidii. Taxonomy (NCBI): domain Eukaryota; kingdom Fungi; phylum Basidiomycota; class Pucciniomycetes; order Pucciniales; family Sphaerophragmiaceae; genus Austropuccinia; species Austropuccinia psidii. The sequence goes on from JALGQZ010000016.1 coordinate 12,171,558, forward strand.
GCTGATTTGGCTCAGCTCCTTTTTTTGGTGGTATCTTGGCTTTACAATTGGTTTATGGTATTTGGCTGTCATGCTTGTGCTCTGGTTTTGAGTCACAGCCTGACAGTGGCCATATCCTTTACTAATTCCATTTCTCTTTCTGGAAGGTTGAAACAGTGAATTGAGGATTCATTTGGTTGGCTCCTTTGTTTTTTGATTCTTTTATTATCCTTGGCCTTTGGAATATTTGTACTTGCTCTTATTATTCCCTAAAGAAATATAATCTTTCATTTATTTCTTTATCCCTTTGGAACCCTCAAATTGAGTCCTTGATTCCTGAGTGCCGGCCCACTCTTTCTTTCCCCCAGAGCCCTTGTGACACTCTGGTAGCCCTGAAGCCCCTTTCACCCTCTTTTCTTCTTGTTCCCCCTGTTCTTCATCTTTTTGATTTTTGTACTATCACTCTCTGAGCTTTTATTTCATTACAATTAGTTTCTCTTACCAATTTCTTTAGCAGCATCTTCATGGAAGACTACTCTTAGTGAGGTTGATCACACAATTCAAGAAAGCAATATTAAAACCACCACCAACAATAAGCAAAAATGGGTGTAGCCATTCTTCACTTGATTGGATGGTGGGCACATGGAATGTCAAATTACAAATTGATCAGACAGCCCATGCAAAAAAAACTCAAACATTATTCAACAGGGAGCACAAAATCCATTAGTGATCACTTGAATGCACTTCAAAATTTACAAAATATAAAGAGGAAATGTCTTCCCAATGGAACTCTGGATTATTTTGTGCAACATAAACATGAAAAGAAGGTATCTTTTGGTTAAATGATTACTTTTTCCCACAACTAACATTATTCTCATCACAGGGCTTATCACTGGAAACATTGGACATGGATCTCCTTTACTTTATTTCTGATTGTGGTCTACCAATCTCTCTGGTTCAATAACCATCTTTTCACAAGCTTCTTGAGCTTTTTAACCCTTCAATATTGAATATCTTGTTTCATAGAGCTACACTCACCTTGCATCTCTCAAAGATATTTTAATTCTATCAAGAGCACATTTTTAATATACTTGCTGACAATGAAACATTAATCTCTTTAACAATTACAGATTTACAGGCCTTTGTGGATTTCACTGGTCATTTCCTGGATAGGGATTTTGTTCTTCAAATCGGTAATTTTGGGTCTGACAGAAATAGAAGGTAAGTACCCTTATTTTTCCCCAAAACAATTTTATTGTGACTTACAAGGAAATCGGTAGGTGATAACTCTGGTGCCTCTTTTTCCAAATACTTGATGGAAATTATCTGACAATATAACGTATAATATTGGATTGTTTCAATAAATGCCAATAATTCTTCATTAACTATGAATATGGTTCAGAATATTGAAGTCACGGCACCTGCATTCTTGGCCACTACCCAAGAAATTTGGTGTATGGCTCATACACTTCACCTTTCAGATTGTGAAGGTTTGAATGCATTGGCCAGGGGTCCTCCTTCAGTCATTTTGAAAAACAAAGAAGGAGTGGGCCTTATGTCAATCACCAGACTTACCAACCAACCCAATGGTATTGATTTAAACCACAACTGCATAATTTCTTGTATATCCCAACTGGGCTCTTATTTATGCCAAAGCCCCCAATAGAAAGAAATGTTTGTGACAACAGTGAAACTTTTCTAAAATGACATGAAGGCCAGAATGCTCTTCACAAATTCTGTGGTATTCCATACCAATAATACCAGTCTCAAGCTTACCAAATAATTAAAAAAACAATTTCAGAATTCTAGACAAACTCCTGAATAACTCCGGAGAATAAAATAAAATGGCAGAATAAATTCAGAGATGGAAATGGGATTGTGGAATAACTCCAGAGAAGCAAATAAAATTTCAGAATAATTTCAGAGATCAAAATACAATTGTGGAATAACAACAGAGAAGGAAATCAAATTTTGGAATAATTTCAGATATGGAAATCGGATTGTGGAATTACAGAAGAGGTGTTGCACAATTCCAGAATACCTCTGGAGAAGGAAATTAAATTGCAGAATAACTCCCAAGAATAAAATAAAACTGTGGAAAAGTTTAAGATTTGAAAATAGGATTTCAGAATTATAGAAGAGGTTTGGAAAATTTTGGGAGATAAACATGGAATTTCAGAATAACTCTCAAGAAGGAAATCAAATTGTGGAACTCTGGAACTAGGTAAATAAAACTGTAAAGAAGTCCCAGGGCATAATCAAGAGTTTTGCAAATCTAGAAGACTAAATTTTCAACCAGAGGAATTTCAATTGCAATAATAACTACTGATTTCTCCACCTTACTTCATTACCCATAGCAAAAACACACAATTCAATGGATATAAACTCAATGCAGATATTTACATTTATATTGAGACCAGAATCAGAACTGTATTTTTGCCTCCTCAATCCAATTAATTAAAATACCTAAATGCTATGCAATAAATTACAATGGATTTACCAAAAGAAATTGTTTTCTTAGTAATATTAACACACATCAAAGTATATATAAATGATGCAATATATGCATTAAATGACAGAATAATGAAATTAAACCACAAGAAACATTCACTCAATATTGCATATCAAAGTTGAAATTAGTAATAAATTAAATCCAGGATTTTTGAAAGAAATACTTTCCCCACCTTTGTTAAAATCTAATTGTAGTGCACTCAATGGCAATTTCTGTACCTTCCCCACTTTCTCAACTTCAAAGAATAATATCACAAGCTAAATTATCTCAAAGATATTATATGACTAGAAGAAATTTCAATTGTCAGGAGCTGTGTTTTCTCCACTTTCTTGGCAAAAAGAAATTCTCACCAGCCCAATTATTTCAATTAAATCACATTAATTTGATAGGAAAAACACCACCAGCCAAATTCTCTCTGAAAAAACATAATAAAGTCACAAAAAGAAAAAACATCACCAGTTAAATTCTTTAAAAAGATATCATATGACTAGAAGAAATTTGTATTGTCAGAAGCTGTATTTTCTCCACTTTATTGGAAAAAAGAAAATATCACCAGCCAAATTCTCTCAATTACATCACATTATTTTGATAAGAAAAACACCACCGGCAAAATTGTCTCAGTAAACACATTTATACACCAAGACTGCATGTCTCACCAGCCAAAACATCTCAAATATGATTTTTTCTAAGTCCCCTTTTTTGAGAAGCTCTGTGGAGGCCCAAAAGGTATAAATAGAGGTCTTCTCTCCCTAATTTTTTTCCAGAAAAAATTTAACAAGTTCCCACTATTGAGGATCACAGTCATCCCTCAGCTAGCAGGATATCTAGAGTGGTATTAGTTTCTTAGTCATGGAAAGCTCAGTAGCCTTTCTCAGCAGCTTATTATTACTGAAGAATATTAGTATAACAGTAATGAAAAGCTTAGTAGCCTTTCTCATAAGCTAAGTATCATTAAAAGAAAGACAGCAGTGATATAAACATAGTATTAAAAAAATTATTGAAGAATTATTATTAACATCAAATCCCATAGTCTTTTTATGGGTTTTTGTATTAAAAAAATCATAATAATAAAAATACAAAAATAAATATCTTCATTATTCTTATTAAAATGTAAATCAAATATTAGTCTTTAGTTTATCATTAATTATAGTGTTACTTCAGACCTTTGGCTATAGAGCTATTGATAGGTCTGATTTAGATACTTCTTATAAGTTTTCTCTATATTTTAGAGCCACAAATATTTTTTTGGTGATTCTCCATAGGCCTACTATTCATTATTATTGAGAGGTGAAGCTGATATACCTTATCACCCATGGTTATTGGACAATTCCAAAGCTCAAAACAGACTTACCAATAATTTCCCTCTCAAGGGACTGCCCTATTTCATTCCAAACCAAAAGGAGTTCCCACAATGTCTCAGCATGATGAAATTCAACCTAAATCCTTCTCAAACATGCTTTATCACTTGAATATGCTTATGATCAATTTTGCATCCCAGAAAATATGAACCCATATTGACTTACCTACAGTGAATGGGATAAAGTTAATGTGATGATAAGCTTTGTTCAGCCACTTAATGAAGCCATAGGAATAATCTGTGGCTCAAAATACCCCTCTTTGCTTCACTCATCAAACAAATTCATCAGTTCAGTTTCCTCTTCAGCCTTGATGTTGATATTGATGACAAATACTCACTGATTTCATAGACATTCCACAATTACAATGTTCAGAAAATTGAACCTGCAGCAGCATCCATGACAAGCAAGCTAAAAAAATACCTTCAAAGATTTCTTTTAAAGAGACCAGTAATATTTGCATTGGTTCTGGACCTTCACATAAAACTTGAATTCTCTTAGGACCATTAAAAAATACTTTCTCAGTCTGGAGCTTCTGAAAGTAAATTATTAAGTCTCTTTGAAGAGGTGGCAAAGAAACATTTCAATGCTGATAATCCCCTTGAATCAAATCAAAAGAAACGGCCAACTGGCTTATTTGAAGAAATGTACCCAGCAGATAGACTTGAATGAAGAACATTAGAAAAGGGGCTCATTATTTTCCTTTCTGAACCAACTGAGCCAAAATAAACTGGAATTTTTTTCTTTTCTGGAAGTCACAGGGATAAATTTTCCCAACATTGGGTAAACTGGTTCATAAGTATCTGGTCATACTTTTCACCAGTGCCCCATCCAAGTGGTTTTTTTAGGTGGTAGTAAAATCATTACTTATCAACAGCCATCCTTATTGTCCAAGAAAATAGAGCAATTATCCTGTGTAAATGATTGGGCATGTTTACTGTAATTAATAGAGCTGTTTCTCCACTTAGTTTTTTTGTTTAATTTCATTTCTGTAATAAATGCAAAATGTTTTTGAGCCCTGATAGCTTTTGATTCTTGTAAATATCCCTGTGTATTTTTCCATGCCCAGAAACCTATCCAATCCCTAGCCCTTCCAGGATCCCATATAATATCCCAGAGCATTCCCTGGGATATTTGAGGATCCATCACGATTTCTTTTATTTTTTCTTACCTTTTGAAAAACCCCCCCAGTTACAGCAGTTCTTTCCCCCTGCTTTTTTGTAATCATCTGTCTTCTCATAAATTTCATCCCCAAGTTCCTTCTTGACATTTGCTTTTATTTCTTTTTTTGATGTTCTTATTTTTTTCCCTCCACTAATCTCTCCTTTTTTGAATATGATGCAATGTCTTCTGCACCATCCTTGCTTTTCTCCTCACCAAAATCAGAATCTTACCATCAATTATTGACCCTACCCAGGCCCAGAAACAATCTTGCGTTTGGGTATATTTTTCAGATGTCACTGAGAAATATTTTCAATGTCAATTTTTTGACCAATAAGGCAAGGCTTTTAACAAATTACTTAAGAAAGACCAAACTGGAAGCACAAAGCAAATTAGCCAACACTTACATTTCTTGAATCATATGGCTAATCCCAAAACCATATCATCCCTGCTTGCCAAAAACAACTTGATGGATCAATTTGTCAACATTATTAATATAAAAAGGGTTAGTAACCTTTCATTAATTATTTTTTATGTTTAATTTGGAACACTTGGCTAACCCCAATGCTCTTTTTAGGCATTATCACCTTTATTGTTGAAGACCACATTAGTTTATATTTATATGTGATGCCTACCTACCACTATTTATTACCAAATCCACTGCATTCCAAGCTCTTCTGTAGCTTATAAATCCATCTGTTACCAATAAATTAGTCTGTCAAGCCATCCTAACTTCTCAATTAACCAATATCTATGTTTTTCATCAAGAATTCATATGCAATTACCTCTCAACCAATGAGATAAATGTTACCTTTACAGCTGATTCTTGTACAATCCCAAATATAAAGGAATACATTTTGAGCTTACATCCATTTTTTGGGGATATTAGAAATAGAAGGTAGGACTTTCTGCCTATTTTTTTGGTATTTCACTGACCTATCTCCTATGCTTTCTCTCAGGTAATCACTCAGGAGCCTCACTTTCCAGTCAATTCCTTACAATAATTCCAGGATTTGATCTTGACCAGAAAATCATTTTCATTAAAACTGAGAATTTTTCTGTTCACCATAAGATGGCCCTTGAGATTGAATCAATCTTTCCTTTCTTTTGCTCCAAGGATCATGCATTTTGGTACATGGCTCATACCATTCACCTGGCTGAATGCAATTTCTTGAAGGCCCTTGGAAGTGAAACTTGTGACACCTCTACTCCTGTGAACCACAAGGATTTCAAGCCTTCTTTATCCCCCCCAATGGCTTCAACTTGTAGTAAAACTCAATAATAGCTAAGATAAGTTGACTGGCTTCTTACTTATTCCACAGCCTTCAAAGGCAGGAGAAATTTGTAACAACTTTAAATCTGGTCTCTGAAACTGAGAAAACCACAAATTCCAAAATACTACTATTGCAAGTACCCACCCAATGGAGCTAAAATTATGAGATTCTGAATAGGGCCTTAGAATTGAAAGATGCATAGAATCACTTTTGTACTCCTGAATCCTTAGCATAATTTTGGCTATATTATCTTGAATGGGAGAAGGAAAAATTGATGGTACACTTCTTGAAGCCTATTTATGAGGCAAGCCTTCTCATATGGGGGTCTTCTTACCCCACAATCAATTATTCATTACCCCTATACATATTCTTCATTTAGGATATCAGGAAGGTGAGTTTTTTGATTAAACAAACAAATGATGAAAAACTAATGCTTTATCAATAGTATTTGTAGAAATATAATTCTTCTCCATTTTAGCCTGCTGCAAATGCAATGATACAAAAAATATCAAAATAAATCACAATTATCTTTGGAAAGAGGCTAGTAATCTGTTCTTCTATACTAAGCCTACAATAAAAGCACACCTTTTTCTTAAATCATGCTTTTACCCTTGGTGAATTTGGAACATTTTGTATTCAACTGGCCAAAATGTTTGAGGAGGGAGCACAGAATTTTTTTACTATTCAAAATTGTAAACCACATGAGATTTTTTTGTAAAGTTCAACATTATTATTGGAAAAAATGTACCTCTCAGCAACATGCAAAGGTGGCACCTTGGAATTGGAACTCCAGAGGTATTTTGCAGAACCTCCAGAGCCAAAGGAAACTGATATACTGGTTTCCGGAAGGTCCTGAGGTAAGTTATTTCCCTCCTTGGTTGTGATTGCTCCAAATTATACAGTAATACCAGCCACCAGTGCTCCATTAGAGAGAGTCTTCTCTGTTGGTAGAATAATCTTGTCATATCAACATGACTCACTCACACCTTCACATGTTGAGCAGTTAGTTTGTGTGAAGGAGTTGGAATGTACAGTTGGTATCATTTTTGACGAAGTTTAGTTTGAATTTCTTGTTTCTTACCTCAGTTCTACACTTATAGAACATAATCAATACATGCTATTTTTACAATGGTGACTTGCAATCCCTTCAGGGATCCAAGTCCTATTCTTTTTTCAATCCCCATTGTGATAAACGGGATTTAGATGAGTAAAAAAATCCCATCACCCAATCCTGTTCAAGCAACCCGCAGTAAATACCTAAAATTTCAGGATCAGAGAGCAGGCTCTTACCCCATCCTCTGGGGAGTTTTCTTTGAGTTTTCCCTAAAAAGACTTCCCCAGGGCCTCTGGATGGGAGTCCTCTTTTGACCTGGTACAGTATGATAAATTATATTTGTTTTAAATTTCAAATAGGGGGAGTCAGTCCTTGATAAATTTGACCAATTTTGCTCTCTTGATCTTTATACCAAAATCCCCATGAGAAAATGAAAAATCAGTAAAGCCCCCAAAATTTTGGAGCAAGAAATTGAATGAAATTTGTGTTACCCCCAGTCCATCTGGGGGAGGTGGAAGTGGCTTGTATTATCTTGGGAGAGATGAAAATACAGAATTACTTATTTTAAACTCAATGACTTAGATTTTCTCAGGTCCCATTGCCAAATCAGGCAAGGAATGCCCCCCTTAATGGGGGGGTCAGTCTTTGACTGATTTGGCCGTGGGACACTGGAAAATCTGGAATGGCTTATTTTGAAATCAAGGATCAATATTTCTGGGTAGGGGGAGCTATATCACTTCTGTTTTCTGAGCTTTATTCACTTATCCACTTCACTAATCAAAATGCCTTGGATATTTCCCCAAATCTTAAAAAGAAGCTTGTTTCTTTTCTCCGTTTATTATACTATGCCCAAACAATCATAGTTTCAACAATTTCCCAATTAATTAATTAAAAAAACACCTACTAAGAATTTTTATTCACATCACTGGGGATGCTCATTTTTCCAGGATTTCCTGCAATTGGCTCCTTACTCTGTGAGTATTTGGGTATGGTGGCTATAATAGTGGAATGGGTTCTGACTGACCTTGATACAATTGAAAACATGTTTTTTTTGATTTTATCAAATCAATTAATTCTCTGACACTTCTTTCAAAAGGCAAATTCCTACTTTGTTCTTTTAATGTGCAGTTACTTATCACACCAGGGTCCCCAGTGTACATGTGAGGAATTCAACTTGTCCACACTTCTTGAAATGAGACCAGAGGATTCCAAATAGGTAGTTGTAATAAAACACCATGGTTTCTATAGATATTTATAATGGGATCAAGAACAATTTATCCTTTCAGAGAAAAAGTAATTGTCCTTTATTGGGCATTTTCCTGCAACTAGCACTGACATTGGAACACCTTGTGAGAAATTTAAATGGTGCCTCCCTGGGGCACTTTGCAAGAATTTATCAAATCAGAAGAGTAGGAGTTCTCAGAACTTCATGGAGGGTTATTTTCATAGTCTGTTCTTTGGCCTCCAATCATATTCAATGGCTTAATTCTCACAAATGTCAGGAAATTCCATTTCACAAGGCTCAGGAAGGGTTCATGGGTTGTGTAGGTTTTCTTTATGGGACAAAAATCCTATTATATTAGTGACCAGGGGTCAATGGGGAAGTTTTTTTCAATTGTAAAAAAAGATATTTTTTGATTTTTCATTTGGCTTTTGATTATTTTAAGAAAATTATGGCAATTTTGAGTGGGTGGCCAGGATCTTGAGGAGATAGTACAATGTAAAAAACAATGGACCTATTTTATCAACCAAAGGCCTTTTTTGGTCCAAGTGAGTTTTCCTTGGGGGAGATGTAATCTTGTGGTTGTGGGAAGTGTTACCACTTTTTCAGGAGAATATATTATTACTGATTTTGCATATCCTCTATGGATGCACTGCATACCTTGTTTTAAGGGGAACAATTCCAATAATGAGTCAAATAAATTGTTTAATTTTTTGTATTTCCCAATAACATGTGCAAATTGAGCACTGCATTCACATTCTCAAAACAAGATGGGCATCCCTTAAAGCTCTGCTATTATAATGCAACAAGCCAGAAGACATGAATAATATTAATTGTTGTATTTCTACATATGCAGTTCTACACAACAAGCTGATTTATCTTGGTGAAAATTGGGAGGAAGTCCCATCTCCCAATGATGTGGCCTTGTTGCCAATCAATTTACAAGGGGATAGGACTTCAGCACAAGTACATTTCTCATACATTAAAGCAGATTTTTTGCACTTTAATGGTGTATTGTAGCTGGATCAAGTATTTATGTAGTATTAGGGTTGTATGTAAAAAAATAACCATGGAAATTTGTATTAATTTTAGCACTCAGATTATTATCCCATCTACCTTCATGATTCTGCATCATGGTCATGGTGGTGCATTTCTTAAGCTGGCTTCCATTTAAATGCATGAAATCTTTATTAATATGATTTCTCATTGGACCATTCTAACACAATGGAAGAACTTGCCAATAAATTACATATGCACGCATATGAGATCCCACCTCTCTTGTCATTGCAATTTGACAATCAAACCATGGGCATTGACCATCTACTAAAGCTGATTTATGTTTCAGGCATGGTAATTAAAGTCAATTGGCAGGTTTTGTCAGAAAAACATTCTTATGCATAATTAATAAATTCTTTAAATCAACCAATTAACAGGATGACATGCGTGGGTCAAATATTCTTTTAATGATATTAATATTATTGAATCCAACCATGCCTATACTTATTAGTACATCAAAAAAAGCTAATAAGGCTCCTTGGCATAGTAGCTCTAATGCCAATTTGGCTTTCAACAGATGCATATAAGGAATATTTGATTGTGTTGCAACAAATTTCATATTGGAATTTGGACCAAATGACCATAATGATCATAAGGCATTTTGTGAGACTTAGAGGTATTTTGATATACCTAAAAGATCACAAATAAAAAAAATTAAGTTATAGTTATAAATAAATAAATTTATTTCATAAAAAAAATAAAAATATAAAATTTATATAACAAAATAAAATTTTAATTATAATTTAAACTTAAAATTTAAAATTCTTAAAATACACTTTCAATTAAAAAAATTAATTAAAAATAAATTTTCACCAAAAATATTAAAATTGAAATATTTTTTGAAAAAAAAAATAATAAAAATTATTATAACTTCTTTCACAATAAAAAAACTTATGAAAATTATTACATCATTGAATTTCTTAAAAAAAATAGGTGTGGGGTCACCTATGAGTAAAAAATCTGTAACTCTAAACCTTAAATAAGCTTGAATTTAAGTTTTTTGTAATTCCTGTATAAAAATCTAACAATCCTCAAAATCTTAATTCAATTGACACTTTTTTGTGTTAAAATTTAAATGTGGTGTGTACTTTAGAAGTCATGAGGAATTGAAGTATCTTCAATTGAAATGTCAAGATGTGTGCATCTATTACATAAGAAAACTTGGATTTAAATATGTGGAATCAATTATTACAGTTGTGTACTGTAAAAGCTCAATTTAATTACATATTTAAATTAAAATTATAATACATGATGAGAAATCAAATAAGAAATAAATTTGAAAGATTAATTTTGGGGGGTAAAAGGAATCTTGGCTCCAAGAGTTCCAGACTCCCCCAAATTCCTTTCTGAAAGGCGTGTGATTTCAATATTCACTCAAACGTTCACTCACTTCCCTTCTCAAAAAAGACTCTCCTTTTATATTCAATGAGGGAGCTCTTATTCAGTTTCAAATACTCAAAGTAGCATTCACCACTTCTCCTATCCTGTCTCATTTCAATCCCTTTCTACCAACTATTTTAGAGACTGATGCTTCTGATTATTCCTTGGGTTCTGTACTGAGTCAGGTGAATGACTCAGGAAAGCATCCCATTGCATTTGATAGTCGCAAGCTTCTCCCAGCTGAGCTCAACTATGAAATTCATGAAAAGGACCTTCTTGGAATAGTATGGGGTCTCAAGCTCTGGAGAGCTTTCCTTCTTTCTCTTTCCAACCCTTTTGAAGTCTTGACAGACCACCTTTCCCTTCAATATTTCATGTCTTCCAAAATTCTTACTTGTTGTCAGGCCCATTGGGCTGAATTTCCTTCTGAGTTTCTTTTCACTATCACTTACTTCCCAGGCAGGCTGGCCACTTTACCAGATGCCTTGTCACGTCGGGATGACATGTATCCAGAGAGGGGGGTGGACTTCTTCAGCAAGAATCCTCAAAATTTTCATCAAGTAATCAAGAAAGATGGAATTCAAGAGTCAAAATTCTTCTCAATCAAGGCTGAAATATTCTCATATTTAGTTCACCAGATCCAAAACAAAGTATGGAAAGACAAATACTATAAAGAAATACTCAATAAATTAGCAAGAGGTGAATCAGTTTCAGATTATTCTCTTGAACTTCAAGCCAAATTATTGTTATTCAAAGATAGAGTGGTAGTCCCAAGAAATTAAGAAATCCAACTGAATATTCTTCAAAAGAATCATGACTCGCTGTTTGCTGGCCACCCTGGCCAGGAGAAGACCCTCAAGCTCATCAAGAAGGATTTTTATTGGGCTGGAATGAATCAATTCATTAAGGACTATGTGTCCTCATGTCAGCAATGTTCAAGAAATAAGAACATTTATCATAAGAAGTTTTGATTACTCAATCCTCTTCAAATTCAATCTGGTCCTTGGAATTCTTTATCAATTGACTTTATCACTCAATTTCCCTTGTCAAACAACTTTGATTCAATTTTAGTAGTTGTGGACAGGTTCTCAAAAAATGGAAATCTTCATTCCAGCTTATGGAGCAATTACTTCCCTGGACTTAGCCCAAATTTTTATCAACCATGTCTTTTCCAAACATGGTCTTCCAGCCATTATTATTAGTGATAGAGGATCCTTATTTGTTTCATTATTTTGGACTTAATTATGTCAGCAGCTCAAGATATCAAGAGATCTTTCAACTGCTTTTCATCCTGAAATAGTTGGACAGACAGAGAGGGTAAATCAGATTCTAGAACAGTATCTTGGGATGTATGTCAGTTACCATCAAGATGACTGGTACAACTGGCTCCCTCTGGCTGAATTTTCCTATAATAATTCAGAACACTTATAAACAAAGCAATCACCTTTTTTCACCATTTATGGAAGAAATCCAAGCTTTGACTCAATCCATATTTTTCAAGACTCACCTACTGGAAAGTTATCAACAAAACTCCAATCAGTACAGCAAGTTGTTGAAGAAGAGTTAGCATCAGCAATAAGGAGAGTCAAGAAGTATGTAAATAGAAATAGGACAATTCCACCTGATTTCCAACCTGGGGATAAGGTATGGCTAGCTTCCAAGAACATCAGGACTACCAGACCCACCAAGAAACTGTCAGAAAGATGGCTGGGACCCTTTGAAGTTCTTAAGAATATTGGAAGCCATTCATATCACCTCAAGTTTCCTCAACAATGGAATTAAGTTCACCCTGTCTTTTATGTGTTGGTATTAGAATCAGTGAAGCAATCAACTATCCCAAATTGATATCAATTGCCACCACCACCAGTCATAGTGGAAGAGCAAGAAGAATGGGAAGTGGCTCAGGTTCTGGACTCAAAACTCAAAAGAGGTAGATTATGGTATCTTGTAGAGTGGAAAGGATTCAGTGAAGACCCAGAAAGAAAAACTTGGGAACCAGCTCACCAGACCTTTTCAAGTATTTCCATTAATTGTATCCAGAAAAGCCTGGCTCAATCACCTCAAGAGTTTAATTTTATGGTGCTCTGTGGGGATTGAATCTCATGAAAGTAAGTTCCTCTCCTGGAATGCACCTTTAAGGGGGTATTCTACCCAAATGTTGCTGTAAGCATCACCTTGGCCACTTTGTGAGCACTTTTCAATTCTTTTGACATATTCAGAAGGCCTTGCAACATCAATACCCTCAAATTTGGACCTTTTCTCAAGATTTTTCCAAATTCCTTTTTTCTTTTCATTCTTTTCCATCTCATGCCAATAATAATTATTTAAGACATTCCTTACTTTAAATTCAATGATGGAACAGTTATCTTTTTATGGTGCTTGGTGGGGAGTGGGAGTTATGAAAGTAAGTTCCATCTCCTGGTATGCATCCCTGAGGGTTCTACTTCTTGTAAAACATTACCTTGGCCACTCTGTGAGCATCAAATGCTTGGTTTTAATCTTTCATACAATTCTTGGAAAAAATCAAGCAACTCACCACAAGAAGGAAAAACCTCAGGAATTTCTCTATTTCTTTTCTTTACTCTCTTTTTCTTTCTTTTTCTTTACTTTTATATTTCATTTTATTTATTTTAACTTTAAAGCAGCAGCATCCCCTCCCATATCATGCATTGGGAGGTTCCATTTTTTCTTTGTTTTCTAGTAGCTATAAGAGTGGGGATAGAAGTCAAACCAAACACAAACAAGGACAAGGAAACTAGTTATCTCTCCCCATATGATCAAAAGATCTTTGGAAATCATTGATCAATTCATCTGCATACCAAACAAATTATGCAGCCATCTCTTCAGAAGCAGTGCCAGGAATAGTTTTATCATTAGCATACATAATCACCTCCCTACTATTCCTATCAGCTTGTCTAAACAACCTGGCCACAGCATCTTGGTTTTCACTCGCCATATTTGGATCTTCTCTGGCAACTTGGATAGTCCAACAATCCCTTTTCTGAAATACTTGGGCAGCAGGAAACGGTAAAGGTGAAAGCTCTCCTCTTCTTCTACTGGAGCTGGCCTCAGTTTGGAGTTGTTGAGAGGTGACTATGGGGGATGGTCTTACTTCTGGATTTATGGCAGGCCTGGTGTGGGAAGAACTTGGTAAAGAATGAGGAAGGGAGGTAAGAATGGCAGCAAGAGTTGGTTGGAAGTTTCTAGGGGTACTGGGAATAAGACGACTTTGTAATCTTTTGGCAGGAGGCTGTGAAGCAGAAGTGCTGGATTGGTGGCCAACTGTATTATTAACCACCTCAACTTCTTCACCATCCAATTCAGCACTACCTTCAGCATCCAGATCAGGTGGGGAATTGGCAATTTTTCTTATTCTTTTCACTACTCTTTCAGTGTTAAACCTGGAAATTGGGACTGCTTAGCTGGAGTGGATTGGCCTACCACCAACTGGAATGGATCCTCCAACATTGGTCTATCTTGCCACATCCCTCTGCCTAGAACCAGTCACTAATTCAAGATATCAGTATCCAATTCAATCAAGAAATTAATTTGACTCACAATCAGAATATCCTAAAGTAGCATCAGGAGTTGGGCCCTCAGAAACTGGGAACTCCTTCCCAAAAGGTCCATCCTTTTTACTCCACAAGTACCTTCTGACATTGGAAGCTGCTGACCCAGGACAAGGATATGGCTTCTTCACAACAAAAAAGAAGTGCCACTTTGAAGATTTTGGGTTGAAGTTCTGAAAGCAATCTTTTCCCTTGGCCAAACATTCAGTAAAAGGATGATCAAGAACTTCAACCGCCTTGTAGCCATCATAGGTTTGGCCAGGATCAAAGTGCCCAGAGGAAGCCATAAACCAAGGTGAAGCCAACCGACTTAGGATGCCAGAACCACAAAGAGCAGATGGTAGCAGAGCAGAAGGGGAAGATTCAGTGAGTTCAGTGAGCTTTAAACTCATGGCTAAAGAAATTGTGCAGGCAGAAGAATTCAGTGCATCAGAATACTGCACTCCAATCCTGAAGATTCATCAATGAAGATGGCTCAGAAGCCAGTGATGGCCCCTCAGTTTGGGCCCCAATCCATCACCCAAGACCTTCCCTGAAATATTGGGGAAGGTCAGATTCCATGATCCTGGACCCTCTCAATGGGCCCAGGCCATGAGGGTGAAGTTATGGTCCCATGGACCCCCTGGACTCCCAGCAGTCTGGTCATTTTTGGCCTTGGGGGGCTCTAGTAACCCCTATGGACTGTGGACTGCGGCCCACCGACCATAGGACATTCCAAAGACCAAAAGGGCCAAAAACGCCCCTCATTACCATTCCATCAAAAATGGCCATGGTAATGGCCAAAAACCAATTTTTAGGCCAAATTTCAAGGACAATGGGGACAAGCCCCCTCCTTGGATGATGCCAAAGGCCAATCAAGGTGAAGAGGACTCAAGAGGAACAATTTCCCAGTCAATAATGGATATATATGTTCATATCACTATTATGAATCATTTTTTGAGGTGAAGAACTCTAAGAACTTAGTTTTGGGATACAACCCAAGGGTCATGTCTTTAAGGGAATTACTGATTGAAATTCAGAAGAAGAGTATAATTTGAAGGTTGAAGAACTTACTCAAGATTCAAATAAGGGGAGAAGACAGATAATCAAAGACAATGAAGAGAGAGGAGAGGATTTTCAGGATAATGGCCAAGAGGAAAAGAAAAATCAAAAGAAATTTTTTGGAAAAAATGGGGGGATTTTATGATGCTACTCAATAGTGGAAGGGTATTATGGTGTTCAGGAGCCCATCGGTTTCAATAGGGGGATACCATAACAACCACTAGTCAGGGGTAAGGGTATTCAATCATACACCCACTCAAACACCTCAAATCAGCAATCTTCCTTGCTGAAACATGCATACAGCCTGTCAATATTTGTACAGTTTGGATACACCATCCTGAAACTGTATGATCACTCAACACTACCACTCCTCCTGTACAGATACTGTACAGATTTTAAAGGACCTGTATTAGCCATATTCAATTCAATCATCAATTCCTCCCATGAAAACTCTCTGTCTGGATCAGGGCTGGTGATTCTCACATATACCAGCCCCTCTTTCTCTCCCCAGTTAATTAATTTAGTTGATTTATTATTTTATAGATATTTTTACTCTTATTTTTGGGTATTATATTTATTGTATTAAGCTAGTCTTTGCATTTCTCTTGCCTGTTTAGTATGAGGTGTGGTGTCCATATACTTATTAACCCTCTGATTTCTTTCTGACAGGTTGAAACAGTGGACTTGGACTTGTTTGTGGTTGGCTCTTCTATTTCTTATTCTTATTCTTGTTGCTGCTTTTCTTATATTAGTATTTATTAGAAATATTACTCTCATTACACTCTTAAGTGTTTTTCCCTTCCTTATCCTTTGATCCCTCTGCAGTGAGTCCCAGTTTACTGAGTGTCAGGCCCTCTTCACTTAGAAGAGCCCCTGTGATCATGACAGATACCAACCAGGACAGTTTTAACTGTTTCCAAGAGGGTTAAACTACCCTTAAGCTAAAAAAATCTTAATAAAAACAGTTTCAAATTGTTTTTAGGTCTCTTACACACATTCTGAAATGTTTTGAAGGCTTGAAACCAGGTATTACTATTTCAATGGATGGTTTAAGGGACCAAAATGGCTAAAACCTGCACTTTTTTGGTCCAAAACAGGGTTCAATGATGCCATAATTTTCTTTTCTGTTTTCAGAGTGTTCTTTACAGCTGATTTGAGTAAATTTTAATTTTAGAGTAAGAAAATTGGTGAATATAGAAGAATGTCTTCTTTTCCCGACTTTTCTCTTAATGATAGAATTTTTTTCCTTTTATAACTACTTTAAAGTCTGTTTAATCAATCAATAAAAGATTCCAACCACCTTTTTCAAATCATTTTGAAAATTTTAACCACATGAAAAAAAAAATATTATAATCATTTTTTGTAACTATTAAAATCATTTTAAACCCTTGAACCACCCCAAAAGTGAATTAAAGCATCTTTCATCACTGTTAACTTTGTCACTTTGTTTCCAAATTTACTCTGTTCACTGTTTTAAATTTTTTCTCTTGAATATTCTTTAACAATACTTTTTTATCATATTAATTTCCTGCATTTCTTTTCTCAATTAATTCCAATTCAAATTTCTCTTTAAGAATTTTTTTTTTTGCCTCAAATATCTCTTGTGGAGTATTTTTGAATAAATTTCTTATTGTTGGTAAAAAATAATAAATCTTTATAATATTATTTTTTTTTCATACCAAAAAAATTTAAAATTAATAGATTTGGTGTGTTTAATTTTTAAAATTCTTAAAAAATTTACTATTTTTGAATTCAATTTTTACCTTATAAAAATTTTTGATAACAGGAAAATTACTTGATTTTTAATCAAATTTTTATATTCACACCTTACACCTATCAACAAGAAAACTTTATACAAAGGAATGAACTCTAAAAAGAATTCATGAAAAAATTGTCAATTGAAAAACTTCATTACCATTTCAAGTTGAATTTACACAAAATATAAAATAACAATAATAATACCATACACAAAAATTCAGCAAACTCATCATGGGATTTACCTGAAAGTAATAGTTCTCTTGAAGTGGTGATTTTGGTCTATTTTTTCAACAAATCTCTTTCAAATTTTATTTTCTCCCTTGCCAAATTATAATCACACTTGGCTCTCTGTTTCAACTCTTCTTTTGAATTTTCAAGTAAAATCTTTGTTTTTATAAATTGTCAAGCCAATCAGAAGTGCTTTTATTACTTGTGTACTCTTCTTCTTGAATTTAAATTGAGCTTTCTAATAGTTTCAACCATAAATTGCAGTGGTCTTGCAAATCTTGAGCATGAATCTCTTCAAGATTCTTTTTTTCCCTTCTTCCCATTTGTCCCATACTGCTGTTTCTTGAAATCAGCATCAATTGAACTTTTAACCAATGATTCCTGCTCATTATCTTCTTGGTTCAAATTGATTTTCTCATTTTTATTATGTTTGAATGCTTTCCTTTGCCTTGACTCATGAGTAGATAAGTTCAAATAACTATTTCATTCCTCTTCCCAAAGTCTAGTGTTGTCTGTGTCTGAGAGATCCAAACCCATAATGCCCTTCATTGTATTGAGTTTTCCCATGGATTCCACATTTGCCTTGTGCCCAAAAAATGAATCAATTTGTTCATAGAATGGACACATTGAAGTCAACTTTTCTGAAATAATCATTCCCAATTATTCCTAATTAAAACCTGCCCTTGTATTTTGAGACCATACATAAGTTGTCAAGTATTTCTTTTTTGTAAGTTGTGAATCTTTGAGAAATTTTTTAGTCGTTTAGCTTCAAGACTGAATTGAAGTAGTTGAGGTAACCAGAAAATATCTCACATTCACCAGTTTGAGTAATCAATCTCTCACTAATATTTGTCTTTGAGGTTATTACAAATAAGCTATTATAATTATTGGTGTCTTAAATATAAGAAAAAAATATTCTCATAATTTCAAAATATAAAATTTGCCTAGCTGTTGGGCTTTTGTGTACATTTCTGACACCATTTGTTCTGGACGTTTCATGTTGGATTGAGACTAGCCAAATTGGTTCCACTGGCATCTGTTTCATCCATGGTGAGGGGCTCAAGCCCATACTCATCTGTGTGGCACTCAAGTCCAATTGATAGGACAATTGTGAGAGAAATACTTCTTGGAGAGGCACCATGAGTGTCTTCCAAATTTCCAAGTGAAGGAACCACCTGGGTAGCTCATACAGGTGAGCTGACATTTGCTCCTAATACAGAAGAACCAAATGTGTGGCCTTTTGGGGACCTAACAGTTTGCACTAATGAAGTTGATCCTGTAATTTTGCCCAATGGGGAGTTGGGATACCCCCTAAAACAAGATTATTGTGAGTGAATATTGGTCACACACATTGTCCCAGTGATTATGGGTAAGCTCATATGACTGTAATGCCTATCCCATGCAACCCCCTGCCCTGGTAAGACATAGACTCTATTATGCCATGTGTTGATGTGGAGGTCCATTAATTGCTACATGCTGCTGAGCCAAATAGGTAACCTCAACTTGAATAGGATATGATGTATTGATTACCATTTTCTGCTTAATGGCTTGTTGCAAACCTGGACCAGTCATGGGTACTCTGCCTGAAGACATAGACAATTGCCACTCCTCATATGCATACATGGGGGCAAGACCAATAATAGGGCTATTTAGGATCATCTAAAAAAGAAATAGAAGTGGGTTAGCAACTATAATATATCTGAATTTAAAAAAAACACACCTTCAATAATTATTGATAACCAAAGTTGTCAATTAAATAGCCAAAAAGCACAAATAGTTTTAGATGAAATAGGTTGTGGTGGTGGTGTTTACTGGAATAATTAATAAAACCAATATAGACATATGTTAGTAAGTATCATATACATTTTTTAAAAAAAAAATTAAAACTGACCTAAAAACTTAAAAAGTGTGAAAAAAGATTGGTTAAAAAAAGAATGCACTGGTTGAAAGAGATAAAAAAAAATAATAATGATTAAAAAGTGAACAGGTTAGGTTGACAGAGAGTTGTGAGGTGGAAATTTTTTCAAAAAAAAGAACTGCGATGTAGACAGAGGTGGGCAGATTTAAAAAAAGGTACAGTACAGAATATCGTAACGGGGGACCCTTGCATGATTTTGGGGACATCTTGCCTGATTTTGCTGTTTCCCACGGGGGTATTTAGATGCATAACAGAATTCTGATCTTTCCCAAAGTAGTCAAAGACTGACTCCCCCTAATGTAGTAAATCCAAAGGTCAATTTTTTTTTAAATTGTTTTTTTTTCTCCTATAAGTTTTATAATTCAAAATAATCCAAAAGTTATGTGTATTCAATCTTGATTAATAAATGATAGTACTGTACATACTACCATAATAAAGGATTGGATCTTAATTTTGATTTTAATTTTCAAATTGAGGCGCTGTAATAAATTTTCTCAAAATAATTTTTAATTCTCTCCATCTCACATTGACGTTGACCACAGTGCACGCACTGCACGGTTAAATTAAAATTAAATTAAAATTTAAATAAATTACTTGAAAGAAGCTTTCATCTAAAACTTACGGTAGCTTTAGCCTGCTCAGCCTGTTCAGCCTGTTCAGCCTGGCTTGACTGCCAGACCGACTGCATGGAATAGGCATAGTGGACCGTGTATGGATGATGGATGAGTGGTTCTGCTGAATTGCCGCCGCCTAGTGGCACTGGCTAATGCTCATCTTAACATAACCCTTCTTCTTAATTATTGCCTTCTGATCTCAAGTTCTCACAGAATCTCACTTAAAGAAACTCACTCCAAAATATACTACAGAGCAAACTAAAGTAGCAACAGCCCTAGATTGTTTGCAATACTGTACAACTGTACTGTACAGTCTGTATTAGCACTGCTTACACTTACTATCAACTTATTACTGTAATTCAACTCTTTAAAACTTTTCACTTATCTTTGGACGGCTTTGACTTGGCCCTTATTGGTTCATGATTCATTCAATATCAATCAACTATTAATCATTCTTTTCTTTGATCATGACTCATCAATCTACTTCAATTCATAAAATTAAATCAAGACCTTCTTCAATCAATCAATCATCACATTCATCTAAATCTATCGAACCAATAATCGATTTGGAATCTCAATCTAATCAAATCATTAATAATTCAGATCATCTCAAAAAAACTAATTCTTCATCAATTCATTCAAAAAATTCTAATCATCAAAAAAAATTCAATCAAAATTCATCTAAATCTTCCATTAAATCCGTTAATTCAATCTCAATCCCTCAACTTAACTCAATCATCGAATCAAAATCAATCAAAAATCTTCATGATCTGGGCGGACTAGAATCTTTATTCAAATTACTCGATTGTCATCCAACTAATGGTATCATTCATTATGAAAATTCTTCATCTTTATCAAATCATATTAATCTAAATGATCGAATTCAAAAATTTGGTCAAAATGTAGTACCTCAA
The DNA here is from genome assembly GCA_023105745.1 of Austropuccinia psidii. Lineage (NCBI taxonomy): Eukaryota > Fungi > Basidiomycota > Pucciniomycetes > Pucciniales > Sphaerophragmiaceae > Austropuccinia > Austropuccinia psidii. Next base: position 12,192,593 of record JALGQZ010000016.1, read on the forward strand.
AAGAAAACTAAATCATTAATTAAGCTCGTTTGGTTAGCTTTACAAGATAAAGTCTTAATCATTCTTATCATTGCTGCTATCATAAGCTTAGGTCTTGGTTTATATACTACTTTTGGTACCCCTCCTAAAACTTATCAAGATTCTAACGGTCGCACAATTCAACAACCTCAAGTAAGAATCTTTTAATTGATCATCATAATTTAATCATGATCTCTATTCAATTTCGTACTTCAAAATTATATTCAAAAATCATTCCAACTTTTGCCGCTTAATTTGATTTCTTTTTTTTTTTTCAATGATATGGCTTAAACCTATAAAATTAACCATTTATGGCTTTAGGCAGATCATATTGCATTACATTACTCACTTAAACTTATCACACCTTCCCTCCTTACATATCTATTATTCATCATTATCATCGTCTTTGAACTAAAATTAATTTCATCTTTTATCTTTTCAATTAGGTCGACTGGGTTGAAGGGGTTGCAATCCTTGTCGCAGTGGGTATGTCTTCATTTTTTTTTCCTTTTGGATGGATTGAGCTTTAAAGAACCTTTCCCTTCATAAAAATTTCAACTTATCAATTAAATCACGCGTAAAAAGGCAATTGACCTCTTTAATTGACTTGCTTATCTTTTTTAATTTGTCCTTTAGCTATTGTTACTCTTGTAGGATCTGTAAATGATTATCAAAAAGAGTTACAATTCAAAAAGTTAAATGCCCAAAAGGAGGATAGGTCAATCAAAGTCATTCGCAATGGACATGAACAACTTTTATCAATTCATCATATCCTAGTCGGAGACATCTTACTCGTAGACGCTGGTGACGTTTTACCCGCCGATGGTATCTTTATTGATGGCTTTCAAGTTAAATGTGATGAAGCTAGCGTAACTGGTGAAAGCGATTTGATCAAAAAGATAAATTATCATGATGCTCTCCAATTTGCTCGTGCCAAGTCTGGTCAATCTACTGGGCCATTCCAATCCGAAGTCGAGTTAGGTAAAACTGACTGTTTTATGGTCAGCGGTTCCAGGGTAGTTGAAGGTTATGGTCGCTATCTTGTCACTGCTGTCGGCCCAAATTCATTTCATGGCAAGATTATGATGTCGTCAGTTTATTAAAACATTTCTTCCTCATCCAACTCGTCAATTTTTTGCATTAAATCCTTCATCTTGCTTATTTTTAGCCTACGTACAGATTCAGATGAAACTCCTCTTCAATTAAAATTAAATTCCTTGGCTGAATTAATTGCCAAACTAGGGGCAACAGCTGGCTTATTACTTTTTGTAGCGTTAATGATTAGATTCTTTGTCCAACTAAAAACTCAACCTGATCGGTATGACTCATTAACCTATCATAACTTAATTCAGTCATTTAAATTAAAAATTGACTTTCTTTTTTTAAATTATCTTAGTTCTCCAAGTGACAAGGCTCAATCTTTTATTCAAGTCCTCATTATTTCCGTCACAGTGGTCGTAGTGGCTGTCCCAGAAGGTAAACCATTCACCAAGTAGCCAATCTCGGTTACAAAAATAGTTAATCTAGACTTGGCTTACTCTTATCAGGCCTCCCTTTGGCCGTGACTCTTGCACTTGCTTTTGCTACTCGTCGAATGACTAAGATGAACTTGCTTGTCAGAGTATTGAGCTCATGTGAAACCATGGCCAACGCAACTGTCGTCTGCACCGATAAAACCGGCACTCTAACTCAAAATCAAATGACTATTGTTGCTGGCTCGATTGGGGTTCATTGTAAATTTGCTACTGACCTGGAAAAAAATGAGACAAGAGTCAATATTAATGATGATTTAGGCTCATCAAATGAATTAGACCAAGACGTTGAACATCCAAGTAGTCTCAAAATTAACATCATCAGTGATGATGATTCATTATCACCTTTGTCAAAAACGATACCACTGCCTAGCCGTCGATTAGACTTCTCCATCGATCAAGGCGAAATCAACAATTATCTTAATTTTAATCTTAAAACTTTATTAAATGAAGCTATTGCTATCAACTCAACTGCATTTGAAGCGATCAATTCAACTGGTCAGCTTGAATTCATTGGCTCAAAAACTGAAACGGCTCTTTTAAGCTTTGCCAAAAACCAAAGGTGGCCAGATTATCGTCAAGTTCGAGAAAGCGCAGATATTGTACAAATGATCCCATTTAGTTCTCAAAGAAAAGCTATGGGTGTAGTTATTCGAATTCCTGAAACCGGTCATTATCGATTCTTCTTAAAAGGGGCTTCAGAAGTATTAACTCAGTTAGCAAGTCATTATGTTTATGTCCAAGGACCATCCGATGAACAAGCCGTTGAAGAAGAAAACTTAAGAGGTGATCAAATAAAACGTCAAGCGTTTGATTCGGATAGTAGAGCAAATGTCAGTCGTACAATTATGTTTTATGCCAATCAATCGCTTCGTACGATTGCTCTATGCTATCGCGACTTTCAAAGTTGGCCACCAATGCAATCAAGCCCCAAACATGATGGTACATCAAATAAAGAGGGTGATACTTCACATGAGGTTGCATATGAGGATTTATTACAAGGCCCTGAAGGATTGATTCTATTGGCTGTTGTTGCAATCGAGGACCCCCTCAGACCGGGAGTCGCCAATGCAGTATCGGATTGCGTAAGAGCTGGGGTTGCAGTCAAGATGGTGACTGGTGATAATATTATTACAGCAAAGTTTGTAAATCTGTGATTGTTCCGCTTGTATGTATTAGATTAACCAATGTTATTGCCTTTTTTTCAACTCTTGTCCAGGTCAATTGCTTCACAATGTGGAATTTATACACCGGGGGGTATTATTATGGAAGGTATCTCTTCTTCTTTTTGGTCACATTTTAATTTGATGTACCAATCGCCAGGATTATTAAAATGAATTGCTAAAACATTAGGCCCCGTCTTTCGGCAACTAAACAAAAGAGAAATGCTTGAGTTAGTCCCTCGTCTACAAGTCCTTGCAAGATCGTCACCAGAAGATAAAAAACGTTTGGTATCTTATCTCAAATTTATGGGGGAAGTTTGTGCTGTGACAGGTGATGGGACAAATGATGGACCAGCTCTAAAAGCAGCACATGTTGGCTTTAGTATGGGAATCAGTGGGACTGAAGTTGCTAAAGAAGCTTCGGATATTATTCTTATGGATGATAATTTTTCTAGCATAGTATCTGCTATTATGTGGGGAAGATGTGTTAACGATTCGGTAAAAAGGTTTTTACAGGTTCGTTGGCTTTTTTTTTATTACCATAAATTTGTAATATTGATTAATTTCATTTATTAGTTTCAACTCTCGGTTAACATTACGGCTGTGCTCATTACGTTTATTACAAGTATTGCATCCGATAAAGAAGAATCAATATTAACTGCCGTACAACTCTTATGGGTCAATCTGATCATGGAGTTAGCCCTATTACTATACTCAACTTAATAATCATTTTTTGACTGATTAATTGTTCTTATAGTACTTTTGCAGCTTTAGCCCTTGCCACTGATCCTGCGACACCTGACTCTCTTGATCGCAAACCAGATCACAAGTCAGCCAATTTGATTAATATAGAGATGTGGAAGATGATCATCGGACAATCTATTTATCAACTTGCTATAATTTTAGTCTTAAACTTTGCTGGAAAGCAGATCCTTGGTTTAAATTCGCCCTCTGATGAAGAAACTCGCATCCGATACAACAATGAACATAAAACGCTTATTTTTAATGCTTTTGTCTTTTGTCAAATCTGGAACCAGTTCAATGCGAGGGTCTTGGATCGAGGATTGAATGTTTTTAAAAGCATTCATCGCAATTACTATTTTATGATAATCTTTCTGATTATGCTGGGTGGACAAGTTAAGTAAAATAGAACTGACAAAAAGTTGGATTTTGGAATTTATACTGACAAGCTGCATAAATAGATTTTGATCGTCCAGGTTGGTGGTGCTGCTTTTCAGGTGACAAGCATTAGTATTCAGTATTGGGCAATCTCAGTTATCATTGGATTAGTTTCCTTACCTCTTGGCCTGCTTATCAAGCTTATTCCAACTGAACTCATAGGTGATATGGTATATGGATGGGGTTGGATGCGCGACCCAAGTAAATTGGAACTGGATCTAGTTGATTTGGATGAAGATGAAGAGAAAGATGGTGATAGCAATAAATGGAATCCTGCGATTGATAAAGTTCGAGACAACTTGGCAATTTTCGGCCAGATTCGAGGTTAGAGCTCTTTTCTTTAATTAGAGCCATGATGGTTAACCTTATTGACGTGCCAATTTCTATCGTCAGGTGGCAGAATGAGGTCATCGAGCTTTGTTAAACGGTCAAGACATTATATGATGAAAGAAAAAGGAATCCACACAGGCGCATTAATGACAATGGTAAGTCCTTGACCATTGCTGTTGGCATTATTGATTGACAAATCACGTTCTAAATCAAATTTTTATTGATTCAATCATAGGTACCAACATTGGTAATGACCTCAATTGGAGCGGGTTGGCAACCTCGAAAGCCTAACGGCTCATTGGCGGATCCAGCTTCGGCTAATCCAACTAGGTCAACTACGAAATTATGGTTTGATAAGGTTGAAGTCCATCCAGATACAGACATTCATGACGTGAGCTAAAATGATTCAAAATCCTCAAGTGTTTCTCATAATAATGCAAATGCCCTTCATATAGCCTGTGTTGGTAAAATTTAGAGCTAGAAAACGAAATCAAAAACTAACGAATGATCAAAGTGATGTCAAGCCTTCGTTGACTAGTGCAGAAGGCCTACTGATAAGTGATGAAGCAGGCGGCTTGAGTCTGTCTTCAGTTACCAGTGCTTTGAGCCAGGAACCGTCGCAAGGCAGTTGAAATAATAATTTTCAAGTGAATTAGCTGTAACAAGAATCTCATTGTATTGCAGTTTTTAGTCAACGGATGAATAATGCTCTTTAGCCTTCATCCTTGCTCATATTTATTAATTTAGCATATCGTTATCAATATTTTATTTGATTTTGACAAGAAAAATCATTTACACAATACACGTTTTTACGTCATGTATCTTTTCTTTTCAACATTAAAACTAGCGTGACCATCCACTTTTTTATTTTTTTACAAATGCTAAGAATGTTAAAATATACTTTTTGGCAAAAAAAATACTAATGGCGTCACTCAGAATGCCACATCCACCTGAATCAAGCAATAAATGGGAAGCCGAATGAGCCTTTTGAGCGCAATCACGAGCTCCAACTTGAGTAATTGTATAATGAAACTACTTATAGGAATTATAGTAAGGAGCTTCAAGTTAAAGCCAAAGATAGCAACAGAAGATCCATCCAGCACAACTCATCTGTCGACAAATTTTAAAGTCTATAATTCAAAAGATGTTTTTCGACACACTAAAACTCAAATCTGCAGCTGGTTTGTAATTAAATCACAAAAGAAATATATATATATATATTATCAAGGGTAACTAAATTGGTGTCAAAAAGTTGAATAAAATAGTAAGTGATTTTTTTTTTATTATGATTAAAACTGAAATCTTTTCATTATTATGTTTTTTTTTTTAAAAAAAAAGATAAACAAAACTCAAATGACTAAAACACAAAAAGAAAGGAAACTTTTTGCCACACTTTGTAATCAATCCTCACTTCACCAAAAAAGAATATTTTTTTTTCAAAGTTAAAAAGTTATTGTTTTATTTTTATTTTTATTTTTTCAATTGAAAGGAAAAATAAAAAATAGCTGAAAAACAAACAAACAAATCAAGACTCTTTTTTGGGGGTATTGGTTAAGAATTTGTTAAGTTCATTAATATAAGCTCTCTCTATTATTTGAATTTATTAAAACTTGGTAAATTCACATAAACTGTTTTATGTAAATTTATTAAAATCTGATAAATTCATAAAAGATTTTTCTCTTATTTAAATTTAATAAATTCTAGTAAATTGATATAACCACTTTCTTATTTGAATTTACTAAAATCTGGTAAATTCATTCATACTCTTATGTAAATTTACCAAAATTTGGTAAATTCACACAAGAAAGCCACTTTTTCCAAATTTTCAATGGAAAAATAATGCTATTTAAATATTATCTTACCTCAATAAAAACAGTTAAAATACAAAATAACAAAAAAAAAAAAAAAAGATAGTTTTATTTGAATTTTTTTTTTTTATCAAATTGTTTCAAATTTTTTTTTTTTTTTTTTTTTTTTTTTGATTTATTTAGTTAATTAATTAATCAAATATTAATAAAAAAAAAATAAAAAAATAAAAAAAAAAAAAGCAAAATATTTTTTTTAATACTTTTATTTTTTTTTATTTTTAGTTTTTTTTTTTTTTAAAATCAATTTTTTTTTAAATACTAAAAAATTAAATTATTTTTCAACAAAAAAAAAAAAAAAAAAAAAAAAAAAAAAAAAAAAAAAAAAAAAACTTAAATTTTTATTAAAAAGATAATAATAATAATAATAATAATTAGGTTTTTTAATTTAATTTTAATTATAAATAAATTTAATTCCTCTTAAAAAAATTTAAAAAAATAAATAAAAAAATTAAAAAAAAAAAAAAAAAAAAATTTATTTTTATTTTTATTTTTATTTAAAATAAAAGAAATAATAATAATAAAATAAAAATTATATATATATATATATATATATTATTAAATTTAATTTTTTAAGAATATATTTAATAAAATATATATATATATATATATATATATATACATTTCTTTTAAATAAATATTTTTAGTCCATATTTTTTCTTTTTTTTTTTTTTTTTTTTTTTTTTTAACAAAGAAAAAAATAAAAAAAAAAAATTAATATATTTATATATATATAAATTTGAAAATAATAATAATAATAATTTAAAGTATTGATAAAATTAAATAAATCATTAAAATGTTTTTTTTTTTTTTTTTTTTTAACATTTTATTAAAAAAATAATTTAAGTTTTTTTTTTTTTTTTTTTTTTTTTTCTTTCTTTTTTCTTTTTTTTTTTTTTTAGGATTCATATTAATTAAGATTCTCAAAAAAAAACTCTTTATATTTTTATTTTTTTTTTGGCAATTTTTTTTTTTTTTTTTTTTTTTTAATTGGTCAAATTTGGAAAAATTATCAATTTAATTTTTTTTTTTTTTTAAAAAAAATTAATTTAATTAAAAAAAAAAAAAAAAAAAATTCCTAATTATTAATTTACTTAATTCTGTTTTTTTTTTTTTTTTTTTTTCTATTTAAAATGAAGAGGTTAATATTTAGAATCAAAAAGTAGAAGCCCCATATATTATTAAAAATTTTGTTTTTGAGTGGGAAAAGTTTAAGTGTAAAAAGTGTTATATATATAAATATATATATATATATATATATATATTTGTTCATGTTTTTAATATGAAAGATTTTAAATAAAAATTTTTAATATTTTTAATAAAAAAAAAAAAAACTTACTAAGGTTTAATTTTATAAATAAATAATATTGAGAAAAGGGAATAACTTCAATAAGTTGTATATAAAAAAAAAAAAAAAAAAAATTAAAAATTCTAATTTTAATTTAAATCACACTCTAAAATAATGAATTTTTTTTTTACTGAAATGAAATGGAGAGGAAGATTGGAAAAATATAAAATTTTATGATTCTTAAATTTTTCTTCCCACCCCAGGGCTTGTGGTTGAACATGAAATGGGGGAGGACAAGGTAATCTTTAGAATTGATGAAATACAAGGGAAAAAAATGAGAACTTTTATCCAAAAAATATATGAAAATGGGTGGTTTGTCATTTGGAGGATAGAAATAAGGGAAAAAAAAAGGAGAAATATTGGAATTTGAAATAAAATAAAACTTGACTTTGATACTTATTTTAAATTGGATTCCCCATATAAGGAATGGACGTCCAATTGATCTTAGCATTCTTCATACCAATAAATTATTTTCAAATAAGAGCTTACTGAGGGTAAAACAGTATTTATGGATTCATAAAGGTAATAATGATTCTCTTTAATTTCTTCAGCCAAGTCACCCCTGACATCACTGCATTTATCTTTTTCATTGTAAATGTAATTAGATACTGTTCTATAGCCACAGTTTTCATCAACCTGGAGATTGATGAGCTTTAGGGTGTATTTTGAAATAAATTGTTTCAAGTCTCCTAAGCTTTTTAGCTAATAAAAATTGGTCAAAAAAAAAAACTAATAAATATTAAAATCACCAAAAATAATTGTACATTAAAATGAATCCACAATTCAAAAAAAAGCTTTGGAAATTCATCACTTTTCTGATCATTTTTTTTGGAAATGTTCATAGGTTAAGTCAATTACATAATAAATATTCAAAGTTCTTTCAGGCTTATGGGAATTTCTTTTTGAGGTTCTTCTTCTCTTTACCAATCTTTTAAGGTTTGAAATAGAAACTTTAATTAAAAATTGAGTACTTTTTTTGTCTTCAAAAATTTTTTTAAGGTAAAATTTTAATTAAAAATAATAAATTTTTAAGAGTTTTAATAGAAAAACAAAATTAATTTTTTATTTTTTTTAAATTTTTTTAATATAAAAAAGGAAAAAAAAAACAATATTATAAAGATTTATTGTTTTAACAAAAAAAAAAAAAACATAAAAAATTTATTCAAAAAAAATATTTTTTAAGAAATTTTAATAGATATAAAAGAACTTTTTTTTTAAAAACAATTTCAATTTAAATTAATTGAACAAAAAAAAAAAAAAAAGAAAACTTTAAGAAATTAATATAAGAAACAATAATCTAGAAAAAAAAAATATTAGAGAGAAAAAAATAATTAAAATTGATCAGATTAAATTTAGGAAATAAAGTTATAAAGTTTATATTAATTAAAAATTCTTTAATTAACTTTTTTGAGGTGATTAAAAGGTTTAAAATGATTTTAAGAGTTAAAAAAAAAAAATTATTATAATGATTTTTTTTTTAAATGGTTAAAAGGTTTTAATTTATTTAAAAAAAAGTTTTTTTGGAATCTTTTATTAATTTTTTTAATAGGGTTTAAACTAATCATAAAAGGAAAAGTGGGGCAAAGAAGACATTCTTTTATAGCCACCAATTTCTTTACTCCAAAAGTAAAATTTACTCTTTTCAGTTGTGACAAACACTCTGACAACAAAAAAGCCAATTAAGGAATCATTTAACCCTAGTTTAGACCAAAAGAAGGCTGGTTTTAGCCATTTTAGTCCCTTAAACCAGCCATCCCTATAGTAATACTTGGGTTTGAGTCTTCAAAACACATCAGAATGTGTGTAAGAGACATAAAAACCAGGTAAACTTGTTTTTAATAAGATTGCTTCTGCTTAAGTGTAGCTTTACCCTCTTGGCAACAGTTAAAACTGCAATGGTTGGTATGAAAACCTGATCATCAATTGAGTCACAGACCCTGTGACTCAATTCCAGGCAAGAACTAATGAACTTTTGTGTGAATTTTGACATCTAATGCCTGTCAGCAAGAAATTTAGGGGAGTCTGGCACCATTGGAGCCAAGATTCCTTTCCCCCCCAAAAATTAATCTTTCCAATTTATTTTTTCTTTAATTTCTCATCATGTATTACACTAGAAATTTACATATGTAATTAAATTTAAAATATACAGGAAACAACTGTGATATTTGATTCCACATAAGAAAATCCAAGTTCACTTATGTAATATTTGTGCACATTTTGACATTTCAATTCCTCATAGCTTCTAAACTACACACTACACCTCAATTTTAACCCAAAATTCATTGTTAAAATCCCATTTGATGTGAATTAAATCAAGGGTTTAAGGATTTTCAGATTTTCATACAGAAAATACTAAAAACTCAATTTAAGCTTATTTAGAGTTGAGTCTCAGAATTTCCACCCAGAGGTGACCCCACCTTTTTTTTATGAGGAATTTAATGGTGAAATGATTTTCATAAGTTTCTATATTGGAAAAAAAGTTAGAATAATTTTCTTATTTAACATTTTCTCAAAAAAATATTTTCATTTCAAGATTTTTATTGAAAAATTTATCTTTACTTAATTTTTTTTAAGTGAAAAATTTATTTCCATAATTTTAAATTTTAATATAATTTTAATTTTATATTATAATGATTTTTTTCAATTTTTGTATATAAATTTCTGTTTTTATAAAATAAATAAATTTATTTATTTCTAATTATAATAAAATTTTGTTATTTTGTAGTTTTTTTGGGTTTATAAAGATACCTCTAAGGCTCACATTCCTTCCACTTAAAAAAGACTATTAATTTTTAATAATGTTATTTATAGTGTATCTGAAAATTCTGAGAATATTGGTAGCTTCAGGTATGTCTTTTTCTGCTTGCCATTCATCTTCACAAGTTGGGTCATTATATCTGACAAGGTATTCCCTTACTTTATTAGTTCTTCATTTCCTTTCTTTAAAAACCTTGCTAATTTTCTTAATACAAGATTATTTAACAGGAGGTATATGCTGGGGAAATTTATTACTTAAGGGGAATTTTTCATAATGACCAGATTTTTAAGGCTTTATCAAGCTTACCAGAAATGTAGGATGATTATTACTAAGCTCTTCAGAGAATTTTAATTCCACAGAATTTTCTCCATGAAGGGCCTTGATAACAAGAGTTCCTGCAGAGGAGGTTTTGAGATTTTTGAATCCTTTGCTTTTATTGAAGTTAGTGGTATATACAAGTAAAAAATCCCCTACCTTGAAGTATGGAGTAGCATGTGATTTTCCCCCTTTGTCTTAGCCATATGAAAATGAGTCCTCCATCAATCTTACTGCATGATTCCTAGCTTTTTCTAGAATTCCTTTGAAGCTAGAAGATGTGGGATTTATCTAAACAACATATTTCCTCAAGGAATCTTGGGGTAGTCTGTGATTCCATTGTTTTTCTAGAATGGAAGAAGTCTGATTGGTATTGGCATGAATAGATGTTTTATATTCCAATTACAGTGAAGGCATAAGGGTACACCAATCATGGGTGAATCCATCACAAACTTTTAACTCTAGGAAATATTCCAAAAGGTTTCTGACCATGCCTTCCAAAGTTTGGATCATTCTTTCTGCTAGACCATCAGTTTGTGGGTGGTAAGCTGTAGAGAAGGATAGCTCTGTTCCAAATAATTGGTGAAGGTTTTTCCATAGTGCTTAGGTGAATTTGGGATCCCTGTAACTGATATTTTTTTTGAATATGCCAGTCCATGATACTACTCTATTCCATATCAGAAGAGCTGCATCCATTTCTGTATCATCCTTGCGGCATGGCAAAAATATTGAAGTCTTACTGAACCTGTCAACAATTACTAGAAATTAATTATAGCTTCTATTCAACCTTGGTGGGAGAAAAGTAACCCAATCCATATGGAAAACCTCTCAATGTCTACTGGGCTTTTGGATTTTGATCATATTTACAAGTTTTTTCCAGAGGTTTTGGTTGGCTTTTGACATCTGTCACAGGTCTAATAATATTTTGAAACATCCTTCTACCACATTGGCCACCATATGAAGGTCTTGATTTTCTCCCTTGTTCTGTCCTCAGATAGGTTTCCTGAGAAGGGGCTGTAATGGAATTCTTTGAATACAACATTGATTAAGGATATGTCTACCACTACCATTACCCATGTGTGTTTGGTCCTATGGTAGATTATGCTGTCAGGCTGAGTCTATGATAAAAGTATTAAAATGTATTTACAACTTTTAAATATGACTGTGACATGGTAAAAAAGGATTTAAAAAGAGTTATAAGAGTTAAAGATGTTTTAATTTAAAAATAAAAGGGCTTTACTATATGAAATATAGCTGTGGTGAATGCTGTTGAAAGCCCTGGGTGCAGCTTTACCTGTTGGGCTACAATAATTAATATTATAATTATACCTGTTTATTACCCAAGAGTAAAACTGTTTTTGGCAGTTTACTATGTAGGGTATTCAAGAGCAGGATGAGGAAAGCATTTCTGGCTGTGGAAAGCCTCCTTTTTATCCTGAAATGGGGTGGAAAGACTGTTAGACCATTCCATGTAGAGGAAGTGAAGATTTTTTCACTCTATGAGACAAGCTTGTGGTTTTCAAGGACCTATACAGCCTGTATTGGGCTCAGATGTGATTTTGAAACCACATCTGGGCAGTTTTCACCAATACAGGGTGAAAATTCTCATCTGGGGACCACATAGCCCTCTTCTGACCTGTATGACACATAGAATGCTGTACAGAAACTGTATGGGACCCCGGTATTGACTGAATTATGAGGTATTGAAGTATAAACATGCTTCTTCATCAATTTGACACCTCATAATCATGGTTATTGGATATTATCCCAGGGTAAAGCTGTATTGGTCAGAATGTGAGATATTGACCTTAAAGCAGCTAAAGCTTTGTCAGTTTTTGAGATATCAACCTCAAACCTGAGCCGGTGTGTAGCCCTGTATGTGTTCTACACAATGGTACCTTATTTGATATGGTTATCATTAAATATGGCAAAGTTATGCCATGTACAAGAGTTTTATACACATTCATGATTTAGGCAAAAAGCTGTATTGGGCTTGTTTTCCCCATACCTTCTTCTATAGTTGAGATATAAGGAAATGGATGACACCATCAGATAGCCCTGATTTTTCTATTTCCAAAAAGACCCCACTTTAAGTATCTCACACTAAAACTGCAGAAGTTAGATGAGAGGTGAATGTTTTGTTTAACCTTATTTGGTCTGAATTTGACCATAACTTCAGTAATATTGGTGCTAGCTCAGCTTGGCTGGTACCATTGGATAGCCCTGGCTGAGAGCTTCATTTTGAATACCCATTTGATGGGGTTAGGCCTCTCCTTCTAGATTCCAGATGAGAGGTGAAAATTAAGGTTTATGCTCAGCAATATCTTTGAGCAGGAATAATGTTGTTATCATTTGTCCTGTGGTGATGGGACTTACATTTTCAGAAAGAGGTGAGTTTCCTCTTTCTTTTGATACCTTTTGAGCTAATTTGGATCAGCTCCATGTTCTGGTGGTATCTTGGCTATACCATTGATGCATGGTATTTTGGATGTCATGCTTGTGCTCTGGTTTTGAGTCACAGGATGAAATACCCTCCCTCTAAAAAAGGCTAATAATTGATGAGACTGTTCAGTCCTCTTGGAGGCTCTGAATCTCCTTAAATGAAGGTTCCCATCTGGTATGGAATCTTCTGCCAACCATTTGTCTTTATCAGCTGTTTGGTTCTTGAATCTGACTAAGTATTTTCTCTGATCCTTTCCATTAAGTCTGATCTTCCTGGCCCTGATGATTTTACGCACAGGTCCAGGGGAGTCCTCCACTTCCACTATTTCAGGTGGTGTGGGGTTCTTCTGCCTGGAGGGGAATTTTCCCTCCTCTGTTTGGAAGTATGGCTTGACCAAACTCACTGGAAAGACTGGGTGCTTTCTGGAAAATTCCTCTGTATGTTTGACTTCCACTGCATTCTTCCCTATCAATTGAATGATAGTGAAGGTTCCTACAAATGAGTATTTCATTTTATTAGGTCCTTTAAGATTATTAAAGTTCAGTGTAGACACTAGCACCTGGTCCCCTTCCTTAAAGTCAGGTTCCATGTGTGTCTTGTCCCACCTCTGCTTATTATATTCTTTTGCCTCAGCTATGCATTTGGAAGCTGTGTCACAAGCCCTCTTCCACATATCATGGAAGCCTTTGGCTGTGGGGTGGATGGTCAGAAGATTCTTCTTCAAGTGATCCACAGGCAGCAGGGGATTCCACCCTTTCTCTACCACTGCAGGTGTTTTTCCTGTGGTAGAGTGCTGACTTGTATTATAAGCCAGTTGGACAGCTGGTAGAAGGGTAACCCAGTCATGGGTGTATCCCTCATGGTCCTTGTATTCCATGCCATAGGCACAGAACCCTCTAAGGATATCCTCCATTGTCTGGATCATCCTCTCAGCTAGGCCATCTGTTTGTGGATGGTAAGCTATGGAAAATGCAAGCTCGGTGCCAAGCATGTCATATAAGTTGGTCCAAAATTTAGATGTGAACTTTGGGTCCCTATCACTAATAATTATCTTAGGGAATCCACAGGCGGATATGATGTTATTCCAGAATAACAGAGCAGTATCCATGGCTGTGTCCTCTTTATGGCATGGTAGACACCTCATGCTCTTGCTGAACCTATCAACTATGATTAGGCAGGAATTGTAGTTTTTCTTGCCCCCTGGGACAAGTCCTGTGACCCAGTCCATATTGATGGTTTCCCATGGGTGTTTGGGTTCCTCTATAAGTTGAAGTAACCCATACTTCTTCCCATGTTTCCTATTTGCCTTTTGGCATCTTTCACAAGTGTTGATGTATTCACTCAACTCTTGTTCCCACTTGGGCCACCAAGCTGTGCTTGCTACCCTCTCTCTGGTCCTGTCTTAACTCATGTGTCCCATATAGGGGCAGTCATGGCATTCCTGTAGGATCAGGGAGATGTGGTCTCTGTCTACCACTGTGAGTGCACTTGTGTGCTTCTCTCTGTGGTAAATCAAGTGTCAGGCTGAGTCTATATTGAAGTGGTAATAAAAGTATTTACAACTAGAATTATGACTGTGACACGTAGAAAAATTGATTTAAAATAAGGGTTTTGGAAGTTTAAGATGATTTATAAGATAATTAAGGGGTTCTACTATTAGATTATAGTGGTGGTGAGGGCTACTGAGAACCCAGGGTGCAATCTTACCAGTTGGGTTACTATAATAAGAGTTACAATAATCAAAATATAGAATTATACCTGTTTATTACCCAAGAGTAAAACTGTTTTGGACAGTTTACTACGTAGGGTATTCAAGAGCAGGATGAGGAGATGATTTTGGCTGTGGAAAGCCCTCCTTTTATCCTGAAATTGGGGTGGAAAAGCTGCTAGACCTTTCCACGTAGAGGAAGTGAAGATTTTTCACTCTCCAGGACAGGTTTGTGGCTTACAAACAGCCTGTATACCCTGTATTGGGCTCAGATGTGGTTTTGAAACCACATCTGGGTGGTTTTCACCAATACAGGGTGAAAATTTTCATTTGGGGACCTCACAGCCTGATTCTGACGTGTATGACGCATAGAATGCTGTACAGAAACTGTATGGGACCCCAGTATTGACTGACATATGAGGTATTGAAGTAAAAACATGCTTCTTTGTCTATTTGACACCTCATATTCATGATTATGAGATATTATCCCATGGTAAGGCTGTATATGACAGCAGGTGGGATTTTGACCTGAAAACAGCCATAACTTTGCCAATTCTTGAGATATCAACCTCAAAATTGGTTCAGTGTGTAGCCCTGTATGTGCTCTACACAATGGTACCTCATTTGATATGGGTATCATTAAATATGGTAAAGTTATCCCATGTACAAGAGTTTTTGTACCTTTGCATGTTTTAGGCAAAAAGCTGTATTGAGCTTGTTTGCCCCATACCTTTTGTTCTAGTTGAGCTATGGGGAAATGGATTGCACCATCAGATAGCCCTGATTGTGCTCTTTCCAAAAATACCCCATTTCAGGTATCCCACACTAAAACTGTAGAAGTTAGATGAGAGGTGAATGTTTTGTTCACCCTTATTTGGCCTGAAATTGACCATAACTCCAGTAATATTGGTGCTAGCTCAGTTTGGCTGGTACCATTGGATAGCCCTGGCTTAGAGCTTCATTTTGAATACCCATTTGATGGGGTTAAGCCTCTCCTTCTAGATTTTAGATGAGAGGTGAAAATTAAGGTTTATGCTCAGCAATAACTTTGAGCAGGAATAACTTTGTTATTCCTTGTCCTATGGTGATGGGACTTATATTTTCAGGAAGAGGTGAGTTTCCTCTTCCTTTTGATACCTTTTGAGCTGATTTGGCTCTGTTCCATGTTTTGGTGGTATCTTGGCTATACCATTGGTTTATGGTATTTTGGCTGTCATGCTTGTGCTCTGGTTTTGAGTTACAGGCTGACATACCCTCCCTCTAAAAAAGGCTCATAATTAATGAGACTGTTCAGTCCTCCTAGAGGCTCTGAATATCCTTAAATGAAGGTTCCCATCTGGTATGGCATCCTCTGCCAACCATTTGTCTTTATCTGCTGTCTGGTTCTTAAATCTGACTAGGTATTGTCTTTGATCCTTCCCATTCAGTCTGGTCTTCCTGGCTCTGATGATATTACTCACAGGTCCAGGGGAGTCTTCCACTTCCACTATCTCCTGTGGTGTGGGGTTCTTTCTCCTTGAGGGGAATTTGTCCTCCTCTGTCTGGAAGTATGGTTTGACCAAACTCACTGGAAAGACTGGATGTTTCCTTGAAAATTCCTCAGTGAGTTTGACTTCCACTGCATTTTTTCCTATCAACTTAATGATAGTGAAAGGTCCTACAAATGAGTCTCTCATCGTTTTAGGTACTTTGAGATTGTTGAAGTTCAGTGTAGACACTAGCACCTGGTCCCCTTCTTTGAAGTCAGGTTCCATATGTGATCTGTCTCACCTCTGCTTATTGTATTCTTTTGCCTCAGCTATGCATTTGGAAGCTGTGTCACAGGCCCTCTTCCACATATCATGGAAGTCTTTGGCTGTGGGATGGATGGTAAGAAGGTTTTTCTTCAAGTGATCCACAGGAAACAGGGGATTCCACCTTTTCTCTACCAAGGCAGGTGTTTTTCCTGTGGTGGAGTTCTGACTTGTGTTATAAGCCAGCTGAAAAGCTGGTAAGAGGGTAACCCAATCATGGGTGTATCCCTCATGGTCCTTGTATTCCATGCCATAGACACAGAATCTTCTGAGGATGTCCTCCATTGTTTGGATCATCCTTTCAGCTAGGCCATCTGTTTGTGGATGGTAAGCTGTGGAAAAAGCAAGTTTGGTACCAAGCATTTCATATAAGTTGGTCCAAAATTCAGATGTGAATTTTGGGTCCCTATCACTAATGATGATCTTAGGGACTCCACAGGTAGATATGATGTTATTCCAAAATAACAGAGCAGTATCCATGGCTGTGTCTTCTTTATGGCATGGTAGGCACCTCATGCTCTTGCTGAACCTATCAACTATGATCAAATAGGCATTGTAGTTTTCTTTGCCTGCTGGGACAAGTCCTGTAACCCAGTCCATGTTGATGGTTTCCCATGGGTGCTTGGGTTCTTCTATTTGTTGAAGTAACCCATACTTCTTCCCATGTTTCCTATTTGCCTTTTGGCATCTTTCACAAGTGTTCATGTATTCACTCAACTCTTGTTCCAATTGGGCCACCAAGCTGTGCTTGCTACCCTCTCTCTGGTCCTGTCTTCACTCATGTGTCCCATATAGGGGCAGTCATGGCATTCTTGTAGGATCAATGAGATGTGGTCTCTGTCTACCACTGTGAGTGCACTTGTGTGCTTTTCTCTGTGGCAGAGCAGGCCATCTATAAGAAAAAACTTATTGTCCTTATAGGCCCTCAACCAGGGTTCTTCCAGCTGGGTTTCCAGTTCTGGGCTCCTGTACTTTTGTTGAAGGAGTTGGAGTAGTATGCTACACTGTTTGTGTTTGGCATAAGACTTCTGTACTGCACTGAAGAATTCATTGTGCAGTTCTGAGGAGCTTATTCCCAGTATGGGAGTTTCTGTTCCTTCTGAATCTGTGTTTCCACTGTCAAGGATACCATTTCCTGGTGCCCATTCAGAAAATCTGAAGTTCTTCCTCCTATCTATTTCCATGAAATGGATAGGGATTTTGGCTGCAACTTCTGGGTCATAGGCTGGATTGCTCTTGACATTGTCTAGTGGCCATCTTCTGAGGCCATCTGCATTGGTATGGCTTTTACCTTCCTTGTATATGATGGTCATGTTCCCTCTATACTCTTGGATACCTATTTGCCATCTCAGCATATGTCTATTAGTAGTCTTCATGTTTAGTAAAGACTTCAAGGCTGTGCAGTCTGTGTAGACTTCAAAGACTGCACCCTCCAAATAATAATGGAGTTTTTCTAGAGCCCAGACTAGACATAGACATTCTGTCTGGGTGGCCCCATACCTGGCTTCTGAATCTTTTAGCTGCCTTGAGATGAAGAAAATTACTCCTTCTCTTGGTTCACCATCCATAATTTGTCTTTGGTGAAGGGCTGCTCCAAGGCCTTGACTGCATGCTGCATCTATATATAACTTGAATGGTAGTTCAAAGTCAGGTAAGATGAGCACAGGTGCATTAGTGAGTTCATATTTGATCCTCTCATATGCATCCCTCCTTTCCTTGGTTATTTAAAAAACTACATCTTTTGAACATAACTTGTATAAACTACTAGTTATGTGTTCAAAATGTTTGATATGGTTTCTGTAGTAGCTAGCAAACCCAAGGAAAGATTGCATCTCTTTGATGCTCTTTGGTACTGGTTTTTGCAGTACTGCTGCTACTTTATTCTGGTCAATTGCCAGACTAAGACCTGAGACTTTATGTCCTAGAGCCAGCAACTCTTGTTGGCCAAAATTGCACTTTTTAAGTGAAATTTTCAGATTTATGGGTGTGCATTTACTTAGCACTCTGTCTATGTATTGCACATAGTCTTCCCATGTCTCTGAGTATATAATGATATCATCAATATATACTACCATCCAGCCTTCCAATATTTTATCTTGAAATATTATGTCCATCATCCTTTGGAAGTGGGCTGGTGCATTCTTGATGCCAAATGGCATTCTGGTGTACTCATATATGCCCATATGGCATATTATTCTGAGTAATTTCATGGAGTTTGTTTTAACCCCATTTTGGTGGAAGCCTTTCATACAATCCATCTTGGTTATGTATTTGGCTTTGGCCAGCTTATCCAACGCATGGGGTATCCTTGGTATAGGGTACCTGTCTGCTTTTGTGTAGTTGTTCAGGGCTCTGAAGTCCCCACACAATCTAGACTTGCCATCATGCCAGGTGATGAGGACAGGAGTGGTAATTTCCACTATTTTATTATGTCCAATCTTTCTGATAACATCCATGTCCAGGAGTTCATTGATATGTTTCTCAATTTCCTTCCTGGTTTCCAGGCTTGCTGGGTAAGGAGGTCTCCTTAGCATAGGTGGATAAGGCCTTTTCACATCCAGATATAGTTCTATATCATGGCCTTTGATCTTGCCTAATGGTTCTTCACCAATGGCAAATGCTGGTCTGTTCTTTCTCAGCATCTTCAGTAGACTTCGTTTTTGTTTACTGGTGAGGGTAGTGCTAAACTGTCCCTCTCTGAATTCCTCCAGAAGCTCTTCTATTGGATCTTGAGAAGATATCTGGTATATATCAAGTGAAAATTTCTTTTCCTTGTTAGTATCAATGGTGATGTGCCTATTTTTACTGTTATAAATGTCTATGCCATACATCCTCTGGTAATCTGTTCCCAGTAAAAATCCTTGGATGTGGGCATCATTAAGCACTACAAACTCTGGATTGAGTCTGATATTACCCTTCTTATGGGGTATAATTATCTCTTTGATAATTGTCCCAATGGAAGTCATCTTCCCTGATGCACTTTTAAAGTTATTTGCCTTAGTGGGCAAGAGCTGTTTTTCCCAGTTTGGGAAGTGGGTATCCAGATAGTTTCTGGCCACTATGGAGCAGTGTGCTCCACTATCAATGATCAGTGGGTGCTGAGCATTGTCAATACAAACAGTCATTTTTGTGGCTGTTCCATGTATATATGCCATTCCTTTGGTTGGTGTGACCAGGAATGTTTGTGCATCCTGTGTGTGTTTGCACAAGTTCTTGTTAGCAGTGTCTTGTGGCATGCCTGATTCCAACTGTATGTCCTGGATTTCTAGTGGTGTTTCCTCTTGGTATTCCACTAGAAACTCCTCTCTTGGGTCTTGATCATCCTCAGATGGCTCTCTGATGGCATCACCCATAGAGTCTGAATCAGAATCCTCTGTTGGAGGTTCTTCCTCAGGGACTTTCTCTATGGCATAGACTTTCTTCTTTGCCTTTGGACAGTTGTTGGCATAATGGTCTGTTGAACCACAATGTGGCAAGAATTTTTCTTCTTAGCCACTTCTGCCACTCTTTCTCTGGGTTTGTCCTTAAACTATACCCTGAGTGGATGTTTCTCTTTGAAACTGCTGCTTCTATATAGGGTGAATTTCCCTATATTAGTCCTCTTCCTTATGTCCTGTAAGGTGTTAGCTATGTCATCTAGAGTGCAATTCTGGTTGCATCTGCATTTTACTGCATGCTCTAGCTCTCCTGGCAGTTGTGTCAGAAGTTTGTGATTCCTCATTTGGATGTTCATCTGAGGATCAATGGCTTTAAGTCTTTTAGACTGTCTAAGACACCACTCATATGGATCTTTGTCCACAGAGTATTTGTCATTCTCAAATGACATGGTCTTTTGCCATATCCAACCTCCATTACTGTACTTTTGGATGATTTGACTCTTCCACCATGGCCAGTTTCTTCAGCCATGGATTTCTTTCATTTCTGTGTACCATATACTTGCATAACCTTTAAATGCAGTATTTAATCTAGCAGTAATCCAGTAGTCTGGTATGCTTGGTACATCAATGAAGAGTCCATCAATATAATCTATGAGGTCCATATGATCATATTCTCCTGATCCAGAGAATTTGGGCCAGTTTAAGGCCTCAGGAAGCTGTTTCAAGGCTTCCTTCTCTGAATAAGACATGCCATCTCCATCCTGGTATTGTGATGGAGATCTTGCCTTATTCAACAACATGGCATCTGGTTTGATGTTATCTGGTTGATATGGATTCTCCATAGCTTGGCCTTGTGGTTGGGGCTTCAAGCTATGATAGGCATTAAATAATTTGTTAATGTCTTGATCCAGAAACTCCCTGTCCCTTGTGCTGTGGTGTTGTCCTTCAAAGACTATATTCAGTCTTTTGTTGGTTTCTTCAGAGGCTTTGCTCAGTTGAGCATATCCTTCTTGAAGATTTTTAACTATTTGTTCCAAGGAGGCTTGAGTTTGTCTCATCCTCTCTTGGCTAGCTCTAATTTCTGCAAACTGCTTTGCAGATTGTTCAGCATATTGGGACATTTGTAGCCACAGTGTATAACTGTTGATGTTACTCTCAGATGTGACAATGTTATTTTCAGTCTGAGTGGGGGTAATGTTTCTATTACTAGGACTACTGATTCTAGAGTGGTTTACAACTACTTCTGGTTCTTGTGTACTGAATCCTCTGTTGGAGGTTCTTCCTCAGGGACTTTCTCTATGGCATAGACTTTCTTCTTTGCCTTTGGACAGTTGTTGGCATAATGGTCTGTTGAACCACAATTGTGGCAAGAATTTTTCTTCTTAGCCACTTCTGCCACTCTTTCTCTGGGTTTGTCCTTAAACTCTACCCTGAGTGGTTGTTTCTCTTTCAAACTGCTGCTTCTATATAGGGTGAATTTCCCTATATTAGTCCTCTTCCTTATGTCCTGTAAGGTGTTGGCTATGTCATCTAGAGTGAAATTCTGGTTGCATCTGCATTCTACTGCATGCTCTAGCTCTCCTGGCAGTTGTGTCAGAAGTTTGTGATTCCTCATTTGGATGTTCATCTGAGGATCAATGGCTTTAAGTCTTTTAGACTGTCTAAGACACCACTCATATGGATCTTTGTCCACAGAGTATTTGTCATTATCAAATGACATGGTCTTTTGCCATATCCAAGTTCCATTACTGTATTTTTGGATGATTTGACTCTTCCACCATGGCCAGTTTCTTCTGCCATGGATCTCTTTCATTTCTGTGTACCATATATTTGCATGACTTTTAAATGCAGTATTTAATCTAGCAGTAATCCAGTAATCTGGTATGCTTGGTACATCAATGAAGAGTACATCAATATAATCTATGAGCTCCATATAATCATATTCTCCTGATCCAGAGAATTTGGGCCAGTTTTAGGCCTCAGGAAGCTGTTTCAAGGCTTCCTTTTCTGAATAAGACATGCCATCCCCATCCTGGTATTGTGATGGAGATCTTGCCTTATTCAACAACATGGCATCTGGTTTGATGTTATCTGGTTGATATGGATTCTCCATAGCTTGGACTTGTGGTTGGGGCTTCAAGCTATGATAGGCATTAAATAATTTGTTAATGTCTTGATCCAGAAACTCCCTGTCCCTTGTGCTGTGGTGTTGTTCTTCAAAGACTATATTCAGTCTTTTGTTGGTTTCTTCAGAGGCTTTGCTCAGTTGAGCATATCCTTCTTGAAGATTTTTAACTATTTGTTCCAAGGAGGCTTGAGTTTGTCTCATCCTCTCTTGGCTAGCTCTAATTTCTGCAAACTGCTTTGCAGATTGTTCAGCATATTGGGAAATTTGTAACCACAGTGTATAACTGTTGATGTTACTCTCAGATGTGACAATGTTATTTTCAGTCTGAGTGGGGGTAATGTTTCTATTACTAGGACTACTGATTCTAGAGTGGTTTACAACTACTTCTGGTTCTTGTGTACTTCTTTTACCAAATCTAACAGCTTCTGGATCATGGGATCTGACTCTTTCCTCCTCTGGTTGAAGGAGGTTTTGTTCTTGCCCTTGTTCCCTTGTCTTCTCCCGGAAACGTCCTGGAATTGTGAAGAATGGTGACTCTTGGCCACTGATCTGCTGGTTTCTGAATGGTGTGAAGCCACTGGAGAGCTGATTTGGCCTGCTCCTTGTGAACCTGAAGGAATCTGAGTAGGCCCTGTCTGGGTTAACTGTTCTTCTATAGCTTGGATAGTGGCTTGATTCTCCCTTATCCTCCGTGCCCTTGCCTCCAGGAGTCTGTGTTTCCTGGTAGGATTCCAACCTTTGGTCATTTCCATAAGCTCTTTGAAGTCTATCTCTCTGAGACAGATCTTCTGGCAACTTGATCCAAGTTCTGCCCAGTGAGTTGCTAGGTTGAACCTCTTGTTGTCCATGCTCCATTGAAATAAGTCTTTGAGGAGTTGGTGGATCTGAAGAACTTGATCCATATCCTTCTGGTCCTCTGGTTTGAGGTTTCTGTTGAATTGGAGTGTGAATGGCAAGGCTGATATTATCTCCCTCATTGTTTTGCCATCCACCACTGTGTCCAAGGTGTCCTCTTCCAGGTCTTCTGGTTCTGGACAATCCTTCTCTGTCCTCTGGCTGGTTCCTTTAGAAGCCAAGATCTCTGAGGTATGCAGGGGACATATCAGTGATTGCAAGCAGTCAAAAACTTTATGTTCTTAGGGTATTTACCTTTGACTGTGCCTTGTACAAATTTATTGTCTGCTGACTTGGGCAGTTTGCCTTTGGAAGTTACAACTGGGTTAATAATTGTAATCTTTCCTGTACAAGTGGTTAAGGTTGGTTTAACTTGTATAGAAGCAGAGTTTCGTGGTTTTCTACTCCTCTGAGTGGCTATTGGTGTCAACTTCTTGGCTGTAATGAGGCCTTCACTAAGTCTTTTTCCTTTCCCCTTGCTGCCCTCTGGTTCTGAGGGTGTCACTGGTATGTTGGCCTGTGACTGGGTCTCAAGTTGTATGAAGTTTTCTTCCACTGAATCAAAGCAGGAAAAAGAGGGCTTATGTCAGTTAAGACTTCTTAAAAGGCTGGTTTTGCATGTCTAAGAATGGCCTCTGGGCTTGTATGTTACTACAGATGCCCTTGTATGATGAAAATTTAATTGAATTAACAATTCCACGTCAAAAATACAGCTTACTGATATATGGTATACTGTTTGTATGCCAATATCTCACATAATACTTGTAATTAGCAAGTATAATCTGTCAAAAGAATGGTGTATTACAGGGTAATTGAGTTAACAATGTGCCCAAACATGCCTCAACTGTTGGTTTATCAGTATGAGTTGTCTTAATTCACTTGAGAATTAAGGCTGTATTAGTGGCTCAAAGTGTTTTTATATACAAAACACGCCAAAAATACTAGTCTTGTGGTTATAAGCCACGTGACAGATACTCTATAATATGTGAGTATTTCAAAAAATTTAAAGAAAAAATATATAAAATATATTTTTAAAGGGAAAATGACGCCTAAAAAAGTAAAACAGGTGTCAATAAATGATAAAGAAGAGAAAAACTTACTTGTAAGGTCCAAAATAAGTTAAAAACACAGCCAGGCCCCCAAAATGTCAGGCTGAGTCTATATTGAAGTGGTAATAAAAGTATTTACAACTAGAATTATGACTGTGACACGTAGAAAAATTGATTTAAAATAAGGGTTTTGGAAGTTTAAGATGATTTATAAGATAATTGAGGGGTTCTACTATTGGATTATAGTGGTGGTGAGCGCTACTGAGAACCCAGGGTGCAATCTTACCAGTTGGGTTAATATAATAAGAGTTACAATAATTAAAATATAGAATTCTGCCTGCTTATTACCCAAGAGTAAAACTGTTTTGGACAGTTTACTACGTAGGGTATTCAAGAGCAGGATGAGGAGATGATTTTGGCTGTGGAAAGCCCTCCTTTTATCCTGAAATTGGGGTGGAAAGGCTGCTAGACCTTTCCATGTAGAGGAAGTGAAGATTTTTCACTCTCCAGGACGGGCTTGTGGCTTACAAACAGCCTGTATACCCTGTATTGGGCTCAGATGTGGTTTTGAAACTGTGAGCCTTAGAGGTAATTTCATATACCCAAAAGACCACAAATACAAAATTAACATATTAATATAAATAAAATAAATTTATTTATATTATTAAAATAAAAATCAAAATATGAATATAAAATTATATTCAAAATAAAAAAATTAATTACAATTTAAAAATAAAATTACATCAAATTTTGAAATTATAAAATTACATTTATACTTGAAAAAATTAAGTAAAAATGAAATTTTAACAAAATTGTGAAAAAATAAATAAATTTGGAAAAAAGTTAAATAAAATTTATTATAACTTTTTATCCAATAAATAAGCATATAAAATTTATTTCACCATTGGATTCCTCATAAAAAATCAAGTGGGGTCACCTCTGAGTGAAATTCTTGTAACTCAACTCTAAATAAGCTTAAATTAAGTTTTTAGTGTTTTCAATACAAAAGTTGAAAATCCTCAAAACCTTAATTTAATTCACACCACATGTGGTGTTAACCATCAAATTTTGTGTTAAAATTGAGGTGTTGTGTTTAGTTTAGAAGTTATGAGGAATTGAAGTATTTTCAATTGAATTCAATTGAAATGTCAAAATGTGCGCGTGTATTACATAAGTGAACTTTGATTTACATATGAGGTGTCAATTCTTACTGTATTGTACTGTACAATTGAATTGAATTACATATGTAAATTATGAGTATAATACATGATGAGGAATTAAAGGAAAAATAAATTGGAAAGATTAAATTTGGGGGGGAAAAGGAACTCCAGCTCTAAGGGGGAGCTAGACCCCCAAAATCCTTGATGACAGGCGTGGGATGTCAAAATTCACGCAAAAGTTCATCACTTTTGGCCTGGAATTGAGTTACAGGGTCTGTGGACTCAATTGATGATGAGGTTTTGATACCAACTGGGGTAGTTTTAGCTGTTGCCAAGAGGGTAAAACTACCCTTAAGATAAAACAACCATAGTAAAAACAGCTTTAACTGGTTTCTACGCCTCTTACACACATTCTGACGTGTTTTGAAGGCTCTAGGCCTGGTATTGCTATAGTAATGGCTGATTTAAGGGTCTAAAATGGCTAAAAAATGGCAAAAAATGGCTTAAACCAGCCCTTTTTGGTCTAAACCAGGGTTCAATGATTCCATAATTGGCTTTTCTGTTGTCAGACTGTTTTTCACGACTGACAAGAGTAAAATTTACTTTTGGAGTAAGAGAATTGATGGCTATAAAAGAATGTCTTCTTTGCCCCACTTTTCTCTTCATGTTAGAATCTTTTCCTTTTATTAATTAGTTTAAACACTGTTAAACCAATCAATAAAAGATTCCAACCACCATTTTTAAATCATTTTAATCCTTTTAACCACGTGAAAAAATCATTATAATCATTGTTTGTAACTCTTATAATCATTTTTACCCCTGAACCACCCCAAAAGTGAATTAAAGCATCTTTCATCACTGTAAGCTTTGTCACTTTGTTTCCAAATTCACTCTGGTCACTTTTGGGCGTGTTTTCTCTTTAATGATCTTTTTAAAGACTTTGTTCTTTAATTAATTGCTTGCAGTTCTTTGCTCAATTAATTCCAATTGAAATTGCTCTTGAAGAAATTTCTTTTGTATCCTTAAAATATCTCTTGTAGAGTATTTTTTGGATAAATTTTTATTGTTGGTAAAACAATAAATTTTTATAATATTATTGTTTTATACTAATAAAGTTATAAACAATAAATTTGGCGTGTTTTCTCTTAAAAATAATATTTCATACTATTTTCAACAGAATTTTACCTTATACAAATTTTGAGGACAGGAAAAGTAATTGATTTTTAATCAAAGTTTCATATCCACACCTTACATTTGGGGGCCCAGCCGTGATATTTTACCTGTGACATATTTTTTTTTACTCTTTTTAAATCTTTTTTCTTATATTGAAAAATTTAAAAACATATAAAAAATACTTATAATTCAAAAAATCCATAAAAAATAACTTTTTTTTCATATTATAAGTGAGGCTTATATTTTTATTTCTTTTTTGAAATAACCTTTTTTTACTTAATTAATTGGCTTTTTCATTAATTTTAGTGTCTGAAAACGTGGTAAGACAAGAAAACATTGAAACAGCCTCAACAGTAACCAGCATTATCCCTGCCAGTACTGTTAATTCTGATCATAATAGTACTGTTATTGTGACTTAAAATAACTAGCCTGAACCAATATCTTCTGAATTGATTAACTTGGACATAAGTAATACCCTTCAGAAAGCTAAAAATTTGGCCAATAGTAAGTTTTTGACGTAAAATACTATTTTAAGCCTTTTTTAACCATAATTATGCCTTCAACCAGGTCAGGAGCCAGCTACAACCCCTCAAGCACCTCCCAAAAAGGTAATAGACGTGATTATGGCAGAAGCCAACCAGGTACAGAAGGAAAAGGGTCAGTTGATGACTTCCAAACAACTAAATTGGGTCATTCTGAAGCTGATAATACTATTTTACCTTCAAAAAGAGCTGACACCGCCACAACAAGCCTCTGTGGACATATACAAAGCCAGCCACAGTGCATACAACAATGCACTTCAATTCAAGGAGTACCAGATCCTTGCAGACCTGTGGAAGAATTGCATGAATTCTTACCTGACAGTAAGAAAATTCTTGGGCCATCCCAACACTTGCAAATTGCTCAATGGATGGCATCCATTGATGGAGAAGAAAAACATGATGCTTTTGACACTGGAATGGAGGAAAAACAACCCTCCACCACCCAAACCAGTGCCAAAAACAGCCCCAGTGGCCAGCAGCAGCAATTCCAACGTGAAAAAGCAGCCACAAACTCCAAACAAGGGCAAAGGGAAGGCACCAGCCCCAAAACCTTACAGCCAGGGCTACAGAATCCCAAAGATTCAGCAGGATGCCATGGAAAATGTATTTCAGATGGCCAGAACCATGATGGAATTACAGAAGAAGGAGGAAGCCAGATTAAGGTTCCAGAAATGATTTCTGACATATTTGATTCCATCCCAGAGTTGTATAATGCTATAAATGACGTGAAAAAACATCTTTCTGATAAAAATGAAACCATTTGTAACAACATTAAAACAAACAACCTGAGTCTGTGCCAAATTAATGAAACACTTATGTGTTTTGAAAACGTTTTGAGAACAATTAAAAATTCCAATAATGATAATTCTTCTAACAATAAAATAAATGAACAATCTGCCATTATTAAAGAATTAACAGATAAATATTCTAAATTCAATATTGATGACATAATTGAAACAAGAATTAAAAAAGCCATAAATATTATCAAGACAGATAACAAGAAAGTCCTTGATGACATTGCAAATTCATTTACTGAAGTAAAGACATATACCATTGCCTTGAAAAAGTGTTTTGATGCTTCACAAGAAGAAGTATCAAAATTATCAATAAAATTGAATCAAGTCACTGCTGATAATACAAGACAGACAGAGTTATGGCAAGAACTGACACATAAGGAAGGCATGTATAAAATTGAAGTAATAAATTTAATACAAAGCTTCCAACATGAATACAGAAATTCACAAAGGTGTAGAAACAGTAAAATGAATGACATTGAACAAATACTGAACACCTTACCAAGAATGTCTACACCTCTAAATCAAAATGAGGGCACAAGAATTCCAAATCCACAAGTATTGGATCCTGATAATTCACAATTAAAAAATGAATTATCCACTTCTTTTCATAACTTGGAACCATCAATGGGCCAAGCACTCTTGAAAGAAGTTCCAAAACTTAAAGAATGGCCTCACTTCAGTGGTGAAGGAGAGTATGACCATATGGAATTCATTAGAGGTATTGACATGATCAAAGAGGATTTTGAATTACCAGACAGATTGGTAACAGCCAGGTTTAACACCTTGTTTACCAGATCAGCTCACAGATGGTACATCAAAATAAGACAAGCACATGGACACCAGAGTTGGACTTGGTGGAAAACCCAAATCATCAACAAATGGGCAAATGATGCTTGGAGGTTTAAAGTTGAAACAGCCTTTGAATCTGCCAAATTTAATGCTGATAAAGACAAAGCTTTACCATGGTTTTTCCAACAAAAGGACAGATTAACAGCATTATATCCTGACATGTCAGAATTTATGATCCATAGAAAAATTCTGAGACAATGTGGAGGTGACTTAGAGCATGCTGTCAAAAGCAGGACTACTGAACAATCTTCAGCAGAGGATATTATCAATATACTAGAAGAAGTAACCACCAGAACAAAAATTGGTTCTAGTAGGGTGAATCTTAAAACAAGGTTTAATACACCTTGGAAAGATTCTGTGGACAAAAACCCCAAAGAAAATTCTAGCAATATTAAATATAAATCTGCAGATACAGTCAGAAAATTCCATATTTGCCAAAGCACCACCCATTTAGCCAATACATGTCCAAAAAGGGGGAAAATCAATGAAATTGACATTGAGAAGGGACCAGATGTTGAAAAAGAAGACATAATTGAAGACAATTCAGATGATAAGTCATCCATATTTTCTGAATCTTCAAAAGATATAGAAAACATCAATGCCACTTTTGACATCATGGAATCTTATTCCCACTTACCACAATTGAGCAATGGTCAAGTTGATTTATCAAAAGTTCAAGATGCACAACTTATGAAGACAAAACCAAACAGAGGAAAAGGTTATACAGCTGGTAAATCCTGTATAACAGAAGTGGTGATTGACAACAAGCCCACCAAACTTTTGCTTGATCCAGGAGCCTTCTGCTCTTGTGTTGGAAAATCTTTTCTTAAGACTTGTGTACCAAATTTTGAAGACCAATTGTTACCAATTGATGGTATAAAATTCAACAGTGCAAGTAACCCAATGAAAGCATTAGGAATCTTTGAGACCAATTTCATATTCCCACACATAAATGGGAATTTAAG
Organism: Austropuccinia psidii; assembly: GCA_023105745.1. Lineage (NCBI taxonomy): Eukaryota > Fungi > Basidiomycota > Pucciniomycetes > Pucciniales > Sphaerophragmiaceae > Austropuccinia > Austropuccinia psidii. The sequence continues at coordinate 12,221,979 of JALGQZ010000016.1, forward strand.
GATCACAGTTGAATTTGTTGTTATGGAAAATTGCTCTAGTACCCATTTTATATTGGGAAATGACTATTTAATCATGTATGGGATAGATTTACAATATAACAAAGACAGATACTTTACAATTGGGGACAATAAGCGCCAGAAATTTGCCTTTTTACCATTTAAAAGACAAATTAAAGTAAACACAGTATCACCAGTCAACTTAGAGTTAGAAAAATTCAAGTCTGAACAGTTAAATGAGGCTGAGATAAGCCTTCATCTGACTGATAAACAAGAAAATGAACTTTCTTCCCTTTTGTATGACCACAGAGGAGCATTTGCTACAGACAAAGAACCTCTGGGAGCAATTATTGGTCATGAAGTTGACATCATTCTTAACATTGAGAGACCTTATCCACCACTCTTAAGAAGACCTGCTTATCCAGCAAGTCCAAAATCAAGAGAAGCTCTAGAAATTCATATCAAAGAACTTCTAGACCTTGGTGTAATAAGAAAAGTAGGCCACAATGAGGAAGTAGAAATAACTACACCAGTTATAGTGGCGTGGCATAATGGAAAATCCAGAATGGTTGGGGACTTTAGAGCTCTGAACACTTACACTGTCCCAGACAGATACCCAATACCAAAAATCCAAATTGCCTTTACTCAAATATCTCAAGCAGTGTATATAACCACTATGGATGCCCTTAAAGGATTCCATCAAAATGTGGTAACACCAAGAGCAAGAAAATACTTGAGAATTATTGTTCATTGTGGAGTGTATGAATACTTAAGGATGCCCTTTGGTATCAAAAATGCACCTTCACACTTCCAAAGAATGATGAATGAAATCTTCCCTGAAGAACTCTCAGAGGGATGGTTAATCATTTACATTGATGACATTATTATCTGTTCAAAGACTTGGGAGGAGCACATGTACAGATTATCAAGAGTTTTGACAAAAATCCAATCAGTAAACATGAAAATCTCCTTGAAGAAATGTCATTTTGGATTTAAAGAACTTAAAGCACTAGGACATGTTGTATCTGGTTTGTCCCTTGGAATTGACAAAAACAAAGTTGCAGCAGTATTATTAAAGCCCATGCCTCAGAATAAAAAGGAAATTCAGTCATTCTTAGGTTTTGCAGGATATTACAGGCAACACATTAAAGATTTTGCATCCATAGCAAGACCACTTTATAAGTTGTGTGACAAAGACACAGTGTTTGAGATGACTGTTGACAGAGTCAAAGATTTTGAGTCTGTAAGAGAAGCATTGACCACTGCTCCACTCTTACTGATGCCAGACTTTAAATTGCCTTTCAAACTGTATATTGATGCATCAGGGGATGGACTGGGTGCTGCACTTCACCAAGTTCAGATCATAAATGATAAGCCTGTAGAAGGACCCATATGTTTCATATCCAGGCAAATCAAACCAACTGAAGCCAGATATGGAGCAAGTCAAATGGAATGTCTATGCCTTGTCTGGGCCTTGGAGAAATTGAACTACTTCTTAGAGGGATGTGTTTTTGAAGTAATAACAGATTGTACAGCTGTCAAATCACTTTTGAACATGAAAACACCCAACAGACATATGCTCAGATGGCAAATAGCCATACAAGAATACAGAGGAAATATGACTATTGTTCATAAGGATGGGAATATTCATAAGAATGCAGATGGACTAAGCAGATGGCCATTACCAAATAATATTGACAATCCTGCTTATGTGCCAGAAGAAGCTTCACCACAAATTCCAATAGAAGGAGTAAGTGTTACAGACTTGAACACCACCTTCTTTGAAGAAGTCAGAAGCAGCTATACTCAAGATAAGAATTGTAGCATCTTATGCCAATTACTTAACAAAGACTGTAAAGACAACTCTCTAATACATGCCTTGGATGAAGTTTGGAGAAAATGTTATGATGAAGGAAGATTTCACCTACTGGATGGTATAATTTACCACAGAACCAAGCACACATGTGCCATGACAGTTGTAGACAGGTCATTAATCAATCTTGTACTGAAGGAATGCCATGATAGTCCCTTTTCAGGACATCTGTCTGAAGACAGAACAAGAGAGAAAGTAAAGACCTGCATATGGTGGCCAATGTGGCAGAAAGATGTTGCAGAGTATTGCAAAACCTGTGACAGATGCCAAAAGGCAAATAAATCCACTGGCAAAAGACTTGGAAATATGATAAAAATCCAAGGACCAAACAGACCTTGGGAAATTGTCCATATGGATTGGGTAACTGGCCTACCACCAGGAGGTGACAGGAGCTATAATGCTTGCCTAGTAATTGTGGACAGATTCAGTAAAACTCCAATCTTTTTACCATGTCACAAAGATGATACAGCCATGGATACAGCTCTTCTGATATGGAATAGAGTAGTGTCATGGACTGGGATATTTACAAATATCATAAGTGATAGAGATCCCAAATTCACTTCAGCACTATGGACAAATCTTCACCAATTATTTGGCACTAAACTGTCTTTCTCTACAGCCTACCACCCACAAACTGCTGGCCTGGCTGAAAGGATGATCCAAACCTTAGAGGACATGGTGAGAAGATTTTGTGCATATGGCCTTGAATTCAAAGATTGTGATGGATTTACCCATGATTGGTGTACTCTGTTGCCAGAACTGGAATTAGCATATAAAACATCAATCCATGCCAGTACCAATCAGACTCCTGCTATTCTAGAAAAAGGATGGAACCCCAAGTTACCCCAAGATTCCTTGAGGAAAGACTTAATTGAAATACATCCCACAGCTGCTAGCTTCAAAGGAATGCTAGACAAAGCTAGAAAGCATGCAGTGAGATGCATGGAGGACTCTTTTGAATATGCTAAAGATAAATGGGATAAATCACATGCAACTCCAGATTTTAAAGTGGGGGACCTAGTACTTGTATCCACCACTAACTTCAATAACATCAAAGGATGTAAAAAGTTGAAAGACTCCTTTGCAGGACCTTTTGTGATTAAGGCCCTCCATGGAGAAAATGCTGTTGAAGTAGAGTTATCTGAAGAACTTAGCAATAAGCACCCTACATTTCCAGTGAGCTTGATAAAGCCATATAAATCTAGTGATGCTGAGAAATTTCCCTTGAGGAATAAGATTCCCCAAGTTATACCTCCTATTGAGACATCTGGTGCTAAGAAAATTACCAAAGTTCTTAAAGAAAGGAAATTAAGAACCAAGAAGGTAAGGGAATACCTTGTTAGGTACAGTGACCCAACTTGTGAAGATGAATGGTTAGAAGAAAAAGATATACCAGAAGCTACCAAACTCCTCAGAAGATTCAGACACACTAGAAACACCAATATTACAAAGTAATATTCTTTTTTTTAGGGGGAGGGAATGTGAGCCTTAGAGGTAATTTCATATACCCAAAAGACCACAAATACAAAATTAACATATTAATATAAATAAAATAAATTTATTTATATTATTAAAATAAAAATCAAAATATGAATATAAAATTATATTCAAAATAAAAAAATTAATTACAATTTAAAAATAAAATTACATCAAATTTTGAAATTATAAAATTACATTTATACTTGAAAAAATTAAGTAAAAATGAAATTTTAACAAAATTGTGAAAAAATAAATAAATTTGGAAAAAAGTTAAATAAAATTTATTATAACTTTTTATCCAATAAATAAACATATAAAATTTATTTCACCATTGGATTCCTCATAAAAAATCAGGTGGGGTCACCTCTGAGTGAAATTCTTGTAACTCAACTCTAAATAAGCTTAAATTAAGTTTTTAGTATTTTCAATACAAAAGTTGAAAATCCTCAAAACCTTAAATTAATTCACACCACATGTGGTGTTAACCATCAAATTTTGTGTTAAAATTGAGGTGTTGTGTTTAGTTTAGAAGTTATGAGGTATTGAAGTATTTTCAATTGAATTCAATTGAAATGTCAAAATGTGCGCGTGTATTACATAAGTGAACTTTGATTTACATATGAGGTGTCAATTATTACTGTATTGTACTGTACAATTGAATTGAATTACATATGTAAATTATGAGTATAATACATGATGAGGAATTAAAGGAAAAATAAATTGGAAAGATTAAATTTGGGGGGGAAAAGGAACTCCAGCTCTAAGGGGGAGCTAGACCCCCAAAATCCTTGCTGACAGGCGTGGGATGTCAAAATTCACGCAAAAGTTCATCACTTTTGGCCTGGAATTGAGTTACAGGGTCTGTGGACTCAATTGATGATGAGGTTTTGATACCAACTGGGGTAGTTTTAGCTGTTGCCAAGAGGGTAAAACTACCCTTAAGATAAAACAACCATAGTAAAAACAGTTTTAACTGGTTTCTACGCCTCTTACACACATTCTGACGTGTTTTGAAGGCTCTAGGCCTGGTATTGCTATAGTAATGGCTGATTTAAGGGTCTAAAATGGCTAAAAAATGGCAAAAAATGGCTTAAACCAGCCCTTTTTGGTCTAAACCAGGGTTCAATGATGCCATAATTGGCTTTTCTGTTGTCAGACTGTTTTTCAGAACTGACAAGAGTAAAATTTACTTTTGGAGTAAGAGAATTGATGGCTATAAAAGAATGTCTTCTTTGCCCCACTTTTCTCTTCATGTTAGAATCTTTTCCTTTTATTAATTAGTTTAAACACTGTTAAACCAATCAATCAAAGATTCCAACCACCATTTTTAAATCATTTTAATCCTTTTAACCACGTGAAAAAATCATTATAATCATTGTTTGTAACTCTTATAATCATTTTTACCCCTGAACCACCCCAAAAGTGAATTAAAGCATCTTTCATCACTGTAAACTTTATCACTTTGTTTCCAAATTCACTCTGGTCAATTTTGGGCGTGTTTTCTCTTTAATATTTTTTTCAAAGACTTTGTTCTTTAATTAATTGCTTGTAGTTCTTTGCTCAATTAATTCCAATTGAAATTGCTCTTGAAGAAATTTCTTTTGTAGCCTTAAAATATCTCTTGTAGAGTATTTTTTGGAAAAGTTTCTATTGTTGGTAAAACAATAAATTTTTATAATATTATTGTTTTATACTAATAAAGTTATAAACAATAAATTTGGCGTGTTTTCTCTTAAAAATAATATTTCATACTATTTTTAACAGAATTTTACCTTATACAAATTTTGAGGACAGGAAAAGTACTTGATTTTTAATCAAAGTTTCATATCCACACCTTACAGAAACCACATCTGGGCGGTTTTCACCAATACAGGGTGAAAATTTTCATTTGGGGACCTCACAGCCTGATTCTGACATGTATGACGCATAGAATGCTGTACAGAAACTGTATGGGACCCCAGTATTGACTGACATATGAGGTATTTAAGTAAAAACATGCTTCTTCGTCTATTTGACACCTCATATTCATGATTATGAGATATTATCCCATGGTAAGGCTGTATATGACAGCAGGTGGGATTTTGACCTTAAAACAGCCATAGCTTTGCCAATTCTTGAGATATCAACCTCAAAATTCGTTCAGTGTGTAGCCCTGTATGTGCTCTACACAATGGTACCTCATTTGATATGGGTATCATTAAATATGGCAAAGTTATCCCATGTACAAGATTTTTTGTACCTTTGCCTGTTTTAGGCAAAAAGCTGTATTGAGCTTGTTTGCCCCATACCTTTTGTTCTAGTTGAGCTATGAGGAAATGGATGGTACCATCAGATAGCCCTGATTGTGCTCTTTCCAAAAATACCCCACTTCAGGTATCCCACACTAAAACTGTAGAAGTTAGATGAGAGGTGAATGTTTTGTTCACCCTTATTTGGCCTGAAATTGACCATAACTCCAATAATATTGGTGCTAGCTCAGTTTGGCTGGTACCATTGGATAGCCCTGGCTTGGAGCTTCATTTTGAATACCCATTTGATGGGGTTAAGCCTCCCCTTCTAGATTTTAGATGAGAGGTGAAAATTAAGGTTTATGCTCAGCAATAACTTTGTTATTCCTTGTCCTATGGTGATGGGACTTATATTTTCAGGAAGAGGTGAGTTTCCTCTTCCTTTTGATACCTTTTGAGCCGATTTGGCTCAGTTCCATGTTTTGATGGTATCTTGGCTATACCATTGGTTTATGGTATTTTGGCTGTCATGCTTGTGCTCTGGTTTTGAGTCACAGGCTGACATCAGGCCATCCACAAGGAAGAACTTGTTATCCTTGTAGGCCCTCAACCAGGGTTCTTCCAGCTGGGATTCCAGCTCTGGACTCCTTTACTTTTGTTGAAGGAGTTGTAGTAATATGCCACACTGTTTGTGTTTGGCATATAACTTCAGTACTGCACTGAAAAATTCATTGTGCAGCTCTGAGGAACTTATTCCCAGTATGGGAGTTTCTGTTCCTCCTGAATCAGTGTTCCCACTGTCAAGGGTACCACTTCCTGGTGCCAATTCAGAGAATCTGAAGTTCTTCCTCCTATCTATTTCCATGAAATGGATAGGTATCTTGGCTGCCACTTCAGGGTCATAAGCTGGATTACTCTTGACATTATCCAGTGGCCATCTGCTAAGGCCATCTGCATTTGGTATGAATTTTACCTTGATTGTATATGATGGTCATATTCCCTCTATACTCCTGGATGGCTATTTGCCATCTCAGCATGTGTCTATTTGAAGTCTTCATGTTCAGTGAGGACTTCAAGGCTGTGCAGCCTGTGTAGACTTCAAAGACTGCACCCTCCAGATAATAATGGAGTTTTTCCAGAGTCCAGACTAGAAATAGACATTCAGTCTGGGTGGCCCCATACCTGGCTTCTGAATCTTTCAGTTGCCTAGAGATGTAACATATTACTCCCTCTCTTGGTTCACCATCCACAATTTGTCTTTGGTGAAGGTCTGCTCCTAAGCCTTGGCTACATGCTGCATCTATATATAAATTGAATTGTAGTTCAAAGTCAGGAAAGATGAGCACAGGTGCATTTGTCAGTTCATGTTTGATCCTCTCATATGCATCCCTTCTTTCCTTGGTAATTTCAAAAACTACATCTTTTGAACATAACTTGTATAAACTACTAGTTATGTGAGCAAAATTCTTGATGTAGTTTCTGTAGTAGCTAGCAAACCCTAGGAAAGATTTCATCTCTTTGATGCTCTTTGGTACTGGCTTTTGCAGTACTGCTGCTACTTTATTCTGGTCAATTGCCAGACTAAGACCTAAGACTTTATGTCCTAGAGCTAGTAGCTCTTGTTGGCCAGAATTACACTTTTTCAGTGAGATCTTCAGATTGATGGGTGTACATTTACTTAGCACTCTGTTTATGTATTGTACATGGGCTTCCCATGTCTCTGAGTATATAATGATATCATCAATATATACCACCATCCAGCCTTCAAATATTTCTTCTTGAAATATTGTGTCCATCATCCTTTGAAAGTGGGCTGGTGCATTCTTGATGCCAAATGGCATCCTAGTGTACTCATATATGCCCATATGGCATATTATTCTTAGAAATTTCATGGAGTTTGGTTTAACTCCATTTTGGTGGAAACCTTACATACACTCCATTTTGGTTATGTATTTGGTTTTAGCCAGTTTATCCAAGGCATGAGGTATCCTGGTTATAGGGTACCTGTCTGCTTTTGTGTAGCTATTTAGAGCTCTGAAGTCTCCACACAGTCTAGACTTGCCATCATGCCAGGTGATTAGGACAGGAGTGGTGATTTCCACTATTTCATTATGTCCAATATTCCTGATAACATCCATGTCCAGGAGTTCATTGATGTGTTTTTCAATTTCTTTCCTGGTTTCCAGGCTTTCTGGATAAGGATGTCTCCTAAGCATGGGTGGATAAGGTCTTTCCACATCCATATATAGTTCTATATCATGGCCTTTGATTATGCCTAATTTTTCTTCACCAATGGCAAATGCTGGTCTGTTCTTCCTCAGCATCTTCAGTAAACTTAGTTTTTGTTTACTGGTGAGGGTAGTGCTAAACTGTCCCTCCCTGAATTCATTCAGTAGCTCCTCCAGTGGGTCATGGGTAGAGATTTGGTATATATCAAGTGAAAATTTCTTCTCCTTGTTAATACCAATAGTAATATTCCTGTTTTTACTATTGTAAATATCTATGCCATACATCCTTTGGTAATCTGTTCCCAGAAAGAACCCCTGGATGTGGGCATCATCAAGCACTACAAACTCTGGGTTGAGTCTGATATTACCTTTCCTATGGGGTATAATTATCTCTTTGATAATTGTCCCAATGGAAGTCATCTTCCCTGATGAACTTTTAAAGTTCTTTGCCTTGGTGGGCAAGAGCTGTTCTTCCCAATTTGGGAAGTGGTTTTTCAGATATTTTCTGGCCACTATGGAGCAGTATGCTCCACTGTCAATGATCAGTGGATGCAGAGCATTGTCAATACAGACAGTCACTTTTGTGGCTGTTCCATGTATATATGCCATCTCTTTGGTTGGTGTAACAAGGAATGTTTGTGCATCTTGTGTATGTTTGCACAAGTTTTTGTTGGAAGTCTCCTGTGGCATGCCTGCTTCCAACTGTATGTCCTGAATTTCTAGTGGGGTTTCCTCTTGGTATTCCACCAGAAATTCTTCTCTTGGGTCTTGGTCATCATCAGATTGTTCTCTGATGGCATCACCCATGGAGTCTGATTCAGAATCCTCTGCTGGGGATTCCTCCTATGGGACTTTCTCAATGGCATAGACTCTTCTCTTTGCCTTTGGACAGTTGTTGGAATAGTGGTCTGTTGAACCACAATTGTGACAAGTATTCTTCTTCTTTTCCACTTCTGCCACTCTTTCTCTGAGTTTGTCTTGAACTCCACCCTGAGAGGTTGTTTCTCTTTGAAACTACTGCTTCTATATAGTCTGAATTTCCCCATATTAGTTCTTTCCCTTTTATCTTGTAAGGTATTAGCAATGTCATCTAGAGTGCAATTTTGGTTGCATCTGCAGTTTACTGCATGCTCTAGTTCTCCTGGAAATTGTGTCAGAAGTTTGTGATTCCTCATTTTGATGTTCATCTGACGATCGATGGCTTTAAGTCTTTTAGACTGTCTAAGACACCACGCATATGGATCTTTGTTCACAGAGTATTTGTCACTTTCAAATGACATGGTCCTTTGCCATATCCAAGTTCCATTACTGTACTTTTGGATGATTTGACTCTTCCACCATGGCCAGTTTCCTCTGCCATGGATTTCTTTCATTTCTCTGTACCATATACTAGCATGACCTTTAAATGCTGTATTTAGTGTAGCAGTAATCCAGTAATCTGGTATGCTTGGTACATCAATGAAGAGTCCATCAATATGATCTATGAGCTCCATATGATCATATTCTCCTGTTCCAGAGAATTTGGCCCAGCTTGAGGCCTCAGGAAGCTGTTTAAAGGCTTCCTTCTCTGAATAAGACATGCCATCTCCATCCTGGTATTGTGATGGAGATCTTGCCTTATTCATTAACATGGCATCTGGTTGATATGGATTATCCATAGCTTTGCCTTGTGGTCAGTGCTTCAGGTTATGGTAGACATTCAAAAATTTGTTTATGTCTTGATCCAGACAATCCCTGTCCCTTCTTGCTGTGGTGTTGTTCTTCAAAGACTAGATTCAATCTGTTGTTGGTCTCTTAAGAGACATTTCTCAATTGAGTATGTCCTTCTTGAAGAGTTTTGACAATTTTATCCATGGAGGCTGTTAATTTTTTCATCATCTCATGGCTTGCTTCAAGTTCTGAAAACTGGTTTTGAGTTTTCTCAGCATATTGGGACATTTGTAACCACAGTGCATCACTGTTTAAGCTACTCTCAGATGTGACAATATTATATTGAATCTGAGTGGGGGTAATGTTTCTATTACTAGGACTACTGATTATAGAGTGGTTTACAACTACTTCTGGTTCTTGTACACTTCTTTCACCAAATCCAACAACTTCTGGATCATGGGTTCTGACTCTCTCTGCCTTTGGCTGAAAGAGGTCTTGTTTTTCCCCTTGTATCCTTTTCTTCTCCCGAAAACGTCCTGCAATTGTGAAGAGTGGTGACTCCTGGTCATTGATTTGTTGGTGTCTGAATGGTGTGAAGCCACTGGAGAGCTGATTTGGCCTGCTCCTTGTGAGCCTGAAGGAATCTGAGTAGGCCCTGTCTGGGTTAACTGTTCTTCTATAGTTTGGATAGTGGCTTGATTCTCCCTTATTCTCTGTCCCCTTGCCTCAAGGAGTCTGAAATTCCCAGTAGTATTCCAACCTTTGGTTATTACCATAAGATCTTTGAAGTCTATCTCTTTGAGACAGATCTTCTGGAAAATTGCTTCAAGTTCTGCCCAGTGACATGCCAGGTTGAACCTCTTGTTGTCCATGCTCCATTGAAACAAATCTTTGAGGAGTTGGTGGAGCTGAAGAACTTGATCCATATCCTTCCAGTCCTATGGCTTGAGGTTCCTGTTGAATTGGAGTGTGAATGGCAGGGTTGATATTATCTCCCTCATTGTTTTGCCATCCACCACTGTGTCCAAGGTGTCCTCTTCTAGGTCTTCTGGTTCTGGACAGGCCTTCTCTGTCCTCTGGCTGGTTCCTTTGGAAGCCAAGGTCTCTGCGGTATACAGGTGACATATCAGTGTTTTCAAGCAGTCAAAAACTTTATGTTCTTAGGGTATTTACCTTTGACTGTGCCTTGTACAAATTTGTTGCCTTCTGATTTGGGCAATTTACCTTTAGAGGTTACAACTGGGTTAATTATAGTAATATTCCCTGTACAAGTTGTTAAGGTTGGCTTAACTTGTATTAATGCAGAGTTTTGTGGTTTTCTACTTCTCTGGATTGCTATTGGTGTCCACTTCTTTGCTGTAATCAGGCCTTCACTGTGCCTCTTTCCTTTGCCCTTGCTTCCCCCTGGTTCTGAGGGTGTCACTGGTGTGTTGGCCTGTGACTGGCTCTCATGTGGGATATAATTCTCTTCCACTGAATCAAAGTAGGAAAAAAGAGGGCTTATGTCAGTTAAGACTTCTTAAAATGCTGTTTACACATCTAAGAGTGGACTCTGGGCTTGTATATTACTACAATATTCCCTGTATAATGACAGTGTAATTGAATTAACAATTCCACGTCAGAATTACAGCTTTTGGTACCCTGTTACACTGTTTGTGCACCAGTATCCCACAGATTCACTTGTGGTTTTCAAGTGTGATCTGTATAAGTGTGATTGAGTCAACAATACACTTAACCACGCCTCAACTGTTGGTTTTACAGTCAGAGGTGTCCTTATTTAATCAAAAATACAGGACTTATTGATGGCTTATGTGTTGTTATATGTAAAACACGCCAAAAATAAAGATCTTGTGGGTATTAACCACGTGACAGATACTCTTAAAATATGGGTAAAAGGTGGTACATAGACCAATTAAATGAATATATATATATATAATATATATTTTCAAAGAAAAATGCGCCTAAAAAATTCAAAACAATAGTAAGAAAGTGACAAATAAGTGAAAAACTTACTTATAAGGTCTAAAAAGGTCAAAAAATATGGCCAGGCCCCAAAAATGTCTGGCTGAGTCTATGATAAAAGTATTGAAATGTATTTAAAACTTTTAACTATGACTGTGACATGGTAAAATAGGATTTGAAAAGAGGTATAAGGGTTGAAGATGTTTTAATTTAAGAATAAAAGGGCTTTACTATATTAAATATAGTTGTGGTGAGCGCTGTTTAAAGCCCTGGGTGCAGCTTTACCTGTTGGGTTACAATAATTAATATTATAATTATACCTGTTTATTACCCAAGAGTAAAACTGTTTTTGACAGTTTACTACGTAGGGTATTCAAGAGCAGGATGAGGAAAGCATTTCTGGCTGTGAAAAGCCTCCTTTTTATCCTGAAATGGGGTGGAAGGGTTGTTAGACCTTTCCACGTAGAGGAAGTGAAGATTTTTTCACTCTCTGAGACAGGATTGTGGTTTTCAAGGACCTGTATAGCCTGTATTGGGCTCAGATGTGGTTTTGAAACCACATCTGGGCAGTTTTCACCAATACAGGGTGAAAATTTTCATCTGGGGACCACATAGCCCTCTTCTGATGTGTATGACACGTAGAATGCTGTACAGAAACTGTATGGGACCCCAGTATTGACTGACTTATGAGGTATTGAATATTCCATATATAATCCAAGGCATGTATCAAGGAGTTATCTTTAGAGTCTTTAGTAAGTAATTGGAATAGCATGCTAAAATTAATATCCTGAGTATAGCTGTTCTTTACTTATTAAAAGAAGGTAGTAGTGTTCAGGTGTGTAATGCTTATGTTTGGTAATGTACATCTGAATTTTGGTGAATAATCCCATCTTTGTGTACAATGGTCATATTACCCCTATACTCTTGTATGGCTATTTGCCATATGAGCATATGTCTGTTGGGGTTTTTCATGTTGAGAAGTGATTTCAAAGCAGTAAAATCTGTTATAAATTCAAAAAAAAAACTTCAAGAAAGTAATTAAGTTTTTCTAATGACCAAATAAAAAATAAACCTTCCATTTGACTTGCTTCATATCTGCGTTCAGTAGGTTTGATTTTCCTAGATATGAAACATATGGGTCCTTCCATAGGTTTTTCATAAATAATATAGACTTGATGAAGTGCAGTTCCTAGCCCATCCCATGATGAATCAATGTAAAGCTTAAAGGGAAGCTTAAGATCTGGAATCAGAAAAACTGGGGCAGTGGTCAAGGATTGTCTCAGATATTCAAAGGCTTTGACTATGTCAACAGTAATTTAAAATACTGTGTCTTTATCACACAATTTAAGAAGTGGTTTTTCAATGGACACAAAGTCTTTAATTTTCTGTCTGTAGTGTCCTTCAAATCCCAAAAATGACTGGATTTCTTTTTTGATTTGAGGCATAGGCTTCAGTAGTACTGCTGCAACTTTGGCTTTGTCAATTCCAAGTAATAGACCAGATACTCCATGTCCCAGGGTTTTGAGTTATCCAAATACAGTATTAAATTTCTTGAAAGAAATTTTCATGTTCACAGATTGGATTTACCTCAAAACTCTGGATAATCTGGACATATGTTCCTCCTAATCCTTAGAATAAACAGACAATAATTTTGTCAATTAAAATAATTAACCATCCTCCTGAAAGCTCTTCAAAAAAGATTTAATTAATCATCCTTTGAAGATATGGAGGGAATTTTTGATACCAAAAGGAATACTGAAGTATTCATACACTCCACAATGAAAAATAATTCTCAAATATTTTCCTGCTCTTGGTGTTACTATATTTTGATGGAAACCCTTCAGGTCATCCATAATGATTATGTGAACTGCTTGAGATATTTGAGTGTGGGAAATTTGAATCTTTTGTATGGGATACCTGTATGGTACAGTGTAAGTGTTTAGATCTCTATAGTCCCCAACAATCCTGGATTTTCCTTTATGCCATGCAACTATGAAAGGTGTAGTTATCTCTACCTCTTCATTGTGGCCAACATTTCTTATTAAAACAAGGTCAGGGAGTTCTTTAATGTGAAGCTCAAGGGATTCACTTGATTTTGGGATTTCTGGGTATGCAGGCATTCTCAAGAGTGGTGGATAATGTCTCTCAATGTTGAAAATAATGTCAAATTCATGACCAATAATTGCCCCCACTTGTTTATCTGATTCAAAGGCTTCTCTGTTGTAATATGAAAGGTAGAGAGTTCATTTTCCTGTATATCAGTAAGATGAAGACTTAATTAAGCCTCATTCATTTGTTCTGACTTGAATTTCTCTAAGTCTAAGCTGACTGGTAATGATTTATTTACTGCAATTTGTATTTTGAAAGGTAAAAGCACAAGTTTTTGACACATATTTTTCCCAACAGTAAAGTATCTGTCTTTATTGTTATGTAAATTTATGACATACATGATTAAATAATCATTTCCCAATATGAAATGGGTACTAGAGAAGTTTTCCATAACAGAAAATTCAAAAGTAATTCTGAAATTCCCATTGGTATGTGGAAATATTACAGTGGTATAAAATATGCCAAATGCTTTCATTAGATTACTTTCACTGTTGAGCTTTATGCCATCAATCGTTAATAGTTGATCTTCAAATTTTGGTACACAGTTCTTGAGGAAAGATTTTCCAGAAAAAGAGAATAAGGCTCCTGGGTCAAGTAGAAGGTTAGTGGCTTTGTGATCAATTACCACTTCTGTTATACAGGAATTACCAGCTAAATAGCCTTTGCACATGTTTGGGTTGGTTTTAATAAGCTGTGCATCTTGGAATTTTGATAATTATAGTTGACTATTGCTTAATTGTGGCAAGTGGGAATAAGATTCTATGATGTAAAATGTGAAATTGATATTTCTATATCTTTTGAAGATTCAGAAAGTATTGATGATTTATCATCTAAATTTTTGTCAGTTACATCATCTTTCGCAACATCAGGTTATTTCTCAATGTCAATTTCATTGATTTTTCCTCTTTTTGGACATTTATGAGCTAAATGTGCAATGCTCTGGAAAAAATGGCACTTTTTGATTGTATCTGAAGATTTATATCTCATATTACTGGAATTTACTTTGGAGATTTTGTCCACAAATTTTTTCCAAGGTGTATTAAGCCTTGTTTTAATATTAAACCTACTAAAGCTAATTCTGGTTCTGGTGGTTACTTCTTCCAATACATTTATAATATCTTCTGCTGAAAGTTTTTCAGCTGTACTGCTTTTGACGTAATGCTCTAAGTTACCTCCACATTTTCTCAGAATTTTTCTGTGAATCATAAATTCTGACATGTCAGGATATAATGCTGTTAATCTGTCTTTCTGTTGGCAAAACCAATTTAAAGATTTGTCTTTTTCAGAATTAAATTTTGAAGATTCAAAGGCTGTTTCTACTTTAAATCTCTAAGCATCATTGGCCAGCTTATTAATGATTTGGGTTTTCCACCAAGTCCAAATTTGGTGTCCATGTGTGTGAGCCTTAGAGGTATTTTCATATACCCAAAAGACCACAAAAGATAAATTAAGATATAAATATAAATAAAATCAATTTATTTATATTATAAAAATAAAAATTCAAAATATAAATACAAATTTATATTTAAAAATCAAAACTTAATTGTAATTTAAAAATAAAATTACAAGAAAATTTAAAATTATGAAAATTCATTTTTACTTGTAAAAATTATGTAAAAATGAATTTTTAATAAAAATTATGAAATTAAAATATTTTTGGTAAAAATTTATATAAAATATATTATAGCTTTTTATACATTAAATAAACATATAAAAATTATTTCACCATTTGATTCCTCACCAAAAATTAGTTGGGGTCACCTCTGAGTGAAATTTTTGTAACTCAACTCTAAATAAGCTTAAATTAAGTTTTTAGTATTTTCAATACAAAAATTGAAAATCCTCAGAACTTTAACTTAATTCACACCACATATGGTGTTAAAAATCAATTTTTGTGTTAAAATTGAGGTGTTGTGTTTAGCTTAGAAGTTATGAGGAATTGAAGTATTTTCAATTGAATTCGATTGAAATGTCAAAATGTGCGCATGTATTACATAAATGAACTTTGATTTACATATGAGTTATCAACTATTACTGTATTGTACTGTACAATTCAATTGAATTACATATGTAAATTACAAGTATAATACATGATGAGGAATTAAAGGAAAAAATAAATTGGAAAGATTAAAATTGGGGGGGGGGGGAAAGGAACTCTAGCTCTAAGGGGGAGCCAGACCCCCAAAATCCTTGCTGACTGGCATGGGATGTCAAAATCCATGCAAAAGTTTATCACTTTTGGCCTGGAATTGAGTCACAGGGTCTGTGACTCAATTGATGATGAGGTTTTGATACCAACAAGGGTGGTTTTAACTGCTGCCAAGAGGGTAAAACTACCCTTAAGTTAAAAAAATGTTAGTAAAAACAGTTTTAACTGGTTTCTACGCCTCTTAAACACATTATGACGTGTTTTGAAGGCTCTAGACCAGGTACTGCTATAGTAATGGCTGATTTAAGGGTCTAAAATGGCTAAAAATGGCTTAAACCAGCCCTTTTTTGGTCTAAACCAGGGTTCAATGATGCCATAATTAGATTTTCTGTTGTCAGACTGTTTTTTACGACTGATAAGAGTAAATTTTACTTTTGGAGTAAGAAAATTGATGGCTATAAAAGAATGTCTTCTTTGCCCCACTTTTCTCTTCATGTTAGAATATTTTCCTTTTATAATTAGTTTAAACACTGTTAAACCAATCAATAAAGGATTAAAACCACCTTTTTTTAAATCATTTTTAACCTTTGAACCACGTGAAAAAATTATTATAATCATTGTTTGTAACTCTTATAATTATTTTTACCCCTGAACCACCCCAAAAGTGAATTAAAGCATCTTTCATCACTGTTAACTTTGTCACTTTGTTTCCAAATTCACTCTGGTCACTTTTGGGTGTGTTTTCTATTTAATATTTTTTTAATACTTTTTTCTTTAATTAATTGCCTTCAGTTCTTTGCTCAATTAATTCCAATTGAAATTGCTCTTGAAGAAATTTCTTTTGTAGCCTTAAATATCTCTTGTAGAGTATTTTTGGATACATTTTTATTGTTGGTAAAACAATAAATCTTTATAATATTATTTTTTTATACTAAGAAGGTTATAAGCAATAACATTGGCGTGTTTTCTCTTAAAAATAACATTTCTAACTATTTTTAATTGATTTTTACCTTATACAAATTTTGAGGACAGGAAAAGTACTTAATTTTTAATTAAAGTTTCATATCCACACCTTACAATGTGCTTTTCTTAACTTGATATACCATCTATGAGCTTATTCGGTACACAAGGTGTTAAATATTTCTCTTACCAATATGTCTGGTATTTTAAAGTCTTTTTTGATCATTTTAATACCTTGGATGAATTCCATATTGTCATATTTTCCTTCACCACTGAGGTTAGGTCATTATTTAAGTTCTGGTAGTTCATTCAAAAGTGCTTGGCCCATCAATGGTTCCATTTTATGAAAATAAGTTTAAAATTCATTATTTATTTGTGAATTATCTACATCAAATACTTGTGGGTTGGAATTCCTTATACAATCATTTTGATTCAGAAGTGTAGAAATTCTTTGTAAACTGTGAAGTAATCTTTCACTTTCATTCATTTTACTGGTACTACACCTTTGGGAATTTCTGAATTGGTGTTTAAACCTTTGTATTAAATTTATCACCTCAATTCTATACATTTCCTCTTTAATTGTCATATCTTTCCATAATTTTGTATGTCTAGTAGTCAAAGAAATGACCTGATTTGATTTGATTTCAAATTTTAATACTTCCTCTTTTGAGGTATCAAAACACTTTATCAAGGTGTCTTTACTTCAGTAAATGAACTTGAAATATCATCAAGGAATTTCTTATTATATTCTTTGATAATAATTATGGCTTTGTTTATTATTGTTTCAATCATGTGATCAATATTGAATTTAGAATACTTATCTGTTAATTCTTTCATAATGACAGATTGCTCATTTATATTATTTGAAAATTAATTGTCATTATTTGAAGCTCTAATTTATTTTAAAACTTCCTCAAAACACTCAAGTGTTTCATTAATTTGGCTCAAACTTAGATTATTTGTCCTAAGATTGTTACAGATAGTTAGATTTTCATCATAAATATACCTTTTTACATCATTCATAGCTATATATGAGTTTGGAATGCAATCTAGAATGTCAGAAATCATTTCTGATACTTTAATATAGCCTCCTAGTTTTTCTGCAATTTAATCATGATTCTGGCCATCTAAAACCCATTTTGCATGGAATGTTGTTGAATGTTTGGGATTATGTAGCCCTGGCTGTATGGTTTTGTGGCTGCTGCTTTGCCCTTTCCCTTTTTTGAGCTTGTGGCTGTTTTTTCACATTGAAATTGCTGCTTCTTGCCACTTGGGCTGATTTAGGCACCTGTATGGGTGTTGGGGGTCATTTTCCCTCCATTCTGCTGTTAAAAGCATCATGTTCTTCTTTTCCATCAATAAATTCCATTCATTAAGTAACTTTCAAGTTTTGGGACGACCCAGGAATTTTCTCCCAGTCAGGTAAGAGTTGCTGCAGTTTTTCCGCAGGTCTTCAAGGATTTGATACTCTTTGTACTCAAGTGCATTTCTGTAAGACTTCTGGCTGGCTTTTTATATTTCCACTGAGGATTATTGTGGCAGTTTCAGCTCTGTTTGAATTCAAAACATTGTTATCAGCTTCAGAACAGCATAATTTTTTAGTTTGGGCTACATTTACTGACCCTTGTCCTTCTTTAATTGATTGGCTTCTTCCATAATCACATCTATAACCTTTTTGGGAGCTTCTTGAGGGGTTATAGCTTGCTCCTGATCTGGTTGAAGGCATAATTATGAGTAAAAAAGCTTGAAAATAGGACTTTTTTGTCAAAAACGCACCATTGGCCAAATTATTAGCTTTTTGGAGTGTATTAATAGCATCCAAATTGATTAGCTCTGTTTTGTTATTCCAAGTTATAATAAAAATGCTATTATGGTTAGAATTAACACTACTTTCAGGAATAATGCTAGTAGCTGTTTATGCTGTTTCAATATTTTATTGTCTTACCACATTTTCAGAAACTAAAATTAAATGAAAAAGACATTAGGAAATTAAGAATGGTTTTTTCAAAATGGAAATGACAATAAAGCCTCACTTATCATTTGTAAAAAAGTTTTATTTTTTATGATTTTTTGAATTATAAGTATTTTTTAGTGAGTTTTTAAATTTTTCAATATAAGAAAAAAAATTGAAAAAGTAAAAAAAATATTTCACAGGTAAAATATCATGGCTGGGCTCTCAAATGAAAGGTGTAGATATGAAACTTCAATTAAAACTCAAGTACTTTTCCTGTTTTCAAAAATTTTTATAAGGTGAAATTCAATTAAAAATGGTAAATTTTAAAAGTTTTAAGAGAAAACATGCCAAATTTATTGTTTTCACTTTTTGAGTATAAAAAAGTAATATTATAAAGATTTATTGTTTTAGAAACAATAAAAATTGATTGAAAAATACTCTAAAATAGATGTTAATGGCTACAAAAGATATTTCTTCAAAAGTAATGTAAATTGGAATTAATTGAGCAAAGAGCTGCAGAAAATTAATATGAGAAAAGAGTCTCCAAAAAAATATTGAATACAAAATACACTAAAAATTGACGGGAGTTAATTTGGAAAGAAAGTGAAAAAGTTTACAGTGATGAAAGATGCTTTAATTCACTTTTGGGGTGGTTCAAGGCTTTAAAATGATGATAATTTTTTCTTCAAATTTCTAAAAGGTTTGAAACAATTTGAGAAAGGTTGTTGGAATCTTTTATTGATTGGTTGAGAAGTGTTTAAGCTAATTATAAAAGGCAAAGATTCTAACATGAAGAGAAAATTGGGGCAAAGAAGAAATTCTGTAAAATTTACTCTATTCAGTAGTAAGAAACACACTGAAAAAAGAAAAGCAAATGATGGCATTATTGAACCCTGGTTTAGACCAAAAGAGGTCTGGTTTTAGCCATTTTAGTCCCTTAAACCACCCATCCCTATAGTAATACTTGGGTTTGAGCCTTCAAAACATGTCAGAATGTGTGTAAGAGACATTAAAACCAGGTAAGATTGTTTTTAATAAGATTTCTTCAGCTTAAGTGTAGTTTTACCCTCTTGGCAACAGTTAAAACTGCAATCGTTGGTATCAAAACCTCATCATCAATTGAGTCACAGACCCTATGACTCAATTACAGGAAAATATTAATGAACTTTTGTGTGAATTTTGACATCTCATTCCTGTCAGAAAGAAATTTGGGGGGATCTGGAATCCTTGGAGCCAACATTCCACCCGCCCAAAATTACTCATTCCAATTTATTTTTTTCAATTCCTCATCATATATTATCCTAGGAATTGACATATGTAATTCAATTGAAAATTTAAAGTACACAACTGTAAGCATTGATTCCCCATATGTGAATCCAAGTTCACTTATGTAATACACATGCACATTTTGACATTTCAATTGAAAATACTTCAATTCCTCATAGCTTCTAAACTACACACCACACCTCAATTTTGACACAAAATTGATAGATAACACCACATTTGGTATGAATTAAATTAAGGTTTTGAGGATTTTCAGATTTCAATACAGAGTATACTAAAAACTCAATTTAACCTTATTTAGAGTTGAGTTTCAGAATCTTTATCCAGAGGTGACCCCACATTATTTTTATCAGGAATTCATTGGTGAAATAATTTCCATAAGTTTATTTATTGGAAGAAAATTTATAATAATCCTTATTTAACTGTTTTCCAAGTATATTTCAATTTCAAGATTTTTTTTGAAAATTTATATTGGGTTTTGGTAAACACACGTAAGCCCTTACGTGTTTTTACCAATTTATGGTAAAAACACGTAATTATATGTTAAAAAGACATAAGGGGTGGTTTTTCAATGAAATATGGCTATTTATGGCATTTTTAAGGCCATTAATGACATTATAAATGCAATAAAGGGCATTATTAATTCCATCGATGGAATTGTTAATGCCATTTATGGTATTTTGAAGGCCATTAATGCCATTTATGGCATTGTTAAGACCACAAATGACATTAACAATGCCATTTATGGAAATTTTAAGGCTATAAATGACATTAACAATGCCATGAATGGAATTTTTAAGGCCATTAATGCCATTCATGGCATTATTAATGTCATTTATAGCCTTACCAATTCCATAAATGGCATTTTTAATGGCATTTATAGCCTTAAAAATTCCATAAATGGCATTGTTATTGTCATTTTTGGCCTTAACATTTGTAGTAAAAACATGTAAGGGCTTACGTGTGTTTACCAACACCCTTTATATTTACTTAATTTTTTGAAGTGAAGGCGTATTTTCACAATTTTAAATCTCAATGTAATTTTGATTTTGTATTATAGTAATATTTTTAATTGTTGTATATAAATTTTATCTATATTCTAATTTCTGCTTATATGATATAATAAAAAAACTTATTTATTTATAATTATAACATAATTTTGTTATTTTGTGGTCTTTTGGGTATATAAAAATACCTCTAAGGCTCACAAATCTTGTGGACCTCCTGAGGGTGACTCCTAATTTGAAATATTAATTAAAGTAAGATTCTGATGTTAGTTAATCTGATGAAGTGCTTTATTTATATAATGAGGCCTAAAACACTTTAGAATATTCAGTTGAATACACTTTCATAAATGTAGGGGGGAAAATTGACTGTGATTTTAATATTGTTATGCTGGTGGATTTTGATGCATTTCTCCCTCTTCTATTGAATTGAGTTTTGATTATTTCAAACCTTGAGGGATCTCTTGTATTTTTAATTTTTATTTTCTCCTTCAGGTCTTCCTAGTGTATTTCTTAGTTCAAGTAAGTCTTCATAATATTCTTGGTCATCTTGAGTCTTGGAAATTTGGTCGAAAGGTACTTTTCAAGTGAAAAAATCTCAAAAAATGTTGAAGAAATGAATTTATTTTCATTGGTCTTTAGATATTTTCCCCAAAATATCTTCAAATATTCTCATGGCTTCATTATTTTGTTTTCTCAAAATATCGGTAATCTCCTTGATAGCCATTCTAAGAAGAATATTCAAAAGAAAATCAATTGATGTGGAAAAAATCTAGTAAATTGAAGATGGAAAATCCTTACAGAATAATTCCACTACCACTTTGGATGTAAGTCTGATAACTGGAGCCTTTGGATCTTGTACAATGCCTTTAGGGTCTTATTCTTGAGAGGTATCCCTTGAGAGTCATTATAGGTCTTAGTGCATTTTTCATTGAAGGGTTTTTTTTTTTGAAATTTTCAAAGGCCATCTAAAGTTAATAATGAGACAACTTGCAACTGAGGGCACAGATGTGAGGAGGGAAATTATTGACATGGAAAACAATTTCTTTTCAGATTCTTTTGATGAATATAATAAATAATTTCTTGAATACCATGTGAAGGGATCTAATAACTTCTAAGAGAGTACCAGTGGACCCTTGGAGCCAAAGCTTAACCATGTCATAGGAACCTTCAACTATTGAGGTGGAACAGAAAACCAGATTAAAATTTAAATTGGTCAAGGAAGGAATGTAATAATCTTTCAGAGGAAGCCAGGTTTTTTTTTTCAAAATATTTTAATACTTCAGGATTTTTGAATTTATTTTGAAGTTTCTTCCAGTTTTCTTTGAGATATTTTTCATTTAATTAATAAATAACTTGCAATATATATCTCAAATTTGTTAATAACCAGATTAATTGAAATAAAAGTGAAAATTAAGAGTGAGGTACTTTATTAAGAAGTCTCATTAAGATTTTAAAATACGTGCCATGGACAATTTTCTTCATGCAATGGGAAAATATATCTTTATTGATGTTCCAAACTCATAACATGAATTGTGGATCTCTGAAAAGTTTCTGAAAAGAATTCTTCATGACCAGATACCTATCAATAAGAAAGATTGTAGGGGAATCAATATTGGTATTTTTGAGGACTTTTTTTTTTGTATTGATTCAATTCTCAAGTATATGTGAATTCAGTTTCATTGTTAATTAAGAAGAAATATCCAGAAAAGGTCTTATTTATTGAACTGAGTTCAATAAATAAAAAAGTGGCATTTTATACTTATTCTTTTTATAGGTACAATCCATAAGAATCACATGAGAAAAGCCTTGAATGAGTTAGGAAAGGGGGTTAGAGAAAAACAATGAGGTAATGTGTGCGTCTATATCCCTTTCAGAGGACTACACAAACACTTCTTGTTTGAGGGTTTCAATAATTCCATAAATGGGCCTTCTGCCTTGCAGTTTGTCTTCATTGATTTTATTGAATTCATTATATATATAGGGTTTTGGTAAAAAAACGTAAGCCCTTATGTGTTTTTACTAAAAATCTATGTGTTTTTTGAATGAAATTTACCTATTTAATGCATTTATGATGCCATTAACACCATTTATGGCATTTCTGATACCATCAATGCCATTTATGGAATTAGAAATCGCATTTATAGAATTAACAATGCCATTTATGGCATCAGAAATTCCATAAATGGCATTGTCAAGGTGATTTGTAGCATTGTTGAGACCATGATGGCGTTGTTAATGCCATAAATGGAATTTTTAAGGACATTTATGGAATTTTTAAGGCCATTCATGCCATTGTTAAGGCCATACAGCTCCATTTATGGAATCTTTTTAATACAATTTGTACCAATGTTATGGCCATAAATGGCATCTATATGTCATTCTTGATGCCATTTATGGCACTTTTAATGCCATAAATGGCACTGTTAATGCCAAAAATTGAATTTTCAACTTCAACTTATTTCATAAATTAAACTTTTAATTAAATTGATTTCATAAATGGAATTTTGAAATACTTACAAACATGAGCAAAAAAACATGAAAAAAGGAATTTTTGGGACTACAATTGTCCTGGCAAAAAAACGCCCAAGATTTTGGGCTTCTGGTTGATATTCTCAAGACCTTTCCCTTAATATTTAAAAGGAATTATGGAAATTCATAAGTGGGAATATCTTTAATGCAATTTTTTTTCAAAAATAGGCCATTTTGCCAATTTGGGCAAAAGAATTTGGGGACCTTCACATCTCATGTCAGAAAAAATCATAAAAATGCTCAAAACTTAGCCTGATGAATTGTTTTTAAAAAACCAAGTCACTTACGTGTTTTTACCATGAAATTATGTGTTTTGGCCATAATTTGGTAAAACACATAAAGGATTACATGTTTTTACTAAAAGCTTACATGTGTTTACCAACACCCTTTATATATTGGAGTATTAAAGGACTTTCAGGATCCCTCTGGTTGAATAATTGGGCCTGAATTTGCATTGGAATGAGTAGTGATTCAGAGATCTGAGAATTCTGGGATGTTGCTTATTCATTGAATTTTCTGAAAGAAGGATGTGCCATGATACTTTGAGTGGCATCATGATTGTGATCAGGATTTTTTACTTTAAGAGTCAAAGTGCTACTATTGGAATATTTTCCTGCATAAAGTCTAAAAGGACAGTTTATTTTTCTTACAGTGACCATTTTGGACAGGATTTTCTGGGAGTCTAGGGTCCTAGACGTATCACAAACTATTTAAATTTTATTTTGGGTTGTATTGGACCTCAGGGTGCACACAGCATACCCTTGTTCCATGAAACCATTATGAAAATTCTATCAAAGAAGCCCAATGGTCTGAAATTCCCCCTCAGTGGGGCTGGAGAAATTTTTATTGAAAAAGTCAAGAAAAAATTAAAAATGGGGAATTTGAGGCTTATGGAATGAGAAAAGAGCCTTTCAAAATATGAAAAACAGGGGATAAAAGATATGAAAAGTGAAATAAAATGAGTGAAAGGTATGGTTAATTGAAGAGGAAAGGAAAAAAAATGGAATTTTGGTTATTGGTCAAGTAAAAAGAGGTTAAAAAGGCTTAATAGGCAGGTTTTTTTGGAGAAAAACAAGGTCTTTGGGGGAAAATAAAGAAAATTGGTTTGGAAAGATTTGATCAATTTGGTTTAGAATGGTGTTTTTCAAAGAGAAAGTTTGTTTTTCAGTAGGAAAAACTTGGGAATATTTGTTTCTGTATTTCTTTTGTTTTTTTGTGGGGGATGAGACAAAATATTTGAAAAAAATGGGTCAGGGTTTTTTTGGGAGTTTTGCAAGATTTTTTTCCTGAATAATTTGAACTTTTTGTTTTATTTTTTAATTGAGAAGGGGCCCAGGTTATTACTTACATGTTTTTACCATTTTGCTTACATGCTTTTACCAGAACCCTGAATATATTGGAAATATGCTCAAGTGGATTAATTTTTCTTTTTTTAATTGTTTCAATTGAAAACAAAGAATTTGATTAATTTTGGGAATTTTGATATGAAAGAAAGATAGTAAAGTGAAAAATGAAAGTAATATTTCTTTATTTGAATGGTCCAAAATGGTTATTATTTGATGAGTATCTTATTTTTTTTATAAAAATTCCTTTTTTATTTGAATTTATCAAAAAATCTTTGGATATCATAAATCCACACATTTTATTCTGTGAATAATAATAATATTTCATTTTACAAATCAAAAATAACTATTGAATCCCAAAGAAGGAAAGAATCCCTTTTTTTAAATTTTTTAATTTAATTATATTTTACAATGTTTATATGTATGTCTAAATAATGGGATTCTAAGAGTTACAAAGAAATTTCAAGTTTTGATTATAATAATTATTAGAGTTCATTTTCAGATAGTTAATCCTATATCTAAAGTGACCTTCCAATTTTATGCAAACAAAAATTGAAGGAAGGGAACTGTATTTTATCTTACGGTGGAGTCATTATCACACACTCACAGGCCCCATTTTTTTAATCCAAGTGCAAAACGCTTTTGTAACTAAATGTAATCTAGACTAGAATAAGGACTTGAAAGTAAATTTTAAAGTAAAATGACAACAATATTTATAAGTAAATAAATCAATTGGTTGTAATTTTTCCTAGAAGAAATAAGAAAATGTCACTTAGGTCAAAGGAAAGGTGATTGATGAAAACAAAAAAGGAAAAACAATTAGTAAGAGGCAGGGCCATCTTGTTGGTCAATGACCATCTGAATTTTCCAGTGTATCAAAAAAAGCAGATTGTCCAAAGTTCTTCACGGGAAATGACTCTATACTTCTGGTATTAATTGCTTCAATTATTCAACATTTTACGGCTGATGTAATTTTGAGATTGTTCCCTTCATCAGCTTCCAAATTGTTTTGATCAGGTGAGTGAGCAGGCCAGTTCATTTTTATAAATATGTTTTTTCTTTCCATTGGAGGCTGAGGATGGAAATGTGGATGGGGGAATTGTTTTTCATTTGAATGAGCGTATGCCTACCTTGGATTCATGGGGAAGTCCCCATATGATTGGAAAACGGGTTCAGGGCAGGGCAATAGGCTTGGTGAATGATTTTGGCTGAGGTGAGACATCTTTACAATATTTACACCAAGGATATTTCAACTGCAGAGATCGCTTTCCATATAATAACCAACTGTTGGCCAAGTTCTCCAACATCCATTTCTTGCTTGTGGTTCTCCATATGAATACACAATCAAATTTTTTACCTAAAAAATCAGTCATGTCAGAAGTACCCCAAAAGAAAGAAATTTACCCAATTCAAACAATGAATTTTTGGTCCAGATCACCCAGGCCCAATCATTGATTTTCCAGTTGATGTGGGCCTGGGTAAAGGTGAGGCAAGCTTGGAAATAATTAGGTAGGAGGTAAGGCTTCTTGGGAGCAATCCAAGGAAATTTACCGAGATTATGGATCTCATGTTTGATAGTTCAATTAGAAACCTAAGATTCCATAAGATTTGTTACTTCAGAAATAATAAGAAAACAATAGCAAGTTATGATGCGGTTAAGCTATTGGTGATCATGTTCCTTGAGGATTTTTGGTTGGCTGGTATTTATCTGGCTCTTTACAATCCCTATTATTTGAAACTTTATCATTGTATTGTAGACGGTTTTAAAAGGAATCCCACTCAGCTCAGCAATCGCTTGATCGCAGAGCCCAGCTTATTGCATCCAAACAATTTGACATGCACTTTGACATGAAAGTAAGGCATTATCTATAAAAAACACTTTCAGTGTTTTTGAACTAAGCTAAATAAGAAAAAAACACAAAATGGAATTTCACATCTTTGTAAGGAGGTGAGTAATATGAGAGTTTGATGACTTGAAGAAGTGCTGAAGGAATTGAATTGGTTCCTTTGATACGTGCAACGTGGTTCATTGGAAGAGAGGAAAATAAGAATTAAGAAAAGATAATAATGGAAGATATGAGTTGAAAGAAAATCAGTTTGAAGAAGGTTGGAGCAAGTGCATTGTCTATGACAAATAGGAACATTTCTCCAGTAGGCTGATGCGCGTTCTGTGAATAGCCGTGCAATTGTATGGGTTCCCTGCCTGTGTTTTCTTATAATTGGCAGGGAAATGTACAGTTATATATATATGTAATGATTTGAAATAATTAAGGAACAAAACAACTATATAATTGATGGTTATCATGAAACTATATATATATATATATATATATATATATAAATATCATAACTAACCAGAATTCATACCTTATTGATTTTGACTCTTTCCAATTTAAAAGTGTATCATTAAAGATAAATCCTGGAAGAAACTTCAATACCACAGAAAACAAAATCAGTTTTTTATATACTACCTTAAGCCACACATCCAAATCCCACCAAGCCCATATTCCAGATCTCATCTCTTGCTAATAAATTCTCTGGGATGGAATAATCAATTACCTTGAGTAGGGAGTTATTGAAAAATACTTTTTCAATTTCGGAATTCTCCAATAACCATGAGTTCTAGAACTCTGGGATTTCCCTCAAAGATACACTGAATAGAAAGCCCACATAGAATCAAAAATAGAATAAAATTGGTGGCTTTTAAAAATGATAGAATACTTATAAATAAAATATAAGTCACACCTATAGATAACAGCATAGTCAAGATCTAAATGTAAAAATATATCTGAAAATAAGATAAAAACTAATAATTTTCTTTACATAAAATTCATCATTTTTAAATATAGTAGATTAAGAGTTCAAAAAAATCAATAGGAGATTCAGAATAAGATAGAAGAGATTTTCTGAGGCTAATAAGATATTTTTTTGGTGGTACTTTGTTTTGTCTTCATTATTATTATTCTTTTGATACCAATAATAATGATAGCAGAAATTATTTGATGGTGTCTAATATAAGTTTATTAAAACTACTCCCTATCTTAATAATACTAAGCTGATGAGTGAGGATTCTCAATTTTTCCAAACTAGAATCATAATATTTTGCTATATATGCTGATAGTTCAGGAATGGCTGTTGTACTAGAAGCTAGGAGATTGTTTGATGATGATTTAAAAAATTAGGGAGAAGAGATCTATTGATAAATTTTAGGAATCTATAGAGACTTAAAAAAAGCAAGTGACTGAGAAATTTAAGTGGTGAGAAACTGTAGCTAGTGATTATTATGTTTTGGTGTAGAAATGTGACATGTACAGTGAGGTTTTGAACCATAAGTTCAAGAAATAATTTCTAATTAATTTTTTTGATGTGCAACTGGAGTTATCCCAATTATGAAAAATGAGATGGTGTTTTGGTGAGATTTTTATGGGTTACTGAGAACATCATTCTAGTGGTGAGTTCATTATAAAAGTAATATGATGCAAACAAGATAACTTAGAGGGTGAAATTTTATTTTTTTTAATAAAGCAGAAAAGAAACATTTTCTGAAAATTCAAGTGGATTTTAGTAATATGATATTATTGAGATAATTTAGCTATTGATGTTTTCCTTGGAAGTGGAGAAAGAGGAGAAAATATTGAATTAGTTGTTGAGATCACTTTGACATAATTTGAACAAAGGTGGGGAAAGAATTGGGTCCAAGATTTCTATTTTTATTATAAGTAACTTCAATTTTGACATAAATACCTCAGAGAGATTTGTCGGTTATTTGATTTTAGGGTGGCATTCTTCAATATTGAGGTTGTATGATTTTTATAAATGCTAATGCAATTTTAGTGGCTCATTATTAATAAAAGAACTGTTTTCTTAGAAAAGAATTAATGTTCTCTTTGAATAGCCTTGAGTAATTCATCTCACTCTAATTGAGGTAGGAAAAGGAAAGCTCTAATTCTCTGCTAAATGTGAATATAGCTTCATTATTGATTATGCAATACGGTGGAGAAATCATGTGATCCTGTACTGCTTTCACATGTTGGTAATTTTAAAGGAATGTAGTTTGATATGTTGTCAGTTGAAATTATTCTTAATAAGCTTTTTTCTTGAAGTTTTCACATATTCATGGGGTTAATTCTGTCATAATGTGGAGAAACAATGGATTTAAAGCTGTTTCAATTGAAATTATTCTTCATCATATATTTTACTCAAAGTATCTAATATTTATCTGTAATTATAATGGACTTGTGGCTGTATATTTTAGATTATTTGTTAGAATTTCGAGCTGTTAAATGTAAAATTTAAGCTTAAATACCAGTATCATTCAGTTATTGTAACTTTAATCCATGTATTTACACAGGTAGTGAATTTGTATAGTTGAATTTTTGAAATTAATGACCTTCCCTGTGACTTCACTTTCTGATTATATTGTAGCCGTAAATCAATATTTTGTGTGAAAAATTTGTGTAGAACTGATGAGATTTTGTTTTTCTGCATAAATTTTAACCCTTCCTTGCAAGAAATACTTCATTATTTAGAATTCTTCCATAATTTTGTCAGCTACTTTTGAAGTTTCCATAAATATTCTCATTTTTTTTTGATATTTTGGAATTACTCCTAAACCTTCCAAAAAATTCTGGAAACATAGCTTCTATGAGATTTGCTTTTGGTGTGTCTTCATGGTGGATTTATATAGCTAGATGGACAATTCAGAGGTGAGAATACCCTCCTTGTCAGTTGAAACACCACAAAAAGGCCTGAAATTTAATATGAAACATTGCACTGACATTTTTGTGATGTTTCAGTAACTGGTAGGAACTACTTTGAGCTTGTGCAAAAGTCCCTTACAGATACTAAGCTATACTAGCTCAATAGGTGTAAGGGACTTTAATTAAGGTTGAATAAGCATTTGTCCAGTAAGCTCAGATCTGAAGGGATTCTGAATTCTTTGGATGTGTATAATATGGCTTAAAGCACAAATAAAAAACTATTAGCTTCTTATTATTTGCTGTTAAGTTTAGATTTTACTCCAAATTTGAAATTGATGTTTAATTCAAATCCAACTCCTTATAACTTGAAAAAACTGATAATTTCAGTATATTCTTCTTCAAAGATTTCATTAACAGTTTTCCGCCTTGAATATAAATCCTCCTCTTTCAGTAAATTAGAACTCCATTATGTTTTACCTATAATGTTCACTACTCTCTTTCAATAGATGTATGTGCTTTTTGAAATTAAAAATATTTCCAATTTGATGCTGAAATGTTTTTATAAATTCAAGGAGGAATAGTTTTTGAAACAGATTTTCATAGGAAATGAGGTACTATCTCAAGTAGATGATTCAGTCTTGGATAATTTCTCCAGCATTTTAGTTTGTGGAGAAATCTCTGATAGTGGCATTAAATGATCATATTACAAATCAGAAATGTCGAGGCTCTCATCCACTAATCAAAATTCTCCATCAGAGCAAATTAGTAAGCTCACATTTCTTATCAAAAAGATCCACTATTTCATTGAGTAGTTTTTTTCAAATAATTTCTTATGCTTCAGGGAATCATTACACCTCTGCGATGGGATTAGTTGTCAAAAATTTCAAATTTAAAGGAGATATCTGTTGCAAGTCATTAAAGCTTTTCAAATTGGAAAATAAAGATAAATATGAAAAACAGTATTTAGAAGGATATACAAACAATTACATCTTAATACTCAATTTGAAAAGCATATTTATCTTGCTAAATTCTACAATATCTAAGAAATTAATTCTCCACCATTAGAGTGCTAATATAAATGTTTCTCTCAATAAATGTTTGGTGTGAACCACGTTGAAATCCCCCTTCCATAATCTCTTCCCCTCATCTTATAAAGGACTCCCAAAATCTCCCAAAGTCTGGAAATTATTTGATTCTGTGTAAAACAATCTCAAGATTTCATTGAATGAATTTCATTGTTAATTACCCAGATATAAGACCTAATTGACTTCTGGAGAAAGTATATTCAAGCTTGTGGTAGCCCTATATCCAATTAACAACAATCTCCTTCCTGGAAACACCTCTACACAGATTTTCAAAAGTAAAAAGGATAGATTTACTGAATTATAATTTAGAATTTTTTTATGGTTGTTTCAACCTCATCACAAACAGGCTGGTAGGGAAGCAAGTTGAATTTTCTTTTTCACCACTCAAATTTTGAAATATTCCACAGAAAAAATTCATTGAAACTTCAAGAAAGCTTTCTTCCTTTCCTGATTTATACTCTCAATGAGCTCAGCCCCATGACTATTGAAAATATTTTTTTCCTTTGGTTACTTTAATATGACCTGAGTATGGAATCAATATTAATACACCAAGCTCATTTAATAGACACAATAAAGTTGTTAAACCTTTTCTTGATTGATAATTTCATATTAAAAAGGTCTAAAATCTTTAATTTACATTTGGAAACCCCATTTTTTAAGTTTTGTGAGTAATAAAGACTTACCTTGCAAATCCAGAATCTCTTCACCTTTGTAAATGTGAGCCTTGGAGATATTTTTATATAACCAAAAGATCCAAAAGGATTGGATAAATTTGATGAGTGAAAAAAACATATTCAATATAAAATTATAATTGGAAATAGAAATTTGATTATAAATTTATATAAACATAAAAAAGTATTTTTACTTGAGACAATGAAGTAAAGATGATTTTTAACAAAAGTATTTAAAAACAAAATTTTTTTTGGAAAAAAGTTAAAGAAACTATTATAACTATTTTAGAAAACTATAAACATATAGAAAATAATTTGACCATTTGATTCCTCCTTAAATTTTAGGTGGCATCACCTCTGAGTGAATGTTCTGTAGCTCAACTCTAAATAAGCTTAAATTAACTTTTTAGTATATTATGTATGAAAATCAGAAAATACTCAAAATATTTGCTTAATTAAAATAAAATGTGGGTTTAAAAATTGAGATTTGATGTTTAGTTTAGCAGCTATGCGGAATTGAGGTATTTTCAATGAAATTTCAAAATTTGTGCATGCATTACATAAGTGGAATTAAGGTTCAATATGTGGAATTAAGAATTACAGCTATTTAATTTAAATTTTCAAAAGAGTTTCATGTGTAAGAATTAAAGTATAATACATGATGAGGGATTAAAAAAGGAATAAATTGGAAATATTAAATTCTTTGGGAAAAATATATCTTGGCTCCAAGGGTGCCAGACTTCCACAATATCCTTTCTGAAAGGAATGAGATGTCAAAATTAGTGCAAAAGCTCATTAATGTTTGCCTTGCATTTAATTGCAGGGTCTGTGAATGTCAGGCTGAGTCTATGATAAAGGTGTATAATAGTATTTGAAAACTTTAACTATGACTGTGACATGGTGAAAACAGTTAAAAAAAGTTGATTCTTAATAATAAATGGTTGAATTAAGATATTAAGGGCTTTACTATAATATTATAGTGGTGGTGAGCACTGCTGAAAGCCCTGGGTGCAGTCTTACCAGTTGGATTACAATAATAAGAGCTAAAATGCTTAAATTTAAAGTATAACCTGATTATTTCCAAGAGTATAACTGTTTTTGACAGATTTACTACGTAGGAACACAAGAGCAGGATGGGGATTCCTTTTCTGGCAGTGAAAAGGCCTCCTTTTATCCTGAAATGGGGTGAAAAGGCTTCTAGAACTTTTGACGTAGAGGAAGTGAAGATTTTTCACTCTCAAGGACAGGCTTGTGGTTTGAAAAAGGCCTGTATAGTCTGTATTGGGCTCAGATGTGGTTTTGAAACCATATATGGGTAGTTTTCACCAATATAGGGTGAAACCTTTCATCTGGGGACCACAGCGCCTGATTCTGATGTGTATGATGTGTAGAATGCTGTACAGAACCTGTATGGGACCCCAGTATTGAATGAACTATGAGGTATCAAAGTAAGAACAAGCTTCTTTGTCTGTTTGACACCTCATAATCATGGTTATGGAATATTATCCCATGGTGAGGCTGTATTGGCCAAAATGTGGGAATTTGACCTTAAAACAGCCATAGCTTTGTCAGTTCTTGACATATAAACCTCAAAATTGGTTTTGTTTGTAGCCCTGTATGTGCTCTACACAATGATATCTCATTTGATATGGTTATTGTTAAATATGGCGAAGTTATGCCATGTACAGGGATTTTTGTACATATGCATGTTTTAGGAAAAAACCTGTATTGGGCTTGTTTGCCTTATAGCTTTTGTTCTAGATGGGATATGGGGAAATGAATAGAGCCATGAGATAGTCCTTATTGTTCTATTTCTAAAAAGACTCCACTCTAGGTATCTCACACTAAAACTGTAGAACTTAGATGAGAGGTGAATATTTTATTCACCCTTATTTGACCTGAATTTGACCATAACCTCTGTAATACTGGTGCTAGCTCAGTTTGGCTGGTACCATTTGATAGCCCTTACCTAGCGCTTCATTCTGAATACCCATCTGATGGGGCTAAGCCTCTTACTCTGTATTTCAGATGAGAGGGGAAAATTAAGGTTTATGCTCAGAAACAGCTTTGAGCAGGAATAACTTTGTTATTCTTTTTCCTATGATGATTCTACTTGTATATTTGGAAAGAGGTGAGTTTCCTCTTTTGTCTGATCAATTTTGAGCTAATTTGGCTCAGCTCCATGCTTTGGTGGTATCTTGGTTTTACCATTGGTTTACGGTATTTGGCTGTCATGCTTGTGCTCTGGCTATGAGTCACAGGCTGACATACCCTCCCTCTGAAAAAGGCTCATAATTGATGGGAATGTTCAGTCCTCCTAAAGGCTCTGAATCTCCTTAAATTAAAGCTCCCATCTGGTATGGCATCTTTGGCCAACCACCTCTATTTATCAGCTGTCTGGTTCTTGAATCTGACTAAGTACTGTCTCTGATCCTTACCATTAAGTCTGATCTTCCTGGCCTTGATGATCTTCCTGGCCTTGATGATCTTCCTCACTGGTACAGGGGAGTCTTCCACTTCCACTATTTCTGGTGGTGTGGGGCTCTTCTTCCTGGAGGGGAATTTATCCTCCTCTGTCTGGAAGTATGGCTTGACTAAACTCACTGGAAAGACTGTGTGTTTCCTGGAAAATTCCTCTGTGAGTTTGACTTTCACTGCATCTTTTCCTATCAATTCAATGATAGTGAAGGGCCCTACAAATGAGTCTCTCATTTTCTTGGGTCCTTTCAGATTATTAAAGTTAAGTGTGGACACTAAAACTTGGTCTCCTTCTTTAAAGTCAGGTTCCATGTGTGATTTGTCCCACCTCTGCTTATTATATTCTTTTGCCTCAGCTATGCATTTGGAAGCTGTGTCACAAGCTCTCTTCCACATTTCATGGAAATCTTTGGCTGTGGGGTGGATGGTCAGAAGATTTTTCTTCAGGTGATCCACAGGAAATAGGGGATTCCACCCTTTCTCTACCAGTGCAGGTGTTTTTCCTGTGGTAGAGTGTGAATTGTGTTATAGGCCAGCTGGACTGTTGGTAGAAGGGTAACCCAGTCATGGGTGTAACCTTCATGGTCCTTATATTCCATGCCATAGGCACAGAATCCTTTAAGGATGCCCTCCATTGTTTGGATCATCCTTTCAGCTAATCCATCTGTTTGTGGATGGTAAGCTGTAGAAAAAGCAATTTTAGTACCTAGCATGTCATAGAGATCGATCCAAAATTCAGATGTGAACTTTGGGTCACTATCACTGATGATGATCTTAGGGACTCCACAGGTTGATATGATGTTGTTCCAGAATAACAGAGTGTAACAACCATCCATCAGGGGTAAGGGTATTCATTCATACACCCACTCAAACACCTCAAATCAGCAAATCCAGTATCTGCATCAGCAGTCAGTTTCAGCAATCTTCATTCTGAAACATGCATACAGTTTGGTACATCAATACAGCCTGTCAATACTTGTACAGGATGGATTCACCCAATACAGTTTCAATACACCAGTATGAAACTGTATGATCACTCAAATACACCACACCTCTTGTACAGGTTCTGTACAGCTGTACAGGACCTGTATTGGCCAGACTCAATTCAACAATCAATTATTCTCATGAAAATTCTTCTCTGGATCAAGGCTGGTGATTCTCACATATACCAGCCCCTCTTTCTCCCCCCTGGGGACTTTTCCCCAGTTAATTAATTTAGTTTATTTATCATTTCATAATTATTCTTATCCTTATTTTGGGTATTATAATTATTTAATTTTAAGTTAGTCTTTGCATTTCTCTCTTCGCCTGTACAGTATGAGTTGGGTGGCCATATCCTTATTAACCCTTCTCTTTCCATTCTGACAGGTTGAAACAGTGGACTTGGACTTGTTTGTGGTTGGCTCTTCTATTTCTTATTCTTATTTCTTGTGTTGCTGCTTTTCTTATATTCATTCTTTTAGTAATTCATCTTTAGCACTCTTAAGTATATCTCATCTTATCTTATCTTTGAGCCCTCCATAAGTGAGCCCCAGTTTACTGAGTGCCAGGCCCTCTTCACTTCGAAGAGCCCCTGTGACATTAAATTAATTAACTCATATTTGATTATTTCTTTTCATTCATTTATATTCATTTCCTCTCATTCATCAATTATGAACTTTTCATGATTTTATGATTTTTATGATTTTTTATGAATTTCCTCTCTCATCAATTTTCATCTCACTCCTTTCATTCTTATGAAAATTGATTCTTTTCCTTTCTTAATCATTGCTGACCATTTCATCACTTCACTTCACTTTTATCAATCAAATTTTTCTGTGTTCTTATTCAGGTTTTATCTAGGGATTATTGATTGGTTTAATTGATTGGATTAGTCATTGGGATTCATTTGGGTTATTGATTCAGGATTTATTGGATTTATTGACTTTGAACTCTCAAGATATTGATTGATCCTCAAGAATTGATTTTGATTATTGATTTGATTTGACTCATCAAGATATTGAATTGATTTCTGAAGATTTTGAACTGATTGATTGATTCCTCAAGACTTGATTTCATATTGAAGACACTTATTGATTGATTATTGATTGATTATTGATTGATTATTGATTTCCTCAAGATTATTGATATTTGATTGAATTGATTGTTGGTTGATTGAATTTATTTGACTGTTGATTGAATTTGATTCCTCAAGATTTGAATTGATTCCTCAAGATTCCTCAAGATTTTATTGTGATTGATTTGGCCAAGCCTGATTATTATTCTTAATACCATCAAGTTATTTTAATTCTTTTAATAATGCCAGTCCAGCATAGCCCCCCAGCAAAGAATACTAGATCCCAGAAAATTCCAGCTGTTCTCACTCCTACAGTAAGGGCTCCTCTTGACCGCACACCATCAGTTCATCAACTGAGTGCAAATTTGGACAGAGGACCACCAATGGAAGGAGCAGCACCCTCAAGAGGAGGTGGAATGAAATCTAGAAGATCAAGATCCTTTTCCGGACTTTTGGGTGGCTACCCTGGCATGTCTGAAGGTGCAAGAGCAAGATTAGGGGAAGTTGAAGATGAAGAGGGGGAAGAGTCTGTGGAAGAGGAAGATTCTGGGGAAACTGAAGTGGCAGATGCCTTGGCAAATTCTCCAGAGGTACCTCAGGGTTCTAATCTAGCCCTTCCTAGTCAACCTCTTGTCTCTCAAACTGATCCAAGTCTCCTCAAGATGATGGAGCAGATGACTCAATTCATGGGACAACTCACTCAAGCAGTTGCCCCCAGGGACAATTCCAAAGCCCCTGCTTTCAAGACTCCATCCATGAAGGCACCTGATTCTTTTGAT
The DNA here is from genome assembly GCA_023105745.1 of Austropuccinia psidii. Taxonomy (NCBI): domain Eukaryota; kingdom Fungi; phylum Basidiomycota; class Pucciniomycetes; order Pucciniales; family Sphaerophragmiaceae; genus Austropuccinia; species Austropuccinia psidii. Next base: position 12,258,500 of record JALGQZ010000016.1, read on the forward strand.
GGTACTCAAGCTCATAAGTTGAGAGGATTTATTCAATCCTGTCAACTAATTTTCCATAATGATCCAGCAAACTTCTTCTCTGACAGGAAGAAGGTTTTGTACTCAACTTCTTTTCTTACTGGTAGAGCTGGCAAATGGATTGAACCTTACCTCTCAAATATTTCCAATGAAGACCCTTCCTACCTCCTCAATAATTGGCCATTGTTTGAATCTCAATTATTCACTCTGTTTGGTGACCCCAATGAAGTCAGGAAAGCTGAACAAGAGTTGGACAATTTGAGGATGAAGGAAAGTGGTCATGTTTCCTTGTACATAGCAGATTTCAGAAGCTTAATGTCAAGAATTGGAGATTGGGGGGAAAGAGCTTATATCCATGTTTACAGAAGAGGATTGGCATCAAGGTTATTGGATCAGTTGGCTTCTCACCCTGGAACTTTTGATACTCTTCAAGAACTCATGGATGTCACTCTAGAATTAGACACAAGATATCATGAGAGGCAAAAGGAAAAGGGTGGCAATCAAGAAAAGAAGCCTCCAGTCAGTGGATCCAATCAGTCTAGGCCTCCTCAAAACTCATTTCAAAAGAGGCCTCATCAAAAGAAGAATAAGAAGGGAAAGCAATTTCAATCTTCAAAGGACAAACCCCATGCTGCTCTCCTCAATAAGGACAATAAATTAATCGGTTCTGAAAAGGAGAGGAGGATTCAAGCAGGGTTGTGTACTTATTGTGGTGGCAAGCACCCAATTGAAAAATGCTTCAAGAGACCTCAGAACAAGCCTGGGTCATCATCAAAAGGCTTCCCTAGCAAGCAGGGAAAAGCCTGAGTGGGGATCATGATGTGTTCAATGGTTCTCACTTATTTCCTTCAAGAGCACAATTGTGCACTCTGAATACTAGTGTCAAGAAATCTTTAAAATTTCTTATTTTCTCTTCTGTCTCTGATATTTTTTATAGTATTCTCATTGATTCTGGTGCTACAAACTCTTTTATTGCAAAGAATTTTGTTCTCAAGTACTCATTGACTCTGTCAGAGCTCCCTGAAAAGATTCCTCTTTTCATTTTGGATTCTAATGAATCCCCTGCCTTGTTCATCACCCATTATACCAAGTGGGTAGTTGACTTGCCTTCCTTCCCAAGCTTTGAATGGGATTTCTTTATCATAGATTCACCCAAAGGAGAAGACCTGATATTGGGCTATGATTTCCTTTACCATTTCAATCCCATTATTGATTGGAAAAATGGATTGATCACCTATGATTCTAATCATAAGGATTCTAGTGGTATTATTCCTTCTACTAGTAATGACTTAGCCACTGCTGTCAACAGTGTTGCTCTGGCTGGTGAACTTAAGACACCTTCCATCCCTTCTTCTGTCCATATCCCTTCCATAATTCCCTCTCAGTCATTACTTCCATCAAGAGATGAAGTCTTCAAAGAGATAAAGGATGTTGGAGAAGATGTTGCCATATCTTCACTTCATCTCTTCCAAGGGGATATGGACCTTCCTCCCTTATCTTTTCATGCATCCCTGGAGGAGCAGTGGGATGAGGAGGAAGAGCCAGAAGAAATTGAAACTGTGCTGAAGGTTGTTCCTCCTGCTTATCACCAATATTTGGATGTATTCTCCAAGGTGAAAGCAGAGAAACTTCCTCCACACCGCGCCTGTGATCACCATATCGAATTGGAGGGTCTTCTACCTCCAATTGGTGTTATCTACTCATTATCAAATCAAGAGTCAGAAACACTGCGGGCCTACATTTCAGAGAATGTAGAGAAAGGTTTCATTAGACCAAGCTCCTCTTCAACAGGAGCACCTGTCCTTTTTGTAAAGAAAAAGGATGGAGGTCTTCGTTTGTGTGTTGACTACCGCAAACTCAATGCTGTCACTAGGAAGAACAGATACCCTGTTCCTCCTATGAACCAGCTTCTTACCGTATTCAACGGTTCCACTATCTTCTCCAAGATAGATTTGCGTGGTGCATATAACCTTCTGAGAATCAAAGAGGGGGATGAGCACTTAACTGCCTTTAGAGCCAAATATGGCAGTTATGAGTATTTGGTCATGCCATTTGGTTTGACCAATGCTCCTGCTTCTTTCCAAAATCTAGTAAATGATATCTTTGCCGATTTTCTGGATGTGTTTGTTGTGGTTTATCTAGATGATATTATGGTCTTTTCCAGTTCTGAGGAGGAACATGTCAAACATGTGGCCTCTGTCCTCCAAAGACTGAGGGACAATAATCTATTTGCCAAAGCCTCCAAGTGTGTATTCCATGCCTCAAGTGTGGAATACTTGGGCTATGTTGTTTCAAGTGATGGCCTCAAGATGGATTCTTCAAAAGTTCAGCAAATCCTCAATTGGCCTCAGCCCAGAAACATCAAGGCTCTTCAATCTTTTCTTGGCTTTGCCAATTTTTATCGACGTTTCATTAAAAATTATTCTAAAAGAATCACTTCTCTCACTTCCCTCCTTAAAAAAGATTCTCCCTTTATCTTCAATGAGGAAGCTCTTAGTCAGTTTCAAGCACTCAAAGAAGCTTTCACCTCTGCTCCTATCTTATCTCACTTTAATCCTTCTCTACCTACTATAGTAGAGAATGATGCTTCTGATTATGCATTGGGCGCCGTACTGAGTCAGGTGAATGACTCTGGAAAGCATCCCATTGCATTTGATAGTTGCAAGCTCTTACCAGCTGAACTCAACTATGAAATTCATGACAAGGAACTCCTTGGCATAGTTTGGGCTCTCAAGCGCTGGAGGGCATTCCTTCTTTCTCTTTCCAATCCTTTTGAGGTCTTGACAGACCACTCTTCCTTGCAGTTTTTCATGTCTTCCAAAGTTCTTACTCGTCGTCAGGCCCGTTGGGCTGAATTTCTCTCAGAATTTCATTTCACTATCACTTACCGCCCAGGCAGGCTGGCCACTTTGCCAGAGTACTGCTGCTACTTTATTCTGGTCAATTGCCAGACTAAGACCTGAGACTTTATTTCCTAGAGCTAGTAGCTGTTGTTGGCCAAAATTTCACTTTTTAAGTGAAATTTTCAGATTTATGGGTGTGAATTTACTTAGAACTCTGTCTATGTATTGCACATGGTCTTTCCATGTCTCTGAGTATATAATGATGTCATCAATATATACTACCATCCAGCCTTCCAACATTTCCTCTTGAAATATGGTGTCCATCATCCTTTGGAAGTGGGTTGGTGCATTCTTGATGCCAAATGGCATCCTGGTGTACTCATATATGCCCATATGACATATGATTCTGAGTAATTTCATGGAGTTTGGTTCAACTCCATTCTGGTGGAAACCTTTCATAAAATCCATTTTGGTTATGTATTTGGATTTTGCCAGTTTGTCTAATGCATGAGGTATTCTGGGTATAGGGTACCTGTCAGCTTTGGTGTAGTTATTCATGGCTCTGAAATCTCCACACAGCATAGACTTGCCATCATACCAGGTGATCAGAACAGGAGTGGTAATTTCTACTATTTCATTGTGTCCAATCTTTCTGATGACATCCATGTCCAGGAGTTCATTGATATGTTTTTCAATTTCCTTCCTGGTTTCCAGAATTGCTGGGGAAGGAGGTCTCCTGAGCATGGGTGGATAAGGTCTTTCCACATCCAGATATAGTTCTATATCATGGCCTCTAATCTTGCCTAATGGTTCTTTACCAATGGCAAATGCTGGTCTATTCTTTCTCAGCATTTTTAGTAAACTTAGTTTCTGTTTACTGGTGAGGGAAGTGCTAAAATGTCCCTTTCTGAATTCATTCAGTAGTTCTTCAAGAGGATCTTGGGCAGATGTAAGATGTGTCTATGAAACTGATGATAATATTACTATTAATCAACAGTACTATGACTGTTATTATGAAATATAATAAAAAAGTGTTATTATAGCCACAATTAAATAATTAAAGAATTATTTCTTTCACGTGTTAAACACTACTAGTGATTTTAACAGTGAGCAAGTAATTGTCTACAAGAATCAATTACAAGAAGATTTTAATAACAAAACTTCTTTTTATTAAAATAATAAAATTGTTTTGATATATAATTATCTTTTGTAAGAATAATTATAATTGTAATTCTTGAAGAAAACTAATTTTAGAGAAAAACTTTAAGAATTAAAGAAAGATCACTCACTAATATACTAAAGAACTCATTGAAAGACAAGGTAGAGAGATTTGACGTAGAATTGTGGATTTAAAGGATCAAAATGAATTTATAGGAGTATTACAACAATATATAGTTTGGATTATATTATTTCATGTCTTTATTAATGATTCTGAATGAATTAAAACACTTAAGAATAGCTTTAACGGATACTTACTTGTTGGTAACAATGATATAAATGATAATAAGATGATGATGTGGAAAAAACAGCAAGAGGAGGCCTCTTTTAAGTCAACAACAGCTCACAGAGGCGCGCCATGGAGAGAACTGAAAAACCAGTGAGTGAGAAAATAATAAACCCTTTTTAGATTATTGATTGCATCATCTGTTGTCACATAAGATTATCATAATTACTTAATTGATGCTTTTACGTGACTACCAACCCCAATATGGTTAAGAATAAAAGGAGTAAAATCTGTAAATCTTATTTTATTCCAAAATAATAATTGATTTCTCAAAGTTATCAATGTCATTGGGAATTTCATCACAGGTTGTAATTACTGTGAATTTTTGAAGATTCAGTGTTTCATGAAGAATAGTCAAAAATGGACTGTGGGTAAGCCTTTTAATTTTACTAGTAAAACTGTAATTATTTTTGGCTGTACCATAGATAATACAGCTCTCCATTGGTCCTGAAAGTTTCAAAAAGATTCATTGAGAATTGTATTTTTAATGAATTTTTGAAGTTTTTACCTCATTTCTACGTAGAATTGCAAATATCAGTGTTTAACTGGTTGCTATGAGGTAAATAAATGGATACAAGTCCAAAAAGAGTCTTAATTACTCTTTTGGGGTTTATCTATGGAAAATAATTAACAATTCACATGGTTACAGGAGTCTAAGTAGCTTTTTACCTCCTTGGCACGTCAAAATAGCAGGTTATTTGCTATTTTCTTAAGATTTACTGTAGTTGTAACATGGTAACCAAGTTCCCAAAAGGTTTTAGTTTACCAATTAGGCCAGGATCAGCCATGGATCCAAGCTTTGGAGCTGTCCACGTCTCTGAGGCCTCAGAAGTTGGGTACCCTGGCTCTCTATGATGTCTTTTGTCCCCCTTGCTTATTTTCCATGTCAAAATAGAAAATTGAGCTTCAAGTGAGATATCCACTATGGGTGTACCAAAGGTCCATGTAAGAATACCATGATATTAAGTGCTCAAAACATGCATAACACTATTCTTAGTGTATATGTAACATGTGATTTCTCACTTTCCCATTATTTTGGCGTGAAATTAAGAAAAAGAAAATTTTCACAGATCTTTTATGTGGTATTGAAGTATTTTCCATATTACCACCTCAAAGAGTTAATTTGAGCTTATTCACGCTATAGAGCTACCCTAGGTGAATCTTTGTGTAGAATCCAAATCTGGCCCTAAAACCATGGATTTACTTACTCAATAAAAAGTTATTCATCTTTTCTGAAATCAAAAATGATGAATTTTGGATATATGCATGACTTATGAGTTATGCATAATTCAAAATTCATTTTCAAGATAATTGTGGCCTATTTGGATATGTAAAATATACCTCAAGGCTCACAGCAGATATGTGGTATATATCAAGTGAAAATTTCTTTTCCTTGTTGGTACCAATGGTAATGTGCCTGTTTTCACTATTGTAAATATCTATGCCATACATCCTCTGGTAATCTCTTCCCAACAAAAGCCCTTGGATGTGGGCATCATCAAGCACAACAAACTCTGGGTTGAGTCTGATGTTACCTTTCCTATGGGGTATAATTATCTCTTTGATAATTGTCCCAATGGAGGTCATCTTCCCTGATCTACTCTTGAAGTTCTTTGCCTTTGTGGGAAAGAGCCGGTTTTCCCAGTTTGGGAAGTGGTTGTCCAGATAATTTCTGGTTACTATGGAGAAGTGTGCTCCACTGTCAATGATCAACAGATGTCAAGAATTGTCAATACAAACAGTCATTTTTGTGGCTGTTCCATGTATGTATGCCATTCCTTTGGTTGGTGTAACTAGGAATTTTTGTGCATCTTGTGTGTGTTTGCACAAGTCTTTGTTGGCAGTATCTTGTGGCATGCCTGCTTCCAACTGTATGTATTGGATTTCTAGTGGGGTTTCCTCTTGGTATTCCACTAGGAATTCTTCTCTTGGGTCTTGGTCATCATCAGATTGTTCTCTGATGGCATCAACCATAGAGTCTGGCTCAGAATCCTGTTTTGGGGATTCCTCCCCTGGGACGTTCTCAATGGCATAGACTTTTCTCTTTTCCTTTGAACAGTTGTTGGCATAATGGTCTGTTGAACCACAGTTGCAAAAATAATTTTTCTTCTTTTCCACTTCTGCCACCCCTTCTCTGTGTTTGTCTTTAAGCTCCACCCTGAAGTATTGTTTCTCTTTGAAGCTACTGCTTTTATATGGGGTGTATTTACCTATATTAGTTCTTTTCCTTACATCTTGTAAGGTATTTTCAATGTCATCTAGAGTGCAATTGTGGTTGCATCTGCATTTCACTGCATGCTCTAGTTCTCCTGGCATTTGTGTCAGGAGTTTGTGATTACCCATATGAATGTTCATTTGAGTATTGATGGCTTTAAGTCTTTTAGACTGTCTGAGACACCACTCATATGGATCTTTGTCCACAGAGTATTTGTCATTTTCAAATGACATGGTCTTTTGCCATATCTAAGTACCATTTCTGTACTTTTGGATGATTTGACTCTTCCACCATGGACAGTTTCCTCTTCCATAGATTTCTTTCATTTCTGTGTACCATATACTAGCATGTCCTTTAAATGCTGTATTAAGTCTAGCAGTAATCCAGTAGTCTGGTATTCTTGGTACATCAATGAAGAGTCTATCAATATAATCAATGAGTTCCATATGATCATATTCTCCAGTTCCAGAGAATTTGGGCCAGCTTCAGGCCTAAGGAAGCTGTTTCAATACTTCCTTATTTGAATAAGACATATTATCTCCATACTGGTATTGTGATAGAGATCTTTCTTTATTCATCAGCATGGCATCTGGTTTGTTGTCATCCCGGTGTGGGAACTCCTTTTGGTGTGGGATGAAATAAGGCAGTACCTTGAGGGGGAAATTATTGGTAAGTCTGTTTTGAATTTCAGAATTGTCCAATAACCATGGGTGCTAAGGTGTATTAGCTGCCCCTCTAAATAATACTGAATAGTCAGCCTACAGAGAATCACAAAATAAAATAAGATTTGTGGCTTTAACAGATAGAGAAGACTTATCAGCAGTCTCTCAATCAGACCTATCAATAACACTACAGTAAAAGTTTTATTTAAAACTAAAATTTCTGATAAAATAAAGACTAAGATTTTTTTTTAATAAAAGTAATTATAATATATATATATTTTTTTTGGTTTTCTGTTATTTTAATAAAAGTAATAGGAATATTTTTTTTGGGTTTTATGATGATTATAATGATTTTTTTTATATTAATACTAATAATAAGACTACTTGATATTCTTCTTTTATATTTTCAATGTTGAGTTTATATCACTACTTCTTTTCTTTTAATAACACTAAGCCACTGAGCAAGGCACTGAGCTTTTACTACGGTTATACTATTATTCTTCAACAATACTAAGCTACTGAGCAAGGCTATTGAGCTTTTACTATGTCAATACTACTATTCTTCAGCAATACTAAGCTACTGAGCAAGGCTACTGAGCTTTTACTACTAAAACACTACTACTATTCTAGATATCCTGCTAGTTCAGTGTTGGTTGTGATCCTGGATAGTGGGAACTTGTTCCATGATGATGGGAAAAATGAGGGAGAGAGGACCTCTATTTATAGCTTTTGGGCCTCCATAGAGCTTCTCAAAATAGGGTACTTAGAAAAAATCATAGTTGAGAGGTTTTAGCTAGTGAGACGTGTAGTTTTGGTGTAGCAGCGTGTTTGCTGAGACAATTATGCTGGTGGTGCTTTTTCTTATCAAAATCATGTGATGTATTTGAGATAATTTGGCTGGTGAGATTTTGTTTTTATCAGGGTCATGTGAGGTCATTGAGATAATATGGCTGGTGATGTTTTCTTGAAGGTGGGGAAAGTATTTTTTTGTTTCTATTTTTACGTATGTTATGAGAGAATTATGCTGGTGGTTCTTTTCCTTATCAAAATCATGTGATGTATTTGAGATAATTTGGCTAGTGATGTTTTCTTGAAGGCGGGGAAAGTATTTTTTTGTTTCTATTTTTATGTATGTTATGAGAGAATTATGCTGGTGGTGGTTTTTCCTTATCAAATCATGTGATGTATTTGAGATAATTTGCCTGGTGAGTTTTTCTTTTTGCCAAGAAAGTGGAGAAAATACAGCTCCTGAAAATTGAACTGTCTTCTAGTCATATGATATATATGAGAAAATTATGCTGGTGTTTCTGTTTCTTATCAAAATCATGTGATGTCTTTGAGATAATTTTGCTGGTGACACTTTCATTTTTGGTGAATTTGTTATGTATTTTCTGAGAGAATTATGCTGGTGGTGCTTTTTCTTATCAAAATCATGTGATGTGTTTGAGATAATTTGGCTGGTGAGATTTTCTTTTTATCAGAGTCATGTGAGGTCATTGAGAAAATATGGCTGGTGATGTTTTCTTGAAGGCCGGGAAAGTATTTTTTTGTTTCTATTTTTACGTATGTTATGAGAGAATTATGCTGGTGGTTCTTTTCCTTATCAAAATCATGTAATGTATTTGAGATAATTTGGCTGGTGATGTTTTCTTGAAGGCGGGGAAAGTATTTTTTTGTTTCTATTTTTACGTATGCTCTGAGAGAATTATGCTGGTGGTTTCATTTTAGTATTGTATCATTTCATATGGAGATTTTATCATTTCTATCCAGTTTGATGCATGTTATTATTACTAAGGAAGCATTGGTTCTTGGAAAATATATTGAAATTTTATGCATAGCCTTGAGGTATTTCTTCTTTAAATTGAATTAAGGTGGGGAAAATACATCTTCTGATGCTATGGTCCATCTTCATATAACTTTATTTAAATTAACTGCCTTTAATGACGTAATTTGCTATTGATGATGCAATAAGGTGGATAAATTCTTTGATACTATACTGTTTTGATAAGATCTTGAGGCTGTGTATTGTATATTTCTTTTTGAAATTTGTAATTGTAATGTGTAAATCTGTTTTGCGTAATTCTTTTTATTATCATTTTTTTCCTTTTGTTTTATTGGTAAGCTTGAAACTGGTACTAATGGTATGGAATACCACACCGGTGATATGGATTATACGTAACATGGCCTTGTGGTTGGGGCTTCATGCTATGGTAGACATTAAAAAGTCTGTTTATGTCTTGATCCAGAAACTCCCTGTCCCTTTTTCTGTGGTGTTTTTCTTCAAAGACTAGATTAAGTCTTTTGTTGGTTTCTTCAGAGGCTTTTCTCAATTGAGAATGTCCTTCTTGAAGGCTTTTAACAATTCTTTCCATGGAGGATGTCAATATTTTCATCATCCCATGGCTTGTTTCATGTTCTGCAAACTGCTTTTGAGTTTTATCAGCATATTGGGACATTTGTAACCACAGTGTATCACTGTTTAGGTTACTCTCAGGTGTGACAACATTATGATCAATCTGAGTGGGGGTAGCATTTCTAATAATGGGACTACTGATTCCAAAGCTATTCACAACTACTTCTGGCTCTTGTGTACTTCTTTCACCAAATCTAACAGCCTCTGGATCATTGGATCTAACTCTCTCTTCCTCTGGCTGAAGGTGGTCTTGGTTTTGCCCTTGTATCCTTGTCTTCTCCTGGAAACTTCCTGGGATTGTGAAGAATGGTGACTCTTGGCCACTGATCTGTTGGTTTCTTAATGGTATGAAGCCAGTGGAGAGCTGATTTTGCCTGCTCCTTGTGAGCCTGAAGGAATCTGAGTATGCCCTGTCTGGGTCAGCTGTTCTTCTATAGCTTGGATAGTGGCTTGATTCTCTCTTATCCTGTTTTCCCTCACCTCCAGAAGTCTGAACTTCCTGGTGGGATTCCAACCTTTGGTTATTACCATAAGGTCTCTGAATTCTATCTCTTTGAGACAAATCTTCTGGAAACTTGCTCCAAGTTCTTCCCAGTGGGATGCCAGGTTAAACCTCTTGTTTTCCATGCTCCATTGAAACAAGTCTTTGACGAGTTGGTGGAGCTGAAGAACTTGATCCATGTCTTTTCAGTCCTCTAAAGTGAATGGCAGGGTGGGTATGATTTCCCTCAGTGTCTTGACATCCACCACTGTGTCCAAGGTGTCCTCTTCCAGGTCTTCTGGTTCTGGACAAGCCTTCTCTGTCCTCTTGTTGGTTCCTTTGGAAGCCAAGGTTTTTGAGGTGTAAAGGTGACATATCAGTGTTTTCAAGCAGTCAAAAAATTTGTGTTCTCAGGGTATTTACCTTTGACTGTGCCATGTGCAAATTTTTTGTCTTCTGATTTTGGAAGTTTACCTTAAGAGGTTACAACTGGGTTAATTATGGTAATTCTCCCTGTACAAGCGGTTAAGGTTGGTTTACCTTGTATTGAAGCAGAGTTTCATGGTTTTCTATTCCTCTGAGTGGAAATGGGTGTCCACTTCTTTGCTTTAATCAGGCCTTCACTGTACCTCTTTCCCTTGCCTTTCCTGCCCTCTGGTTCTGAGGGTGTCACTGGTGTGTTGGCCTGTGACTGGGTCTCAAGTGGTATGTAGTTTTCTTCCACTGAATCAAACAGGAAAAGGGGGCTTAATGTCAGTTAAGACTTCTTAAAATGCTGTTTGCATGTCTAAGAATGACTTCTGGGCTTGTATGTTAATACAATATGCCATTGTATAATGACAGTGTAATTGAATTAACAATTTCACATCAGAAATACAGCTTGCAGATACCTGGTACACTGTTTGTATGCCAGTATCTCACAGAATAAGTTGTAATTAGCAAGTATAATCTGAAAAAAGTGGTATGCAAGAGTGTAATTGAATCAACAATACACTCAACGACTCCTCAACTGTTGGTTTTACAGTATGAGGTGTCCTTATATTAGTTAAAAAATGGACTTTATTAATGGCTTAAAGTGTTTTTATATGTAAAACATGCCAAAAATAAGGGTTGTTGTGGTGGTTGAATTATAATCAACCATGCCACAATTTGATTTAAAGAAGTTAAATGATAATGGTATATGACATATACCACTATAAAAATATATATAAGATATATATCATACATATTTTATTAAGAAATTACGCCTAAAAAAGGTAAAACAATTTGTCAGAATAGAGAAAATAAGAGAAAAAACTCACTTATAAGGTCCAAAAAGTTGAACAATACACAGCCAGACCCCCAAAATGTCAGGCTGAGTCTATGATAAAGGTGTATAATAATGTTTCAAATCCTTAACTGTGACTGTGACATGGTGAAAATAGTTAAAAAAGAGTTGATTTATAATAAAAATCGTTAAATCAAGATATTAAAGGCTTTACTAAAATATTATAGTGGTGGTGAGCACTGCTGAAAGCCCTAGGTGCAGTCTTACCAGTTGTATTACAATAATAAGAGCTACAATGCTTAAATTTAAAGTATAACCTGATTATTTCCAAGAGTATAACTGTTTTTGACAGTTGTACTACATAGAAATTCAAGAGCACAATGGGGATTCCTTTTCTGACAGTGAAAAGGCCTCCTTTTATCCTGAAATGGGTTGAAAAGAATGCTAGACCTTTTGACGTAGAGGAAGTAAAGATTTTTCACTCTCAAGGACAGGGTTATGGTTTGAAAAAGGCCTGTATAGCCTGTATAGGGCTCAGATGTGGTTTTGAAACCACATCTGGGTAGTTTTCACCAATACAGAGTGAAACCTTTCATCTGGGGACCACAAAGCCTGATTCTGACATGTATGATGTGTAGAATGCTGTACAGAACCTGTATGGGACCGCAGTATTGAATCAACTATGAGGTATTGAAGTAAAAACAAGCTTCTTTGTCTGTTTGACACCTCATAATCATGGTTATGGGATATTATCCCATGGTAAGGCTGTATTGGCCAAACTATGGGATTTTGACCTGAAAACAGCCATACCTTTGTCAGTTTTTGAGATATCAACCTCAAAATTGGTTTGGTGTGTAGCCCTGTATATGCTCTACAAAATGGTACCTCATTTGATATGGTTATTGTTAAATATGGCAAAGTTACGCAATGTACAAAGATTTTTGTACATATGCATGTTTTAGGCAAAAAGCTGTATTGGACCTGTTTTCCTTAAAACGTTTGTTCTGGATGGGATATGGGGAAATGAATAGAACCATCAGGTAGCCCTGATTGTGCTCTTTCCAAAAATACTGCACTCTAGGTATCTCACACTAAAACTGTTGAGATTAGATGAGAGGTGAATATTTTATTCACACTTATTTGACCTGAATTTGACCATAACTTCTGTAATACTGGTGCTAGCTCAGCTTGGCTGGTACCATTGGATTTAAGACTCCTACTCTGTATTTCAGAGGAGAGGTGAAAATTAAGGTTTATTTGATACCACCCTGGGCAGTTTTAAATATTTCCAAGAAGGTAAAACTACCTTTAAGTTGATATAAACTTTATAACAGGTTTTAAATTTGTTTAAGGGCTCTTCTACAAATTATGACATGTTTTTAATGCTTAAAACTAAGTGTTACTGTAGTAATGGCTGGTTTAAAGGACTAAAATGGCTAAATCCAGGGTCAATGATGTCTCAAGTGGATTTTCTGGGGTTAGTGTTTTTATCATGACTGATTTTAGAAGGAATTTAAGGTGGGGATATGAAGGTTTGATTAAAAATAAAGTACTTTTCCTATCTTAAAAGTTTGTATAAGGTAAAATTTAATTAAAATAGTAAATTTCAAGAGTTTGAAGAGAAAACACGCCAAATTCATTGTTTTTAACTTTTTTAGTAAAAGAAAAGAATATTATAAAGATTTATTTTTTACCAACAATTGAAAAATTATCCAAATATACTCTACAAGAGATTTTTAAGGCTACAAAAGAAATTTCTTCAAGAACAATGTCAATTGGGATCAATTGAGAAAAAAACTGCAGGAAATTAATATAAGAACAAAGTATTTAAAAAGAAAACATACCTAAAAGTGACCAGAGGGAATTTGGCTGCAAAGTGAGAAAGTTAACAATTATGAAAGATGATTGAATTCATTTATGGGCTGGTTCAAGGGTAAAAATGATTATAAGAGTTACAAACAATGATTCTAATTATTTTTTAACATTTTCAAAAGGCTTAAATAATATATAAGTGGTGGTTGGAATCCTTTATTGATTGGTTTAACTGTGAGCCTGTGAGGTATATATGACATACGCATAAGGCCACAAATAACTTGATATACAGCTGATTTAGTCTTGAACAGGCTTTTCAGTTCAAATTAAAATAAAAAATATCAAAAAAAAGTATCAATTTTTTTGGATAAACAAAGTTATAATTACTATGTCATTTTTGGATTCTACACCAAAGATAACCTAGGGTACACCCATGGGGTGTTATACCCAAAAATGCCTATTTCTTAAGTTATTGGAAGATTTAAGAATCTGACAGTACTAGTGTAACTTTTTTTAACATTTTTTAAAATTCTAAATTTAAGCTTATTTAAGCTTAAGTTTAAGGTTGCATAAGGTTTATGCAAAATTACCAAAATTTTAGTTAAATTGAGGTGTTGTGTATATTTACTGAACTGGCTAAGGATTTGCCATACAGGATGTAAATCCTGTGTGGGCTCAATTTCAAAGCTTTCAAGGCCATAGTATGGCTTTAAATAAATAAAAGCGCAAAATACATGCAAAAAGGTGGGACAAGGGAAAAAGACCAAACAGAGCTGGAGTACCCATCATTTTGGATCTGCAAGGATTCAATTAAGGTTGTCCACCTGTATTGGAGAATTTTCAACCTTATTTAAGCTTTAAGATTAGAAGTTGATCCAACCTTAAAGTTTAAACTGTTTTTATCACAATTTGGACACAAATTTCAAGCTGCCAAAGGGTAAATCCCAATATGCAAGCTTGAAATTGAAGTTTTAAGAACTGTAAAAGCTTAAGTAAGCTTAAAAAGCTTAAATAAGCCTAAAAACTTAAAGCTACAAGCATTAAAACCTTATAAAACGTTAAGGTTTAGTGTGTATTGCTATTTTATGTGGAAAAATAGCAATAACTTCAAAAATTCATTAAAATTCAATTCTTAATGGATTTTCTTGAAACTTCACACAGATTATAGTTAAATGCTATCTGTGTATACATTTAATCTTAAGTATCTTTTATAAACAGGTTTTATTGGAAATTAGCCTGGAAAATTACCCATTTAATTAAACTTGAAGAAAATTGAGATTTGTTTAAAAATTAATTAAAAATTGAGTTTAAGAGATTTTTGCTTTAAACTTTATTTTTGAGTTGTTCATTTAATGAAATTGAATATAAATAAATTTATTTTATATTAAAACGTAAAATAACTAACTTAACTGAGGATTAAAGCTACTTGGAGTTAATAATAACACCAGTAACTCTAAATTAGAATTAAAAATAAGTTACCTTAAGTTAAGAACTCCATTTGTAAGTATGGTTTTTCAGTTTTGACCCAAGAACACCCTCCATGTCCATTATGCATCATGAGAGCTGCTCTGCAGACATAAAAAGAGTCTATTTATCACTGGTTTTGTCCATAAATTCAATTCAATTATCAAATACAATCATATTAGACATTTAAACAGGTAAAGGTTTATTACATATAAAATATTATTATTAAATTAATTCTTAAGTTATTTTATTCTTTATTAGCTTCAAATCAAAAAATTGAAATCATAGAATTCAGATTATTGTTGTAATCACCAATAATACATTTTATTCTAGAAAATTATTGCCTTTAAAATATCTTTTGAAATCCACAAATTCCTCTTGAAAACTCTTTAATCATATTTTTTATTAGAAAAATTTGTTTTATCTTTTAAAATATTGATTTTTGGCGTGTTTTTAACTTATAATAGTTATTTAATATAATAACTGTTGTATTTGACTTGTTGTATTAAATATATATTATGAGTAAGTTTTTCTTCAAAATTCTATATCCTTTTAGCTATTATTAGTTTTTTAAAGACTCTTTCTATAAGAATTATATCTGCACAGTGAGTGTTATAATTTCTTTTCATAAATACTATTTACATTATTTACATTTTCCACGTGTAATTGTCTCATTAAGAGATTTACACTTCTTATTGCTATAACTTTCAGTGACTATAATGATAGTAGAATAATCATAATTTATTATAAATATTAATATTAATATTATTATCATATTATATAATGATAATGATTTTTTTGAACTTAATTATTTTGAATAATTATACTTAATTTGTGGTTATAATATTAATATTATATTATATTTTTTTAGTAAGGACAGTCATAGTACTCTTGATATTGCTATTATTATCAAGAGTTTCATAGAAAAACCTTACATTAACAGTGTTTAAGCTAATTGTAAAAGGAAAAGATTCTAACATGAAGAGGAAAGGGAGGCAAAGAAGACATTATTTTATAGCCACCAATTTTACTACTGAAAAAGCAAAATTGACTGTTTCCAGTTGTGAGAAATATTATGAAAATAGAAAATCCAATTATGGCATCATTGAGCCCTGGTTTGGACCAAAAGGGGCCTGGTTTTAGCCATTTTTGACCCTTCAATCAGCCATTGCCAGATTAATACCTGGTTATAAACCTTCAAAACACATCAGAACGTGTGTAAGAGAAGTCAAAACCAGATAAAGCTGTTTTTACTAGTATTTTTTTAGCTTAAGGATAGCTTTACCCTCTTGGCAATAGTTAAAACTTCCTTGGTTGGTATCAAAACCTCATCATTATTTGAGTCACACACCCTGTGACTCAATTCCAGGCCAAAGGTGATGAACATTTGTGTGAATTGTGACACCCCACACCTTTCAGCAAGGAATTTGGGGGATTCTGGCACTCTTGGAGCCAAGATTCCTTTCCCCTCCAAAATTAATCTTTCCATTTTATTTTTTCATTAATTCCTCATTGTTTATTATAATTGTAATTTAAATATGTAATGAAATTTAGTTTGTGCAGTACAAAACTGTAATAATTGATACCTCATACAAAAATCAAAGTTCACTTATGTAATCCATGTGCACATTTTGAAATTTCAATTGAAAATACCTCAATTCCTCATACCTTCTAAACTACACACAAAAACTAAATTTTAACACAACAATTGATGGTTAACACAACATGTGGTTTGAATTGAATTAAGGTCTTGAGGATTTTCAATTTTCATAAAAAAATACTAACAACTTAATTTAAGCTTATTTGGAGTTGGGTTACAGACATTTTAGCCAAAGGTGACCCCACCTTATTTTTTTATAAGGAACCCAATGGTGAAATAATTTTCAGACTTTGACTTATTGGATAGAAAGTTATAATAATTTTTATTCAAATTTTTTCCAAAAATATTTTAATTTTAATATTTTTGTTGAAAATTTATTTTTACTTAGTTTTTTCAAGTAAAAATGTGTTTTCACAGTTTTAACTCTCAATATAATTTTGACGGTATATTCTAATAAAAGTTTTAAATATTTATATAAATTTTACATATCTATTTAAATTTTTGTTTGTATAATAAATATAAATTTCCTTATTTATAATTACAACATAATTTGTTAGTTTGGTCTTTTGGGTATATAAAAATATCTCTAAGGATAATATTCCCTCACCCCAAAAAAGAATATCAATTTTTAATATTGTTATTTCCAGTCTGTCTTAACATTCTGAGAGGTTTGGTAGATTGAGGTATGTCTTTTTTTCCAAAAATTCATCTTCAAAAGTTAGGTCATTGTACCTGACAAGGTACTTGCTTACTTTCTTAAATCTCAGCTTCCTTTCTTTTAGAACTTTGGTAATTTTCTCAACCCCAGAGGATTCAACAGGAGTTACATGTTGGGGAAGTTGATTAATTAAGGGGAATTTTCCAGAATCACCAGATTTGTAAGGCTTTATTAGGCTTACTGGAAATGTAGGATTCTTATTACTAGATGCCTCAGATAATTCTACTTCAAAAGCATTTTACCCATGGAAGGACTTGATCACAAATGGTCCTGAAAAGGAGTATTTTAGGCTTTTTTTCCTTTTATTTTATTGAAGCTATTGGTACATACAAGAACTAAATCCCTTACCTTGAGCTCTAGAGTAGCATGTGATTTGTCCCATTTGTCTTTGAAATATGCAAATGAGTCTTCCATTCATGTCACTGCATTCTTCCTAGCTTCGTCTATCATTACTTTGAAGCTAGCAGCTGCTAGATGTATCTCAACCAAATCTTGGGGTAGTCTGGGATTCCATCAATTCTTTATAATAGAAGGAGTTTGATTAGTACCAGCATGAATAGATGTTTTATATTCTAATTACAGTGCAGGAAGAAGTTTACACTAATCATGGGTGAATCTATCACAATATTTGAGCTTTAGGCCATATGCACAAAATCTTCTGACCATTTCTTCCAAAGTTTAAATCATTCTTTCTGATAGACCATCAGTTTGTGGGTGGTAAGCTGTAGAGAAGGACAACTTTGCTCCAAATTTTTGTTGAAGGTTTTTCCATAGTGCTGAGGTGAATTTGGGATCCCTGCCACTGATGACGTTTGTGAATCTCCCAGTCCATGATACTACTCTATTCCATATCAGAAGAGCTGTATTGATGGCTGTATCATCCTTGTGACTTGGAAAAAAGATTGGAGTCTCAATGAACCTGTCAGAAATTACTAGGCATGAATTATAGCTTCTATCACACCCTGGTGGTAGGAACGATATCCAATCCATATGAGAAACTTCTCAATGTCTACTGGGTTCTTGGATTTTGATCATATCTCCAAGCCGTTTTCCAGTGAATTTGTTTGCCTTTTGACATCTGTCACAGGTCTTGTAATATTCTGAAACATCTTTCTGCCACATTGGCCACCATATGCAGGTCTTGATTTTCTCTCTTGCTCTGTCTTCAGATAGATGTCCTGAGAAGGGGATGTGATGGCATTCTTTAGATACAAGATTGATTAAGGATCTGTCTACCAATGTCATTAAACATGTGTGTTTGGTTCTATGGTAGATTATGCCATAAAGTCAATGAACTATTTCTTAATCATATGTTTTCTTCCATATTTCATCCAAGGCATGTATCATAGAGCTATCTTTACAGTCTTTAGTAATTAATTGGCATAGGATGCTAAAATTCTTATCCTGAGTATAACTGTTCCTTAATTATTCAAAGAAGGTAGTGTTCAGGTCTGTAACACTGATTCCTTCTATTGAGACTTGTGGGGAAGCTTCTTCTGAAATAAAGCAGGAGTATTCATGTAATTTGGTAATGGACATCTGTTTAGTGAATTTGCATTTTTTGTGAATATCCCCATATTTGTTTATAATGGTCGTATTGCCCCCATACTATTGTATGAATATTTGCCATCTGAGAATACTCCTGTTGGGTGCTTTCATGTTTAGAAGTGATTTAACAGTGGTAAAATCTGTTATTAATTAAAAAACACACCCTTGAAGGAATTAATTGAGTTTCTTCAAGGCGAAGAAAAGAAATAAACATTCCATTTGGCTTGCCCCATATCTGGCTCAAGTAGATTTGATTTTCCCAGGTTTGAAACATATGGGTTCTTCTACATGTTTTTCATGAATAGTCTGGACTTCATGAAATGAAGCTCCTAGTAAATCTCCAGATGCATAAATATAAAGTTTAAAAGGCACCTTAAAATCTAGCATCAGTAAGAGTGGAGCAGTGTTTAAGGCTTGTCTCAGGGATTCAAAGGCTATCACTCTGCCAATAGTCATTTCATATACTGTGCCTTTTTCACACAATTTATAAAGAGGTCTCGCGATGTATTCAAAGTCCTTGGTGTGCTTCCTATAGTATCCTGAAGATCCAAAAATGACTGGATTTCCTTCTTTTTCTGAGGCATAGGTTTCAGTAGTACTTCTGAAAATTTGTTTTTGTCAATTCCAAGGGATATAACAGATACTGCATGTCCTAGGGCCTTGAGTGTTTCAAGTCCAAAATGAAATTTTTTAACAGAAGTTTTTATGTTTACAGATTGGATTTTTCCAAAAACTGCGGATAATCTTCATATATGTTCCTCCCAAGTCTTAGAACAGACAATAATACCATGAATGTAAATGATCAACCATCATTCTGAAATTTCTTCAGGGAATATTTCATTCTTAATTATTTGAAAGTGTGAAGGTTCATTTTTGATACCAAAAGGCATCCTTAAGTATTCATACACTCCACAATGAAAAATAATTCTCAAATATTTTCTTGCTCTTGGTGTCACCCAATTTTGACGGAAACCATTTAGGTCATCAATAGTGCTTATGTATACTGCTTGAGATCTTTGAGTGAGGGAAATTTGGATTTTTGGTATGGGATACTTGTCTGGTACAGTGTAAGTTTTTAGAGCTCTAAAGTCCCCAACCATCCTTGATTTTCCATTATGCCATGCCACTATGACTGGTGTAGTTATTTCTACCTCCTCATCTTGACCAATGTTTCTTATTGCACCAATGTCCAGGGTTTCTTTAATGTGAGACTAAATGGCTTCTCTTGATTTTGGGCTTGCTACACATGCAAGCCTTCTCAAGAGTGGTGGATAAGGTCTTTCAATGTTAAAATTATTTCAGCTTCATGAAAAAATAATTTCCCCTAATGGTTCTTTATCTGTTGAAAAGGATGCTTTTTGGTAATATAGAAGGGTAGAGAGTTCATTTTCCTGTAAATCCGTAGGATGCAGACTTACTTCAGATTGATTCATCTGTTCTGACTGAATTTCTCTAACCCTAACCTTAATGGTGATACTTCATTTACTTTGATTTGTCTTTTAGAAGGTAAAAATGAAAATTTTCTCTGCTTATTGTCCCCAATAGTAAAGTATCTGTCTTTATTGTTATTTGAATCTATGCATACATTATCAAATAATCATCCCCAAATATGAAATGGGTACTAGAGCAGTTTTCCATAAAAAAAATTCAACAGTAATTTATAAATTTCAATTGATATGTGGAAATATCACAATGGTATCAAATATGCCCAATGCTTTCATTGGATTACTTGCACTTTTGAACTTTATTCCAGCACTTGGTAATAATTGATATTCAAAATTTGGTACACAGTTCTTGGGAAAAGACTTTCAAACACAATTTCAGAAGGCTCTTGGGCTAGTAAGATTTTAGTGGGTTTTTTATCAATTACCACTTCTGTTATACAGGAATTACCAGCTGTATAGTCTTTCCCCCTGTTTTGTTTTGTTTTCATAAGTTGTGCCTCTTGTATTTTTTACAAATAAAGCTGACTATTACTCAAGTGTGGTAAGTGGGAATAAGATTCCATGATGTAGAATGTGACATTAACATTCTCTATATCTTTTCAAGATTCAGAGACTATTGATAATTTATCATCTGAATTTTCTTCATTTACATCATCTTTTTCAACATCAGGTTCTTTATGAATGTCAATTACATTTATTTTTCCTCTTTTTGGACATGTACTAGCTAAATTTGTGGTGCTCTTCCAAATATGGCACTTTATGATTGTATTTGAAGATTTATATTTGATATTATTAAAATTTTCTTTTGGATTTATTTCCACAGAATCTTTCCAAGGTGTATCAAACCTTGTTGCAAGATTCACCCTACTAGAACTAATGTGTGTTCTGGTGCTTAATTCTTGTAGTATATTTATACTATCTTGTGCTGAATATTGCTCAGAAGTCCTGCTTTCGACAGAATGCTCTAAATAACCTCCATATTTTCCCAGAATCTTTCTGTGAATCATAAATTCTGACATGTCAGGATATAATTCTGTTACCCCTTCTTTCTATTGGCAAAACCATGGGGAAGATTTGTCTCTTTCAGAATCAAAGGCTGTTTCCCCCTTAAATCTCCAAGAATCATTGGCACACTTATTAATGATTTGAATTTTCCACCAAGTCCTACTTTTGTGTTCATGAGCTTGTCTTAATTTGATATATCATCTACGATCTGACTTGGTAAACAGGGTGTTAAATCTCAGTGGAACCAATCTGTCTGGTGAATAAAAGTCTTCTCTTATCATTTCAACTCCTCTTATGAATTCCACATGGTCATATTCTCCTTCACAACTGAAGTGAGGACATTCTTTCAGTTTTGGTACTTCTTTCAAAAGTGCTTGGCCCATTGTGATTCCAAGTTATGGGAAAAAGTGAAAAATTCAATTTTTAATTGTGAGTTTTCTACATCCAATACTGGTGGGTTGGAATTTCTTGCACTGTAATTTTGATTTGGGGGTGTTGAAATTCTTCATAAGGTGTGCAGTAATTGTTAAATATAATTCATTTTACTGGTTGTACAACTTTGGGAATTTCATAATTCATGTTGAAAACCTTGAATTAAATTGATGAACTCAATTTCATACATTTCTTTTTTAATTTGAATTTCTTGCCATAGTTAAGTTTTTCTACTATTATCAGAAATGACTTGATTCAATTTCATTGTTAATTATGATAATTCCTCCTGTGAGGTCTGAAAAGACTTTTTCAGGGCAATGGTATATGTCTTTACTTTAGTAAATGAGCTTGAAATATTTTCAGAGACTTTCTTATTATCTGTTTTGATAATATTTATGGCTTGTTTTCTTTATGTTTAAATTTTTTCATCAATATTGAATTTAGAATATTTAGCTGTTAATTCTTTTATAATGGCAGATTTTTGATTTATCTTATTTAAAAATGAACTGTGGTTATTTGAAGCTTTAATTTTTCTTAAAAATTTTCCAAAACAAATTCGTATTTCATTTATTTGGCTCAAAATTAGATTCTTTTTCTTAAGACTATTACAAATTTGATGAATTTGTATTAGAAATATGAATTTTTACGTCATTTATAACTATGTACAAATTTGGAATGGCATCCAGAATGTCAGAAATAATTTCTGATATTTCAATCTGGCTTCCTCCTTTTTCTGTAATTACATCATAGTTCTGGCCATCTGAAACAAATTTTCCATGGCATCCTGTAGTGCTGGATGTATGGCTTTGTGGCTGGTGCCTTGCCTTTGCCCTTGTTCTCAGCTTGTGGCTTCTTTTTCGCGTTGGAATTGCGGTTTCTGGCTATTGGGGCTTTTTTTGGCACTTGCTTGGGTGGTGGAGGGGATTTTCCCTCCATTCTTCTGTTGCAAGCATCATGTTTGCTTTTCCATAAATGGATGCCATCCATTGAGTAACTTGCAAGTGTTGGGATGGCCCAGAAATTCTATCACAGTCAGGTAAGAATTCATGAAGTTTTTCCACAGATCTTCAAGGATTTTGTGCTGCAAGAAATTGTGTAAGCCTTCTGGCTGGCTTTGCAAATCAACAATGAGGCTTCTTGTGGCAGTTTCAGCTCTTTTTGAAGTTAAAAAAGTGTTATAAGCTTCATAATGGCATAATTTGTCAGTTTGGGCTTCATTCACTTAGCCTTGTCCTTCTGTAACTGATTGGCTTCTGCCATTATCATGTCTATACCCTTTTTTGGGAGATGCTTGAGGGGTTATAGCTCGCTCCTGATCTGGTTGAAGGCATGAATTTGATCAAAAAGCTCAAAATAGTACTTTTACATCAAAAAACTCAGTATTGGCTGAATTCTTTGCCTTTTAGAGTTTATTAATAATTTCAAAACAATCATTTAAGAAGGAATTGGCCCTGGTTGATTATTTTCAGTTATAGTAACAGTGCTTTGATGATCAGAACTAATAGTACTTGCAGGGATAATACTAGTAGCTGTTGATCCTTTTTCAATATTTTCTTGTCTTACCACATTTTCAGACACCAAAATCAAATGAAAAGCAATTTATCAAGTAAAAAAAAGGTTTCTCAAAAGAGAAATGAGAAAATAAAGCCTCACTTATAATATGGAAAAAGTTTTATTTTTTGTGATTTTATGAATTATAAGTATTTTTTGTGGAATTTTGAATTTTCAAATATAAGAATAAAGGTAAAATATCATTTCTGGGCCCCTAAATTCAAGGTGTGGATATTCAACTTTAATTAAACATCAAGTACTTTTCCTGTCCTCAAATTTTGTATAAGGTAAAATTTGATTAAAAATGGTAAATTTTAAGAGTTTTGAAGGAAAACATTTCAAATCTACCGTTTTTTCCCTTTTTTAGTATAAAAAAGATATTATAAAGATTTCTTGTTTTACCAAAAATTAAAACATATCCAAAAATATTCTACAAGAGATATATAAGGCTACAAAAGAAATTTCTTCAAGAGAAATTTCAACTGTAATTAATTGAACAAATAATTGCAGAAAATGAATATAAGAACAAAGTCTTCAAAAATAATACTAAAGAGGAAAAACACTCAAAAGTGATCAGAGAGAATTTGGTAACAAAGTGGCAAAGTTAACAGTGATGAAAAATGCTTCAATTAATTTTTTGGGTGGTTCAAGGGGAAAAAGGATTATAAGAGGTACAAACAATGATTATAATAAATTTTGAACCTTTTGAAAAATTTAAAATGATATAAGAGTGTTAGTTTGAATCCTCTATTAATTGGTTTAACAGCGTTTTAACTAATTATCAAACAAAGAGATTCCAACATGAATAGAAAAGTGTAGCAAAGAAGACATTCCATTATACCCACCAATTTTCTTACTTCAAAGGAAAATTTTACTCTTTTCAGGAATGAGAAATATTCTGAAATCAGAAAAGCAAATTATGGCATCATTGAACCCTGGCTTGTACCAAAAAGGGGCTGGTTTAACCATTTTAGACCCTTAAATGAGCCATTATGTCACAGACATGGAAATAAACCTCTTGAACCTCCATATTTCATATAAATGACATATCCATAATCCTTGGCCAAATTGGCCATTTCATCTTCCCTGGCCTTTTATGGCCATTTCAACATCTGGAGCCAACTTGGCCCCTTCCTGGCCAGTCTTTGCTTTTGGGAACTCTTAGGTATTTTCCAGTTGACAGGGAAAATACAGCCCAAAAGCCTGTATTTGGCTTTTTAAGATTTAAATACAGTTTTTCAAATTTTGGTGTATTCATCTCTTTTATGCCATTTTCCCATTTAGTATGGGAAATATGCCCAAATGTCTGTATCAGGCCATTTGAGGCTTAATTTCCAGCTCTCTACACTGTGAGAAAATACAGTTTTAAGAATGTATAAGCTGTATTTGTCCAAAACACCCAAAAACACTCCATCACCTTTGAAGCCACCCAAAACCCAATTTTCACTCATATCCTCTTGGCATCCTTCCAAAAGATCATTGGCCACTTCCCCCCTCCAATAACCAAAAGTGCCATGAATGATGTTATACACCATTATGCATCTTTTTTCACCAGAAATCCAATGGGGCCAATATTAAAGGATTATTTCAAAATTACATAAAGCCATCAAGGCATCATGTCATCCAGAGGATTTCATCAAGGCTCAAGGACAAGTGTCACTTGCAAATATCAATGATGTCATCAAGCAGTCATTTCATATTATCATCCACAGTATTCCTCCAAGGGAACACTGGAAGTTCATTCTCAAGGGATATTCAAGAGGTAGTTAAAAAAAACTCCTTCAAGTGTCAATTCCCCATCAATCCACCTTGTTGGCCACATTCATTCAATAAATTCTGGACTCATCAAGACCATTATTTCAATCATACACTATGGGAAGATCATTCAACCCAGTTCATTTCTCAGTTTGGCCAGGTATACAATCCATAAGACAATCAATAAAGATTCCAGTATTCAATACAGATAAGCTGCCAGCCTGAAGGAGTCAAGCTCTCCAACTTTCACATATACCAGCCTCCTTTGACCCTGGGGGGCTTTTCCCCCAGTAAATTAATATACTTTACTTTTACTTTATCTTTATTTATCTTTTAATTTTGTTAAGTGAATGCTGATATTATCAAGTCAGTCATTTAGCACCTTTTATTTCCCTTCTTTTCCTGTAAGGTTTGTCTATGAAACTCTTGATAATAGTATTAGATATCAAGAGTACTGTGACTGTCCTCAGTAGAAATATAATACAATTACATATTATAACCACAGGTTTATATAATTATTAAAATAATTATATACAAAAAAAGAAATCCAATTATTATTAAATAATTTCATAATAAAAAAAGTAGTAATTCTAATAAATTATAGTTACTCTATTATTATTAAAGTCACTGACAGTTATAACAGTAAGAAGTGTAAAGCTCTTAATGAGACAATTACACATTGAAAATAGTGAATTTATCCACTTATAAATAATATAAGAATATTAATTATAAACGAGATTATCACACACACTGTGTAGAGATAATTATTACAGAAAAATCCTAAAAATAAACTAATACTAGATAAAACAATGTAGAACTTTAAAGAAAGCATACTTATAATATTTATTTAATACAAACAGTCAAAAAGCAACAGTTCTTATATTAAACAAAAATTATAAGTTAAAAAACACGCCAAAAGTCAATACTTCAAAATATAAAACAACATTTTATGATAAAAGACATGAGTAAACAGTTTTTAAGAAGCATTTGTGGATTTTAAAAGATATGTAAGAGAATAATTTTATATAATAAAATATATTATAGGTGATTACAACAATAAGATGAGTTCTATGATTTAAAGTCTTCAAATTTAAATTTAATAAAAAATAAAATAACTTAAGAATTACTTTGATACTAGGATTTTATATTCAATCAAGCTTTACCTGTTTAAATGTCTAATATCATTGGAATGATGATGAGTGATGGAAAAAAACAGTGATGAATAGACTCTTTCTATGTCTACAGAGAAGAGATCATGATTCATAATGGATATAGAGGGCGTTCTCAGCTCAAAACTGCCAAACCATACTTAAAAATAAGGTTCTTAACTTAAGGTAACTTATTTTTAATTCCAATTTAAAGTTACAAGTGTTATTCGTAACACCAAGTAACTTTAATCCTATTTTGGATCAATTATTTTAATTTTGAATATAAATTAGGCTTATTTATATTAAAATTCAGCACATGTTATTTGTAACACCAAGTAACTTTAATCCTCTTTTGGATTAATTATTTTTAGATTTAATATAAATTACGTTTATTTGTATTAAAATTCATCACATGAAAAGCTTAAAAATAGAGTTTCAAGCAAAATCCCTTAAGCTCAATTTTTAATTAATTTTTAAAGAAATATTAATTTTCTTCACATATAATTAAAAGGGTAAATATCCAGTCTAATTACCAATAAAACCTGTTTATATAAGGTACTTCAAATTTAATTTATACACAGATAACATTGATTTGTAAGCTGGGTGAAAATTTCAAGCAAATCTATTAATAATTGGGCTTTTAATTAATTTATGAAGTTATTGCTATTCTTTCACTTAAAATAACAATAAACACAAAATATTAACTTTTGATAAGGCTTTAATGTGTATAACATTAAAATTTTAAGCTTATTTAGGATTTTTAAGCTTCATTAGAATTTGAAATCTCTGAAAACCTTGATTTCAAGCTTGCATATTGGGATTTACCCTTTGGCAGCTTGAAATTCCTGTCCAAATTGGGATAAAACCAGTTTAAACTTTAATTTTGGATAAAAGTCTAATCTTAAAGCTTAAATAAGGTTGAAAATCCTCCAATTCAGGTGGACAACCTTAATTGAATCCTTGCAGATCCAAAAAGCTGGGTACCCCAGCTCTGTTTGGTCTTTTGCCTTTGTCCCACCCTTTTGCATGGATTTTTACCTTTTATTTATTTGAAGCCATACTATGGCCTTAAAAAACTTTAAATTGAGCACACACAGGATTTAAATTCTGTATGGAAAATCCTTAGCCAATTCAGTAAATATACACAATGCCTTCATTTTAACTAAAGCTTTGGTATGTTTGCATAACCCTATGCAACTTTAAATTTAAGCTTGTTCAAGCTTAAATTTAACAATCTTAAAAGAATGTCAAAAAATTTGCAATTTTACTGTGAGACTTTTAAATCTGCTAATAAGCTAAGAGATACTCATTTTTGGGTATAACACCCTATGGGTCTACCCTAGGTTATTTTTGGAGTAGAAACCAAAAATGAAATAATAAACATAACTTTGTTTATAAAAAAAAGTAATACTTTTTTTTGTTATTTTTTATTTTAAAATCAGTTGATAAGTCTGTTTAAGACTAAATAAACTGTGCATAATGTTATTTGTGGCCTTATGGGTATTTCACACATACTTCACAGGCTCACATTTCCTTTCAGTAGATATTGGTAGTCATTTTATTTAATAATTCCATTGTTCATTTCGGAAGGTTGAGAAAGTGATTAAGGACTTATTTGGTTGGGTCTTTGGCCATTTGGCTTCCTTTTCTCTTATTGCATCTCATCTTGTACTGTGGGAACTCCTCTACGTTTGGGATAAAATGAGGCAGTACCTGGAAGGGGAAATTACAAGAAAACAATTTTTAATTGCTGTTTGAGACTTGTAGCCCTTGCTCTTCTTGTGTGCTAGAATAATCTAGATTTCCCTTCCTAATATGCTAAGTTATCTTTACTGAGCTCACCAAATCAATTTTTATTATTGATAGTGGCTTGATCAGAAAATATTGTACTCAAAAATCTCTAATCAGACTTTGCTCTACTCAAAACAATGGTTATTTAAAAACTTAACAAATAAATTCTTTTTAAAACTTTCAGCAGGCTTACTGGATTCCACCAGATGATTGTACAACAATATATAAAATAATATAATAACTGAAATAAGTAAAAAATAACAGGAAACACTATCTTCTAATACAAAACCACAAAATATTCTTTTCTTGAGAATTCTTGGATAAATATTGAAACTAATAGCTAGGATAACAGCAATATTCAATTCTCTGAAATAATAAACTTAAAAAGGATACAAATATATTTCAAGCCCTTTGTGATGTGATGGATAGGCTACTAATCTAATAATTGTTAATGATATAGTATAATATGGGTAATTGAATGTTATGTTTGGTTTTCTGTTGTAGTAATAAATTACATAATATCTTCTGAGTTGTTGATAATAATACTAGATAATTGCTATAGGTTCAACATTAATCTTAGCTAAAAACTAAAGTCTTTAATTTTATTTTGTTCCTTGATTATAATTTATTAGGTATTACCCAATAAATACAAATCCACTTTTATTTTGAAAGTAGTAAGATTACTTTGGTTGTGCAGGCTTTCTTTTAAAACAAGCAAAATTACTCTCTTTGAGGAAGTTTACAGCAAAAACTAGCCCAAAACTAATTATAATGGTTAGGTTTTATTTTAAAGCCTACAAAATTACTTTGGTTTGATGGTTTAATTTTAAAAATCTCTAAAAATTACTCCTAATTAAACACTAAACTGCAGAGACGCCTTGCTCATGAGCTTCAAGCTTTAAGATCCTAATTAAATAAGACACTAGTCTACCTGCTAGTCAGGGATGAATTAAAGTCTTTTTACACTATTGGTTCTCTTGATCTATGTCAACAATGCAACTCAGTTACTAGGCTTAATTCATCAAGTAAATTTCCATTATACCTCCTAGAAGAGGGAGCAGAAAAAATAGAATCAACTTACAATTTCTAGATGGGGAAGAGGGAAAAAGTGGGAGAGAGGGCCTCTATTTATAGCTGTGGGGCCCTCCATAGGAATTCAAAAAAGAGGAGACTTAGAAATTTTCAGCTTCTGGTGGCTGTGAAAAGCTGTGCAAACTTTAATTTTGGATTTGCCGGGGCAAAGTGTTGTGATGTGACATGAGTCTAGATTTCTGAACAATCAGATTGCTTCACTTGAATTTTCATAATGACATGACGTGTTTCTGACCAATCAGATCAATTCATTCTTCTCTCACCTATCCACGTGATGTGTTTGTAACATGTGGCTGTGAAATACAGTCAAACCTTAATTTCTGGCCCTGGAACCCTTATCTCCATGTATTACTCAATTGATTACTAATCTGTCAGCTGATTTTACTGGATTATAGTTTTTGGTCCTTTGAGGGCTGACTGGTGGGTTAGGTTTCACCTTTTTATGAAAATTCACCTAGGACTGATTACCTGTATTTCTTGTTGGCCTGTATTACCTGTATTGTTCCTGAAAATTCCTAATTCTCCTTAAATCTTCCCAAATCTTCCAGAAATTTAATTTTCTGGAAGTTCTCAATTTTTAAAATGTTTCCACTGTGGCTTGAACCCAAGACCTTTCCAGATCTCAGCTTCAGAGATCCTCCTTACTAACTGTGCCAGTTGGCTTTTCCTGTGCCTTCCAAAATAGTGACCACAGTCACATGCCACATTCATTTTCTCTTCAAAAATATTTTTCAAACCTACTGGCCTTGAATAATTTCCTTAAAAGAGGAGCACTATGCAAGAATAATAGATACAAACAAAATCAAAAAAACTAATACATACCATATCCCTTCCAACATCCAGCCCCACTGTTCATTTCTGCAGCTTCAGTGAGAAATTTGGGGGTTACATTAACAGAAAGTTTGATGTAATATGGTCTTTCCAATTCAACAATAAATTATTTCAGTCTTCAAAAGTTAATAATTCAATTATCTAAAGGAACTCAATGATGCTTATCCCCTCTTTGGGTGGTTCATAACAGCAAAAATACATGAAATTTCCCAGAATTGTTACCTCAAAAGTGTTTTGTTCCACACCTTGAACCTTCTATGTCCCCTATGATGTCTACAACTCTGCTCTTTATTATTGGAATCCTCATTGTGACTCTTATTATATTAATCACCAAATTGCTTATATTTAAGCATATTAAAAAAATATATTAAAAAATTATTTACAGAGAAAATTGAAAAATGTCTTTGATTTGGGTACTGTCCATCACAATTATGTGTTGTATAGTGCTCTGTGGTCAATTTTCCTTAATGAATATATCATTTGTGCTATTCCATGTTCATTTTACTGTTACTTTTCCTCAAAGGTGATTTCATACTATTGATATCCTCTTTTATATAAATAATTACCATAAAAATAAAACATTTATTCAGATCAGCTGTAATGGTATACCACAGTATGTTTATATTTATTAGAGAAATTAATTTTTCTTTCATTTTTATCTTCTACAATTTTTGAAGTTTTCCAAGAAAGCTCCCTGATGACCAAGTGCCAGGCCACTCTTGTTATCCCCAAGAGCCCCCATAACATTATATTCATTTACTCATAATTTATTTTCATGCTTTTCATTAATTATTTAGCATTTCATCAAAATTATGACTCTTTAATGCTTATGAACTTCTTGATTTATCATCACCTCTCAATTTTTTCTCATTCTTTTCATTATTGAAAATTGAAACCTGACCCATTTTTTTAATTTCTCTTTTAAATATTTATTCAAATTCTCAAATTGATTTCATTGGTAATGTAGGTGTTAATTTCAAGTTGATTTTCAAATTGGTCATCAAAATTCCTCAGACACATTCTTGAGATCAAGATTCATTTTGATTCATTCTTCAAGAATTTTGATTTTTAAAGAAGAATGCACTTGATTTGATTTGACTGATTCATTTGAAAGAAAATTGATATTGACTTCAAGAAAATTGATTGAACTCAAGATTGATTTATCTTTCTGACTTTTCATATCAAGAGTTTTTGACATGAATTGATTTTTCCTCAAGAATTCATTTGATTGATTGATTTTTCTGAAAGATTTTTATTCTTATTGATTTGAAATATTGATTTATTGACTTCAAGATTTCATTTGACATTTGATTAATTTATTTACCTGAAGTTTTCACTTTAATTTATTTATTTTCCTTAAAGATATTGATTTTTATTATGAATTAAAGCTTTCCTTTTGAATTTCCTCAAGTTTTTTATCTTCAAATTTTGATTGTTATTTGTTTTATTCCATGTTTATCCTGAAAATCATTCCTGTCCAACACTAACCTCCTGCAAGACAGAGAAGATCTCAGGCCAGAGCTCAAGCTTTTCTTACTCAACTTCCAAGAGCTCCTATTGATGGCAACCCAGCAGTTCCTCAACTGAGGGCTCAATTAGACAGAGGACCAAATTTGGAAGGAAGGAAGAGGACCAAGAAAATCAAGTTCCTTTTCAGGATTAGTTGGCAGTTTTTTAGGACTTTCAAGGACCACTTCAAAAGGTCCTGGTGAAGGTGGTGAGAGGAGGAGGAGGAGGAAGAGGAAGGGTCTGAGGGTACTGAAGGTGTCCCTGCTCCTGTGGGG
This sequence comes from Austropuccinia psidii, assembly GCA_023105745.1. Taxonomy (NCBI): domain Eukaryota; kingdom Fungi; phylum Basidiomycota; class Pucciniomycetes; order Pucciniales; family Sphaerophragmiaceae; genus Austropuccinia; species Austropuccinia psidii. Next base: position 12,289,879 of record JALGQZ010000016.1, read on the forward strand.
GCATCCCAAGGTACTGTAGGGCCAGCTCTAGCCCAGTCTAATCAGCCTTTCTCTAATCAATCTGAACCATCTTTATTGGCCATTATGCAGAAGATGACTCAAATTATGACCAATCTTTAAGAAGCTGCATATTCTGAAGCATCAAGACCATCAGCCTTGAAGACTCCATCTATCAAGGCACCAGAATTCTTTTATGGGACTCAACCCTTCAAAGTCAGAAGCTTCATTTAGTCTTGTCAACTTATCTCTCATAATAATCTGGAAGATTTCTCTCAAGACAGGAAAAAAGTTCTTTATCCCACTTCATGTCTCATTAGCAGGGTTGCAAAATGGATTGGGCCATATCTTTCCAATCTCACTAATAAAGATAAAAATCACCTTCTCAATTCATGGTCTTTATTTGAATCTCAACTATTTTCTTTTTTTAGGGACCCAAATGAAGTCAGAAAAGCTAAAGCAGAGTTGAAATCCTTAAGAATGAAAGAATGTGGAATTGTTTTTTATAAATCACTAATTTAGGAGTTTTGGTTTCAATAAGTGGAGATTGGGGTGAAAGAGCTCTCATCCATAATTTCAGGAAGGGGTTAGACTCCAGAATTCTGGATAAATTTTCCTCCCATCCTTCAAGAATTGATTATCTTCAAGACTTAATGGACAATTCCCTGGAGCTTGATCCCAGGTACTCTGAGGGGCAAAAGGAGAATAGTCATTTTCAAGAGAAGAATCCTGAAGCCTGCAAGTATGTTTCTTCTCATCCTCAAAATTCTTGAAGTTCAAACAAAAAGAAGAAGAAGAATTTTCATTTTCAGTAGAGGGACAAGCCCCATTCTTCTTTACTGAATAAGGAGTTTGAGTTGATGGGTTATGAAAAAGAAAGAAGAGTCAAGGAGGGATTATGTGCCTATTGTGGTGGGAATCATAGTCTTGAGTCTTTTTTCAAAAGGCCTCAAAACCAGCTTTCCCAACCATCAGGCAAATTTCCCAGCCAGGGAAAAGCCTGAGTAAAGATCATGTTGTGTTGAATGGTCTTCACTGTTTTCCATCCAGAGCACAATTCTGCATTCTGAATACTGGTGTCAAAAATTCTGTTACATTTTTGTTTTTTCTTTCCTCTCTAATGTGTTTTACAATTTTCTGATTGATTCTGGTGCTACCAGCTCATTTATTGCAAAGCAGTTTATTCACAAGTATTCTTTGACTATGTCAGAGCTCCCAGAGAAGATTCCTCCTATTATCTTGGACTCTTCTGAGCCCCCTTCTCTATTTGTGAATCACAATACTAAATATATGGTTGAGCTTCCATCCTTGTAAAGCTTAATATGGGACTTTTTAGTCATTGATACTCCCAAGGGAGAATACCTCATATTGGGCTTTGACTTTATTAATCATTTGAATCCATCTATTGATTGGAGGAAAGGGCTGATCACCTTCAATGCTGATCATAAGGACTATTATAATCCTTCTAAATCTGTCAGTAATGACTTTCCTTCTGCCAAATCATTCATAGGTCTGGTTGGTAATTCTAGAGCACCATCATTTACAGCTTCTGTCAATATTCCTTCCTTAAATTACCATCAGTCATTACTATCATCTAGAGATAAAGTCTTCAAAGAGATTAAATATGTTGGAGAAGATGATTCTGTATCTTCACTTCATCTCTTCCTTGGGAATATGGACCTTCCTCCTTCATCTTACCATGACTTCCTGGAGGAGTTGTGGGATGAAGAGGAAGAGCCTGAAGAAATAGAAAACATGATGAAGAATGTATTATCCCAGTTGAAAGCAGAGAAAAGTCCACCTCACAGTGCCTGTGACCCTCATATTGAGGTGGAGGGGTCCCTACCTCTGGCTGGGGTGATCTACCTTTTATAAAACCAAGAGTCAGATAGAATCACGGCCTACATTTCAGAGAATGTAGAGAAAGGTTTCATCTGTCCAAGCTCCTCTTCAACAGGATCACCTTTCCTCTTTGTCAAAAAGAAGGAGGGTGGCCTCTGTTTGTGTGTTGATTACGGCAAACTCAATTCTGTTACTAGGAAGAACAAATTTCCTTTTCCTCCTATGAATCAGATTCTCACTGTATTCAATAATCATCATATCTTCTCCAACATTGATCTGTGTGGTGCATATAACCTGTGAGCCTTGAGGTATATTTTAGATACCCAAATAGGCCACAAATATTCTTAAAAATAAATTTTTCACTATGCATAAGCCATCAGTAATGCATATTTTCAAAATTAATCCTTTTTAATTTCAGAAAAGATGAATAACTTTTTTGTGAGTACATAAATCCATGGATTTAAGGCCACATTTTGATTCTACACAAAAATTCACCTAGAGTAACTTCATAGAGTGAATAAGCTTAAATTAACTATAAGATGTGGCAATATGGAAAATACTTCAATACCACCTCATCAATACGACATAAAAGAATTGTGAAAATTTTTGTTTTTCTCAATTTCATGCAAAAATAATGGGAATGTGAGAAATCCCATATTACATATAAACTAAGAATCTTTTTATGCATGACTTTGGAGCTTAATATTATGGTATTCTAAAATACACTTTTGGTACACCCATAGTGGATATCAGTCTTTAAGCCTGAATCTCTATTTTTGATGTGAAAATAGTCAAGGGGGACAAAAGACATCAAAGAGAGCCAAGGTACCCAACTTCTGACGCCTCTGACGCATGGACAGCTCTAAAGCTTGGATCCATGGCTGATCTTGGCCCAATTAGAATACTAAAACCTTTTGGGAACTTGCTAACCAAGTTAAAATCTCATTGAATCATAAGAAAAAAGAAAATAAGCTGCTATTTTGACATGCCAAGGAGGTAAAGAGAAACTTAGACTCCTGTAACCATGTCACTTAATAATTATTTTCCATGGATAAACCCTAAAAGTGTAATTGAAACCCTTTTTGGACCAGTATCCATTGGTTTACCTCATAGGAACCAGCAATATAGTACTATTTGCAATTCTGTGTAGAAATGAGGTAAAAACTTCAAAAATTCATTAAAAATACAATTCTTAGTGAGTCTTTCTGAAACTTTCAGGAACAATTGAGAACATTATTATTCAAATAAAAACCAAAAATAATTATACTTTTATAAGTAAAATTAAAAGGTTTACTCACAGTCCATTTTTGATAATTCTACATGTAATACTGAATCTTCAAAAATTCACAGAAAATACAAACTGTGATGAAATTTCCAATGAAATTGATAACTTTGAGAAATAAATTTGTATTTTGAGATAAAAGAAGATTTACAGTTGTTACTCCTTTTATTCTTAACCATATTTGGGTTGGTAGTCACATAAAAGCAACAATTAAGTAATTATGATAATCTTACATGACAACAGATGATGCAATCATTAATCTAAGAGGGATTACTGTTTTATCACTCACTGTATTCTCCGTTTGCTCCATGGCACACCTCTGCAAGCTGCCTTAGACTTAAAAGAGGCCTTCTCTTGTTGTTTTTTCCAAATCGTCACATTATTCAATTATACCATTATTACCAATAAGTAAGTACTAGTTAAAATTTTCTTAAGTGTTTTATTCTTTCAAAATAAATCAGAAAGACGTTAAATAGTAGAAGTAAACTATATATTGTGGTAATCCTGTTATAAATCAATTTTGATCCTTTAAATCCACCATTATTTGTCAAATTTGTCTGCTATTATCTTTCAATAATTTCTTTGGAGAATTAGTGAGCATTTTGTATTAATTCTTAAAGTTTTTCTCTAGTAATAATTTTCTTCAAGAGTTATCTTTATAATTCTTCTTGTAAAAGATAATTATATATGAAAATAATTTCATTATTTTAAAAAAGAAGTTTTTATTATTGAATTCTTGTAATTGATTCTTGAAGACAATTACTGCTTAGTGTTATAATCACTAGTAGTATATAACAAGTAAAAGAAATAATTAAGTAATTAATTATTTAATTGTGGTTATAATAATTTTCATTATTTATTTCATAAGAAAAGTCATAGTACTATTGATTCATAGTAATATTATCAACGGTTTCATAGACACATCTTACATCTGGGGGCCTAGCCATGAGTTTATCCATAGAATTGGCTTTGATCATATTCTAGACTTTCTTTTTTGTTCTAAAAAACCACCATACCTACCACATCTTACATTTGGGGGCCTGGCCATGTTTTTTGAAGCTTATACCCTCAATTCATTTATTTTTCAGTGCTAAAATATATTAATTTAATTATTTTGTTCTTTCAATTTGAAGTCAAAATTATTTTTTATTGTTGAGATTTTCTTTAAAATCTTTTCTTTGAGGAATTTTGTTTAATTGTATATTCTTTTACACGTGGCTTTTTCACATCCAAAAACCTATGAAATTATTCTTTGAGTTACTCTGAATTGATTTCAAAACAAAATATTAAATTCTTAAGCTTCTTTTCTTTCAAAAAGACTTATTTTTTTATATAAAAAATAATAAAAACCTATCAAAAATCTTTTGTGAAATCTTTTAAGTATAAAAAACTAATTTTTCTCTTTTAATTTTTTCTCTGTTGTCTTTAATAAAATACTGTGCAGCTGGTAACAGACTCAGTAAAAGATATATTAACCGTCCAAAATCTTCAGAAGAAGAATCTGAAGACAGAATTGAAGTTCAAATTGCTATAAGAGGCCCTTTGTTTCAAACAGAAAAAGAAAAACAATCACCAAAAGGTGTGTATTTTTGACTTTAATTCTAAATTTTTTCTCTTAAATTGACCTAAAATGGTGCATATCAGAAATGGAAGCAACTATTCAGTCCAACCAGATAGATGTGGACAAAGAAGAGGCAAGACCAAGTCAAGAAGTGGAAAGTCTTCCTCAAGAAAGACACATCTGGAGGATGCCAGAGTTGCCCCATCCCCCAAGGTCTGCACCCAAAAACTTTGATGTGAACTCTGAGTCTGAGCTAATTCACGATATTATTTCAAGGGATGAACCATTTTAAAGTGGAAGAAACAGAGATTTATTAATGACAATACAAGAATTGGTACAGAGAAGCCAAAGACAAGGAGTGGGAAATATGCCCAAGCCTTTGGCAGGGGGGCATGAACTCCTACTTGAACATCAAGAGCTTTCTCAGTCAGGAGAAGACCATAGAGCTCTTAGGAGGATGGAGTCCATTGTCTTGCAAAGACAAGGTAAAAAAATAAAGAACTGGCTGAAAAATCAAAGTCTTTTATCCATAGACCAGAAGAAGGAACTGGAAATGACTCCAGCTTTGGAGGAAAAAGGCCCAGTGGCGTCTACCAGCTCCAGAAGTGTCCAAAGACAAGCCCAAAGGGCCTCAGAAGAAGATGAGAGGTTTCAAGAACCATTGGGGCAAAGGCAAAGGAAAAGCAAATTGGCACAGACCTTACCCACAAGGGTACAGGATCCTCAAATTGGAGCCTTCAGCCATGGACAGTGTATTCAATATGGCCAGACCTCTCATGGAATTTACAGCCAAAGAGTGGGAAATGATGAACAGGAACTTTCCATGCAAATAATACAAGAAACACAATTTTTTAAATTTAGAATTGATGTAGAACTTGGTAAATTTGATGCAAAGTTAAATAAAATAACAGCAGATATAAATGAATTAAAAAGAAATTACAAAACTTCTACTGAGTGGTATAAGCTGAAAAATGTCAAACTTGATTCAATTACCAATACATGTCACAGAATTGAAAGTAAATCTCAAGATCAAGAGGATGAAATAGGAGATATTTCCATTTCACACATCAATGAACAACTTGCAATTCTGAGAAGTCAGGATCTGGAGATAATTAATGATACCAATCAGTTTGCAACAAATTTGGAAAAATGTGACAGTGAGAGGCAGAAATTAAATAATGAAATCATTGAAAATGTGGAGAAAATTCATAAGAATTATGAACCACATATGCCAAGAAATTCTACACCTTTGACTGAAGAGAAAATGTCTGTAAAAGGAAGTTTGAACCCCCTTTTAGGAGAAAGTCCTATCTGTGCAAAAGACATTCCTAAACTGGAAAAATGGCCCATATTCTTTGCTGAAGGAGAGTACAATAATATTGAGTTCATAAGAACAATTGATATGTTGCAAGAAGATTTTCACATACCTGATGAAATTATAGTGGGAAAGCTACACTCATTGTTTACCAGAACTGCAAAGGAATGGTATTACAAAATGAGACAAGATAATGGTAAACATGATTGGCCGTGGTAGAAATATGAAATAATCAACAAATGGGCTAACAATTGTTGGAGATTTTAAATGTAAAATGCTTTTGAAAGTGCCATTTTTAACTCAGAAAAGGAAGAACAAGTTACTTGATTCCTCAAACAGAAATACAGATTATGTGCCATAAACCCAGATATGTCTGACTAAATGATTAATATGAGAATATTAAGAAAATGTGGAGGAGAACTAGAAAATGCTATCAAGTGCAGATGTGTAGAACCCTGCTCAACAGAAGACTATATAAATTCCATGGAAGATATCATTACTAGGACAAGAATTGGTAAATCCTGGACTAGAGTCCCTATGAAATCCAAAATGGTCTCCAAAACTTCCAGAGAAAATAAGAAGCCTGAAATACCTGTCTTGAAGTGTCATAAATGTGGAAGCACCTCACATTTGGCCAACACTTTCACCAAGAAGACAAAAATTAATGAAGCTCAAGTCATTGAAGAAGTTCAGTGTACTGAAGAGAAAGAGGAGTCTGACCTAGATTCTGCATTCTCTGAGGATACACAAGTAGAAGAATATCCCATTGAAAACATTAAAGCTTTCTTTGAGTTCACAGAAGTCCATATTCACTTGCCACAGCACAGTGAGGATTGTCATAACTTGATCAAAATCCAGGATGCCAGAATGTGTAAAACCAAACCTGCTACAGGTAAAGGATACACTTCTGGAGAAGCTTGTATCACATCAATCCTAATAAATGGTACTGAAGCCAGAGTAAATTTGGATACATGGGCATTTTTTACTTGTGGAGGCAAAGATTCTCTTCAAGCCATACTCCCTGGATGGAAGAACCATCTATTCCCAATAGAGGGTGTACAATTTAGTTGTTCCAGTAATAATATTTACCCCTTTGGAATATTGGACAATAATCTTGTATTTCCACATCCAGAAGGAAGTGTAATAATGAAGACAGAGATAGTAGTAATGCACAATTGCACATCTCAGCACACCATTCTTGGAAATCATTACTCAAATATTTATGGTATTTACATTAATAACCATAAAAACAGATATTTCACAATTGGAGAAAATAAAAGGCAAAATTTTTGCTTTTTCCAATATGCCAAAGCAAATATCTATAATATCCTCTGTTAAAGATACTTATAAAGAAGAATTTGTGGATGATCAGCTTGTAGAAGCACAAATTCATCCATCATCAACACCCAAAATGAGGCATGACCTTATTTATGTATTATACACATATAAGAATGCCTTTGCTTCTAATAATGAACTGTTAGGTGCTACTGAAGGGAATGAAGTTGATGTTACTCTTAATATTGACAGACCATACCCTCCAGTACTTAGAAGACCAGCTTATCCAGCCAGTCCCAGAGCTAGAGAAGCCTTGGAAAAACATATCCAAGAGTTAATCCAGCTTGGTGTACTAGGGAAAGTAGGCCATAATGAGGAAGTTGAAGTAACAACACCTGTTATTATTGCCTGGAATAATGATAAGTCAAGAATGGTTGGAGATTTCAGGGCATTGAATACCTACACAGTTCCAGATAGGTATCCAATCCCTAGAATTCAAGAAACCTTGACTCAATTGTCTAAAGCCAAGTATATAGCATCCATGGATGCATTGCAAGGCTTTCATCAAAATGCTTTGACCCCCAAATTAAGAAATTACTTATAACTATCACTCACTGGGGTATTTATGAGTATCTTCAAATGCCATTTGGTATTAAAAATGCACCATCCCATTATCAAAGAATGATGAATACCATATGCCCCACAAAATTATCTGAAGGATGGCTTATCATTTACATTGATGATATTATCATATGTTCTGACTCATGGTATTTTTACCTTTAAAGACTTGCAAGAGTACTTAACAAAGCTACAGGGGTGAATATGAAGATTTCACTCAAGAAGTGTAACTTTGGATTTCAAGAACTTAAAGCTTTAGGACATATTGTTTCCTGTTTAAGCTTGGGTGTTGACAAAAATAAGGTGGCAGAAGTGTTAATTAAGCCAATACCCCATAATAAGAAGGAAATGATTTCTTTTATTGGATTGTCCAGTTATTACAGGAAACACCTGAAAGACTTTGAAATTCTAGCCAAATCACTCTATAGAATCTGTAATTAACAGACAGTATGTGAGATGACACAGGAGAGGATTAAAGCTTATGAGAAGATAAGGAAAGCTCTTACAGAAGCCCCTTTACTCCTCATGCCTGACTGGAATATACCTTTTAAATTGTAAATTGATGCATTTGGAGATGGATTAGGGGAAGCCCTACATCAGGTCCAAATTATTGATTACAAACCTACAGAGGGACCAGTTTGTTACATCTCAAGACAAATCAAGCCAGCAGAAGCCAGATATGGTGAAAGCCATATTCAGTGCTTATGTTTGGTATGGGCACTTGAGAAATTACACTATTATCTCAATGGCATTGTTTTTGAAGTCATAAATGACTGTAATTTTATGAAATCACTTCTTAACATGAAAACTCCCAACAGACATATGTTGAGATGGCAAATAGCCATTAAAGAATATAAAGGTAACACAACTATAGCTCATAAGGCAGGAATCATTAACAAGAATGCTGATGGATGTAGGAGGTGGGCATTAGCCAATACTTCTGATAGCCCAGCTTGTGTTCCTTTGCAAGCAGAACCACAGATTCCAATTCAAGGAATTAACATAACTAGTATTGGGACTGAATTCTTTGAAGAGGTCAGAGAGTCTTATAAGCAAGACAAGAATTTCCATCTTTTGAACTCCCTCTTTGTCAGCCTGTGACTCAAAACCAGAGCACAAGCATGACAGCCAATATACCATAAATCAATGGTAAAGCCAAGATACCACCAAAACATGCAGCTGAGCCAAATCAGCTCAAAAGGTATCAAACAAAGGAGGAATCTCACCCCTTTCTGAAAATATAAGTCCCATCACCATAGGACAAGAAATAACAAAGTTATTCCTGCTCAAAGTTATTGCTGAGCATAAACCTTAATTTTCACCTCTCATCTAAAATCTAGAAGGAGAGGCTTAACCCCATCAAATGGGTACTTAAAATGAAGCTCTAAGCCAGGGCTATCCAATGGTACCAGCCAAACTGAGCTAGCACCAGTATTACTTGAGTTATGGTCAAATTCAGGCCAAATAAGGGTGAACAAAACATTCACCTCTCATCTAACTTCTACAGTTTTAGTGTGGGATACTTGAAGTGGGGTCTCTTTGGAAATAGCAAAATCAGCGCTATCTGATGGTGCCATTCACTTCTTCATATCTCAACTATAACAGAAGTTATGAGGCAAACAAGCTCAATACAGCTTTTTGCCCAAACCACGCCTATGTACAAAACAACTTGTACATGGGATAACTTTGTCATATTTAATGATAACCATACCAAATTGGGTATCATTGTGTAGAGCCCATACAGGGCTATCCAATGAACCAACTTTGAGCATGATATCTCAACAACTGACAGAGTTATGGCTGTTTGAAGGTTATAATCCCACAATATGGCCAATACAGCTGTATTATGACAGGATACAGTTGTACTCTGATTATGAGGTGTCAAACAGATGCTGAAGCTTATTTATACTTCAATACCTCATAACTAAGTCAAATACAGAGGTCCATACAGGTTCTGTACAGTTTCTGACGCGTCAGGAGCACCAGAATACACCTGTAAAGTCCATTGGTGAAAATTTTCACCCTGTATAGGGTAAAACTGACTACTTGTGGTTCTAAAACCACATTTCAACCCAAGACTAGCCTGTATTGAGTGTATAGAACCACAAACCAGCCCACAGTAGTGAAAATTTTCACTCTGTGGTTGTGTGCAGAGGTAAACCACCTCCCACTACCCCAGAACAAGATAAAAGGAGGCTTTGCCTCACCAGGAAGCAAATTAAGCATCCTGTTCTTGATATTCTTACGTGGTATAACTTCTTGAAAAGGAAGTGATACTCTTAGAATTCAACAGGTATACTTTAAAGTAAGTATTGTAGGGTTTGCTATTGTAAACCAACAGGCAAACACTGCAGCCAGAGCTATCAGCAGTACTCACCATCACTAAATTATTTTAGTATAGCCCTTTTCACTCATATTCTCACTCTAAATATAATCATTATTTTCGTGTCACACTCAGAGTTATAGCTTTTATTATCTTTCTGAAGCTATATCATAGAGTCACCCTGACACTCTTTAAATAAAGACTACCAAGATACATCTTTAGTCAATGCACTGGATGAGTTTTAGAAGAATTCCTATTCTGAAGGAAGACTTCACCTGTTTGATGGAATAATTTACCACAGAACCAAACACTCTTGTGTAGTAACATTGTGTAGAAGATTGCTCATCAATACCATTTTTCATGAATGCCATGATAGCATCTACTCTGGACACCTGTCAGAAGACAGAACACTGGAAAAAGTGAAAAACTGTGCATGGTGGCCATCTTGGAGAGTAGAAACCATTGAATATTGCCATACCTGTGATAGATTCCAAAAAGCAAAAAGGAGTACAGGAAAGAAATTTGGACTGATGATTCATATTCAGGAACCAAAATCCCATTGGGAAGTTATTCATATGGTTTGGGTCACAGCACTTCCTCCAAGTGGTGAAAAAGGTTATAATGCTTGTTTAGTAATTGTAGACAGATATAGCAAGACTCCCATATTATTACCATGTCATAAAGACAACACTGCTATGAATACAGCTCTTCTTCTATGGAGTAGAGTTATTTCCCATACAGGATTATTTAGGAATATCATAAGTGATGGAGATCCCAAGTTCACATCTGCACTTTGGACCAATCTTCAGAGATTGTTTGGGACTAAGTTATCATTCTCAGCAGCATATAACCCTCAAACAGATGGACTAGCAGAGAGAATGATTCAAACTTTAGAAGAAATGATCAGGAGGTTCTGTGCTTATGGGCTAAAAATCAAATACTCAGATGGCTTTACCCATGACTGGTGCACTTCAATACCTACATTAGAACTGGAATATAAGACATCAGTCCATTCTTTTACAGGACAAACTCCTGCTATGTTAGAAAAAGGATGTAATCCAAGACTCCCAGAAGACACACTGAGGAAAAACTTTATTGACATTAATACTAAAGCTTCCAGATTCAAGATAATGCTTCATAAAATGAAACATCATTCAAAACAGAGTATGAATAATGCCTTTGACTATGAAAAACAGAAGTGGGAAAAGAGTCACAAAGTACCAGACTTCAAAGTAGGGGACTTAGTTCTGGTTTCAACCTCCAATTTGAATAATATAAAAGGCCCAAAGAAACTTAAAGATTCTAATGCAAAACCTTTTGTTATTGTTGCCTTACATGGAACCAATACAGTTCAAGTGGAATTGGGTGGTGAATTAGAAAATAAACACCCCATCATTCCATTCAGCTTGATAAAGCTTTATCAACCAGCTGAAAAAGAATTTTTTCCTTTGAGGAAAACATCTCCTTTGACTGTACCACCAGTGTAACAGAGTGAAGACAAAAGGATAAAGAAATTCATTAAAGAAAGGAGACTTAGGGGTAAAAACAAAGAGAATATCTTGTCAGATATAAAAATACAGTACATGAAGATGAATGGCTGGCAGAATCAGAAATACCTGATTCAGATAAACTCTTAAGAGGATTTTAGAAATTACAGAAGGCCAAAAGCCTGAATATGTCTATAAATGTGCTTTAAATTACTTAATCTGAGTAATGTAAAGAGGTTGGACAGTGACATTAACCCCCTTTGGGGCCCCTTTTCTTCTTGATACCATTAATAAAATTGTAGTACAATTTTATTTCTTGGTGGGAGGGAATGTGAGCCTTGAGGTATATTTTACATACCCAAATAGGCCACAAATATCTTTAAAAATGAGCTTTAAACTATGCATAGCCCATAAGGTATTCATAGAATCAAAATTCATCTTTTTTTATTTCAGAAAAGATGAATACCCTTTTTGTGGTGCAAGTAAATCCACTGATTTAAGGCCAGATTCTGATTCTACAAAAAATTCCCCTAGGGTAGCTCCATAGAGTTAATAAGCGCAAATCAACTATAAGAGGTGGTAATATGGAAAATACTTCCATACCACATAAAAGAATTGTGAAAATGTTTGTTTTTCTCAATTTCACGCAAAAATAATGGGAATGTGAGAAATCCCATGTTACATATACAACAAGCATAGTATTATGCATTTTTGTAGCACTTAATATAATGGTATTCTTACATACACTTTTGGTACACCCATAGTGGATATCAGTCTTGAAGCCTGAATTTCTATTTTTGATGTGAAAATAATCAAAGGGGACAAAAGACATCAAAGAGAGTCAAGGTACCCAACTTCTGACGCCTCTGAGGCATGGACAGCTCTAAAGCTTGGATCCATGACTGATCTTTCCCCAATTAGTATACTAAAACATTTTGGGAACTTGGTTACCAAGTTAAAATCTCATTAAATCATAAGAAAATAGCAACTAAGCTCCTATTTTGACATGCCAAGGAGGTAAAGAGCAACTTAGACTCCTGTAACCATGTAAATTATTATTGATTCTCCATGAATAAACCGTAAAAGTTTAATTTCAACCCTTTTTGGACTAGTATCCATTTATTTGCCCCATAGCAAACAGCAATATAGTACTATTTGCAATTCTATGTAGAAACAAGGTAAAAACTTAAAAAATTCATTAAAAATAGAATTATAAATGAATATTTCTGAGACTTTCAGGACCAATTAAGAGCAGTATAATGCATATAAAACCCAAAAAGAATAATACTTTTATAAGTAAAGCTAAGAGTTTTTCTTACAGTCCATTTTTGATAATTCCATGTGTAATACTGAATCTTCAAAAATCCACAGAAAAATACAACCTGTGATGAAATTTCCAATAACACTTATATCTTTGAGAAATTGATGTTTTTTTTGAAATAAAAGAAAATTTGAAGTTGTTTCTCCTTTTATTCTTAACCAGATTTGGGTTGGTAGTGATGTAAAAGCATCAATCAAGTAATTATGATAATCTCTCATGACAACAGATGATGCAATCATTAATACAAAAAGTATTACTGTTTTATCTTTGACTTAAAAGAGGCCTCCTCTTGCTAGTTTTTCCAAATCATCACATTATTCAATTATACCACTATTACCAACAAGTAAGTATTGGTTAAACTTTTCTTGAGTGTTTTATTCTTTCAGAATCAATCAGAAAGGCGTGAAGTCATAGGAATCAACTATATATTGTTTTAATCATGTTATAAATCAATTTTTATCCTTTAAATACAAAATTATACATCAAATTTCTCTGCTATTATCTTTCAATGAGCTCCTTGAGGTCTCAGTGAATGTTTTGTTTTAATTCTTAAAGTTTTTTTCTAGTAATAGTTTTCTTCAAGAGTTATCTTTATAATTATTCTTGTAAAGGATAATTATATATTAAAATAATTTTATTATTTTAAAAAAGAAGTTTTTATTATTAAATTATTCTTGTAATTGATTCTGGTAGACAATTACTTCTTACTGATATAATCACTAGTAGTGTATAAAAAGTAAAAGAAACAATTAAGTAATAAGTTATTTAATTGTGGTTATAATAATTTTCCTTATTATATTTCATAAGAAAAGTCATAATACTGTTGATTAATAGTAATATTATCAACAGTTTCATAGACACATCTTACATAACCACCTCAGAATCAAGGAAGGTGATGAAAATTTGACACATTCTAGAGCTAAATATGACAGTTATGAGTACATGGGTATTCCATTTGGGCTCACCAATGCTCCTGCCTCCTTTCCAAATCTTTTCAATGATATCTTTTATGATCCTCTTGATTTTTTTTGTGGTTTAGTTGGACAAAATTATTGTATTTTCCAAATCTGAGGAAGAACATGTCACTCATGTGTCTACTGTCCTTGCCAGAATCAGAGTGAATAACCTCTTTGCTAGGGTGTCCAAGTGCCTATTTCATGTTTCTAGTGTAGAGTATTTGGGTTATGTTGTTTCTTGTGAAGGCCTCAAGATGGACCAAGCAAAGTTCCAAAAAATTTACCATGGGCCAACTCCAAGAGACCTTAAGGCTCTATAATCATTTCCTGGCTTTGCCAAATTTTACCACCATTTCATTAATAGTTGTTACAAGAAAATCAGCCCACTCACCAACCTACTCAAGAAAGATTACTGTTTTCACTCAATGGGGAAGCTCTTACACAGTTAAATAAACTCAAAGAGGCTTTCACCACTGCTCCAATCCTTCTCTCCCCACCATTGTAGAGACTTATTTATTAGATCATGCCTTGGGTGCTGTACTGAGTCAGGTTTGCAACTCAGGAAAACATCCCATTGCATTTGATAGAAAAAGGCATTGTGGGAACCCCTCTTGTGTGGGATAAATGACACAGTACCTGGAAGGGGAAATTACAATAGAACAGTTTTGAATTGCTGTTCAAGCTTGTAACCGTTTCTCTGCTTGTGTGTCAAAATAATCTGAACTGGGCTTCCTGAGAATGCTGAATTATCTTGACTTGAGTTCACAATCAATTCATTTTATTTGATGGTGGCTAGTCAGAAAAGTATATTCAACAGACTCTATCAGACTTTGTTTGATCTGGAAACAATGGCTTAGTAAACCTTAACACAAATAAATAAAGATATAGAACTGGGAAAAGACTTTTTAATTCCTTTACTGAGAACAGTAACACCTTGAGGGATTTCAAATTTTTCATGATAAAACTGTTGATAATATGATAACTGATAATAACAAACACTACTATTTTTTTAAGGGTTTGATAATTTTATGATGATAACCTGGGATAACAGACACTACTATTGTTCAATATACTACTGAGCTTGGCTACTGAGTAAAGAACCTTGTCAATGGGATGGATTTATAAAATAATGTAGACCAACTGTTAACTACTATTATCTATAAAACACCCAGACAATGCTACTGAGCTTGGCTACTGAGCAGATTTAGGAATGGAGGTAGTCAATGAGATGAGTTTATGAATTAAAGTAGACCAACTGTTAACTACTATTAATTATAAATCACTCAGACAGTGCTACTGCGCTGAGCTACTGAGCAGAATTAAGGAATGGGGTAACAATATCAATGGGATAGTCAATGAGCTTAATTTATACATCAATGTAGACCAGCCGTTATCTACTATTAATTATATAAATAAACACTTTGACAGTGCTTCTGAGCTTAGCTACTGAGCAATAATGAGATGGAGATTGTCAATGAGATGAGTTTATGAATTAAAGTAGACCAACTGTTAACTACTGTTAATTATAAATCACTCAGACAGTGCTACTGAGCTTAGCTACTGAGCAAAATTTAGGAATGGGGATGGGATAACTATAATTCTGAGCTTAGCTACTGAGTATTCCTAAAAAATTAGGATAATGTGGATGGATGGAGGGGATTTCCCTCAGAAAAAATATTAAGAAGTTATGTTTTTGTGATGAGCCTCTGTCTAGGCCATGAGGAAAAAAGAATTGAGGGGGGGAGGGGACCTCTATTTATATTTTTTGAGGCCTCCATGGGAGCGTCAAAAAAAGGGGACTTAGAATTTTTCAGGTCTCCAATCTGGGTTTTTGACATGTGACCTGTATTATAAAATAAGGTTTGGTGGTGTTAGATCATGAGGCCTGTATTTTCAATTGAGTTCTTGAAATTGTGAGGAAATGATGTCATTTGCTTATGTAATCAATTGAGTTTCCTGGAATCCTTATCTCCATGATTAGTAATCCTAGTTTAATTCCTGTTGATGATGTCATTTTCTTATGTAATCAATTGAGTTTCCTGGAATCCTTATCTCCATGATTAGTAATCCTAGTTTAATTCCTGTTGATGATGTCATTTTTGATGTCATTGATTATGTAATCAATTGAGTATCCTGGAATCCTCATCTCCATGATTAGTAATCCTAGTTTAATTTCTGTTGATGATGTCATTGATTATGTAAGCAATTGAAAACCCTGGAATTCTTATCTCCCTGACCACTGTAATATAGTTTTCCTGTATTATCCTGTCTTTTTCTGTAACTAGGTGTCCTGTAACTGTAACTGTATTACAGTACACCCTGGTGAAACTTCTGTAATCTTGCTCTGAACCTGCTGTAATACTACTTTGATATCTCTACTGTCTAATATTGTCTTCCTAGCCTATTTTCTTTCACATTTCACACCATTTTACCATCTCTCTACACCCTAAATGTTGAATTTCTTCCTTCTAGCATCACAATGACCACCTTATCATAATCATAAAATTATTACTAAGTTTTTAAATTTGTTTAAATCCTTTTTATAATGCTAGACTTCCTCAAAGGAGTCAGAGAATACAATACACCTGTAATTTTCTTGTTTCAATGATATCCTAAGCCTGAATGAAGCACTTTTCCTAGATTAAACCCTCCAAATTTAATATTCATTTCCCTCTCAAAATTAATAGAAAGACTAATTTTCATCTAAATACCCAATTCTACCTTTTTGATATATAAATGAACTTTTAATTAATATTTATGACCCCTATTATGCTACGACTCTGCCCTGAAATTTAATTCCATGAATCCTCATTGTAACTAGGACCTTTTGTGCTGTAGTATATGTTTGTTGATTCTTACTACCCACAATATTTAAAGAAAATTGGAGTAAAATAAATTAAGAAATCAAAATATATACAAAATAATAATTGTTTTAGGTCAACTAATCCCTTGAAAGTTAATTAATCTGGGTGGTGCATTGGGGTGTCACATCATAATTGTCAAGTTCATTTATTAACAAAAGGCATTTATTGAGTTTGAATGGTGTTAGTCCTTCTTATGATTTATTTTGAAAAAAATGAATACTATAATATATTGGGAAAAGCCTAAGGAAAATTGAAAAATATTCCTGCTTAATTTGTCCATTAATCCAAACTGGTACAGGTATACCAAAGCGTCTTCCAGAAGAGCTCAATTATGATATTAATGACAAGGAAGTCCTTGGCATAGTCTGGGCTCTCAAGTGCTGGAGAGCTTTTCTTCTCTCTTTTTCTTCCCCTTTTAAAGTTCTCACCAATCATTCCTCACTCCAATACTTCATGTCTTCCAATAATCTCACTTACCATCAGACCTGCTGGGCTGAATTCTGTTGTTAATCCCATTTCTCAATCACTTACCACCCTCACCACTTGGAAAAACTTCTAGATGCACTTTCACGTCAGGACAACATTTACCCAGAGAGGGGGGAGGATTTTATCAGAATGAATTCAATGAATTATCCACAAATAATCAAGAAAGATGAAATTAAAGCCTCAAAATTATTTTCAGTCAAGGGGGATTCATTTTCAAATTTTATTGACTAAATTGAGAAGACATTATGGAAATATTCTCATTACAGAAGTGTTCTTCAAGATCTGGGCAAAGGTAAATCTGTCCATGATTATTTTCTTTATTTTTCTCCATAATTCTCCCTTTAAAATATCCAGTGGTGGTTACAAATGACCCCACAATTCAACTCAGCACACTTCAAAAGTGGTATGAATCTCCTCTAGATGGAACCCCTGGCCAAGAGAAGACTATCAAACTTTTCAAGCAGGATTTCCGCTGGTGTGGTGTGACTCAATTTATCAAGGATTGTGTCTCATCATGTCAGAAGTGTTCAAGAAACAAGAATATTCATCACAAGAAGTTTGGACTCCTCAACACTCTTTCAATTCCAAATTCTCCCTGGATTTGTATTTCAATGGACTTCATCACTCAATTTTCACTTTCCAATTCCTTTGACTCAATCCTTGTCATAGTGAACAGATTTTCAAAAATTGCAGTTTTCATTCCAACAATGTCTTCAATAAATTCACTGTATCTGTCCCTTTTATTCATCAAGAATATCATCTCAAAGACTGGCCTTCCCTCAAGAATTTTCATTAATAGAAGCTCTCTTTTCTTTCTTCCTATTGGAACAATCTTTTTCAGAAGCTCAAGATCTCAAGAGATCTTTCAACTGCTTACAATCCAGGAACTGATGGACAGACAAAGAGGGTAAATCAGATACTAAAACAGTACATTTTGATGTATTTCAGCTATCATCAAGATGATTGGAACACCTTTCTCCCTCTGGCTGAATTTTCTTACAAGAACTCTGACCACTCTTCAAAAAAACAATCACATTTTTCACTTTCTAAGGAAGAGATCCTCATTTTTACTCAGTTCACATTACTCAAAATACTCCTTCTGGAAAGGTATCAACAAAACTCCAATCAGTACAGCAAGATGTCAAGAGAGAACTTTATGTTGCCATAAACAGGCTTAAGAGGTATGAAGATAAAAGTAGAGCAATTCCACCTGTTTGAAATCCTGGTGACATTGTATGGATTTCATCCGAAAGCATTAGATAAACTAGACCCACCAGAAATCTGTCTGAAAGATGGTTGGGTCCTTTTCCAATCTTGAAATAAGTCAGCACTAATGCCTACCATCTCAATTGAATTCCATCCACCCAGTATTCCATATTTCTCTCTTAGAACCAGTCAAGACATCAAAAATTCCAAATTAGCATCAAGAGCCTCACCTTCAAATTATCATTGAAGAATAATAGGAATGGAAAGTCTCTTAAATAATGGACTTAAAGCCCAATAGAGAAAAAAGTATGGTATTTGGTGGAATGAAAAGGTTTCAGTAAAGACCCAGAAAGATCCACTGGGAAACCAATTGAAAGCCTCAAGGATTGTCCTGAACTTGTTAGGGATTTTAATTTGTTATATCCTGACAAGCCATGACCCAATTCTTCAAGAGCTTGATTATTGATGGTGCTTGGTGGGGAGAGGAATTACCAAAAGTAAGTCCCACTCCTGGTATGCACCTTTAGAGGTATTCTACCCTCCTTGTTGTAAGAATCACCTTGGCCACTCTGAGAACTCCACTATTTTTGGACACAGATCTTTTCCCAGGCTTTCAACATCAATTCCAAAATTATGGCCATTTTCACTTGGGCAAATGGACCATCCTTTCTTGATTATTTCAAAAATCATTATTCTTTCCAGTTCATTCCTTGGAAAATTCTTTCAATTTATGGCACTGGAGGGAGTGGTAAATATCAAAATTAAGTTCCTCTCCTGGTATGCACTTCCCCAAGGATTCTAAAATATGTCAAAAAATCACCTTGGCCACTCTATGAGCACCTGGCATCAAATTTTCCTTTCCAGGTCCTTGGCCAATTTCAAAATCAATTAAAAACCTCTGTTATGAAGATCGGAATCTCCCCAAGATTCTGTTTTTTTCTTATTTTAATTTTCATTCTTCTATTTCTTTTTATTTTAAATTCTTCTTTTATCACATCAAATTTCATGTTGCAAAAATCATCAATCATGAAGCCAATGTCAAAAGAAGCTTAAGAAAGTCCCACATCATAAACCAACATTTTTAACATCAGTATCAATTTTTATTTCTCAAAAGAACTCCTCCTTATCTCTCTCTCAAAACTCTTTCCAAAAGCTTCAACAGGCTTTACATTGTATTGGTGCTCAGGAGCTCACCATTTCAAGGTGGGGGGTACTGTCACAGCCATTGCAATCACCCTCTTAGACCTCCATATAGCATATCAATTCCATACCCATAATACTTTCCAAATCGGCCATTTCACCATTGGGGGGAAACTTGGCCCCTTAATCATCATCAGGCTCTTCCTGGCCAGTATTTGCTTTTGGGAACTCTTAGGAATTTACCAGTCAACAGGGAAAATACAGCCCAAAAGCCTGTATTTGTCCTTTTAAGCTTTAAATACAGTTTTGCATATTTTGGTGTATTCACCTCTTTTATGCCATTTTCCCATTTAATATGGGAAATATCCCCAGATGGCCATATTAGGCCATTTGGGGCTTAATTTCCAGTTTTGGTCACTTTGCGCAAATATGGTTTTAAGAATGTATAAGGTGTATCTGGCCAAAACACCCAAAAACATTTTGTCACCTCCGAAGCCACCCAAAGCCAAATTTTCACTTGTATCCCCCTGGAATCCTTCCAAATGACCTTTGGACACTTCCGCCCTGCCATAAATGGTGCTATATACCATTATGCATCTTTTTTCACCAGCAATCCAATGGGTTCAATATCAAAGGGTTAGTTAAACATTTCATAAAGTAATTAAGGCATCATGTCTTCCAGAGAATTTCATAAAGGCTCAAGGACAAGTGTCACTCTTGAATATCAATGATGCCATCAAGCAGCCATTGCATATTATCACTCACCATATTTGTGAGCCTTAGAGGTAATTTCATATACCCAAAAGACCACAAATATAAAAAATAACATATTAATATAAATAAAATAAATTTATTTATATTATTAAAATAAAAATAAAAAATATAAATATAAAATTATATTAAAAATAAAAAATTAATTATAATTTAAAAATAAAATTACTTTAAATTTTGTAAATATAAAATTACATTTATACTTGAAAAATTTAAGTAAAAATGAAATTTTAACAAAATTGTGAAAAAATAAATAAATTTGGAAAAAAGTTAAATAAAATTTATTATAACTTTTTATCCAATAAATAAACATATAAATTTTATTTCACCATTGGATTCCTCATAAAAAATCAGGTGGGGTCACCTCTGAGTGAAATTTTTGTAACTCAACTCTAAATCAGCTTAAATTAAGTTTTTAGTATTTTCAATACAAAAGTTGAAAATCCTCAAAACCTTAATTTAATTCACACCAAATGTGGTGTTAACCATCAATTTTTGTGTTAAAATTGAGGTGTTGTGTTTAGTTTAGAAGTTATGAGGAATTAAAGTATTTTCAATTGAATTCAATTGAAATGTCAAAATGTGCGCGTGTATTACATAAGTGAACTTTGATTTACATATGAGGTGTCAATTATTACTGTATTGTACTGTACAATTGAATTGAATTACATGTGTAAATTATAAGTATAATACATGATGAGGAATTAAAGGAAAAATAAATTGGAAAGATTAAATTTGGGGGGGAAAAGGAACTCCAGCTCTAAGGGGGAGCTAGACCCCCAAAATCCTTGCTGACAGGCGTGGGATGTCAAAATTCACGCAAAAGTTCATCACTTTTGGCCTGGAATTGAGTTACAGGGTCTGTGGACTCAATTGATGATGAGGTTTTGATACCAACTGGGGTAGTTTTAGCTGTTGCCAAGAGGGTAAAACTACCCTTAAGATAAAACAATCATAATAAAAACAGTTTTAACTGGTTTCTACGCCTCTGACACACATTCT
The DNA here is from genome assembly GCA_023105745.1 of Austropuccinia psidii. Lineage (NCBI taxonomy): Eukaryota > Fungi > Basidiomycota > Pucciniomycetes > Pucciniales > Sphaerophragmiaceae > Austropuccinia > Austropuccinia psidii. The sequence goes on from JALGQZ010000016.1 coordinate 12,311,325, forward strand.
GACGTGTTTTGAAGGCTCTAGGCCTGGTATTGCTATAGTAATGGCTGATTTAAGGGTCTAAAATGGCTAAAAATGGCTTAAACCAGCCTTTTTTGGTCTAAACCAGGGTTCAATGATGCCATAATTGGCTTTTCTGTTGTCAGACTGTTTTTCACGACTGACAAGAGTAAATTTTACTTTTGGAGCAAGAGAATTGATGGCTATAAAAGAATGTCTTCTTTGCCCCACTTTTCTCTTCATGTTAGAATCTTTTCCTTTTATTAATTAGTTTAAAACTGTTAAACCAATCAATAAAAGATTCCAACCACCATTTTTAAATCATTTTAATCCTTTTAACCACGTGAAAAAATCATTATAATCATTGTTTGTAACTCTTATAATCATTTTTACCCCTGAACCACCCCAAAAGTGAATTAAAGCATCTTTCATCACTGTTAACTTTGTCACTTTGTTTCCAAATTCACTCTGGTCACTTTTGGGCGTGTTTTCTCTTTAATATTCTTTTTAAAGACTTTGTTCTTTAATTAATTGCTTGCAGTTCTTTGCTCAATTAATTCCAATTGAAATTGCTCTTGAAGAAATTTCTTTTGTAGCCTTAAAATATCTCTTGTAGAGTATTTTTTGGATAAATTTTTATTGTTGGTAAAACAATAAATTTTTATAATATTATTGTTTTATACTAATAAAGTTATAAACAATAAAATTGGTGTTTTTCTCTTAAAAATAATATTTCATACTATTTTTAATTGAATTTTACCTTATACAAATTTTGAGGACAGGAAAAGTACTTGATTTATAATCAAAGTTTCATATCCACACCTTACATTTGGGGGCCCAGCCGTGATATTTTACCTGTGACATATTTTTTTTACTCTTTTTAAATCTTTTTTCTTATATTGAAAAATTTAAAAACATATAAAAAATACTTATAATCCAAAAAAATCCTTAAAAAATAATTTTTTTCATATTATAAGTGAGGCTTATATTTTTATTTCTTTTTTGAAATAACCTTTTTTTTACTTAATTAATTGGCTTTTTCATTAATTTTAGTGTCTGACAACGTGGTAAGACAAGAAAACATTGAAACAGCCTCAACAGTAACCAGCATTATCCCTGCCAGTACTGTTAATTCTGATCATAATAGTACTGTTATTGTGACTCAAAATAATCAACCTGAACCAATATCTTCTGAATTAATTAACTTGGATATAAGTAATACACTTCAGAAAGCCAAAAATTTGGCCAATAGTAAGTTTTTTACGTAAAAATACTATTTTAAGCCTTTTTTAATCATAAATATGCCTTCAACCAGATCAGGAGCAAGCTATAAACCCTCAAGCAGCTCCCAAAAAGGTCATAGACGTGATTATGGCAGAAGCCAATCAGATACAGAAGGACAAGGGTCAGTAAAAGACTTCCACAACAATAAATTGTCCAATTCTGAAGCTGATGACACTATTTTACCTTCAAAAAGAGCTGACACCGCCACAAGAAGCCTCAGTGGACATTTACAAAGCCAGCCAGAAGGCTTACAACAATGCACTTCAGTACAAAGAATACCAGATCCTTGCAGATCTGTGGAGAAACTGCATGAATTCATACCTAACTGTAAGAAAATTCTTGGGCCATCCCAACACTTGCAAATTGCTCAATGGATGGCATCCATTGATGGAGAAGAAAAACATGATGCTTTTGACACTGGAATGGAGGAAAAACAACCCTCCACCACCAAAACCAGTGCCAAAAACAGCCCCAGTGGCCAGCAGCAGCAATTCCAACGTGAAAAAGCAGCCACAACCTCCAAACAAGGGCAAAGGGAAGGCACAAGCTCCAAAACCTTACAGCCAGGGCTACAGGATTCCAAAGATTCAACAGGATGCCATGGAAAATGTATTTCAGATGGCCAGAACCATGATGGAATTACAAAAGAAGGAGGAAGCCAGATTAAAGTTCCAGAAATGATTTCTGATATATTTGATTCCATCCCAGAGTTGTATGATGCTATAAATGACGTGAAAAAACATCGTTCTGATAAAAATGAATCCATTTGTAACAACATTAAAACAAACAGCCTGAGTCTGTGCCAAATTAATGAAACACTTATGTGTTTTGAGAAAGTTTTAAGAACAATTAAAAATTCTAACAATGACAATTCTTCTAACATTAAAATAAATGAACAATCTGCCATTATTAAAGAATTAACAGATAAATATTCTAAATTCAATATTGATGACATGATTGAAACAAGAATTAAACAAGCCATAAATATTATCAAGACAGATAACAAGAAAGTCCTTGATGACATTTCAAATTCATTTACTGAAGTAAAGACATATACCATTGCCTTGAAAAAGTGTTTTGATGCTTCACAAGAAGAAGTATCAAAATTATCAATGAAATTGAATCAAGTCACTGCTGATAATACAAGACAGACAGAGTTATGGCAAGAACTTACACATAAAGAAGACATGTATAAAATTGAAGTAATAAATTTAATACAAAGCTTCCAACATGAATACAGAAATTCCCAAAGGTGTAGCAACAGTAAAATGAATGACATTGAACAATTACTGAACACCTTACCAAGAATGTCTACACCTCTAAATCAAAATGAGGGCACAAGAATTTCAAATCCACAAGTATTGGATCCTGATAATTCACAATTAAAAAATGAATTATCCACTTCTTTTCATAACTTGGAACCATCAATGGGCCAAGCACTCTTGAAAGAAGTTCCAAAACTTAAAGAATGGCCTCACTTCAGTGGTGAAGGAGAGTATGACCATATGGAATTCATTAGAGGTATTGACATGATCAAAGAGGATTTTGAATTACCAGACAGATTGGTAACAGCCAGGTTTAACACCTTGTTTACCAGATCAGCTCACAGATGGTACATCAAAATAAGACAAGCACATGGACACCAGAGTTGGACTTGGTGGAAAACCCAAATCATCAACAAATGGGCAAATGATGCTTGGAGGTTTAAAGTTGAAACAGCCTTTGAATCTGCCAAATTTAATGCTGATAAAGACAAAGCTTTACCATGGTTTTGCCAACAAAAGGACAGATTAACAGCATTATATCCTGACATGTCAGAATTTATGATCCATAGAAAAATTCTGAGACAATGTGGAGGTGACTTAGAGCATGCTGTCAAAAGCAGGACTACTGAACAATCTTCAGCAGAGGATATTATCAATATACTAGAAGAAGTAACCACCAGAACCAAAATTGGTTCTAGTAGGGTGAATCTTAAAACAAGGTTTAATACACCTTGGAAAGATTCTGTGGACAAAAACCCCAAAGAAAATTCTAGTAATATTAAATATAAATCTGCAGATACAGTCAGAAAATGCCATATTTGCCAAAGCACCACCCATTTAGCCAATACATGTCCAAAAAGGGGAAAAATCAATGAAATTGACATTGAAAAAGAACCAGATGTTGAAAAAGAAGACATAATTGAAGACAATTCAGATGATAAGTCATCCATATTCTCTGAATCTTCAAAAGATATAGAAAATATCAATGCCACTTTTGACATCATGGAATCTTATTCCCACTTACCACAATTGAGCAATGGTCAAGTTGATTTATCAAAAGTTCAAGATGCACAACTTATGAAGACAAAACCAAACAGAGGAAAAGGTTATACAGCTGGTAACTCCTGTATAACAGAAGTGGTGATTGATAACAAACCCACCAAACTTTTGCTTGACCCAGGAGCCTTCTGCTCTTGTGTTGGAAAATCTTTTCTTAAGACTTGTGTACCAAATTTTGAAGACCAATTGTTACCAATTGATGGTATAAAATTCAACAGTGCAAGTAACCCAATGAAAGCATTAGGAATCTTTGAGACCAATGTCATATTCCCACACATAAATGGGAATTTAAGGATCACAGTTGAATTTGTTGTTATGGAAAATTGCTCTAGTACCCATTTTATATTGGGAAATGACTATTTAATCATGTATGGAATAGATTTACATAATAACAAAGACAGATACTTTACAATTGGAGACAATAAGCGCCAGAAATTTGCCTTTTTACCCTTTAAAAGACAAATTACAGTAAACAAAGTATCACCAGTCAACTTAGAGTTAGAGAAATTCAAGTCTGAACAGTTAAGTGAGGCTGAAATAAGCCTTCATCTGACTGATAAGCAAGAAAATGAACTTTCTTCCCTTTTGTATGACCACAGAGGAGCATTTGCTACAGACAAAGAACCCCTGGGAGCAATTATTGGTCATGAAGTTGACATCATTCTTAACATTGAGAGACCTTATCCACCACTCTTAAGAAGACCTGCTTATCCAGCAAGTCCAAAATCAAGAGAAGCTCTAGAAATTCATATCAAAGAACTTCTAGACCTTGGTGTAATAAGAAAAGTAGGCCACAATGAGGAAGTAGAAATAACTACACCAGTCATAGTGGCGTGGCATAATGGAAAATCCAGAATGGTTGGGGACTTTAGAGCTCTGAACACTTACACTGTTCCAGACAGATACCCAATACCAAAAATCCAAATTGCCCTTACTCAAATATCTCAAGCAGTGTATATAACCACTATGGATGCCCTTAAAGGATTCCATCAAAATGTAGTAACACCAAGAGCAAGAAAATATTTGAGAATTATTGTTCATTGTGGAGTGTATGAATACTTAAGGATGCCCTTTGGTATCAAAAATGCACCTTCACACTTCCAAAGAATGATGAATGAAATCTTCCCTGAAGAACTCTCAGAGGGATGGTTAATCATTTACATTGATGACATTATTATCTGTTCAAAGACTTGGGAGGAGCACATGTACAGATTATCAAGAGTTTTGACAAAAATCCAATCAGTAAACATGAAAATCTCCTTGAAGAAATGTCATTTTGGATTTAAAGAACTTAAGGCACTAGGACATGTTGTATCTGGTTTGTCCCTTGGAATTGATAAAAACAAAGTTGCAGCAGTATTGTTAAAACCCATGCCTCAGAATAAGAAGGAAATTCAGTCATTCTTAGGTTTTGCAGGATATTACAGGCAGCACATTAAAGACTTTGCATCCATAGCAAGACCACTTTATAAGTTGTGTGACAAAGACACAGTAGTTGAGATGACTGTTGACAGAGTCAAAGCTTTTGAGTCTCTAAGAGAAGCATTGACCACTGCTCCACTCTTACTGATGCCAGACTTTAAATTGCCTTTCAAACTGTATATTGATGCATCAGGGGATGGACTAGGTGCTGCACTTCACCAAGTTCAGATCATAAATGACAAACCTGTAGAAGGACCAATATGTTTCATATCCAGGCAAATCAAACCAACTGAAGCCAGATATGGAGCAAGTCAAATGGAATGTCTATGCCTTGTCTGGGCCTTAGAGAAATTGAACTATTTCTTAGAGGGATGTGTTTTTGAAGTAATAACAGATTGTACAGCTGTGAAATCACTTTTGAACATGAAAACACCTAACAGACACATGCTCAGATGGCAAATAGCCATACAAGAATACAGAGGCAATATGACTATTGTTCATAAGGATGGGAATATTCATAAGAATGCAGATGGACTAAGCAGATGGCCATTACCAAATAACATTGATAATCCTGCTTATGTTCCAGAAGAAGCTTCACCACAAATTCCAATAGAAGGAATAAGTGTTACAGACTTGAACACCACCTTCTTTGAAGAAGTCAGAAATAGTTACACTCAAGATAAGAATTGTAGCATCTTATGCCAATTACTTAACAAAGACTGTAAAAACAACTCTCTAATACATGCCTTGGATGAAGTATGGAGAAAATCTTATAATGAAGGGAGATTTCACCTACTGGATGGTATAATTTACCACAGAACCAAGCACACATGTGTCATGACAGTTGTAGACAGGTCATTAATCAATCTTGTACTGAAAGAATGCCATGATAGTCCCTTTTCAGGACATCTTTCTGAGGACAGAACAAGAGAGAAAGTAAAGACCTGCATATGGTGGCCAATGTGGCAAAAAGATGTTGCAGAATATTGCAAAACCTGTGACAGATGCCAAAAGGCAAATAAATCCACTGGCAAAAGACTTGAAAATATGATGAAAATCCAAGAACCAAACAGACCTTGGGAAATTGTCCATATGGATTGGGTAACTGGCCTACCACCAGGAGGTGACAGGAGCTATAATGCTTGCCTAGTAATTGTGGACAGATTCAGTAAAACTCCAATCTTTTTACCATGTCACAAAGATGATACAGCCATGGATACAGCTCTTCTGATATGGAATAGAGTAGTGTCATGGACTGGGATATTTACAAATATCATCAGTGATAGAGATCCTAAATTCACTTCAGCTCTATGGACAAATCTTCACCAATTATTTGGCACAAAACTGTCTTTCTCTACAGCCTACCACCCACAAACTGATGGTCTGGCTGAAAGAATGATCCAAACCTTAGAGGACATGGTGAGAAGATTTTGTGCATATGGCCTTGAATTCAAAGATTGTGATGGATTTACCCATGATTGGTGTACTCTGTTACCAGCACTGGAATTAGCATATAAAACATCAATCCATGCTAGTACCAATCAGACTCCTGCTGTTCTAGAAAAAGGATGGAACCCCAAGTTACCCCAAGACTCCTTGAGGAAAGACTTAATTGAAATACATCCCACAGCTGCTAGCTTCAAAGGAATGCTAGACAAAGCTAGAAAGCATGCAGTAAGGTGCATGGAGGACTCTTTTGCATATGCTAAAGACAAATGGGATAAATCTCATGCAACTCCAGATTTCAAAGTAGGGGACCTAGTTCTTGTATCCACCACTAACTTCAATAACATCAAAGGATGTAAAAAGTTAAAAGACTCCTTTGCAGGACCTTTTGTGATTAAGGCCCTCCATGGAGAAAATGCTGTTGAAGTGGAGTTATCTGAAGAACTTAGCAATAAGCACCCTACATTTCCAGTAAGCTTGATAAAGCCATACAAATCTAGTGATGCTGAGAAATTTCCCTTGAGGAATAAGATTCCCCAAGTTATACCTCCTATTGAGACATCTGGTACTAAGAAAATAACCAAAGTTCTTAAAGAAAGGAAATTAAGAACCAAGAAAGTAAGGGAATACCTTGTTAGGTACAGTGACCCAACTTGTGAAGATGAATGGTTAGAAGAGAAAGATATACCAGAAGCCACCAAACTCCTGAGGAGATTCAGACACACTAGAAACACCAATATTACAAAGTAATATTCTTTTTTAGGGGGAGGGAATGTGAGCCTTAGAGGTAATTTCATATACCCAAAAGACCACAAATATAAAAAATAACATATTAATAGAAATAAAATAAATTTATTTATATTATTAAAATAAAAATAAAAAATATAAATATAAAATTATATTAAAAATAAAAAATTAATTATAATTTAAAAATAAAATTACTTTAAATTTTGTAAATATAAAATTACATTTATACTTGAAAAATTTAAGTAAAAATGAAATTTTAACAAAATTGTGAAAAAATAAATAAATTTGGAAAAAAGTTAAATAAAATTTATTATAACTTTTTATCCAATAAATAAACATATAAATTTTATTTCACCATTGGATTCCTCATAAAAAATCAGGTGGGGTCACCTCTGAGTGAAATTTTTGTAACTCAACTCTAAATAAGCTTAAATTAAGTTTTTAGTATTTTCAATACAAAAGTTGAAAATCCTCAAAACCTTAATTTAATTCACACCACATGTGGTGTTAACCATCAATTTTTGTGTTAAAATTGAGGTGTTGTGTTTAGTTTAGAAGTTATGAGGAATTAAAGTATTTTCAATTGAATTCAATTGAAATGTCAAAATGTGCGCGTGTATTACATAAGTGAACTTTGATTTACATATGAGGTGTCAATTATTACTGTATTGTACTGTACAATTGAATTGAATTACATGTGTAAATTATAAGTATAATACATGATGAGGAATTAAAGGAAAAATAAATTGGAAAGATTAAATTTGGGGGGGAAAAGGAACTCCAGCTCTAAGGGGGAGCTAGACCCCCAAAATCCTTGCTGACAGGCGTGGGATGTCAAAATTCACGCAAAAGTTCATCACTTTTGGCCTGGAATTGAGTTACAGGGTCTGTGGACTCAATTGATGATGAGGTTTTGATACCAACTGGGGTAGTTTTAGCTGTTGCCAAGAGGGTAAAACTACCCTTAAGATAAAACAATCATAATAAAAACAGTTTTAACTGGTTTCTACGCCTCTGACACACATTCTGACGTGTTTTGAAGGCTCTAGGCCTGGTATTGCTATAGTAATGGCTGATTTAAGGGTCTAAAATGGCTAAAAATGGCTTAAACCAGCCTTTTTTGGTCTAAACCAGGGTTCAATGATGCCATAATTGGCTTTTCTGTTGTCAGACTGTTTTTCACGACTGACAAGAGTAAATTTTACTTTTGGAGCAAGAGAATTGATGGCTATAAAAGAATGTCTTCTTTGCCCCACTTTTCTCTTCATGTTAGAATCTTTTCCTTTTATTAATTAGTTTAAAACTGTTAAACCAATCAATAAAAGATTCCAACCACCATTTTTAAATCATTTTAATCCTTTTAACCACGTGAAAAAATCATTATAATCATTGTTTGTAACTCTTATAATCATTTTTACCCCTGAACCACCCCAAAAGTGAATTAAAGCATCTTTCATCACTGTTAACTTTGTCACTTTGTTTCCAAATTCACTCTGGTCACTTTTGGGCGTGTTTTCTCTTTAATATTCTTTTTAAAGACTTTGTTCTTTAATTAATTGCTTGCAGTTCTTTGCTCAATTAATTCCAATTGAAATTGCTCTTGAAGAAATTTCTTTTGTAGCCTTAAAATATCTCTTGTAGAGTATTTTTTGGATAAATTTTTATTGTTGGTAAAACAATAAATTTTTATAATATTATTGTTTTATACTAATAAAGTTATAAACAATAAAATTGGCGTGTTTTCTCTTAAAAATAATATTTCATACTATTTTTAATTGAATTTTACCTTATACAAATTTTGAGGACAGGAAAAGTACTTGATTTATAATCAAAGTTTCATATCCACACCTTACAATATTTCTCCAAGGGAATACTGGAAGTTCATAAGTTCATTCTCAAGGAATATTCAGGAGGTAGTTTCAAAAAAATCTTCCAGGTGTCAATGGTCCATCAATCTACCTTGGCAACCACATTCATTCAATACAGTCTAGATTCATCAAGACCTGTATTTCAATAATATACCATGGGAAGATCATCCAGCCAAGTTCATTTCTCAACTTTGCAAGGCATATATTCCATCAGATAATCAATACAGATTGGCTTCCAACCTGAAGGATTCAAGCTCTCAAGCTTTCATATGTACCAGCCTCCTTTAACCCTGGGGGGTGTTTCCCCAAGTTAATTAGTATACTTTGATTTGATTTTATCTTTATTTATCTTTTAATTTTGTTAAGTATACAGATTGTATCAAGTCAGTCATTTAGCACCTTTTCTTTCCCCCCTTTTCCTGTCAGTGGATATTGGTGGTCATATCCTTTACTAATTCCATCGTTCATTCTGGCAGGTTGAAACAGTGATTAAGGACTTACTTGGTTGCTCTTTGGCCAGTTGGCTTCCTTTTCTCTTATTGCATCTCATCTTTTACTTGCATATTTCTTAGAGAAATTTATTCTTATTTTATTTTTATCTTCTTCAATCATTAGAGTCTTCCAAATGAGCTCCCTGATTGCTGAGTGCCAGGTCACTCCTGTTATCCCCAAGATTCCCTGTGACAAATTACTATAGTAATACCTGGTTTCAAGCCTTCAAAACATGTCAGAATGTGTGCTAGAGAATTCAAAGCCAGTTAAAACTGTTTTCACCAAGAATTTTATAGCTTAAGGGTAGTTTAAGCCTCTTGAAAACAGTTGAAACTTCCCTGGTTGGTCTCAAAGCCTCATTATCAATTGAGTCACAGACCCTGTGACTCAATTCCAGGCCAAAAGTGACAAATTATTGCATGGATTTTGACATGTCATGCCTTTCAGAAAGGAATTTGCGGGAATCTAGCACCCTTGGAACCAAGATTCCTTCCCCCACAGAATTAATCCTTGCAGTTTATTTTTCTTCAATTCCTCATCATGTATTATACTTTTAATTTAAATATTTAATTCAATTGAGTTTTTACAGTAAACAACTGTAATTATTGGTACCTCCTATGCAAATCAGAATTCACTTATGTAATGCATTTGCACAGTTGACGTTTGAATTGAAAATACTCATATTCCTCATAATTCCTAAGCTACACACCACACCTCAATTTTAACACAAAGCTTGATGTTTAAAACCATATGTGGTGTAAATTGAATTCATGGTTTGAGCATTTTCAATATTTATACAAAAAATACTAAAGACCTAATTTAAGCTTATTTAGAGTTGAGTTATAGAAATTTAACCCAAAGGTGATCCCACCTTATATATTATGAAAATTCAATGGTGAAGTAATTTCAATAAGTTTATTCATTGGAAAGAAAGTTATGATAATTTTTATTTAAATTTTTTCCAAAAATATTTTGATTTTAATATTTTTTTGAAAATTTATTTTTAATTAATTTTTTTGAGTGAAAATATATTTTCAAAATTTGAAATTACAATGTAATTTTATATTATGATAATATTTTAAATTTGTATATAAATTTTAAACTTCTATTTTACTTCATGTTTTTATAATATGAATAAATTCATTTATTTAAAATTATAACATAATTTGTTATTTGTAGTCTTTTGGGTAAGTAAATATACCTCTAGGGCTCACAAGGAATATCTTCTTTTCCCCACATTTTCTCTTCATGTTAAGATATTTTCCATTTTTAGTTAGGTAAGAAGCTGTTCAAAAGTGAATAAAAGAGTAGAACCACCACTTTTAAATTTCTGGTAATCTTTTTCCATGTGAAGAAATAATCATTAGAATAGTTTGTGAGTCGTTATAATAATTTTACCCTTGAACTATCCCAACAGTGAATGGAAGCATCTTCTATCACTGTAAGGCTTGTAGCTTTGTTGCAAAAATCACTCTGGTCCCTTTTTGGAATTTCTTATATTTAATACTGATTTTGAAGACTCTATTCTAATAGAAATTTACTTGAATTCTTTTCTCAATTAATTTTAGCCATCAATATTGCTTACAGAGTAGTTTTGGATAAATTTTCATTTTTGGTTAAACAATAAATGTGTATATTCTTATTTTTGCATACTAAAAAGGTTAAAAACAATAGTTTGGGATGTTTTTGTTTTGAAAATCATAAAATTACAATTTTTACATAATTTTACCTGATTCAAGCTTTGAGTACAGAAGTACTTTATTTTGAATCAAAGTCTCAGATTCACATCTTAAATTTGGGGGCTCAGACATTTTTTTAACTTTTTAAGTCTTCATTATATTGAAAAATCTCAAAATTCCATACACAACACTGATAATGTCAAGAAATTCATAAAAAATATTCTCAATTCACATTATAAGTGAGGCTTTTATTTTTCATTTCCATTTGATTTATTCTCTAATTAAAATAATTGCTTTCTTAACTTATTTTAGCCCCTAACACCATGATCAGACAAGAGAATTGTGAAAAAGCTTCAATAGTAACCAGAATTATCCCTGACAATACTGTCAATTAAGACCAAAATAGAAAAGTCATTATAGCTCATAGTAATTAAACAGGGCCAGTTTCTTCAGGGTTCATCCGATTGTAAATAATTGAAAATCTATTGACATCTGTGAATACCGATAGTAGTAACGTTTTGTTGTGAAACTACCATTTTACCTTTCCAATTGTAGTAAAATGCTTAAACTGGCTGAGGAGCCATATATAACCCCTTGATAAGCTCACAAAAAGGTTATAAACCTGATTTTGACAGAGGCCAATCATCTCAAGAAGGACAATGATCAGTAAATGAAAGAACTGACAAATTATTCCATTATGAAGCTGATAAAACTTCTGTACCTTCAAATGGAATGTACAATGTCATGAGAAGCCTCAGTAAAATTTTAAAAAGCTAGCCAGAAGATATACGGCAATTCACTCAAACCAAAAGAGTATCAGAGCGTTTAATATATTTTGAGAAACTGGAGGAACTCTTACCTGACTAAAAAAAAAGGGTTTTTGGAGCATCAAAGCACTTTCAAGCTACTGAATGAGTGGAATCCACTTATGGAAAAGAGGAATATGATGATTTTGGAATCAGAATGGAGGAAAAACAACCCACAGCCACCCAAACAACTTCCAAAACATACTCCAGTGGCCAGAAGCAGAAATTGAATTGTAAAAAAGAAGCCAAAAACTCAGGAAAAGAGCAGGGACAAGGTACTGGTCACCAAGCCATCCCAAAAAATCAGAAAGATGCCATGGAAAATTTGCTTCAGATGGAAATGGAGAAAAGGGGGAGGCCAGACTAAAATATAAAAAATGAACTCCATAATTTTGGATAGAATTCCAGAATCTTATATAGCCATACATGATGTGAACAGTAATATTTTTTTATAATAACTCAAACATTTTCAACAATCTCAAAACAAATAATCTACATTTGAGCCAAATTAATGAGAAATTAATGTGTTTTGAGAAAGTTTTAAAAATATTTAAAACATAAAATAGCAATAATTTGTTTTCAAGTGAAATAAATGAAAAATGTTTCATTGATGAAAGAATTAAAAAACAAATATTTGAGGTTGAAAATTGAAGACATGATTGAAACAAGAATACAAAAAGCCATAAATATTATCAGAGAAGATAATGAAAATATCCTTGATAATATCACAAAATTATTTTCTTAAGGAAAGAAAAAAATGATTTCCTTGAAAAGATGTTTTGATCCTTCACAAGCATAATTATCAAAATAACCAATGAAATTGAATCAGTTTATTTGCGATAATACTAAAAAGAATAATTATGGAAAGAAAGGACAATCAAAGAATATAGGTATTAATTTGAGTTTATCAATTTAATAAAAGTTCTTCAAAATCAACTCAGAAATACCAAAAAGGTTAAACAGAAGTAAATTGAATGAAATTGAATTATTACTACAAGCTTTGCCAAAAATTTCTACACATCCAAAGAAAAAGAAATACAGGCGAAATTACAAACCACAAGTATTTGATATAGAAAATTAAAAATTAAATAATCAATTTTCGACTCCTTTTCATAACTTGAAGCTTATAATGAAAAAACATTCTTGATAGAGGTACAAAGTTTTAAATAATGGCCTCACCCCAGTGGTTAAGGAGATTATGACCTTATGAAATTTATTAGAGGGATTGTAATGATCAAAGAAGACTTTGAATTACAAGAAAGATTGGTAACAGCAAGATTAAACATCTTTTTCAACAAATTAGCTAATAGATGGTATATCAAGTTAAGACAAGCACATGGACACCAAGGCTGAACTTGGTGGAACACCAAGATTTTCAACAAATGGGGAAGTCAATTTTAGATATTTATAGTTGTAACTGGCTTTGAATCTAAAAAATTTAATCTTGACAGAGACAGAGCCTTACCATTATTATTAATACAACAGAAGGACAGACTCATAGAATTATAACCTGACATTCCAGGATTTATGATTAATAGAAGAGTTCTGAGACAATTTGAAAGAGATTTGGAACATTCTTTGAAAATCAGAACTATTTAAAAATCCTCCAAAGAATATATAATTGATATATTGGAAGAAGTAGCCACTAGAGAAAATATTGGTTCTAGTAGGATGAGTCTTGAAGCAAGGCTCACAACAACTTGGACATATTCTGTGGACAAAAACCCCCCAAAAAGGTTTTATAATATAGAAAATATATCTGGAAATACAATCATAAAGTGATACATCTTCCAAAGTACCAAAAACGTAGCAAATACATGTCCAAATAGAGGAAAAATCCATGAAATTAACGTTTAGAAATAATCTGATCAAAAACATATTATATCAATCAAAAGAACTCAGATGATAAATTATCAATATTTATGAATATTCCGAATATATGGAGAATATCAATGCTAAATTTGAAATCATTGCATCTTACTCCCTACCACCATAGTGGAGTAGCAATTAACTTGATGTTTCAAAAGCTTAAGATTCCCAAATTTTGAAGAAAAAACCCATTGGGGGAAAAGGATATACAGCTGAAAACTCCTGTATAGCAGAAGTGGTAATCTATAAAAACCCCAAAAAGCTTTTTATTGAAACTAGAGCCTTCTTCTCTTGTCTTGGTTAAATCTTCCTCAAGAGTTGTGTACCAAATCTTGAATCTCAATTGTTACCTATTGATGGAGTAAAATTCAAAAGTGCAATAAATTTAAATAAGCCATTGGGAATATTTGAAACAGCTGTCATTTTTTCACATATAAGTGGTATTTCAAGAATAACTGTTGAGTCTGTTGTTATGAAGAATTTATCAAGTACCAATGTCATAGTGGGGAATGATTATTTAATAATGTATGGTATACAATTACACAAAAAAAAGGAAATATCCTTTACTATTGGTTGGAATAAGCACAAAAAATGTTCCCCTTTAGCTTCTAAGAATACAAATTAAAGTGAGTTGAATATCAGAAATTAAATTAGAAAATAGAAACTTTCAAAAAAGAAAAGATGAATGAATCTGAAGTTAGTTCCCTTCTTACTGATATACAGGAAAAGGAATACTCTGTTGTTCTATATGATCATAGAGAGGCCTTTACCTCAGATAAAGCACCATCAGGGGCCATTATTGGTATGGAGGATGATATTATCTTAAAAATTGAGAGACCTTACTCACCACTCAATCAGGCCTGCATAAACCACAATCTAAAAGTAAAGAGAAGCCTTTTTGTTAAATATTAAAGAGCTCTTAAAACTTTGAGTAATAAGAGAATTTGTCCAAAACAATGAAGTAGAAATAACTACATGAGTCATAGTGAAATGGAATAATCGAAAATTCAGAATGGTTGGGGATTTTACAGCTTTAAATAATTACATTTCTACAGACAGGTACCCTATAGAAAAATCCAAATTTCTCTCATTCAAATATCTTGAGAAGTGTACATCAGCACTATGTATTCTTTGAAGATATTTAGCCAGAAGGTGTTAACACAAAGAGCAAGAAAGAATTTGAGAATGATTGTCAATTTTGGGCCTCATGAATACTTAAGAATGCCTTTTGGTATAAAAATGCACCTTGACAGTTTCAAATGATGATTTTATGAAGATTCCCCTGAATATCTTTCAGAATTTTGGAGGATCATATAAATTGAGGAAATTATTGTTTTATCCAAGACTTGGGAAGCCCCATGACTAGATTATCCAGAGTTGTGGAACACATTGAATAAATAATCATGAAAGCTTCTTCAGTGAAATTTAACTTTGGCTTCAAGGATATGAAAGCCTTGGGATATTTAGTATCTGTTATTTCCCTTGGAATAGACAAGGACAAACTTTGTGCAGCCTTGTAGAAACCTATGCCTCAAAAAATAAAAGAAATACAATAATTTCTAGGCTCTTTTAGCTATTCAAGACTTCTTTATTAGCTTTGTGACAAAGATATAGTATTAAAAATGACTATTGTTAGAGTTGAAATACTTAACTACTGCCCCACTATTACCAATTCCAGATTTAAAACTACCCTTTGAGATATATATTGGTTAATAAGGAGATGGTTTTGGTTCTAAACTATACCAAATATAAATAGTTAATGACAAGACTGTTGAAGGACCCATATGTTTTATATATAGGAAAATAAAATCAGCTTAATCCAGATATGGAGAAAGTAAAATCTTGTCAGGCTGAGTCTATGATAAAAGTATTAAAATGTATTTACAGCTTTTAACTATAGCTGTGACATGGTAAAAAAGGATCTTAAAGAGTTATAAGAGTTAAAGATGTTTTGATTTAAGAATAAAAGGGCTTTCCTATATGAAATATAGTGGTGGTGAGAGCTGTTGAAAGCCCTGGGTGCAGCTTTACCTGTTGGGTTACATTAATAAAGGCTACAATAATTAATATTATTATTATACCTGTTTATTACCCAAGAGTAAAACTGTTTTTGACAGTTTACTACGTAGGGTATTCAAGATCAGGATGAGGAAAGAATTTCTGGCTGTGAAAATCCACCTTTTTATCCTGAAATGGGGGGAGGGCTGTTAGACCTTTCCATGTAGAGGAAGTGGAGATTCTTTCACTCTATGAGACAGGCTTGTGGTTTTGAAAGGACCTTTATAGCCTGTATTGGGCTCAGATGTGGTTTTGAAACCACATCTGGGCAGTTTTCACCAATACAGGGTGAAAATTTTCATCTGGGGACCACATAGCCCTCTTCTGACGTGTACGATGCGTAGAATGCTGTACAGAAACTTTATGGGACCCCAATATTGACTGACTTATGAGGTATTGAAGTATAAATATGCTTATTCATCTGTTTGAAACCTCATATACTCATGGTTATGGGATATTATCCCAGGGTAAAGCTGTATTGGACAAAATGTGGGATTTCGACGTTAAAACAGCCATACCTTTGTCAGTTTTTTGAGATATAAACCTTAAAATGGGTTCAGTGTGTAGCCCTGTATGTGTTCTACACAATGGTACATTCTTTTATATGGTTATCATTAAATATGAAAAAGTTATCTCATGTACAAGATTCTTTGTACATATGTGTATTTTGGGCAAAAGCTGTATTGGGCTTGTTTGCCCCATAACGTTTGTTCTAGTTGAGATATGAGGGAATAAATGACACCATCAGATAGCCCTTATTGTTCCCTTTCCAAAAATACCCCACTTTAAGTATCTCACACTAAAACTGTAGAAGTCAGATGAGTGATGAATGTTTTGTTCACCCTTATTTGGCCTGAATTCGACCATAACTTCTGTAATACTGGTGCTAGCTCAGTTTGGCTGGTACCATTGGATAGCCCTGACTTAGATCTTCATTTTGCATACCCATTTGATGGGGTTAAGCCTCTCACTCTGTATTTCATATGAGAGGTGAAAATTAAGGTTTATGCTCAGCAATAACTTTGTTATTCTTTGTCCTATGATGATGGGACTTGTATATTTGGAAAGGGGTGAGTTTCCTCTTTCATTTGATACCTTTTGAGCTTGTTTGGCTCAGCTTCATGTTTTGGTGGTATCTTGGCTATACCATTGGTTTATGGTATTTTGGCTGTCATGCTTGTGCTCTGGTTTTGAGTCACAGGCTGACAAATGTAATGTCTAATTCTTGTTTGTGTCTTGGAAAAACTAAATTATTTTATTGAAGGATGTGTTTTTGAGGTCATGAAGGATTTTACAGCAGTGGAATAATATTTCAAAATGAAGAAATCAAATAGACACATGCTTATATGGAAAATAGCCATACAAGAATGTAGAGGAAACATGACCATTATTTGAAAAGATGGGAATATCTTATAAAATGCAGATGAATGAAAAATATGACCATTACCAAATAATATTAAGAATACTGAATATGTACCAGAAGGAGAGTGTCCACAAGCATCAATTGAAGGAATTAGTGTTACAAACTTAAAAAAGTACATTATTTGAATAATTAAGCAAGAGCTATACTAAAGAAAATAACTGTACCATTTTATTCCAATCCCTTGATAAATATTCTAAAGATACTTCCTTGATAAATTCCTTAGAGGAAATGGAGCAAAAATCCCATGATGAAGGAATATTGCACCTACTAGATGGCATAATATACCATAGAACAAAGAAAATCCATTTTCCGAAAGCTGTATATAGGTCTCTAATTAAACTTGTATTAAAAGAGTGCCATGACAGCCCCTTCTCAGGACACCTTTCTGAAGAAAGGGAAATAAGAAAGTATAAGACCTTAATATGGTAGAAAATGTGGTAGAAGAACTTTTGAGAATAATGAAAGAACTGATACTGATTCAGAAAGAAAATAAATACACAGGAAAAAGACTTGAAAATATGATAAGAATGTAAGAACCCATTAGGAATTGAGAAATTTTCCATATGGATTGGGTAACTGGACTACCACCAAGAGGTGAGAAAAGCTATAATGCTTTCCTAGTGATTGTGGAAAGATTAAGTAATAATAAAATCTTTTTACCATGTGACAAAAATGGTACAGCCATAGATACAGATATTCTAAAACAGAATACATCATTATCATGGACTAGTGTATTCACAAGAATTATTAGTGATACATATTTCAAATTCACTTCATAACTATGGAAAAATATTCACCAACTATTAGGTACCAAATTCTTCTTTTCTACAGCTTAACACCCACAAACTGATGGCTTAGCTGAAAGAATGATACAAACCCTAGAGGATATAGTCAGGATACTTTGTGCATATGGCTTAGAGAATAAATATTCTGATGGATTAACTCATTATTGGTTTACCCTTCTACCTGAACTGAAAATAAAATCTAAAAAATCTGTTCATTTTAGTACTAATAATACTAATGCTATTCAAGAAAAAGGATGGAATCCCAGATTACCACATTCTTTTTTAAAGGAAAGATTTGGTTTAAATAAATCACACAGCTTATACATTCAAGGAAATTCTTGACAAAGCTAGGAAAACTGCAGTCAGATGCATGTAGAATTCATTTGCACATTCCAAAGGAAGATGGGAAAAGTCACATTATTGTGAAGAATTTAAATTGGGAGACCTGGTACTTTTATCCACTAACATATTCAAAAAAAAAGGATGAAAGAAGATGAGAGACTACTTTTCAGGATATTTTGTGATTAAAGATCTCCATTGAGAAAATGATGTATAAGTGGAGCTGTCCAATGAGCTTAGAGACAAGTATGCTAAATTTTCAGTAACATTAATAAAACCCTACAATTGTGGTGATTTTGAGAGATTCCCCTTGATGAATAAAGCTCACCAGAATACAACTCTTGTTGGGAAGTCTGATACCAAGAAAATCACCAAAGTCCTTCAGGGAAGAGAACTGAGGACCAAGAAAATGGAAGAGTAGCTTGTAAGATATATTAATAAGCATTTTAAAGACAAATTGCAAAGAAGAAAAGGACATACCTGTGGCAACCAAGGTATTTGTATATACCCAAAAGATAACAAAGAATTAAATCAAAGGTAAAATAAAAAATCAAATTTCATAATAAAAATTCAACGAAAAAATGTACAAAAGTATTTTTCTTGAAAAAATTAAGTAAAAATAATTTTTGGAAGAATTTCATGAATTTTATTAAAATTTTTTGTTGCAATTATAGAAAATATGAAAATGATTTCACCATTGGACTCCTCATGAAAGCTTAGGTGGGGTCACCTATGAGTGAAACTCTGTAACTCAACTCCCAATAACCTTAATTCAAAGCTTTAGTATTTCTTTTATGAAACTAAGAAAATACCTAAACCTTAATTCAATTAATGTCAAATGCAGTGTTATAAATAAATTTTTGTATTGAAATTGAGATTTGGTATGTAGTTTAAAAGCTATTCAAAATTGGAGTATTTTTCATTGAATTGTCAAAATGTGGATGTGTATTACATAAGTGAAGTAAAGCTTACATATGAGAAATTAAGAATTCAAGATATTTACTGTGTATTTGTAACTGAATAACATGTGTAAAATCTGAAATATAATACATTAGGAGAAATTAAAATATAAATAAATTGAAAAGAGTAAATATTTTGGGGAAAAGAAAACTTGGCTACAAGGGTGCCAGACTTTCCCCATTTCCTTTCTGATAGGCATGAAATCTCCAAATACAGGCAAGAGCTCATTAATTTTTGCCTTGCATTTAATCACAGGGTCTGTGACTCAATTGATGATCAGGTTTTGATCCAAAACAGGGCAGGTTTGACTGTTTTCAAGAGGGTAAAACTACCCTCAAGCTAAAAAAAACTTCATAGATAAGTTTTAAATGTGTTAAAAGGCTCTCATACAAAATTTGGAATGTTTTGAAAGCTTAAAGCCAGCTATTAATATAGTTATAGCTGGTTTACATAACCAAAATGGCCAAAACAGGCTCCTCTTTGGTCCAAACCAGGGTTTAATGATGCCATAATTGGATTTTCTGTTGTTGGTATGTTTTAGCTACTTATTGAAGTAGACACTACTTCTGTAGGAAAGAAATTGGTAGATATAAAACAATTTCCTCCTTTCCCCATCTTTTCTCTTCATGTAGAAGCTTCTCCCTTTATAATTAGCTCAAACATTGTTAAATCAATAAATAGAAAGCTATAAACACCAATTTTGAATTATTTTGAACATTTAAACCACATGGAAAAATTATGTAAAGATAGTTTTGCTTTGCTTAAATTTTGAATATCTTAAAATTAGAATGTGTTCATCATTTTACATTATGAAAATGTTGAGGACAGGGAAAGTACTTGATTTTTAACCAAATTTTCTCATTCACACCTCAAATCATATCAAATATTTTTTAGGGTTACTCAAAATCATTAAAAGATTCAAATAGTCAAGCTAGATCTAAATTGATGACTAAGATCTCAGTGTCACAACAATAGATAATACCCCTTGGACAATTCTATGGAATATCAATGCCATATCTCCTTCATGGAAACTTGGCCATATTGATTAATATTGGCCAAAATAGCCTCTTTCACTTTTATGACACTTTGTGGGCATTTAATCATCTGGGGCCAACCTGGCCCCTTCACCATCAGCATTCCATTCATGGCCTCTCTATGCCTTTGCGCACTGTTGAGAATTTCCCAGCCAATAGGGGAAATACAGCCCAAAAGCCTGTATTATGCTGTTTAAGATTTATAAACAGTTTTGTGAAGTTTGCCCACTTTTGCCCATTTAGTCATTCTATGCAATATTTCCTTTTAATCTGAGAAATATTCCCAAATGACCATATCAGGCCATTTGAGGCTTAATTGAAATATTTTCACATTCTGTGCATTTTTTGTGAATTTTGCACAAATATAGCTTTAAAGTCCTTTAGGCTTGTTTTTCCCAAAAACCCAAAAATGGCCAAAAAATCAAAGCTGTCCATAAAACAACTCTAGAAGTCCTGAAGCCAACCAAACCCCTTTTTCTCTCTTTCTTCCTGACATTCATTCAAAAGACCTTTGGAACTTTTCATCTTCAATAACGAAGAATGCCATATAAGGTGTTTGTGAGCCTGTGAGGTATGCATAACATACCCATAAGGCCACAAATACCTTTATACACATTTAAAATTGTCTTCAACAGACTTTTTAATTGAATTTAAAATAAAAAATAACAAAAGAACAGTATAGCTTTTTTTGGATAAAAAAAATTCTAAATATTATGTCATTTTTGGATTCTACACCAAAAATAACCTAGGGTACATCCATAAGTTATTATACCCAAAAAACACTTATTTCTTATGTTATTAGAAGATTTAAGAATCTCAAAGTACTAATGTAACTGTTTTAACATTTTTTTAAAGTTGTTAATTTTAAGCTTAAATAAGCTTAAATTTAAAGTTGCATAAGGTTGATGCAAACTTATCAAAATTTTAGTTAAAATTGAGGTGTGGTGTATATTTACTGAATTGGCTAAGTATTTGCCATGCAGAATGTAAATCCTGCGTGAGCTCAATTTAAAAGGGTTTAAGGCCATAGTATGGCTTTATATAAACAAAAGGGCAAAATCCACGCAAAAAGGTGGGACAAAGGAAAAAGACCAAATAGAGCTGGGGTACCCAGCTTTTTGGATCTGCAAGGATTCAATTAAGGTTTTCCACCTGTATTGGAGGATTTTCAACCTTATTTAAACCTTAAGATTAGACTTTGATCCAACATTAAAGTTTAAACTGGTTTTATCCCAAATTAGACAGGAATTTCAAGCTGCCAGAGGGTAAATCCCAATATGCAGGCTTGAATTCAAGGTTTTAAGAACTGTCAAAGCTTAATTAGGCTTAAAATCTTAAATAAGCCTAAAACTTCAAGGTTTCAAGCATCAAAACCTTATCAAAACTTAAGTTTTTGTGTGTATTGCTATTTTACGTGGAAAAATAGCAATAACTTCAAAAATTCATTAAAAATCCAATTCTTAACGGATTCGCTTGGAATTTTCACACAGCTTACAATTCAATCATATCTACATATGAACTAAGGTTTAGGCATCTTTTATAAATAAATTCCTGGGTAATTAGCCTGGAAATATACTCTTTTAATTAAAGCTCAAAGAAAATTATAATTTCTGTAAAAATTAATTAAAAATTGAGTTTAAGAGAGTTCTGCTTGAAACTCTATTTTTAAGTTGCTCATGTGATGAACTTTAATATAAATACATTTATTCATATTGAAAACTTAAAATAATTAGTTTAAATGAGGATTAAAGCTACATGGAGTTAAGAATAACCCTGTTAACTTTAGATTGGAATTAAAATTAAGTTACCTTAAGCTAAGAGCTTTCTTTTTGAGCATGGGTTTTTAGTTTTTACCTGAGCACGCCCTCTATATCCATCATTAATTATTAGAGCTGCTCTGAAGACATACAAAGAGTCTTTTCATCACTGTTTTTGTCCATCATTCATCATCAATCCAATCATATTAGAAATTTAAACAGGTAAAGTTTTATTAAATATAATCTTAAGTTATTTTATTCTTTATTAATTAAAATCAAATAATTGAAATCATAGAATTTAGATTATTGTTGTAATCACAAATAATATATTTTATTATATAAAATTAATCATCTTAAATATCTTTTAAAATATACAAATTCCTCTTAAAAACTCTTTAATCTTAATCCTTATTATAAAAAGTTGTTTTATCTTGAAAATTATTGATTTTTGGCGTGTTTTTAACTTATAATTATTATTTAACATAATAACTGTTGTTGTTTGACTTGTTGTATTAAATAAATATTATAAGTAAGTTTTCTCTAAAGTTCTATATTTTTTTTATCTAGTAATAGTTTTTTTATATAGAATTTTTATTCTAGAAGAATTATTTCTGCACAGTTTGTGTTTAATTCTTTTATAAATAATATTTATATTATTGATAAGTGGTTAATATTCATATTTTCCATGTGTAATTGCCTCATTAAGAACTTTACACTTCTTATTGTTATAACTGTCAGTGACTATAACAATAATAGAATAATTATAATTTATTATAATTATTAATTTTTTTTATTATTATATTTTTATACTAATAATTTAATCAGTTTTTTATATAATTATTTTTAACAATTATATTTAAATTTTTGGTTATAATATTTTGTTATATTATATATTTCTACTGAGGACAGTAATAGTACTCTTGATTTTGCTACTATTATCAGGAGTTTCATAGAAAAACCTTACATTTGGGGGCCTGGCCGTGATTTTAACCTATTTTTGGGACATAAATCATATTCTAGACCTTATTTTACTGTTTTTTGATGTAAAATTTCCATATTCATCTTAATATTGGCTTTTTTGGGACTTATCCCTTATAAATAATCTTTATAATATTAATAAAGTTATTTTTTCTTAAGAATATTGTTTGAAACAGTATACTATTGAGTTACTTGGAATAAATTTCTTTTGTCTAACTAGTGGCTTTTTCACATCACAGACTTGAAATTTATTCTTTGAGTTATTTTAGTATAAAGTGAATAATAATACAAGTTTGATTAATAAGCTTGTTAATTGCATAATTATTATTTCTTTAAAGAAAATAAAAAATAAAATAAAAAATTAAAAAATTAACAATCTTTACTCAAAACATTTTTTCTTTTATCTTAGACATTATTTGCCATAAATTACATCAAAGCAACTTTATTCAATAAGCTGAGTTTATAAGTTATTTTAATTCCTTGATAAAATAACTTATATTTTGATTTTTCTCTAGTGTCATCAATTAGAGACAGTTCTTCAGACTCTGAAGCCTCAGAGTCAAGCATTGAAATTCAAACCAGCCCTGCACCAAGGGGTTTAATAACCAAAGAGCCCTTTAAAGGTCCAGCACGTGAATTCAATCCATTCTTAGTCTATTTTTTCTTAAAATTGACGTGCAATGACTCCTACCAGAAGTGGAAGTAATTACTCCATCCAATTAAATGGATCTGGACCAGGACATTCCTCCCACAAATCAAAAAGGCAAGAATGTCAGCCCATAGGAGAGGCACAAATGGAGGATGCCAGAGCTTCCACCAGTTCCCAAAGGTTAGCCAGCACCTTTGAACCTCTTATTGAGAGTCCAGAAGCTGACATCACTGCTATTGCTGTTAGACCTGAGTCATTTCCAACAGGCAGCAGTGGAGATTTACCAGTCTCAGTACAAGAACTGGTTTATGGCCGCCAAACAGCAAGAGTGGGAGCTTCTCCCAAGTCTTTGGATAGGCACCATGAACTCTTATCTTCAAGTAAAGAAGTTCATGGGGCCAGAAAAGAAAGAGGATCTTCTGAAGGGTTGGACACCAATATCTTGCAAAGGACGAGTCCAGCAGATAAAAGCTTGGTTGAAAAACCAAAGCATGTTATCAGAGCATCAGAAGAAGAAGTTGGCCCAAGGCAAGGAAAACAGCCAAGTGGAAGCTTCCCAAGAATCCACCAGCAAAAATTCGCCTCAGCAAGTGCCAAAAAAGCCCAAGCAATCCCCAAAGATCAATCAGAAGGGAAAGAAAAAGGCAAAGGGAAAGGCAAAGCCCAAATGAAACAAGCCTTACCCGCAGAATTACAGAATCCCAAAGAAAGAAAAGACAGCCATGGACAATGTGTTCAACATGGCAAGAACTCTGATGGAACTCAAAAACAAGGAGGAGGAAAGATTGAGCCAATATTTCCAAAAGAAATAGATCTTCTTAAACTTGTAACTCAATTTGAATCTTGTAATAAAGAAATTTTAAGAAAGCTTAAAACATTTGAGTATATCCAACAAAAGTTGGGTAATGAGATATTACAAGTGAAAGAACAACAAAAGACCATTATTGGCCTTGAAAATGTTAATAAAGACAATATTGTGTCTTTGACACAAATTTGTGCAAGAATTGAGTCTAACTTACTTTGCTCAATGAACCAGATGACAATTCAATTTCTTTTATAGCTGGACAGTTAAGAGAATTGAAATTACAAGTTCAAAACTTGGAAAATTCAACTGGTCACAATGCAGCTCTTTTCCAAGAACAATTGGAAAAAAGTGATAAAGCAAGACTTGAATTGAAAGAAGAAATTCAATCAAGCATTAATAGTATATCACTCAAAAATGAATTGCCAAGGAAATCCACACCAATTCTTGACATAAATGTGCTTAATGATTTACATCATACCATTTCAAGTAATGAGGTGGAAACTGCTTGCAATTTCAAAGACATTCCAAAATTGGAAGAATGGCCAACCTTTAATGGTGAAGGAGAATATAAGCATATGGAATTTATGAAAACAATTGATATGTTCAAAGAAGACTTTAACATACCAGATGAATACATAAGTGCCAAATTACACTCATTATTTACCAGATCAGCAAAGAAATGGTATTACAAAATGAGACAAGACCATGTTAAACATTCTTGGCCTTGGTGGAAAGAACAAATTATTTCCAAATGGGCTAATGATTCCTGGAGATTTAGAATGGAAAACTCTTTTGAACAAGCCATTTTTAATATTGAGAGGGACAGGCCCATGTCTTGGTTTCTTAAACAGAAGGACAGATTAACTGCCCTCCATCTTCATATGTCTGAAACAATGGTACATAAAAGGATATTAAGAAAGTGTGGTGGTGACCTTGAGAATGCTATAAAAAACAGATGTATTGAGCCTTGCTCTACAAAAGACTACATCAATGCTATGGAGGACATCACTACTAGAACAAAAATTGGAAGAAATTGGTCCAAATCCCCAATAGACAATAAGACTAATGGGAAACCAATTTCAAAGCCAAATAATCCACAAGACAGACTTCCTTTGAAATGTCACAAATGTGGAAGTACATCTCATTTAGCTAACACTTGTCCAAAATAGACAAGAATAAATGAGATAAATGTTGAAAAAGTGGAACACACAAAAGAACCAACTAATGTATCTTTACATGAAAGTGATTCTGAAGCTTCAGAAGAAGAGGAAGTACCAGAATAGCTTAGTATAGAAAACATTAATGTTTCTTTTGAATTCACTGAGGTACAAACTCATTTACCACAGTATAGTGATGAATGTATGGATCTCATACATGTGCAAGATGCTAAAATGCAGAAAACCAAACCTGCCAGAGGTAAAGGTTATACAGCTGGTTCATCTTGTATCACTAATATTGTGATAAACAACACAGAAGCCAAGATACACCTTGACTCAGGTGCTTTTTGCACTTGGCACTTGTGTTGGAAAGGATTATCTTGACAAGGTTTATACCAATTGGCAAGACAAATTAATGCCAATTGAAGGTATAACATTCAGAAGTGCTAGCCAAAATATGCACCCCTTGCGTATATTTGAAGCAGAAATCATATTTCCTCATCCTGCAGGAAGTATAAGACTGAAAGTTGAAATTGTTGTCACGAATAATTGTACTTCACAACACTTTATGCTTGGGAATGATTATCTCAATATTTATGGTATTGATATTAATAATCATAAAAAAAGGTATTTCACTATAGGGGAAAATAAAAGACAAAAATTTGCTTTTCCTCTAGAAAAAAGAGAAATTACTGTCATTAAACATGTAAAAAATGTTAATAAGGAAAAATTTGTGTCAAGCCAATTCATTGAAGCACAAATTAGTCCTGAATTAACACTGGAAATGAAGGAAGAGCTTATTGAAATTCTATTTCAATACAGGGAAGCCTTTGTTTCAGATAATGAACCACTTGGGGCTATAAAAGGCCATGAAGTGGACATTATGCTTAATGTGGAAAGGCCTTATCTGCCACTTCTAAGAAGAACAGCTTACCCAGCTAGCCCTAGTGCTAGAAAAGCATTAGAAAATCATATTCATGAACTAATGAAACTGGGAGTTCTCAGAAAGGTTGGACACAATGAGGAGGTAGAAGTCACAGCTACAGTCATCATTACTTGGCATAATGATAAGTCAAGGATGGTTGGTGATTTTAGAGCACTGAATACCTATACTATTCCAGACAGGTATCCAATCCCTAGAATTCATGAGACTTTGACTCAATTATCCAAAGCAAGACTCATTAATTCCATGGATGCTCTAAAAGGCTTTCATCAGAATGTTTTGACACCTCATGCTAGGAAATTATTTAGAATAATTGCTCATTGTGGGATTTATGAGTATTTGAGAATGCCTTTCGGTATTAAAAATGCACCCTCTTATTATCAGAGAATGATGAATAGCATCTTCCCACATGAATTGTCAGAAGGATGGTTAATCATCTATATTGATGACATTATCATTTGTTCAGAAACTTGGCAATTAAATTTAGAGAAACTTTTATTAGTACTTAAGAGAATTCTTCAACTGAACATGAAAATATCTCATAAAAAATGAAATTTTGGGTTTCATGAGTTAAACGCTCTAGGAAATGTAGTCTCAGGACTGTGCCTTGGTGTTGACAAAAACAAAGTGGCTGCAGTTTTACTGATGCAATTGCCCCAGAACAAAAAAGAAATGATGTCTTTTTTAGGGTTTGCCAGTTATTACAGGAAACACCTTAAAGATTTTGCTATCCATTCCAGATCATTATACAGAATTTGTGATCATCAAACTGTTTTTGAAATGACACAGGAGAGGATTCAAGAATATGAGAAAATCAAGTATGCCTTGACGAATGCACCATTATTATTGATGCCAGACTGGAAGCTTCCTTTCAAGCTGTATATGAATGCATGTGGTGAAGGTTTAGGAGCTGCTCTTCATCAGGTTCAAATTGTCAATGACAAACCTGATGAAGGTCCAATTTGTTTTATTTCAAGACAAATTAAACCTACTGAGGCCAGATATGGAGCTAGCCACATGGAGTGCCTTTGCCTTGTTTGGGCTTTGGAAAAACCTCATTAATATCTTGATGGTAGTGTGTTTGAAGTAATTAATGATTGTAATGCAGTAAATTCACTTCTTAACATGAAAGCTCCAAACAGACACATGTTAAGATGGCAGATTGCTATACAGGAGTATAGAGGCAATATGACCATAGTACATAAAGCTGGAAATATTCATAAGAATGATGATGGCTTAAGTAGATGGGCATTACCAAATACACCTGATAACCCTGCCTATGTTCCTACAAGTGCAGAACCTCAAATTCCAATTGAAGGAATTAATATCACGGATGTTGGAACAGAATTCTTTGAAGAAGTTAGAGAAAGCTATAACAAAGATAAGAATTGTCATATTCTTACTGCTCTACTTGACAAATATTGCAAAGATGTAGCCTTGGCTAATTCTCTGGATGATGTTTGGAAAACATTGTATGATAATG
Organism: Austropuccinia psidii; assembly: GCA_023105745.1. NCBI lineage: Eukaryota > Fungi > Basidiomycota > Pucciniomycetes > Pucciniales > Sphaerophragmiaceae > Austropuccinia > Austropuccinia psidii. Next base: position 12,339,630 of record JALGQZ010000016.1, read on the forward strand.
GGAGATTCCATTTGTTTGATGGTATACTATATCATAGATCTAAACACACATGTGTGATGGTCCTATGCAGTAGAATGTTAATTAACACCATAATACTAGAATGCCATGATAACATATATTCTGGACATCTGTCTGAAGACAGAACTTTGTAAAGAATTAAGACATGTGCCTGGTGGCCATCTTGGAGAAAAGATGTCATTGTGTACTGTTACAGTTGTGATAGATGCCAGAAAGCCAATAAAGCTACTGGTAAAAGATTTGGTTTAATGATCCATATTCAAGAACTAAGTACCCCATGGGAAATGGTTCACATGGATTGGGTGACTGACTTACCACCTGGAGGTGATCAAGGTTACAATGCATGTCTTGTTATTGTGGACAGATATAGCAGAACACCAATCTTTTTACCATGTCACAAAGATGACACAGCTATGGATACAGCTCTTTTGATCTGGAACAGAGTAATATCCCATACTGGTCTCTTTAAAAACATCATTAGTGATAGAGACCCAAAGTTTACATCAGCCTTATGGACTAATTTACATAAGCTTTTGGGTACAAGACTATCATTCTCAACAGCCTACCACCCACAAACAGATGGGCTGGCAGAAAGAATGATTCAAACCCTTGAGGACATGATCAGAAGACTTTGTGCTTATGGCCTGGAGTTTAAAGATTCTGATGGCTTTACCCATGATTGGTGTACTCTTATACCAGCATTGGAATTAGCCTACAAGACCTCCATCCATGCTTCAACAGGCAAAACTCCTGCAATGTTGGAAAAAGGATGGAACCCCAAACTTCCAATTGATACTTTGAAAAAAGATCTGATTGTTATTCATCCAACTGCTTAAAGCTTTAAGTTATTGCTTGATAAAGTGAGACATCATGCAAATCAAAGCATGAATGAAGCCTTTGAATATGCTAAACAGAAATGAGATAAAAGTCATAAGACCCCAGAATTCAAAGTAGGGGACTTAATACCAGTTTCAACCTTGAACTTTAATAAAATTAAAGGCCCAAAGAAGTTAAAAGATTACTTTGCAGGACCATTTATTATTCAAGCCCTTCATGGGACAAATGCAGTACAGGTAGAACTGTCAGGAGAACTGGAAAACAAACATCCAACTTTCCCTGTCAGTCTAGTAAAGCATCACACTTCAAGTGATAAGGAATTATTTCCTTTGAGAAGCGAAACACCCTTAGAAGTACCCCCACTAGATCAAAGTGAGGAGAAAAAGGTACTAAAAGTCTTGAAAGAAAGAAGACTTAGGGGAAAAAATGAAAGATAATACTGAGTCAGGTATAAAAATCCACAACATGAAGATGAATGGATTGTAGAAAGCAAAATACCTGATTCCCAAAAGTTTCTCAGAAGTTTCAGACATGATCAAAGACCAATTGCTCAATGAAAAGTTTGAATTGAGTGTTTTAAATACTTAGAAAAGTATAGGTAGAGAGGTTGGACAGTGGATTATACCCCCCCAAATAACTGGGGGTAAACTACAAAAGAAAAATTGTGGTACAACATTTTTTTGGTGGTAGGGAATGTGAGCCTGTGAGGTATGTATAACATACCCATAAGGCCACAAATACCTTTATACACAGTTGAAATTGTCTTCAACAGACTTTTTAATTGAATTTAAAATAAAAAATAACAAAAAATAAGTATAACTTTTTTTTGGATAAACAAAGTTATAAGGATTATGTCATTTTTGGATTCTACACCAAAAATAACCTAGGGTACATCCATAAGGTGTTATACCCAAAAACACTTATTTCTTATGTTATTAGAAGATTTAAGAATCGCACAGTACTAATGTAACTTTTTTAACATTTTTTTAAAATTGTTAAATTTAAGCTTAAATAAGCTTAAATTTCAAGTTGCATAAGGTTTATGCAAACTTACCAACATTTTAGTTAAAATTGAGGTGTGGTGTATATTTACTACATTGGCCAAGTATTTGCCATGCAGAATGTAAATCCTGCGTGAGCTCAATTTAAAAGGGTTTAAGGCCATAGTATGGCTTTATATAAACAAAAGGGCAAAATCCACGCAAAAAGGTGGGACAAAGGAAAAAGACCAAATAGAGCTGGGGTACCCAACTTTTTGGATCTGCAAGGATTCAATTAAGGTTTTCCACCTGTATTGGAGGATTTTCAACCTTATTTAGACTTTAAGATTAGACTTTGATCCAACATTAAAGTTTAAACTGGTTTTATCCCAAATTAGACAGGAATTTCAAGCTGCCAGAGGGCAAATGCCAATATGCAGGCTTGAATTCAAGGTTTTAAGAACTGTCAAAGCTTAATTAAGCTTTGAAAGCTTAAATAAGCCTAAAACGTTAAGCTTTCAAGCATTAAAACCTTATCAAAACTTAAGGTTTGGTGTGTATTGCTATTTTATGTGAAAAATAGCAATGAATTCAAAAATTCATTAAACATCCAATTCTTAATGGATCTGATTTCAATTTTCACACAGCTTTCAATTTTATATTATCTACATATGAATTGAGCTTTGATTATCTTTTATAAATAAATTTTCTGGGTAATTAGCCTGGAGATTTACTCTTTTAATTAAAGCTCAAAGAAAATTATAATTTCTTTAGAAATTAATTAAAAATTGAGTTAAAGAGATTTCTGCTTGAAAATCTATTTTTAAGTTTTTCATGTGATGAACTTTAATATAAATACGTTTATTTATATTAAAAACTTAAAATAATTAGTTTAAATGAGGATTAAAGTTACATGGAGTTAAGAATAACCCTGTTAACTTTAAATTGGAATTAAAATTAAGTTACCTTAAGTTAAGATCTTTTTTTTAAGCATGGTTTTTCAGTTTTGACCTGAGCACGCCCTCTATATCCATTATGAATTGTGAGAGCTGCTCTGAAGACATAAAAAGAGTCTTTTCATCACTGTTTTTGTCCATCATTCATCATCAATCCAGTCATATTAGAAATTTAAACAGGTAAAGTTTTATTAAATATAAAATCTTATTATTAAAGATAATCTTAAGTTATTTTATTCTTTATTAATTAAAATTGAAGAATTGAAATCATAGAACTTAGATTATTGTTGTAATCACCAATAATATATTTTATTATATAAAATTAATCATCTTAAATATCTTTTAAAATCCACAAATTCCTCTTAAAAACTCTTTAATCTTAATCCTTATTATAAAAAGTTGTTTTATCTTTAAAATTATTGATGTTTGGCGTGTTTTTAACTTATAATAATTTTTTAACATAATAACTGTTGTTGTTTGACCTGTGGTATTAAATAAGTATTATAAGTAAGTTTTCTCTAAAGTTCTATATTTTTTTATCTAGTAATAGTTTTTTTTATAGAATTTTTATTCTATAAGAATTATTTCTGCACAGTGTGTGTTTAATTCTTTTATAAATAATATTTATATTATTGGTAAGTGGTTAATATTCATATTTTCCACGTGTAATTGCCTCATTAAGAGCTTTACACTTCTTATTGTTATAACTGTCAGTGACTATAACAATAATAGAATAATTATAATTTATTATAATTATTAATTTATTTTATTATTATATTTTTATAATAATAATTAAATTAATTTTTTTATATAATTATTTTTAATAATTATATTTAGATTTGTGGTTATAATATTTTGTTATATTATATATTTCTACTGAGGACAGCCATAGTACTCTTGATTTTGCTACTATTATCAATAGCTTCATAGAAAACCCTTACAGTGTTTTACACCATTATACACCTTTTTAACCAGAAATGAACTGGTGCCAATATAAAAAGGATATTTAAACATCTCATCTCATCAAGGCATCAAATCATCCAGAGGCTTCATAAAGGCTCAAATACAAGAATTAATCTCACATACCAATCACCCATCAAGCAGTCATTGTTTATTTTCAATTATGCAGTATTCCTTCAAGAGAATACTGGAAGTTCATTCTCAAGGGATATTCAAGAGCTGATTCCAAAACAATTGTCAAGTTTCAATGATCAATCAATCCACATTGGAAACCACATTAATTTCCATACATTCCTTTTTCATAAAGACCTTTATTTCAATCATACACCCTGGGAATATCATTCAGCTCAGTTCATTTCCAAATTTGGAAAGGTATACACTTCATCAAGAAATAAACACAGCTTGAAAGATCCAATACAGACCAGCTGTCATCCTGAAGGAGTCAAGCTCTCAACCAATGATATATACCAGCCTGTCTTTCAACGCTGGATGGTTTTTCCCCCAGTTAATAAATATAATTTGATTTCTTTATATCTTTATTTTCTTGCATTTTGATAGTGAATAATGATATTATTAAGTCAGTCATTTGTACCTTTTCTTTTTTTCTTTTCAGTGAATACTTGGTGGTCATATCTTTACTAATCAAATTACTAATTCTGGCATGTTGAAACAGCTATTAAGGACGTACTTGGCTGGCTCTTTAGACATGTGGATTAATTTTCTCTCATTGCATCTTTCCTCAAAGAGATTCATTATTCTTTTATTTTATCGTCTTCAATGTTTGGAGTCTTACAAGGGAGTTCTCTGATTACTGAGTGCCATGCCACTCTTGTTTTCCCCAAGAGCCCCTGAGAGGGTCACTCATTTTCTGGTCTGTACCAAATCAGCTTTCATAATGGCACCGGGTTCAACATACCTCTGAGTTATATTTATATGTGGTTCAAAGGTACTTTTAAGTTCCATTTTATCAATGTATGGGAATAGAAGTTTTCAAATAGAGAAGAAATAAATTCCATTGAAGCTGAATTTAATGAGGATGGAATGGAGAGAGGTGGCAAGAGCCAAAAATTCTAAGGCCTTTTAACCAAATAAGTCACAAAGCTGAAGGCCTTTCTCAAGGAAGTTTTCATACCATCTGCAATCAAAAAAGTAAAAAAGGACGTCAGAACTTTCACAAAAGAAACACTTTTTGAAATCAAAAACTACTTAATAATACTTGTGCTTGGATAAGGTGTGAAAAATATTAATATCCTGTTCAATTGCTGGGGTCAAATTCCAACCATTGTCAACAAAATAAAAATACTACTGAAGGAACTCGAAAGCGCTATTCTTGAGATTTAAAATAACTTGCAATTCCCATTATTCATTTTATTTCAAAGAAAGATTTTTTTGTGGGAACATTGAATGCAATATATAAAATGTTGAGGGAAGGATTGACTGGCTTTATTCAGAAGCTTGTAAGTGATGGGAGAGTTGGAAAGTAATTCCAGCCAGTCTCCTTTTTATTAATTCCTTATACCATCATATTTATTCTTTTTTGTTTGAATAAAATCTTTCATTATGAAATTAATCACAAAGTTTTGTGAGTGAAATGACTAGTAGAAACATCTCTTTTACCTCTAGTTAAAAAAACTCAAATGTGCCTGAGGTTGAATTTGAGCTGGACTGAGAAATGCACCAAATTTATATAGTTGCATAACTGCAGTTTACCAACCCTAGGATACACAATAAGACCAATAGACCCCATACCGATGACTCCAAGGCTTTTTTGAATTCTAGGAAGTGATTTATTAGTATTAAATAATTAATATGATCCAAATATACTAAATATTGGGAAAAAAATAATCCAAAAATATTGTCCATTATCAAAGATGTGACAATATTTCAAAATTTAGGTCGGTTTTGCATATTATAAAGGCCTTTTTGGGGAATGAAAGTGAAACACTTCTACTTATACAAAGCATAGACACAAAAAAGTATCTACTGAAACAACCACTTGGGATAATTGGAAGTATCTCAAAAATTAGCTTAAAAAGGACTGGTCCTTTGAAATAGTTCAGAAACAAAAGAATAAGGTTTTTATTACCATTAGAAGCTTAAAGCATAGAGATTTGAATGAGATAAAACAAGAATGGTGGTTTTCTTTATTAAAGAGGGTGACTTGTCACCAGAGACTGATAGAAGGCTTGAGAACCCATAGATGATCAATTTTGTGTTTTTCACAATGAAACATTTGGACTAGCTAAATATTTCACAGTCTATATATTTATCTAGGATTTTTTTAATATTTGAGATGTTGATAAATTAAAACAAATACATAGAGAAAGAAAAGTAGTAAAATGAAAAAACATCATTGATTCAACAGAAAAATAACAAATCAACTGATCAAATGTAAATTATTTGAAGTTATCCCATGAGATATTTGCAAGACATCCCAATCTTTAACTGAGGTTCATAAAAATATTTTAATTGGATATGTTGTTGAAGTTACTTTTGAAATATATGGATATTTGTCTTGACTTTCCAAAATATGATAGATTATTTATATCAAGTGACAAAGGTATTGCAATAGTTTCACTTTGAAATTGAAAATGAATTCTTGGAATGATGGCCCTGTTTTTGAAGCTTGTTGAGATTTGTATCAGAGGATTTATTGACTTTGAAAAATTATTAATAGCATCTTTGGATTTTGAAATAGTGTCTGTAACAGATATTCCCATGTTGTCCAAATTTTTGACTTGAATTGTTTTCAAAATGTTTGGGTGTAATGCAAGTAAGATTGGGGTTTGATGAAGCTCATGCCTCAGGGAATAACAATCAATCCATGCTTAATTGTATAGATATTTAAGTCAAACACCATATTTACAGGATATATTTGGAAATGCACTTACCAAAGAATAGCCTCTTTGAATGAGCAATGCAAGTGAATTTGATTTTATTTCCCTAATCCCTCAACTAAAAATGTTGATCTGTGAAAAGCACAAAAAGAAATTTTTGGGTAATGTCAACTGGTTTCTGAGAAATGAAAAAAACATATAAGGGAACTAATTTGGCGAGTTCAAATTACAATAAAGACATCAATGGAGAGAGAGGTGGTGGATGGATGATTTCATAGGTTAAGGATAACTTGAGGAAGAAAATGAAAATTCTTTTCACCTCAGATTATAAAATTAAATTATTTGAGATTTCCCCCATTTATGAGCACCTAAAGAACATGAAAAAATTAACTTTGTACTAAAATGTACAAAGAAACACCACATAAAGGAGTCCAATGATTTGTAGTTCTTTCACAAATACCAAATGATGCTTTACAAAGCACCTGTGAGCCTTGAGGTATATTTTACATACCCAAATAGGCCACAATTATCTTAAAAAGAAATTTTGAATTATGCATAACTCATAAGTCATGCATATATCCAAAATTCATCATTTTTGATTTCAGGAAAGATGAATAACTTTTTATTGAGTGAGTAAATCCATGGATTTAAGGCCAGATTTGGATTCTACACAAAAATTCACCTAGGGTAGGTCCATAGAGTGAATAAGCTCAAATTAATTCTTTGAGGTGGTAAAATGGAAAATACTTCAATACCACATCATGAATACCACATAAAAGATCCTTGAAAATTTTTGTTTTTCTTAATTTCACGCCAAAATAATGGGAGAGTGAGAAATCCCATGTTACATATACACTAAGAATAGTGTTATGCATGTTTTGAGAACTTAATATCATGGTATTCTTACATGGACTTTTGGTAAACCCATAGTGGATATCTCACTTTAAGCTTAAATTTCTATTTTGAAGTAAAAAATAAGCAAGGGGGACAAAAGACATCAAAAAGAGCCAGGGTACCCAACTTCTGAGGCCTCAGAGGCGTGGACAGCTCCAAAACTTGGAGCCATGGCTGATCTTGGCCTAATTGGTAAACTAGAACCTTTTGGGAACTTGGTTACCATGTCACAACTACTGTAAATCTTAAGAAAATAGCAAATAACCTGCTATTTTGACATGCCAAGGAGGTAAAAAGCTACTTAGACTCCTGTAACCATGTCAATTCTTAATTATTTTCCATGGATAAACCCCAAAAGAGTAATTAAAACCCTTTTTGGACTTGTATCCATTGAATTACCTCATAGCAACCAGTGAAACACTGATATTTGCAATTCTACATAGAAATGAGGTGAAAACTTCAAAAATTCATTAAAAATACAATTCTTGATGAATCTTTATGAAACTTTCAGGACCAATGGATAACTGTATTAGCTATGGTAAAACCAAAAAGAATTACAGTTTTACTTACAGTCCATTTTTGACTATTCTACGTGAAACACTGAATCTTCAAAAATTTACAGTAATTACAACCTGTGATGAAATTGGCAATAACATTGATAACTTTGAGAAATCAATGATTATTTTGGAATAAAAGAAGATTTACAGATGTTACGCCTTTTATTCTTAACCATATTGGGGTTGGTAGTCACGTAAAAGCATCAATTAAGTAATTATGATAATCTTACGTGACAACAGATGATGCAATCAATAATTCAAAAGGGTTTATTGTTTTCTCACTCACTGGTTTTTCAGTTTGCTCCATGGCACGCCTCTGTGAGCTGTTGTTGACTTAAAAGAGGCCTCTTCTTGCTGTTTTTTCCACCTTATCATCTTATTATCAATTTAATTCATTATTACCAACAAGTAAGTATTAGTTATAGCTATTCTTAAGTGTTTTAAATCTTTCAAAATCAATCAGAAAGACGTGAAATCATAGAATCCAACTTTATATTGTTGTAATACTGTTATAAATCCATTTTGATCCTTAAAATCCACAATTCTACGTCAAATCTCTCCATCTTATCTTTCAATAAGTTCTTTTGAATATTAGTGAGTGATTTATTTTTAATTCTTAAAGTTTTTTTTTCTAAAATTAGTTTTCTTCAAGAATTATTATTCTAATTATTCTTGCAAAAGATAATTATATATTAAAATAATTTTATTATTTTAATAAAAGAAGTTTTATTATTAAGATCTTCTTGTAATTGATTCTAGTAGACAATTACTTGCTCACTGTTAAAATCACTAGTAGTGTTTAACACGTGAAAGAAATAACTACTTAATTATTTAATTGTGGCTATATTAACATTCTGTTATTACATTTCATAAGAACAGTCATAGTACTTTTGATTAATAGTAATATTATCATCAGTTTCATAGACACATCTTACATTTGGGGGCCTGGCCGTGTTTTTTTAAACCTTGTACCCTTAATTAATATATTTTTGAGTTCTAAAATATATTAATTTAATAATTTTTTCTTTCATTTTAAAGTTAAAATAATTCTTATTTTTGAAATTGTTTTGGAAATATTTTTCATCGAGGAATTTGGTTCAATTTTATACTGTTTTTACACGTGGCTTTTTCACATCCAAAAACTTATAAAATTATTCTTTGAGTTACTCTGAATGAATTTTCATTCAAAATCTTAAATTTTAATTTTTTTCTTTAAAAAGAATAATTTTTTTAAGATTAAAAAATATAAAACTTATAAAAAATCTTTAAAAATATTTTAAAAAGTATAAAAAATATTTTTTTTCTCTTTTATAATCAATTTTTAGTGTCTTTAATCAAATACTGTGCAGCTGGCAACAGACGCAGTCAGAGATATATCACTAGTCCATAATCTTCAGAAGCAGACTCTGAAACAGTATTGAGGTGCAAATTGCTAAAAGAGGCACCTTATTTAACTCAGAAAAAGCTAAATTACCACCAAAAGGTGTGTATTTTATCTCATATTTCACCTTTTATCTTTAAATTGACATGAAAATGGTGCATACCAGAAATGGAAGAAACTATTCAGTTGAACCAGATGGATGTGGAAAAGGAAGAGGCAAGACCAAATCCAGAAGTGCCAAGTTTTCCACAAGAAAGACACATTTGGAGGATTCCAGAGTTGCCCCCCATTCCCCAAGGTCTGTACCAACAGATTTTGACGTAAATTCTGAGCCTGAACTGATTCATGACCATATTTCCAGGGCTGAACCATTTTCAAGTGGCAGAAATAGAAATATATCAATGCCAGTACGAAAATTGGTTCAGAGCAGCCAAATAAGAGGAGTGGGAAATATGCCCAAGCCTTTGGCAGGGGGCCATGAACTCCTACTTACACATCAAGAGCTTTCTGGGTCAGGAGAAGACCATAGAACTCTTAGGAGGATGGAGCCCCCTGTCTTGCAAAGACTATGTCAAAAAGATAAAGAATTGGTTGAAGAACCAAAGTCTTTTATCCATAGACCAGAAGAAAGAACTGGAAATGACTCCAGCTTTGGAGACAGAAGCCCCAGTGGCGTCTACCAGCTCCAAACCAGCTCCAGAAGTGTCCAAAGACAAGCCCAAAGGACCTCAGAAGAAGCAGAGAGGTCCCAAGAACCATCAAGGCAAGGGCAAAGGCAAAGGCAATTGGCACAGACCTTACCCACAAGGGTACAGGATCCCCAAATTGGAGCCTTCAGCCGTCGACAGTGTATTAAATATGGCCAGAACTCTCATGGAATTCACAGCCAAGGAGCAGGAAAGGATGAACAGGACTTTTCCACACAAATAAATCATGTACAAAGAGCTATTAATGTAGAAATTGGTAAACTTGATTCAAAGTTAACTAAAATAACATTGGATATTAATGACTTGAAAAAACATGACAAGAAATATACTGAATGGTATGAAATAACAAATGCCAAAATTGATTCAATTATCAATGCTTGTAGCAGAATTGAGAGTACATGTCAGATTAAGGATGATTAAATGGAAGATATTTCTATTTTTAAAATGAATGATCAAATGAAAACTCTAAAAGACCATGTCTTAAAGATAGTTGAGAATACCAATCAATTTGCTACACATTTGGAAAAAGGTGACAGTGAAAGGCAGAAGTGAAAGAATGAAATCATTGCAAATGTAGAACAAATTCATAAGAATTATTAACCACATATGCCAAGACATTCTACACCCTTGACTGAAGAAAAACCTTCTGTTAAAGGAAGTTTTACCTCACTTGCAGGAGAAAATGTTGTCTCTGTAAAAGATATCCCCAAATTAGAAGAATGGCCAACATTCTCTGGTGAAGGAGAATATAACCATATTGAGTTCATAAGGACTATGGATATATTACAGGAAGACTTTAATATACCTGATGAAATCATAGTAGGGAAATTACACTCTCTGTTTACCAGAACTGCAAAGAAATGGTATTACAAAATGAGAATGGATCATAGAAAACATGATTGGTCTTGGTGGAAATCTGAAGTGATTACCAAATGGGCCAACCATTCTTGGAGGTTTAAAATGGAAAATGCTTTTGAAAGTGCCATTTTTAACTCAGAAAAAGACAAACCACTTACTTGGTTCTTCAGGCAACAGGAAAGATTATCTGCCTTACACCCAGATATGCCTGACACTATGATTGATATGAAGATATTAAGAAAGTGTGGAGGAGAACTGGAACATGCTATCAAAAGCAGATGTGTAGAACCCTTTTCAACAGAGGACTACATTAATGAAATGGAAGATATCATTACCAGAACAAGGATTGGTAAAACTTGGACTAAGATCCCTATGGAATCCAAGATGGTCCCAAAGATTCCCAGAGAAGATAAGAGACCAGAAAGACCTGTCTTGAAGTGTCATAAATGTGGAAGTACTTCACATTTAGCAAACACCTGCACCAAAAAGACAAAAATAAATGAAGTTCAAGTCATTGAAGAAATTCAGTGTACTGAAGAGAAAGAGGAGTCTAATCAAGATTCTTCAGTCTCTGCGGATACACCAGTGGAGGACTATCCCATTGAAAACATTACAGCTTTCTTTGAGGTCACAGAAGTCCATACCCACTTGCCATAGTACAGTGAGGATTGCTGAAGCCTGATCGATATCCAAGATGCCAGAATGTGTAAAACCAAACCTGCAAGAGGAAAGGGTTACACTGCTGGAGCATCCTGTATCACATCAGTTTTGATGAGTGATATTGAAGCCAAAGTAAATTTGGATACAGGGGCATTTTGCACTTGTGTAGGCAAAGATTATCTCCAAATTATACTTCCTGTAAGGTGTGGATATGAAACTTTGATTAAAAATCAAGTACTTTTCCTGTCCTCAAAATTTGTATAAGGTAAAATTCAGTTAAAAAATAGTATGAAATATTATTTTTAAGAGAAAACACGCCAATTTTATTGTTTATAACTTTATTAGTATAAAACAATAATATAAAAATTTATTGTTTTACCAACAATAAAGATTTATCCCAAAAAATACTATGAAATATTATTTTTAAGAGAAAACACGCCAATTTTATTGTTTATAACTTTATTAGTTTAAAACAATAATATAAAAATTTATTGTTTTACCAACAATAAAGATTTATCCCAAAAAATACTCTACAAGAGATATTTTAAGGCTACAAAAGAAATTTCTTCAAGAGCAATTTCAATTGGAATTAATTGAGCAAAGAACTGCAAGCAATTAATTAAAGAACAAAGTCTTTAAAAAGAATATTAAAGAGAAAACACGCCCAAAAGTGCCCAGAGTGAATTTGGAAACAAAGTGACAAAGTTTACAGTGATGAAAGATGCTTTAATTCACTTTTGGGGTGGTTCAGGGGTAAAAATGATTATAAAAATTACAAACAATGATTATAATGATTTTTTCACGTGGTTAAAAGGATTAAAATGATTAAAATGATTTAAAAGTGGTGGTTGGAATCTTTGATTGATTGGTTTAACAGTTTTAAACTAATTAATAAAAGGAAAAGATTCTAACATGAAGAGAAAAGTGGGGCAAAGAAGACATTCTTTTATAGCCATCAATTCCCTTACTCCAAAAGTAAAATTTACTCTTGTCAGTCGTGAAAAACAGTCTGACAACAGAAAAACCAATTACGGCATTATTGAACCCTGGTTTAGACCAAAAAGGGCTGGTTTAAGCCATTTTTAGCCATTTTTAGCCATTTTAGACCCTTAAATCAGCCATTACTATAGCAATACCAGGCCTATAGCCTTCAAAACACGTCAGAATGTGTGTCAGAGGCGTAGATACCAGTTAAAACTGTTTTTATTATGATTGTTTTATCTTAAGGGTAGTTTTACCCTCTTGGCAACAGCTAAAACTACCCCAGTTGGTATCAAAACCTCATCATCAATTGAGTCCACAGACCCTGTAACTCAATTCCAGGCCAAAAGTGATGAACTTTTGCGTGAGTTTTGACATCCCACGCCTGTCAGCAAGGATTTTGGGGGTCTAGCTCCCCCTTAGAGCTGGAGTTCCTTTGCCCCCCCAAATTTAGTCTTTCCAATTTATTTTTCCTTTAATTCCTCATCATGTATTATACTTATACTTTACATATGTAATTCAATTCAATTTTACAGTACAATACAGTAATAATTGACACCTCATATTTAAATCAAATATCACTTATGTAATACACGCGCACATTTTGACATTTCAATTGAATTCAATTGAAAATACTTCAATTCCTCATAACTTCTAAACTAAACACAACACCTCAGTTTTAACACAAAATTTGATGGTTAACACCACATGTGTTGTGAATTAAATTAAGGTTTTGAGGATTTTCAACTTTTGTATTGAAAATACTAAAAACTTAATCTAAGCTTATTTAGAGTTGAGTTACCAGAATTTCACTCAGACGTGACCCCACCTGATTTTTTATGAGGAATCCAATGGTGAAATAAATTTTATATGTTTATTTATTGGATAAAAAGTTATAATAATTTTTATTTAACTTTTTTCCAAATTTATTTATTTTTTCACAATTTTGTTAAAATTTCATTTTTACTTAATTTTTTCAAGTATAAATGTAATTTTATACTTACAAAATTTAATGTATTTTTATTTTTAAATTGTAATTAATTTTTTATTTTTAATATAATTTTATATTTATATTTTGATTTTTATCTTAATAATATAAATAAATTTATTTTATTTATATTAATATGTTAATTTTGTATTTGTGGTCTTTTGGGTATATGAAATTACCTCTAGGGCTCACATTCCCTCCCCCTAAAAAAGAATATTACTTTGTAATATTGGTGTTTCTAGTGTGTCTGAATCTTATGAGGAGTTTGGTAGCTTCTGGTATATCTTTTTCTTCTAACCATTCATCTTCACAAGTTGGGTCACTGTACCTAACAAGATATTCCCTTACTTTCTTGGTTCTTAATTTCCTTTCTTTAAGAACTTTGGTAATTTTCTTAGCACCAGATGTCTCAATAGGAGGTATAACTTGGGGAATCTTATTCCTCAAGGGAAATTTCTCAGCATCACTAGATTTATATGGCTTTATCAAGCTCACTGGAAATGTAGGGTGCTTATTGCTAAGTTCTTCAGATAACTCTACTTCAACAGCATTTTCTTCATGGAGGGCCTTAATCACAAAAGGTCCTGCAAAGGAGTCTTTCAACTTTTTACATCCTTTGATGTTATTGAAGTTAGTGGTGGATACAAGAACTAGGTCCCCCACTTTGAAATCTGGAGTTGCATGAGATTTATCCCATTTGTCTTTAGCATATGTAAAAGAGTCCTCCATGCATCTTACTGCATGCTTTCTAGCTTTGTCTAGCATTCCTTTGAAGCTAGCAGCTGTGGGATGTATTTCAATTAAGTCTTTCCTCAAGGAGTCTTGGGGTAACTTGGGGTTCCATCCTTTTTCTAGAATAGCAGGAGTCTGATTGGTACTAGCATGGATTGATGTTTTATATGCTAATTCCAGTGCTGGTAACAGAGTACACCAATCATGGGTAAATCCATCACAATCTTTGAATTCAAGGCCATATGCACAAACTCTTCTCACCATGTCCTCTAAGGTTTAGATCATTCTTTCAGCCAGGCCATCAGTTTGTGGGTGGTAGGCTGTAGAGAAAGACAGTTTAGTGCCAAATAATTGGTGAAGATTTGTCCATAGTGCTGAAGTGAATTTGGGATCTCTATCCCTGATGATATTTGTAAATATCCCAGTCCATGACACTACTCTATTCCATATCAGAAGAGCTGTATCCATGGCTGTATCATCTTTGTGGCATGGTAAAAAGATTGGAGTTTTACTGAATCTGTCCACAATTACTAGGCAAGCATTATAGCTCCTGTCACCTCCTGGTGGTAGGCCAGTTACCCAATCCATATGGACAATTTCCCAAGGTCTGTTTGGTTCTTGGATTTTCATCATATTTCCAAGTCTTTTGCCAGTGGATTTATTTGCCTTTTGGCATCTGTCACAGGTTTTGCAATACTCTGCAACATCTTTTTGCCACATTGGCCACCATATGCAGGTCTTCACTTTCTCTCTTGTTCTGTCTTCAGAAAGATGTCCTGAAAAGGGACTATCATGGCATTCTTTCAGTACAAGATTGATTAATGACCTGTCTACAACTGTCATGACACATGTGTGCTTGGTTCTGTGGTAAATTATACCATCCAGTAGGTGAAATCTTCCTTCATTATAAGATTTTCTCCATACTTCATCCAAGGCATGTATTAGAGAGTTGTCTTTACAGTCTTTGTTAAGTAATTGGCATAAGATGCTACAATTCCTATCTTGAGTGTAACTATTTCTGACTTCTTCAAAGAAGGTGGTGTTCAAGTCTGTAACACTTATTCCTTCTATTGGAATTTGTGGTGAAGCTTCTTCTGGAACATAAGCAGGATTATCAATGTTATTTGGTAATGGCCATCTGCTTAGTCCATCTGCATTCTTATGAATATTCCCATCCTTATGAACAATAGTCATATTGCCTCTGTATTCTTGTATGGCTATTTGCCATCTGAGCATGTGTCTGTTAGGTGCTTTCATGTTCAAAAGTGATTTCACAGCTGTACAATCTGTTATTACTTCAAAAACACATCCCTCTAAGAAATAGTTCAATTTCTCCAAGGCCCAGACAAGGCATAGACATTCCATTTGACTTGCTCCATATCTGGCTTCAGTTGGTTTGATTTGCCTGGATATGAAACATATTGGTCCTTCTACAGGTTTGTCATTTATGATCTGAGCTTGGTGAAGTGCAGCACCTAGTCCATCCCCTGATGCATCAATATACAGTTTGAAAGGCAATTTAAAGTCTGGCATCAGTAAGAGTGGAGCAGTGGTCAATGCTTCTCTTAGAGATTCAAAAGCTTTGACTCTGTCAACAGTCATCTCAAATACTGTGTCTTTGTCACACAACTTATAAAGTGGTCTTGCTATGGATGCAAAGTCTTTAATGTGTTGCCTGTAATATCCTGCAAAACCTAAGAATGACTGAATTTCCTTCTTATTCTGAGGCATGGGTTTTAAAAATACTGCTGCAACTTTGTTTTTATCAATTCCAAGGGACAAACCAGATACAACATGTCCTAGTGCTTTAAGTTCTTTAAATCCAAAATGACATTTCTTCAAGCAGATTTTCATGTTTACTGATTGAATTTTTGTCAAAACTCTTGATAATCTGTACATGTGCTCCTCCCAAGTCTTTGAACAGATAATAATGTCATCAATGTAAATGATTAACCATCCCTCTGAGAGTTCTTCAGGGAAGATTTCATTCATCATTCTTTGGAAGTGTGAAGGTGCATTTTTGATACCAAAGGGCATCCTTAAGTATTCATACACTCCACAATGAACAATAATTCTCAAGTATTTTCTTGCTCTTGGTGTTACCACATTTTGATGGAATCCTTTAAGGGCATCCATAGTGGTTATATACACTGCTTGAGATATTTGAGTAAGGGCAATTTGGATTTTTGGTATAGGGTATCTGTCTGGGACAGTGTAAGTGTTCAGAGCTCTAAAGTCCCCAACCATTCTGGATTTTCCATTATGCCACGCCACTATAACTGGTGTAGTTATTTCTACTTCCTCATTGTGGCCTACTTTTCTTATTACACCAAGGTCTAGAAGTTCTTTGATATGAATTTCTAGAGCTTCTCTTGATTTTGGACTTGCTGGATAAGCAGGTCTTCTTAAGAGTGGTGGATAAGGTCTCTCAATGTTAAGAATGATGTCAACTTCATGACCAATAATTGCTCCCAGGGTTTCTTTGTCTGTAGCAAATGTTCCTCTGTGGTCATACAAAAGGGAAGAAAGTTCATTTTCTTGTTTATCAGGCAGATGAAGGCTTATTTCAGCCTCATTTAACTGTTCAGACTTGAATTTCTCTAACTCTAAGTTGACTGGTGATACTTTGTTTACTGTAATTTGTCTTTTAAATGGTAAAAAGGCAAATTTCTGGCGCTTATTGTCCCCAATTGTAAAGTATCTGTCTTTGTTATTATGTAAATCTATCCCATACATGATTAAATAGTCATTTCCCAATATAAAATGGGTACTAGAGCAATTTTCCATAACAAGAAATTCAACTGTGGTCGTTAAATTCCCATTTATGTGTGGGAATATGACATTGGTCTCAAAGATTCCTAATGCTTTCATTGGGTTACTTGCACTGTTGAATTTTATACCATCAATTGGTAACAATTGGTCTTCAAAATTTGGTACACAAGTCTTAAGAAAAGATTTTCCAACACAAGAGCAGAAGGCTCCTGGGTCAAGCAAACGTTTAGTGGGCTTGTTGTCAATCACCACTTCTTTTATACAGGAGTTACCAGCTGTATAACCTTTTCCTCTGTTTGGTTTTGTCTTCATAAGTTGTGCATCTTGAACTTTTGATAAATCAACTTGACCATTGCTCAATTGTGGTAAGTGGGAATAAGATTCCATGATGTCAAAAGTGGCATTGATATTTTCTATATCTTTTGAAGATTCAGAAAATATGGATGACTTATCATCTGAATTGTCTTCAATTATGTCTTCTTTTTCAACATCTGGTCCCTTTTAAATGTCAATTTCATTGATTTTCCCCCTTTTTGGACATGTATTGGCTAAATGGGTGGTGCTTTGGCAAATATGGCATTTTCTGACTGTATCTGCAGATTTATATTTAATATTACTAGAATTTTCTTTGGGGTTTTTGTCCACAGAATCTTTCCAAGGTGTATTAAACCTTGTTTTAAGATTCACCCTACTAGAACCAATTTTGGTTCTGGTGGTTACTTCTTCTAGTATATTGATAATATCCTCTGCTGAAGATTGTTCAGTAGTCCTGCTTTTGACAGCATGCTCTAAGTCACCTCCACATTGTCTCAGAATTTTTCTATGGATCATAAATTCTGACATGTCAGGATATAATGCTGTTAATCTGTCCTTTTGTTGGCAAAACCATGGTAAAGCTTTGTCTTTATCAGCATTAAATTTGGCAGATTCAAAGGCTGTTTCAACTTTAAACCTCCAAGCATCATTTGCCCATTTGTTGATGATTTGGGTTTTCCACCAAGTCCAACTCTGGTGTCCATGTGCTTGTCTTATTTTGATGTACCATCTGTGAGCTGATCTGGTAAACAAGGTGTTAAACCTGGCTGTTACCAATCTGTCTGGTAATTCAAAATCCTCTTTGATCATGTCAATACCTCTAATGAATTCCATATGGTCATACTCTCCTTCACCACTGAAGTGAGGCCATTCTTTAAGTTTTGGAACTTCTTTCAAGAGTGCTTGGCCCATTGATGGTTCCAAGTTATGAAAAGAAGTGGATATTTCATTTTTTAATTGTGAATTATCAGGATCCAATACTTGTGGATTGGAAATTCTTGTGCCCTCATTTTGATTTAGAGGTGTAGACATTCTTGGTAAGGTGTTCAGTATTTGTTCAATGTCATTCATTTTACTGTTGCTACACCTTTGGGAATTTCTGTATTCATGTTGGAAGCTTTGTATTAAATTTATTACTTCAATTTTATAAATGTCTTCTTTATGTGTAAGCTCTTGCCATAACTCTGTTTGTCTTGTATTATCAGCAGTGACTTGATTCAATTTCATTGATAATTTTGATACTTCTTCTTGTGAAGCATCAAAACACTTTTTCAAGGCAATGGTATATGTCTTGACTTCAGTAAATGAATTTGAAATGTCATCAAGGACTTTCTTGTTATCTGTTTTGATAATATTTATGGCTTGTTTAATTCTTGTTTCAATTATGTCATCAATATTGAATTTAGAATATTTATCTGTTAATTCTTTAATAATGGTAGATTGTTCATTTATTTTATTAGAAGAATTATCATTATTGGAATTTTTAATTGTTCTCAAAACTTTTTCAAAACACATAAGTGTTTCATTAATTTGGCAAAGACTCAGGTTGTTTGTTTTAATGTTGTTACAAATGGTTTCATTTTTATCAGAAAGATGTTTTTTCACGTCATTTATAGCATTATACAGCTCTGGGATGGAATCAAATATGTCAGAAATCATTTCTGGAACCTTAATCTGGCTTCCTCCTTCTTCTGTAATTCCATCATGGTTCTGGCCATCTGAAATACATTTTCCATGGCATCCTGCTGAATCTTTGGGATTCTGTAGCCCTGGCTGTAAGGTTTTGGGGCTGGTGCCTTCCCTTTGCCTTTGTTTGGAGCTTGTGGCTGCTTTTTCACGTTGGAATTGCTGCTGCTGGCCACTGGGGCTGTTTTTGGCACTGGTTTGGGTGGTGGAGGGTTGTTTTTCCTCCATTCTAGTGTCAAAAGCATCATGTTTTTATTCTCCATCAATGGATGCCATCCATTGAGCAATTTGCAAGTGTTGGAATGGCCCAAGAATTTTCTTACTGTCAGGTAAGAATTCATGCAATTCTTCCACAGGTCTGCAAGGATTTGGTACTCCTTGAATTGAAGTGCATTGTTGTATGCACTGTGGTTGGCTTTGTATATGTCCACAGAGGCTTGTTGTGGCGGTGTCAGCTCTTTTTGAAGGTAAAATAGTATTATCAGCTTCAGAATGACCCAATTTAGTTGTTTGGAAGTCATCAACTGACCCTTTTCCTTCTGTACCTGGTTGGCTTCTGCCATAATCACGTCTATTACCTTTTTGGGAGCTGCTTGAGGGGTTGTAGCTGGCTCCTGACCTGGTTGAAGGCATAATTATGGTTAAAAAAGGCTTAAAATAGTATTTTTACGTCAAAAACTTACTATTGGCCAAATTTTTAGCTTTCTGAAGGGTATTACTTATGTCCAAGTTAATCAATTCAGAAGATATTGGTTCAGGCTGGTTATTTTGAGTCACAATAATAGTACTATTATGATCAGAATTAACAGTACTGGCAGGGATAATGCTGGTTACTGTTGAGGCTGTTTCAATGTTTTCTTGTCTTACCACGTTGTCAGACACTAAAATTAATGAAAAAGCCAATTAATTAAGTAAAAAAAGGTTATTTCAAAAAAGAAATAAAAATATAAGCCTCACTTATAATATGAAAAAAAAGTTATTTTGTATGGATTTTTTGGATTATAAGTATTTTTTATATGTTTTTAAATTTTTCAATATAAGAAAAAAGATTTAAAAAGAGTAAAAAAATATGTCACAGGTAAAATATCACGGCTGGGCCCCCAAATGTAAGGTGTGGATATGAAACTTTGATTAAAAATCAAGTACTTTTCCTGTCCTCAAAATTTGTATAAGGTAAAATTCAGTTAAAAATAGTATGAAATATTATTTTTAAGAGAAAACACGCCAATTTTATTGTTCATAACTTTATTAGTATAAAACAATAATATAAAAATTTATTGTTTTACCAACAATAAAAATTTATCCAAAAAATACTCTACAAGAGATATTTTAAGGCTACAAAAGAAATTTTTTCAAGA
Organism: Austropuccinia psidii; assembly: GCA_023105745.1. Classification (NCBI taxonomy): domain Eukaryota; kingdom Fungi; phylum Basidiomycota; class Pucciniomycetes; order Pucciniales; family Sphaerophragmiaceae; genus Austropuccinia; species Austropuccinia psidii. The sequence continues at coordinate 12,360,107 of JALGQZ010000016.1, forward strand.
GCAATTTCAATTGGAATTAATTGAGCAAAGAACTGCAAGCAATTAATTAAAGAACAAAGTCTTTAAAAAGAGTATTAAAGAGAAAACACGCCCAAAAGTGACCAGAGTGAATTTGGAAACAAAGTGACAAAGTTTACAGTGATGAAAGATGCTTTAATTCACTTTTGGGGTGGTTCAGGGGTAAAAATGATTATAAGAGTTACAAACAATGATTATAATGATTTTTTCACGTGGTTGAAAGGATTAAAATGATTTAAAAGTGGTGGTTGGAATCTTTGATTGATTGGTTTAACAGTTTTAAACTAATTAATAAAAGGAAAAGATTCTAACATGAAGAGAAAAGTGGGGCAAAGAAGACATTCTTTTATAGCCATCAATTCTCTTACTCCAAAAGTAAAATTTACTCTTGTCAGTCGTGAAAAACAGTCTGACAACAGAAAAACCAATTATGGCATTATTGAACCCTGGTTTAGACCAAAAAGGGCTGGTTTAAGCCATTTTTAGCCATTTTTAGCCATTTTAGACCCTTAAATCAGCCATTACTATAGCAATACCAGGCCTATAGCCTTCAAAACACGTCAGAATGTGTGTCAGAGGCGTAGAAACCAGTTAAAACTGTTTTTATTATGATTGTTTTATCTTAAGGGTAGTTTTACCCTCTTGGCAACAGCTAAAACTACCCCAGTTGGTATCAAAACCTCATCATCAATTGAGTCCACAGACCCTGTAACTCAATTCCAGGCCAAAAGTGATAAACTTTTGCGTGAATTTTGACATCCCACGCCTGTCAGCAAGGATTTTGGGGGTCTAGCTCCCCCTTAGAGCTGGAGTTCCTTTTCCCCCCCAAATTTAATCTTTCCAATTTATTTTTCCTTTAATTCCTCATCATGTATTATACTTATACTTTACATATGTAATTCAATTCAATTGTACAGTACAATACAGTAATAATTGACACCTTGTATGTAAATCAAAGTTCACTTATGTAATACACACGCACATTTTGACATTTCAATTGAATTCAATTGAAAATACTTCAATTCCTCATAACTTCTAAACTAAACACAACACCTCAATTTTAACACAAAATTTGATGGTTAGCACCACATGTGGTGTGAATTAAATTAAGGTTTTGAGGATTTTCAACTTTTGTATTGAAAATACTAAAAACTTAATTTAAGCTTATTTAGAGTTGAGTTACAAGAATTTCACTCAGAGGTGACCCCACCTGATTTTTTATGAGGAATCCAATGGTGAAATAATTTTTATATGTTTATTTATTGGATAAAAAGTTATAATAATTTTTATTTAACTTTTTTCCAAATTTATTTATTTTTTCACAATTTTGTTAAAATTTCATTTTTACTTAATTTTTTCAAGTATAAATGTAATTTTATACTTACAAAATTTAATGTATTTTTATTTTTAAATTGTAATTAATTTTTTATTTTTAATATAATTTTATATTTATATTTTGATTTTTTGTCTTAATAATATAAATAAATTTATTTTATTTATATTAATATGTTAATTTTGTATTTGTGGTCTTTTGGGTATATGAAATTACCTCTAGGGCTCACACTTCCTTAATGGAAAAACCATCTATTACCAATAAAAGGTGTGCAATTTAGTAGTGCTAGTAACAATAAAAGGTGTGCAATTTAGTAGTGCTAGTAACAATATGTACCCCTTAAGTATATTAGACACTAATCTTGTATTTCCACACCCAGCAGGAAGTGTAAGGATGAAAACTGAGATTGTGGTAATGGATAATTGCACATCTCAGCACATCATTCTTGGAAATGATTACTTGAATATCTATGGTATTGACATCAATAACTATAAAGACAGATATTTCACAATTGGGGATAAAAAAAGACAAAAATTTGCTTTTTCCAATATGCCAAGACAAATATCTGTAGTATCTTCTGTCAAGGATACTTATAAAGATGAATTTGTGTCTAACCAACTTGTTGAAGCACAAATTAATCCATCATTATCACCAAACAAGAGGAATGAACTTATTAATGTGTTATACACATACAATAATGCATTTGCCTCTGATTATGAACCATTAGGTGCTATAAGGGGACATGAAGTTGATATTACTCTTAATATTGACAGACCATATCCTCCAGTACTTAGAAGACCAGCTTATCCAGCCAGTCCCAGAGCTAGAGAGGCCTTGGACAAACATATCCAAGAGTTAATCCAGCTTGGTGTACTAGGGAAAGTAGGCCATAATGAGGAGGTTTAAGTAACAACACCTGTTATTATTTCCTGGCATAATGATAAGTAAAGAATGGTTGGAGATTTCAGGGCATTGAATACCTACACAGTTCCAGATAGGTATCCAATCCCTAGAATTCAAGAAACCTCGACCAAATTATCTAAAGCCAAGTATATAACATCAATGGATGCATTGAAAGGCTTTAATCAAAATGTTTTGAAGCCCAAAGCTAAGAAATTACTTAGAATTATCACTGACTGTGGTATTTATGAGTATCTTAGAATGCCATTTGGCATTAAAAATGCCCCATACCATTATCAAAGAATGATGAATACCATCTTTCCCACAGAATTGTCTGAAGGATGGCTTATCATTTATATTGATGATATTATCATATGTTCTGACTCTTGGTCCTTACACCTTGAAAGAATTTCAAGAGTAATTCAGAAGGTTGCAGAAGTGATTATGGAAATTTCACTTAAGAAATGCAATTTTGGTTTTGAAGAACTTAAAGCATTAGGACATATTATTTCTGGTTTAAGCTTGGGAATTGACAAAAACAAAGTAGCAGCAGTGTTACTTAAGCCAATACCCCATAATAAAAAAGAAATGATGTCTTTTCTTGGGTTTGCCAGTTATTATAGGCAACACTTGAAAGACTTTGCAATTCTAGCCAAATCACTTTATAGAATCTGTGATCAACAGACTGTATTTGAGATGACACAGGAGAGAATTAAAGCTTATGAGAAGATAAGGAGAGCTCTTAAAGAAGCACCTTTACTCCTCATGCCTGACTGGAATATTCATTTTAAGTTGTACATTGATGCATGTGGAGATGGATTAGGGGCAGCCCTACATCAAGTCCAAATTATTGATGACAAACCTACAGAAGGACCAGTTTGTTTTATCTCAAGACAAATCAAACCAACAGAAGCCAGATATGGTGCAAGCCAAATGGAATGCTTATGCTTGGTATGGGCACTTGAGAAATTACACTATTATTTTGATGGCAGTGTTTTTGAGGTAATAACTGACTGCAATGCAGTAAAATCACTTCTTAACATGAAATCTCCCAACAGACATATGTTGAGATGGCAAATAGCCATTAAAGAATATAGAGGAAACATGACTATAGTCCACAAAGCAGGAAAAATTCACAAGAATGCTGATGGACTTAGCAGGTGGGCATTAGACAACACTCCTGATAACCCAGCTTATGTAACTTTGGAGGGTGAACCACAGATTCCAATTGGAGGGATTAACACAACTGATATTGGGACTGAATTCCTTGAAGAGGTCAGAGAATCTTATAAAAAGGACAAGAATTGCCATATCTTGACTTCTTTATTAGATAAAGACTGCAAAGATACATCTTTGTTCAATGCACTAGATGAAGTTTGGAGAAATTCCTATTCTGAAGGAAGATTTCACTTGTTTTATGGGATTATTTATCACAGAACCAAACATTCTTGTGTAATGACATTATGTAGCAGATTGCTTATTAATACCATTCTTCATGAATGCCATGATAGCATCTACTCTGGACACCTTTAAGAAGACAGAACACTTGAAAAAGTAAAGAACTGTGCATGGTGGCCATCTTGGAGAAAATAAACCATTGAATATTGCCATACCTGTGACAGATGTCAAAAAGCAAACAGGAGTACAGGCAAGAAATTTGGACTTATGATCCGTATTAAAGAACCAAAATCCCCTTGGGAAGTTGTTCACATGGATTGGGTCACAGCACTTCCTCCAAGTGGTGACAAAGGTTATAATGCTTGTTTAGTCATTGTAGACAGATATAGCAAGACTCCCATATTCTTACCATGTCATAAAGATGACACTGCTATGGATAAAGCTCTTCTTCTATGGAGTAGCATTATTTCTCACACAGGTTTATTTAAGAATATCATAAGTGACAGAAATCCCAAGTCCACATCTGCACTTTGGACCAATTGTAAGGTGTGGATATGAAACTTTGATTAAAAATCCAGTAATTTTCCTTTCCTCAACATTTGTATAAGGTAAAAATCAGTTAAAAATAGTATGAAATATTATTTTTAAGAGAAAAAACGCCAATTTTATTGTTTATAACTTTATTAGTATAAAACAATAATATTATAAAGATTTATTGTTTTACCAACAATAAAAATTTTTCCAAAAATACTTTACAAGAGATATTTAAGGCTACAAAAGAAATTTTTTTCAAGAGCAATTTCAATTGGAATTAATTGAGCAAAGAACTGCAAGCAATTAATTAAAGAACAAGATATTTAAAAAGATTATTAAAGAGAAAACACACCCAAAAGTGACCAAAGTGAATTTGGAAGCAAAGTGACAAAGTTTACAGTGATAAAAGATGCTTTAATTCACTTTTGGGGTGGTTCAGGGGTAAAAATGATTATAAAAGTTACAAACAATGATTATAATGATTTTTTCATGTGGTTAACAGGTCTAAACTGATTTAAGAAAGGTGGTTGGAATCTTTTATTGATTGGTTTAACAATTTTTAAACTAATTATAAAAGGAAAAGATTCTAACATGAAGAGAAAAGTGGGGCAAAGAAGACATTCTTTTATAGCCATCAATTCTCTTACTCCAAAAGTAACATTTACTCTTGTCAGTCGTGAAAAACAGTCTGACAACAGAAAAGCCAATTATGGCATCATTGAACCCTGGTTTAGACCAAAAAGGGCTGGTTTAAGCCATTTTTAGCCATTTTTAGCCATTTTAGACCCTTAAATCAGCCATTACTATAGCAATACCAGGCCTATAGCCTTCAAAACACGTCAGAATGTGTGTCAGAGGCGTAGAAACCAGTTAAAACTGTTTTTGTTATGATTGTTTTATCTTAAGGGTAATTTTACCCTCTTGGCAACAGCTAAAACTACCCCAGTTGGTATCAAAACCTCATCATCAATTGAGTCCACAGACCCTGTAACTCAATTCCAGGCCAAAAGTGATAAACTTTTGCGTGAATTTTGACATCCCACGCCTGTCAGCAAGGATTTTGGGGGTCTAGCTCCCCCTTAGAGCTGGAGTTCCTTTTCCCCCCCAAATTTAATCTTTCCAATATACTTATAATTTACATATGTAATTCAATTGAGTTGTACAGTTCAATACATTAATAATTGATACCTCATATGTAAATAAAAGTTCATTTATGTAATACACGCACACATTTTGACATTTCAATTGAATTCAATTGAAAATACTTCAATTCCTCATAACTTCTAGACTAAACACAACACCTCAATTTTAACACAAAAATTGATGGTTGAAACACATGTGGTGTGAATTAAATTAAAGTTTTGAGGATTTTCAACTTTTGTATTTAAAATACTAAAAACTTAATTTAAGCTTATTTAGAGTTGAGTTACAAGAATTTCACTCAGAGGTGACCCCACCTGATTTTTTATGAGGAATCCAATGGTGAAATAATTTTAATATGTTTCTTTATTGGACAAAAAGTTATAATAATTTTTATTTAACTTTTTTCCAAATTTATTTATTTTTTTACAATTTGTTAAAATTTCATTTTTACTTAATTTTTTCAAGTATAAATGTAATTTTATAATTCCAAAATTTTAATGTAATTTTATTTTTAAATTGTAATTAATTTTTTTTTTTGAATATAGTTTTATATTTATATTTTGATTTTTATTTTAATAATAAATTTATTTTATTTATATTTATATGTTAATTTTGTATTTGTGCTCTTTTGGGTATATGAAATTACCTCTAAGGCTCACATTCCCTCCCCTTAAAAAACAATATTACTTTGTAATATTGGTTTTTCTAGTCTGTCCGAATCTCCTGAGAAGTTTGGTAGCTTCTGGTATATCTTTTTCTTCTAACAATTCATCTTCACAAGTTGGGTCACTGTACCTAACAAGGTATTCCCTTACTTTTTTGGTTCTTAATTTTCTTTCTTTAAGAACTTTGGTAATATTCTTAGTACCAGATGTTTCAATAGGAGGTATAACTTGGGGAATCTTATTCCTCAAGGGAAATTTCTCAGCATCACTAGACGTATATGGATTTATCAAGCTCACTGGAAATGTAGGATGCTTATTGCTAAGTTCTTCAGATAACTCTACTTCAACACCATTTTCTCCATGGAGGGCCTTAACCACAAAAGGTCCTGCAAAGGAGTCTTTCAACTTTTTACATCCTTTGATGTTATTGAAGCTAGTGGTGGATAAAAGAACTAGGTCCCCCACTTTGTATTTCAACTAAATTTCTCCTCAAGGAATCTTGGGGTAATATGGGCTTGCATCCTTTTCCTAGGATAGCAGGCATTTGATTGGTACTGGCATGGGTTGATGTCTTATATATGCTAATTCCAGTGCTGGCAGAAGAGTACACCAATCATGGGTAAATCCATCACAATCTTTGAATTCAAGGCCATATGCACAAAATCTTCTTACCATGTCCTCTAAGGTTTGGATCATCCTTTCAGCCAGACCATCAGTTTGTGGGTGGAAGGCTGTAGAGAAAGACAGCTTAGTGCCAAATAATTGGTGAAGATTTGTCCATAGTGCTGAAGTGAATTTGGGATCCCTATCACTAATGATATTTGTAAATATCCCAGTCCATGACACTACTCTATTCCATATCTGAAGAGCTGTATCCATGTCTGTATCATCCTTGTGGCATGGTAAAAAGATTGGAGTTTTACTGAATCTGTCCACAATCACTAGGCAAGCATTATAACTTCTGTCACCTCTTGGTGGTAGGCCAGTTACCCAATCCATATGGACAATTTACCAAGGTCTGCTTGGTTCTTGGTTTTTATCATATTTCCAAGTCTCTTGCCAGTGGATTTATTTGCCTTTTGGCATCTGTCACAGGTTTTGCAATACTCTGCAACATCATTCTGCCACATTGGCCACCATATGCAGGTTTTACTTTCTCTCTTGTTCTGTCTTCAGACAGATGTCCTGAAAAGGGACTATCATGGCATTCTTTCAGTACAAGATTGATTAATGACCTGTCTACAACTCTCATGACACATGTGTGCTTGGTTCTGTGGTAAATTCTACCTTCCAGTAAGTGAAATCTTCCTTCATCATAAGATTCTTTCCATACTTCATGCAAGGCATGTATTAGAGAGTTTTCTTTACAGTCTTTGCCAAGTAATTGGCATAAGATGCTACAATTCTTATCTTGCATGTAACTACTTCTGACTTCTTCAAAGAAGGTGGTGTTCAAGTCTGTAACACTTATTCCTTCTATTGGAATTTGTGGTGAAGCTTCTTCTGGCACATAAGCCGAATTATCAATATAATTTGGTAATGGCCATCTGCTTAGTCCATCTGCATTTTTATGAATATTCCCATCCTTATGAACAATAGTCATATTGCCTCTGTATTCTGGTATGGCTATTTGCCATCTGAGCATACATCTGTTGGGTGTTTTCATGTTTAAAAGTGATTTGACAGATGTACAATCTGTTATCACCTCAAAAACACATCCCGCCAAAAAGTAATTTAATTTTGCCAAGGCCCAGACAAGACATAGACATTCCATTTGACTTGCTGCATATCTGGCTTCAGTTGGTTTGATTTGCCTAGATATGAAACATATGGGTCCTTCTACAGGTTTATCATTTATGATCTGAACTTGGTGAAGTGCAGCACCCAGTCCCTCCCCTGATGCATCAATATACAGTTTGAAAGGTAATTTAAAGTCTGGCATCAGTAAGAATGGAGCAGTGGTCAAGGCTTCTCTTAGAGACTCAAAAGCTTTGACTCTGTCAACAGTCATTTCAAATACTGTGTCTTTGTCACACAATTTATAAAGCGGTCTTGCTATGGATGCAAAATCTTTAATGTATTGCCTGTAATATCCTGAAAAACCTAAGAATGACTGAATTTCCTTCTTATTCTGAGGCATGGGCTTTAGCAATACTGCTGCAATTTGTTTTTGTCAATTCCAAGGGACAAACCAGATACAACATGTCCTAGTGCTTTAAGTTCTTTAAATCCAAAATGACATTTCTTCAAGGAGATTTTCATGTTTACTGATTGAATTTTTGTCAAAGCTCTGGACAATCTGTACATGTGCTCGTCCCACATCTTGGAACAGATAATGATGTCATCAATGTAAATGATTAACCATCACTCTGGGAGTTCTTCAGGGAAGATTTCATTAATCATTCTTTGGAAGTGTGAAGGTCCATTTTTGATACCAAAGGGCATCCTCAAGTATTCATACACTCCACAATGAACAAGAATTCTCAAGTATTTTCTTGCTCTTGGTGTCACCACATTTTGATGGAATCCTCCTTCCATTATGCCATGCCACTATGACTGGTTTAGTTATTTCTACTTCTTCATTGTGGCCTACTTTTCTTATTACACCAAGGTCTAGAAGTTCTTTGATATGAATTTCTAGAGCTTCTCTTGATTTTGGACTTTCTGGATATGCAGGTATTCTTAAGATTGGTGGATAAGGTCTCTCAATGTTAAGAATTATGGCAACTTCATGACCAATAATTGCTCCTAGAGGTTCTTTGTCTGAAGCAAATGCTTCTCTGTGGTCATACAAAAGGGAAGAAAGTTCATTTTCCTGTTTATCAGTCAGATGAAGGCTTATTTCAGCCTCATTTAACTGTTCAGACTTGAATTTCTCTAACTCTAAGCTGACTGGTGATACTTTGTTTACTGTAATTTGTCTTTTAAAGGGTAAAAAGGCAAATTTTTGGCGCTTATTGTCTCCAATAGTAAAGTATCTGTCTTTGTTGTTATGAAAATCTATCCCATACATGATTAAATAGTAATTTCCAAATATAAAATGGGTACTAGAGCAATTTTCCATAAAAACAAATTCAACTGTGATTCTTAAATTCCCATTTATGTGTGGGAATATGACATTGGTCTCAAAGATTCCTAATGCTTTCATTGGATTACTTGCACTGTTGAATTTTATACCATCAATTGGTAACAATTGGTCTTCAAAGTTTGGTACACAAGTCTTAAGAAAAGATTTTCCAACACAAGAGCAGAAGGCTCCTGGGCCAAGAAAACGTTTGGTGGGCTTGTTGTCAATCACCACTTCTGTTATACAGGAGTTACCAGCTGTAGAGCCTTTTCCCCTGTTTGGATTTGTTTTCATAAGTTGTGCATCTTGAACTTTTGATAAGTCAAGTTGGCCATTGCTCAATTGTCGCAAGTGGGAATAAGATTCCATGATGTCAAAAGGGGCATTGATATTTTCTATATCTTTTGAAGATTCAGAAAATATTGATTATTTATCATCTGAATTGTCTTCAATTATGTCATCCTTTTCAACATCAGGTTCCTTGTCAATATCAATTTCATTGACTTTTCCCTTCTTTGGACATGTATTGGCTAAATGGGTGGTGCTTTGGCAGATATGGAACTTTCTGACTGTATCTGCAGATTTATACTTCATATTATTAGAATTTTCTTTGGGGTTTTTGTCCACAGAATCTTTCCAAGGTGTATTAAACCTTGTTTTGAGATTCACCCTACTAGAACCAATTTTGGTTCTGGTGGTTATTTCTTCCAATATATTGATAATATCCTCTTCTGAAGATTGTTCAGTAGTCCTGCTCTTGATAGCATGCTCTAAGTCACCTCCACATTGTCTCAGAATTTTTCTATGGATCATAAATTCTGACATGCCAGGATATAATGCTGTTAATCTGTCTCTTTGTTGGCAAAACCATGGTAAAGCTTTGTCTTTATCAGCATTAAATTTGGCAGATTAAAAGACTGTTTCAACTTTAAACCTCCAAGCATCATTTGCCCATTTGTTAATGATTTGGGTTTTCCACCAAGTCCAACTCTGGTGGCCATGTGCTTTTCTTATTTTTATGTACCATCTGTGAGCTGATCTGGTAAACAAGGTGTTAAACCTGGCTGTTACCAATCTTTCTGGTAATTCAAAATCCTCTTTGATAATGTCAATACCTCTAGTTAATTCTATATGGTCATACTCTCCTTCAGCACTGAAGTGAGGCCATTCTTTAAGTTTTGGAACTTCTTTCAAGAGTGCTTGGCCCATTGATGGTTCTAAGTTATGAAAAGAAGTAGAAAATTCATTTTTTAACTGTGAATTTTTAATATCCAATACTTATAGATTGGCAATTCTTGCATCTACATTTTGATTCAGAGGTGTAGACATTCTTGGTAAAGTGTTTAGCAGTTCAATATCATTCATTTTACTGTTATTACACCTTTGTGAATTTCTTAACTCATGTTGTAAGCTTTTTATAGAGTCTATGAAATTCTTTTTATGATCATCCTCTTTATATGTAAGCTCATTCCATAATTATGTTTGTTTAGTATTATCAGATATAACTTCATTTAACTTAATTGTTAATTTTGATATTTCCTCTCTTGATGTATCAAAATGCTTTTTCAAGGCAACTGTATTTGTCTTTACTTCTGCAAATGATTTTGAAATATCATCAAGGACTTTTTTATTATCTTCTTTGATAGTATTAATATCTTGTTTAATTCTTGTTTCAATTATGTCATCAATATTGAATTTAGAATATTTGTCTGTTAATTCTTTAATAATGGCAGATTGTTCATTTATCTTAATGCCAAAAGAATTATCATTATTGGAAGTTTTGATTGTTCTTAAAACTCTTTCAAAGAGTTTAAGTGTATCATTTATTTGGCTCAGACTCAAGTTATTTGTCTTAAGATTGTCACAAATTGATGTATTTTTATCAGAAAGATGACTTTTTACGTCAGAAATAGCTTTATACAACTCTGGAATACAATTAAAAGTATCATAAATTATTTTTGATATTTTAATCTGGCTTCCTCCTTCTTTTGTAATTCCATCATGGTTCTGGCCATCTGAAATACATTTTCCATGGAATCCTGTTGAATCTTTGGGATTCTGTAGCCCTGGCTGTAAGGGTTTGGGGCTGGTGCCTTCCCTTTTCCCTTGTTTGGAGTTTGGGGCTGCTTTTTCACGTTGGAATTGCTGCTGCTGGCCACTGGGGCTGTTTTTGGCACTGGTTTGGGTGGTGGAGGGTTGTTTTTCCTCCATTCTAGTGTCAAAAGCATCATGTTTTTCTTCTCCATCAATGGATGCCATCCATTGAGCAATATTCAAGTATTGGGATGGCCCAGGAATTTTCTGACTGTCAGGTAAGAATTCATGCAATTCTTCCACAGGTCTGCAAGGATCTGGTACTCCTTGAAGTGGAGTGCATTGTTGTATGCTCTGTGGCTGGCTTTGTATATGTCCAAAGAGGCTTGTTGTGGCGGTGTCAGCTATTTTTGAAGGTAAAATGGTATTATCAGCTTCAGAATGACCCATTTTAGTTGTTTGGAAGTCATCAACTGACCCTTTTCCTTCTGTACCTGATTGGCCTCTGCCATAATCACGTCTATTACCTTTCTGGGAGCTACTTGAGGGGTTATAGCTGGCTCCTGACCTGGTTGAAGGCATAATTATGGTTAAAAAGGCTTAAAATAGTAATTTTGCATCAAAAAACTTACTATTGGCCAAATCTTTGGCTTTCTGAAGAGTATTACTTATTTCCAAGTTGACTAATTCAGAAGAAATTGGCTCTGGTTGAATATTCTGAGTCACAATAATAGTACTGTTATGATCAGAATTAACAGTACTGGCAGGAATAATGCTGGTTACTGTTGAGGCTGTTTCAATGTTTTCTTGTTTTACCACGTTGTCAGACACTAAAATTAATGAAAAACCCAATTAAGTAAGTAAAAACAAGTTATTTCAAAAAGGAAATAAAAGATATAAGCCTCACTTATAATATGAAAAAAATTTATTTTTTATGGATTTTTTGAATTATAAGTATTTTTTATATGTTTTTAAATTTTCGATATAATAAAAAGGATTTAAAAAGAGTAAAAAAAATACGTCACAGGTAAAATATCACGGCTGGGCCCCCAAATGTAAGTGGTGGATATGAAACTTTGATTCAAAATCAAGTACTTTTCTTGTCCTTAAAATTTGTATAAGGTAAAAATCAGTTAAAAATAGTATGAAATATTCTTTTTAAGAGAAAACATGCCAATTTTATTTTTTATAGCTTAATTAGTATAAAACAATAATATTATAAAGATTTATTGTTTTACCAACAATAAAAATTTATCCAAAAAATACTCTACAAGAGATATTTAAGGCTACAAAAGCAATTTCTTCAAGAGCAATTTCAATTGGAATTAATTGAGCAAAGAACTGAAAGCAATTAATTAAAGAACAAGGTCTTTAAAAAGAATATTAAAGAGAAAACACGCCCAAAAGTGACCAGAGTGAATTTGGAAACAAAGTGACAAAGCTTACAGTGATGAAAGATGCTTTAATTCACTTTTGTGGTGGTTCAGGGGTAAAAATGATTATAAAAGTTACAAAAAATTATTATAATGATTTTTTCACGTGGTTAACAGGTTTAAAATGATTTCAGAAAGGTGGTTGGAATCTTTTATTGATTGGTTTAACAATGTTTAAACTAATTATAAAAGGAAAAGATTCTAACATGAAGAGAAAAGTGGGGCAAAAAAGACATTCTTTTATAGCCATCAATTCTCTTACTCCAAAAGTAAAATTTACTCTTGTCTGTTGTGAAAAACAGTCTGACAACAGAAAAGCCAATTATGGCATCATTGAACCCTGGTTTAGACCAAAAAGGGCTGGTTTAAGCCATTTTTAGCCATTTTTAGCCATTTTAGACCCTTAAATCAGCCATTACTACAGCAATACCTGGCCTAGAGCATTCAAAACACGTCAGAATGTGTGTAAGAGGCGTAGAAACCAGTTAAAACTGTTTTTACTATTATTGTTTTATCTTAAGGGTAGTTTTACCCTCTTGGCAACAGCTAAAACTACCCCAGTTGGTATCAAAACCTCATCATCAATTGAGTCCACAGACCCTGTAACTCAATTCCAGGCAAAAAGTGATGAACTTTTGAGTGAATTTTGCCATCCCACGCCTGTCAGAAAGGAATTTGGGGGTCTAGCTCCCCCTTAGAGCTGGAGTGTGAGCCTGTGAGGTATGTATAACATACCCATAAGGCCACAAATGATTTTATAAACGGCTAATTTTGTCTTAAACAGAATTTTTAGTTGAAATTAAAATAAAAAAAAACAAAAAATAAGTATAACTTTATTTTGTATAAACAAAGCTATAAATATTATGTCATTTTTGGATTCTACACCAAAAATAACCTAGGGTACATCCATAAGGTGTTATACCCAAAAACACTTATTTCTTGTGTTATTAGAAGATTTAAGAATCTCACAGTACTAATGTAACTTTTTTAACATTTTTTTAAAATTGTTAAATTTAAGCTTAAATAAGCTTAAATTTAAAGTTGCATAAGGTTAATGCAAACTTACCAAGATTTTAGTTAAAATTGAGGTGTGGTGTATATTTCCTGAATTGGCTAAGGATTTGCCATACAGAATGGAAATCCTGCGTGAGCTCAATTTAAAAGGGCTTAAAGCCATGGTATGGCTTTAAATAAAAAAAGGGCAAAATCCACGCAAAAAGGTGGGACAAAGGAAAAAGACCAAATAGAGCTGGGGTACCCAACCTTTTGGATCTGCAAGGATTCAATTAAGGTTGTCCACCTGTATTGGAGGATTTTCGACCTTATTTAAACTTTAAGATTAGACTTTGATCCAACCTTAAGGTTTAAACTGGTTTTATCCCAATTTGGACAGGAATTTCAAGCCGCCAAAGGGTAAATCCCAATATGCAAGCTTGAAATCAAGGTTTTAAGAACTGTCAAAGCTTAATTAGGCTTAAAAACCTTAAATAAGCTTAAAACTCTCAAGTTACAAGCACAAAAACCTTATCAAAAGCTAAGGTTTGGTGTGTATTGCTATTTTACGTGGAAAAATAGTAATAACTTCAAAAATTCATTAAAAATCCAAATCTTAATGGATTTGCTTGAAAATTTCACACAGCCTAGATTTTAATATCATCTATCAATAAATTAAATTTTAAGTATCTTTTATAAATCAAATTCCTGGGTAATTAGCCTGGAAATTTACTCTTTTAATTAAGATCAAAGAAAATTATGATTTCTTTAAAAATTAATTAAAACTTGAGCTTAAGAGATTTCTGCTTGAAACTCTATTTTTAAGTTGTTCAAGTGATGAACTTTAATATAAATAAGTTTATTTATATTAAAACCTTAAAATATTTAGTTTAAATGAGGATTAAAGTTACATGGAGTTAAGAATAACACTGGTAACTTTAAATTAGAATTAAAAACAAGTTGCCTTAAGCTAAGAACTTTGTGTTTAGGTATGGTTTTTCAGTTTTGACCTGAGCACGCCCTCTATATTCATTATGAATCATGAGCACTGCTCTGAAGACATAAGAAGAGTCTTTTCATGTCTGTTTTTGTCCATCATTCATTATCAATCCAATCATATTAGAAATTTAAACAGGTAAAGTTTTATTATTCATAAAATCTTATTATTAAAGTAATTCTTAAGTTATTTTATTCTTTATTAATTGTAAATTAAAGAATTGAAGTCATAGAATTCAGATTATTGTTGTAATCATCAATAATATATTTTATATTATAAAATTTTCATCTTAAATATCTTTTAAAATCCACAAATTCCTCTTAAAAACTCTTTAATCTTAAATTTTATCATAAAAAGTTGTTTTATCCTTAAAATTATTGATTTAAGACGTGCTTTTAACTTATAATCATTATTTAATATAATAACTGTTGTTGTTTGCTTGTTGTATGAAATAAATATTATAAGTAAGTTTTTCTCTAAAGTTCTATATTTTTTTATCTAGAAGTAGTTTTTTTTATATAGAATTTTATTCTATAAGAATTATTTCTGCACAGTGTGTGTTATAATTCTTTTATAAATAATATCTATATTATTTATAAGTGGTTAATATTTATATTATTTATAAGTGGTTAATATTTATATTTCAACGTGTAATTGTCTCATTAAGAGCTTTACAATTCTTATTGTTATATTTGTCAGTGACTATAACAATAATAGAATAATTATAATTTTATTATAATTATTATATTTTTTATTATTATTATATTTTTATAATAGTAACTAAATTTATTTTTTTATATATAATTATTTTTAATAATTATATTTAAATTTGTGGTTATAATATCTTATTATATTATATATTTCTATTGAGGAAAGTCATAGTACTCTTGATTTTGCTACTATTATCAAGAGTTTCATAGACAAACCTTACATGGAGTTCCTTGTCCCCCCCAAATTTAATCTTTCCAATTTATTTTTCCTTTAATTCCTCATCATGTATTATACTTATAATTTACATATGTAATGCAATTGAATTTTACAGTACAATACAGTAATAATTGATACCTCATATTTAAATCAAAGTTCACTTATGTAATACATGCGCACATTTTGACATTTCAATTTAATTCAATTGAAAATACTTCAATTCCTCATAACTTCTAAACTAAACACAACACCTCAATTTTAACACAAAAATTGTTGGTTAACACCACATGTGGTGTGAATTAAGTCAAAGTTTTGAGGATTTTCAACTTTTGTATTGAAAATACTCAAAACTTAATTTAAGCTTATTTAGAGTTGAGTTACAAGAATTTCACTCAGAGGTGACCCCACCTGATTTTTCATGAGGAATCCAATGGTGAAATAATTTTTATATTTTTATTTATTGGATAAAAAGTTATAATAATTTTTATTTAACTTTTTTCCAAATTTATTTATTTTTTTACAATTTGTTAAAATTTCATTTTTACTTAATTTTTTCAAGTATAAATGTAATTTTATAATTCCAAAATTTTAGTGTAATTTTATTTTTAAATTGTAATTAATTTTTTTATTTTGAATATAATTCTATATTTATATTTTGATTTTTATTTTAATAATAAATTTATTTTATTTATATTTATATGTTAATTTTGTATTTGTGGTCTTTTGGGTATATGAAATTAACTCTAAGGCTCACACCAATCTTCATAGATTGTTTGGGACCAAGTTATCATTCTCTACAGCATATCACCCTCAGACAGATGGGCTAGCAGAGAGGATGATTCAAACCTTAGAGGACATGATCAGAAGATTTTATGCTTATGGGTTAGAATTCAAAGACTCAGATGGCTTTACCCATGACTGGTGCACTCTGATACCTGCACTAGAATTGGCATACAAGACATCAGTCCATTCTTCCACAGGACAAACTCCTGCTATGTTAGAAAAAGGATGGAATCCAAGGCTCCCAGCAGACACACTGAGGGAATACTTGATTGACATTCATCCTAAAGCTTCCAGCTTCAAGATTATTCTTGATAAAGTGAAACATCATTCAAAACAAAGTATGAATGATGCTTTTGACTATGCAAAACAGAAGTGGGACAAGAGTCATAAAGTACCAGACTTCAAAGTAGGGGATTTAGTTCTAGTTTCAATCTTGAATTTTAATAATATCAAAGGCCCAAAGAAACTTAAAGATTCTTATGTAGGACGTTTTGTTATTGTTGCCTTACATGGAACCAATGCAGTTCAAGTGAAATTGAGTGGTGAATTGGAAAATAAACACCTCACCTTTCCAGTTAGCTTGATAAAACCTTATCAACCAGCTGATAAAGAATTGTTTCCTTTAAGGAACCCAACTCCTTTAACTGTTCCACGAGTAGAACAGAATGAAGACAAAAAGATCAAGAAATTCATTAAAGAAAGGAGACTTAGGGGTAAAAATCAAAGAGAATATCTTGTGAAATATAGAAACCCAGTACATGAAGATGAATGGCTGGCAGAATCAGAAGTACCTGACTCAGATAAACTCTTAAGAAGATTTAGACATGAAAGAAGCCTACAAGCCTGAATATGTCTATAAATGTGCTTTAATTACTTGATCTGAGTGATGTAAAGAGGTTGGAAAGTGGACATTAACCCCCTTTGGGGCCTTTTACTCTTTATACCATTAATAAAATTGGAGTACAGTTTTATTTTTTGGTGGGAGGGAATTTGAGCCTTGAGGTATATTTTACATACCCAAATAGGCCACAATTATCTTGAAAAGAAATTTTGAATTATGAATAACTCATAAGTCATGCATATATCCAAAATTCAGCATTTTTGATTTCAGAAAAGATGAATAACTTTTTATTGAGTAATTAAATCCATGGATTCAAGGCCAGATTTGGATTCTACACAAAAATTCACCTAGGGTAGCTCTGTAGAGTGAATAAGCTCAAATTAATTCTTTGAGGTGGTAAAATGGAACAAACTTCAATACCACATAAAAGATCTGTGAAAATTTTTGTTTTTCTTAATTTCACGCCAAAATAATGGGAAAGTGAGAAATCCCATGTTACATATACACTAAGAATAGTGTTATGCATGTTTTGAGCACTTAATATCATGGTATTCTTACATGGACTTTTGGTAAACCCATAGTGGATATCTCACTTTAAGCTTAAATTTCTATTTCGAAGTAGAAAATAAGGAAGGGGGACAAAAGACAACAAAGAGAGCCAGGGTACCCAACTTCTGAGGCCTCAGAGGCGTGGAAAGCTCAAAAACTTGGAGCCATGGCTGATCTTGGCCTAATTGGTAAACTAGAACCTTTTGGGAACTTGGTTACCATGTCACAACTACTGTAAATCTTAAGAAAATAGCAAATAACCTGCTATTTTGACGTGCCAAGGAGGTAAAAAGCTACTTAGACTCCTGTCACCATGTCAATTCTTAATGATTTTCCATGGATAAACCCCAAAAGAGTAATTAAAACCCTTTTGGGACTTGTATCCATTGAATTACCTCATAGCAACCAGTGAAACACTGATATTTGCAATTCTACGTAGAAATGAGGTAAAAACTTCAAAAATTCATTAAAACTACAATTCTTAATAAATCTTTCTGAACCTTTCAGGACCAATGGGAAACTGTATAATCTATGGTAAAACCAAAAAAGAATTACAGTTTTACTAGTAAAATCAAAAGTTTTACTTACAGTCCATTTTTGACTACTCTACATGAAACACTGAACCTTAAAAAATTTACAGTAATTACAACCTGTGATGAAATTGGCAATAACATTGATAAATTTGAGAAATTAATGATTATTGTGGAATAAAAGAAGATTTACAGATGTTCCTCCTTTTATTCTTAACCATATTGGGGTTGGTAGTCATGTAAAACCATCAATTAAGCAATTATGATAAACTTACGTGACAACAGATGATGCAATCAATAATCCAAAAGGGTTTATTGTTTTCTTACTCACTGGTTTTTCAGTTTGCTCCATGGAACACTTCTGTGAGCTTTTGTTGACTTAAAAGAGGCCTCTTCTTGCTGTTTTTTCCACATCATCATCTTATTATCAATTTAATTCATTATTACCAACAAGTAAGTATTCGTTATAGCTATTCTTAAGTGTTTTAAATCTTTCAAAATCAATCAGAAAGACATGAAATCATAGAATCCAACTTTATATTGTTTTAATACTGTTATAAATACATTTTGATCCTTAAAATCCACAATTCTACGTCAAATCTCTCCATCTTATCTTTCAATAAGTTCTTTGGAATATTAGTGAGTGATTTATTTTTAATTTTTCAAGTTTTTTTTTCTAAAATTAGTTTTCTTCAAGAATTATTATTATAATTATTCTTGCAAAAGATAATTATATATTA
This sequence comes from Austropuccinia psidii, assembly GCA_023105745.1. NCBI lineage: Eukaryota > Fungi > Basidiomycota > Pucciniomycetes > Pucciniales > Sphaerophragmiaceae > Austropuccinia > Austropuccinia psidii. The sequence goes on from JALGQZ010000016.1 coordinate 12,378,992, forward strand.
AAATAATTTTATTATTTTAATAAAAGAAGTTTTATTATTAAAATCTTCTTGTAATTGATTCTAGTAGACAATTACTTGCTCACTGTTAAAATCACTAGTAGTGTTTAACAGATGAAACAAATAATTCCTTAATTATTTAATTGTGGTTATAAAAACATTCTGTTATTATATTTCATAAGAACAGTCATAGTACTGTTGATTCATAGTAATATTATCATAAGCTTCATAGACACATCTTACAGCACCAAAACAGTTCGTCTCACAACCTAAGAGCTTACAAAGGAAATTTGGAATTCTATCACATACAATGAAGCTAAAGAAAAGAATTCTTTGAATCCAAAACCCCGCCTTTAATTTTATAAAACCAGTTTAATAGTAAAAAATGGCAAAAACATTAGGGAAATAACAAATATTACAACATTGAAACAACACACATTACTTATAAACAGGATTATTCAAATCCAAAAAAGTTAATAAAACAACTATTTAAATATGCCTTAAGAAATCTCTTTGTCAAAGAAGTCCTGGTTTAGATCAGAATGTGTCTGATTAATTAACTCAGCCCTTCAATTTTCCACATTGTGTGTCCATTTGACTTAACCTTCATTGTGATGTTTAATTTAACTTTGCTCAATAGATTCTTTATTAATCCCATCAATTTAATCTTCATAGGACTTCAGATATGCTATATTGCCACAACAGAGTTCATTCCATAAACTATGAATTACATCATAATTTTCATAGGTACTTTAAACTATCTCACAATATAAATAAAATTTTTTGGCCACTAAATCCAAAAATAAATCATTGCATCTTCTCTCACAAAGGTGCTTTATCTTTGCGATGTCTGTGGTTGGTATAACTGCTATGTGCCTGGTATTTTCTATTGACTATTTCTCAGAATATTCAAGGTTGTTGAGCCACTTTGGTGGGTAAATGCAAAACTTTATTTGTCTTGGAGAATTTTTGAATTAAAAAGAAATAGTGACTTTTTTGAAATTGTGGATACAATGGGTGTGGTATTCCTGAAACCTGGTCATGTAGAGATATGTTTCAGTCGAAGTTCTTGGAATATATATATTTGAATTGTGTAAATGATAGATCAAATTATGAGTGGAATAAGATTTGAGCTTTCAGATTAATTTTTGATTTCTGTTGGAATTCACATCTTGAAATACTGTAACAACCACTAGTTAGGGGTAAGGGTATTCAATCTTACACCAACTCAAATATCTCAAACCAGAAACCAACTGTGTGTATCAGTAATCAGTCTCAGCAGTCTTCCTTGCCAAAACATGCATACAGTCTGGCTCATCAATACAGCCTGTCAACTTCTGTACAGGTTGGAATTACCCAATACAGTTTGGATACACCATCCTGAAACTGTATGCTCACTCAATACCACCCCACCTCTTGTACAGATCCTGTACAAGCTGTACAAGACATGTATTGGCCAGACATAACTCAATCATAAATTCCTCTCATGAAAACTCTCTGTCTGGATCAGGGCTGGTGATTGTCACATATACCAGCCCCTCTTTCTCCCCTGGGGATTTTTCCCATTGAATTAATTTAGTTGATTTACTACTTTATGAATATTCTTATCCTTATATTTGGGTATTGTATCTATTAGTTTTAAGTTAGTCGTTGAATTTCTTTCTTTTCCTGTGAAGTATGAGTTGTGGTCACCATATCCTCATTAACCCTTCTCTTTCCTTCTGACAGGTTGAAACAGTGGACTTGGACTTGTTTGTGGTTGGCTCTTTGATTACTTAGCCTTATCAGTTGTTTCTGACTTTTCTTATATTTCTTTTATCATTAATTTCATCTTATTACACTCTAAAGTGTAACTCCCATTTTACCATATCTTGAGCCCTCCATAATTAAGTCCCAGTTTACTGAGTTCCAGGCCCTCTTCACTTAGAAGAGCCCCTGTGACATTAAATTAATTAGCTCATATTTTATTCTTTCTTTTAATTTATTTATATTCATTTCTATCATTCTTCAATAATGACTCTTTTATGATTTTATGATTCTTTATGATTATGATTTTACTCTCATAAATCTTCATCTCATTCATTTTATTCCAATAAAAATTGATTCTTCCCATCTCTTAATCATTTCTGACCATCTCAACTTCATTCTCAACTATATATCAAATCCAAATTTTCTTTTGTTTGCTTATTCAGGTCTTCTTTGGATTTTTTATTGATTGATTGATTGATTTGGATTAATTTTGGTTATTGATTCAGAAATTCAGGTTTCTGTTTGGATTTGATTGATTGACTAGATTTGAATACCCCAAGATAACTGATTTATCCTCAAGAATTGATTTTGATTATTGATTTATTTGATTCATAAAGATATTGAAATCATTCCTGAAGATATTTATTGATTGATTGATCCTTAAGAAGTTTATTTTATATTGAAGACATTGATTGATTATTGATTATTGAATTCTTCAAGATTTTATTGATATTTTATTTTAATTGACTTTTGATATTTACTGAATTGATTAATTGATTGAATTTTCTTTCACCTCAATAATTTTTATTTATTCCTCAAGCTTTAGCAAGAATTATATTGATTATTGATTTGGCCAACCTTTGATTCCTTATTTTCAAGTACCATCCAGTTATTTTTCTTATTCTTTTTTAATTCCAGTTCAGCATATCCCTGCAGCCAAGAATACAATATACCAAAGATATCAAGCTGTTCTCACTCCTACAGCAAGGCCTCCTCTTGACTGCACACCATAATTTCATCAACTGAGTGCAGATTTGGACAGAGGACCACCAATGGAAGGAGTAGCACCCTCCAGAAGAGGAGGTGTGAATTCAAGAAGGTCAAGATCATTCTCTGGCTTGTTGGATGGTTATGAAAGCATTTCTCAAGGGCCTAGAAGTAGATTGGGGGAAGCTGAAGATGAAGAGGGGGAGAAGGCTTTGGAAGAGGAGGATTCTGAAGAAGCTGGAGTGGCAACTGCCTTGGCAGGTGCCCCTGAGGCTTCTCAAGCTTCAAATCTAGCCCATTCTAATAAACCTGTTGTCTCTCAAGCTGAACATAGTTTACTCAAGATGATGAAGAAACTGACTAAATTAATAGGGAAACTCACTCAAGAAGTTGCTCCTAGGGACAATTCCAAATCCCCTGCATTCAAGAATCCATCAATTAAGGCACCTGACTCTTTTGATGGTACTCAAGCCCATAAATTGAGAGGATTTATCGAATTCTGTCAATTGATATTCCATAATGATCCAAAACATTCCTTCTGTGACAGGAAGAATACTCTTTACTAAACCTTGCTTCTCACTGGTAGAGCTGGAAAATGGATTGAACCTTACCTCTCAAATATCTCCAATCAAGATCCTTCCTATCTCCTCGAAAATTGGAAATTGTTTGAAAGCCCATTATTCACTCTATTTGGTGACCCCAATGAAGTCAGGAGAGCTGAACAAGAGTTAGATAATTTGGGGATTAAGGAAAGTGGTCATGCTTCCTTGTACATTGCTGATTTCAGAAGTTTAATGTCAAGAATCGGAGATTGGGGAGAAAGGGAAACTATTCATGTTTACAGAAGAGGATTAGCATCAGGATTATTGGATCAGTTGGCTTCTTACCCTGGAAATTTTCATACTCTTCAAGAACTCATGGTTTTCACTTTGGAATTAGATACCAGATACCATGAGAGGCAGAAGGAAAATGGTGGAAATCAAGAAAAGAAGCCTCCTGTCACTGGAGCCAATGTCTCAAGGCCTCCGCAAGGCTCATCTTCAAAAAGGCCTCACCATAAGAAGAATAAGAAGGGCAAGTAATCTCAAGCTTCAAAGTAAAAGCCTCATGCTTCTCCCCTCAATGAGGACAAAAAATCAATTGGATCTGAAAAGGAGAGGAGGATTAAGGAAGGTTTATTTACTTATTTAAGTGGAAAACACTCAATTGAAATATTCTTCAAGAGACCTTAGAACAAGCCTGGATCATCAAGAGGCTTTCCTAGCAAGCAGGGAAAAGCCTGAGTCAGAATCATAATGTGTCAAATGGTTCTCACTCATTTCCTTCAAGAGCACAATTGTGCACTCTGAATACTAGTGTCAAGAAATCTTTAAAATTTCTTATTTTTTCTTCTGTCTCTCATATTTTTCATAGTATTCTCATTAATTCTGGTGTTAAAAACTCTTTTATTGCAGAGATTTTTGTTCTCAGGTACTCATTGACTATGGCAGAGCTCCCTGAAAACTTTCCTCTTTCCATTCTGGATTCAACTGAATGCCCTTCCTTGTTCATCACCCATTATACCAAGTGGGTAGTTGACTTGCCTTCCTTCCCAAGCTTTGAATGGGACTTTTTTATTGTAGATTCACCTAAGGGAGAAGACCTGATATTGGGCTATTATTTCCTCTACCATTTTAATACCATTATTGATTGGAAAAATGGATTGATCACCTATGATTCTAGTCATAAGAATTCCTGTGGTATTAGTTCTTCTACTAGTAATGCCTTGGTCAAGTCTTTCAACAATGTTTCTCTTGTTGGTGAACTTAAGACACCTTCCCTTCCTTCTTCTGTGTATATACCTCCCCTCATGCCCTCTCAGCAATTATTTAAATAAAGAGATGAAGTCTTAAAAGAGCTAAAAGATGTTGGAGAAAATGTTGCTATATCTTCACTTCATCTCTTTCAAGGGGATATGGACCTTCCTCCTTTATCTTTTCATGCATCCCTGTGGGAGCAGTGGGATGAGGAGGAAGAGCCAGAACAAATTGAAACTTTGTTGAAGATAGTCACTCCTGCTTATCACCAATATTTGTATTTACTTCAAAGTGAAATCAGAGAGACTTCCTCCATGCTGTGCCTGTGATCATCATTTCAAATTGGAGGTCTTCTAACTCCAGTTGGTTTTATCTACTCATTATCAAAACAAGAGTCAGAAACACTACAGGAATACATTTCAGAGAATGTAGAGAAAAGTTACATAAGGCCAAGATCCTCTTCAACAGGAGCACCTGTCCTTTTTGCTAAGAAGAAGGATGGTGTCCTTTGTTTGTGTGTTGACTACCGCAAACTCCATGCTGTCACTAGGAAGAACAGGTATCCTGTTCCTCCTATGAACCAGCTTCTTACTGTACTCAATGGTTCAACTATCTTATGAAAGATAGATCTGCGTGCTTCATATAATCTCCTGAGAATCAAAGAGGGGGTGAGAACTTAACTTCCTTTGGAACCAAATATGGTAGTTATGAGTATTTGGTTATGCTTTTTGGCCTCACCAATGATCCTTCTTCTTTCCAAGATCTTATAAATGAAATATTTTCAGATTGCCTGAATATTTATGTTGTAGTTTATGTAGATGATATTATGGTCTTTTCTAGTTCTGAGGAGGGACATGTAAAACATGTGGCCTTTTTTCTCCAAATACTGAGGGACAATAATCTGTTTGCTAAACCCTCAAAGTATGGAATACTTGGGCCATGTTGTTTCAAGTGATGGTCTCAAGATTAATTCTTCAAAACTTCAGCAAATCCAAAATTTGCCTCAGCCCAAGAAGATGAAATCCCTTCAATATTTCCTTGGCTTTGCCAATTTCTATTGTTGTTTCATTAAAAATTACCCTAAAAATTCACTGCTATCACTTCCCTCCTCAAAAAAGACTCTTCCTTTATCTTCACTGAGAAAGCTCTTAGTCAGTTTCAAATACTGAAAGAAGCTTTGACCACTGCTTCTATCCTTTCCCATTTTAATCCTTCTCTACCAACCATTGTAGATACTGATGCTTCTGATTATGTCTTGGGTGCTGTACTGAGTCAGGTGAATGACTCAGGAAAGCACCCCATTGCATTTGATAGCTGCAAGCTCCTCCGAGCTGAGTTGAGCTATGAGATCCATGACAAGGAGCTCGTGGGATAGTTTGGGCTCTCAAATGCTGGAGGGCTTTTCTTCTTTCTCTTTCCAATCATTTTGAGTTATTGAAAGACCACTCCTCTCTTCAGTATTTCATGTCTTCCAAAATTCTTACTTGTTGGTAAGCCCATTGGGCTGAATTGCTTTCTGAGTTTAATTTCAATATCACTCACCACCCAGGCAGGCTGGCCACTTTACCAGATGCCTTGTCACATTTGGACAACATGTACCCAGACTGGGGGGTGGACTTCATCAGCAAGAATCCTCACACTATTCATCAAGTAATCGAGCAAGATGGAATTCAAGAGTCAATATTCTTCTCAATCAAGGTTGAAATATTCCCAGATTTAGTTCAACAGATTAAAAAAAAGTATGGCATGACATAGAATACAACAAAATGCTCAAGCATCTAGCAAGAGGTGAATCAGTTTCAAATTATTCTCTGGCTCATAAAGAGGGATTTTCATTGATATGTAATGAATAAATTCATTAAGGACTATGTGTCCTCTTGTCAGCAATTTACAAGAAAAAAGGAAATTCATAATAAGAAGTTTGGGTTACTCAAGCCTCTTAAGATTTCATCTGGTCCTTGGAATTCATTATCAATGTCCTTTATCACTCAATTGCCCTTTTCAAACAGCTTTGATTCAATTTTTGTGGTTGTAGACAGATTCTCAAGAATGGAAATCTTCATTCCAGCTTATAAAACAATCACTGTGCTGGAGGTATCTCAAATCTTCATTAGCCATGTTTTTTCCAAACATGGTCTTACAGCCAGTATTGTTAGTGATAGAGGGTCTTTATTTGTTTCATAATTTTGGACCAATTTATGTCAGCAGATAAATATATCAAGAGATATTTCAACTTCTTTTCATCCTGAAACAGATGGACAGACAGAGAGGGTAAATCAGATTCTAGAACAGTATACTTGGATGTATGTCAGTTACCATGAAGATGACTGATACACCTGACTCCCTCTGGCTGAATTTTCCTACAATAATGCAGAACACTCATCAACAAAGAAATCACCTTTTCCACCATTTATGGAAGAAAACCCAGCTTTGACTCAATCCATATTTCTCAAGACTCAAATTCTAGAAAGTTATCAGAAAAACTCCAATCAGTACAGCAAGTAGTAAAAGAAGAATTGGAGTCAGCAATAAGTAGATTCAAGAAGTATGTAGATAGAAAAAGGTCAATTCCACCTGATTTCGGAGCTGGGGCCAAGCTATGTCTAGCCTCCAAGAATATCAAGACTACAAGACCCACCAAGAAGCTTTCAGAGAGATGATTGGGACCCTTTGAAGTCTTGAAGAAGGTTTGAAGCCATGCATACCACCTCAATTTGTCTTTTCAATGGAATTAAGTCCACCCTGTATTCCATGTGTCATTATTAGAACCAGTCAAGAAGTCAAGTATCCAAAATTGAAATCAATTTCCACCACCACCAATTCTAGTGGAAGATCAAGAATAATGGGAAGTGGCTGAGGTTCTGGACTCAAAACTAAAAAAAGGTAAATTATGGTATCTTGGAGAGTGGAAAGGATTCAGTGAAGACACAAAAAGAACAACTTGGGAACCAGCTTTCAAAATTACCAAATCACCAGACCCTGTCAAAGATTTACCTTAATTGTATCCTGAAACGCCTGGCGCAAATACCTCAAGAGTTTGATTTTATGGTGCTTGGTGAGGATTGGATTTTATGAAACTAAGTTCCTCTCCTGGAATGCACCTTTAAGGGGGTATTCTACCCATATGTTGTTGTAAGCATCATGTTGGCCACTTTGTGAGCACTTTTCAATTTATCAGACATATAAAGAAGGACTTGCAAAATCAAAAACCTCAAATTTGAACCTTTCATCAATATATGGCCAAATTTCTTCTTTTCTTGTTATGTTTCTTTTTCAACTTATGCCAGCTATCATTATTAAAGACATTCATTCCTTCAAAGTCAGTTATGGCAAAATCATCTGTTTTATGGTGCTTTGTGGGGAGTGGAAGTTGTGAAAGTAAGTTCCATATCCTGGTAGGCATCCCTGAGGGTTCTGCTTATTGTAAAACATCACCTTGGACACTCTGTGTGAATCGGATGCTTTTTTTTCTATCTTCCAGAAAATTATTGGGCAAAATCAAGCAACTCACTACAAGAAGGACAAGTGTCAGGAATTTCTTTATTTTATTTCTTTACTCTCTTTTTCTCTTAATTTCTTTTCTCTCTTTACTTGTATAATTTTTTTCTTTTATTTCTTCATAAAGAGGGCACATTCACTCCCATATCATGTGCCGGGAGGTTCCATTCAATTTTTATTTTTAGTAGCTATAAGAGTGGGGATAAAATCCAAGTCAAGCACAAACAGGAAAAATAAAACTAGTTATCTCTACTCAAGTCATCAAAAATTCTCTGGAAGTCATTAATCAGTTCATCCTCTTACCAGGAAAATCTTGCAGCAATCTCCTCAGAAGCAGTACCAGGAATAGGCCTATCATTAGCATTCTAAATCACCTCCCTATTATTTCTATAAATGCTTCTAAATAACCTTGAAAAAGAATCTTGACCTTCATTTGCCATATATGGATCCTCTCTGGTAACTCAGATAGGCCAACATTCCCTTTGATGAGAAGCTTTGGAGGCAAGAAATGGCAAAGGCAATTGGTCTTCTCTTCTTCTGCTGGAACTGGCCACAGGTTGAAGTTGTTGGGAGGTGACCCTGGGGGAAATTCTGGGCTGTGGAAGGGGTAATTGTCTCATGGTTGGAACCAAGGCAGGCCTAGTGGTGGAAGGACTTGGGGAATGAGGAGGAATGGTGGATTGAATGGTGGAAAGCACTGGTTGGAAATTTCTAGGGGTACTGGGTACTAGTTGATTTTGGAATATCTTGGCAGAAGGTTGGGAAGGTGAAGTACTGAAATGGTGTCTAGTATACTTCAACTTCTTCACCATCCAGTTATTCACTACCTGAAGCATAAGGATCAGGTGGGGAATAGGAAATTTGTCTTAATCATTTCACCACCCCTTCAGTATTGATTCTTGAGATTGGGACTTCTGAACTGCACAAAATTGGTCTACCACCAACTGGGATGGGCCCTCCAGCTTTGGTCTGCCTAGCCACCTCTATCTGCTTAGATCCACTCACTGATACCAAATATCAGTATCAAAATTAGTCAAGACAATCACTGCACTCACAGTTAGAATATCCTGAAGTATCTTCAGGAGTGGGGGACTCAGAGACTGGGAACTCTTTGCTAAAAGGCCCATCTTCCTTTCTCCACAAGTAACTCTTGACTTTGGAAGCCAGTATTCCAGGACAGAGGCATGGATTCTTCTCAACAAAACAAAATTGTCACTTTGAAGATTTTGGATTGAAATGTTTAAAGCACTCCTTCCCCTTCATCAAACATTCAGTAAAAGGAGGATCAAAGACTTCAACTGCCTTGTAGCCATCATAAGCTTAAGAAGGATCAAAGTGGCCAGATGAATACATTGACCAAGGTGAGCACAAACAACTTGTAAGGTGTGGATATGAGACTTTGATTAAAAATCAAGTATTTTTCCTGTCCTCAAAATTTGTATAAGGTAAAAATCAATTAAAAATAGTAAGAAATATTGTTTTTAAGAGAAAGCACTGTAGTTTTATTTTTTATAACTTTATTAGTATAAAACAATAATATTATAAAGACTTATTGTTTTACCAACAATAAACATCTATCCAAAAATACTCTACAAGAGATATTTAAGGCTACAAAAAGAATTTCTTCAAGAGCAATTTCAATTGGAATTAATTGAGCAAAGAACTGCAAGCAATTAATTAAAGAACAATGTCTTCAAAAAGAATATTAAAGAGAAAACACGCCCAAAAGTGACCAGAGTGAATTTGGAAACAAAGTGACAAAGTTTACAGTGATGAAAGATGCTTTAATTCACTTTTGGGTTGTTCAGGAGTAAAAATGATTACAAGAGTTACAAACAATGATTATAATGATTTTTTAACGTGGTTAAAAGGATTAAAACTGTTTAGAAATGGTGGTTGGAATCTTTTTTTTGTTTGGTTTAACAGTGTTTAAACTAATTATAAAAGGAAAAGATTCTAACATGAAAAGAAAAGTGGGGCAAAGAAGACATTCTTTTATAGCCATCAATTTTCTTACTCCAAAAGTAAACTTTACTCTTGTCAGTCGTGAAAAACAGTCTGACAACAGAAAAGCCAATTATCGCATCATTGAAACCTGGTTTAGACCAAAAAAGGGCTGGTTTAAGCAATTTTGAGCCATTTTAGACCCTTAAATCAGCCATTACTATAGAAATACCTCGTCTAGAGCCTTCAAAACACGTCAGAATGTATGTGGGAGGCGTGGAAACCAGTTGAAACTGTTTGTACTAACATTCTTTTAACTTAAGGGTAGTTTTACCCTCTTGGCAGCAGTTAAAACCACCCTGGTTGTTATCGAAACCTCATCATTAATTGAGTCACAGACCCTGTGACTCAATTCCAGGCCAAAAGTGATGAACTTTTGGGTGGAATTTGACATCCCACGCCAGTCAGCAAGGATTTTGGGGGTCTGGCTCCCCCTTAGAGCTAGAGTTCCCTTTCCCCCCCAAATTCAATCTTTCCAATTTATTTTTTCCTTTAATTCCTCATCATGTATTATACTTGCAATTTACATATGTAATTCAATTTAATTGTACATTACAATACAGTAATAATTGATACCTCATATGTAAATCAAAGTTCACTTATGTAATACATGCGCACATTTTGACATTTCAATTCCTCATAACTTCTAAACTAAACACAACAACTCAATTTTAACACAAAAATTGATGGTTAACACCACATGTGGTGTGAATTAAATTTAACTTTTTAGGATTTTCAATTTTTGTATTGAAAATACTAAAAACTTAATTTAAGCTTATTTAGAGTTGAGTTACAAAAATTTCACTCAGAGGTGACCCCACCTAATTTTTTATGAGGAATCAAATGGTGAAATAATTTTTATATGTTTATTTATTGGATAAAAGGTTATAATATATTTTATATGAATTTTGACCAAATATATTTTAATTTCACACTTTTCATTGAAAATTCATTTTTACTTAATTTTTACAAGTAAAATCATAATTTCATAATTTTCAATTTTATTGTAATTTTATTTTTAAATTATAATTAAATTTTGTTTTTTAAATATAAATTTGTATTTATATTTGAATTTTTATTTTTATAATATAAACAAATTTATTTTATTTATATTTGTGTCTTAATTTATCATTTGTGCTCTTTTGGGTATATGAAAATACCTCTAAGGCTCACATTCCCTCCCCTTAAAAAAAGAATATTACTTTGTAATATTGTTATTTCTAGTGTGTCTGAACCTTCTGAGAAGTTAAGTAGCTTCAGGTATATCTTTTTCTTCTAACCATTCATCTTCACAAGTTGGGTCACTGTACCTAACAAGGTATTCCCTTACTTTTTTGGTTCTTAATTTTCTTTCTTTAAGAACTTTGGTAATATTCTTAGTACCAGATGTCTCAATAGGAGGTATAACTTGTGGAATATTATTCCTCAAGGGAAATTTCTCAGCATCACTAGATTTATATGGCTTTATCAAGCTCACTGGAAATGTAGGATGCTTATTGCTAAGTTCTTCAGATAACTCTACTTCAACAGCATTTTCTCCTGGAGGGCCTTAACCACAAAAGGTCCTGCAAAGGAGTCTTTCACCTTTTTACATCCTTTGATGTTATTGAAGTCAGTGGTGGATACAAAAACTAGGTCCCCCACTTTTAAATCTGGAGTTGCATGTAATTTACCCCATTTGTCTTTAGCATGTGCAAAAGAGTCCTCCATGCACCTTACTGCATGCTTTCTAGCTTCTTCTAGCATTCCTTTGAAGCCAGCAGCTGTGGGATGTATTTCAATCAAATCTTTCCTCAAGGAATCTTGGGGTAATATGGGCTTGCATCCTTTTCCTAGGATAGCAGGCATTTGATTGGTACTGGCATGGGTTGATGTCTTATATATGCTAATTCCAGTGCTGGCAGAAGAGTACACGAATCATGGGTAAATCCATCACAATCTTTGAATTCAAGGCCATATGCACAAAATCTTCTTACCATGTCCTCTAAGGTTTGGATCATCCTTTCAGCCAGACCATCAGTTTGTGGGTGGCAGGCTGTAGAGAAAGACAGCTTAGTGCCAAATAATTGGTGAAGATTTGTCCATAGTGCTGAAGTGAATTTGGGATCCCTATCACTAATGATATTTGTAAATATACCAGTCCATGACACTACTCTATTCCATATCTGAAGAGCTGTATCCATGTCTGTATCATCCTTGTGGCATGGTAAAAAGATTGGAGTTTTACTAAATCTGTCCACAATCACTAGGCAAGCATTATAACTTCTGTCACCTCTTGGTGGTAGGCCAGTTACTCAATCCATATGGACAATTTACCAAGGTCTGCTTGGTTCTTTGATTTTTATCATATTTCCAAGTCTCTTGCCAGTGGATGTATTGGCTTTTTGACATCTGTCACAGGTTTTGCAATACTCTGCAACATCGTTCTGCCACATTGGCCACCATATACAGGTTTTCACTTTTTCTCTAGTTCTGTCTTCAGACAGATGTCCTGGGAAGGGGCTGTCATGGCATTCTCTCAGTAAAAGATTGATTAATGAACTGTCCACAACTATCATGACACATGTGTGCTTGGTTCTGTGGTAAATTATACCATCCAGTAGGTGAAATCTTCCCTCATCATAAGATTTCTTCCATACTTCATCCAAGGCATGTATGAGAGAGTTGTCTTTACAGTATTTGTTAAGTAATTGGCACAAGATGCTACAATTCGTATCTTGAGTGTAACTGTGTCTTACTTTTTCAAAGAAGGTGGTGTTCAAGTCTGTAACACTTATTCCTTCTATTGGGATCTGTGGTGAAGCTTCTTCTGGAACATAAGCAGGATTATCAATATTATTTGGTAATGGCCATCTGCTCAGTCCATATCCATTCTTATTAATATTGCCATCCTTATGAACAATAGTCATATTGCCTCTGTATTCTTGTTTGGCTATTTGCCATCTGAGCATATGCCTGTTGGGTGTTTTCATGTTTAAAAGGGATTTGACAGCTGTACAATCTGTTATCACCTCAAAAGCACATCCCTCTAAGAAGTGGTTCAATTTCTCTGAGGCCCAGACAACGCATAGACATTCCATTTGACTTGCCCCATATCTGGCTTTAGTTGGTTTGATTTGCCTGGATAAGAAACACATGGGTCCTTCTATAGGTTTGTAATTTATGATCTGAAATTGGTGAAGTGCAGCACCCAGCCCATCCCCTAATGCATCAATATACAATTTGGAAGGCAATTTAAAGTCTGGCATCAGTAAGAGTGGAGCATTGGTTAAGACTTTTCTTAGAGACTCAAAAGATTCGACTCTGTCAACAGTCATTTAAAATACTGTGTCTTTGTCACACAATTTATAAAGTGGTTTTGCTATGGATGCAAAATATTTAATGTGTTGCCTGTAATATCCCACAAAATCTAAGAGTGACTGAATTTCCTTTTTGTTCTGAGGCATGAGTTTTAGCAATACTGCTGCAACTTTGTTTTTCTCAATTCCAAGGGACAAACCAGATACAACATGTCCTAGTGCTTTAAGTTCTTTAAATCCAAAATGGCATTTCTTCAAGGAAATTTTCATGTTTACTGATTGAATTTTTGACAAAACTCTGGAAAATCTGTACATGTGCTCTTCCCAAGTCTTGGAACAGACAGTAATGTCATCAATGTAAATGATTAACCATCCTTATGAAAGTTCTTCAGGGAATATTTCATTCATCATTCTTTGGAAGTGTGAAGGAGCATTTTTGATACCAAAGGGCATTCCTAAATATTCATACACTCCACAATGAACAACAATTCTCAAATATTTTCTTGCTCTTGGTGTCAACACATTTTGATGGAATCTTTTAAGGGCATCCATAGTGGTTATATACACTTCTTGAGATATTTGAGTAAGGGAAATTTGGATTTTTGGTATTGGGTATCTGTCTGGAACAGTGTAAGTGTTCAGAGCTCTAAAGTCCCCAACCATTCTGGATTTTCCATTATGACATGCCACTATGACTGGTGTAGTTATTTCTACTTCTTCATTATGGCAAACTTTTCTTATTACACCAAGGTCTAGAGGCTCTTTGATATGAGTTTCCAGAGCTTCTCTTGACTTGGGACTTGCTGGGTATGAAGGTCTTCTCAAGAGTGGTTGATAAGGTCTTTCAATATTAAGAACGATATCAATTTCATGACCAATAATTGCTTCCAGAGGTTCTTTGTCTGACACAAATGCTCCTCCGTGGTCATAAAAAAGGGAAGAAAAGTCATTTTCTTGTTTATCAGTCAGATGAAGGCTAATTTCAGCTCCATTTAACTTTTCAGACTTGAATTTTTCTACCTCTAAGTTGACTGGTGATACTTTATTTACTGTAATTTGTCCTTTAAATGGTAAAAAGGCAAATTTTTGGCTCTTATTGTCTCCAATAGTAAAGTATCTGTTTTTGTTGTTATTTAAATCTATCCCATACATGATTAAATACTCATTTCCCAATATAAATTGGGTACTAGAGAAGTTTTCCATAACAACAAATTTGACTGTGATTCTTAAATTCCCATTAATGTGTGGGAATATGAAATTGGTCTCAAAAATTCATAATGCTTTCACTGGATTACTTTCACTATTGAATTTTATACCATCAATTGGTAACAATTGGTCTTCAAAATTTGGTACACAAGGTTTAAGAAAAGATATTCCAAAACAAGAGCAGAAGGCTCCTGGGTCAAGCATAAGTTTGGTGGGCTTGTTTTCAATCACCACTTCTGTTATACAGGAGTTACCAGCTGTATAACCTTTCCCCCTGTTTGTTTTTGTTTTCATAAGTTGTGCATCTTGAACTTTTGATAAATCTAGTTGACCATTGCTCAATTGTTGCAAGTGGGAATAAGATTCCATGATGTCAAAAGTGGCATTGATATTTTCTATATCTTTTGAAGATTCAGAAAATATTGATGACTTATCATCTGAATTGTCCTCAATTATGTCTTTTTTTTCAACATCAGGTTCCTTATCAATATCAATTTCATTTATTTTACCCCTTTTTGGAAATGTATTGGCTAAATGGGTGGTGCTTTGGAAAATATGGCACTTTCTGACTGTGTCTGCAGATTCATACTTAACATTATTAGAATTTTATTTGGGTTTTTTGTCCACATATCTCCAAGGTCTATTAAACATTGTTTTGAGATTCACCCTACTGGAACCAATTTTGGCTCTGGTGGTTACTTCTTCTAATATATTGATAATATCCTCTGCTGAAGATTGTTCAGTAGTCCTGATTTTGACAGCATGCTCTAAGTCACCTCCACATTGTCTCAGAATCTTTCTATGGATCATAAATTTTGACATGTCAGGATATAATGCTGTCAATCTTTCTTTTTGTTGGAAAAACCATGGTAAAGCTTTGTCTTTATCAGCATTAAACTTGGCAGATTCAAAGGCTGTTTCCACGTCCATGTGCTTGTCTCAATTTGATATACCATCTGTGAGCTGATTTGGTAAATAAGGTGTTAAATCTGGCTATTACCAATCTGTCTGGTAATTCAAAGTCTTCTTTGATCATGTCAATACCTCTGATGAATTCCATATGGTCATACTCTCCTTCACCACTGAAGTGAGGCCATTCCTTAAGTTTTGGAACTTCTTTCAAGAGTGCTTGGCCCATTGTTGGTTCCAAGTTATGTAAAGAATTAGAAAATTCATTTTTTAATTGAGAATTCTCAATATCCAATACCTGTGGATTGGAAATCCCTGTACCCTCATTTTGATTCAGAGGTGTAGACATTCTTGATAAGGTGTTTAGTTGTTTTTTAATATCATTCATTTTACTATTGTCACACCTTTGTGAGCTTCTTAATTCATGTTGTAAGCTTTGTGTAGAGGTTATTACATTCTTTTTATGATCATCCTCTTTATATGTCAGGTCATTCCATAATTATGTTTGTTTAGTATTATCAGATATAACTTCATTTAGCTTTATTGTTAATGTTGATATTTTCTCTTTTGAGGTATCAAAACACTTTTTCAAGGCAGTTATATGTGTCTTTACTTCATTAAATGATTTTGAAATATCATCAAGAGCTTTCTTATTATCCTCTTTGATATTATTTATGGCTTGTTTTATTCTTGTTTTAATCATGTCATCAATATTGAATTTAGAATATTTGTCTGGAAATTCCTTAATAATGGCATATTGTTCATTTATCTTATTGCCAAAGGAATTATCATTATTAGAAGTTTTAATTGCTCTTAAAACTTTTTCAAAATATTTAAGTGTTTCATTGATTTGGCTCAGACTCAAGTTATGTGTTTTGAGATTGTCACAAATTGATGCATTTTTATCAGAAAGATGACTTTTTATGTCAGTTATAGCTTCATACAACTATTGCATAGAATCAAAAATATCAGAAATCATTTCCGATATTTTTATCTGGCCTCCTCTTTCTTTTGTAATTCCATCATTGTTCTGGCCATCTGAAACACATTTTCCATGGCATCCTGTTGGAATTTTGGAATCCTGTAGCCCTGGCTGTAAGGCTTTGGGGTTGGTGCCTTCCCTTTGTCCTTGTTTGGAGCTTGTGGTTGCTTTTTCACATTGGAATTGCTGCTGCTGGCCACTGGGGCTGTTTTTGGCACTTGCTTGGGTGGTGGAGGGTTGTTTTTCCTCCACTCTAGTGTCAAGAGCATCATGTTTTTCTTCTCCATCAATGGATGCCATCCATTGAGCAATTTGCAAGTATTGGGATGGCCCAGGAACTTTCTCACAGTAAGGTAAGAATTCATGCAGTTTTTCCACAGATCTGCAAGGATCTGGTACTCCTTGTACTGCAGGGCATTGTTGTATGCTTTGTGGCTGGCTTTGTATATGTCCACTGAGGCTTCTTGTGGTGGTTTCAGCTCTTTGTGAAGGTAAAATGGTGTTATCAGCATCAGAATGACCTATTTTAGTTGTTTGGAAGTCATCAACTGACCCTTTTCCTTCTGTAAATGGTTGGCTTCTGCCATAAGGACGTTTATTGCATTTCTCCAAGCTGCTTGAGGGGTTATAGCTGGCTCCTGATCTGGTTGAAGGCATATTTTATGATTAAAAAGGCTTAAAATAGTATTTCTACGTCAAAAAACTTACTATTGGGCAAATTCTTAGCTTTCCGAAGGGTATTACTTGTATCCAAGTTAATCAATTCAGAAGATATTGGTTCAGGTTGATTATTTTGAGTCACAATAACAGTACTATTGTGGTCTGAATTAACAGTACTGGCAGGGATAATGCTGGTGAATGTTGAGGCTGTTTCAATGTTTTCTTGTCTTACCACGTTGTCAGACACTAAAATCAATGAAACAGCCAATTAATTAAGTAAAAAAAGGTTATTTCAAAAAGAAGACATAAAAATATAAGCCTCACTTATAATATGAAGTGTTTTTATTTTTTATGGGTTTTTTGAATTATAATTATTTTTTATATGTTTTTAAATTTTTCAATATAAGAAAAAGGTTCAAAAAAGAGTAAAAAAGTATGTCACAGGTAAAATATCCCGGTTGGGCCCCCAAATGTAAGGTGTGGATATGAGACTTTGATTAAAAATCAAGTACTTTTCCTGTCCTAAACATTTGTATAAGGTAAAAATCAATTAAAAATAGTAAGAAATATTATTTTTAAGAGAAAACACGCCAACGTTAATGTTTATAACTTTGTTAGTATAAAAAAATAATATTATAAAGATTTATTGTTTTACCAACAATAAACATTTATCCAAAAATACTCTACAAGAGATATTTAAGGCTACAGAAGAAATCTTTTCAAGAGCAATTTCAATTGGAATTAATTGAGAAAAGAACTGCAAGAAATTAATTAAAGAAAAAGGTCTTTAAAAAGAATATTAAAGAGAAAACACGCCCAAAAGTGACCAGAGTGAATTTGGAAACAAAGTGACAAAGTTTACAGTGATGAAAGATGCTTTAATTCACTTTTGGGGTGGTTCAGGAGTAAAAATGATTATAAGAGTTACAAACAATGATTATAATAATCTTTTCACGTGGCTAAAAGGATTAAAATGATTTAAAAATGGTGGTTTGAATCTTATATTTATTGGTTTAACAGTGTGAAACTAATTATAAAAGGAAAAGATTCTAACATGAAAAGAGAAGTGGGGCAAAGAAGACATTCTTTTCTAGCCATCAATTCTCTTACTCCAAAAGTAAAATTTAGTCTTTTCAGTCGTGAAAAACATTCTGAAAACAGAAAAGCCAATTATGGCATCATTGAACCCTGGTTTACACCAAAAAAGGGCTGGTTTAAGCCATTTTAAGCCATATTTAGCCATTTTAGACCCTTAAATCAGCCATTACTATAGAAATACCTTGTCTATAGCCTTCAAAACACGTCGGAATGTGTGTAAGAGGCGTAGAAACCAGTTGAAACTGCTTTTACTAACATTTGTTTAACTGAGGGGTAGTTTTACCCTCTTGGCAGCAGTTAAAACCACCCTGGTTGGTATCAAAACCTCATCATCAATTGAGTCACAGACCCTGTGACTCAATTCCAGGCCAAAAGTGATGAACTTTTGCGTGGATTTTGACATCCCACACCAGTCAGAAAGGACATTGGGGGTCTGGCTCCCCCTTAGAGATAGAGTTCCTTTTCCCCCCCAATTTTAATCTTTCCAATTTATTTTTTCCTTTAATTCCTCATCATGTATTATACTTGCAATTTACATATGTAATTCAATTGAATTGTACATTACAATACAGTAATAATTGATACCTCATATGTAAATCAAAGTTCACTTATGTAATATACGCGCACATTTTGACATTTGAATTGAATTCAATTGAAAATACTTCAGTTCCTCATAACTTCTAAACTAAACACAACACCTCAATTTCAACACCTAAATTGATGGTTAACACCACATGTGGTGTGAATTAATTTAAAGTTTTGAGTATTTTCAATTTTTGTATTGAAAATACTAAAAACTTAATTTAAGCTTATTTAGAGTTGAGTTACAAAAATTTCACTCAGAGGTGACCCCACCTAATTTTTTATGAGGAATCAAATGGTGAAATAATTTTTAAATATCTATTTATTGGATAAAAAGTTATAATATATTTTATATAGCTTTTTACCAGATATATTTTAATCTCACAATTTTTATTAAAAATTCATCTTTACTTAATCTTTACAAGTAAAAATATAATTTCATAATTGTAAATTTTATTGTAATTTTATTTTTAAATTATAATTAAATTTTGTTTTTTAAATATCAATTTGTATTTATATTTCAATTTTTATTTTTATGATATAAATAAATTTATTTTATTTATATTTGTGTCTTAATTTATCTTTTGTGGTCTTTTGGGTATCTGAAAATACCTCTAAGGCTCACACAACTGAGGATACCAGAACCACAAAGAACAGATGGTGGCAGCACAGAAGGGGAAGATTCAGTGAGTTCAGTCAGTTTGGAACTTATGACTAGATATTATGCAATAAGAAGAATTCAAGGCATCAGATTATGCCCATCAAGGGTGTGGGGCCATAACCGAATTTATGGCCCCCTCAAGTTCCCCAATGTGGGGTTCCATGGCCATCTTGGGCCTATATTATCAGTCCAGGACCTCGCCTTTAATGCTGTGGGAGGTCATCTTCTAGATTATCATGGACCCCTCTCAATAGGCCCAGGAAATGTAGGTGGGAATCGGTCCAAGGCCACTTTTTTTGGTCCCTTGGACCCCTGGAGCCCCAGCAAATTTGGGCCCAGGAGGACTCCAATAGCCCCCATGGCCCACAGACCGCGGACTGCATACTATGACCCATGGACCATAGGGACACCAAATGGCCACCAGGCCCCAAAATTTCAAAAATGGCGATAGAAATGGCAAGGACCAAAAGCACACAAAGAACCCAGAATGGCCCCAAAGATCATTCTGAGGCCACATATTAAAGAACAATGGGGACAAGACCCCTCCTTGGAATTAGGAAAAAAAAAAGGATGATGATGGTGATGGAAAGAAGGGGCCCAAGGAGAATTTGGCCAATTCTTAATGAGGTATGATCATATACTCATTATTCATCAAATTGTAAGCAGAAGTGCTTGGTGGCCTTTCCGTTGGGATACAACGCAACGTTTAATAATGGAAGGAAAATGGCTGATTGAATTTAAAGAAAGATTAATTTGAAAAGCTGGAAAGGACTTACTTGAGAAGAAAAAAAGAAGGGGAAGAAGACAATGTAATCAAGGACAATGAAGAGAGGAGAGGGTTTTAAGGAGAATGGCCAGGAGGAAAAGAAGTTTAAAAAGAAATTTTTTGGAAAAATGTGGGGATATTGAGATGCCACTCAACAGTGGCAGGGTATTATGGTGTTCAGGACCCCACCAGTTTCAAGAGGGGAATACTGTAACAAACACTATTAAGGGTAAGGGTATTCAATCTTACACCGATTCAAACACCCCAAAACAGAAATACACTGTGTGTATCAGTAATTAGTTTAAGAAATCTTCCGTGCTGAAACATGCATACAGTTGAGGTCATGAATACAGCCTGTCAACTTCTGTACAGGTTGGAACTACCCAATAAAGTTTTGTTAGACCATTGTAAGGTGTGGATATGAAACTTTGATTAAAAATCAAGTACTTTTCCTGTCCTCAAAATTTGTATAAGGTAAAATTCAGTTAAAAATAGTATGAAATATTATTTTTAAGAGAAAACACGCCAATTTTATTGTTTATAACTTTATTAGTATAAAACAATAATATAAAAATTTATTGTTTTACCAACAATAAAGATTTATCCAAAAAATACTCTACAAGAGATATTTTAAGGCTACAAAAGAAATTTCTTCAAGAGCAATTTCAATTGGAATTAATTGAGCAAAGAACTGCAAGCAATTAATTAAAGAACAAAGTCTTTAAAAAGAATATTAAAGAGAAAACACGCCCAAAAGTGACCAGAGTGAATTTGGAAACAAAGTGACAAAGTTTACAGTGATGAAAGATGCTTTAATTCACTTTTGGGGTGGTTCAGGGGTAAAAATGATTATAAGAGTTACAAACAATGATTATAATGATTTTTTCACGTGGTTAAATGGATTAAAATGATTTAAAAATGGTGGTTGGAATCTTTGATTGATTGGTTTAACAGTGTTTAAACTAATTAATAAAAGGAAAAGATTCTAACATGAAGAGAAAAGTGGGGCAAAGAAGACATTCTTTTATAGCCATCAATTCTCTTACTCCAAAAGTAAAATTTACTCTTGTCAGTCGTGAAAAACAGTCTGACAACAGAAAAGCCAATTATGGCATCATTGAACCCTGGTTTAGGTCAAAAAAGGGCTGGTTTAAGCCATTTTTAGCCATTTTTAGCCATTTTAGACCCTTAAATCAGCCATTACTATAGCAATACCAGGCCTAGAGCCTTCGAAACACGTCAGAATGTGTGTCAGAGGCCTAGAAACCAGTTAAAACTGTTTTTATTATGATTGTTTTATCTTAAGGGTAGTTTTACCCTCTTGGCAACAGCTAAAACTACCCCAGTTGGTATCAAAACCTCATCATCAATTGAGTCCACAGACCCTGTAACTCAATTCCAGGCCAAAAGTGATGAACTTTTGCGTGAATTTTGACATCCCACGCCTGTCAGCAAGGATTTTGGGGGTCTAGCTCCCCCTTAGAGCTGGAGTTCCTTTTCCCCCCCAAATTTAATCTTTCCAATTTATTTTTCCTTTAATTCCTCATCATGTATTATACTTGTACTTTACATATGTAATTCAATTCAATTGTACAGTACAATACAGTAATAATTGACACCTCATATGTAAATCAAAGTTCACTTATGTAATACACGCGCACATTTTGGCATTTCAATTGAATTCAATTGAAAATACTTCAATTCCTCATAACTTCTAAACTAAACACAACACCTCAATTTTAACATAAAAATTGATGGTTAACACCACATGTGGTGTGAATTAAATTAAGGTTTTGAGGATTTTCAACTTTTGTATTGAAAATACTAAAAACTTAATTTAAGCTTATTTAGAGTTGAGTTAAAAGAATTTCACTCAGAGGTGACCCCACCTGATTTTTCATGAGGAATCCAATGGTGAAATAAATTTTATATGTTTATTTATTGGATAAAAAGTTATAATAAATTTTATTTAACTTTTTTCCAAATTTATTTATTTTTTCACAATTTTGTTAAAATTTCATTTTTACTTAATTTTTTCAAGTATAAATGTAATTTTATATTTACAAAATTTAATGTATTTTTTATTTTTAAATTATAATTAATTTTTTATTTTTAATATAATTTTCTATTTATATTTTGATTTTTATTTTAATAATATGTTATTTTTTATATTTGTGGTCTTTTGGGTATATGAAATTACCTCTAAGGCTCACATTCCCTCCCCCTAAAAAAGAATATTACTTTGTAATATTGGTGTTTCTAGTGTGTCTGAATCTCCTCAGGAGTTTGGTAGCTTCTGGTATATTTTTTTCCTTCTAACCATTCATCTTCACAAGTTGGGTCACTGTACCTAACAAGGTATTCCCTTACTTTCTTGGTTCTTAATTTCCTTTCTTTAAGAACTTTGGTTATTTTCTTAGTACCAGATGTCTCAATAGGAGGTATAACTTGGGGAGCCTTATTCCTCAAGGGAAATTTCTCAGCATCACTAGATTTATATGGTTTTATCAAGCTCACTGGAAATGTAGGGTGCTTATTGCTAAGTTCTTCAGATAACTCTACTTCAACAGCATTCTCTCCATGGAGGGCCTTAATCACAAAAGGTCCTGCAAAGGAGTCTTTCAACTTTTTACATCCTTTGATGTTATTGAAGTTAGTGGTGGATACAAGAACTAGGTCCCCCACTTTGAAATCTGGAGTTGCATGAGATTTATCCCATTTGTCTTTAGCATATGCAAAAGAGTCCTCCATGCATCTTACTGCATGCTTTCTAGCTTTGTCTAGAATTCCTTTGAAGCTAGCAGCTGTGGGATGTATTTCAATTAAGTCTTTCCTCAAGGAGTCTTGGGGTAACTTGGGGTTCCATCCTTGTTCTAGAATAGCAGGAGTCTGATTGGTACTAGCATGGATTGATGTTTTATATGCTAATTCCAGTGCTGGTAACAGAGTACACCAATCATGGGTAAATCCATCACAATCTTTGAATTCAAGGCCATTTGCACAAAATCTTCTCACCATGTCCTCTAAGGTTTGGATCATTCTTTCAGCCAGGCCATCAGTTTGTGGGTGGTAGGCTGTAGAGAAAGACAGTTTAGTGCCAAATAATTGGTGAAGATTTGTCCATAGTGCTGAAGTGAATTTGGGATCTCTATCACTGATGATATTTGTAAATATCCCAGTCCATGACACTACTCTATTCCATATCAGAAGAGCTGTATCCATGGCTGTATCATCTTTGTGACATGGTAAAAAGATTGGAGTTTTACTGAATCTGTCCACAATTACTAGGCAAGCATTATAGCTCCTGTCACCTCCTGGTGGTAGGCCAGTTACCCAATCCATATGGACAATTTCCCAAGGTCTGTTTGGTTCTTGGATTTTCATCATATTTCCAAGTCTTTTGCCAGTAGATTTATTTGCCTTTTGGCATCTGTCACAGGTTTTGCAATACTCTGCAACATCTTTTTGCCACATTGGCCACCATATGCAGGTCTTCACTTTCTCTCCCCTGTTCTGTCTTCAGAAATATGTCCTGAAAAGGGACTATCATGGCATTCTTTCAGTACAAGATTGATTAATGACCTGTCTACAACTGTCATGACACATGTGTGCTTGGTTCTGTGGTAAATTATACCATCCAGTAGGTGAAATCTTCCTTCATTATAAGATTTTCTCCATACTTCATCCAAGGCATGTATTAGAGAGTTGTCTTTACAGTCTTTGTTAAGTAATTGGCATAAGATGCTACAATTCTTATCTTGAGTGTAACTATTTCTGACTTCTTCAAAGAAGGTGGTGTTCAAGTCTGTAACACTTATTCCTTCTATTGGAATTTGTGGTGAAGCTTTTTCTGGAACATAAGCAGGGTTATCAATGTTATTTGGTAATGGCCATCTGCTTAGTCCATCTGCATTCTTATGAATATTCCCATCCTTATGAACAATAGTCATATTGCCTCTGTATTCTTGTATGGCTATTTGCCATCTGAGCATGTGTCTGTTAGGTGTTTTCATGTTCAAAAGTTATTTCACAGCTGTACAATCTGTTATTACTTCAAAAACACATCCCTCTAAGAAATAGTTCAATTTCTCCAAGGCCCAGACAAGGCATAGACATTCCATTTGACTTGCTCCATATCTGGCTTCAGTTGGTTTGATTTGCCTGGATATGAAACATATTGGTCCTTCTACAGGTTTGTCATTTATGATCTGAACTTGGTGAAGTGCAGCACCTAGTCCATCCCCTGATGCATCAATATACAGTTTGAAAGGCAATTTAAAGTCTGGCATCAGTAAGAGTGGAGCAGTGGTCAATGCTTCTCTTAGAGATTCAAAAGCTTTGACTCTGTCAACAGTTATCTCAAATACTGTGTCTTTGTCACACAACTTATAAAGTGGTCTTGCTATGGATGCAAAGTCTTTAATGTGTTGCGTGTAATATCCTGCAAAACCTAAGAATGACTGAATTTCTTTCTTATTCTGAGGCATGGGTTTTAACAATACTGCTGCAACTTTGTTTTTATTAATTCCAAGGGACAAACCAGATACAACATGTCCTAGTGCCTTAAGTTCTTTAAATCCAAAATGACATTTCTTCAAGGAGATTTTCATGTTTACTGATTAGATTTTTGTCAAAACTCTTGATAATCTGTACATGTGCTCCTCCCAATTCTTTGAACAGATAATAATGTCATCAATGTAAATGATTAACCATCCCTCTGAGAGTTCTTCAGGGAAGATTTCATTCATCATTCTTTGGAAGTGTGAAGGTGCATTTTTGATACCAAAGGGCATCCTTAAGTATTCATACACTCCACAATGAACAATAATTCTCAAGTATTTTCTTGCTCTTGGTGTTACCACATTTTGATGGAATCCTTTAAGGGCATCCATAGTGGTTATATACACTGCTTGAGATATTTGAGTAAGGGCAATTTGGATTTTTGGTATTGGGTATCTGTCTGGAACAGTGTAAGTGTTCAGAGCTCTAAAGTCCCCAACCATTCTGGATTTTCCATTATGCCATGCCACTATGACTGGTGTAGTTATTTCTACTTCCTCATTGTGGCCTAGTTTTCTTATTACACCAAGGTCTAGAAGTTCTTTGATATGAATTTCTAGAGCTTCTCTTGATTTTGGACTTGCTGGATAAGCAGGTCTTCTTAAGAGTGGTGGATAAGGTCTCTCAATGTTAAGAAGGATGTCAACTTCATGACCAATAATTGCTCCTAGAGGTTCTTTGTCTGTAGCAAATGCTCCTTTGTGGTCATACAAAAGGGAAGAAAGTTCATTTTCTTGTTTATCAGTCAGATGAAGGCTTATCTCAGCCTCATTGAACTGTTCAGACTTGAATTTTTCTAACTCTAAGTTGACTGGTGATACTTTGTTTATTGTAATTTGTCTTTTAAATGGTAAAAAGGCAAATTTCTGGCGCTTATTGTCCCCAATTGTAAAGTATCTGTCTTTGTTATTATGTAAATCTATCCCATACATGATCAAATAGTCATTTCCCAATATAAAATGGGTACTAGAGAAATTTTCCATAACAACAAATTCAACTGTGATCCTTGGATTCCCATTTATGTGTGGGAATATGACATTGGTCTCAAATATTCCCAATGCTTTCATTGGGTTACTTGCACTGTTGAATTTTATACCATCAATTGGTAACAATTGGTCTTCAAAATTTGGCACACAAGTCTTAAGAAAGGATTTTCCAACACAAGAGCAGAAGGCTCCTGGGTCAAGCAAATGTTTGGTGGGCTTGTTGTCAATCACCACTTCTTTTATACAGGAGTTACCAGCTGTATAACCTTTTCCTCTGTTTGGTTTTGTCTTCATAAGTTGTGCATCTTGAACTTTTGATAAATCAACTTGACCATTGCTCAATTGTGGTAAGTGGGAATAAGATTCCATGATGTCAAAAGTGGCATTGATATTTTCTATATCTTTTGAAGATTCAGAAAATATGGATGACTTATCATCTGAATTGTCTTCAATTATGTCTTCTTTTTCAACATCTGGTTCCTTTTCAATGTCAATTTCATTGATTTTCCCCCTTTTTGGACATGTATTGGCTAAATGGGTGGTGCTTTGGCAAATATGGCATTTTCTGACTGTATCTGCAAATTTATATTTAATATTACTAGAATTTTCTTTGGGGTTTTTGTCCACAGAATCTTTCCAAGGTGTATTAAACCTTGTTTTAAGATTCACCCTACTAGAACCAATTTTGGTTCTGGTGGTTACTTCTTCTAGTATATTGATGATATCCTCTGCTGAAGATTGTTCAGTAGTCCTGCTTTTGATAGCATGCTCTAAGTCACCCCCACATTGTCTCAGAATTTTTCTATGGATCATAAATTCTGACATGTCAGGATATAATGCTGTTAATGTGTCCTTCTGTTGGCAAAACCATGGTAAAGCTTTGTCTTTATCAGCATTAAATTTGGCAGATTCAAAGGCTGTTTCAGCTTTAAACCTCCAAGCATCATTTGCCCATTTGTTGATGATTTGGGTTTTCCACCAAGTCCAACTCTGGTGTCCATGTGCTTGTCTTATTTTGATGTACCATCTGTGAGCTGATCTGGTAAACAAGGTGTTAAACCTGGCTGTTACCAATCTGTCTGGTAATTCAAAATCCTCTTTGATCATGTCAATACCTCTAATGAATTCCATATGGTCATACTCTCCTTCACCACTGAAGTGAGGCCATTCTTTAAGTTTTGGCACTTCTTTCAAGAGTGCTTGGCCCATTGATGGTTCCAAGTTATGAAAAGAAGTGGATAATTCATTTTTTAATTGTGAATTATCAGGATCCAATACTTGTGGATTTGAAATTCTTGTGCCCTCATTTTGATTTAGAGGTGTAGACATTCTTGGTAAGGTGTTCAGTATTTGTTCAATGTCATTTATTTTACTGTTGCTACACCTTTGGGAATTTCTGTATTCATGTTGGAAGCTTTGTATTAAATTTGTTACTTCAATTTTATACATGTCTTCTTTATGTGTAAGTTCTTGCCATAACTCTGTCTGTCCTGTATTATCAGCAGTGACTTGATTCAATTTCATTGATAATTTTGATACTTCTTCTTGTGAAGCATCAAAACACTTTTTCAAGGAAATGGTATATGTCTTTACTTCAGTAAATGAATTTGAAATGTCATCAAGGACTTTCTTGTTATCTGTTTTGATAATATTTATGGCTTGTTTAAATCTTGTTTCAATTATGTCATCAATATTGAATTTAGAATATTTATCTGTTAATTCTTTAATAATGGCAGATTGTTCATTTATTTTATTAGAAGAATTATCATTATTGGAATTTTTAATTGTTCTTAAAACTTTTTCAAAACACATAAGTGTTTCATTAATTTGGCACAGACTCAGGTTGTTTGTTTTAATGTTGTTACAAATGGTTTCATTTTTATCAGAAAGATGTTTTTTCACGTCATTTATAGCATTATACAGCTCTGGGATGGAATCAAATATGTCAGAAATCATTTCTGGAACCTTAATCTGGCTTCCTCCTTCTTCTGTAATTCCATCATGGTTCTGGCCATCTGAAATACATTTTCCATGGCATCCTGCTGAATCTTTGGGATTCTGTAGCCCTGGCTGTAAGGTTTTGGGGCTGGTGCCTTCCCTTTGCCCTTGTTTGGAGCTTGTGGCTGCTTTTTCACGTTGGAATTGCTGCTGCTGGCCACTGGGGCTGTTTTTGGCACTGGTTTGGGTGGTGGAGGGTTGTTTTCCTCCATTCCAGTGTCAAAAGCATCATGTTTTTCTTCTCCATCAATGGATGCCATCCATTGAGCAATTTGCAAGTGTTGTGATGGCCCAAGAATTTTCTTACTGTCAGGTAAGAATTCATGCAATTCTTCCACAGGTCTGCAAGGATCTGGTACTCCTTGAATTGAAGTGCATTGTTGTATGCACTGTGGCTGGCTTTGTATATGTCCACAGAGGCTTGTTGTGGCGGTGTCAGCTCTTTTTGAAGGTAAAATAGTATTATCAGCTTCAGAATGACCCAATTTAGTTGTTTGGAAGTCATCAACTGACCCTTTTCCTTCTGTACCTGGTTGGCTTCTGCCATAATCACGTCTATTAGCTTTTTGGGAGCTGCTTGAGGGGTTGTAGCTGGCTCCTGACCTGGTTGAAGGCATAATTATGGTTAAAAAAGGTTTAAAATAGTATTTTTACGTCAAAAACTTACTATTGGCCAAATTTTTAGCTTTCTGAAGGGTATTACTTATGTCCAAGTTAATTAATTCAGAAGATATTGGTTCAGGCTGCTTATTTTGAGTCACAATAACAGTGCTATTATGATCAGAATTAACAGTACTGGCAGGGATAATGCTGGTTACTGTTGAGGCTGTTTCAATGTTTTCTTGTCTTACCAGGTTGTCAGACACTAAAATTAATGAAAAAGCCAATTAATTAAGTAAAAAAAAGGATATTTCAAAAAAAGAAATAAAAATTTAAGCCTCACTTATAATATGAAAAAAATTATTTTTTATGGGTTTTTTTGAATTATAAGTATTTTTTATGTGTTTTTAAATTTTTCAATATAAGAAAAAAGATTTAAAAAGAGTAAAAAAAATATGTCACAGGTAAAATATCACGGCTGGGCCCCCAAATGTAAGGTGTGGATATGAAACTTTGATTAAAAATCAAGTACTTTTCCTGTCCTCAAAATTTGTATAAGGTAAAATTCAGTTAAAAATAGTATGAAATATTATTTTTAAGAGAAAACACGCCAATTTTATTGTTTATAACTTTATTAGTATAAAACAATAATATAAAAATTTATTGTTTTACCAAGAATAAAGATTTATCCAAAAAATACTCTACAAGAGATATTTTAAGGCTACAAAAGAAATTCCTTCAAGAGCAATTTCAATTGGAATTAATTGAGCAAAGAACTGCAAGCAATTAATTAAAGAACAAAGTCTTTAAAAAGAATATTAAAGAGAAAACACGCCCAAAAGTGACCAGAGTGAATTTGGAAACAAAGTGACAAAGTTTACAGTGATGAAAGATGCTTTAATTCACTTTTGGGGTGGTTCAGGGGTAAAAATGATTATAAGAGTTACAAACAATGATTATAATGATTTTTTCACGTGGTTAAATGGATTAAAATGATTTAAAAATGGTGGTTGGAATCTTTGATTTATTGGTTTAACAGTGTTTAAACTAATTAATAAAAGGAAAAGATTCTAACATGAAGAGAAAAGTGGGGCAAAGAAGACATTCTTTTATAGCCATCAATTCTCTTACTCCAAAAGTAAAATTTACTCTTGTCAGTCGTGAAAAACAGTCTGACAACAGAAAAGCCAATTATGGCATCATTGAACCCTGGTTTAGGTCAAAAAAGGGCTGGTTTAAGCCATTTTTAGCCATTTTTAGCCATTTTAGACCCTTAAATCAGCCATTACTATAGCAATACCAGGCCTAGATCCTTCAAAACATGTCAGAATGTGTGTCAGAGGCGTAGAAACCAGTTAAAACTGTTTTTATTATGATTGTTTTATCTTAAGGGTAGTTTTACCCTCTTGGCAACAGCTAAAACTACCCCAGTTGGTATCAAAACCTCATCATCAATTGAGTCCACAGACCCTGTAACTCAATTCCAGGCCAAAAGTGATGAACTTTTGCATGAATTTTGACATCCCACGCCTGTCAGCAAGGATTTTGGGGGTCTAGCTCCCCCTTAGAGCTGGAGTTCCTTTTCCCCCCCAAATTTAATCTTTCCAATTTATTTTTCCTTTAATTCCTCATCATGTATTATACTTATAATTTACATATGTAATGCAATTGAATTTTACAGTACAATACAGTAATAATTGATACCTCATATGTAAATCAAAGTTCACTTATGTAATACATGCGCACATTTTGACATTTCAATTGAATTCAATTGAAAATACTTCAATTCCTCATAACTTCTAACCTAAACACAACATCTCAATTTTAACATAAAAATTGATGGTTAACACCACATGTGGTGTGAATTAAATTAAGGTTTTGAGGATTTTCAACTTTTGTATTGAAAATACTAAAAACTTAATTTAAGCTTATTTAGAGTTGAGTTACAAGAATTTCACTCAGAGGTGACCCCACCTGATTTTTCATGAGGAATCCAATGGTGAAATAAATTTTATATGTTTATTTATTGGATAAAAAGTTATAATAAATTTTATTTAACTTTTTTCCAAATTTATTTATTTTTTCACAATTTTGTTAAAATTTCATTTTTACTTAATTTTTTCAAGTATAAATGTAATTTTATATTTACAAAATTTAATGTATTTTTTATTTTTAAATTATAATTAATTTTTTATTTTTAATATAATTTTATATTTATATTTTGATTTTTATTTTAATAATATGTTATTTTTTATATTTGTGGTCTTTTGGGTATATGAAATTACCTCTAAGGCTAACAACCATCCTGAAGCTTTATGATCACTCAATACCACCACACCTTGTGTACAGATCCTGTACAAGTTGTACAGGACCTGTATTCGCCAGATTTAAGTCAATAATCAATTCCTCTCATGAAAACTCTCTGTCTGGATCAGGGCTGGTGATTCTCACATATACCAGCCCTTCTTTCTCCCCCCTGGGGTTTTTCCCCAGTTCATTAATTTAGTTGAATTATTATTTTATGAATATTCTTATTCTTATATTTAGCTATTATATTTATCAATTTTAAGTGAGTGTTTGCATTTCTTTCTTTGACTGTGCAGTATGAGTGGTGGTGGCCATATCCTTATTAACCCTTCTCTTTCCTTCTGACAGGTTGAAACAGTAGACTTGGACTTGTTTGTGGTTGGCTCTTTGATTTCTAACCCTTATCATTTGTTTCTGATTTTCCTTTTATTTCTTTTATTATTAATTTTATCTTATTACACTCTTAAGGGTATTGCAATTTTACCACACCTTGAGCCCTCCATAAGTAAGTCCCAGTTTACTGAGTGCCAGGCCCTCTTCACTTAGAAGAGCACCTGTAACAAATACTTTTCTATATTTTTTGGGTTAATTATTAGCTCCTGTAAATTTGTCTCATTTACCACAAAGCTAGTATGACAAAAAAATTGGAACTAAATTCAGAAAGGTCTTACACTTTGCTTCCTTTTTGGGTAGTTGCGTTTAAGGATACATTTATTTTTTGATATTTTTTAATATTTTTTAATATTTTTTAATATTTTTAAATATTTTTTAATATTTTTTAATATTTTTTAATATTTTTTAATATTTTTTAATAATTTTGAATATTTTTTAATATTTTTTAATATTTTTCCACATTTTTTAATATTTTTTAATATTTTTTTTATTTTTTTTGATATTTTTTAATATTTCTTAATATTTTTTAATATTTTTTAATATTTTTTCATATTTTTCAATATTTTTTAATATTTTTTAATATTCTTTAGTATTTCTTAATATTTTCTAATATTTTGTAATATTTTTTGATATTTTTGAATATTCTTGAATATTTCCAATTTCTTTTAATTTTCTTTTAATTTTTTTTGAATATTTTTAAATGTTTTTAAGTTTTTTTGAAATTGTTTAAAATTTTCTAAATTTTTTTAAATTTTTTTAGTATTTTTTAATTATTTTTAATATGTTTTCATATTTTTCAATATCCTCCGATATTTTTTAATATTTCTTCATATTTCAAATTTTTTTGATATCTTTTGATATTTTTTGCTATTTGTTGATATTTGTTGATATTTTTTGATATTTTTTGACATTTTTTCATATTTTTTGATATTTTTTGACATCTTTTAATATGTTTTACTATTTTTAAATATTCTCAATCTTTTACATTCTGAGGGTACTACCCTTGGATAGAAGTTTTAACATTTAAGAATACGAAGAATCAAATTAACAGGCCCTTATCTGGTGAGGAAGACCTTGTTTTTTTCCCTTTTGGGGAGTGTGAGGGGCAGGTAAGCTCTGAAAAAATATTCATAGTGAAGAAATTCACTCTGGGGCTGGTTTGTGGCTCTGCAATGAATTATCCATCCTTACAATCGGAATTGTGGTTTTTGGAGCACAAATGATGATTTGGTATCAATAAAGGGAGGAAAAACTGTTCAAAGGTCATCTCACCACTGGTAGGACATGTCTAGAGTGCTTGGATGTCCAATATTAGTCATTCTGGGTGGGCTTAGGCTTTAAACATACCATTCTTTTAAGTACAAAGGCAGTACTGGTTGGTACATGTAAAGCTTGACTATGACACAGTGAGCGAATATTACTAATAATTTAGTTATTGTACTCTGAATATCCCCATTAAGCTAATAAACAAGATTAAAAAATATTATAATTATGGCGTAAAAATGTTTATATTATTCAAATGAATGAAATAATATTATAAAAATAAATATATTAATATTTAACAATTGATAACTTCTTAGCAATTTCTTATTGATAGAAACAAATAATAAATGTGTAGAAATTATTATTTAATAATGAAAGCTGGATATTAATATAAATGATATTTGTCTTAATAAAAGAATTATTAAGAATTATTATAAACAGAGAAAATAACCAACTTTTAACACTTAATAAAATAATTTTTAATAGAAATCTTCCAAATAATGTAAATAAAACTTTCTTAAATTGTATTTACAAATAAAAACAGAAGAAATTACAAATATCCTTTATTTTACATGGAATTAGAGATTTTAGAGAGATTTTACCAAAATCAATTAAATATTAGTGTAAACACCTTAAAATTGATGATTGCTAAAAAGATGAACTTGAGTCCTTAATAATATAATAGAATAATATAAAAATAATAAAGCTATTGCCTTTGGATTTATTCTTCTGCATTTTTTGATGTCTCTGAGAGCTCTATATACAATAAAATACCGCCTCCTAGAGTCCAGACAGCTTCTATTAGACATTTAATTATTATATCCACTGCAATTGATCAGTATTCTAAGGTTTAGTGATCATTACATCATAGTTAAGGCATCTCATCTCCTTATTTCCTTATTATAAAGAGTTATCACCATAGCTCTACGTTTTCCGACATCATAGGCTTGTAAGAAGCTTAAAATTCGTGAATTTTATTAGTATTAATCATAAGATGATATTATTCACCAGTTTTATGACTTAGATAACTGTTAAACCTAAAATAGGGCTACAGTGAGTGATCATAAATCATCAATTTTAAGCTTAAGCTTTTTTCATTAATAGCTTTTGAGTTATACACTCTACAGCTATTCAAGGAGTGATTAATGATATATTGGAATGTGATAATTAAGCTTCCAAGAGAAATTTCTTAAATGATCAAAACTTCATTTTTGACCATTTTTCTGGTAACTCATCTTTTCTGTCAAACTTTACTATTTTCAATTTCAAACCATGATTTAAAGGGGTTATACCTCGAAGATAATGGTGTAAACTACATAATTATTCATTTATGAGCTAGTATGATATCAATATATACTTTGTTTGTCTTGGACCACTTTCACAACAAAGTGGTCAAAAGACATAACAATTTCACTCAATAAACCTTTGTAAGCTATAACCTTGCCTATAGCTCATAAAAAAATGAATACCTCTATTCATAAAGTAATTACCAGGTAACTTTCTTTTTGGTTCCACTATTTACATGCATTTTTTAAGAGATATGAGCTAAAAGTCATGGATATATGCACTGATCATAAAAGTGCATATATTCAGGTTATCTCAGTAATTATTGACTTTTCAGATTTGAAATTAAAATCTTATACATGTAGTTTTCATGGGACATCCAATGGTGTAATTTATTTCACATGTTTAATCATTGGTTTGTGAGATAATCAAGGATTTATGCCTTTTTGTGGCATTTTTACTTTTTTTTAGATAATAATTTCGATTCTTATTATTTAAATAGGTATTTTGGAGTTGTTTTGTCACCTTTTTGAAGATGTGGTCATATCACAAAGGCTCACATTCCCTACCACCAAAAAAGATTGTACCACAAACTGATATAGCTACTTAGGGTAACATCTACTGTCCTACCTCTTCAATAGAAAGTTAGTCTTGAAGGTCAATAATGCTCAAAATTTCTATTCCTTAGCTCTTTGTCATTTTTCAGCTTTGTTCATAACTTATCAGCATGAGTTATATCTTTTGCAAGTATCCATTCATCTTCTTGAGTTGGATCTGTATACCTTAAAAGGTATTCTCTTTCTTTTTTGTTTCTTTTCCTCCTGTCAGCCTGTGACTCAAAACAGAGCACCAGCATGACATCCAACATACCATAAGTAATGATATGAGGAGTATTGGACAAATATAGCCAATACAAGTAAATTATAAAGAGGAAACCTCCTCAAATATAATAAGAAAGGGCAAATATATGCCCTATCAAAGATAAGACCAAATAAGCAAAAACTGTTATTCTAGTTGTGAGCCTTAGAGGTAATTTCATATACCCAAAAGACCACAAATATAAAAAATAACATATTAATATAAATAAAATAAAAATAAAAAATATAAATATAAAATTATATTAAAAATAAAAAATTAATTATAATTTAAAAATAAAATTACTTTAAATTTTGTAAATATAAAATTACATTTATACTTGAAAAACTTAAGTAAAAATGAAATTTTTAACAAAATTGTGAAAAAATAAATAAATTTGGAAAAAAGTTAAATAAAATTTATTATAACTTTTTATCCAATAAATAAACATATAAATTTTATTTCACCATTGGATTCCTCATAAAAAATCAGGTGGGGTCACCTCTGAGTGAAATGTTTGTAACTCAACTCTAAATAAGCTTAAATTAAGTTTTTAGTATTTTCAATACAAAAGTTGAAAATCCTCAAAACCTTAATTTAATTCACACCACATGTGGTGTTAACCATCAATTTTTGTGTTAAAATTGAGGTGTTGTGTTTAGTTTAGAAGTTATGAGGAATTAAAGTATTTTCAATTGAATTCAATTGAAATGTCAAAATGTGCGCGTGTATTACATAAGTGAACTTTGATTTACATATGAGGTGTCAATTATTACTGTATTGTACTGTACAATTGAATTGAATTACATGTGTAAATTATAAGTATAATACATGATGAGGAATTAAAGGAAAAATAAATTGGAAAGATTAAATTTGGGGGGGAAAAGGAACTCCAGCTCTGAGGGGGAGCTAGACCCCCAAAATCCTTGCTGACAGGCGTGGGATGTCAAAATTCACGCAAAAGTTCATCACTTTTGGCCTGGAATTGAGTTACAGGGTCTGTGGACTCAATTGATGATGAGGTTTTGATACCAACTGGGGTAGTTTTAGCTGTTGCCAAGAAGGTAAAACTACCCTTAAGATAAAACAATCATAATAAAAACAGTTTTAACTGGTTTCTACGCCTCTGACACACATTCTGACGTGTTTTGAAGGCTCTAGGCCTGGTATTGCTATAGTAATGGCTGATTTAAGGGTCTAAAATGGCTAAAATTGGTTAAAAATGGCTTAAACCAGCCCTTTTTGGTCTAAACCAGGGTTCAATGATGCCATAATTGGCTTTTCTGTTGTCAGACTGTTTTTCACGACTGACAAGAGTAAATTTTACTTTTGGAGTAAGAGAATTGATGGCTATAAAAGAATGTCTTCTTTGCCCCACTTTTCTCTTCATGTTAGAATCTTTTCCTTTTATTAATTAGTTTAAAACTGTTAAACCAATCAATCAAAGATTCCAACCACCACTTTTAAATCATTTTAATCCTTTTAACCACGTGAAAAAATCATTATAATCATTGTTTGTAACTCTTATAATCATTTTTACCCCTGAACCACCCCAAAAGTGAATTAAAGCATCTTTCATCACTGTTAACTTTGTCACTTTGTTTCCAAATTCACTCTGGTCACTTTTGGGCGTGTTTTCTCTTTAATATTCTTTTTAAAGACTTTGTTCTTTAATTAATTGCTTGCAGTTCTTTGCTCAATTAATTCCAATTGAAATTGCTCTTGAAGAAATTTCTTTTGTAGCCTTAAAATATCTCTTGTAGAGTATTTTTTGGATAAATCTTTATTGTTGGTAAAACAATAAATTTTTATATTATTGTTTTATACTAATAAAGTTATAAACAATAAAATTGGCGTGTTTTCTCTTAAAAATAATATTTCATACTATTTTTAACTGAATTTTACCTTATACAAATTTTGAGGACAGGAAAAGTACTTGATTTTTAATCAAAGTTTCATATCCACACCTTACATTTGGGGGCCCAGCCGTGATATTTTACCTGTGACATATTTTTTTTACTCTTTTTAAATCTTTTTTCTTATATTGAAAAATTTAAAAACATATAAAAAAAAAAAAAAAAATCCTTAAAAAATAATTTTTTTCATATTATAAGTGAGGCTTATATTTTTATTTCTTTTTTGAAATAACCTTTTTTTACTTAATTAATTGGCTTTTTCATTAATTTTAGTGTCTGACAACGTGGTAAGACAAGAAAACATTGAAACAGCCTCAACAGTAACCAGCATTATCCCTGCCAGTACTGTTAATTCTGATCATAATAGTACTGTTATTGTGACTCAAAATAATCAACCTGAACCAATATCTTCTGAATTAATTAACTTGGATATAAGTAATACACTTCAGAAAGCCAAAAATTTGGCCAATAGTAAGTTTTTGACGTAAAAATACTATTTTAAGCCTTTTTTAACCATAATTATGCCTTCAACCAGGTCAGGAGCCAGCTACAACCCCTCAAGAAGCTCCCAAAAAGGTAATAGACGTGATTATGGCAGAGGCCAACCAGGTACAGAAGGAAAAGGGTCAGTTGATGATTTCCAAACAACTAAAATGGGTCATTCTGAAGCTGATAATACCATTTTACCTTCAAAAAGAGCTGACACCGCCACAACAAGCCTCTGTGGACATATACAAAGCCAGCCACAGTGCATACAACAATGCACTCCAATTCAAGGAGTACCAGATCCTTGCAGACCTGTGGAAGAATTGCATGAACTCTTACCTGACAGTAAAAAAATTCTTGGGCCATCCCAACACTTGCAAATTGCTCAATGGATGGCATCCATTGATGGAGAAGAAAAACATGATGCTTTTGACACTAGAATGGAGGAAAAACAACCCTCCACCACCCAAACCAGTGCCAAAAACAGCCCCAGTGGCCAGCAGCAGCAATTCCAACGTGAAAAAGCAGCCACAAACTCCAAACAAGGGCAAAGGGAAGGCACCAGCCCCAAAACCTTACAGCCAGGGCTACAGAATCCCAAAGATTCAGCAGGATGCCATGGAAAATGTATTTCAGATGGCCAGAGCCATGATGGAATTACAGAAGAAGGAGGAACCCAGATTAAGGTTCCAGAAATGATTTCTGACATATTTGATTCCATCCCAGAGTTGTATAATGCTATAAATGACGTGAAAAAACATCTTTCTGATAAAAATGACACCATTTGTAACAATATTAAAACAAACAACCTGAGTCTGTGCCAAATTAATGAAACACTTATGTGTTTTGAAAAAGTTTTAAGAACAATTAAAAATTCTAATAATGACAATTCTTCTAACATTAAAATAAATGAACAATCTGCCATTATTAAAGAATTAACAGATAAATATTCTAAATTCAATATTGATGACATGATTGAAACAAGAATTAAACAAGCCATAAATATTATCAAAACAGATAACAAGAAAGTCCTTGATGACATTTCAAATTCATTTACTGAAGTAAAGACATATACCATTGCCTTGAAAAAGTGTTTTGATGCTTCACAAGAAGAAGTATCAAAATTATCAATGAAATTGAATCAAGTCACTGCTGATAATACAAGACAGACAGAGTTATGGCAAGAACTGACACATAAGGAAGACATGTATAAAATTGAAGTAATAAATTTAATACAAAGCTTCCAACATGAATACAGAAATTCCCAAAGGTGTAGCAACAGTAAAATGAATGACATTGAACAATTACTGAACACCTTACCAAGAATGTCTACACCTCTAAATCAAAATGAGGGCACAAGAATTTCAAATCCACAAGTATTGGATCCTGATAATTCACAATTAAAAAATGAATTATCCACTTCTTTTCATAACTTGGAACCATCAATGGGCCAAGCACTCTTGAAAGAAGTTCCAAAACTTAAAGAATGGCCTCACTTCAGTGGTGAAGGAGAGTATGACCATATGGAATTCATTAGAGGTATTGACATGATCAAAGAGGATTTTGAATTACCAGACAGATTGGTAACAGCCAGGTTTAACACCTTGTTTACCAGATCAGCTCACAGATGGTACATCAAAATAAGACAAGCACATGGACACCAGAGTTGGACTTGGTGGAAAACCCAAATCATCAACAAATGGGCAAATGATGCTTGGAGGTTTAAAGTTGAAACAGCCTTTGAATCTGCCAAATTTAATGCTGATAAAGACAAAGCTTTACCATGGTTTTGCCAACAAAAGGACAGATTAACAGCATTATATCCTGACATGTCAGAATTTATGATCCATAGAAAAATTCTGAGACAATGTGGAGGTGACTTAGAGCATGCTGTCAAAAGCAGGACTACTGAACAATCTTCAGCAGAGGATATTATCAATATACTAGAAGAAGTAACCACCAGAACCAAAATTGGTTCTAGTAGGGTGAATCTTAAAACAAGGTTTAATACACCTTGGAAAGATTCTGTGGACAAAAACCCCAAAGAAAATTCTAGTAATATTAAATATAAATCTGCAGATACAGTCAGAAAATGCCATATTTGCCAAAGCACCACCCATTTAGCCAATACATGTCCAAAAAGGGGGAAAATCAATGAAATTGACATTGAAAAAGAACCAGATGTTGAAAAAGAAGACATAATTGAAGACAATTCAGATGATAAGTCATCCATATTCTCTGAATCTTCAAAAGATATAGAAAATATCAATGCCACTTTTGACATCATGGAATCTTATTCCCACTTACCACAATTGAGCAATGGTCAAGTTGATTTATCAAAAGTTCAAGATGCACAACTTATGAAGACAAAACCAAACAGAGGAAAAGGTTATACAGCTGGTAACTCCTGTATAACAGAAGTGGTGATTGACAACAAACCCACCAAACTTTTGCTTGACCCAGGAGCCTTCTGCTCTTGTGTTGGAAAATCTTTTCTTAAGACTTGTGTACCAAATTTTGAAGACCAATTGTTACCAATTGATGGTATAAAATTCAACAGTGCAAGTAACCCAATGAAAGCATTAGGAATCTTTGAGACCAATGTCATATTCCCACACATA
Organism: Austropuccinia psidii; assembly: GCA_023105745.1. Lineage (NCBI taxonomy): Eukaryota > Fungi > Basidiomycota > Pucciniomycetes > Pucciniales > Sphaerophragmiaceae > Austropuccinia > Austropuccinia psidii. Next base: position 12,418,455 of record JALGQZ010000016.1, read on the forward strand.
AATGGGAATTTAAGGATCACAGTTGAATTTGTTGTTATGGAAAATTGCTCTAGTACCCATTTTATATTGGGAAATGACTATTTAATCATGTATGGGATAGATTTACATAATAACAAAGACAGATACTTTACAATTGGAGACAATAAGCGCCAGAAATTTGCCTTTTTACCCTTTAAAAGACAAATTACAGTAAACAAAGTATCACCAGTCAACTTAGAGTTAGAGAAATTCAAGTCTGAACAGTTAAATGAGGCTGAAATAAGCCTTCATCTGACTGATAAGCAAGAAAATGAACTTTCTTCCCTTTTGTATGACCACAGAGGAGCATTTGCTACAGACAAAGAACCCCTGGGAGCAATTATTGGTCATGAAGTTGACATCATTCTTAACATTGAGAGACCTTATCCACCACTCTTAAGAAGACCTGCTTATCCAGCAAGTCCAAAATCAAGAGAAGCTCTAGAAATTCATATCAAAGAACTTCTAGACCTTGGTGTAATAAGAAAAGTAGGCCACAATGAGGAAGTAGAAATAACTACACCAGTCATAGTGGCGTGGCATAATGGAAAATCCAGAATGGTTGGGGACTTTAGAGCTCTGAACACTTACACTGTTCCAGACAGATACCCAATACCAAAAATCCAAATTGCCCTTACTCAAATATCTCAAGCAGTGTATATAACCACTATGGATGCCCTTAAAGGATTCCATCAAAATGTAGTAACACCAAGAGCAAGAAAATACTTGAGAATTATTGTTCATTGTGGAGTGTATGAATACTTAAGGATGCCCTTTGGTATCAAAAATGCACCTTCACACTTCCAAAGAATGATGAATGAAATCTTCCCTGAAGAACTCTCAGAGGGATGGTTAATCATTTACATTGATGACATTATTATCTGTTCAAAGACTTGGGAGGAGCACATGTACAGATTATCAAGAGTTTTGACAAAAATCCAATCAGTAAACATGAAAATCTCCTTGAAGAAATGTCATTTTGGATTTAAAGAACTTAAGGCACTAGGACATGTTGTATCTGGTTTGTCCCTTGGAATTGATAAAAACAAAGTTGCAGCAGTATTGTTAAAACCCATGCCTCAGAATAAGAAGGAAATTCAGTCATTCTTAGGTTTTGCAGGATATTACAGGCAACACATTAAAGACTTTGCATCCATAGCAAGACCACTTTATAAGTTGTGTGACAAAGACACAGTATTTGAGATGACTGTTGACAGAGTCAAAGCTTTTGAGTCTCTAAGAGAAGCATTGACCACTGCTCCACTCTTACTGATGCCAGACTTTAAATTGCCTTTCAAACTGTATATTGATGCATCAGGGGATGGACTAGGTGCTGCACTTCACCAAGTTCAGATCATAAATGACAAACCTGTAGAAGGACCAATATGTTTCATATCCAGGCAAATCAAACCAACTGAAGCCAGATATGGAGCAAGTCAAATGGAATGTCTATGCCTTGTCTGGGCCTTAGAGAAATTGAACTATTTCTTAGAGGGATGTGTTTTTGAAGTAATAACAGATTGTACAGCTGTGAAATCACTTTTGAACATGAAAACACCTAACAGACACATGCTCAGATGGCAAATAGCCATACAAGAATACAGAGGCAATATGACTATTGTTCATAAGGATGGGAATATTCATAAGAATGCAGATGGACTAAGCAGATGGCCATTACCAAATAACATTGATAATCCTGCTTATGTTCCAGAAGAAGCTTCACCACAAATTCCAATAGAAGGAATAAGTGTTACAGACTTGAACACCACCTTCTTTGAAGAAGTCAGAAATAGTTACACTCAAGATAAGAATTGTAGCATCTTATGCCAATTACTTAACAAAGACTGTAAAGACAACTCTCTAATACATGCCTTGGATGAAGTATGGAGAAAATCTTATAATGAAGGGAGATTTCACCTACTGGATGGTATAATTTACCACAGAACCAAGCACACATGTGTCATGACAGTTGTAGACAGGTCATTAATCAATCTTGTACTGAAAGAATGCCATGATAGTCCCTTTTCAGGACATCTTTCTGAGGACAGAACAAGAGAGAAAGTAAAGACCTGCATATGGTGGCCAATGTGGCAAAAAGATGTTGCAGAATATTGCAAAACCTGTGACAGATGCCAAAAGGCAAATAAATCCACTGGCAAAAGACTTGGAAATATGATGAAAATCCAAGAACCAAACAGACCTTGGGAAATTGTCCATATGGATTGGGTAACTGGCCTACCACCAGGAGGTGACAGAAGCTATAATGCTTGCCTAGTAATTGTGGACAGATTCAGTAAAACTCCAATCTTTTTACCATGTCACAAAGATGATACAGCCATGGATACAGCTCTTCTGATATGGAATAGAGTAGTGTCATGGACTGGGATATTTACAAATATCATCAGTGATAGAGATCCCAAATTCACTTCAGCACTATGGACAAATCTTCACCAATTATTTGGCACTAAACTGTCTTTTTCTACAGCCTACCACCCACAAACTGATGGCCTGGCTGAAAGAATGATCCAAACCTTAGAGGACATGGTAAGAAGATTTTGTGCATATGGCCTTGAATTCAAAGATTGTGATGGATTTACCCATGATTGGTGTACTCTGTTGCCAGCACTGGAATTGGCATATAAAACATCAATCCATGCCAGTACCAATCAGACTCCTGCTATTCTAGAAAAAGGATGGAACCCCGAGTTACCCCAAGATTCCTTGAGGAAAGACTTAATTGAAATACATCCCACAGCTGCTAGCTTCAAAGGAATGCTAGACAAAGCTAGAAAGCATGCAGTGAGATGCATGGAGGACTCTTTTGCATATGTTAAAGACAAATGGGATAAATCTCATGCAACTCCAGATTTCAAAGTGGGGGACCTAGTTCTTGTATCCACCACTAACTTCAATAACATCAAAGGATGTAAAAAGTTAAAAGACTCCTTTGCAGGACCTTTTGTGATTAAGGCCCTCCATGGAGAAAATGCTGTTGAAGTAGAGTTATCTGAAGAACTTAGCAATAAGCACCCTACATTTCCAGTAAGCTTGATAAAGCCATACAAATCTAGTGATGCTGAGAAATTTCCCTTGAGGAATAAGATTCCCCAAGTTATACCTCCTATTGAGACATCTGGTACTAAGAAAATAACCAAAGTTCTTAAAGAAAGGAAATTAAGAACCAAGAAAGTAAGGGAATACCTTGTTAGGTACAGTGACCCAACTTGTGAAGATGAATGGTTAGAAGAGAAAGATATACCAGAAGCCACCAAACTCCTGAGGAGATTCAGACACACTAGAAACACCAATATTACAAAGTAATATTCTTTTTTAGGGGGAGGGAATGTGAGCCTTAGAGGTAATTTCATATACCCAAAAGACCACAAATATAAAAAATAACATATTAATATAAATAAAATAAATTTATTTATATTATTAAAATAAAAATAAAAAATATAAATATAAAATTATATTAAAAATAAAAAATTAATTATAATTTAAAAATAAAATTACTTTAAATTTTGTAAATATAAAATTACATTTATACTTGAAAAACTTAAGTAAAAATGAAATTTTTAACAAAATTGTGAAAAAATAAATAAATTTGGAAAAAAGTTAAATAAAATTTATTATAACTTTTTATCCAATAAATAAACATATAAATTTTATTTCACCATTGGATTCCTCATAAAAAATCAGGTGGGGTCACCTCTGAGTGAAATTTTTGTAACTCAACTCTAAATAAGCTTAAATTAAGTTTTTAGTATTTTCAATACAAAAGTTGAAAATCCTCAAAACCTTAATTTAATTCACACCACATGTGGTGTTAACCATCAATTTTTGTGTTAAAATTGAGGTGTTGTGTTTAGTTTAGAAGTTATGAGGAATTAAAGTATTTTCAATTGAATTCAATTGAAATGTCAAAATGTGCGCGTGTATTACATAAGTGAACTTTGATTTACATATGAGGTGTCAATTATTACTGTATTGTACTGTACAATTGAATTGAATTACATGTGTAAATTATAAGTATAATACATGATGAGGAATTAAAGGAAAAATAAATTGGAAAGATTAAATTTGGGGGGGAAAAGGAACTCCAGCTCTAAGGGGGAGCTAGACCCCCAAAATCCTTGCTGACAGGCGTGGGATGTCAAAATTCACGCAAAGGTTCATCACTTTTGGCCTGGAATTGAGTTACAGGGTCTGTGGACTCAATTGATGATGAGGTTTTGATACCAACTGGGGTAGTTTTAGCTGTTGCCAAGAAGGTAAAACTACCCTTAAGATAAAACAATCATAATAAAAACAGTTTTAACTGGTTTCTACGCCTCTGACACACATTCTGACGTGTTTTGAAGGCTCTAGGCCTGGTATTGCTATAGTAATGGCTGATTTAAGGGTCTAAAATGGCTAAAATTGGTTAAAAATGGCTTAAACCAGCCCTTTTTGGTCTAAACCAGGGTTCAATGATGCCATAATTGGCTTTTCTGTTGTCAGACTGTTTTTCACGACTGACAAGAGTAAATTTTACTTTTGGAGTAAGAGAATTGATGGCTATAAAAGAATGTCTTCTTTGCCCCACTTTTCTCTTCATGTTAGAATCTTTTCCTTTTATTAATTAGTTTAAAACTGTTAAACCAATCAATCAAAGATTCCAACCACCACTTTTAAATCATTTTAATCCTTTTAACCACGTGAAAAAATCATTATAATCATTGTTTGTAACTCTTATAATCATTTTTACCCCTGAACCACCCCAAAAGTGAATTAAAGCATCTTTCATCACTGTTAACTTTGTCACTTTGTTTCCAAATTCACTCTGGTCACTTTTGGGCGTGTTTTCTCTTTAATATTCTTTTTAAAGACTTTGTTCTTTAATTAATTGCTTGCAGTTCTTTGCTCAATTAATTCCAATTGAAATTGCTCTTGAAGAAATTTCTTTTGTAGCCTTAAAATATCTCTTGTAGAGTATTTTTTGGATAAATCTTTATTGTTGGTAAAACAATAAATTTTTATATTATTGTTTTATACTAATAAAGTTATAAACAATAAAATTGGCGTGTTTTCTCTTAAAAATAATATTTCATACTATTTTTAACTGAATTTTACCTTATACAAATTTTGAGGACAGGAAAAGTACTTGATTTTTAATCAAAGTTTCATATCCACACCTTACACTAGTCTCTAATCTAACTTATACATATTTCATGAAACCCCAACCAGAATGGTTTTTTTCTTGAAGCTCTAAGGTAGAGCTATCCAATGGTATCATCTATTCATCTGTAGCACTCCTAAATCAGGAGATACCATTATACCACATTTTTTCCACCAACAACCCCTCAAAGGTGTAGGAGGGCTTGTACAAAACTGTACAAAAGTACAGCCAAATTGAAGGTCTGAGTGAGAGCTTTAATTTGAGATACCTTAGACCCCTCTATCTTCAAAATTGACAGAGGGATCTTGGTTTAAAGGTTTACATCTCAAAATACAGGATTTCTGAAACTAACCATATAAAGAAACCCCTGTATCTTTGGAATATATTCATACAGCTGTAGAGTGTTGTATACCAAACTGTAGATATAATAAAGCCCTACAATACTGTATCATTGGAATACAGATATCTTCTAAATTGCAGAAGATATCTGGCTTGGAAGGTTTTGAAGCCTCATACTGATGTACAAAAATACATCCAAAAACCTAAAGTCCTTATAGCTTTTGCTATCTTAGAGAAGGGTAAGAATGAAGCATATCAAATTGAAGAGCTCATTAAGCCCTTCAATTCTGTGCTCTTGGATTCTTGATATCTCAAAAACTGACTAAGATATCTTGGTTGGAAGTATTTTGACCAATACTGGTCTGTACCAAACCTGTACCAACCAGTACTGGCTTGATACTTATAATAATGGTGGTTTAAAGCTTAAACCCGCCCAGAATGACTAATATTAGTCATCCAGACACTCTGGACACGTCACAATGGTGCTGACGTGGCCTGTGAAGAGTTCTTTCACCCTGTATTGATCCAGAAAGATCATTTGTGGTCCAAAAACCACAATTCTGACTATGCTGACATCAGAATTGATGGTACAGAACCACAACCCAGCCTCCAGAGTGAAAATTTTCACTCTGTAGACGTTTGAAGAGCCTACCAGTATTTCACAGTCCTCAGAGGAGATAAAAGCAGGTCTTTCCTCACTGGAAAAGACTCATCTTATCATGAATTAACATCCTTACATAGGAAAACTGTCTTATACCAGTAGTACTCTTAGGATTATATTGATATAATTAAAATAATTAATTATTGTAGTGATTTTCACAGTCAATTGATATTAAATCATTGCAACCCAGGTTCTCAATAGATTCATCACCACTGTTATCATATTACAGTAGAACCTGTTTACTATTATAAAAAATTATTTTTTGTGTGTCACAGTCATAGTGCTAGCTTGTCTTTACTATTTTCAAGCTACTACATAGACTCACCCTGACATTTTGGGGGCCTGGCCGTTGTTTTAACCTATTCTGGACCTATTTTGGCAATTTTTGGATCATTTTCACTATTTTTGAAGGTTTTTTACTATAAAGTATTTATACTCTTCAAAGCTTCAAATCGCAATTTTCACGAAAAATAATAACAATAAGTAATTATTATTAACTTCTCAAACTTATTTTTATATACAAATAGTATATTTAAATAGAAAGTATAATTAATTTTCACCAAATTGTGTAAAATTAACTTAAATAATAATATTTATTGTAAACCACCAATAAATATTTAAATAATAATCTTATTATTATTTCAATTCTTTAATATTCAAATTGAATATCATTGAAGAAGAATCCTTTATACTCAAGTTGAGGAAAAATTCATCAATTTTCATAATAATAAGTAATTATTATTAACTTCTCAAACTTATTTTTATATACAAATAGTATATTTAAATAGAAAGTATAATTAATTTTTACCAAATTGTGTAAAATTAATTTAAATCATAATATTTATTGTAAACCAACAATAAATATTTAAATAATAATTTTATTATTATTTCAATTCTTTAATATTCAAATTGAATATTATCAAAGAAGAATCCTTTCTACTCAAGTTGAAGAAAAATTCATCAATTTTTTTTTTAAATAAAAAAAAAATAAATAAAAATTTTTTAATAATAATAAGTCATCATTATCAATTTTTCACAAAAAATAATAATAATTAGTAATTAATATTCAATTTTTCAAACATATTTTCATATAAAAATAGTATATTCAAATAAAAATATAATTATTTTTTGTCACTTTGTGTAAAATTTAGTTTGAATTAAAATATTTATTGGGAAAGCAGCAATAAATATTTGAATAATAAGTTCATCATTATTCTAATTCTTTAATATTGAAGATCAATATTATTTAATACAATCTGTTCTTTCTTAAACTGAGGAGGAAATTGATTGAAATTTGTTTTATTTGATAAATAATCAAATAACAACAGAAGAAAACTTAATCATACAACAAAATTATTGTATGATTAAGATATAGACCCTTTTCTTTCCACTAAAGAAAGAAAAATTGTATCTATTAACAGTTAATTTTTCCATTTCAATAAGTAAATAACTTATCAATAATATTCAAGTTTAATAATATAAACTTTTAATATTAAATACTTTACTTATAAAAATAAGTGAAACAAAACTGTTATTTCTTCAAAAAATAAAAAATAAAATAATAATAATAATAAATAATTAAAGCTCAAATATCAAACCAAACTCAGAAGAAATAACAGTAAGGAATTAGAAATTTTGTTTATTCAAATTGAATTACAAACCTTCTCCATTTTCTTTCAAAGTGGAAAAAATAAATTCCATTTGAGACAAAATCACAGTGAAATTCATCTGTACCAGCCTCAAAGACAAGGAGGCAGTACCAACTCCCAAGCAAATTGCCAAAGAGTATGAAGCAGAAATCAGTCCAAGGGCCTTTTAAAGGTAAATAAACCTTGGAAAATACAGAATTTTTTGTCTTTTGTCATTTTTTAACATGACAACTCCATTTCTCAGAGATCTTGGAACCCAAGAAATAAGCCAGAAATCTGGCAAAGAAGAAACAGAGGGAGAAGGCCACCCCCTTCTGGATCAAATAACCAACAAAGGACTTATTATCAGGAAACTCCTGCTCAAAGTCCCACCCCAAACCAAATTCAGCCCAGTCCAACAAAAAAATTGGACAGATGCAGGGAAAATAACTCATATTCATGTACTCCTAAAAGACTTTTTCACATGGAGTATGGACAACAAAACCTTAACCATGGGAGTATCATGGGAGGAAATTGGAATAATGAGGCAAAAAATATGAGTCAATCTTATTACTTGCCAAAAGAGTCTGGAAGAAATGAAAAGTTGGAATCTCAACAGCCATTTCATACTCTCAGAAGAGACTTGAATCAGAGGGAATCAAACAGAAATCCAAGCCATAGAGAATTCTTGGCATATGAAAGAGCCCAATCTGATTCAGGAACACCAAGGCATGGAAGAAGAAATTCCATCTTTCCCACATCAGTCCAACAGCTACAGGACTTGAACTCCAAAGGACAATATTTCCAGGACTCTCCAGTCATCCCTGGTGGTTTCCAGCAGAGGACATGGAGCCCTAGTAGAAAACAAGAATTCTTTCAGTAAGGGAAGATAGAATCAGATCCTTTGATGAAACAATGAATAAAATTAGTCCAAGAGGAACACAAATCCTAAAAGACACTGTACCTACCAATAGTGTTAGCTCAGAATCAATTGATCCTCAGCTTAAGCCTATTGATGACAAAATACTCCCTCAAAAATTTAAAACCACAGATTCCAGAGGTAGTAGTTTCATATGGTCCAACATGGGTAAATTCATGGATTGGACATATGATCATGTCCAAGAAGTGACTTCAGAAATGAAAACACTCAAGGAAGAAAATTCCTTCCACGCAACAGTCATAGAAGACTTGAACACAAATCTATCCAGAATCTGGGCAGAATTTGAAACTAAAAACAAACAGTTGAACTCAATACTAGAGGAACAACAAGCTGTGAGAAGAGATTTAAGAAATATCCAATATCAACAGAAAATCCTGGAAAAAGAAGTGGATTTTCTCTATAAAAAAGAGGAAAAAGAAGATAATTTCTTCCCTCAAACAACTCAAGATGATAAACCAATCACCAAAGTAAAAGAGGAAGAATCAGAAAACCAAGCTCCTGAATCCCAGGATCCAAAGCTAAGGTCTGAGTCTATTTACCAAGATGGTGAGAACCTCAGTTACTCTGAGAAACAAGCATTGAAGCAATTACATGATGTGGTAAATTGGCCTAAATTCTCAGGAATTGGAGAATATGATCATATGGAGCTTATTGATTATATTAATGGACTTTTTGTTGATGTACCAAAGATACCAGACTACTGGATCACCACAAGACTCAACACTGCATTTGGAGGCCATGCAAATATATGGTACACTGAAATGAAAGAGATACATGGTAGGAAAAGCTGGCCATGGTGGAGAAACCAAATAATACAAAAGTACAGCAATGGTACTTGGATTTGGCAAAAAACCATCTCTTTTGAGAGTGACAGATACTCTACAGAAAAAGACCCTTATGAATGGTGTCTTAAACAAACCAAAAGACTCAAATGTATTGATCCAAACATGACAATAGAGATGAGAAATCATAAGATTCTGACAAAACTTCCAGGAGACTTAGAACATGCAGTAAAGTGCAGATGCAGCAAAAAAAGCAGCATTGATGACATAGCAAATGTTATACAAGATGTCAGAAAAAAGACATCAATTGGCAGTAGTTCACCCTATAGGTCACATGATAGCAGAGAAAAACCAAAGATACTCATGGAAAAAGACCTCAAACCTACTAATGGTGAAGAAGCACCAAGGAGAAGGAACACATGCCATAACTGTGGATCACCTGACCACTATGCAAATAATTGTCCCAAGGGAAAAAAGAAAATATTTGCAATAGAGGAAGAGTCAGTAGAAGAACACATGGAGTACAAATCTGACTCTGACAGCATGGGAAATGGGCTAAGACAGGATTCAGACAGTGGATCAGAGCCTATTGAACAATATTTATTAGAGTATGAGGATGAGAAAACAGAATCAGTCCTAGGTAACTCTTTGAAACCAGAACTCATTCCACCTAAAAATGGTGAAGACAGAAGTGGCAGAACCATGGATGCTAAAGAGTATTTGGAAGTACCCAAATCTGGTATGGCCTTTATTCATGGAGAAAAATAAAAGCTTGATGTGTACATTGAAAATAAAAAGCATCCTTTGATTTTTGACACAGGAGCAAATTGCTCAGTAGTAGCCAAAGAATACTTGGACAGACACTTTCCAATGTGGAATGCAGAGATACTTTTAACAAAAGAAAGAAGCTTTAAAAGTGCTGCAGGCAAAATGAATTCACTTGGAATAATCCAAAAAATAATTATAATACCACACAAAATGGGAAACCTCAGATTACACATTGAATTTGTGGTACTTGAAAATGCTAAGTTTGATGGATTTTTAATGGGTACAGAGTACCATAGAATCTATGGCATAAGCATACATAATTTCCTAGAGAGTTGCTTGATAATTGGGAAGGACAAACAAAGAAAGTTCTACTTTGAAACTGACAACCCCAATCAAATAAAAAGATATTCCATTAGGGATTATTTAACAGAAAGAAGGAATAAACCACCAGAAAAAGACCAATGTGTAAAGCTGGATGATGTTTCAGATAAAGATTCTTTTTTGAAAGGATCAAGAGCCTCCATAAGGACAAAAGAGTCTCATCAATGATGAGCCTTTTTTGGAGGGAGGGTATGTCAGCCTGTGACTCAAAACAGAGCACCAGCATGACATCCAACATACCATAAGTAATGGTATGAGGAGTATTGGACAAATATAGCCAATAAAATTAAATTATAAAGAGGAAACCTCCTCAAATATAATAAGAAAGGACAAAGATATGCCCTATCAAAGATAAGACCAAATAAGCAAAAACTCTTATTCTAGTCTCTAATCTAACTTATACATATTTCATGAAACCCCAACCAGAATGGTTTTTTTCTTGAAGCTCTAAGGTAGAGCTATCCAATGGTATCCCTTATTCATCTGTAGCACTCCTAAATCAGGAGATACCATTATACCACCTTTTTTCCACCAACAACCCCTCAAAGGTGTAGGAGGGCTTGTACAAAACTGTAAAAAAGTACAGCCAAATTGAAGGTCTGAGTGAGAGCTTTAATTTGAGATACCTTAGACCCCTCTATCTTCAAAATTGACAGAGGGATCTTGGTTTAAAGGTTTACATCTCAAAATACAGGATTTCTGAAACTAACCATATAAAGAAACCCCTGTATCTTTGGAATATATTCATACAGCTATAAAGTGTTGTATACCAAACTGTAGATATAATCAAGCCCTACAATACTGTATCATTGGAATACAGATATCTTCTAAATTGCAGAAGATATCTGGCTTGGAAGGTTTTGAAGCCTCATACTGATGTACAAAAATACATTCAGAAACTTAAAGTCCTTATAGCTTTTGCTATCTTAGAGAAGGGTAAGCATGAAGCATATCAAATTGAAGAGCTCATTAATACCTTCAATTCTGTGCTCTTGTATTCTTGATATTTCAAAAACTGACTAAGATATCTTGGTTGGAAGTATTTTGACCAATACTGGTCTGTACCAAACCTGTACCAACCAGTACTGGCTTGATACTTATAATAATGGTGGTTTAAAGCTTAAACCCGCCCAGAATGACTAATATTAGTCATCCAGACACTCTGGACACGTCACAATGGTGCTGACGTGGCCTGTGAAGAGTTCTTTCACCCTGTATTGATCCAGAAAGATCATTTGTGGTCCAAAAACCACAATTCTGACTATGCTGACATCAGAATTGATGGTACAGAACCACAACCCAGCCTCCAGAGTGAAACTTTTCACTCTGTAGACGTGTGAAGAGCCTACCAATCTTTCACAGTCCTCAGAGGAGATAAAAGCAGGTCTTTCCTCACTGGAAAAGACTCATCTTATCATGAATTAACATCCTTACATAGGAAAACTGTCTTATACCAGTAGTACTCTTAGTATTATATTGACATAATTAAAATAATTAATTATTGTAGCGATTTTCACAGTCAATTGATATTAAATCATTGCAACCCAGGTTCTCAATAGATTCATCACCACTGTTATCATATTACAGTAGAACCTGTTTAATATTATAAAACATTATTTTTTGTGTGTCACAGTCATAGTGCTAGCTTGTCTTTACTATTTTTAAGCTACTACATAGACTCACCCTGACACCTCCTTTCTTTGAGGAATTTTACAAGTGTACCTGTCAACTAATACTAGGCATGCATTAAAACTTCTGTCTCCTTCTTGAGGTGAGGTTGTTGACCAATCCATGTGAACTACCTACCGTGGGGAATTTGGCTCTTGAATTTGAATCATCATTCAAACTTTCTTTCCTGTGGCTCTGTTTTATTTTTGACATCTGTAACAGGTTTGGAAATACTCTGCAAAATCTCTTCTGCAATTTGGCCACCAAGAGCAGGTTTTCACTCTCTAGTGTCCTATCTTCTGAGAGATGTCCAGAAACAACACTATCATGTAATTCATGTAGTATAGTGTTGATCAGAGTCCTATCTTAAAAGGTCATAACACATGTGTGTTTAGTCCTATGATAAGGAATTCCATCAAGGAGGTGGAATCTTCCTTCATCATATGCCTTTTTCCATATTCCATTTAGTTTGAAATATAGTAATGGGTGTTTGAAATTGTTCATTAAGAATTGGCATAAGATATGACAATATTTGTCCATCTTATAGCTTTCTTTAACTTTATTGAAGAATTCTGTGCCAATATCTGTAACACATATTCCTTCTATATGCTGTTCTTCCTGTGTTGCTATGCTTGGTATTTCAGGTGTATTTGCTCAAGCCCACCTGCTAAGACCATCTGCATTTTTATCAATATTTCTATATTTATTAACTATGGTCATATTTCCTCTATATTCTGGGATAGAAATCTGCCATCTTAGCATGAGTCTATTTGGTGTCTTCATGTTTAATAAAGACTTTACATAATTACAGTCTGTCATAAAATCAAACACTTTTCCAAGTAGTGTAACCTTTCTAAAGCCCACACTGAGCAAAGACATTCCATTTTTCTTGCTCCATATCTTGCTTCGGTTGGCTTAATATGTCTTGAGATAGCTCAAATTTGTCATTCAGCAGGTTTATCCTTGATGATTCATGTCTGGTGTAGTGAAGCACCTAATCCTTCTCCACAAGAATCAATTTAAAGTTTTAAAGGTATTTTCCAATCTTGTATTAGAAGAAATGGGGTATTTGTGAGGGATGGTTTTGGGTTCCTTATATGCTTTAACCTTTTATTCAGGCATTTCATAGACTTCTGTTGGTCACAGAGTTTGTACAAGGAATTTAAAATTCATGCAAAGTCTTTAATATGCTGTCTGTAATGACCAGAAAATCTTAGAAAGGATTTCATTTCTTCTTTGGTTTAGGCATTGGTTTCAGTAGTACTTCAGCTAATTTGTTTTTATCTATGCCTAAGCTTAGTCCAGATACAAAATTTCCCAGTGCTTTTAATTCACTATATTAAAAATGACATTTCTTCAAGGAAGTCTTCATAGCCATGTGCACTATGGTTTCGAAGACTCTTTCTAGTCTTAGTAAATGATTTTACCAGTTTGTGAGAAAACTATGATATCGTCAATGTAGATAATTAACCATCCTTCTGATAACTCTTCAGGAAATTTTGTATTTATCATTCATTGGTAATTGGAAGGTGCATTTTTATACCAAAAGGAATTCTTAGGTATTCATATAGGCCACAATAGACTATTATCCTTAGTAGGTTTCTGGGTTCATCTGATAAGAAATTTTGGTGAGAACCTTTTGGAGCATCCATGGCTGTAATTAACTTTGCCTGTGAAAATTGTGTTAATGTCTCATGGATTCTGGGTATTAAGTATTTTTCAGGGATAGCATTGGCATTTATAGATTTAAATTCCCCTCCCATGCTTGATTTGCAATTATGCCAAGTGATAATGACAGGTGTAGTGACCTCTACCTGTTCATTATTTCCTACTTTCCCTGGTACCCCAAGGTCCATTACATCTTTAATGTGTACCTCTAAGGCCTCTCTAGGCCTTGGGCTAGCTGGGTAAGCTGGTCTTCTTAGCAGGGGTGGATGAGATTTTTCCACATTGAGAATAATATCTACCTTATGTTTAATTATAGCACCTAGTGGCTCTTTGTCAATTGTGAAGAAATTTTTGTATTTAAATAAGTGATCCATCACTTTTTCTTTCATTTTTTGTGTTAATTTTTGATTTAATTCTGCCTCTATAAGCTTCTCACTTAAGAATACATGTCTTTCTGGGCTTGTATCTTCATTGTTTATGACAGTAATTTGTCTTCTTTTGTTTGAAAAACCAAATTTTTGTCTTTTATTGTCTCCTATGGTAAAATATCTGTCTTTTTGGTTAGATATGTCTATTCCATGGATTGAAAATTAACAACTTCTAAGTATAAAATGGTTACTAGTACAGTTTCCCATTACTACAAACTCTACTTTCACTCTTATGCATTCAGAATGGAAAGGAAGAATTAATATTAAGTCAATTATTCTGGGGGCCTTCATTCTTTCACTTGCACTACAAGTTTTAGCATCTTGTATTTGTATACAGTTTTTTTCCCTATCTGGTATAACTGCTTCTAAATAACTCTTAACAACACAGGTACAGTACTCTTGTGTGTCCAGGAGTTGCTTTTCCTCTTTGTTTTATACCATAACACTGCTTATACTTGATCTTCCAGCTGTATATCCCTTTCCTCTTTCAGGTTTGACTCTATGCAGTTTGGAATCTTGTACATTTGTGGGGCTTGTATCAGATTTTCCAACTTGTGGTAAGGTTGAGTTTACATCTAATACTTGTTATATTAAGTCAGTATTAAATGGTTGATTTGGACTTCTAATATCCAAATTTTTCCATGTTCTTCCAATTTTGGTTATTGTCACTATATCTTCTGGTGCATTAATATACTCCTCTGTGGAACGTGGCTCTATTCACCTGCCTCTCAAGGCATGTTCCAGTTCTCCTGAACATTTTTTAAATATGCTCATGTGCACGTTCTTTTGTGACATTTCTGGATACAGCGCTTTTAATCTTTCAGCTTTTTTCAAGAACCAAGGTAAAGGTTTATCCTTTCATGGATAAATGAAGAAATTTTCAAATGCAGTTTCTATTTTATACCTCCAGGAATAATTTTCCCCTTGGTGATTATATAATTTTCCTACCAAGACCAGGCGCTTTTACCATTTGTTTTTCTTATGGCATGATACCATCTTTTTGCATATTTTTCAAATAATGAATGTAATCTTGCAGTGATTCATTCATCTGGTATGGAATAATCTTCTTGAAAAATTTCAATTGTTTGAATAAATGACATATGGCCATATCCACCTTCACCTGTGAATTTTGGCCACTGTTTCAGTTGAAGTGGTTAATTAATTGAGAATTAATTGTTTTCTTTCTTACTTAAGTCTGTTATGAAGGGTTTTTTAATTTCCTCTTTTGGTTTAACAGGACTTCTGATGTGAGAAAATGGGGTTGATAGCTTTGTCATATTTAAGTTAGCCTCATTTAATTTATTAATTTTTTCATTAATAAGTTTTATTTCACTTTGAATTTCATATTTAAGATTCATTCTTCCTTCATCACTTTTTATACATGGTATAGAAGTATTTTTGGTGTGATGAAGTCTTTTCTTTAAATCTTTCAACAGAAATATTAATTTATTTAATTTTTCTTTCATATTGTCAATGATCACATCATGATTGATGGTCAAAGTCTTTTCTTTGATATATCTTATGTATTTATACAATTCTTTTTCTCCTTGTATTAATATCTGAGTATTGTCGATTAAGACTTTTGGTTTATTATTCTCAACCATAAATGTAATTCTGTCTATTTCTTTTTTATTTTGTACAACAATGTTTTTTAAAGATAATAAACTACTAGGTAATTCCTGTAAATATAATAAAGTATTCCTAATTTCTTTTAGAGGTAATATACTATCTTTAATTTCTGTTAAGGTATTTGCAACATTGGGAGAAAAAGGTATCTCTTTGGGAAATGGGGTTCTCTAACTCTTTGCTCCTCTTCCTTCTTGAATTCCATCTAGGTTCTGGCCATGTTAAAGATATTGTACATGGGATCTTTTTGGATTCTTGAAATCCTTTAAGCTGGGGAATATGGTTTCCTCCAGTTTTTTTTCTTTTTCCTCTTGCCTTCTTGGGGAGGTTTGCTGGTAGAAGCTATTGGGGCTTCTTCCTTGCTTTCCTCACTCTTTTTTTTGTGCCATTGCTTTAGCTTTTTGATTTGAGGTTTGGATGATAGGAATTTCAATTCACTGGAGTATCTCACTGTTTCCTCCTCTTTGAGGAAATTTTTCAGGATGTTCCTGGAGTTCATCACTGCTTTGTGGATTTGTGGCACCATTTCCCAATATTTGTCCTTGTACACCATGTAATACTGCTTTTACTGCTCCATTTAAATGTCTATCTGAGCCCTCTGAATGTGATTTGTAGCTGTTAGAGTTACTGATACTGAGCCCCAACTCTGGTTCAGAGATTAGAGGCATTTTAGGTACTTGTCTTTGGGATATGGGACTTCTTTGTGTGGATTCTGTGCCACTGGGTATTTTTACCTCTTGAGGGATAATTTCTACTTCTGAGTCCACCTCCATTGGAAGGATGGAGTACTTGGATCCTCTTCTAGTAGTCATCTTGAAAAAAATAAGAGATAAAATGTCAGCCTGTGACTCAAAACCAGAGCACAAGCATGACAGCCAAAATACCATAAACCAATGGTATAGCCAAGATACCACCAAAACATGGAACTGAGCCAAATCAGCTCAAAAGGTATCAGAAGAAAGAGGAAACTCACTTCTTTCTGAAAATATAAGTCCCATCACCATAGGACAAGAAATAACAAACTTATTCCTGCTCAAAGTTATTGCTGAGCATAAACCTTAATTTTCACCTCTCATCTCAAATCTAGAAGGAGAGGCTTAACCCCATCAAATGGGTATTCAAAATGAAGCTCTAAGCCAGGGCTATCCAATGGTACCAGCCAAACTGAGCTAGAACCAATATTACTGGAGTTATGGTCAATTTCAGGCCAAATAAGGGTGAACAAAACATTCACCTCTCATCTAACTTCTACAGTTTTAGTGTGGGATACCTGAAGTGGGGTATTTTGGGAAATAGAACAATCAGGGCTATCTGATGGCGTCATTCACTTCCCCATATCTCAACTACTGCAGAAGGTATGGGGCAAACAAGCTCAATACAGCTTTTTGCCTAAAATACGCAAATGTACAAAAATCTTGTACATGGGATAACTTTGCCATATTTGATGATAACCATATCAGATGAGATACCATTGTGTAGAGCACATACAGGGATACACAATGAACCAATTTTGAGGTTGATATCTGAAGAATTGACAAATTTATGGCTGTTTTAAGGTAAGATTCCCACCCGCTGTCATATACAGCTTTACCATGGGATAATATCCCATAACCATGAATATGAGGTGTCAAATAGACAAATAAGCTTGTTTTTACTTCAATACCTCATATGTCAGTCAATACTGGGGTCCCATACAGTTTCTGTACAGCATTCTACGCGTCATACACGTCAGAATCAGGCTGTGAGGTCCCCAGATGAAAATTTTCACCCTGTATTGGTGAAAACCGCCCAGATGTGGTTTCAAAACCACATCTGCGCCCGATACAGGATATACAGGCTGTTTGCAAACCACAAGCCAGTACTAGAAAGTGAAAAAATCTTCACTTCCTCTACGTGGAAAGGTCTAGCACCCTTTCCACCCCATTTCAGGATAAAAAGGAGGCTTTTCACAGCCAGAATAGCTTTCCTCATCCTGCTCTTGAATTCCTACATAGTAAAACTGTCCAAAACAGTTATACTCTTGGAAAATAATCAGGTATACTTTAAATTTAAGTATTGTAGCTTTTATTATTGTAACCCAACAGGTAAAAGTGGCACCCAGGGCTTTCAACAGCGCTCACCACCACTATATCTCTATAGTAAAGCCCTTAAATCTTAAATTAATCATCTATTATCAAATTTATCATCCTTTTACATTATTTTTACCGTGTCACAGTCATAGTGAAAGCTTGTAAATAATTATATACACCTTTATCATAGACTCACCCTGACATAAAAAGTCTTCTTATCAAAATTTCAAGAGAGGTACTCACCTTCAGAGTCCTGAAAAGTGGTCCTGGAAGACTCATTTCTTACATTTTCATTTTGTATTGACAGCTGGTGTTGGAGAACTTTAACAAGCTTCTTCCACCAATCTCTCAACAGTAGTCTTATTGTCCTATGTTGGGTTGTCCGCAAACACTGAAAAACACAAATAAATATAAGTATTTTTATAAAAAGTGTTATTTTTGAGAAGATATAGCAGTTTAAATTTAAAACCGCTTTTGTATCTTTTCAAATAAGCGAAATTAATAAGAGAAATGAATACAAAGGAATAAAAATGATTTTTTATTATGTGTTTCATTTTTTAGCTTCTAAGAATAAAATAAAAATTAATAAGATTCTTTTTTAAATTTATTTGTTATATACATTTATTATTAATTTATAAATATGTTTTTAAATCACTAGAGTCACTCAAAGAAAATTCTTACAGGTATAAGGATGTGAAATATCACATGTAAGACAGTACAAATTCATTGAAAATGTCTCAATAGCTTTTAAAACAAATAAATAGAAAATTATCATACAATTTTCTGATTATGAATATAATTTATTATTCAAGAAACACAATTTTTTTTTGAAAAAAGGTGCTTTAAGTAAAAATCATGGTCATGCCCCAAAATGTTAGATTTGACTATAAAACAATGCATAAATATTACTAATATTTTACTCATATGACTCTTAATGTCCTTATTAAAGTAATAAATAAGATAAAGAATAATGATAATAATAAAGAAACATTATAATTATTTCATAAAAATTTTTATATTATTTGAATGAATGAAATAATGTAAATTATATTATAGAAATAATATACTAAAAATAAAGATATTAATATTTAATAATTAATATATTTATGGCAATTCATTTTTTTACAAACAAATAATAAATGTGCAAAAAACAAATTATTTAATAATGAGAAAGAATGTACAAAAATAATATTACCAATATCCAAGTTATATATTAATAGAAATACTATTTCTCTTAATAAAATAATTATTAATAACAATAATAAAGAGAGAAAATAACTTACTTTTAACACTTAATACAATAATCTTGAATATACCTATGCCAAATAATTTAAAGACAACTTATTCAAATTGTATTTAAAAAAATAATAGAAGAAATTACAAATATTCTTGATTTTATGTGGAATTGGAGATTTTATATGGAATCTAACAAAAAAACTAAATATTGCTGTAATCACGTCAAAATTGATGATTACTATAGAGATACACTTGAGTATTTAATAGTAAAATAGAATTATATGAAAAGACTAAAGTTATCACCTTTGGACTTAATATTTTGAATTTGTTTGATGCTTCTGAAGGGGAAATAGAGGTAGAAAGAGCTCTCTATATATTAAAATCCTCCATCCTATAGTCCAGAAGGCTTCTAGAAGATGTTTAATGATGTTGTCCACTGGAATGGATAAGTATTTTAAGGTTTAGTGATAATTACATCATAATTAAACCATCTTGTCTCATTATTACAACATCATTTAGAGTTATCAGTATAACGCTAAGTTTTCTGACATCATAGACTTGGAAGAAGCCTAAGCTTTGTTCATTTTATTAGTACTATCATGATGAAATATGATTCACCAGCTTTATGACTTAGATAACTGTTAAGCTTAAAATGAGGTTACCGCCATTGATCATAGATGATCAATTTTGAGCTTAAACTTTGATCCTTAAAACCCTTTGAGTTGTACATCCTAAAGCCATTTGGAGAGAGGATTATAGCAACTTTGAATTTCATAATTAAGCTTCCAAGAACATTTCATTAAATCATAAAAACTCTTTTTTTGTATATTTTTCTTGTGACTCATCTTTTCTGTCTAAATTTACTATTCAAAACTTCAAACCATGATTTAAAGGGGTTATACCTTGAATATAATGATGCAAATTACATCATTCTTAATGTATGATTTAGTAGAATCTGAATATCTACTCTTTTCAGCTTTGACCACTTTCAAAACAAAGTGGTCAACCGCTATAACTATTTTTCTTGATAAACCACTGTAGGTTATCACCTTCTTTATGGCTTATCAAATAAAGTTTATATATGTATCCATACAGAAATTAAATGGTAACTTGTTTTTTGGTTCAACTTCTTATCATGTATATTTCAAGAGATATGAGCTATGAATCATGAATATATGTGCTGATCATAAAACTGCATATATCCAGGTTATCTCAGTAAGTATTTACTTTTCAGATATGACATAGAAATGTTATATGTGTAGTTTTTCATGGGAATTCCAATGGTGTATTTGATCTCATCTTTTTATTCATTTGTTTTTGAGATAATCAAATTTTTATGCCTTTTAATGGAATTTTGACTTATTTTAACCTAATAATTCCAATTTGTGTTATTAAAATAGGTATTTTAAAGCTTTTTGTAACATTTTTGGATATACGGTCATAACTGAGAGACTCACAGTATAGGTTTGGTACACACCAGTATTGGCAAAAAAACATCCAATCCAGATATCTCAGTCTATTCTTGAGATATCAAGAGTCCAAGAGCACGTGATTGTAAATCTTAATTATCTCATCAATTAAGTATGCTTAATGTGCACTCTTCTCAAAAATATAAAAGGCTATCAGGGTTTTGAACTTTTTGATTTATTTTTTTACATCAATATATGACCTCAAAATCTTCCAAGCCGGATATCTCTGTCAATTCAAAAGATAAAAGAATTCCAATTATAAAGAACTTTATGGCTTTATTAGCTCTTCAATTCAGTATACTTCAAGAACAGCTGTGCTGATATATGGCCAAGATAAAGAGGTTAATCTATAGTTCTACTTCCAGAAATCCTGTATTTTGTATTATAGCCCTTTGAGCCAAGATCTCTTAGATAATTTGAGATACAAAGGTTTCTAAGGTGTCTCAAGTTAAATCTCTAATTAAGACCTTCAATTTGATCACACATTTGTCCAGTTTTGAACAAGCCCTCTTAGACCTTGAAGGGGGTTGTTTTTTTCAAAAGGGTGATAATGGTATTCCCTGAAGGAAGATTGCTACTGAAAAATGGATGAAAAAGTTTAATGGCTCTCATTGAAAGGTTGAAGAAGAATACAATTATTGTAGTGATTGAATTGTTTATGAATAATATAGATGAGAGGTAAACAAAGGGTTTTGCTTATGTTGCCCCATCTTCAAGTGGCTTTATCTTCATTCCTTCTGGTTGTGTTTGAATAGGAGTGGTATAATATTATTTTTGAAATTCCCTTCTTTATAATTATTACTGAATGGAGTTTATTTATACAGTACTTGCTATACCATTGCGTATGGAGTTGGATGTCATGCTGGTGCTCTGTTTGGAGGCACAGGCTGACAATTTGAAATCCTTGTTGAAAGAGTAAAAGCCCTTTAATCCCTGAAAAAATCATTAAAAACTTCCCCACTAATTAGAATGGAATATTTGAAGCCACCCTTAATTCTCTATATTGATGCATCAGGAGAGGAACAAGGAGCTTCACTTCATCAGGTCTGAATTATTAATGAAACACCTGTGGAAGGACCCATATTTTTTATATCTAGGCAGATCAGAAAAATTGGAGCCAGATATGGAACAAGTCAGATTAAATTTCTATGATTTTTTTGGACATTGAAAAAACTCAATCATCTTCTTGAAGGATGTTTTCTTGAATTCATAACGGATTTTACTGCTGTAAAATGAGTTTAAACATGAAATCACCCAATGTACATATGATGAGATGGAAAATAGCCATACAAGAATATAGAGGCAATATTACTATTGTACACAAAGATGAAAGTATAAACAAAAATTCAGAGAAACTCATGTTTATGTTTGAGAAGGAGCTTCTCCACAAATCCCAATAGCAGGAATTGGTGTTACAGACATGAAAACTAATTTTTTTGAAGTAAGGAACAGATATATTCAAGGATAGAAATTTAACATCTTATTATAATTGATTGCTAAATATTCTAAGGAAATTTCTTGATACATTTGGTGGATGAGATGCAGAAAATCCCATGATTAAGTAATGTTTCACTTACTTGATGACATAATATACCATATAGCAAAGCACACCTGTGTTGTTACAGTTGTGGAAAGGTCCTTAATAAAGAATTTATGGAAACAATTATATGATTTCCCCTTCTCAGCAAGACATTTGAAGGAAGGGACAAGAGAAAATATTTAGACCTGCATATGGTTGCCAATGTGGCGTAAATATGCTACAAAATAATTCAAGACCTGTTGTAAGATGTGTCTATGAAACTGTTGATAATATTACTATTGATCAACAGTACTATTAATGTTCTTATGGAATATGATAATAAAAATTATTATAACTACAATTAAATAATTAAAAAGTTATTTCTTTTACGTGTTATACACTACTAGTGATTATAACAGCTAGCAGTAATTGTCTGCAAGAATCAATTACAAAAAGAATTTATTAATAGAAACTTCTTTTATTAAAATGATAAAATTATTTTAATATATAATTATCTTTTACAAGAATAATTATAAAGATAACTCTTGAATAAAACTGTTACTAGAGAGAAACTGTAAAAATTATGATAAATCACTCACTATTAATCCAATGAACCTTTCAGAAGATAATAGTAGAGAGATTTGACATAGAATTGTGAATTCAATGGATAAAAATTAATTTACAACAATAATACAACAATATATAGTTGATTTCTATGATTTCACGTCTTTCTGATTGATTTCTGAAAGAATAAAATACTTAAGAAAGGTTTTAACTAATACTTACTTGTTGGTACTAAAGGTATAATTGAATAATGTGATGATTTGGAAAAAAAGCAAGAGGTGGCCTCTTTTAAGTCTAAGACTGCTAACAGAGGAATGCCATGAAGCAAAATGAAAAACCAGTGAGTGAGAAAACAATAAACCTTTTTGGATTATTGATAGAATCATCTGTTGTCACGTAAGATGATCATAATTACTTAATTGAGGCTTATACATGACTACCAACTCATTTATGGTTGAGAATAAAAGGAGAAAAAACTGTAAATCTTCTTTTATTACCAAATAATCATTGATTTCTCAAAATTATAAATGCTATTGGAGATTTAATCACAGAATATATTTTCTGTAAATTTTTAAAGATTCTGTGTTTCATGTGTGATCTTCAAAAATGGACTGTGAATAAAACTTTCAATTTCAAATATAAAGGTATGATATTTTTTTGTCTTTCTATGAATTATACAGTTTTGAATTAGTCCTGAAAGTTTCACAAAGATTCATGAAGAATTGTATTTTTAATGAGTTTTTGAAGTTTTTTCCTCATTTCTACATAGAATTGCAAATAGCAGTATATGGCTGGGTGCTATGAGGTAAATCAATAGATACTAGTCCAAAAATGGTTTTAATTACTACTTTGGGGTTTTTCCATCAAAAGCCATTAAGAATTGACATGATTACAGGAGTCTGAGTGGCTCTTTACCTCCTTGGCATGTCAAAATGGCAGGTTATTTGTTATTTTCTTATGATTTACTGAAGTTGTAACATGGTAACAAAGTTCCCAAAAGGTTTTAGTTTACTCATTGGGCCAAGATCAGCCATGGATCCAGGCTTTGGAGCTGTCCACGCCTCAGAGGCCTCAGAAGTTGGGTACCCTGGCTCTCTTTGATGTCTTTTGTCCCCCTTGACTATTTCTCACGTCAAAGTAGAAATTCAAGCTTCAAGTAAGATATCCACTATGGGTGTACCAAAGGTGCATGTGAGAATACCTTAATATTAAGTTCCACAAACATGCATATCACTATTCTTAGTGTATATGTAACATGGGATTTTTCCATATTACCACCTTAGAGAGTTGATTTGAGCTTATTCACTCTATCGAGTTACCCTAGGTGAAGTTTTGTGCAGAATGCAAATCTGGCCTTAAATCCATGGATTTACTTACTCAATAAAAAGCTATTCATCTTTTCTGAAATCAAAAATTATGAATTTGGAATATATGCATGAGCTATGGGTTATGCATAGTTCAGAATTTATTTTGAAGATAATTGTGGCATATTTGGGTATGTAGAATATACCTCAAGGCTAACACCTGTTATAGATTTCAGGAATCCAATAAACACCCTGGAAAAAGACTTGGAAATATGAGAAAAATTTGAGAACCCAGTATACCTTGATAGATTTTACATATGCATTAGGTAATTGGTCTAACACCAGGGGGAGAAAAAAGATATAATTCCTGCCTAGTGATCTTTTACATATTCAGTAACAATCCAATCTTTTTACCTTTTCATGGCAATGGTGGATGCATGGATACAGCTCAAACAATATTAAGTAGAGTAGCATAAGGGACTGGCATACTTATCAAATTCATTAGTGATAGAGATTCCAAGTTTACTTGAATACTATGGACAAATCTTCAACCATTCTTTGGAACCAAATTTTCTGTCTCTACAGGTTATCACCCATGAACTGATGGCTTAGTTGGAAAAATGATCCGGAATTTGGAATAAATGGTCAGAAGATATTGTGAATATGAATTGGAGCTGGAAGATTGGAGTACACTTTTACCTTTAATGGAGCTAGAATAAAAAGTATGTATTAATTCCCGTACCAATACGACTCCTGGTATTATAGAGAAAGGATGAAAAGCTGGACTAAACATAATTTTCCAATGAAGTATTTGGTTGAGATACCTCCAATAGCTGCTTTCTTCAAAGAAATTTAGACAAAGCTAGGACAAATTCTGTAAGATTCATAGAGGGCTCATTTGCATATTCAAGAGAAAAATGTGATAGGACAAATGCTACTTCATACTGAAAGGTAGGAGGCCTAGTACTTGTATCCACTACCAAATTAAATACAATAAAAGGATGAAAAGATCTTGAAGACTACTTTTCTTGACCTTTTGTGATTAATTCCCTTCATGGAGAAAACTATATAGATGTATAAGTCTCTAGAGAACTTAGAAATAAGAGTCCTAAATTTCCTGTGAGATCAATTGAGCCTTAAAAATCTGGTGATTCTGAAAAATTCCCCTTAAGTAATGAATTTCCCAAGCATATACATCCTGTTGAGAAATCTGGTACTGTGGGAACTCCTCTTGTGTGGGATAAATGAGGCAGTACCTGGAAGGGGAAATTACAATAGAACAGTTTTGAATTGCTGTTCAAGATTGTAACCCTTTCTCTGCTTGTGTGTCAGAATAATCTGAACTGCCCTTCCTGAAAATGCTGAATTATCTTTACTTGAGTTCACAATCAATTTATTTTATTTGATGGTGGCTAGTCAGAAAAGTATATTCAACAGACTCTATCAGACTTTGTTTCATCTGGAAACAATGGCTTATTAAACCTTAACACAAATGAATCAATATATAAAACTGGTAAAAGACTTTTTTAATTCCTTTACTGAGAACAGTAACAACTTGAGGGATTTCCAATTTTGATGACAACACTGTTGATAATATGATAAATAATAATAACAAACACTAATATTTCTTTAAGGGTTTAATAATTTTATGATGATAACCTGGGATAACAGACACTAATACTGTTCAGTTTACTACTGAGCTTGGCTACTGAGTAACGACCCTTGTCAAGGGGATGGATTTATAAAATAATGTAGACCAACTGTTAACTACTATTATCTATAAAACACCCAGACAATGCTTTTGAGCTTGGCTACTGAGCAGATTTAGGAATGGTGGTAGTCAATGAGATGAGTTTATGAATTAAAGTAGACCAACTGTTAACTACTATTAATTATAAATCACTCAGACAGTGCTACTGAGCTTAGCTACTGAGCAGAATTTAGGAATGGGGTAACAATATCAATGGGATAGTAAATGAGTTTAGTTTATAAAGCAATGTAGACCAGCTGTTATCTACTTTTAATTATATAAAGAAGACTCAGACAGTGATTCTGAGCTTAGCGACTGAGAAATTTAGGAATGGAGGTAGTCAATGAAATGAGTTTATGAATTAAAATAGACCAACTGTTAACTACTATGAATTATAAAATCCCCAGACAATGCTACTGAGCTTAGCTACTGAGCAAAATTTACGAATGGGGATGGGATAACTATACTGCTGAGCTTAGCTACTGAGTATTCCTAAAAAATTAGGATAATGTGGATGGATGGAGGGGATTTCTTTCAGAAAAAATATTAAGAAGTTACATTTTTGTGATGAGCCTCTTTCTAGGCCATGTGTAAAAAAGAATTGAGGGGGGGAGGGGACCTCTATTTATAGTTTTTGGGGCCTCCATGGGAGTGTCAAAAATAAGGGGACTTAGAATTTTTCAGGTCTCCAATCTGGATTTTTGACATGTGACCTGTATTATGAAATAAGGTTTGGTGGTGTTGGATCATGAGACCTGTATTTTCAATTGAGTTCTTGAAATTGTGGGGAAATGATGTCATTTGATTATGTAATCAATTGAGTTACCTGGGATCCTTATCTCCATGATTAGTAATCCTAATTTAATTCCTGTTGATGATGTCCTTTATGATGTGATTGATTATGTAATCAATTGAGTTTCCTGGGATCGTTATCTCCATGATTAGTAATCCTAATTTAATTCCTGTTGATGATGTCCTTTATGATGTCATTGGTTATGTAATCAATTGAGTTTCCTGGGATCCTTATCTACATGATTAGTAATTCTGGTTTTAATCCCTGTTGATGATGTCGTTGATTATGTAATCAATTGAAAACCCTGGAATTCTTATCTCCTTGACCACTGTACTATAGGTTTCCTGTATTATCCTGTCTTTTGCTGTAACTAGGTGTCCTGTAACTGTAACTACAATACAGTAAACCCTTGTGAAACTTCAGTAATACTACTGTGATATCTCTATTGTCTAATCTCCTCTTCCTAGGCTATTTCCTTTCACATTTCACACCATTTTACCATCTCTCCACACCCTAAATGTTGAATTTCTTTCTTCTAACATCTTAATGACCACCTTATCATAATCAAAAAAATTATTACTAAGTTTTTGAATTTGTTTAAATCCTTTTTGTAATGCTAGAATTCCTCAAAGGAGTCAGAGAATACAATACACCTGTACTTTTCTTGTTTCAATGATATCCTAAGCCTGAATTAAACCTTTTTCCTAGATTTAACCCTCTAAATTTAATATTCATTTCCCTCTCAAAATCAATAGAAAGACTAATTTTCATATCAATACCCAATTCTACCTTTTTGATATATAAATGAACTTTCAATTAATATCTATGACCCCTATTATGCTACAACTCTGCCCTGAAATTTAATTCCATGCATCCTCATTGTAACTGGGACCTTCTGTGCTGTAGTATATGTTTTTTGATTTTCACTACCCACAATATTTCAAGAAAATTGAAGTAAAATAAATTAAGAAATAAAAATATATAAAAAATAATAATTGTTTTAGGTTAACCAATCCCTTGAAAGTTAATTCATCTGGGTGGTGCATTGGGGTGTCACATCATAATTGTATAGTTCATTTATTAACAAAGGGTATTTATTGGGTTTTAATGGTGTTAGTTCTTCTTGTAATTGATTTTGAAAAGAAATGAATACTATATTATATTTGGAAATACAAAAGGAAAATTGAAAAATATTCCTGCTTTGTTTGTCCATTAATCCAAACTGGTACAGGTATACCACAGTACTAAAGCTGAGGATTATGAAGGTGAGAAAATACCTTGTCAAATACAGTTATCCCCCTTTTGAAGATTAATGCTTAGCATAAAAGGAAATACCTGGGATACCTTACTCCTAAGAAAGTTAAGGAAGGCTCAAAATAACAATATAACTAACTGATATTGTGTTTGAGGGGGAGGAGATATGAACCTTAGATGTATTGGTATAAACCCAAAAGACCACAAGAAATTACAATAATTCTATAATTAAAAATGAGATTTTTATTCTTCAATATAAAAGCAAAATTCTAATATAAACATAAAATTTGAATAGAAAACCTATCTATTTTTACTTGAAATAATGAAATGAAAACAAATTTTTAACAAAGATATTAAACATGGATTTTTTAGAGAAAGTCAATGAGATTCATTATAACTATATTTCCAATGCATAAAAATGTAGATATTATTCCTTCATTTAATTCCTTATAAAAGCACAGGTGGGATCATTTCTGAGTGAAATCACCATGAAAAAAAACTATCCCCACCAGGGGGGGTAGCAGGTTCAACCCAGGTCCAACCTGCTTCCAACCTGGGTTCTAACTTTTTTTCTAACCTTGAAATTTCTTTGCAGATACTTTAAGCCACATATTTTGTAATTAAGAATTTTACTCAATTGAAATGGAAGATAATGGATTTCCCATGACTTTTTTTGTTTCATCATACATTACATATCCATCATTGATTAATAAAAGAGTTTCTGAAATTATAATAATTTACAGCAGTTAAACAGACTTCATTTGTTACAATATGTGAAAAATTTCTCATCAATTTCATTGTCTTTTCTATTTGGATTAATTAACTCCAAATCTCTTCACCTTTAAAAGCTACCCCTCTGGAAAGTTTCTTTGAAGGAACTCAATCTTATACAAAAAAGGTCACAAGTAAGAGTGAAGATTTTCCATCCAAATAATACATTATAACATTTTTTTTCATGTTTCACATATTTCAGATACCTTTAAAAGGGTATATTACAACATCCAAATATTCTTTTGCTAAAGACATTATTTCTTTTCTATTATACATTTATATCCAATATTGTTTTGGAGAATATTATTTCTCAAATTATTTCGAGCTGAATTTCAATCCATTAATTCATATAAATCTGGGTCAGAATTTGGTTTCCAAATTATTTTACTCTTCCCATGATTTTTGGAGATATGCAAGAAAGTCTATTATTTCAGATCTGTATGTTTCTTGCATTTGATAAAACATTTGAGTTATAAAAAGTCTTTTCCAAATTTAATTTCCTTTCATGTTAAGCTTGATCATCCTTGAAGCTCAGAAATAAGCTTGATCACTTTTTGAATTATTTAATATTCTTTAATATGTCATGATATTCACACTAAATAATTTCCTTCATTTTCTATGAAAAAATGTGCAATAATCATGGTGCTCAATTATCAAAGTTCCCCTTTCTCTTTCATCCCTCTTTACATTTAATCTAGTCCATGTATTCCCAGGAATTTTAATTTGTTTTATTAGTCAAAATATTCATTTTGGCATTTCATTTGAATTAATTTTCATCACAAAAAATAGGAGTTTCTTTTTGAGATTAAATTTTTCTTTTTTGTGTTGGGCTTTTTTCAACTTTTATTTTTTTTCTCAATTTGTGGTTTTCCTTAATGATATATTTTTGATAATTAGAATGAAGGGATATTTGGATTTTTTCCTATCATTCCGATTTTTTTCAATTTTTCTTGAACTTTTTGGCATTGGTATTCTTCATTTTTCCATTAGTTCTTCATCTTTTTAAATTTTTTCATTTTCATTTTAATTTTATTTTCTATTTTTTTTCATTTCTTTTAATTTTGTTTTCCAAATTTCTTTTCATTTGATTTTTCCATTTCTTACTTATTTAATTTTCATTTTCTCTTACCTTTTCTTTTTTTCTCATGTGGTCTTCGCTTAATTTTTATATACTTTTTTAAAATGTTTTTTCTTTTTTAATTTCACTTGAATTATGTTTTAATTTTTTGGTAATTTCTTTGATTTTTTTTTTTCATTGTAAACACTCCAAATAAGGGTAAAAACACTGATTTTAAGTGTTTTCAACCCCAAAAAAATGAAAAACAAATTACAAAAAAAAATTATAAGAAATAGAAAAAAAATAAAAAAAATCAATAAAGGAAATTAATAAAAAAATCGAAGGAAAAACAAGATAAAAAATATATAAAAAAATAAAAAGGACCAAAAAATAAAAAAAAACTCAAAAAATTCAAAATTTAGAAAAAATCAAAAGTGAACACAATATTGAAAGAAAAAGAACTAGAATGAAAATGAAACTATAAAAAGTTAAAAAAAATAATATTGAACTGAAAAATAAAAAAAGAACCAAAACAATGAAAAAAAGTAAAAAAAAAATGAAAAATAAAAAATACTTGTAGTTGAACATTAAAACAAAATTGGACTTTCAGGCTGAATGTTATTAAAACTAAAAAAGAATCAAAATTAAAAAAAACTCAACAAAAAAAATATAAATATCAAAAGGAGAAAAAATTTCAAAATAAGAAAAAATTACCAAAACAACTAAATAGCATCATCAAAATTTAAAAGATACCAGCAAAATGGTTACAAAAATACAACAAAAATTCAAAAAATAATTAAAATTTGGATTATATTAGTCAAAGATGGAAATAATGTCACAAACAAAAAGACAAAAAGAAAGACAATAATGGAATTGAAATAAAAAACAAACTGATCAAAAATAGTTTGAAAGCACAAAAAGGACTTTCAATTCAAGAATAGATCCATATATATCAAAAAACTTCTTTTTTGACTCAAGAAATCCCTTTGGTTCAAAAGAAATTATATTCAAGATTAGATTTAGACTTTATGGACATACCTTAACATAATTTAGTGAAATGGGGAAGTCCTTGTGAGTCAAATATGTCTCTATTTTAAACATAATTGATAAGATGATACAGGATCTTTCTGTAAACCTTCCCAGCCCATTGTATGTGTCAGTGATACAAAGCGATAAACATAAATATAGTCTTAGATATTTTGTAGTTTAGGAATGTACGATCCCAATGAATTGTGGAATATTTTGATATCCAACTTCCTTCCAAATTGGCTTTAATCTGGCCAGTGATAGTGGGTTTGACAAAGGTTTGATCAAAGTTTCAGGTGCACATAAGCTTCATATAAAACTCCAAAGAAAACACCAAATACCATAAAAAGGTGTGAATGACCAATTTTTTCATATCATAACCTCTTGAGGAGTTGATATTTCTAAAAATGAACAAAGATTTATCCCATTTAAGACTTTGTGTAATATATGATAAGTAAATTCCAAAGGAATCTCTGATCCTCTTTAAATGGAATATCTGAATTATTTTTACCAAGCATTTTTTGCAATTGAATTTATTTGCATCAGACAAGAAAATCATAGATAGAGGGATTCAAAACAATACCAATGTGGAAAAATTGGACAAAAAAGGAACTTTAGATATTATTACCATATATTTTTTTTGCGAATATATGAGAATAAGAGTTATAAGGACTATAATTCAGGAATTACTTCCATTGGGATGAGGCATACAGTATATGTTTAATGTTTGACTCCAATTACTTTCATGATTCTTCCCTTCAATAAAAAACAAACAAAAAATGGCTATAGATGATTGATGTAAAATTGTTTTGCATTTTTGACTATTTAGTAAAATACAACTTAAAAAACAACACTCCCTTCAAGAGAAAATTCTCCATTTGTATTTATGAAAATATAATTCAGTTTGAACCAATTGTATGAAATGGAAAGCTGCATTTTCAGCTTAAAATATTCTATTTTTGGAAATATTGATAAAACATATTTTTTTGATTGATCAAGAGAGTAAAATGTCTTTTCAAGAAATTTAAGACTTTCATAAATATGGGCTGAACTGATAGTTTATGAAAAAATTCCAAATCAAGGACTAGTGTCAAATTGTAACATAATAATATACATAAATTCATATGTTAATAAATATTTCAAATTCCTAATCAGACTCATAGTTTGAAGGAATCCTTGAAAAAACCCAGGAGAAAAACCCAATTGTAATATTTGCTTTCAATATTATTTAAAAGAGGTCAAGCGTTTGTGTATTACATCTTCTAGAGATAAGTGATTCTGCTAACCTGTATAGCTATTCAAATTTTAGTATGGAATATAATTATGATTTCAAAAAAGGGAGGGAAAGAATTTATTTAAATTTTGAATCTGTAAAAAACACCTGAAGGGTATTAATCCTTTGGCATATCCGGTAGGGTATTTTTGGAAGCATCACATTTTACCTCATGAACGCAATGGACATTAATATCATTTAAGAGATTCTAAATTTGAGAATGAAATAAGATTCCCAAAGGAGATAAGTTTTACCATTAATTTGAGTTTATTATATAGATCAAACTTTCATTTCAGAATGTTTCTAAAAATGTGGTTTATGAATAAATCATTCATTAAGAATTATTAATTGGGTGGAGAATTCTTTGATTTAGTATATTAGTCTTTGACCAAAAGGACAGATTTGTGTTTGAAAATTATTAAAAATTCTTCATTCAGAGCTAAATATTGAATAAAATCATTGGATGTATAAGATTGTGAATTGAAGTTTTATTTTATGATTGCCTTTCAATTGAATATATTTCTATATCTATCAGAAACTCAATTTATTCAATTTATATCAAATTCTTTTATGAAAATTAAAGTGTAAGCTTTTTTTAATAAAGCTAAATTTGGCAAACATTGCTTAAACCACAAAGGTAGTTATTAAGATAATGAATATTTTTTCCAAAGCAATTAAGACATTTTTGATAACATCAGTTGATGTTATTGGACAGAATCAGCATATATAAAACAATTGAATCTTAATATCATTCATTGTTCTATTGAGAAGAATGATCAGAGTAAGATGAATAAAAAATCTCAATAATCATAATATCCATTCTTTCTTCAACTTTCTTCACAGTATCAGAAATAGATTTGAGGAAGTAGATTCAATTTTATTGCCTTCTGTATACAAACAGTATAGTGATTAATACAACTAGAGATCAATATTTGAATATAAGAGATCATAAGTATTTAAGGTTTACAATTGAGAATATATGTTGTGATTTCATCATTTTTGTACAAAGTAAGCCAAATATAATGACCAAAAGGCTAATTAATTCCCATTTTAAAAGGCTCTAGGCTCTTCCAAAAAAATTGAATCAATTCCTTTCTTAAATAGATCAATCTTTTATATAAAAAAAAAATCATGAAAATACATTTTAGCTATAAATTGACAAAGTAGCTCTTATATCACAGAGTGATTGAAAATTTCAAAAGTAATGATTATTTGAGTATATTTATCATATGAAAAAGTCAAAATGTGTTTAAACTTCCCTCTTTGGAAAGGTTATGGGAATTTTCCCTCCAATGTAAGTATGAAAAAAGTTATTTTTTGAATATGATGAACAAAGAATCATTATGAGACAGTTTATTTGTAAAGTTGTGTCTTTGATTTCATGCTCAGGGAAAAAGCTTCAAGAAAATTTGAAAGATTAATAATAGAACTTATGTCATTTTCAGTTTTTCTATTCCATAAAATGAATATTGATTGAAAGTCAGGGAAAAGAAGAAGATATTTAAATTGTCAGTGTTAAGGAAAGAATCTATTCAATCGAAGATAATAATGATGAGGAGCTTTAACAATGATAAGAATTTTCAGTAATTTTGATTAATCAATTCAGTTCAGTGACTCAAGTTGGAATTTTGTGAGGAAAATAGTATTCATAGTTTATGTGATTGGAGATTGGAAAAGAGGAAAAAGAAAAAATAGTGATGTCAGATTTAATCTTTAGCTGAGATTAGCCTTAAAATGGACCTTGTTTATCTATTTTTAATTCAAGGAATTGAGTGCAAGAGCTTACTGTTAAGAACACTTTCATATAGAACACTTCAATTGAGCTCAATGTAAAAAATATTCCAACCTTGAAGATCTGGCTGAGAAGATGACCTAATTAAAATAGAAGGTTAGAACCCAGTATAAAGCAAGATGAAAGCTGGGTTGGACCTGTTACCCCTGCTGGCAGGTATAGATATTTTTTCATGGTGAATTCTGTAACTCAACCCTAAATAAGCTTAAATTGAGTTTTTAGTATTTTCTGCAAAGAAATCCGAAATTTCTGACAACCTGAAATTAATTCACACCACTTGTGGTGTAAACCATCATTTTTTTGTGTCAAAATTGAGGTGTGGTGTGTAGCTTGGAGGTTGTGAGGAATTGAAGTGTTTTCAATTTAAATGTCAAAAAAGGCTCAAGTATTACATATTTTAAATTGAATTTACATGAGGAAGTGATAATTACAGCTGTGTACTGTAATTTTTCAATCCAATTACATGCTTAAGCTTCTTAGTATAATAAATGATGAGCAATTAAATAAAAAGAAATGGAAAAAAATAATGTTTTTTCTGTAAAGGAATAAGGCTTCCATGGGTTCCACATTCCCCAATTCCTTTCTGTCAGGGGTAATATTTCAAACTTCATGCAAAGTTCTATCACTTTTGGTATGGAATGGTGTCACAGGGTCTGTTACTCAATTGATGATGAGAGGGTGATACAAACCAGGGATGTTTTGACTGTTTCCAAGAGGGTAAAACTACCCTCAAGTTAAACGAAGCTTAATAATAATAGGTTTGAATGATTTTAAGGGCTCTCAGACATATTTGGGTGTGTTTTGGAGGAGTAAACCTAACTGTTACTATAGCAATGTGTGGTTTAAGGGACTAAAATGGATAAAGCAAGCCCTTTTTCTGTCTAGACAAAGGCTTAATGAGGCCATTATTGGATTTCCAGTCTTCAGTGTTCTTCTCAAACCTAATAAGAGTAAACTTTACTTTTGAAGGAAGATAATTGGTGTCTATGAAAAAATTCATCTTTTCCCCTCTTTTATTTTCCTGTTGGACTGTATTCCTTTTATTATTAGCTTAAACACTATTAAACCAAGAAATTGAATATTCCAAGCACTTATTTTAAATAGTTTTAAACCTTTCAATAACATTAAAAGTTAATTATATTAAATTTTTTAGCCCTTTATGATTATTTTACCCTTCTACCACCCCAAAAGGGAATTTAAATATTTTTCATCAGTGAGCTTTGTCACTATATTTCCAAATTAGATCTAGTCACTTTTGTGTGTTTTTTCTATTTAATATTTGTTCTAGAGACTCTTTTATCATATAAATTTTGTTTAGTTTTTTTATCAATTTATTCCTATCAGAATTTCTTTTGTACACATGGATATCTCTTGTAGAGTATTTTGGATAACTTTTGATTGTTGATAAATAAATTAATCTTCATAAAATTATTTTTTCTACCAAAAAACTTATAAAAAATATTTTTGGAATGTTTTTCTTTTAATAATTCTTTATTAAAAAACTTTTGAGGATGGGAAAAGTCCTTGAGTTTCAAAAAACGTTTGTTGTAAGAACCTTAAACTATCATTGTCTCTACATTGAGATCATTAATAAAGACAGAAATAGAAAAAGACCATCTAGAAAGACATAGTGGCCCAAATAAAAAACTGAGTTTAGTATATTACAACAGGTTTGAAAGATGCCAGAAGGAAAATAAAATCCATTTCCAGTAGTATGAACTTCTTCAACACATAGATGGAGCCAAAAACCCATAGGAAGTTCTTAAAATGGATGAAGTTAGAGGACCTGTTCCAGAGGAAAAGAAAGTTTTAATGCATACCTGATGGTAGTATGCAGGCTTAGTAAAAGTATCAGAGTTCCTATATATCATATGAAATACACAGCCATGGGAAGAGAAATATCACCTTGGACTAATATCATTGAGCACTGTGGAGCCCCAAGGATTAGCATAAGTAACACACACCAAAAGTTTAAATCTGAAGGCTGGAGAAACCACCATAATAGGTTGAATACAAAATTGGCCTTTCCCACAGCCTACCAAGCACAAACATATGAATTAGAAGATAGGATGGTTAAAAATATGAAGGACATGATCAAGAGGTTCTGTGAGTATTTCATAAAATTAAAAGACTGTGAATTGGTCACACTCCTTCCTGAAGTTGAACTGGCTCAAAACACCAGTGAGACCTCAGCAACAGGAAAACCCCAATCTTAAGCTGGAAAATGATAGAAATTCTAAATACAAGTATAATATTTAATAAGGAAACTGATAGATGTGCACCCTAAAGCCAAGTACTTCCAAAATATGCTGAAAGCTCCTATGATACTACAGCATTATGCCTGACAGGAGAAAAGGAACTCAAAGCCCAGAGATATGAACAGCGTACAAAGCAACCCAAATTGAGAGGAGTGAGCAAAGTGTTTGTCTCAAAACTCATATTCAACAACCTCAAAAGTCCAAATAAGATGAAATATTTCTATGTATGACCTTTCAGTATAATTAAGCCAATGGTACAAAAGGAGGTAGACGTGAAACTCACTGACGAATTCTCCAAAAAGCAACTTTTATTCCAAATTAGTCTGAAACACCTATCATCAAGCAGATGAGGAAAAATTCAACAAAAGGAAAGTGGCACCTTCACAAGTGGAAGGATTAGGAGAAGATGAACCTGTACCATTGCAGCAAATAGTTAGCTCCTTCAAAATCAAAACAAATGGGAATGAAGATAGAAAATATATTGTTAGGTTAAAGAACCAAGCAGAAGCTAAAGAAAGGTTTTTGAAAGAGAAAGAAATCCCTGATGCAAAGATTTATCTAAGGAGGACAGCAGAGTATGGTAAATGATGAGCCTTTTTTAGAGGGTGGGTATTTTATCCTGTGACTCAAATAAAGATTGAAAAAATTCAAGCAAAATACCACAAATAGGGTATGCAAAGAGTGAAATGCATATATTTAACATTTATTGAAGACACAAAGGTAAAAAAGGAAACAAGAAAAGAAAACCAGACTTGAAAAAATACTTGTAAATGTGACAATATCAGATACAAAATATCCTGATTTCAAAAAACATAATTCCTATCATTAACCAATAGGAATTGAAAAAGCTATCAAGGCTACCAACTCTTTGGGCGACTCAAGCATAATTTTACCTCTAAACCAAAATCTCCAGTTTGGCTTACAGACCCATAATGTGGATTTCTTATTGATTATCTCAAAGGGGACTATTCAATAGTACCAGTTTCAAGATTGTACTGTCATTTTATCAAGATATACAATAGCACTATTTTTTTAGTAAAGGGTGAAATATGTATTATTTCTAATCTTCCATCTAGCTCCTACCGTTTTGGTGAGAGAACTATCAAGTAGGATATTTTGGGAAGTTCTACTTTAAGTCTACATAAAAGTATAGCCCTTGACCCTGTATCTCTCACAGAGAAAAATGTGTTAGGCATTTTTCTCAAAAAAACAAAAGTACTACTTTTAAAATTGTAAAAACATATTTTGAGCCTAAAGAAATTTGGAAGAATTAAATAAAACTAGGTCAAAGGTGAGAAAAACCTGTATGCCTTACTTGTGGTTACAGCTTGAGATATGTATCTTGACCACTGAGAAAGGAATTAAGGATTAAAACATATTATCACAAACCAAATTCTATTTTGAGATATGATACCAGACAATTAACATGTGAGATTTTAAATCTGGTGAAAGGGGCGTTCTATCCAATATAACAATTTCAAGATCTTACTGGAATTTTATCAAAATAAACAATAACAATATGTTTTGAGTAAATGAACAAATCTGTGCTTTTTCTCATATTAAATTTAGCTTCTACTGTTTTGGTGAGAGAACTATCAAGTAGAATATTTTGGGAAGGTGTACTTTAAGGCTACATAAAATTATAACCCTTGACCCTGTATCTCTCACAGAGAAAAATGTGTTAGTCATTTTTCTCAAAAAAACAAAAGCATCACTTTTAAAGCTGTAGAAACATATTTTGAGCCTAAAGAACCTTGGTAGACTTAAATCAAACTAGTTCAAATGTGAGAAAAACTTGTATGCCTTACTTTTGGCTATAGCTTGAGATCTGTATCTTGAAAACTGAGAAAGCTATTAAGGATCAAAAGATATTATCACAAACCAAGTGGTATTGTGAGATATGATCCCAGATAATTGAATTGTGAGATTTCAAATCTGGTGGGAGGGGTTTCTCCATTTATTACTTGTAGCTTGAGAAATACAGCTTCTTAACTACCTGTTCAGAGCGCAACAGTGGGCTACTATCAAATGTAGTTTAATTTTAGAGTTTAAAAGCTATTTACATTATGATTATACTTGAGCTACTCACAAAATGACTAATCTTAGTAATACAGACATGCTTTGCATGCCATAGAATGGGTCCTGACTGTTAAAAAATACCCGAAACTTCCATTGGTGAAAGAGTTTAGCGTTCATCAGTACAAATGGGAAAATTTGATCTTAAAATGACATATGATAAGAAATAAAGGTGGTCTTAGTCGTGTCAAACCACAATACAACCACTTTATTGAGAACTTTGCTCCCAAAGATTTAGTAGAATGTCATCCCCCTTGTTTCACCCTGATCAAACATAAAGGGGGGATTTCCTCATAGAAAAAATCACCATCCTATTATGAGTTAATTCTTAGTGATTAAACTTTCCTACACAGAGTTCACTCTTATGGTATCATAGACATAATTATATCTTTGAAAATTACCATACCTCATCAGATGAGTAGATCAGGAAGGGGTTTCAGTAGATTCGTAACCACTATTTTTCACTAGTATTTAACTTGAACTAGTTTTTGACTATTTACCTGTCACCATAATATTAATAGCTTTGAGTTAAATAATTATAGCTACTTCATAGACTCAAAATAACATCAGATCTTTTTGAGCCTTGAAGCCATGTTTGAAATGCAGAATAATCTTCCATGGTCCTCCTTTTTTTTATAGTGGTCCTGAATTAAATCGCGTTTTTCTTATGATTAAGAAAGATAGGGGATAATTAATATTTTCTTAACCTCACTAATATTACCTTAAGACTAAATTCATACAAAAAAGTAAGATAAGATTCTACTGAATTAAGAGGAGGGAAATTTGAGAAACTGGATATAAAAACAAATTTCATCACCCTAAGCACTTTTCTTCAAAGAAAAACCCTCACTTAAGGAGAGAAGAATGCACATGCATATCAAATACATGAAGATTTATTTAAAATAAAAATAAGGCAAAAAATTCAAAGTTTATTATGAAATTTCCCAATTATGAGGGTTTTCTTGGATAATTATATTCAATATTACATTTAATCTTTGATATGTGTACAAATTTAAGTAAAAATATTTCTACATTATTCAATTTTCATTATTGAAACTGGGAAGAAACAATTTTTGAGATCACAGGGTGAATAGTTTAGATATTAATATGCAGATGAGCTTTGGAAGTTTGACTCCAAAATCTGTTGAAACTATATTCAAGATTACATTTGGAGATATATGTTGTTTTCAAGGTAAAAAATGAGAGAAGAAATATTTCATCTAAATATTTTCAGTTACTATAAACACAAAAGTGGAATTATGTTGTGTATCTAATAGAAAAATATTTAGCTTTAGCATATCTTTTTTTTCTTTGAAATAAAAGAGTTGCTAACCTCAAAAAGGGTGAATCATTACATAGAGCTACGGGAGATGGAGATATTATACAAAAGTCCAAACTGTTGTTATGAATGGAGAAATATTCCTAGATGAAAAAATTCAGAAGAAAAATTGAAGAAACATCTATCAAGCTCCAAATAACTATTTTGTGATAATTCAATAATTTGAAATACTTCATAGGTGAATATATTCTTAGCCTTTCAGTAGATTGATTAATAAATTAGCTCCTCAATTCGTTCCAAACAACCCTAAAAGTGTTCAAAAATCAAAAGAATGAATTTTATTCTGAGATATTCTAAATTTTAATTCAGCTTTTTTTGAATAATCCATATTCCAATTCTAGTTGTCATTGAATTTCCCCTAGGGAAAACATCAAATAGGATCTTAACCTAATAAACTTTTAAATTTAAATTAAGCCTTGATTGATCATCAGTAGATAGAGTGGAGAACTACATGGGATATGTATATTAGTATTATCTTTTATTTCAAAAAAAAAACATCAATTTCTCAAACTTATCAATTTTATTGGAAATTTCATCACAGAGTGTATTTTCTGTGAATTTTTAAAGATTCAGTGTTTCACGTGGAATCATCAAAAATAGACTATAAGTAAAGCTTTGAACTTTACTTATGAAAGTATAATAGCTTCTGGTTTTTATATGAATTATGCTGTTCTTGATTGGTCCTGAAGGTTTCAGAAAGATTCATTAAGAATTTTATTTTTTATGAATTTTTGAAGTTTTTACCTCATTTTTATGTATAATTGCAAATAATACTATATTGCTTGTTGCTATGAGGTAAAGAACTAAATAATAGTCCAAAAAGGGTTTTAATTACTCTTTTGGGGCTTATCCATGGAAAATCATTAAGAATTGACATGGTTACAGGAGTCTAAGTTCCTCTTTACATTTTTGGCACGTCAAAATAGCAGCTTATTTGCTATTTTCTTATGATTTAATGAGATTTTAACTTGGTTACCAAGTTCCCAAAAGGTTTTAGTATACTAATTGGGGCATGATCAGCCATGGATCCAAGCTTTGGAGCTTTCCAGGCCTCAGAGGCCTCAGAGGTTAGGTCCCTGGCTCTCTTTTATGTCTTTTGTCCCCCTTGACTATTTTCACATCAAAAATAGAAACTCAGGCTCAAAGAGTGATATCCACTATGGGTGTACCAAAAGCATATGTAGGAATACCATAATATTAAGTGCAACTGTGGAACTCATTTTAGTGTGAGATTGGATAAGGCAGTCCTTGAGGGGGAAATCACAGGTAAACAGTTTTTAATTGCTGAAATAGTCCTGTAATGATGCGTGCTAATTGTGTTTTAGCTGCCCCTCTGAATATACTAAAAAAATCTCCCTACAGGGCTCACAAATAAATATTTAAGATTGTGGCTTCACAGGTAGAGAAGACTTTTCAGCAGTCTGTATCATACCTATTCAATAATCAGATAAATAACTTAGAAATTAAAAAATGTATATAATAATAATTCCTAAAGAATAATAAAAAATAATTTAAGGTTAAGAGCTAAATAGTATAGGAGTTTGATTCAATAAAACAGTACTAACATGGAGTATATGGGTATGCTTGATTTGATGTTATATCTATTATAATAATTAATGGTTTGAAAGGGTAATTCTTAATATAATATAGCAATAAGAACTTTCATAATCTATTGGTAAGATATTGTTCAATATATAATAGATGTTTGTTAAACATAGAGGAGATATAATATAATATGAGGGTAGGTTTTTTAATATAATAATATATATTTGTAAGGTTGGTTTTTGTAATATGAAGTTATAATAAGAATATTTTTTTATAATGCAAAGGTCTATGGGGATCAAC
Organism: Austropuccinia psidii; assembly: GCA_023105745.1. Classification (NCBI taxonomy): domain Eukaryota; kingdom Fungi; phylum Basidiomycota; class Pucciniomycetes; order Pucciniales; family Sphaerophragmiaceae; genus Austropuccinia; species Austropuccinia psidii. The sequence goes on from JALGQZ010000016.1 coordinate 12,459,915, forward strand.
TCAATATTATGAGTATTATTGATAGTATTATGATTATAAGACTAATAATTTAAACATAGGGTGGATTGATAATATAAAGTAGACCTTCTGTTAACTACTATTAATTAGAAATCACTATTGATTAAGCTTATAAGTCTATCATAATTTAATAAATAACTAGATTATCCTACTAGTAAGGGATGGATGAATTATTCTCCTTCTTGGTATATAATTCCCATTTCAATAATAATACTAGATTGACCTACTAGTGAGGGATGAATAATTATTCTCCTTCTTGGTATATAATTAATTTCATGGGAAAAGAGGAAAAAAATGAGGGAGAGAGGACCTCTATTTATATTCTTCAGGCTCTCCATAGAGGAACTGAAAAATAAGGGATTTAGAATTTTTCCACTTCTTTTGGCTGGTATAATTCTTTATAGTGGTGAGATATCATTTGTTTGGTTGGTTGCACCATTTTTATGTCTGATTATGTAATATGAGATGTTTTTTTCAAGAGGTATATTCTGGGTTTATTCATCAAAAATTTCTTTATTTAAACCTCTATTCTAATAAATTGACCTGATATTTTCTGTTTGTAGCTTTTTATATATATTTTGAATCTCAATGGTTTCTTCTTTTGTGTTGTCTTCTTTTTTTCTTCTGAATAAATTTTATTGTCTATTATTATTATGTATTGATTTTTTTTTGAGTTTATTTCCTTTGAGATGAATAAAATAGGTAAAAGATAGATGAATCCATAAATTCATCCCACAAATTGATTATTTTTATTATTTCAATATTGAAAAAGACAATTCGTTGATTTATAATATGCAGTTTAAGGTCATACTCAGGATCATAGCTTGAGTTATCTGAAGTAATTTGTTGATAAAACATAAAAAATGAAATATTTGGACAGTTTAAGGTCTTATCTAGGACCTCTTTTCTTTTTATTTTGTTTTTCTGATTGGGTTGTTCTTTCCTCTTGTTTTTGTTTTTGCTGACATTAACCTTAAATAGTGGGGCCATCCCCTCTCCATTTATTAATTGTACCACAATCTCTACTTTTTATAACAATAAATATAATTCAATATAAATATATGATATGATTTTTTATTTATTTATTTATTTTGAGTATATTAATTATTATTAATGGTGAGTGGTCTTTTTATGGCTATTAAGGGTTAACACCCCCTCTCCATTTAACAATTGTACCACAATCTCTACTTTTTATACTAATAACTTTAATGTAATATGAATTTATAACGATTTGTTTATGATAATCATGTATTAAAGAGATAATAATATAATAATAGTCAAATAATAATCAGTAATAATAAATAATAATAATAATAATAATAATAATAATAATAATATATTTAAGTAATAAAAGATAATAACAAAAATGAAATCAAGTAATGTAGGTGATAAAACAATAATAATAATAAGGTAGATTATGTAATTACCTTTGAGAACAAAACTAATTTCAGGTCATTGTCGACCTCTTGTATCACTTTTTTATTTTGTTGAATTATATTTATATTTGTTGATAATTTATTTAGTGTACTGAGTATTATTAATCTTGATTCTGCCTTTTTTTTGTTATTGAGGGTTAAAACTCCCTCTCCACTCAATAATCTCACCATAATTCCAGCTTTTTATGATAATACTTCCATATGATATAAATATATGATGATTTTGTTTTAATTGTTTTAATCTTTGTAAATTTTTGAATTTAATTGAAGATTCTAAAGTATTGATATAATAAATCTAATAATATTATATTACTATTATTTTTTTGATTTTTATTTATCTATTCATTTTATTTTAATTTTTTTTCAATTATAGTTATAAAGAAAACAGATAAATTTTTAAAAAAAAGTCTGAATTAATAATATTTTCATTTTTATTTATTTTGTTTTATCTTTAACCAACTAATATAAAATAGTTTCTTCAAATAATGTGATTAATCTTGATTCACAAGTATATATATATTTCAATTTGATTTGAATTTTTTGTTGAAGTAGCTGGGTGTGAATACTTCAAAACAAACCACCTGCGCTTCTTATCTCCACTAGCCCCAGTTTTCTTTATTATCTTCTTTTACTGTTTTTTTTATATAGATTTTATTTGTGTTTGTGTAATTTCTACACTTTACAGTATATTACTGTACAGTATAGTACTACTTTTCTCCTTCCATCACAATCAATTGTTTAATTTTTGCTTTTTTTTACATTTTTCTCTGCTTTTTTTAAAAAAATAAAAATAAATAAAAAAACACTAAGAAATACAGAAGTAATTTTGTGTTTAGCATTGTTCTGATGCTTTTTTTTATTATTGTTTATTTTTTTAATTTTTGGTTAGTTTTTCTAAAAAATGAAATCAAAAATAAAAAATAAAACAAGTAATATATTTTTATTGTTAGACAGTACTGCACTGTATATATTTTTTGTTTTCCTTTTTGACTGTTATTGAATGTTTTTTTTGTTTTATTTTTTTATTGTTTGAATTGCTTTTTTGTTGTTTTTGCATCATTCTGATGCTTTTTTCTTTTTTTTATTGAATTTGATGTTTTTTCTTCTTTTTTTTCTAGCATTTTTCTGATGTTTTTTTTTCAAAAAAAATGTTTTAGTTGTTTATTTTTTTATTTTTTTGAAAAAAAAATCAAAAATTTTAAAAAATTAAACAATGATGTTTTTTTTAAAGATAAATAAATACTAAATTAAACTTAAAGGTTAATAAGAATAAAGAATTATGAGAGCTAAATGAGCTTGTTTTTCTATAGAACTGTTCAGAAAAGCTTAATTCCCCTTTTAATATATGAGGCTGAAATATTTGAGATCATGGTTTTAACCAATGGATATGTTTTGAGTCATTAAGGATAATATTTATTTTATTAAGTATTGTTGTGGAGTAAAGATAAGCTTAATAATTATTAGGCAGTTTAAAATGAAACTTCTTTTAATTTATTTGAAGTTTTAAATTAAGGTTAAGTCTTAATCAATTTAAGTTTAATTTATTTTAATTGAGTTTTTCTTTTTGTTTGTTTTAGTTGAATGGAGTTAAGCTTTAATTTGACCCAATAATATAAGAAATAAATTAATTAAACTTCTTAAAATGAAATTAAAGTTTTAATTACTCGTGAGAATCAATCAATATAAGGTTGATCAAATTCGTTCAATTTATTTTTTAATTAAATTTGGAGTTGGGTTAAAGGGTTGATAAAATTTATATTTAGATTTTGAATAGCCTTTGATATATGAAAAACTTAAAGGCCAAATTGTGGGTAGAAGAAACTTTCTCAATCTTTAATATAAAAGGAGGTGTTTTCTCCCGATTCCCAGTAAAAAATAATAATTTTGTGTCTTTTATAATAAGATATTTTAAATATTCAAAGCAGATTTATAAAAAAAATTGATTTTATAAAGAAATATTTTCATTTGGGTTTAAACTGGAGAGTTATACCTTTGATTATATATTCTTTATTTTATTGTGATGATATAATTATTATTTACATAAATTAAAACTAATAAGATTTCTTGAGATATCTTATTGATTTTCCTGGATGACTTTGATCTTCTTAATGCTTGTTTTTATAAACTGTTATTGTTATTTTTATTTAATCTTGCTTTATTATGTTGATTATTTTAAAAATTGTTTGTGTAAGCAAGGGGGTGACTAGTAATTTTTAAAAAAATTGAACCAATAAAAAATATAATTTCAATAAGAAATAACCATAAACAAAACTTGCCACCCCTCTTGCTATTTGTGTTCTGAGGCTGTGTGTTTTGTTTGGCCATATTTGTATCTTCTTTTGAATTTATTTTGTATTTTATGACTTTATAGCTTTCAGATATATATTCTTAAATTGTTTCTTTGATTATTCACCTTGACTTGAGCTCTTGAATAAGTTGATATTATTGATTATTATATTGAATATTGATGAGGATAAAATTATACAGTAAAATTGAAATTCCCCAGAATTTCATCCCAAAAGCTTGAATAATAAAGGATGGATTTAATAAATAGACACCCACCCTAATTTTTTAGTTGAGTTTTTTTATCATACTTAAAATAATAGAACTATGATACTGCTAAAATTGAAACTCTTTTTTTTAAATTTCGATATTTGATATGTTTTATATTTTTTATATTTTTATATCATTTATGGATATATGAGACTACATTAAGACTAAAATTCATAAGATAATAAAAGGAAAATTTCTTATTATAATAAAATAAATCATTGATAATGTTAAAATTTGTTGTCAAGACCATTTTTGAATTTGGCCTTCTTAGCTGTAAGCTCATTTCTTCTTTCTTCATTAAGATATTGATCTTGAGAATCTTCAATCTCATTAGAGTACTCCTGGATAACATTTTCATTTCTATTATTATTTTCTATCCAATCCTCTTGTGTTTAAATTTTATATTGCCTTGCAAAATGGGCTTTAAAAATTGGTAATATCTTTTTATTCTGAGTAATCCAAAAATATTCCTCTTCATCCTTAGTCTTCTTCTTCTTTTTGCTACTTTTATCTTTTATTCTCTGATTTTTCTTCTTTGGTGGACTAATATTTTCCAACCACTTGACATGTTGGTTTGAACATCAAAAGTTGATCCTAGGATTATTAATATTGTAATCCACAAGATTGGCATTCCTAAGAGGTTGCCAATTTGTATAACCTCCCTGTCAGGCTGAGTCTATGATAAGAGTAATAAAGTGTATTTACAACTTTTAACTATGACTGTGACACGGTATATAAAGGTTAAAAAGGTTTTATAAGAGTTGAAGATGGTTTTAATTTAATAATAAAAGGGCTTTACTATAGTGGATATAGTGGTGGTGAGCGCTGTTGAAAGCCCTGGGTGCAGCTTTACCTGTTGGGTTACAATAATAAAGACTACAATTATTAAGATTATAATAATACCTGATTATTACCCAAGAGTAAAACTGTTTTTGACAGTTTACTACGTAGGGTATTCAAGAGCAGGATGAGGAAAGGTCTTTGGCTGTGAAAAGCCCTCCTTTTATCCTGAAATTGGGGTGGAAAGGCTACTAGACCTTTCCACGTAGAGGAAGTGAAGATTTTTCACTCTCTAGGACAGGCTTGTGGTTTTCAAACAGCCTGTATACCCTGTATTGGGCTCAGATGTGGTTTTGAAACCACATCTGGGCAGTTTTCACCAATACAGGGTGAAAATTTTCATCTGGGGACCTCACAGCCTGATTCTGACGTGTATGACGCGTAGAATGCTGTACAGAAGCTGTATGGGACCCCAGTATTGACTGACATATGAGGTATTGAAGTAAAAACATGCTTCTTCGTCTATTTGACACCTCACATTCATGGTTATGGGGTGTTATCCCATGGTAAGGCTGTATATGACAGCTGGTGGGATTTTGACCTTAAAATGGTCATAACTCTGTCAGTTTTTGAGATATCAAGCTCAAAGTTGGTTCATTGAATAGCTCTATATGGGCTCTACACAATGGTACCCAACTTGGCATGGTTATCATTAAATATGACAAAGTTATCCCATGTACAAGTATTTTTGTACATTGGCGTGGTTTGGGCAAAAAGCTGTATCAAGCTTGTTTGGCCAATAACTTCTGTTGTAGTTGAGTTATGGGGAAATGGATGGCACCATCAGATAGCCCTGATTGTGCTCTTTCCAAAAAGACCCCACTTTAAGTATCTCACACTAAAACTGTAAAAGTTAGATGAGAGGTGAATGTTTTGTTCACCCTTATTTGGTCTGAATTTGACCATAACTCAAGTAATACTGGTGCTAGCTCAGTTTGGCTGGTACCATTGGATAGCCCTGGCTTAGAGCTTCATTTTGAATACCCATTTGATGGGGTTAAGCCTCTCCTTCTAGATTTTAGATGAGAGGTGAAAATTAAGGTTTATGCTCAGCAATGACTTTGAGCAGGAATAACTTTGTTATTTCTTGTCCTATGGTGATGGGACTTGTATTTTCAGAAAGAGGTGAGTTTCCTCTTTCTTTTGATACCTTTTGAGCTAATTTCGCTCAGTTCCATGTTTTGGTGGTATCTTGGCTATACCATTGATTTATGGTGTATTGGCTGTCATGCTTGTGCTCTGGTTTTGAGTCACAGGTTGACATACCCTCCCTCTAAAAAAGGCTCATCATTGATGAGACTGTTCAGTCCTCCTAGAGGCTCTGAATCTCCTTAAATGAAGGTTCCCATCTGGTATGGCATCCTCTGCCAACCATTTGTCTTTATCAGCTGTCTGGTTTTTGAATCTGACTAGGTATTGTCTTTGATCCTTTCCATTAAGTCTGATTTTTCTGGCCCTGATGATTTTACTCACAGGTCCAGGAGAGTCTTCTACTTCCACTATTTCTGGTGGAGTGATGTTCTTCTTCCTGGAGGGGAATTTTTCCTCCTCTGTTTGGAAGTATGGCTTGACCAGGCTCACTGGAAAGACTGGGTGTTTCCTAGAAAACTCCTCAGTGAGCTTGACCTCTACTGCATTTTTCCCTATCAACTTAATGATAGTGAAGGGCCCTACAAATGAGTCTCTCATTTTCTTAGGTCCTTTGAGATTGTTGAAGTTCAGTGTAGACACTAACACCTGGTCCCCTTCCTTGAAGTCAGGTTCCATATGTGATTTGTCCCACCTCTGCTTGTTATACTCTTTGGCCTCAGCTATGCATTTGGCTGCAGTATCACAGGCTTTCTTCCACATATCATGGAAGTCTTTGGCTGTGGGGTGGATGGTCAGAAGATTTTTCTTCAAGTGATCCACAGGTAACAGGGGATTCCACCCTTTCTCTACCAGTGCAGGTGATTTTCCTGTGGTAGAGTGCTGGCTTGTGTTATAAGCCAGCTGGACTGCTGGTAAGAGGGTAACCCAATCATGGGTGTATCCTTCATGGTCCTTGTATTCCATGCCATGGGCACAGAACCTCCTGAGAATGTCCTCCATTGTTTGGATCATTCTCTCAGCCAGGCCATCTGTTTGGGGATGGTAAGCTGTGGAAAAAGCAAGTTTGGTGCCAAGCATGTCATATAAGTTGGTCCAAAATTCAGATGTGAATTTTGGGTCCCTGTCACTAATTATGATCTTGGGGACTCCACAGGTGGATATGATGTTATTCCAAAATAACAGAGCAGTGTCCATGGCTGTGTCCTCTTTATGGCATGGTAGACATCTCATGCTTTTGCTGAACCTATCAACTATGATTAAGCAGGCATTGTAGTTTTCTTTGCCTCCTGGGACAAGTCCTGTGACCCAGTCCATGTTAATGGTTTCCCATGGGTGCTTGGGTTCTTCTATATGTTGAAGTAACCCATATTTCTTCCCATGTTTTCTATTTGCCTTTTGGCATCTTTCACAAGTGTTGATGTATTCACTCAACTCTTGTTCCCACTTGGGCCACCAAGCTGTGCTTGCTACCCTCTCTTTGGTCCTGTCTTCACTCATGTGTCCCATATAGGGGCAGTCATGGCATTCCTGCAGGATTAGAGAGATGTGGTCTCTGTCTATTCCTGTGAGTGCACTGGTGTGCTTTTCTCTGTGATAAATCAGGCCATCTATAAGGAAGAATTTATTGTCCTTATAGGCCCTCAACCAGGGTTCCTCCAGCTGGGTTTCCAGTTCTGGGCTCCTGTATTTTTGTTGAAGGAGTTGGAGTAATATGCTACACTGTTTGTGCTTAGCATAAGATTTCAGGACTGCATTGAAAAATTCATTGTGCAGTTCTGAGGAACTTATTCCCAGTATGGGAGTTTCTGTCCCTTCTGAATCAGTGTTTCCACTGTCAAGGGTACCACTCTCTGGTGCCCATTCAGAGAATCTGAAGTTCTTTTTCCTATTGATCTCCATAAAATGGATAGGAATTTTTGCAGCAACTTCAGGGTCATAAGCTGGATTGCTTTTGACATTGTCCAGTGGCCATCTGCTAAGGCCATCTGCATTGGTATGGCTTTTACCTTCCTTGTATATGATGGTCATGTTCCCTCTATACTCCTGGATGGCTATTTGCCATCTCAGCATATGTCTATTAGTAGTCTTCATGTTTAGTAAAGACTTCAAGGCTGTGCAGTCTGTGTAGACTTCAAAGACTGCACCCTCCAAATAGTAATGGAGTTTTTCTAGAGCCCAGACTAGACATAGACATTCTGTCTGGGTGGCCCCATACCTGGCTTCTGAATCTTTCAGCTGCCTGGAGATGTCACATATTACACCTTCTCTTGGTTCACCATCCACAATTTGTCTTTGGTGAAGGGCTGCTCCTAAGCCTTGGCTGCATGCTGCATCTATGTATAACTTGAATGGTAGTTCAAAGTCAGGCAAGATGAGCACAGGTGCATTTGTGAGTTCATATTTGATCCTCTCATATGCATCCCTCCTTTCCTTGGTTATTTCAAAAACTACATCCTTTGAGCATAACTTGTATAAGCTACTAGTTATGTGGGCAAAGTTTTTGATGTGGTTTCTATAGTAGCTAGCAAACCCAAGGAAAGATTGCATTTCTTTAATGCTCTTTGGTACTGGCTTTTGCAGTACTGCTGCTACTTTGTTCTGGTCAATTGCCAGACTAAGGCCTGAGACTTTGTGTCCTAGAGCTAGTAGCTCTTGTTGGCCAAAATTACACTTTTTAAGTGAAATTTTTAGATTGATGGGTGTACATTTACTTAGCACTCTGTCTATGTATTGTACATGATCTTCCCATGTCTCTGAGTATATAATGATATCATCAATATATACTACCATCCAGCCTTCCATTATTTCTTCCTGAAATATGGTGTCCATCATCCTTTGGAAGTGGGCTGGTGCATTTTTGATGCCAAATGGCATCCTGGTGTACTCATATATGCCCATATGGCATATTATTCTGAGCAACTTCATGGAGTTTGGTTTAACTCCATTTTGGTGGAAGCCTTTCATACAATCCATCTTGGTTATGTATTTGGCTTTAGCCAGTTTATCCAAGGCATGAGGTATCCTTGGTATAGGGTACCTGTCTGCTTTTGTGTAGTTATTCAGGGCTCTGAAGTCTCCACACAATCTAGACTTGCCATCATGCCAGGTGATTAGGACAGGGGTGGTAATTTCCACTATTTCATTATGTCCAATCTTCCTAATGACATCCATGTCCAGGAGTTCATTGATATATTTCTCAATCTCTTTCCTGGTCTCCAGACTTGCTGGGTAAGGAGGTCTCCTTAACATGGGTGGATAAGGCCTTTCCACATCCAGATATAGTTCTATATCATGGCCTTTGATCTTGCCTAATGGTTCTTCACCAATGGCAAATGCTGGTCTATTCTTCCTCAGCATCTTCAGTAAACTTAACTTTTGTTTACTGGTGAGGGTAGTGCTAAACTGTCCCTCTCTGAATTCTTTCAGAAGTTCTTCCAGTGGGTCCTGAGAAGATATCTGGTATATATCAAGAGAAAATTTCTTTTCCTTGTTAGTACCAATGGTAATATGCCTATTTTTACTATTGTAAATATCTATGCCATACATCCTCTGGTAATCTGTCCCCAGTAAAAACCCTTGGATGTGGGCATCTTCAAGCACTACAAACTCTGGGTTGAGTCTGATATTACCTTTTCTGTGGGGTATAATTATCTCTTTGATAATTGTCCCAATAGAGGTCATCTTTCCAGATGCACTCTTAAAGTTCTTTGCCCTGGTGGGCAAGAGTTCTTTTTCCCAGTTTGGGAAGTGTTTATCCAGATAATTTCTGGCCACTATGGAGCAGTGTGCTCCACTGTCAATGATCAGTGGGTGCTGAGCATTGTCAATACATACAGTCATTTTTGTGGCTGTTCCATGTATATATGCCATTCCTTTGGTTGGTGTAACCAGGAATGTTTGTGCATCTTGTGTATGTTTACACAAGTTTTTGTTGGCAGTGTCTTGTGGCATGCCTGCTTCCAACTGTATATCCTGGATTTCTAGTGGGGTTTCCTCTTGGTATTCCACTAGAAATTCCTCTCTTGGGTCTTGATCCTCATCAGATGGTTCTCTAATGGCATCACCCATAGAGTCTGATTCAGAATCCTCTGTTGGAGGTTCTTCCTCAGGGACTTTCTCTATGGCATAGACTTTTTTCTTTGCCTTTGGACAGTTGTTAGCATAGTGGTCTGTTGAACCACAATTGTGACAAGAATTCTTCTTCTTTGCCACTTCTGCCACTTTTTCTCTGGGTTTGTCTTTAAATTCCACCCTGAAAGGTTGTTTCTCTTTGAAACTACTGCTTCTATATGGGGTGAATTTCCCTATATTAGTCCTTTTCCTTATGTCTTGTAAGGTATTGGCTATATCATCTAGAGTGCAATTTTGGTTGCATCTGCACTTTACTGCATGCTCTAGTTCTCCTGGCAGTTGTGTCAGGAGTTTGTGATTCCTCATTTGGATGTTCATCTGAGGATCAATGGCTTTAAGTCTTTTAGACTGTCTAAGACACCACTCATATGGATCTTTGTCCACAGAGTATTTGTCATTTTCAAATGACATGGTCTTTTGCCATATCCAAGTTCCATTACTGTACTTTTGGATTATTTGACTCTTCCACCATGGCCAATTTCTTCTGCCATGGATTTCTTTCATTTCAGTGTACCATATACTTGCATGACCTTTAAATGCAGTATTCAGTCTAGCAGTAATCCAGTAATCTGGTATGCTTGGTACATCAATGAAGAGTCCATCAATATAATCTATGAGTTCCATATGATCATATTCTCCTGATCCAGAGAATTTGGGCCAGCTTGAGGCCTCAGGAAGCTGTTTCAAGGCTTCCTTCTCTGAATAAGACATGCCATCTCCATCCTGGTATTGTGATGGAGATCTTGCCTTATTCAACAACATGGCATCTGGTTTGATGTCATCTGGTTGATATGGATTCTCCATAGCTTGGCCTTGTGGTTGGGGCTTTAAGCTATGGTAGGCATCAAACAATTTGTTGATGTCTTGGTTCAGACACTCCCTGTCCCTGCTACTATGGTGTTGTTCTTCAGAGACTTGGTTCAGTCTCTTGTTGGTTTCTTCAGAGGCTTTGCTCAGTTGAGCATATCCTTCCTGAAGGTTTTTAACTATCTGCTCCAATGAGGCTTGAGTTTTCCTCATCCTCTCTTGGGCAGCTGCAAATTCTGTAGCCTGCTTTGCAGATTGCTCAGCATATTGGGACATTTGTAACCACAGTGTGTCACTGTTGATGTTACTCTCAGATGTGATAATGTTATTTTCAGTCTGAGTGGGGGTAATGTTTCTATTACTAGGACTACTGATTCTAGAGTGGTGTACAACTACTTCTGGTTCTTGTGTACTTCTTTTACCAAATCTAACAGCTTCTGGATCATGGGGTCTGACTCTTTCCTCCTCTGGTTGAAGGAGGCTTTGTTTTTGCCCTTGTTGCCTTGTCTTCTCCTGGAAACTTCCTGGAATTGTGAAGAATGGTGACTCTTGGCCACTGATCTGCTGGTTTCTGAATGGTGTGAAGCCACTGGAGAGCTGATTCGGCCTGCTCCTTGTGAACCTGAAGGAATCTGAGTAGGCCCTGTCTGGGTTAACTGTTCTTCTATAGCTTGGATAGTGGCTTGATTCTCCCTTATCCTCTGTGCCCTTGCCTCCAGGAGTCTGTTCTGCCTGGTAGGATTCCAACCCTTGGTGATTACCATAAGGTCTTTGAAGTCTATCTCTTTGAGACAGATCTTCTGGCAACTTGATCCCAGTTCTGCCCAGTGAGTTGCTAGGTTGAACCTCTTGTTGTCCATACTCCATTGAAACAAATCTTTGAGGAGTTGGTGGATTTGAAGAACTTGATCCATATCCTTCCAGTCCTCTGGTTTGAGGTTTCTGTTGAACTGGAGTGTGAATGGCAAGGTTGATATTATCTCCCTCATTGTTTTGCCATCCACCACTGTGTCCAATGTGTCTTCTTTCAGGTCTTCTGGTTCTAGACATTCCTGCTCTATCCTCTGGCTGGTTCCTTTGGAAGCCAAGGTCTCTGAGGTATGCAGGGGACATATCAGTGTTTGCAAGCAGTCAAAAACTTTATGTTCTTAGGGTATTTACCTTTGACTGTGCCTTGTACAAATTTGTTATCTGCTGATTTGGGCAGTTTGCCTTTGGAGGTTACAACTGGGTTAATAATTGTAATCTTCCCTGTACAAGTGGTTAAGGTTGGTTTACCTTGTATTGAAGCAGAGTTTCGTGGTTTTCTACTCCTCTGAGTGGCTATTGGTGTCCACTTTTTGGCTGTGATGAGGCCTTCACTAAGCCTTTTTCCTTTGCCCTTGCTGCCCTCTGGTTCTGAGGGTGTCACTGGTATGTTGGCCTGTGACTGGGTCTCAAGTGGTATGAAATTTTCTTCCACTGAATCAAACAGGAAAAAGAGGGCTTATGTCAGTTAAGACTTCTTACAAGGCTGGTTTTGCACGTCTAAGAATGGCCTCTGGGCTTGTATGTTACTACAGTATGCCCTTGTATAGTGACAGTGTAATTGAATTAACTATTCCACGTCAGAAATACAGCTTATTGATTATTGGTATACTATTTGTATACCAATATCTTACAGAATACTTGTTATTAGCAAGTATAATCTGTAAAAAATGGTGTATTACAGGGCAATTGAGTTAACAATGTGTCCAAACACGCCTCAACTGTTGGTTTATCAGTATGAGCTGTCTTAATTCAATTAAGAATTGAGACTGTATAAATGGCTAAAAAGTGTTTTTATATGCAAAACACGCCAAAAATACTGGTCTTGTGGTTATTAGCCACTAGACAAATACTCTTTAAAAATATGAGTATTATTAAATTTTAAAGAATATATATAAAATATATTTTTCAAAAGAAAATGACGCCTAAAAATAAAAAACAGGTGTCAATAAATGATAAAAAAGAGAAAAAACTTACTTGTAAGGTCCACAATAAGTAAAAAACACGGCCAGGCCCCCAAAATGTCAGGCTGAGTCTATGATAAGAGTAATAAAGTGTATTTACAACTTTTAACTATGACTGTGACACGGTATATAAAGGTTAAAAAGGTTTTATAAGAGTTGAAGATGGTTTTAATTTAATAATAAAAGGGCTTTACTATAGTGGATATAGTGGTGGTGAGCGCTGTTGAAAGCCCTGGGTGCAGCTTTACCTGTTGGGTTACAATAATAAAGACTACAATTATTAAGATTATAATAATACCTGATTATTACCCAAGAGTAAAACTGTTTTTGACAGTTTACTACGTAGGGTATTCAAGAGCAGGATGAGGAAAGGTCTTTGGCTGTGAAAAGCCCTCCTTTTATCCTGAAATTGGGGTGGAAAGGCTACTAGACCTTTCCACGTAGAGGAAGTGAAGATTTTTCACTCTCTAGGACAGGCTTGTGGTTTTCAAACAGACTGTATACCCTGTATTGGGCTCAGATGTGGTTTTGAAACCACATCTGGGCAGTTTTCACCAATACAGGGTGAAAATTTTCATCTGGGGACCTCACAGCCTGATTCTGACGTGTATGACGCGTAGAATGCTGTACAGAAGCTGTATGGGACCCCAGTATTGACTGACATATGAGGTATTGAAGTAAAAACATGCTTCTTCGTCTATTTGACACCTCACATTCATGGTTATGGGGTGTTATCCCATGGTAAGGCTGTATATGACAGCTGGTGGGATTTTGACCTTAAAATGGTCATAACTCTGTCAGTTTTTGAGATATCAAGCTCAAAGTTGGTTCATTGAATAGCTCTATATGAGCTCTACACAATGGTACCCAACTTGGCATGGTTATCATTAAATATGACAAAGTTATCCCATGTACAAGTATTTTTGTACATTGGCGTGGTTTGGGCAAAAAGCTGTATCAAGCTTGTTTGGCCAATAACTTCTGTTGTAGTTGAGTTATGGGGAAATGGATGGCACCATCAGATAGCCCTGATTGTGCTCTTTCCAAAAAGACCCCACTTTAAGTATCTCACACTAAAACTGTAAAAGTTAGATGAGAGGTGAATGTTTTGTTCACCCTTATTTGGTCTGAATTTGACCATAACTCAAGTAATACTGGTGCTAGCTCAGTTTGGCTGGTACCATTGGATAGCCCTGGCTTAGAGCTTCATTTTGAATACCCATTTGATGGGGTTAAGCCTCTCCTTCTAGATTTTAGATGAGAGGTGAAAATTAAGGTTTATGCTCAGCAATGACTTTGAGCAGGAATAACTTTGTTATTTCTTGTCCTATGGTGATGGGACTTGTATTTTCAGAAAGAGGTGAGTTTCCTCTTTCTTTTGATACCTTTTGAGCTAATTTGGCTCAGTTCCATGTTTTGGTGGTATCTTGGCTATACCATTGATTTATGGTGTATTGGCTGTCATGCTTGTGCTCTGGTTTTGAGTCACAGGTTGACACTCCCCAAGGGAATTCTTCTTTAGTAAGTATAAATTTCTGTTCTTCTTCAGCTTCTTGTATTTCAATTTCACAAAATAATCCTGTTTCATTCTCATATTCTAATTCAGAAAGATTCTTTTCTAAGATAATTGGTGAGTGTATTGTATTTGTTATGAATTAATTTGTGGCATTATTCCTGATGGATTTAAATTTCTTTAATGTGGAATTAATTTCTTTTTCAATATTAAAGTTATTTTAAGCTTCCCCCGAGGATCTGTCTTCAGGAGGCAAGGCTTTTTGTTGATTTAACTCCTTTTCAATTGTCAATTGATTCAGTGAGTTTATTTAATTTTTAAATCTTGACTCATCCATGTTAGCTTCATTGATATTCTGAACTGTGCTTGAGCTGCATTCCATATCTTTTCTCGTTGAGGTACAACAAGGGAATTCTATTTTTGAAGGTTCCTCTTTTAGACAAAAAGGCATATCTTTTACTTGATTTTGGTCATATCCCCCTATGGGGTTTTGCATTGTTTTTGCTAAGTCTAACTCTTCTCTGATAAGTCTTGGATCAATATTTTCCATATTAGGGTATGTTTATTTTCTCAACTAATTCCTTCCATCAGAATTCTAGGATCAATATTTTCAAAATTTGAGGGAAAAGAGATTTGTGACTTCTCAAAATTATTAAATTTCCTTTTGTGTGTAGCTCCTTTAATAAGTAGTTGATTGAATCTGCGTGAGGGATCGATTAAATATTGTGGTAGAACTGATTCACTTTGATCAAAATTACATTTTTTAATGGGTTTCTGGATCCTTTATTAGATCTTGGAGTTTCTTGAGCATAATCATTTTTATTGTAGTGTGAGTTTTCATCAGTATCATTCAAAATTTCATTTGACCTTTCAGATTCTTCAGATTTTGTAGTTATACCAATACTTTCCTCCTGAAATATAAGGTGGTTTTGAGCAATAATGTACTTCTTTGTGGAAATGTTATATTTGAGGGAAACTTCTTTTAATGATTTTAGTGCTGATTTATTAATTTGAGAACTTAAACCTTTAGATTCTGATGTGACACTAAGTATTGTTAAAACTGGCTTGATACTTGATTTCCAACTATTCTTAAATATTCCCTTTGGAAGAGACTTCAAAGATTTAATAGGTGAGAAATGCTTCGTTAATGTCTTTCTTCTGATGTCTCCAGGATTCTTGAAGTTATAACTATTGATGGCTTGAGATATTTGGCTACAAGTATTTCCATTTTATTTTCTTGAGGCTAAAATTCCTGGAGAGTGTTCTTCTTTAAGCTTTAGATTGAAATATTCTGTATCAATTGGAGCTAAGGTCTCATGAATTTTCACTTTGTCTCTTGAATCCTTCACTTCTTCACTATCAAGTACTTGATGAGCATTTTACTCAAAATTTTCTTGGTTTTTGAGGCTTGATTCATTCTATTTTGGTAATTCCTTCCAATCTTCCACTTTAGAAGCTGCACATGTTTCCATTCCTGCTGGTGGCTCCTCTCTCCATCCTACTTTTTGTGGTGAACAAATTGGTAAGCAAAGTCTTCTTCCATCTGGCTCTATATAACTGAATATATGCCCTTTCTGTTGAGAAAAGTCTAATATTATGTTATTATCTGCAAGGAAGGGCCTTACCAATACTTTGTGAACTGCTGCTCTTGCTACAAAGGATGTATGTTTCTTTCTTCCCCAGTAACTAAAGTTATTGGGGAAAATTCTGCTAATCCAACTATTGAGGTACAATGACCACCAATTCCCCTTAAATTCAAGCTAAGGCATCTTGTGTTAAGTCCTTCTTTGATTGCTGAATCCTCTGGTATTATATTCAATTCTTATCCTGTATCAACTAAAGCCATCATTTCATGTCCTTCTTCACCTAAGTACACTTTCATAAATCCCAATGGACAATCATGATGTAACTTTGGCTGTTCATAATTACCCAGATGATGATATATGAGTTTGGTTTGAGTTTCCTTTGTATCAATTGAGTTGATAGATTTTTTCTCTTCTTCTGACACATTCTTTAATTGATTAAAACACTTTGGTGACATGACTAAAATTTGCTCCAAGGTAAGATTTCTTTTCTGCTCCAATACCCTTTTGAGAATTTGTGCCATAATTTCTTGAATGTCTAATTTTTCCTCCTTAGTGATTTTCCTTTCATTGACTTTCTTAATTTATTCCTGAGTATTTTTAGTATGATCAATTTTAGGTTCCTGTGAAGGTCTATAATTTTCATTCTGCACCAGTTGAGGCTTCTTATATTTGGTTGAAATAATTGTTTTCTCTTCTCCCTTTTGCTCATCATCAATATAAGCTCCAGGTATATTTTGTCTTTTCTTTATTGGTGTTTTCACCTTTGGATGTGATCTTAAAACATCTTGATTGGTATTTTCTGCTCTTGAGTATTTTTCTTTAGTATTTCTTAATCCATAATTAATGAAAAGTGGCTCATTGGCTGATGGAATAGTTGGTGGTGGCCAAATTCACCTGTTTTCAACTTTGGCTATAGCTGTTGCACTATCATCTTTCTTTGGTTGTATTATGTTCATTTGATTAGGTTTGGGTAGTGCTTCTTTAGCTTCATCTTCTTTCAATTTCTTTGTAAGTTCTTCTTTCTCTTTTGCAAATTCTTCAACTAACCACTTTGGAGATATTTTACCATCAGTTGGAACTCTTTGCCAATTGGGAAATAAAAATTAACCTCCTTGTCTGCTGACCCGTTTCTTATTTTGATCTTCAAAGAGGTAGTTGCATCTATTAAATGAATGTCCTTCCTCAAGACAGTAATAACATTTGACATAAGGTTTTTCGTATGTTTTGTGCTGGGGCATAGGGAACATGCCTTTGTGAGAATGGAGGTAAATCATTTCTTGGCTTGAACTGTTGATTATTGAGTTGATGATTGGTAACCCACCCATTTGAGCTTTGGATAGACCTTTCAATTATTCCAGTTGAGTCATAAATTTCTTGAAATCTTCATTTTCCCCTTGTGCCTGCTTTCTAGTTTCCAGTTTTTGTTCTTTGAGGGACTCAGTAATTTATTTGATTTTGTTAAAAGCTTCATTGATTCCTGGGAAAGCCTCTTTCTTGAAGTGAACTTTGTTTTTACTTTCATCAAAATTCCTTCCTCTGTCTCTTGATGATGAGAATTTTTGGTTACTAACATTCTGGCTTCCAATTCTTGTTCAATGTACTTCTTGAGGATCTTCATAGGTGGTATAAGGTATCCTCTATCTTCTGCTCTAACCATGACATTATTTTTGATCATTTACTTACTTATGGCTCCTTTAATATAAGATGAAAGACAGTCAAATAAATCTTCATGGAACATGTTATCTTGAGCAATATACCTGTATCTTAATGAGTAAGTAACAATAGTTTCATATTCTTGTATAAATTTCTTATATTGTGATAGACTACCAATTCCTCCATCTTCTTGAGTATCATTAAAAAGCTTAATGAGGGAGTCTTTTCTGTATCTTTTTTCAGGTTCAACTCTTCCCCATTTTTTTATAAGATCTTTCTTAAGTTGTGTCCAATTTCCTTCTGCATAACCTGGCATAGCTTCAATTGCATCATTAACTCTTGGTTCTGTAGTCCAAAATTCCATTTTCATTGCTAGGCCTTCATCTGTTGCTCCCTCAATTTGAGCTGTTCTATACACTTTCCTGATAAATTTCTCTACTTCTTCTCCATCAAAATTGAGATTGGAATCTTTTGCTTTAATTTTAACTACAGGTCTTTCTTGTCTTGGACATATCTGCTGTAATGGACTTGGAATATTAGGTGTAGTGACAAAAAATCCCATTGGAATGTTTTGAGTTCTTGGCTCTTTTTCTGGAGTAGAGGTTGCTCTTGGTCCAGGTGTAGGTGATATTGGTGAATCTTCAGGCCTAACATGCCTTGGTAATGTGCGTTCACTTGGACTAGCTCCAGGTGTGTAAGATGTTTGTTGCCTTCCTTTCCCTTTCTTTTTTCTTTGTGTTAATAATAATTCTTTCATTTGTTTCATAAGACTTTGTATTTGTACTTTTTGATCTTCCTCTTCACTTTCTTCTGCATACTTCCCTTTTACATTATGTTCAGGTAATGGTGGTAAGTCAGATGTTTATTGGTGATTCTTTCTACTTGATAAGCTGATCCTTTAAGTTCTATTGTACTTCTATTGTTTTTTTTGCTTCTTGGATTAACTTGGAGAAAAACCTCCTTAATTCTTCATTTTCTTTCTGTTCTGTCCTTGGTGTTGCAATACGTAAATAAATATCCTTGGGTGTTTGATTTTCTGGTGTTCTTTCTTTATCTGGAGAATCAAAATGATATGATTGATTTGAGGATTGTGATGGTGATGATGATTTGGAAGGGGATTTGTTTCCAGATTCCAGATTGTATGAGTGTGTTGATGGTTAATTCTTTATAAATAGTATGATTATTTGAGGTAGGTTTATTTTATTATCTTCTTTCTTGATTATTGACTGATTATTGAATTTTGAAGTTTAAATGGCCACTGTTGGGATAGCAGATGTGGAACTCCTTTGAGTGTGTGATTGGATAAGGCAGTGCTTGAGGGGGAAATCACATGTAAACAGTTTTGAATTGCTGAAATAGTCCTGTAACAAAGAGTGCTAATGGGGTTTTAGCTTCCCGTCTGAATATACTAAACAATCTCCCTACATGGCTCACAAATCAATAGTTAAGATTGTGGCTTTAAAACTAGAGAAGACTTTTCAGCAGTCCCTATCAGACCTATTCCATAATCAGATAAGTAACTTATAAGTCAAAAAAAGTATAAAATAATAATTCCTCAAGAATAATATGAATTGATTTAAGGTTAAGCACTTAATAGTATAGGAGTTTGATTCAACATAATAGTACTAATATAGAGTATATGGGTAAGTTCAATTTGATGTTATATCTATTATAATACTTAATGGTTTGAGAGGGTAATTCTTAATATAATATAGCAATAAGACCTTTAATAATTGATTTGCAAGATATCTTTCAATATATAATAGATGTTTGTTAAGTATATGAGGGATATAATATAATATAAGGGTAGGTTTGGTAATATAATAATATATATTTGTAAGGTTGTTTTTTTAATATGAAGTTTTAATAAGAATATTTTTTTATAATGTAAAGGGTCATGGGGATAAACTCAATATTATGAGAATTATTGATAGTATTATTATTATAAGACTCATAATTAAACATAGGTTGGATTAGACTCTAAAGTAGACCTTCTGTTAACTACTATTAATTAAGCTTATAAGTCTATAATACTTTAATAAATAACTAGATTATCCTACTAGTAAGGGATGGATGAATTATTCTCCTTCTTGGTATATAGTTCCCATTTAAATAATAATACTAGATTGACCTACTAGTGAGGGATGAATAATTATTCTCCTTCTTGGTATATAATTAATTGCATATGGAGAAGGGGAAGAAATGAGGGAGAGAGGACCTCTATTTATATTCTTTGGACTCTCCATAGAGGCACTCAAAAACAAGGGACTTGGAATTTTTCCACTTCTTTTGGCTGGGATAATTCTTTATAGTGGTGAGATATCATTTGTTTTGTTGGTTGCACCATTTTTATGTATGATTTTGTAATCTGAGATGTTTTTTCTGGTAAGGAATTTTGAGATGGTGTCATTTCATGATGTTATTGCACCATTTGTTTGGTTTGTTGCACCATTTTTGGTGGTATGAGATGATTTTCTACAGTTATTGCACCAAGGCTCTGTGCACTGTTTGAACTGTAGGTGGAGAATGCTGTGTATTGTGGGGATTTTATTTGTCTGGTACAAGATTTAATTTTCCTTCATTTAGCTTGAATTATGTTTTTGAGTTTACTTCCTGGCTTATCAGGTGGCTTTGCTTGTATTTCCATAGATATGCTGTGTAACTTAAGGTTTTGATGGATTTTCCTTGCATAAATTGATTAATTTGTTTTTCCTTCTGTCTTGTGACTTTTGATTGATATAGTTTTCATTTATTCCTTATTGAAGTGGCCTCAGTTTAATAACTGCAGTTCTGAGGAATGCAAAGGTTGAACAGAGCTAGGGTAACTTGAGTGTTTCACCACCCTTCTCACTGGTAAATTGAACATTCTTGCTAGCTTTTCCTTTTTTGTTTCCTTATGTTATTGTTATTCTTGTAATCAAATGGACCATTCTTCGAACATTTTCTTATGGGATTTTACATATTGATTAATTTAAATCAATTTTATTGCTCAATTCCTTTATTATAATTGATTGATTATTTCTTTTTCTTTGTTATTTCTTCAATTAATAGCCTTATAAATGAAATTTAACTTGAAACTGGGCCAATAAGGTATGTAATACCACACCACAGACATGCATAACACTATTCTTAGTGTATATGTAACATGGGATTTCTCACATTCCCATTATTTTGGCATGAAATTGAGAAAATCAAAAATTTCCATAATTCTTGTAAGTGATATTGATGATGTGGCATTGAAGTATTTTCCATATTACCATCTCATAGAGTTAATTTAGACTTATCCACTCTATGGAGTTACCCTAGGTGAATTTCTGTGTAGAATCCAAATCTGGCCTTAAATTGATGAATTTACTTACTCAAAAAAAGGTTATTCATCTTTTTTTAAATAAAAAAATTGAATTTTGAATTTATGCATGACTTATGGGTTATGCATATTTCAAAATTTATTTTTCAAGATATTTGTGACCTATTTGGGTATGTAAAATATACATCAAGGCTTTTATTACCTCCCACCAAAAGATAAAATTGTACTACAATTTTATTAATGGTATCAAGAAGGAAAAGGGCTCAAAGGGGGTTAATTTCCACTGTCCAAACTCTTTACATTACTCAGATCAAGTAATTTAAAGCACATTTATAGAAATATTCAGGCTTGTAGACTTCTTTGATGTCTAAATCTTCTTTAGAGTATATCTGAGCAAGGTATTTCTTATTCTGCAAGCCATTCATATTCATGTACAGTATTTCTATATGTGAGAAGATATTCTCTTTGATTTGTACCCCTAGGTCTCCTTTAATGAATTTCTTCATCTTTTTGTCTTCACTCTGTATCACTGGTGGTAAAGTCAAAGGAGTTGGGTACCTCAAAGGGAAAAATTCTTTTTCAGCTGGTTGATAAGGTTTTATCAAGCTTAATGGAAAGGTGGGGTGTTTATTTTCTAACTTACCGCTCAATTCCACTTGAACTGCATTGGTTCCATGTAAGGCAACAATAACAAAAGGTCCTACATAACAATCATTAAGTTTCTTTTAGCCTTTGATATTATTAAAATTCATGGTTGAAACTAGAACTAAGTGCCCTACTTTGAAGTCTGGTACTTTGTGACTCTTGTCCCACTTCTGTTTGGCATAGTCAAAGGTGTCATCCATACTCTATTTGCATGATGTTTCACTTTCTCAAGCATTATCTTGAAGCTGTAAGCTGTAGGATGAATTTCAATCAAGTCTTTCCTCAGTGTGTCTGCTGGGAGGCTTGGATTCCATCCTTTTTCTAACATAGCAGTAGTTTGGCCTTTAGAATAATGGACTGATGCCTTATATGTCGGCTCCAATGCAGGTATTAGAGTGCACCAGTAATGGGTAAAACAATCTGAGTCTTTGAATTCGAACCCATAAGCACAAAATATCCTGATCATGTCCTCTAAAGCTTGAATCATTCTCTCTTCTACTCCATCTGTTTGAGGGTGATATGCTGTTGAGAAGAATAATTTAGTCACAAAAAATCTGTGAATATTGCTCCAGAGTGCAGATGTGAACTTGGGATCTCTGTCACTTATGATATTCTTAAATAATCCTGTATGGGAAAGAACTCTACTCCAAATAAGAAGATCTGTATCCATAGAAGTGTAATCTTTATGACATGGTAAGAATATGGGAGTCCTGCCATATCTGTCTACAATGAGTAAAAAGGCATTATAACTTTTATCATCACTTGGAGGAAGTGCTGTGACCAAATCCATATGAACAACTTCCCAAGGGGATTTTGGTTCCTGAATATAAATCATCAGTCCATATTTCTTGCCTGTACTCCTGTTTACTTTTTGGTATCTATCACAGGTATGGCAATATTCAATGGTTTCATTGCTCCAACATGGCCACCATGCACAATTTTTCACTTTTTCCAGTGTTCTGTCTTCTCACAGGCTTCCAGAGTAGATTCTATCATGGCATTTATGAAGAATGGTATTGATAAGAAATCTGCTACACAATTTCACTACACAACAATGTTTGGTTCTGTGGTAAATTATTCCTTCAAACTGCTGAGATCTTCCTTAACAATAGGAATTCTTCCAAACCTCATCCAGTGAATTGCCTAAAGATGTATATTTGCAGTCTTTATCTAACAAGGAAGTTGAGATATGGAAATTCTTGTCTTCCTTATAAGATTCTCTGACCTCTTGAACAAATTCAGTCCCAATATCAGTTATTTTGATATCTTCAATTTGAATCTGTGGTTCTGCTTTCAAAGGTACATCAGATGGTTCATCAGGAGAATTGGCTAATTCTCAGTTGCTAAATCCATCAGAATTCTTGTGAATGTTTCCTGCCTTATGACCTATGGTCATGTTACCTCTATATTCTTGAATTTCTGTTTGCCATCTCAACATATGTGTGTTGGGAGGTTTCATGTTAAGAAGGGATTTCATGGCATAACAGTCAGACAGTCAGTTATCACTTTAAAGACACTGCCATAAAGATAATAGTGTAATTTCTCAAATGCCCATACCAAACATAAGCACTCCATCTGGCTTCTGTTGGGTTTTTTTCTTGAGATGTAACAAACTGGTCCCTCTGTAGGTTTGTCATCAATAATTTTGACCTGATGTAGGGCTGCTCCTAATGAGTCTCCACATGCTTCAATGTGAAATTAAAAATGTATATTTCAGTAAGGCATGAGGAGTAGAGGTTCTTCCGTAAGTGATTTCCTTGACTTCTCATTATCTTTAATTGTTTCCAGTGTTATCTCAAATACTGTCTGTTGATAATAGATTATATAGAGTAATTTTTCCAGAATTGCAAAGTCTTCCAGGTGTTGCCTGTGATAACTGGAAGATCCAAGCAAAGACATCATTTATTTCTCATTCTGGGTTATTGGCTTAAGTAACACTGCAGCCACTTTATTTTTGTAAATACCCAAGCTTGAACCGGAAACAATACGTCCTAAAGCTTTAAGTTCTTCAAAGCTAAAGTTACATTTATTGACTGAAATCTTCATATTCACTCCTGTAACTTTGTCAAGTACTGTTGCAAGTATTTCAAGGTGCAAAGACCATGAGTCAGAACATATGATAATATCATCAATATGCATGATAATCCATCCTTCAGATAATTCTCTAGGGCAGATGGTATTAATCATTCTGTCATGATGAGATGGTGCATTTTTAATAAAAAATGGCATTCTAAGATACTCATAAATAGCACAGTGAGTGATACTTCTAAGTAATTCCTTAGTTTGTGGTGCCAAAAAATTGTGATGAAAATATTTCAATGCATCCATGGATGTTATATACTTGGATTTAGACAATTGAGTCAAGGTTTCTTTAATTCTAGGAATTGGATACCAATCTGGAACTGTGTAGGTATTCAATGCTTTAAAATCTCCACGATCCTTGATATATCATCATGCCAAGCAATAATAGCAGGTGTTGTCAATTCAAATTCCTCATTATAGCCTACGTTCCTTGGTACACCAAGTTGGATAAACTCTTGGACATGTTTCTCTAAGGCTCCTCTAGCTCTGGGACTGGTTGGATAAGCTGGTCTTCTAATTTCTGGAGGGTATGGTCTGTCAATATTACGAGTAACATTAAATGCATTCACTTTAATAGCGCCTAGGTGTGCATTACCAGAAGAACAGGAATTGTTATATGTGTATAACACATCAATAAGATCATGCTTCATTTTGGGTTATAATAATGGATTAAATTGTGCTTCAACAAGTTGATTATCCACACATTCTTCCTTATAAGTATATTTACCAAAGGATATTCTAGATATTTACTTTGGAATATTGGAAAAAGCAAATTTTTTTCTTTTATTTTCTCCAATTGTCAAATATCTGTCTTTATGTTTATTAATGTCAATAACATAGATATTCAAGTAATCATTTCCAAGAATGATTTGCTGTGATGTGCGATCGTCCATTACTAACATCACGTTTTTGATTATTACACTTCCTGTTGGATGTGTAAATATAAGATTAGTGTCCAATATGCCCAAATGGTATATATTATTACTGGCACTACTAAATTTTACATCCTCTATTGGTAATAGATGGTTCTTCAATCTAGGGAGTATTGCTTGAAGATAATCTTTGCCTACAAAATTACAAAATTCCCCTGTATCCAAATTTATGCTGGCTTCAATTTCATTTATCAGGATTGATGTGATAAAAGATTGTCCTGCAGTATATCCTGTACATTTAGCAAGTTTGGTTTTGAAAATTCTGGCATCCTGGATATTGATCAGGTTATGAAAATCCTCACTGTACTTTGGCAAGTGAGTATGAAATTCTGTGACCTCAAAGGAATATATAATCTTTTCAATGGGATAGTATTCTACTGGTGTATCCTCAGAGACTGCATAATCTAGGTCAGACTCCTCTTTCTCTTAAGTACACTGAGATTTTTCAATGACTTGAACTTCATTAATCTTTGTATTCTTGGTGCAGGTGTTGGCCAAATTTGAAGGGCTTCCACATTTATGACACTTCAAGACAGGCTTTTCGGGCCTGTTATATTTTCCGGAAGTGTTGGAGACCATTTCATATTCCTTAGGAACTCTAGTCCAGATTTTACCAATTCTTGTCCTAGTAATGCTCTCTGCCATGGAATTGATGTAGTCTTCTGTTGAACAGGGTTCTACACATCTGCAAATGATTTCATGTTCTAGGTCTCCTCCATATTTTCTTAATATGTTCATATTAATCATATAGTCAGACATATCTGGGTGTAAGGAAGATAATCTGTCTTTCTGTTTGAGGAACAAAGTAAGTGGTTTATCCTTTTCTCAGTTAAAAATGGCACTTTCAAAGGCATTTTCCATTTTAAATCTCCAAAAATTTTTAGCCCATTTGGTGATTATTTCATATTTCCACCAAGGCCAATCATGTTTACCATGGTCTTGTCTCATTTTGTAATACGGTTTATTTGCAGTTCTGGTAAACAAGGAGTGTGGCTTGCCCACTATAGCTTCATCAGGTATGAAAAATTCTTCTTGCAACATAAAAATTGTTCTGATGAACTCAATATGATTGTATTCTCCTTCACCAGAGAATTTTGGCCATTCTTAAAATTTGGTAAGATCTTTTGCACAGATAGGACTTTGTCCTAAAAAGGGGGTCAAACTTCCTTTTACAGAATGTTTCTCTTCAGTCAAAGGTGTAGAATGTCTTGGAATATGTGGTTCATAATTGTTATGAATTTGTCCCACATTTCCTTTAATTTCTTCCTCTCACTGTCACTTTTTGGTATATGTGTGGGTAACTGATTGGTATTATTAATTATTTCCAAAACCTGACTTCTCAGAATTGCAAGTTGTTTATTGATGTTTGAAATGGAAATATCTCCTATTTGATCCTCTTGATATTGACATGTACTTTCCATTCTGTCACATGTATTGGTAATTAAATCAATTTTGACAATTTTCAACTTATACCATTCAGTAGAAGTTTTGTAATTTCTCTTTGATTCACTTATATATGATGTTATTTTATTTAACTTTGCGTCAAATTTACCAAGTTCTACATCAATTCTAGAGATAAAAAACTGCATTTCTTGTCTGATTTGCATGGAAAGGTCCTGTTCATCCTTTTCTTCTCTTTGGCTGTGAATTCCATGAGAGTTCTGGCCGTATTGAATACACTGTCCATGGCTGAAGGCTCCAATTTGGGGATCCTGTAACCTTGTGGGTAAGGTCTGTGCCAATTGGCTTTGCCTTTGCCCTTGCCTTGATGGTTCTTGGGACCTCTCTGCTTCTTCTGAGGTCCTTTGGGATTGTCTTTGGACACTTCTGGAGCTGGTTTGGAGCTGATAGACGCCACTGGGCCTTCTTTCTCCAAAGCTGGAGTCATTTCCAGTTCCTTCTTCTGGTCTATGGATAAAAGATTTTGATTTTTCAATCAGTTCTTTATCTTTTTGACCTTGTCTTTGCAAGACAATGGGCACCATCCTTCTAAGATTTCTATGGTCTTCTCCTGACCCAGAAAGCTCTTGATGGGGAAGTAGGAGTTCAAGGCTTCCTGCCAAAGGCTTGGGCATATTTACCACTCCTCCTCTTTGGCTTCTCTGTACCAATTCTTGTATCGGCATTGATAAATATCTATTGTCTCCACTTGAAAATGGTTCAGCCCTTGACATATTATCATGAATTAGTTCAGACTCAGAGTTCACATCAGGGTTTGTGGGTGCAGACCTTGGGGGATGGGGGGTGACTCTGGAATCCACCAGACGTGTCTTTGTTGAGGAATACTTTCCACTTCGGGACTTGGTCTTGCCTCTTCCTTGACCACATCCATCTGGTTGGACTGAATAGTTGCTTCCATTTCTGGTATGCACCATTTTACGTCAATTTATGAGAAACATTTGAGAATTAAAGTCAAAAATACACAACTTGTGGTAGTTGTTTTGCTTTTTCTAATTGAAAAAAAGTTCCTCTTTTAGCCATTTGAAATTCAATACTATCTTCAGAGTCTGCTTCTGAAGCTTCTGGACTGGTAATATATCTTTTACTGAGTCTGTTACCAGCTGCACAGTATTTGATTAAAGACACTAGAGGAAAAAATATAGCAATCACATATATTAATATTGAATAATTAATATTTATAAATGATAATTTTTCTTACCAACACCCAGATATTAAATGAAATGTGATATTATATACCAAGATATTAATATTATAATTCCCTTCCTAATATCAGAAGTTATACTTAATACTATAATAAGACTGTTATTCTGAAGATTATAGAACCAAAAGAGACTGCAGTATTTGGAAAAATAGCCTCATTTGAGCACTGGTAATGACACTATTTCATGTTACTATGAATTTATGCATAGTAAATACAAAGAATATAGATTTTATATTTCAACAATAGCTATAATCCAACAAATAAAAATCTTAGCTGGAAAGGATGAATTGTAGAGAAACATATTATTCATAATGAAATTATCATAAGAATGTAGAAAATATAATTAATATTAGTATCATGATTTATTCTTAATCAACATAAACAAAAATTTGATAAAGTTCTTGGTGGTTCTTTTCTCAATAGATAATAGTCTGGGGAACATGGGAAGGAATCCTCTTTTATAATTTATTTCCTGCTTCCTAGCAACCAGAGTTGTGTCAATTGATGTACAAAAATGAATCCTACCAGAATCACTCAAAATGTTAAGCTTACAAAACTATTAAATTATTATTGAATCATTTATTGATATTAGTGACCCATTGCTTGAGAGCTGTCATTGTAGCTGCAAATTAATGGAATTGTATTATTTTCATCTCCCTTTCATCCATTTGTATTGATTTATTGAGATTTGATTTGCCAAGATAGATTATAAAACAAGTTGATGATCACAGAAAGCATTGTTAGCAATAAAATAATGTAATCTGATTTTTCATTTGCTATCTTGAAATGAATTTATACTCAAGATCTCTAATCAGAATGCTAACCTTTAAGGCTGGTATGAAGCATAAAGATTTTCCAAAAATACCTTAAATAGGGTTTTACTAGAAAATAATAACCATACCTTTGATGGGATTTGTGTCAATGGCAAATTCGTGATGAAAGGTTCTATTTCAAACTCAAACATTGAGTAAAAGAATATTTCGGAGGATCTTTTGGAAGGTTTTTCAACCTCTTTCACATATGGAGCATTAAAATATACAGAAAGTTTTAGTTTCATGGATGATTAAGCTTAAACATGAAAGGGTCAACAGGATCAATGAGGAGGTAATAGGTGAAAATTATGCTTAAAAATGACTAAGTTGAATCTTATATATTCACTATATAGCCCCACAGTAGCTTAATGAAAGATTAATCAAATTTCTATCAAGAAAAGTATGGTAACTATCATTTACAAGCCGTTTTCCAAAAAATAGGAAAAAGTACATTTACCCAGGTGTATCTGGACGAGTTAATGTTACTGATACGTAACTAAATGAGGCTGTATGTGGAGATAAGGTTTAAAAAGAATGGTATAAGATATTCAGCACATTTCTATGGTAGATCCAAAAATATTCAAAGGAATATGGAATCTTCAGTCATTCTTATGAATTACCTCAGTTATTATCATTTTATTGAATTATTGAAAAAGAATTCTTTATAGAAATTAAATAAAGTTTCCAATATTGTGGAAATGGTATTTTTCGCAGAAAAGTAAATTATTGAATAGTTTGACCATTTTCATTTCAAAAGAAATTTGTATTTCAAATTATTACCCATTTATAATTAGATATAAACAGGCTGAAACGTGGTTTAATTATTTATGTGAGGTCTAAAAGCATCTCAAGATAGCTTTATGGGAGCCCTCCAGTTTCTAAGACTGTTTTTATAGTTCTTTATTCCAATTTAGAAATGTTTCGCCTCTTTTCAAACATGAAAGCTACTCTTGTTGGAGTTGAAGTTACAAATAAACTGAGTCACTGAATATGTGACATAGCTGCAGGTCACATTAATTGATGCTTTGAATCAATTCTAAAATTTATGTCCTAGAAAAGGGAACTGCAGTAGTCTGGCACACTTTGAGCCACAATTTATTTCCCCCTTTAATTGACATATCATTTATCTATATTTATTTTGGTTCCTCAGTTTCAGTAGAGGCTTCATACCAAAATTGTGAATAAGTCAGTGCTTTAAGTACAAAAAATTGAAGATTAATATCTCTTCTGAAATATAAATATATTGATGAAATTTCTCAAGGAAGCTAACATGAGAAGAAGGTATCTATAAGCAGCTTGAGAGAAAAAAAACCTAAAATTGAAAAGAGTGAATATCCACTAAGATGTCAAAGGCTTATAATCCTGAGGAACGTTTATTATCTTGTGGGTGTTGTGACAAATATGATGGCTATTATTACAATATTTGTTCACTGGTTGAAAATACACAGGATAACCACACCTTTTCTATTGAGGGTTAGCTTGATTGTGATTAGGAGGAATTGAAAATTATATGATATGTCAGTATCTTCAGCCACTAAGCTGTGGGCCCTCCAAAAGGATTGCTAAGAACAAAACCAACACGTGTCAATTTTACACTTACACTTGGGAAACATCACATAGGGAAGTTTCTACATTTAGGAGAGCTTGTATTAATTTCGCATAGCTAGTAATGTATAAGGCCTTTTACTACCTTCCAGGACAGGTTGATTCTAATAATCGTGTTAATTTCGACACTGGAACCTATTAGCTGGGAATTGGGGATTAATGCGTCACCCTTTGAGTCTAGGCGGCTAGAAAGATTCAAAATTAAGTTTCACATAAATTTTCAGCCAAGTTATCTCTTTTTGGGAATTATCACACAAAAAATGTGGACTTAAGCTTATTTCTAAAATTCCCAACTACAACAAACACTTTGATATACTCTTATAGAGGTTTATTGCTAAGAAACAGAAGGACAAATTCAGTAGCAATATTTTGTTTGAATGAGGTGTAATGTTTAAGCAGAATGATGGATGACAATGTTTGTACAATTTTTCTCCTCATCTTTTTTATTTTGTGGATATGTAAGATTACGACTTAGGGGTACCTTTCCTCACTTAAATTATAAATGCTGATACGTCTGTATATGAGAATTTTTACTTAATTACATTCTTACTAAGTAATTAAGACATTATATTTGAAAAATCATACCATATGAATTTGGAACTAAGTGAGAGGAATTTCATGATTTTAACTCAAAATAATAAATTGAATTTGAGATGCAAGAAAGTCTGCGATAATTATTTTTCTCTAAGATTTCTCATTGCATGTATAATATATTATGAAGCTTATTATTCATATGGAGCTCTACTTCTCAAGCTCTTTCTTTTTGTTCAAAAATGGGAATGTCCTAAAGTGCACTCAGAATACTCACAAGAATTTTCGCTGTGAATGAATCCATGGGGCTCAAATAACAGAGGAAATATAAGAAATTTCATGTACTTCCCAGGGAATATTACCTAATTTAGGATTTCAGGATTTAATGAAGGAACTCAAAATGAAGATTAAAATTCCTCCCATTCTCTATCAATTGAAATACTGATTCCAAGCCACTAATAGCTTTATACTTTTTGGAATGAATGGACAGGGTCTCCCTTCTAAAAAGTATAGGGAGGAGATAATAACTGAAAACAACTCCTCTAATGAGAGGCTATCCAAAACCAATAAGAAAGAACTAAGTTTGAAAGGAAGTCCGTATTTTTGGAAAGATACTCTTATGATTCTTCCCTAGGAGGACATAAAACCTCCGGAACAATTCTTGAGATATTTCCTGTGAGTCATGAAATCATCAAAAAGAAAATTGTGAAACTTTTCTATTTGATGAGAAAAGTGACTTTTGGAGATGGGAAATTTGATATTTTGATTTCAAGCTGCATAAATTTGCTCATTTTTTTGCATTTTATAAACGAAATTTGCTTTTAAATTATTTCTGTTGGAGGCCAACTTGGATTTTTAATTGGTTAATATGGTCACTTCCTCCCTCTGTGATCTTTCCGCATTTTTGAATATGTTATCCCTTCAATTGGTGTAATTCTTCATGGCAGTCAAGCCACACAAGTATATCTTTTCAGTTATAGAATGAGCTCTATTCTTTGGAAGGTATCTGTAGATTTATCTCATTTTTGTGGAATAATTGTTTAGGATTTTATATATGATTCTGATGATTGAATTGAATGATAAAATTTTGCATACATACTTTTACTATACTGAAGTCTTTTGACTCATGTGGTGAATATTGCGATCATATCCAATGGAAATATCTGAAAATATGGTAGGAGGGCCTTTTTTGTATCTAAATGATTCAAATAATTCGAACTGTTTTAATCGAGGCTTCAGGTATTTTTGATCTACCTTTGTGTAAGCTTAAGATGTACTTCTGGCAAACCCAAACTTAATTAAAAAATAGTTCATAATGAGTATCAAAGTGCAAAAACATACGCAACCAAAATAATTTATATTACGTATAATATGGTATTGGTTTTTCAATATCATACCTGGATGCGTCTTGAGGATCTTCCGACACCCATTTAAGCACTGATAATTGTTGGGGCCATTGTAAAAGTGATTTGGCGAGATATTCTGATTTTTAATTAAAAGAAAAGGCGGAAAGGGTTGAAGTTTATTAAAAATTTGATTTTATCTAACATGAAGCAATTTATTTGATACACGTATAATTTCGTTAAATTACCCGCTTAAAGAACGCAAGGCCAATAGTGTCAAAGAATTCAAACTAGACGGTAGAATTGCATTAATAATAATTTAAAGTGTTTGGGATCATAGAGAACAATCAAATACCTAGACGGTAGATAGCAAGAGGCTTTAAGACAATATTTGTATAAGACGACAGGACTTTAAAGTAACAATGCTAAAAAGATCAACGACAACTAATGTAAAGTAGGATGTAAGTTGGTCTTGTTATGACATTAAGAGTTAAGAAGTACTTCACCTAATTTAACCACGGCACAATATTAAAACAATGAATAAAAGAGAGAAAGAAATAAAAAGAGAGAGATAAGGAATAAGAGAAGAATAAAGAAGTGAAAAATGAGAGTAAGGAAAGCATTTAAGAGAGGAACGAAAGGACAAAGAAAGGATAAAGAAAGGATAAAGAGGAGTGAGGTCGATGAGAGGAGTGAGTTTTTATCTTGAGGGGATGAGTGGATTAGGTGGTCCTGCAGTCGTGCGCAGAGATCTGCGCTCGGGGATTTTTGTCGATCGTATACAGTTTTGAGTTTGGGCGAGACTGTAGACTAGGTACGGTTCTGATCATAATATTTCAATATTCAACATCCCCCCTCTCGCCTAGACTCAAAACACCTAAGGAGTCAAGAGCGCGAGAAAGAACGGGTCGGCTGACTGACTTGGTCAAGAAGTCAGCCAGCATGTCAGCGGTCGGCGTGTAAATTAAATTGATCATGTTGTTTTTGACGGCCTCCTTGATAAAATGAAGTTGGATGTCGACATGTTTCATCCGTTTGTTGTTTAGATTACAATTGCCCTTTACAACGTTGATGCAGCTCTGGTTGTCTTCATGAACTGGAATGGGATTGTCTAACTGGAGCAAATCACACTCGTGGCACCATTGCTTTAGCCACATGAGCTCTGAGGTTAGATCACATAGTGCCTTATACTCTGCCTCGGCGGTGGAGAGCGAGACGGAGGGCTGCTTCCTCGTTTTCCACAGAACAAGGCTTCCCCCTACAGTGGCTAGGAAACCAGTAACTGACCTGCGCGAGATGCGGCAATTTCCCCAGTCGGCATCAGTATAGGCAACGATGCCGACATTAATACATCTTGGATAGGTGAGACCGACATCTTGAGTCCCCTTCAAGTACTTCAGAACATGGAGGAAGGACTTCCAATGAAGTAATCTTGGCCTTTCAAGATGTTGGGACAAAGAGCTGACTGCAAACGAGAGATCGGGCCTGGTGGCAGTACTCAGATAGTTTATGCTTCCAACCGTGCTTCGGAAGTTGACCTTGGGTTTCTCAAACTCAGAAATTTCACCTGGTGTGGCAGGTGACAAATGTTCATTAGGAACCAAAGGAGTAGCAACAGGGTTGCAGTCGCTCATTCCATAGAGTTCCAACAGAGAATCGATGAAGTGATGTTGGTCAAGAGAGATATAGTCAGGGAAATGAGTGACCTTGATTCCCAGAATTAGGTCGGCTGGACCTATATCCTTGATCTTGAATTCCTTCAGTATTTCTGCTTTGAAGTCCTCAACATGACTGCCAAAGATTGCAATGTTATCCACATGGATGTACAGCCAAACAGGATGATCGCCTCTCCGAAAGAAAACACACGGGTCTAGGACACTTGTCGTGAACCCAATAGTTGTGAGCCACGTTTTGAGACAATCATACCATGCCAGAGGGGCTTGCTTAAGGCCATAGATGGCTTTTCGAAGCCTCAAACAATTGGCACGTCGGTCGATGTTAAGGCCCTGAGGTATTCCCAAATAAACCGTCTCTGATAGTGGTGCGTTCAGAAAGGCACTTTTAATGTCTATTTGATGAAATTTGAGGTTCTTTGCAGCGGAAAAGGCTATAAGAGTCCGGAGCGAATTAAGACGACCAGTAGGAGCATAAGTCTGGTTGAAATCAACGCCTGCTGATTGGGTGAATCCTTGTGCACAGAGCCTAGTCTTGTACTCGGCTATGTGCCCAAGGTGATCCTTCTTGACCTTGAAAACCCACGTGGTTCCCACAAGTTTGAACGATGCATCTAATTCAACGACATCCCAAACGCCAAGTGCATTCATTGATTCCAGTTCTTTATTTATGGCAACAAGCCATAAATCTTTTTCGGAGGAGTTCAGGGCACTTTTGAATGTTTTTGGAGCTTCACCCTTGGAAGTGATCAATGCAAGTGGTCGCCTGTTGTAAGGCAGAATATTCTCAGGATTTAAATCGCATGAAACACGCGTTGGGTGCCTAGGCCCAATAACCCTTATTCTTTGCTGCGGTCTTGGTTCAATGTCAGGGAAAGGATGTTGGATTTCATCTACCACACCATCCTCCCTTTCTTGATGAGGCGAGTCAGTCGATGAGCCGCATGACACATAAGGGTGGATTTCATCTACCACAGCTGACGGGACAGGACCGATTTCATCTACGGTTTCTGTACTTTGAGTCATGGATGGAACCAGGAGAGGACCTCCTGAACCAGACTGACCCTTCAACACTGGATAGACTGATTCATCAAAAGTGACGTGTCTTGATATGATGATTTTCTTATCCCGGAGTCGAAGGATACGATAGGAGGTATTGTCATTCTCATATCCGAGAAACACACCTTCTTCTCCAGATGCGCCAAGTTTCCAGTCCCGATGATGTTTTGGGACTGAGATGACAGCAAGACACCCAAAGGTTTTGAGCCGTTTTATGCTTGGAGGTGTGTTACGCCAGAGAACGTGAGGACTGTTGTTGTGCCGAGAGGGAGTAGGAATGATATTGCATAAAAAGACGGAGGTGTTGATTGCCTCTGCCCAATAGGAATTAGGCAGGCTGGACCCCCCTAGAAGGCACCTTGCCTTTTCTAAGATGGTGCAATTGGATCTCTCGGCGAATCCGTTATGTTGAGGTGTTTTTGCCGGAGAGAGTACATGGATGAAGCCTTCAACTTCGGCTAGCTTGGCGAAATGCTGGTTTAAGAATTCACCCCCCCTGTCGGAAACAAGCTTTTTAAGCTTTTGGTCATGGAGGTTTTCCATAGCCGATTTGGAAATAAGGAACTGTTTGAATGCATCCGATTTGTTTTTGAGAAATTTGACCATTTTAAATGATGTCGCTTGATCAACCATGGTGAGAAAATACCAAAATCCTGAGACAGACATGGGAGAGATAGGTCCTACAAGATTGATGTGTATGCAGTCAAGAGGATGATATACGTGGTCAAACTGATCATTGAATGGCAGCTGGTGAGCTTTGTTGGTTAGACAGGTTCGACAAGATAGAGAGTTGATTGGCAGACCCATCGATTTGAGAGGTCCATCCCCTGGATGGCCCAAACGATTGTGCCACAAGCTGTCTCTCACTGTTGTAAGTAGAGATTTTGGATCGCTGCAATCAACAATGAGGAGGTTGTTGAGTATTCTTCCTTTAAGAAGTGATGTATTATTTGAGTCGAGGCTGAAGGAGTTGTTTTTTCTTGTTATCGTTATTTGGTCTTGAAACAATTCGAGAAGGCTCACTAAGTTGCAATTCAGTTTTGGCACATAGAGGCAGTTCTTTAATGAAAGAGTTGATGCTTCACATGGCAAGTTTATGGTCCCCATTCCTTCTGCTACTAGGGAGCTTGAGGAGTCTCCAGTTGAGATGTTTAGAGGAGGGATTTTGTTCAGAGTGGAGAACAGACTTTTGGAATTGAACATATGGTGTGTGGCACCACAGTTGATTATTAACTTGATGGAGGAAAGTAAATCAGAGCTACCAGTAATGAGTGCTGATGCTTGAGCCGAAAAGATGTGAGCAGATGGAGGGATATTTGAAGGAAATCTTCTTCAATTGTTTCTTCTTGCTGGTCTTAAGTTTGGATTCTCAGCGAAGCACTGTTCTTTGGTATGACTGGTGCAGTTGGGATTGTGCTTGCCGTTTGCACAGTAATGAGTAATTTTGTATGGATGGGCTGATGTGGTGAGAGCTGAGGAGGAAGTTTCTATTTTCTCAGGTTGAATCCGTAGGTTGTTGACAAAATCTTGAAGCTTAGTGAGAATTAAGTCGGGCTTCTCAATGAGATCATCATTCAAGGTGAGAACTTCAACATAGTGCTGGAGTTTGGGGTCTCTCACCAGCTTTCCTAAGATGGAGAACGAAAGAAGATCGGCCTCGATTTTGATGTTCACGGCGTCAAGTTCTAGCTTCATCTTCCTACAGCTATTGATATAATCTTGAAGGTCACAATGATAGTTGGACCAGATCCAGTCCATCCACACCCTTCCTCTGTTGATAGCTCTTTTGGAAGCGTATTTGTCGTTGATCTTTGTCCATAAAAGGTGAGCATTGTCTTTAGTTTCTTGATTAATGAATTCAAGAAATACCACATGGCTAAGTCGCGAGGCAATGATGTTGATGGCCTCATGACTTGCTTTTGTGTATTTATTGTGTTGTTGGAGTTGATCCTGCCGCCAATGGCTTTTCACAGACGTCCAAGAGATCTTTAGATCTCAAGTGAAACATCATCCAAAGATTCCATTCACTGTAATTGGTGTTGTCTAGTACAGGAATGTTCGAGGTGTCTTTATTGGATGTTCTGTCAGCCATTTGGAGTGTTTTATCCTTGATATCTACCGTAGTTTAATTGGAGTGGAGCAATTGAGACTGTAAATCTGTCAAAGAATTCAAACTAGACGGTAGAATTGCATTAATAATAATTTAAAGTGTTTGGGATCATAGAGAACAATCAAATACCTAGACGGTAGATAGCAAGAGGCTTTAAGACAATATTTGTATAAGACAACAGGACTTTAAAGTAACAATGCTAAAAAGATCAACGACAACTAATGTAAAGTAGGATGTAAGTTGGTCTTGTTATGAAATTAAGAGTTAAGAATTACTTCACCTAATTTAACCACGGCACAATATTAAAACAATGAATAAAAGAGAGAAAGAAATAAAAAGAGAGAGATAAGGAATAAGAGAAGAATAAAGAAGTGAAAAATGAGAGTAAGGAAAGAATTTAAGAGAGGAACGAAAGGACAAAGAAAGGATAAAGAAGGGATAAAGAAAGGATAAAGAAAGGATAAAGAGGAGTGAGTTTTTATCTTGAGGGGATGAGTGGATTAGGTGGTCCTGCAGTCGTGCGCAGAGATCTGCGCTCGGGGATTTTTGTCGATCGTATACAGTTTTGAGTTTGGGCGAGACTGTAGACTAGGTACGGTTCTGATCATAATATTTCAATATTCAACAAATATTTCTAAGATCCATGTTTCTTCAGGTTGAAGTTTTTATGAACGGAAACAGATTTCCCACTTGTTTCTGAATGTCAGGCCGTTTAAATGAATGTAGCTCCCTTAGATTTTAAATATGAACGTCAACAATTGGAATCCAGCGGGTCTTAGCCTTGTAAAAAACATATGATATGTTTTATGGTTCTTTTATCTCAAATTCGCAAAATATGGTTGACTTTATCAAAAAGGGGCAGAAATATGGTAGATTGAAAATGAGTAGCTGGCTGTATTTTATATACTTTTCATAAATGATATTCGTAAAAATTAATTACCATTTCTTTGAAATGAGTCTAACTTTATTTCTGCAATTATGTTCATTATCTGTTATAATCTCAAATTGAGATACTGAAAGCAATCTGAGTTAGTTCTGCAAGAGTTTGTTAACAATCTTTCTATTGCAATAAGATAATAACCAGTAGCAATAACTAAAGAGCTAAATATTAGTTTGAATACATGATGGTTTAATACGATATAGAATGATGATTAACCTAGCTGTCAACTACTTGAACATAATTCAATAAAACGCAATAACTATGTTGTTTTTACTCTAGGTGATACTGACAGTTAGACTCGTAAGTACATGATTGATGTAAGTACGTATTTGTTAATTAGTACGAGAAATGTTAAATACCTCAACAGTTGTCTAAAGCTTTCCTTCTAAAGTCTAAGAAGGAACGATGCAGCAACTTTGTGATAAACTGGTTTTGTACATAGGGTTAGTTTACTCTAATTGACCATCATTGAGACTTTGAATGCATTATCTACCTTAGTTCCAGCAACAGGCTGGATTAAGCAACAGTGTTAATTCAGTTTAAAAGCGAGTTAAAGGAATTAATAGATGAGTATAATAAAGATGAAAAATTACAACAGGATGGATACTATCAGTGAGATGACACGAGGGGCAGTGTCCTTATATATACGTTGACGTGAGGATCATCGTGATAAGATCACAATGATCTTGTGACGTAAGCATTGGCTAAGAACTCAAAAACTCCTTAGAGAGTGCTTTGGTTAAATCAGCTCATCTTCTTCAATTTCAACACTCCTTCTTGATTTATAAGATGCATTTTAGGTAGCAGTTCGCTCAGCTTGATTACCGACAAAGGTTTTGTGAGAACATCAGCCAGCATGTCATTCGTTGACACCTGACATACTTCTAGCACACGCTCCGAAATCAGTTGACGTAAATATTGATATCTGACCTCTATGTGCTTTGTATTTGGATTTAATGTGGCTTGCTTTGAGATGGTAATTGAGCCTGAGTTATCGTTGTATAACATGGGCTTTGTCATTGATATGTGTTGAAATTCATCTCAATACAGACCAAGATGATCGACATGCCTAGTCACAATCCCAACAAAATACTCGAGCGCTGAAGATCACGTGCACATCATACACATCACTAGATAACGATCATTCCCCATATAAACCAACTCCTCTGCCCGAATCAGAATGGATCATCCCTCTCTCAGTTCTCTCAACCTTCCTTTCTTTTTCCTACTTTTCGTTTACTTTGTCCTACTCACTCTTTTTCTCTCTTTTCCTATCTCTTCTCTTCTCTCGTTATCTATTCTTTGTTGTTCGACTCTGATTCAGGTACAGTCTAATCATACTAACGTGTCATTTAAATAAACACATAACTAATTATTGTCGTTGTCTAGTTCGACCATTGTGTTCAGTACTTATCATAGTTGTCTAAGCAGTTCATCATTAATATTATACAGTGTTATCCACCCTTAGGTACATTCCTTACTCTTTCACTAATCATGTCAGTGGATCACTAGTTAACGTAATAAAATCCTTAGTCTTATCCATTAACAGATTTACAGTCTCGATTCTCTGGGGCTAACAACAACAAGAAGGGTGGATATTGGCTCTATAAATATGACCAATCCAGACACAGAAAAAGACGTCCTCACCATTCCCATCCTAGACGGAACCAACTACAGTAAATGGAGCGTTCGAATGACGATCTTGTTATGGTCTAAAGAACTGCTTGATGTCTGCAAAAAAGAACCCGAACCAGGCATCTCAACTACTGCAATAAATCGATGGACTAAGGCTAGTTACGATGCAGTAAATCTCATAACTGCTCGCGTTAGTCATACAGTTTTCATCGAGGTAATCAAACTGAACACAACGAACTCTTACCTTCTGTGGACCAAATTAAAAGACAAATATGCTTCAAAAAAGGCCACAAATCGAGGTCGCGTATGGATGGACCTCCTTTGTTCTTCCTATCAAGGAAACATCCAACAGTACGTAACCCAAAGCCGAAAAATTATACTCGAACTAGAATCAGTCGGCATTCTTCTTGCCCCCGACCTTCTTTCTTTCACCATTCTTGGAAAACTCATGGGAGACCCAAAAGTTCATCAGTATGTCAAACTACTCACCCTCAACGAGGACTTAGTTGGGAATCCAGACGAAGTTCTGTCAAAGCTTGAAGACTTTCATAATAACTCAATCCTTCAAGATTCACAAACAAATTCCCCAGCTTCAGCGCTAATTTCAGAAAACTCTGGACTTTTCAAGATAACCCACTACTGTGCAAATGGCAAACACAATACCAAGTGCACCAACCATACTAGAGAAGAATGCTATGCAGAAAACCCTCATCTCCGACCACCTCGTCGTGACAAAAGAAGAAGACCTCTTCCGAATCACAACGCATCTGCTCCTGTCTCCACTTCCCAAGCGTTAGTAACAGGAAGAGAGCCCTCAATCACTCAAGACCTCATTATCGACTGTGGTGCAACTCACCACATGTTTAACGATAAAAAACTTTTTCTCTCCTTCGTGGAAATTTCCCCTATGAAGGTCTCCACTGGGGACTCATCCAGTACTCTGGTCGCCATTGGTGTAGGGACCGTCAATCTGATCTGTCAAGAAAAACCTTTCACTCTGGAAAATTGCCTTCTCGTCCCTGACTTAAATTGCAATCTCGTCAGTCTCCTGCAGCTCTTCGATAAAAAACTTGTCATCAACCAATGTAGAAACTACTTCACCTTAGAGTCAAATGGAGAGACCATTGTAAGGGGATCAATAGTCAACAACCTTATGAAAGTAAGGTATTCTATCGCTCAAACTCTTCTTTCTCAAGCCAGCACCAATTACTGGCATCAGCGACTTGGCCACCCAGGCCCAGCAGTTCTAAGATCAATGGGTCTTCCCATTGATTTTATAAACTGCCAGACATGCGACTTCAACAAAGCGCATCTCAGCCCATTCAAAAGTCATTTTGAGCATGTAAGTCTTCGTCTAGACTGTGTTCATATCGACTTGGTCGGACCTATATCACCACCATCAATTTCCGGGTTTTGATATTTTCTCACTATCGTTGATCAATTCACCTCATTCAAGATCACTTGTTTTCTAAAAAACAAATCTGATGCCTTTGAAGAATTCATTAGAGAAAAGACATTTATGGAAAACCTTCACGATAGAAAGCTAAAGAAATTAGTTTCCGACAGAGGAGGAGAGTTTCTGAACCACAGGTTCAAGACTCTCTCTGAAAAAGACGGATTTCAGCATGTTACATCGCCTGCCAAAACTCCCCAACACAACGGTTTTGCCGAGAGAGCAAACCAGTCGATCTTGGTCAAGACAAGGTGCATCTTAAACCACTCAAAACTTCCAAAAGATTACTGGGCGGAAGCAGTCCGCACAGCCACTGTCTTGTCCAATGTCGTACCAACTCCGTCTAGGGACAACAAAAGCCCCTTTTTACTTTGGAGAGGTCTACCTCCTCGTCTCAAGAACATCCGAACGTTCGGCTGCCAAGCCATCATCGCTCTGCAGAAAGGCCATAGAGAGTGGAAATTTGGGCCTTCCGGTAGCGAAGGGATTCTACTCAGTTTCGAAAATGAGAATACATTGTATCGAATACACAGAACCCTCGACAGGAAGGTGGTAGTCACTCGGCATGCAACATTTAATGAAGACTTATTCCCAGGGATAACCGGATCCAGTGGGGAGCTAACCATTACATGGAACTCAGGCGACTGGCCTGCTGGCATGGTAGATGAAGTCCGTACAGCAGCCTCAGCACCGGTAGATGAATTCCGGGCTGATGGGCCTACTCCTGAAGGCACAGCAAGCGTGGTAGATGAACCCCACATGCCTCAGGAGGAAGTCGCCAGCACTCCTGAAGGGACTCAAGCCTCACTTCACCCGAGTCCCAGACCAAGGATCCAGGTCATCGGGCCTCGGAATCCGACGCTCATCACCGGCAACATTCTCAAGCAAAATATCCTCCCATACACAAGACGAGCCAATGCCCTGGTAATGACTACCAACAATGATCCAAAGACCTTCCGTCAGGCCTTGCAATCGGCTAACAAGGACTCATGGGTCAAGGCCATCAACAAGGAATTAGGTTCAATGGCTAACCTTGGGGTATGGCATGTGGTCAATCTCGATCCTAGCTACAAGCTCGTCGGGACGACTTGGGTCTTCAAAACCAAGCGGGATAACCTTGGTAAGGTTGTGGAGTACAAAGCCCGCCTCTGTGCTCAGGGTTTCACCCAATCTCCTGGCATTGACTACGAAAAGACCTACTCACTGACCGGCTGCTTTAACTCGCTTTGGACCTTGATTGCCTTTGCGGCAACCAACTCCTTGTCCTTCCATCAGATAGATGTTAAAAGTGCGTTTCTAAATGCTCCCCTGAAGGAAACGGTCTATCTGTCAATCCCTCAAGGCCTCAACCTTACAAAGGATTGACAGTGCCTTCCGCTTCGGAAAGCTATCTACGGCTTCAGGCAAGCACCTCTGGCCTGGTACAACAGGCTTAAAGAGTGGCTTGTGAGCACCGGCTTTTCCGTCTTCGCGCTAGATCCCTGCGTTTTTCACTGAAGAGGCGATCACCCTGTGTGGCTCTATATACACGTGGACGACATTGCGATTTTTGGTAAAGACACTTCTTTTTTCAAATCGGAAATCTCAAGAGAATTTGCAATAAAGGACATTGGTCCAGCCAATTTAATGCTAGGGGTTAAAGTCACTCAATCGCTGGGAGAAATATGTCTGGATTAATATTACTTCACCGACTCATTGCTGTTCTATTATGGAATGCAGGAGTGCAGACCAGTGTCCATCCCTCTCCTTCCAAATGAGAATTTCTCCCCCGCCACTGAAGAGGAGGCAATGGAGTTCAAGAAACTGTCAGTTAACTACCGAAGCGCGATCAGCAGCATCAACTACCTGAGCACTGCCACCAGACCCGATCTTTCGCACGCGGTAAGCTTGCTCTCTCAATTTTTAGAAAGCCCAGGGATCAAGCATTGGCAAGGCTTTCTTCATGTCCTCCGATACTTGCACGGCTCGCCCGACCTTGGTTTGGTTTACTCAAGAAACTCTCACCACAGCATTACAGCCTACAGCGATGCGGATTGGGGCAACTGTCAGGTCACAAGGCGTTTGGTAACAGGTTACCTCGCAACGTTCAATAATTTCATAGTTCTCTGGAAAACTCGGAAGCAGCCAACAGTTTCCCTTTCGACGGCGGAAGCCAAGTATAAGGCCTTGTGTGACTTGACCTCGGAAATTCTTTGGCTTCGACAATGGGCACAAGAGTGCTCTATCCTCCATTCGACCACTCCTATTCCGATTCATGTAGACAACCAGAGTTTCATCAAGGTAGCAAATGGCGATTGCAACATCAACAACAAACGCATGAAACATGTCGATATCCAGCTTCACTTCATCAAGGAAGCCATCAGGTCCTCTGTCATACAGCTCAAATACGCTCCAACATCCTCTATGCTGGCGGATTTCTTGACCAAATCAGTCCCCTGTCCCTCCTTGTCCAGGGCACTCACCGCTTTGGGTGTCTTGCGACTGTGCGTGAGGGGGGATGTCGAAATTCATCTCAATACAAACCAAGATGATCGACACGCCTAGTCACAATCCCAACAAAATACCCGAGCGCTGAAGATCACGCGCACATCATACACATCACTAGATGATGATCATTCCCCATATAAACCAACTCCTCTGCCCGAATCAGAATGGATCATCCCTCTCTCAGTTCTCTCAACCTTCCTTTCTTTTTCTTCTTTTTCCTACTTTTCGTTTACTTTGTCCTACTTGCTCTTTTTCTTTCTTTTCCTATCTCTTCTCTTCTCTCGTTATCTATTCTTTGTTGTTTGACTCTGATTCAGGTACAGTCTAATCATACTAACGTGTCATTTAAATAAACACATAACTAATTATCGTCGTTGTCTAGTTCGACCATTGTGTTCAGTACTTATCATAGTTGTCTAAGCAGTTCATCATTAATATTATACAGTGTTATCCACCCTTAGGTACATTCCTTACTCTTTCACTAATCATGTCAGTGGATCACTAGTTAACGTAATAAAATACTTAGTCTTATCCATTAACAATATGTTCATGTCATTGACCATGAGCATTGACAACCACCTGAGTTGCTTGCTACATATGTTCATTGATATGAATTCTGCCTCAGTGGTTGACTGTGTAATTATTGACTGTCTCTTACTCAACCATGAGATTGGGTTTCCAAAAACCATAACCATATTACCTGACACTGATTTCCGGTCAACACTACAATTTGCATAATCTGAGTCAGCCCAACCCTCTAGAACTGGTCTTGCTTCATCGGCCTTCTGTCTGAACTGATAGTGTATACCCCAGTTGACAGTGCCCTTGATGTATCGTAGTACATGTTTCATAGCATTCCAGTGAATTAGATTGGGTTTGGTAGAGAATCGTGAGAGTTGATTCACTGTATATACTAGATCTGGCCTGGTGTGTTGTGACAAGTAGTTAACGTAACCGATTGCTCTTTGATACAGTGTCTTGTCAAAAGAGTTTGATTCTTCATTTATAACTGCTGCAAAATTT
This sequence comes from Austropuccinia psidii, assembly GCA_023105745.1. NCBI lineage: Eukaryota > Fungi > Basidiomycota > Pucciniomycetes > Pucciniales > Sphaerophragmiaceae > Austropuccinia > Austropuccinia psidii. The sequence goes on from JALGQZ010000016.1 coordinate 12,503,834, forward strand.
CCATTGCATGAAGTTTTGACTGGTCGACACTCACTAAGCCCAATCCCCGTGGATTTTTCCATGCAAAAGTCCTTTCTGAACCCTATCCCGGGTCCAGACCCTGTCCAAAACCTAACCCACATTGTATCCCGCAGTCCCTACCAGGATTCGCCGGGATACACCAGCAAACTTTTTCTATGTTTCCTCGAACCTCCTCTCCCCTCTACAACTCTCTTTAATTTCTTTTTTTTCTTCCATTCCTCCAGAATCCTTCTCCATCCAACCATTCCCATTATTTTTTTTCCTTTTTGTCGATTCTCCCTATTTTTCTTTTTTCTTCGTTTCCACCAGAATCCTTCCCCATCCAACCATTTCCATCCCTTTTTTCCCTTTTGTCGATGTCTTCTGCTCCATCTTTGCTTCACTCCACCCCAAGCAATACTGAACCACCAACCAGCCCACAAGATTATCATGGGTCTGGGTATACTTTTCCAACGTTTATGATCAATATGTGCAATGCCAATATGTCGACCGATTTGGCAAGACCTGCAAAAAACAACTCAAACGTGACTGTACTGGAAGCACCAAGGGAATGAGCCAGCACTTGCATCTCTTGCATCGCGTGGCTAATCCAAAATCAGTCTCATCTCCTCTTGCAAAGTCTCACACACTTGATCAGTATGTGCAGCATATAAATGCAAAAAAGATGTGTTGTTTGTTATTTCTTTCGCCAACAATGCTTACATACAATTTTTGCAAAACTTATCACCCAAAACACTAAAAACAGCACTGGTCTATATTATTTGCAAAGCTGATTTGCCCCTTTCAATCACCGAATCATCAGCCTTCCGAGCTCTCTTGGAGCTTTGCAATCCAGCTGTGACGGATATATTAGTGCGCCAAGCAAGTCTGACAGCACACTTGACCAATGTCTAGTTCTATCATCAAGAATCAATTCGCGATTATCTTTTAAGAAATGAAATCGATGTCTCTTTTACAACGGATGCCTGGACAAGTCCCAACATCACTGCTTACCTTGCAGTGACTGCTCACTACATTGATACTGACTTTAAACTTATCTCTATTATTATAGGTCTTACGGAGATCGAAGGTAAGCCGCCTGTTCCTTTCATTGTCAGCTCCAACAGAGGCTCACATCTAAGCCTTTTCAGGCAGCCATTTGGGTGCATCACTGGCAACACAATTTATGAATGTGCTTCATCGATATAATCTTGACCAAAAAATCATATGCATCACCACTGATAATGCCTCAGTCAACAATAGAATGGCTCAAGAAATCGAAGCCATTTGTCCCCTATTTTGTTCAAAGGCTAATGCAGTTGGGTGTATGGCCCATACCATTCACCTGGCTGCCCGTGATGGCCTGAAGGCCCTTGGCACTAACTCAGGCAATTCTATTACTTCTACAGATGAAGATAACCTCAATCAAATGTCAATATACAGCCTTGTTGACCCCCCAGATGGCCTTCATTTACAATATAACTCAATGATAAGCAAGATCAGCCGCCTTGCATCATAATTACGCCACAGCCCACAATGACGAGACAAGTTTGCCACAACAGTCAACCTAGTATACAAGAACAACAAACCTGTAAATGCAAACACCCTTCTTTCTCAAGTACCAACATGACGGAAGTCGACTCATGAAATGTTAAATTGTGCATTACAACTGAAAGATGCATATAATCACTTTTGTACCCATGATGATTTGGCTTGTTATCGGCTCTCACCTCTTGAATGGCAGAAGGCCAAAGTCATGGTTCAACTTTTGGAACCTCTCTACAAAGCAACACTCCTCATATGTGGGTCCACTTACCCAACAATCAATCAGGCATTACCTCTATACATTTTGTTGATCGAAGCAATTAGACAGGTATTTTATAAATTTTGAACATTTCAAAGATGCCAAACTAATCAACCTTTTTGTAGGTTTTGGAACAGTATGACGTTGCACCTATTGAACCAGCAGCCCAGGCAATGATTCAGAAAATCTCAAAATATATATCCATTGTCCTCAGCAAGAGTCCCGTCATCTGTGCATCAATACTCGATCCAAGAATAAAGCAAGTTTTCTTTGCAACACATGAGTCTACCTTAGCAGAATTTCACACATCATCACTTCAACTATCCAAAGTTTTTGAAGACGAAGCAAAGAAATATGTCAACAATGACGATTCAGAACCACATGTGAACATCAAGAAGACAACAGGCTTACTCAATAAGATGTATCCATCAACTTCAGGTGATGGCTGCAGTTTTGAAAAGGAATTGCAGCGGTATTTTTCAGAACCTCCTGAGCCAAAAGATACTGATATCCTAATCTTCTGGAAGTCTCGAGGTAAATTGTTTCCCACCTTAGCTCAGATGGCGCGCAATTATCTAGCCATACCTGCCACAAGTGCTCCATCAGAGTGTGTATTCTAAGGTGGTAGAAAAATATTAACTTATCAGTGAGCTTCTCTCACACCAATGCATGTCGAACAGTTGGCATGTGTGAAGGATTGGGCTCATACATTTGGCTTAGTCTTTTATGAGTCTTAGCCTTTTTCTGTTGTTTCTTTCTTTGGTTCGTTAATGTTTTTTCTTTATATTTCTTGCATAAAAAATGATAAAAATGCCGTCCAGGATTCATTACTCTTCCCGTGCCCGAGCCCTAACGGGATAAAAAACAAAACCTTGAGAAATTCAGTCCTGAGTCCCAAGCCCGATGGGGCTACCCCTGGGAAATCCCTAAATTCTTGGGATTGGGGACCGGGCTTAACACTCACTCATGTCAAACTGTTGCAGTATCTTGTGTGCAAATGACTCTTGAGATAGGAATAGGCTTCCATCCTTGAGCCATTCAATTTTATAGCCTAGGTGCTGTGTTGGATATTTTTTCACTTTTAAAGCATACAGCCTAGCAAGCTTACTCAGGAATTCTTCTATTTCTGTCTCTTGGCGCGATATAAGGAACCCATCATCTACGTGCAGGTGAAGGAAAAGGGATCGTTCCTTATTTGTGAATAAGGATTCATCAAGCTGTGCACTAAAAATATTTAGATCCTTGAGGGATTGGGTAATCTTCTCTTTCCACATTCTTTGGGCCTGTTTGGTGCCATAGAGTGATTTATTAAGTCACCAGACCCAATTTTCTTTACCTGGGACCTCAAAGCCCCTTACTTGCTTTACGTAGACGGTGGCATATATATTACCATGAAGAAATGCTGTTTCAACATAGAACTGGTAAGCCACAAATTTGAGATTTACCGTCATAGATAAGAGTATCTTGAAGGTCTCATTTCATCCAACCAATGACCACGTATCAAAGTAGTGCAGCATGTGTACCTGGTGATTTCCGAGTACCACCCATCGTGCCTTATATTGGTATATCTCACTGAATTCATTTCTTTTCTTGGTTAGTTGCCACATGCCTCCAATAACCTTTGAGCCATCAGTTGGGTATGGCACCAGATGCCCAGTATTGTGTTGCATTAATGAAGTAAATTTTGCCTGCATTGCATCTTGCCAGCTAGCCTTCTCGTAAGTATCTCCAATAGCTTTAACGTATGGAACCATGTCAGTAAGGAATGTTTGATTGCTCCTTCTGTTTTGTCGTCGTGATCCTTCAATGATATTCTGCTCATCTATTGTTCTGCTTATGTCTTGAGGGGAGATGTCATAATGTGGTACATAATCCCATCCCTTCTTGGATGGCCTTTGGACCCCAGTTGTCGATCCTGAATTAGTCTTTTCAGCTGATTGATTTGCATCGCATGTCTTGATTTTGACCGAATTTGTGAGTGGGGAGGAAAGATGAACATGTTTGTGATTGGGAGCATTTACTTCACTTGGTAAGGTTTTGGTGGTCTTATTGACTCTGCTTGGCTTGAAAGATGGTGGAACAATAAAATCAAGACTTATGATTATCTTTCCTGACTCAATATCCAGGAACCTCATAGCATCTGAGTATTGCTTGTATGTTAAAGCACGAAGTGTCGCTGTTTTTTCTGCAACTTTGGAGAGGTTCATGAGTTTCAAGACACTGACTTTGTATCCAAAGGGGATTAGCTTAGAGTAATCAATTTCTGGTTCAAGACACATGTCGGATGCCTTAAGTCGTTTTGACGGAGTAATGAAGTTCAGGAACCAATGTGGAGTGTGATTGAGAAGCATTGACACATGTCTTGCAGCTTTGTCCCAGTAGGTAATAGGTATTTTGGATTGACACAGTAAGCAGCGTATCTTGGATAGGAGAGACCGATTAAATCTTTCTGCAACTCCATTGGTCTGTGGTGAATTGGGTGCACCTTGCTCTATAGACATTCCTGAGTTGAGGAAATAGTTCTTCAGTTTAAGAGAGGTGAATTCTCCGCCACGATCTGAATGAAATATGCCGGAGTTACGTCCAATTTATTTTTCAGTTCAGTGAAAAAGGAAATTATCATACTATCTGATTGGTCCTTACTATGCATGAGATATATACAATTGAACCTGGTATAGTCATCAATTAAAACCAATATATACCTATGTCCCCTTCTTGTGGTTGGTGATATTTCAAGGGTGTTGGAGTGAATTTTAAAGAAAGGTTTACTTGTTTGAGGTAGTGTACTCTTGTGGGGCTTTTTCTGGATCTTGGATTTTGAGCATATTTCGCAGTTCTTGGACGAAGTGAAGGATTCATTAATTCCTAGTTGAGTGAGTAGACATTCCAGGTACCTGTCACTTGGGTGCCCCATTAGGGTATGCTAGTCGTTCTCTTCATTTGGGTGTGCTGAATTTACCTGAGACTGACGTCAATTTGAGTATAAATTTCCATCCCGGGTAAATGCTGCAACAACGGAGGATCCACGTTTTATCAGAAATGTGTCATTTTTGTAGTGGGGCTTTATACTGTGATCTACTAGCTGCAATACTGATATAAGATTCACGGGTCCTGTTGGTGCATATGATACAGGAGAGATGTGATACCCAAACATATTCAGAGTCCCCTGGTGAGTTACTTCCACGGAGCTTCCAAATGTTTTAATGTTTTTATTTACTTTGGTCACATTGGAGAGAAGATTTAGGTTGTTAACAACTGATCGACCACATCAAGTATCAAGATATAGTGTCTGTCTGTCTTGATATTTGGTGGCAAAGATACCTTCTGATGAAATGTAGCATGCATCACTGTCAGATGATCCATGTTCCTTCTCTACTTTCTGATCAGTTCCCATTGTGGATGTTACAGCATTGGCGGATGTTCTTAGTGTGTGGTTTAACAATAGCTTTTCCAGCTTCTCTAGCCGTTTGGATACACTCTCCCTTTGATTTCCTGTCTTATCTCTTCTCTTCTTTTTATTGTTATGCGACTTTTTATTGTTGTTTTCACTGTTGTTTGATGTTGTGGGTGACTTGTTACTTCCGCTGGGTTTCTTTTGATTCCCCTGATTACCCTGATTTCGATTGTTGGTAAATAAGGCTTCAGAAGAGATATCTTCACGTCTGGATTGCTCCAGAGCCACTCTCTTTGTGATTGTCATCACATAAAATGGCTGTAAATCGTACAGATTTTGAACCAGACTACTCAAGTCCTTGTCTCGATCTAGACTCTGGAGAAAGAAGGCAGCGGCCATCTCCTTGCTTAGCTCCATTTTAGTGCTGGATCTTCCAACAAGGGATTTATAGCTCGCGTATAGCTTCAGGAATGTGTCTATATGACGATAAGGAGATGATCCTGGGTCGTAGAAGAGAGAGGTGAGTCAAGTCAGAGCTTGGCATATAGTCACTGTTAAGTTTTTTCCACACGCATCACCTAGAGTGTTCCAAGCCGTGAAGAACAAATCATCATTCTCAAGAAGAATACCCTGGAGTTCTTCACTGACTGTCGTCCAGAGAATGGCCAACCTGGCACTATTTTTGCGCTGGTACTTTGTTGGGACCTTCTCTTTTTCAGATGGAATGTGAAACAAACATCCATAGCCACATCCGTTTAGGTAATTTGTCATATGAGATTTCCACTGTACCCAATTTGTTTGGTTCAGTTGGTTTACCTTCACTTTTAGAGTTCCTGAATCTGAGAGTTCATCTTCAGTGATCTGACTCGTGTTTGGGGGAATGGATGGGTGTGTATTCGACATAGCATAGCTAGTACCTGTGTTTTGACTCTGTTTCTTAATGCAGATAGAAGCAACTAACTCTCGCTACCATGCAAGAGTTGTTAAAGTATGAGTGAACTAAAGATAATTGACGTTTCAATAATAATAGTATTTTTATGAAGGTAAAAGCTTTTACAAAAAGATTTTATCTAAGATACAACAACTGTGTGATTTTATTGAGACTCGCTCTTGATGCCCCTCCCTCCTTTCTATGAAGGAGTGACCTTTTATATTCCTTATTATAATATTTTGTACGAGCATTGTTAGCACCGCTAGGCAATGTCGACGAACTTGTAATTACTCATACGTCGTAGGATCTTGGTCTAAAGATATGGCTCAGAGTTAGTTTCTGGACCATGTCATGCTGCCTACGGCAGGTGTGTTTTTGGGATAGGATTGACTAACCTAAGCTCATCATGGCTTGATTTTTGACACCCCCCCTCACTCCTAGCCCACAAACTCCTAAGCTTGTTAAGGCACGTTTTAGAGTGATTTTTGTTACTGATTTTGTAAGAAAATCAGCTAGCATGTCCAGTGTCGGAACGTATTGGAGCTTAATGAAATTGCATTGAACAGCCTCTTTAAAAAAGTGGAGCTGTATATCCACGTGTTTCATTCGTTTGTTATTGAGGTTGCAATTTCCATTAGCGGTACTAATACAGCTCTGATTATCTTCCCAGACTACTATCGGGTCGTCAAATTGGTGAATGTCTGCTTCCTGACACCACTGGCAAAACCACAGGAGTTCTGAGGTTAGATCGCATAGCGATTTGTATTCTGCCTCGGCTGTTGAAATTCACACAGTTGGTTGTTTTCTTGTTTTCCAGAAAATAAGACAACTGTGCATTTGTGCAAGGAATCCAGAGGTTGAGCGTCGTGTTTCACGGCAATTACCCCAGTCGGCATCACTGAACGCAACTAGGCCTGACTTTTTGTTTCGCATGTAACAAAGCCCCACATCTTGTGTTCCCCAAAGGTAATTCAGCACATGTAAGAAGGCCTTCCAGTGCTGTATGCCTGGTTTTTCCAAATACTGAGACAGGCAGCTAACGGCAAACGAGAGGTCTGGTCGAGTAGCTGTGCTGAGATAATTAATGCTTCCAATGGCACTACAATAGTTGGCCTTAATTGACTCAAAGGATTTTCTTTCATCTTCTGTAGCTGGCCCTAAGTGCAAATTGGGTACAAGAGGAGTGCTTACGATCTTACATTCCTGCATCCCGTAAGAGTGCAGAAGTGATTCGATGAAGTGTTGTTGATTAAGAGTTATGTACTCATCTTGTTGATTTACTTTGACTCCCGATAGCAAGTCGGCTTGCCCAAGGTCTTTGATCTGAAATTCCTTGTTGATTTGCTCCTTGAAGCTTTGTAGGTTTCGCCCAAAAATTGCCATGTCATCGACATGGACATATATCCACATTTGATCTGGTGTTTTTCTATAGAACACACATGGGTCCAGCTTGCAGACAAGAAAGCCCATGTTTAGTAGCCATGTTTTGAGACGAGTGTACCATGCTAATGGAGCTTGTTTGAGGCCGTATATTGCCTTTTTCAGACGAAGACATTGATGTCGGCGATCAAGGTCCAAACCTTGTGGAATACTGAGGTAGACAGTTTCTTTCAGCGGTGCATTCAAGAATGCACTCTTAACGTCTATCTGATGAAAGTCTAAGTTATTAGCGCAAGCATGAGCAATTAGAGCTCTCAGGGAGTTGAGTCGACCTGTAGGAGCATAGGTTTTATCAAAGTCTATGCCAAGAGTTTGTGTAAACCCTTGTGCTCAATAACGTTATTTTGGTGGTCTCTCTTCAGCTTGAAGACCCATGTTGTGCCTACAATTTTATAGTCTTTCTTAAGTTCCACGACCTCCCACACATTTAGATTATTCATTGTTGTTAATTCTTTTTCTATTGCTAGTACCCAGGCTTCTTTATCTTTAGATTTCAGAGCACTTTGGTATGTAGTAGGTGGGTTGTTTGCTATGCTGAGGTACGCTTCTGCCCTTCTTTTGTATGGTAACATGTGCAGAGGGTCAACATCAGCAGTGATAATAGTAGGATGACGGGGACCTATCACTTGTATCCTAGTTGTCCCAGTGTTATTGTTGACTTGTTGTCGGTTGTTTACTTCTTCTTGAGTTGATTCAATGTCATCAATTATTTGCTCAGTGGTAGTTTCTTGCTGTGCTCCTAGATTTTCAGCTAGGTTTGGCCCTTCAGAAACAATTTCAGTTTGTTTGGGGAGCAAATCATTTACTTCTACTGGATGGGAATTGATCTCAGCCAAGCACTGTCCAGTCGGCAAAGTTTCAATCATCAACACGCTTTCACTCTTACCCCCTAAGACGGAAGGAAAAATTTTTTTGTTGAAGGTTGCATTTCTTGTGAAAATTACCTTTAGATCAAATAGATGTAGTATTCGATAAGAAGTATTTTCATTTTCGAAGCCCAATAAAACACCTTCTTGGCCAGGAGGAGCGAGTTTCCAACCACACCTACTCTTTAAGTTATAAATTACTGCACGACATCCAAATATTCTCAACCTGTTTAGTCTGGGAGGGTTGTTGCTCCATAGCTGATAGGGTGATTTGTTTCCTCTCAATGGAGTGGGTGACATGTTTGAAAGAAAGACAGCCGTATTAATCGCCTCGGCCCAATATTGATTTGGAAGGTTAGCAGTGCCCATTAAGCATCTGGCTTTTTCAAGAATGGTGCGATTACACCTCTCTGCATAGCCATTATGCTCAGGAGTCTCAGGAGGTGAGAATATGTGTATAAATCCACAGTTCTCAGCTAGTATCTTAAATTTTTCATTCAGAAACTCACCTCCCCGATCTGAGGTTAGTTTCTTTATCCTTTTATCCTGTTGATTTTCCATGTAGTTCTTGGCAATGACAAATTGTTCAAAACTCTCAGATTTCTTTTTCAAAAATTTGATTATTTTAAAAGATGTTGCTTGGTCAACAATCGTCAACAGGTATTTGAATCCAGATATCGATGGTGGGGTGATTGGTCCTACCACATCGATGTGGATTGAATCCAAGGATTTGCTAGCTGGGGCAAAATGGTGATTAAAAGCTAAACGATGAGATTTATTTGTTTCACATATTAAGCACGAGGTTTCTGTGTTTGATAAGCCCAAGCTTTTGAGAACAGCTGGTCCAGGGTGTCCCAGTCTACTGTGCCAAGGCAGGGTCCCATCTGCAGTCGTGAGAAAAGTTGTTGGTAAGTCATATTTAATATTCATCATCCGATTAGTGATTTCTCCATTGAGTAGTGTTTTCCCATTAGCGATGAGAGAAAAGGTGTCGTTTCGTCGATGAACAATAAGCCTATTCTTGAATAGTTCCAACATGCTCACAAGATTACATTTTAAATTTGGGACAAAAAGACAGTTTTCTAGTTTTAGAATCTTTTCATCACATCTTAATTGTACTTCACCTATTCCAAGAGCTTTCAAGTTGCTCTGGCTGTCTCCTGTTCCGACTTCAGAGCTTATGGGTTTGATTTGTCCAGTGAAGAATTTTGTAGAATTGAACATGTGGTGTGTGGCACCACAGTCGATGAAAATTTGATTGGATGAGGGTTGCTGCGTTGATAGGAGTGTCATTAGGGCCTGGACCGTGGATAGGTGGGAAGCTGGGTTGTTCTTGCGTTTCTTATCTTTTCTATTAGGTCTTAGGTGTGGATTTTCTGCCCAACATTCAGATTTTCTGTGTGTGATACATTTGTTATTGTGCTTTCCATTGGTGCAGTAATAGACTATTTTGTGTGGTTCATCCAGAGAAGTCGTTAATGCATTTGATGTCATTTCTTTTCCACAACTTGAATGTTGGTTATGACTGGCAAAATCTTGTAGCCTTGACAGAATGGATTGTGGTTTCTCAATAATGTCTTTGTTGAAGATCAAACTTTCAACGAATTGGCTGAGATGAGGATTTCCTCCCAGTTTTCCTAATAATGAGTATGACAAGAGCTCATTTGGTACAATGATGCTTACAGCATTGAGTTCCATCATTAATTTTCGGCAAGTATCAATATAATTTTGTAGATTGCCATCATAAAAACATCGTTGCCAGTCCATCCAAACTCGACCTCTGTTGACAGCTTGTTTGGATGCATATTGCTCTGCGATTTTGGACCAAAGTTCCCGACTATTCTCAATGGTCTCAGAATTGATTACTTCTCTGAAGACCCTCTCGGTTATTCTTGTTGTGATCAGGTTGATGGCTTCAAAACTTGCTCTAGTCCATTTGTTTACTGCGCTGGTGGAGGCATCTGAAGGCACCGATTTCTCACAGACTTCAAGTAGGTCCCTGGATCTTAGGTGAATTTTCATACGCATTTGCCAGTGACCATAATTGGTTCCGTCGAGTATTGGAATTGTGGAGATATCTTTAACGTCAAGTGGTTTATCGTTCATTGTGAGTTTTTTTGGAATATATATATGTTAAAGAATCTCGAGACCGTAAATCTGTTAAAGTATGAGTGAACTAAAGATAATTGATGTTTCAATAATAATAGTATTTTTATGAAGGTAAAAGCTTTTACAAAAAGATTTTATCTAAGATACAACAACTGTGTGATCTTATTGAGACTCGCTCTTGATGCCCCTCCCTCCTTTCTGTGAAGGAGTGACCTTTTATATTCCTTATTATAATATTTTGTACGAGCATTGTTAGCACTGCTAGGCAATGTCGACGAACTTGTAACTACTCATACGTCGTAGGATCTTGGTCTAAAGATATGGCTCAGAGTTAGTTTCTGGACCATGTCATGCTGCCTACGGCAGGTGTGTTTTTGGGATAGGATTGACTAACCTAAGCTCATCATGGCTTGATTTTCGACAAGAGTTTGTTCACAATCTTTCTATTGCAATAAGATAATAACCAGTAGCAATAACTAAAGAGCTAAATATTAGTTTGAATACATGATGGTTTAATACGATATAGAATGATGATTAACCTAGCTGTCAACTACTTGAATATAATTCAATAAAACACAATAACTATGTCATTTTTACTCTAGGTGATACTGACAGTTAGACTCGTAAGTACATGATTGATGTAAGTATGTATTTGTTAATTAGTACGAGAAATGTTAAATACCTAAACAGTTGTCTAAAGCTTTCCTTCTAAAGTCTAAGAAGGAAAGATGCAGCAACTTTGTGATAAACTGGTTTTGTACATAGGGTTAGTTTACTCTAATTGACCATCGTTGAGACTTTGAATGCGTTATCTACCTTAGTTCCAGCAACAGGCTGGATTAAGCAACAGTGTTAATTCAGTTTAAAAGCGAGTTAAAGGAATTAATAGATGAGTATAATAAAGATGAAAAAGTACAACAGGATGGATACTATCAGTGATATGACACGAGGGGCAGTGTCCTTATATATACGTTGACGTGAGGATCGTCGTGATAAGATCACAATGATCTTGTGACGTAAGCATTGGCTAAGAACTCAAAAACTCCTTAGAGAGTGCTTCGGTTAAATCAGCTCATCTTCTTCAATTCAAACAAGTTCAACGGTAGAATAACTGCCTGTCGAACTTGAATGGACACGGGTGCATTCAAGAACTTGAAAGCTGTAGACGGGGGTTCGACTCCCTCATTCGGAGCCTTTTTATTCTAGCTCTTATCTGAAGGCATCTGTTTCCAAAATTTTGAACTTATTTCAAATTTGATATTTTGATCCACTGGTAATTTCGAATGACCCTACAAGCACAATAATCTGGAATTCCTCTATTTTCATCGCTATGGCATGGAAATAAAATTGGGTTTCTTGAAAATTGGGAGTTACAGCAATCATGATATTTTGTCTTTTTCTAGTACTTCGTTACAAAACTTTCTCAGAGATTTATCAAAATATCAACCTGTTCTTTCATACTAGGTCTGTAATGATTGAAAAAGTGGCAGGCCTTGTTTTGTTGATTTCTGAAAAGGTTAGGCAAGAGTATCTTTAAATCTACTGGTTTTTAAAATGAGATGAACTCAAATATGCACCCCGAGCCTATACGCTTTGAATAAATACGCATTATTGGTAGTTATTTTAAAGTTTTTATACCTCTATAAAGTATTTTTCATGAATTTTGATAGTTGTATGACTGACTCGTAAGCATCTAGTTCCGGCAGAAAGAGATGATAGAAAGCTTGAGATGCCATATGAAAAATGGCGAAATCAAAAGTCAAATGCAAATTTTTTATGACACAATCCAGGAAATTTCTAGCTATGATATTTAGATACCATAATTAAACAGTTTCCCAATTATTTGGAATATTTGAAGTCCATATCAAGCTGAAATATCATCAATATGGTATCCTTATATTGTGGAATATAAAACAAGAAACTATCTGGGATAAAAATAGTCTGTTCTCAATAGGCTCATGATTCAATTTTTGCTCTTAAAATGAAATTGAAATGATAATTTCAAAATACAAAAAGGCTTATTTCCATTTTGTGAGTTTTGGGGGAATTTCTCCATCAAATTGACAATTTTACTAAGTTACAACAATTCTAAACCCAAATTGGAGCTATGGGTTGGCGCAGATCTCCATCACTTGAACTGCTTATGGGTGAGTCATTAATTAAAAAATGATGACTTGAAACAATTATTCATGATATTTATTCATTTTATCACAAAATCCAAAATGACAGATTTGTGTTTTCAAATTATTAAAAATTCTTCATTCAGAGCTAAATGTTGAATAAAATCATTTGATGTAGAAAATTGTGAATTGAATTTTTATTTTATGCTTGCCTTTCAATTTGAATATATTTCTATATCTATCAGAAACTTAATTTATTCAATTCATATCAAATTCTTTTATGAAAATTAAAGTGTAACTTTTTGTAATTAAGCTAAATTTGGCAAACATTTCTTAAACCACAAAGGTAGTTATTAAAATAATGAATATTTTTTCCAAAGCAATTGAGAAAACTTTGATGAAATAAGTTGATGCTATTGGACAGAATCAGCATATATAAAACAATTGAATCTTAATATCATTCATTGTTCTATTGAGAAGGATGATCAGAGTAAGATGAATGAAAACTCTCAATAATCATAATATCCATTCATTTCTTCAACTTTCTTCACATTATCAGAAATAGATTTTAGGAAGTATATTCAATTTTGTTGCCTTCTGTATAAAAACAGTATAGTGATTAATAAAACTAGAAATCAATATCTGAATAGAAGAGATCATAAGTATTTAAGGTTTACAATTGAGAATATATGTTGTGATTTCATCATTTTTGTACAAAATAAGCCAAATATAATGACCAAAAGGCTAATTAATTGCCATTTTGAAAGGCTCTAGGCTCTTGCAAAAAAATTTAATCTATTCCTTTCTTAAATAGATCAATCTTTTATATACAAAATAAAATTCATGAAAAGACATTGGAGCTATATATTGACAAAGTAGCTCTTAAATCACAGAGTAATTGAAAATTTCAGAAGTAATGATTATTTTAGTATATTTATCATATGGAAAAAGTCAAAAGGTGTTTAAACTACCCTCTTTGGAAAGGTTATGGGAATTTTCCCTCCAATATAAGTAGGAAAAAAGTTATTTTTTAGATATGATTAGCAAAGAATCATTATGAGACAATTTATTTGCAAAATTGTGTCTTTGATTTCATGCTCAGGGAAAAAGCTTCAAGAAAATTTGAAAGATTAATAATAGGATATATGTCATTTTCAGTTTTTAAATTCCATAAAATGAATATTGATTGACAGTCAGGGAAAAGAAGTATGTAGTACTTCATTTAAAATCAAATTTGAAACAAGGTGTAACTTTTCATATATTCTTACAAATATACTAAATGCCAAACTGCATAAAAGCAAACCTGCTCAAAGAATGAGCTATACATCTGCAAGGGAAATGATAAGTTTTTTTTTCTAAAGGATCAAGAGGAAAAGATAAATTAGGACATAGGAGAAGACTCCATATAAGTTGTTAAAAACTATTTGAAAAACCTTATACCAGAATGTGAAAGAAATCTTCTAAAAATAGCAAGAGTTAAATTTTGTAGTGCAAGTTATAGCATTAAACCCCTTGGAATACTTTATTTAACTTGAATTTTCCCACATCAATGTAAATTTATAAGAATTAAAATGGAGCTCATAGTAATGTATAATTGTGACAGTGACAATTTTCATTTCTGAGTGAAACCATCTGCTTTGATTTGTCCCATCATTATTCAAAAACTAGTTTGATAATTTGAAGAGCTCCTTCTACCAACTTGCATGAATTTTGTAGAGAGTTTTATCACCTTTTTTGGATCGCAAGGAGGATTAACTTTATAATTTTGTGTGTCCATTATATCAGGCCATTTTAATTTTTGTGACGTTTCCCATATTTTCAGTTTATAGTGTTGTTCCCTGTGTATTCTTGTTTGGCTATTGTCCAACAAAAAATGTGTCTGTTTGGGTTTATCATATTGAGTAGGGGTTTGAGTGCATTCCCATCTGTATAATCTTCAAATGCTGATCCTATCAAGTGGTGGTTGGGATTGCTCAGTTTCCATACTAAGCAGAGGCACTCTTTTGTGTAACTTGATATCTGGCTTTATGTTTTTTCAGTTGTGTATGGATTTCTCATGTGAAGCCTTCTGTGGGTTCACAATCCCTTATTTTTCTTTGTTGAAGGGCTGCATTGTGCATAATTTTAGAATTTGTGGTGATGTGAGAAAAGTAACTCATATGATCTGTTTAGTAGCTACAAAGTCCCCAAATGGATCTCATTTCATCAACTTATTGGTGACTGCCTTCTGAACTAATTCTTCCAATGTTTCTTTGTCTATGGCTAGGCTTAGGAATCATAATTAGTGTCACAGTGAAAGTAGTTCCTGCTGACAAAGAAGATTCAATTTCTAAGAGAAGTTTTGAGGTTTATTGGTTTACATTTGCCCATAAATTTGTGTAAGTACATTACATGGGCATACCATGTTTCAGACTAGTTCAGTATATAATAAGTACACACCAACATCTATCCCCCTAATATCTCTTCTTTCAATACATTTTTCATCATCCTCTGTAAATGAGCTGGCGCATTTTTGATTCCAAAATTCATTCTATGTCCAAATATGTGACCATGTGACGTAGAATGATGAAAGATTGGATTTATTTTGGCTTAACTCTTTTCTTGTCAAAGCCTTTCATGCAATGCCTTTTGTTGAGTTTATCCAGTTCATGAATTATCCTTTGATGCAGTACCTGACAGCTTTTGTGTACTTGTTCAGTGCTCCTAAAGCTCCACTAAGTCTAGATTTACTATCATTTCATGAAATTAGGACTGGAGTGATAATTTTATCTATTTCATTATTTATAATCTCCTTCAAGAACTTCATTTCTGTCAGCCTGTGACTCAAAACCAGAGCACAAGCATGACAGCCAAAATACCATAAACCAATGGTACAGCCAAGATACCACCAAAACATGGAGCTGAGCCAAATTAGCTCAAAAGGCATCAAAAGAAAGAGGAAACTCACCTCTTTCTGAAAATATAAGTCCCATCACCATAGGACAAGAAATAACAAAGTTATTCCTGCTCAAAGTTATTGCTGAGCATAAACCTTAATTTTCACCTCTCATCTAAAATCTAGAAGGAGAGGCTTAACCCCATCAAATGGGTATTCAAAATGGATCTCTAAGCCAGGGCTATCTAATGGTGCTAGCCAAACTGAGCTAGCACCAGTATTACTTGAGTTATGGTCAAATTCAGACCAAATAAGGGTGAACAAAACATTCACCTCTCATCTAACTTTTACAGTTTTAGTGTGAGATACTTAAAGTGGGGTCTTTTTGGAAATAGCACAACCAGGGCTATCTGATGGTGCCATCCATTTCCTCATAGCTCAACTACAACAGAAGTTATTGGCCAAACAAGCTTAATACAGCTTTTGCCCAGACCACGCCAATGTACAAAAGTACTTGTACATGGGATAGCTTTGTCATATTTAATGATAACCATGCCAAGTTGGGTACCATTGTGTAGAGCTCATACAGAGCTATTCAATGAACCAATTCTGAGCTTGATATCTCAAAAACTGACAGGGTTATGACCATTTTAAGGTCAAAATCCCACCTGCTGTCATATACAGCCTTACCATGGGATAATATCCCATAACCATGAATATGAGGTGTCAAATAGATGAAGAAGCATGTTTTTACTTCAATACCTCATATGTCAGTCAATACTGGGGTCCCATACAGTTTCTTTACAGCATTCTACGCGTCATACATGTCAGAATCAGGCTGTGAGGTCCCCAGATGAAAATTTTCATCCTTTATTGGTGAAAACCGCCAAGATGTGGTTTCAAAGCCACATCTGAGCCCAATACAGAGTATACAGGCTGTTTGCAAACCACAAGCCTGTCATAGAGAGTGAAAAATCTTCACTTCCTCTACGTGGAAAGGTCTAGCAGCCTTTCCACCTCAATTTCAGGATAAAAGGAGGGCTTTTCACAGTCAAAAGCCTTTCCTCATCCTGCTCTTGAATAACCTACGTAGTAAACTGTCAAAAACAGGTTTACTCTTGCTTAATAATCAGGCATAATTATAAGTTTTAATTATTGTAGTCTTTTATTATTGTAACCCAACAGATAAAGCTGCACCCAGGGCTTTCAACAGCGCTCACCACCACTATAACCACTATAGTAAAGCCCTTTAAATTTATTCTTAATCATCTCAAAAACTTCTTAAAGCATTTTTACCGTGTCACAAACATATTTTGAGTTGTAAATAGCCTACATTACCACTCTTTCATAGTTTCATCCTGACATTTTGGGGGCCTGGCCGTGTTTTTTACCTTTTTTGGACCTTATGAAGTAAGTCTTTTCTCTTTTTATGACTTATCGATAAGTGTTTTATCTTTTTTAGGCGTAATTTCTCTATTTAAATATATATTTTATATATATTTATCCTCTTTTATATATATACTCATATTATAAGAGTATTATTCATGTGGTTAATACCCACTGAATATAACTATTTTTGGCATGTTTTGTATATAAAAACACATAAGCCATCAATAAGTGCTGTATTCTTGACTGAATAAGGACACCTCTGACTGAAAAGCCATCAGTTGAGGCGTGGTTAAGTGTATTGTTAACTCAATAACACTTATACAAAGCCACTTGTACAGAATACACTTGAAAGCCACAAGTGTATCTGTGGGATACTGGCACACAAACAGTGTGACAGGGTACCAAAAGCTGTAATTCTGACGTGGAATTGTTGATTCAATTACACTGTCATTATACAGCGCACATTGTAGTAACATACAAGCCCAGAGGCCAATCTTAGACGTGCAAAACCAGCATTTTTTAAGAAGTCTTAACTGACATAAGCCCTCCTTTTCCTGCCTTAATTTCAGTGGAAGAAAATTACATCCCACTTGAGACCCAGTCACAGGCCAACACACCAGTGACACCCTCAGAACCAGAGGGCAGCAAGGGCAAAGGAAAGAGGCACAGTGAAGGTCACATCACAGCCAAGAAGTGGACACCAATAGCCACTCAGAGAAGTAGGAAACCACAAAACTCTGCATCAATACAAGGTAAACCAACCTTAACCACTTGTACAGGGAAGATTACAATTATTAACCCAGTTGTAACTTCCAAAGGCAAACTGCCCAAATCAGCAGACAATAAATTTGTACAAGGCACAGTCAAAGGTAAATACCCTAAGAACATAAAGTTGTTGACTGTTTGCAGACACTGATATGTCCCCTGTATACCTCAGAGACCTTGGCTTCCAAAGGAACCAGCCAGAGGATAGAGGAGGATTGTCCAGAACCAGAAGACCTGAAAGAGGACACCCTGGACACAGTGGTGGATGGCAAAACAATGAGGGAGATAATATCAACCTTGCCATTCACAGTCCAATTAAACAGAAACCTCAAACCAGAGGACTGGAAGGATATGGATCAAGTTCTTCAGATCCACCAACTCCTCAAAGATTTATTTCAATGGAGCATGGACAACAAGAGGTTCAACCTAGCAACTCACTGGGCAGACCTGGGATCAAGTTGCCAGAAGATCTGTCTCAAAGAGATAGACTTCAAAGACCTTATGGTAATCACCAAGGGTTGGAATCCTACCAGGCAGCACAGACTCCTGGAGGCAAGGGCACAGAGGATAAGGGAGAATCAAGCCACTATCCTAGCTATAGAAGAACAGTTAACCCAGACAGGGCCTACTCAGATTCCTTCAGGTTCACAAGGAGCAGGCCGAATCAGCTCTCCAGTGGCTTCACACCATTCAGAAACCAGCAGATCAGTGGTCAAGAGTCACCATTCTTCACCATTCCAGGAAGTTTCCAGGAGAAGACAAGGAAACAAGGGCAAGAACAAAGCCTCCTTCAACCAGAGGAGGAAAGAGTCAGACCCCATGATCCAGAAGCTGTTAGATTTGGTAAAAGAAGTACACAAGAGCCAGAAGTAGTTGTAAGCCACTCTAGAATCATTAGTCCTAGTAATAGAAACATTACCCCCACTCAGACTGAAAATAACATTGTCACATCTGAGAGTAACATCAACAGTGATACACTGTGGTTACAAATGTCCCAATATGCTGAACAATCTGCAAAGCAGTTTGCAGAAATTAAAGCTAGCCAAGAGAGGATGAGACAAACTCAAGCCTCCTATGATCAACTGAGCAAAGCCTCTGAAGAAACCAACAAAAGACTGAATATAGTCTTTGAAGAACAACACCACAGCACAAGGGACAGGGAGTGTCTGGATCAAGACATTAACAAATTGTTTAATTCCTATCATAGCTTGAAGCCCCAACCACAAGGCCAAGCTATGGAAAATCCATATCAACCAGATGACATCAAACCAGATGCCATGTTGTTGAATAAGGCAAGATCTCCATCACAATACCAGGATGGAGATTGCATGTCTTATTCAGAGAAAGAAGCCTTGAAACAGCTTCCTGAGGCCTCAAACTGGCCCAAATTCTCTGGATCAGGAGAATATGATCATATGGAACTCAAAGATTATATTGATGGACTCTTCATTGATGTACCAAGCATACCAGACTACTTGATTACTGCTAGATTAAATACTGCATTTAAAGGTCATGCAAGTATGGGGTACACAGAAATGAAAGAAATCCATGGCAGAAGAAACTGGCCATGGTGGAAGAGTCAAATCATCCAAAAGTACAGTAATGGAACTTGGATATGGCAAAAGACCATGTCATTTGAAAATGACGAATACTCTGTAGACAAAGATCCATATGATTGGTGTCTTAGACAGTCTAAAAGACTTAAAGCCATTGATCCTCAAATGAACATCCAAATGAGGAATCACAAACTTCTGACACAACTGCCAGGAGAACTAGAGCATGCAGTAAAATGCAGATGCAACCAAAATTGCACTCTAGATGACATAGCCAACACCTTACAAGACATAAGGAAGAGGACAAATATAGGGAAATTCACCCCATATAAGAGCAGTGGTTTCAAAGAGAAACAACCTTTCAGGGTAGAGTTTAAAGACAAACCCAGAGAGAGAGTGGCAGAAGTGGCAAAGAAAAGGAATTCTTGTCACAATTGTGGTTCAACAGACCACTATGCCAACAACTGTCCAAAAGCAAAGAAAAAAGTCTATGCTATAGAAAAAGTCCCTGAAGAAGAACCTCCAACAGAGGATTCTGAATCAGACTCTATGGGAGATGCCATGAGAGAACCATCTGATGATGATCAAGACCCAAGAGAGGAATTTCTAGTGGAATACCAAGAGGAAACCCCATTGGAAATCCAGGATATACAGTTGGAAGCAGGCATGCCACAGGACACTGCCAACAAGAACTTGCGCAAACACACACAAGATGCACAAACATTCCTGGTTACACCAACCAAAGGAATGGCATATATACATGGAACAGCCACAAAAATGACTGTATGTATTGACAATGCTCAGCACCCACTGATCATTGACAGTGGAGCACATTGCTCCATAGTGGCCAGAAATTATCTGGATAACCACTTGCCAAACTGGGAAAAACAGCTCTTGCCCACTAAGGCAAAGAACTTCAAAAGTGCATCAGGGAAGATGACTTCCATTGGGACAATTATCAAAGAGATAATTATACCCCACAGGAAGGGTAATATCAGATTCAACCCAGAGTTTGTAGTGCTTGAAGATGCCCACATCCAAGGATTTTTACTGGGAACAGATTACCAGAGGATGTATGGCATAGATATTTACAACAGTAAAAACAGGCACATTACCATTGGTACCAACAAGGAAAAGAAATTTTCACTTGATATATACCACATATCTTCACAGGATCCACTAGAAGAACTCTTGAAGGAATTCAAGGAGGGACAGTTTAGCACTACCCTCACCAGTAGACAAAAACTAAGTTTACTGAAGATGCTGAGGAAGAACAGACCAGCATTTGCCATTGGTGAAGAGCCACTAGGCAAGATTAAAGGCCATGATATAGAATTATATCTGGAGGTGGAAAGATCTTATCCACCCATGCTGAGGAGACCTCCTTATCCAGCAAGTCTGGAAACCAGGAAAGAAATTGAAAAACACATCAATGAACTCCTGGACATGGATGTCATCAGGATGATTGGACATAATGAAATAGTGGAAATCACCACTCCTGTCCTGATCACCTGGCATGATGGCAAGTCTAGATTGTGTGGAGACTTCAGAGCCCTGAATAACTACACAAAAGCAGACAGGTACCCTATACCAAGGATACCTCATGCCTTGGATAAGCTGGCCAAAGCCAAATACATAACCAAGATGGATTGTATGAAAGGCTTCCACCAAAATGGAGTTAAACCAAACTCCATGAAGTTGCTCAGAATAATATGCCTTATGGGCATATATGAGTACACCAGGATGCCATTTGGCATCAAGAATGCACCAGCCCACTTCCAAAGGATGATGGACACCATATTTCAAGAAGAAATAATGGAAGGCTGGATGGTAGTATATAATGATTATATCATTATATACTCAGAGACATGGGAAGACCATGTACAATACATAGACAGAGTGCTGAGTAAATGTACACCCATCAATCTGAAAATTTCACTTGAAAAGTGTAATTTTTGCCAACAAGAGCTACTAGCTCTAGGACACAAAGTCTCAGGCCTTAGTCTGGCAATTGACCAGAACAAAGTAGCAGCAGTACTGCAAAAGCCAGTACCAAAGAACATCAAAGAGATGCAATCTTTACTTGGATTTGCTAGCTACTATAGAAACCAAATCAAAAACTTTGCCCACATAACTAGTAGTTTATACAAGTTAGGCTCAAAGGATGTAGTTTTTGAAATAACCAAGGAAAGGAGGGATGCATATGAGAGGATCAAATATGAACTCACAAATGCACCTGTGCTCATCTTGCCTGACTTTGAACTACCATTCAAGTTATATATAGATGCAGCATGCAGCCAAGGCTTGGGAGCAGCCCTTCACCAAAGACAAATTGTGGATGGTGAACCAAGAGAAGGTGTAATATGTTACATCTCCAGGCAGCTGAAAGATTCAGAAGCCAGGTATGGGGCCACCCAGACAGAATGTCTATTTCTAGTATGGGCTCTAGAAAAACTCCATTATTATTTGGAGGGTGCAGTCTTTGAAGTCTACACAGACTGCACAGCCTTGAAGTCTTTACTAAACATGAAGACTACTAATAGACACATGCTGAGATGGCAAATAGCCATCCAGGAGTATAGAGGGAACATGACCATCATATCCAAGGAAGGTAAAAGCCATACCAATGCAGATGGCCACTGGACAATGTCAAAAGAAATCCAGATTATGACCCTGAAGTTGCTGCAAAAATTCCTATCCATTTTATGGAAATAAATAGGAAGAAGAACTTCAGATTCTCTGAATGGGCACCAGGGAGTGGTACCCTTGACAGTGGAAACACTGATTCAGAAGGGACAGAAACCCCCATACTGGGAATAAGTTCCTCAGAACTGCACAATGAATTTTTCAATGCAGTACTGAAATCTTATGCTAAACACAAACAGTGTAGCATACTACTCCAACTCCTTCAACAAAAATACAGGATCCCAGAACTGGAAACCCAGCTGGAGGAACCCTGGTTGAGGGCCTATAAGGACAATAAATTCTTCCTTATAGATGGCCTGATTTATCACAGAGAAAAGCACACCAGTGCACTCACAGTGATAGACAGAGACCACATCTCTTTAATCCTGCAGGAATGCCATGACTGCCCCTATATGGGACACATGAGTGAGGACAGGACTAAAGAGAGGGTAGCAAGCACAGCTTGGTGGCCCAAGTGGGAGCAAGAGTTGAGTGAATACATCAACACTTGTGAAAGATGCCAAAAGGCAAATAGAAAACATGGGAAGAAATATGGGTTGCTTCAACACATAGAAGAACCCAAACACCCATGGGAAACCATCAACATGGACTGGGTCACAGGACTTGTCCCAGGAGGCAAAGAAAACTACAATGCCTGCTTAATCATAGTTGATAGGTTCAGCAAGAGCATGAGATGTCTACCATGCCATAAAGAGGACACAGCCATGGACACTGCTCTGTTATTTTGGAATAACATCATATCCACCTGTGGAGTCCCTAAGATCATAATTAGTGACAGGGACCCAAAATTCACATCTGAATTTTGGACCAATTTATATGACATGCTTGGCACCAAGCTTTCTTTTTCCACAGCTTACCATCCACAAACAGATGGCCTAGCTGAGAGGATGATCCAAACAATGGAGGACATCCTCAGGAGGTTCTGTGCCTATGGCATGGAATACAAGGACCATGAGGGATACACCCATGATTGGGTCACCCTCTTACCAGAAGTCCAACTGGCTTATAATACAAGCCAGCACTCTACCACAGGAAAAACACCTGCACTGGTAGAGAAAGGGTGGAATCCCCTGTTATCTGTGGATGACTTGAAGAAAAATCTTCTGACCATCCACCCCACAGCCAAAGACTTCCATGATATGTGGAAGAAAGCCTGTGATACTGCTGCCAAATGCATAGCTGAGGCCAAAGAGTATAACAAGCAAAGGTGGGACAAATCACATATGGAACCTGACTTCAAGGAAGGGGACCAGGTGTTAGTGTCTACACTGAACTTTAACAATATCAAAGGACCCAAGAAAATGAGAGACTCATTTGTAGGGCCCTTCACTATCATTAAGTTGATAGGGAAGAATGCAGTAGAGGTCAAGCTCACAGAGGAGTTTTCTAGGAAACACCCAGTCTTTCCAGTGAGCCTGGTCAAACCATACTTCCAAACAGAGGAGGATAAATTCCCCTCCAGGAAGAAAAACATCACTCCACCAGAAATAGTGGAAGTAGAAGACTCTCCTGGACCTGTGAGTAAAATCATCAGGGCCAGAAAAATCAGACTTAATGGGAAGGATCAGAGACAATATCTAGTCAGATTCAAGAACCAGACAGCTGACAAAGACAAATGGTTGGCAGAGGATGCCATACCAGATGGGAACCTTCATTTAAGGAGATTCAGAGCCTCTAGGAGGACTGAACAGTCTCATCAATGATGAGCCTTTTTTAGAGGGAGGGTATGTCAGCCTGTGACTCAAAACCAGAGCACAAGCATGACAGCCAAAATACCATAAACCAATGGTACAGCCAAGATACCACCAAAACATGGAGCTGAGCCAAATTAGCTCAAAAGGCATCAAAAGAAAGAGGAAACTCACCTCTTTCTGAAAATATAAGTCCCATCACCATAGGACAAGAAATAACAAAGTTATTCCTGCTCAAAGTTATTGCTGAGCATAAACCTTACTTTTAACCTCTCATCTAAAATCTAGAAGGAGAGGCTTAACCCCATCAAATGGGTATTCAAAATGGAGCTCTAAGCCAGGGATATCTAATGGTGCTAGCCAAACTGAGCTAGCACCAGTATTACTTGAGTTATGGTCAAATTCAGACCAAATAAGGGTGAACAAAACATTCACCTCTCATCTAACTTTTACAGTTTTAGTGTGAGATACTTAAAGTGGGGTCTTTTTGGAAAGAGCACAATCATGGCTATCTGATGGTGCCATCCATTCCCTCATAGCTCAACTACAACAGAAGTTATTGGCGAAACAAGCTTAATACAGCTTTTGCCCAGACCACGCCAATGTACAAAAGTACTTGTACATGGGATAGCTTTGTCATATTTAATGATAACCATGCCAAGTTGGGTACCATTGTGTAGAGCTCAGACAGAGCTATTCAATGAACCAATTTTGAGCTTTATATCTCAAAAACTGACAGAGTTATGACCATTTTAAGGTCAAAATCCCACCTGCTGTCATATACAGCCTTACCATGGGATAATATCCCATAGCCATGAATATGAGGTGTCAAATAGATGAAGAAGCATGTTTTTACTTCAATACCTCATATGTCAGTCAATACTGGGGTCCCATACAGTGTCTGTACAGCATTCTACGCGTCATACATGTCAGAATCAGGCTGTGAGGTCCCCAGATGAAAATTTTCATCCTGTATTGGTGAAAACCGCCAATATGTGGTTTCAAAACCACATCTGAGCCCAATACAGAGTATACAGGCTGTTTGCAAACCACAAGCCTGTCATAGAGAGTGAAAAATCTTCACTTCCTCTACGTGGAAAGGTCTAGCAGCCGTTCCACCTCAATTTCAGGATAAAAGGAGGGCTTTTCACAGTCAAAAGCCTTTCCTCATCCTGCTCTTGAATAACCTATGTAGTAAACTATCAAAAACAGGTTTACTCTTGCTTAATAATCAGGTATAATTATAAGCTTTAATTATTGTAGTCTTTTATTATTGTAACCCAACAGATAAAGCTGCACCCAGGGCTTTCAACAGCGCTCACCACCACTATAACCACTATAGTAAAGCCCTTTAAATTTATTCTTAATCATCTCAAAACCTTCTTAAAGCATTTTTACCGTGTCACAAACATAGTTTGAGTTGTAAATAGCCTACATTACCACTCTTTCATAGTTTCATCCTGACAATTTCCAGCAACTCATTTTGTTTTTTTTAAAATTTTTTAGCTGGCTTCCAGGCTTTCTGGGTAGGGGATCTCCTAAGCATGGGCTGGGGTAGCCTCTCCACATGGACTTTAGTTCTCCGTAGGGGTTCATCACCAATGGCAAATGTACTCCTATGAATTTCTGAAGCTCTTATTAGCGTAATTTTTTGATTTGGTGCAAGTAAATTCTGAATTTACTTTCTGAAGTTTCTCTAACAGATTCCATAAGGTGAATCCTGTTTGGCTCTGGATTGTATGAACCCCAAATGATAATCTATTCTCCCTGTCTTTCCCAGATGTAAGGTGACGTTTGTGATGTTTATTTTTCTATACCATCCATTCTCTGGTATTCCATTCCTTATATGAAGCCCCTGAACTGTACATTGTTTACTGCTACAAATTCTGGTTCAAGCGTAACATTCTTTCCTGTGGGGTATGATAGCTTTCTTGGTTATTGGGCCAAGTAAATTCTGCTTCCCTGATGCACTTGTAAAGATCATGACATTTGTGGTTAAAAATTTTGTACTCCACTGAAGAAATCTTTCATCCAGAGTGTTTCTGGCCATTCAAATGAAGATGGATCCCTTTTCAATGATCATGGGACTTTTTTGACCAATGAAACGTTGCACCTTTTTTGCGATTTCAGGTATGTACCCCATCCCCTTGTTAGTTGTCACTAAGAATTTCTGGGAATTCTCAGTGTGGCTACTGAGTTTTTCATAAGCAGTTTATTGGGGATGCCAGCTTCAACCATATTTCTTGTATATTCAAGTACTTTTCCTCTCCATAATCTACTATTTATGTTTCCAAAGCTTGATTTTATCCACATGATTCATCCGTTTTGCAATGCCCTATACTTTCAGAATCATATTTTTCTTTTTCTTATGAATACTGCTCAGATATGTATTAATTTTCAACAGGTGTGAAAGATGCCAGAAGGAAAATAAAATCCATTTCAGTAATATGAACTTATTCAACACATAGATGGAGCCAAAAACCCATAGGAAGTTCTTAAAATGGATTAAGTTAGAGGACCTGATCAAGAGGAAAAGAAAGTTTTAATGCATACCTGATGGTAGTATTCAGGCTTAGTAAAAGTATCAGAGTTCCTATATATCATATGAAATACACAGCCATGAGAAGAGAAATATCACCTTGGATGAATATCATTGAGCACTGTGGAGCCCCAAGGATTAGCATAAGTAACACACACCAAAAGTTTAAATCTGAATTTTGGAGAAGCCACCATAATAGGTTGAATACAAAATTGGCCTTTCCCACAGCCTACCAAGCACAAACATATGAATTAGAAGAGAGGATGGTTAAAAATATGAAGGACATGATCAAGAGGTTCTGTGAGTATTTCATAAAATTAAAAGACCGTGAATTGGTCACACTCCTTCCTGAAGTTGAACTGGCTTAAAACACCAGTGAGACCTCAGCAACAGGAAAACCCCAATCTGAAGCTGGAAAATGATAGAAATTCTTGATACAAGTATAATATTTAAAAAGGAACCTGATAGATGTGCACCCTAAAGCTGAGTACTTCCAAAATATGCTGAAAGCTCCTATGATACTACAGCATTATGCCTGACAGGAGAAAAGGAACTCAAAGCCGAGAGATATGAACAGCGTACAAAGCAACCCAATTGAGAGGAGTGGGCCAAGTGTTTGTCTCAAAACTCATATTCAACAAACTCAAAATTCCAAAGAAGATGAAAATTTCTATGTATGACCTTTCAATATGATTAAGCCAATGGTACAAAAGGAGGTAGACGTGAAACTCACTGACGAATTCTCCAAAAAGCAACTTTTATTCCAAATTAGTCTGCAACACCTATCATCAAGCAGATGAGGACAAATTTAACAAAAGGAAAGTGGCACCTTCAAAAGTGGAAGGATTAGGCGAAGATTTACCTGTAACATCGCAGCAGATAGTTAGCTCCTTCAAAATCAAAACAAATGTGAATGAAGATAGAAAATATGTTGTTAGGTGAAAGAACCAAGCAGAAGCTAAAGAAAGGTTGTCAAAAGAGAAAGAAATCCCTGATGGAAAGATTTATCTAAGGAGGACAGCAGAGTATGGTAAATGATGAGCCTTTTTTAGAGGGCGGGTATTTTATCCTGTGACTCAAATAAAGATTGAACAAATTCAAGCAAAATACCACAGATAGGGTATGCAAAGAGTGAAATACATATATTTAACATCTATTGAAGAGAAAAAGGTATAAAAAGGCAACAAGAAAAGAACAACAGACTTGAAAAAATACTTGTAAATGTGACAATATCAGATACAAAATATCCTGATTTCAAAAAACATAATTCCTATAATCAACCAATAGGAATTGAAAAAGCTATCAAGGCTACCAACTCTTTGGGCGACTCAAGCATAATTTTACCTCTAAACCAAAATCTCCAGTTTGGCTTACAGACCCATAATGTGGATTTTTCATTTATTATCTCAAAGGGGACTATTCAATAGTACCAGTTTCAAGATTGTACTGTCATTTTATGAAGATATACAACAACACTATGTTTTTAGTAAAGGGTGAAATATGTATTATTTCTAATCTTCCATCTAGCTCCTACCGTTTTGGTGAGATAACTATCAAGTAGAATATTTTGGGAAGGTCTACTCTAAGTCTACATAAAAGTATAGCCCTTGACCCTGTATCTCTCACAGAGAAAAATGTGTTAGTCATTTTTCTCAAAAAAACAAAAGTACTACTTTTAAAATTGTAAGAACATATTTTGAGCCTAAAGGAATTTGGAAGAATTAAATAAAACGAGGTCAAAGGTGAGAAAAGCTTGTATGCCTTACTTGTGGCTACAGCTTGAGATCTGTATCTTGAAAACTGAGAAAGCTATTAAGGATTAAAAGATATTATCACAAACCAAGTGGTATTGTGAGATATGATCCCAGACAATTGATTTGTGAGATTTCAAATCTGGCGGGAGGGGTTTTCTCCATTTATTACTTGTAGCTTGAGAAATACAGCTTCTTCAGTACCTGTTCAGAGAGCAACAGTGGGCTAATATCAAATGTAATTTAATTTTAGAGCTTAAAAGCTATTCAAATGATGATTATACTTGAGCTACTCACAAAACGACTAATCTTAGTAATACAGACATGCTTTGTATGCCATAGGATGGGTCCTGACTGTTGAAAAATACCCGAAACTTCCATTGGTGAGAGAGTTTAGCGTTTATCAGTACAAATGGGAAAATTTGATCTTAAAATGACATATGATAATAAATAAAGGTGGTCTTAGTCGTGTCAAACCACAATGCAACCACTTTATTGAAAACTTTGGCCCCAAAGATTTAGTAGAATGTCATCCCCCTTGTTCCACCCTGATCAAACATAAAGGGGGGATTTCCTGATAGAAAAAATCACCATCCTATTATGAGTTAATTCTTAGTGATTAAACTTTCCTACACAGAGTGAACTCTTATGGTATCATAGACATAATTATAGCTTTCAAAATTACCATACCTAATTAGATGAGTAGACCAGGAAGGGGTTTCAGTAGATTCGTAACCACTATTTTTCACTAGTATTTACCTTGAACTAGTTTTTGACTATTTAATTGTCACCATAATATTAATAGCTTTGAGTTAAATACTTATAGCTACCTCATAGACTCAAAATAACATCAGATATTTTTGAGCCTTGAAGCCATGTTTGACATGCAGAATAATCTTCTATGGTCCTCCTTTTGTTTATAGTGGTCCTGAATTAGATCGCATTTTTCTTATGATTAAGAAAGATAGCGGATAATTAATATTTTCTTAACCTCACTAATATTACCTTAAGACTAAATTCATACAAAAAATTAAGACAAGATTTTACTGAATTAAGAAGAGGGAAATTTGAAAAAATGGATAGAAAAACAAATTTCATCACCCTGAGCAGTTTTCTTCAAAGAAAAACCCTCACTTAAGGAGAGAATAATTGACATGCATATCAAATACATGAAGATTTATTTGAAATAAAAATAAGCCAAAAAATTCAAAGTTTATTATGAAATTTCCCAATTATGAGGGTTTTCTTGGATAATTATATTCAATATTACATTTTATCTTTGATATGTGTACAAATTTAAGTAAAAATATTTCTACATTATTCAATTTTCATTTTTGAAACTGGGAAGAAACAATTTTTGAGATCACAGGGTGAATAGTTTAGATATTAATATGCAGATGAGCTTTGGAAGTTTGACTCCAAAATCTGTTGAAACTATATTCAAGATTACATTTGGAGATATATGTTGCTTTCAAGGTAAAAAATGAGAGAAGAAATATTTCATCTAAATATTTTTAGTTACTATAAACACAAAAGTGGAATTAAGTTGTGTATCTAATAGAAAAATATTTAGCTTTAGCATATCTTTTATTTCTTTGAAATAAAAGAGTTGCTAACCTCAAAAAGGTTGAATCATTACATAGACCTACGGGAGAAGTAGATATTATACAAAAGTCCAAACTGTTTTTATGAATGAAGAAACATTCCTAGATAAAAAACTTCAGAAGTAAAATTGAAGAAACATCTATCAAGCTCCAAATCACTATTGTATGATAATTCAATACTTTTAAATACTTCATAGTTGAATATATTCTTAGCCTTTCAGTTGATTGATTAATAAATCAGCTGCTCAATTCCTTCCAAACAAACGGAAAAGTGATCAAAAATCAAATGAATGAATTTTATTGTGAGATATTCCAAATTCTAATTCAGCTTTGTTTGAATATTCTATCTTCCAATTCTAGTTGTCATTGAATTTCTCGTAGGGAAAACATCAAATAGGATCTTATGCTAATCAACTTTTAAATCTAAATTAAGCCTTGATTGATCATCAGTAGATAGAGCAGAGAACTACATGGAATATCTATATTAGTATTATCTCTTATTTCAAAAAAAGATCAATTTCTCAAACCTATCAATTTTATTGGAAATTTCATCACAGAGTGTATTCTCTGTGAATTTTTAAATATTCAGTGTTTCACGTGGAATCATCAAAAATAGACTATAAGTAAAGCTTTGAACTTTACTTATGAAAGTATAATAATTTTTGGTTTTTATATGAATTATGCTGTTCTTGATTGGTCCTTAAGATTTCAGAAATATTCATTAAGAATTGTATTTTTTATGAATTTTTGAAGTTTTTACCTCATTTTTACGTAGAATTGCAAATAACACTATATTTCTTGTTGCTATGGGGTAAAGAGCTAGATAATAGTCAAAAAAGGGTTTTAATTACTCTTTTCGGGTTTACCCATGGAAAGTCATTAAGAATTGACATGGTTACAGAAGTCTAAGTTGCTCTTTACCTTTTTGGCATGTCAAAATAGCACCTTATTTTCTATTTTCTTATGATTTAATGAGATTTTAACTTGGTAACCAAGTTCCCAAAAGGTTTTGGTATACTAATTGGGCCAAGATCAGCCATGGATCCAAGCTTTGGAGCTTTCCAGGCCTCAGAGGCCTCAGAGGTTAGGTCCCTGGCTCTCTTTGATGTCTTTTGTCCCCCTTGACTATTTTCACATCAAAAATAGAAACTCAGGCTTAAAGACTGATATCAACTATGGGTGTACCAAAAGCATATGTAGGAATACCATAGGATTAAGTGCAACTGTGGAACTCATTTTAGTGTGAGATTGGATAAGGCAGTCCTTGAGGGGGAAATAAAGTTTTGAATTGTGGAAATAGTCCTGTAATGAAGGGTGCTAATGGTGTTTTAGCTTCCCCTTTGCATATACTAAAAAATCTCCCTACAGGGCTCGCAAATAAATATTTGAGATTGTGGCTTGACAGGTAGAGAAGACCTTTCAGCAGTCAGTATCAGACCTATTCAATAATAAGATAAGTAACTTATAAGTTAAAAAAAGTATAAAATAATAATTCCTAAATAATAATATAAAATAATTTAAGGTTAAGAACGAAATATTATAGGAGTTTGATTCAATATAATAGTACTAATATAGAGTATATGGGTAAGTTCAATTTGATGTTATATCTATCATAATACTTAATGGTTTGAAAGGGTAATTTTTAATATAATATAGCAATAAGACCTTTAATAACTTATTTGTAAGATATCTTTCAATATATAATAGATCTTTGTTAGGTATATGAGGGATATAATATGATATAAGAGTAGGTTTTCTAATATAATAATATATATTTGTACAGTTGTTTTTTTTAATATGAAGTTTAACAAGAATATTTTTTTATAATGTAAAGGGTTATGGGGATAAACTGAATATTATGAGTATTATTGATAGTATTATAATTATAGGACTAATAATTTAAACATAGGGTGTATTGATAATATAAAGTAGACCTTCTGTTAACTACTATTAATTAGAAATCACTATTAATTAAGCTTATAAGTTTATAATACTTTAATAAATAACTAGATTATCCTACTTGTAAGGGATGGATGAATTATTCTCCTTCTTGGTATATAATTCCCATTTAAATAATAATACTAGATTGACCTACTAGTGAGGGATGAATACTTATTCTCCTTCTTGGTATATAATTAATTTCATGGGGAAAAGAGGAAAAAAGGAGGGAGAGCGGACCTCTATTTATATTCTTCAGGCTCTCCATAGAGGGACTGAAAAATAAGGGACTTAGAATTTATCCACTTCTTTGGGCTGGGATAATTCTTTATAGTGGTGAGATATCATTTGTTTGGTTGGTTGCAACATTTTTATGTATTACTTTGTAATCTGAGATGTTTTTTTCAAGAGGAATAGTCTGGTTTTATTCATCAAAAATTTCTTTATTTAAACCTCTATTCTAATGAATTGACTTGATATTTTCTGTTTGTAGCTTTTTATATAGATTTTGAATCTCAACGGTTTCTTCTTTTGTGTTGTCTTCTTTTTTTCTTCCTAATAAATTTTTTTGTCTATTATTATTATGTATTGATTTGTTTTGGATTTATTTCCTTTTATAATTAAAAATTATGTAATTTGTTTTCTGTTATTCTGAGATGAATAAAATAGGTAAAAGATAGATGAATACAGGAATTCATCCCACAAATTGATTATTTTGATTATTTCAATATGGAAAAAGACAATTTGTTGATTTATAATATGCAGTTTAAGGTCATAGTCAGGATCACAGCTTGAGTGCTCTGAAGTAATTTGTTGATCAAACATAAAAAAATGAAATATTTGGACCGTTCAAGGTCTTATCTAGGACATCTCTTCTTTTTATTTTGTTTTTCTGATTAGGTTTTTCTTTCCTCTTGTTTTTGTTTTTTCTGACATTAACCTTAAATGGTGGGGCCATCCCCTCCCCATTTATTAATTGTACCACAATCTCTACTTTTTATAACAACAAATATAATTCAATATAAATATATGATTTTCTTTTTTATTTATTTATTTATTTTGAGTATATTAATTATTATTAATGGTGAGTGGTCTTTTTATGGTTATTAAGGGTTAACAACC
Organism: Austropuccinia psidii; assembly: GCA_023105745.1. Classification (NCBI taxonomy): domain Eukaryota; kingdom Fungi; phylum Basidiomycota; class Pucciniomycetes; order Pucciniales; family Sphaerophragmiaceae; genus Austropuccinia; species Austropuccinia psidii. The sequence goes on from JALGQZ010000016.1 coordinate 12,536,431, forward strand.
CCTCTCCATTTAATAATTGTACCACAGGCTCTGCCTTTTATACTAAGAACTTTCATGTAATGACATTTAAAATGATTTTTTTATGATAATCATGTATTAAAGAGATAATAATATACTAATATTAAAATAATAATACGTAATGATAAGTAATAATAATAATAATATAATTAATTAATAAAATCTAATAATAAAAATGAAATCAAGTAATGTAGATGATAAATCAATAATAATAATAAGGTAGATTATGTAATTACCTTTGAGAACAAAACTAATTTCAGGTCATTGTTGACCTCTTGTATCACTTTTTTATTTTGTTGCTTTATATTTATATTTGTTGATAATTTATTTAGTGTACTGAGTATTATTAATCTTGAATCTGGCTTGTTTTTTGCTATTGAGGGTTAACACTCCCTCTCCATGTAATAATTTCACCATAATTCCAACTTTTTATGATAACACTTCCATTTGATATGAATATATGATGATTTCTTTTAATTTTTTTGATTTTTGTAAATTTTTGAATTTAATTGTACATTCTAAAGTAATGATATAATAAATCTAATAATATTATATTATTATTTTTTTGATTTTTATTTATTTATTTATTTTATTTTATTTTATTTTAATTTGATTTTGTTTCAATCATAGTTATAAAGAAAACAGATAAGTTTTTAAAAAAAAGTTGGAATTAATAATATTTTAATTTTCATTTATTTTGTTTTACCTTTAACCAACTAATATAAAAGAGTTTCTTTAAATAATGTGATTAATCTTGATTCACAAGTGTATATATATTTTAATATGATTTGAATTTTGTTTTTGGAGTAGCTGGGTGTGAATACTTCAAAACAAACCACCTGCACTTCTTATCTCCACTAGCCGCGGTTTTCTTTATTATCTTCTTTTAGTGTTTTTTTTATATAGATTTTATTGGTGTTTGTGTAATTTACACTTTACATTATATTACTGTACAGTATAGTACTACTTTTCTCGTTCCATAACAATCAATCCTTTTCTTTTTGATTTTTTTTACATTTTTCTGTGCTTTTTTCTTAAAAAAATAAAAAAAAATAAAAAAAAACTAAGAAATACAGAAGTAACTTTGTGTTTAGCATTGTTCTGATGCTGTTTTTGATTATTGTTTATGTTTTTTTATTTTTTTTTAATTTTTGCTTAGTTTTTTTAAAATTTAAATCAAAAAAAAATTAAAACAAGTGATAATTTTTTTTTGTTTGACAGTACTGCACTGTATATATTTTTTGTTTTTCTTTTTGACTGTGATTGAATGTTTTTTTTTGTTTTATTTTTTTAATGTTTGAATTGTTTTTTTGTTGTTTTTGCATCATTCTGATGCTTTTTTCTTTTTTTTGTTGAATTTGATGGTTTTTCTCCTTTTTTTGCTAGCATTGTTGTAATGTTTTTTTTTCAGAAAAAATGTTTTAGTTGTTTATTTTTTTTGTTTTTTGAAAAAAAAATCAAAAAATTATAAAAAATTAAACAATAATGATTTTTTTTAAAGATAAATAAATACTAAATTAAATTTAAAGATTAATAAGAATAAAGAATTATGAGAGCTAAATGAGCTTGTTTTTCTATAGAACTGTACAGAAAAGCTTAATTCCCCTTTTAATATATGAGGCTGAAATATTTGAAATCATGCTTTTAACCAATGAGTATGTTTTGAGTCATTAAGGTCAATATTTATTACATTAAGTATTGTTGTGGAGTAAAGATAAGCTTGATAATTACTAAGAAGTTTAAAATGAAACTTCTTTTAATTTATTTGAAGTTTTAAATTAAGGTTAAGTCTTAATCAATTTAAGTTGAATTATTTTAATTGAGTTTTTAATTTTGTTTGTTTTAGTTGAATGGAGTTAAGCTTTAATTTGACCCAATAATATAAGAAACAAATTAATTTAACTTCTTAAAATGAAATTAAAGTTTTAATTAGTCTTGAAAATCAATCAATATAAGGTTGATTAAATTTTCCAATTTATTTTTGAATTAAATTTGGAGTTGGGTTAAAGGGTTGACAAAATTTATATTTAGAGTTTGCATAGCCTTTTATTTATGAAAAACTTAAAGGCCAAATTGTGGGTAGAAGAAACTTTCTCAATCTTTAATATAAAAGGAGGTCTTTTCTCCCGATTCCCAGTAAAAAATAATAATTTTGTGTTTTTTCTAATAAGATATTTTAAATATTCAAAGTAGATTTATAAAAAAAATTGATTTTATAAAGAAATGTTTTCATTTGAGTTTAAACTGGCCAGTTATACCTTTGATTATATATTATTTATTTTATTATTATGATATAATGATTATTTGCATAAATTAAAACTAATAAGATTTCTTGAGATATCTTATTGATTTTTCTGGATGACTTTGATCTTCTTCATGCTTGTTTTTATAAACTGTTATTGTTATTGTTATTTAATCTTGCTTCATTATCTTGATTATTTTAAAAAGTGTTTGTGTAAGCCAGGGGTTGACTAGTAATTTCTAAAAAAATTGAACCAATAAAAAATATAATTTCAATAAGAAATAACCATAAACAAAACTTGCCACCCCTCTTGCTATGTGTGTTCCAAGGCTGTGTTTTTTATTTGGCCATATTTGTATCTTCTTCTGAATTTATTTGTATTATATGACTTTATAGTTTTCAGATATATATATTTTGAAATTGTTTCTTTGATTATTCACCTTGACTTGAGCTCTTGAATAAGTTGATATTATTGATTATTATATTGAATATTGATGAGGATAAAATTATAGAGTAAAATTGAAATTCCCCAGAATTTCATCCCAAAAACTTGAATCATAAAGGATGGATTTAAGAAATAGACATGAAGCCAAATTTTTTAGTTGAGTTTTTTTTATCATACTTAAAAAACATAGAACTATGATACTGATGGACTTGAAACTCCTTTTTTCAGTTTTGATATTTGATATGTTTTAAATTTTTTAAATTTTTATATCTTTTATGGATATTTCGGACTAAATTAAGACTAAAATTCATAAGATAATAAAAGGAAAATTTCTTATTATAATAAAATAAATCATTGATAATGTGAAAATTTGGTGTCAAGACCATTTTCGAATTTGGCCTTCTTAGCTGTAAGCTCATTTCTTCTTTCTCCATTAAGATATTGATCTTGAAAATCTTCATTCTCATTAGAGTACTCCTGGATAACATTTCCATTTCTATTATTATTTTCTGTCCAAGCCTCTTGTGTTGAAATTTGATATTGCCTTGCAAAATGGGCTTGCTAACTTGGGAATATCTTTTTATTCTGATTAATCCAAAAATATTCCTTTTCTTCCTTAGTCTTCTTCTTCTTTTTCCTACTCTTATCTTTTATTCTCTGATTTTTCTTCTTTGGTGGACTAATATCTTCTAACCACTAGACATGTTGGTTTGCACATCCAAAGTTGCTCCTAGGATTATTAATATTGTAATCCACAAGATTGGCATTCCTAAGAGGTTGCCAATTTGTATAACCTCTCAAAGGGAATTATCCTTTAGTAAGTATAAATCTCTTTTCTTCTTCAGCTTCTTGTATTTCTATTTGACAAAATAATCCTGTTTCATTCTCATATTCTAATTCAGAAAGATTCTTTTCTAAGATAATTGGTGAGTGTATTGTATTCTTTATGAATTATTTTGTGGAATTATTCCTGATGGATTTAAGTTTTTTTGATTTTGAATTAATTTCTTTTTCAATATTAAAGTTATTATAAGCTTCCCCCAAGGATCTGTTTTCAGGGGGTAAGGCTTTTTGTTGATGTAACTCCTTTTCAATTGTCAATTGATTCAGTGAGTTTATTGAATTTTTATATCTTGACTCATCCATGTAAGCTTCATTGATATTCTGAACTGTGCTTGAACTGCATTCCATATATTTTCTTGTTGAGGAATGACAAGGGAATTCCATTTTTAAAGGTTCCTCTTCTAGACAAAAATGCATATCTTTTACTTGATTCTGGTGATTTCCCCCTATGGGGTTTTCCATTGTTTTTGCTAAGTCTAACTCTTCTCTGATAAGTCTTGGATAAATATTTTCCATATTAGGGTATGATTTATTTTCTCCTCTAATTCCTTCCATCAGAATTCTAGGATCAATATTTTTAAAATTTGACGGAAAATAGATTTGTGACTTCTCAAAATTATTAAATTTCTTTTGGTGTGTGGCTCCTATAATAAGTAGTTGATTGAATCTGAGTGATGGATCAATTAGATCTTGTGGTAGAACTGATTCACTTTGATCAAAATTATGTTTTTTAATGGATTTTCTGGATCCTTTATTAGATTTCGGAGTTTCTTGAGCATAATCATTTTTCTTGTAGTGTGAGTTTTCAACAGTATCATTCAAAATTTCACTTAACCTTTCAGATTCTTCAGATTTTGTAGTTATATCAATAGTTTCCTCCTGAACTATAAGGTGGTTTTGAGTAATAATTTACTTCTTTGTGGAAATGTTATTTTTGAGGGCAACTTCTTTTGATTATTTTAGTGCTGATTTATTAATTTGAGAACTTAAACCTTTAGATTCTGATTTGACACTAAATATTGTTACAGCTGGCTTGATACTTGATTTTCAATTTTTCTTAAATATTCCCTTTGGAAGAGACTTGAAAGCTTTAATAGGTGAGAAAAGCTTTTTTAATGTCTTTCTTCTGATAACTCCAGGATTCTTGAAGTTATAACTATTGATGGATTGAGATATCTGGCTACAAGTATTTCCATTTTCTTTTCTTGAGGCTGAAATTCCTGGAGAGTTTTCTTCTTTAAGCTTTAAATTGAAATATTCTGTATCAATTGGAGCTAAGTCCTCATAAAATTTCACTTTGTCTGTGGAATCCTTCACTTCTTCACTATCAAGTACTTGATGAGCATTTTACTCAAAGTTTTCTTGGTTTTTGAGGCTTGATTCATTCTATTTTGGTAATTCCTTCCAGTATTCCACTTTGGAAACTGCCCATATTTCCATTCCTGCTGGTGGCTCTTCTCTCCATCCTACTTTCTGTGGTGAACAAATTGGTAAGCAAAGTCTTCTTCCATCTTGCTCTATATAACTGAACATATCCCCTTTCTGTTGAGGTAAGTCTAATATTATGTTATTATCTGCAAGGAAGGGCCTTCCCAATACTTTGTGAACTGCTCCTCTTGCTACAAAAGGATGTATGTTTCTTTCTTCCCCAGTAACTAAAGTGATTGGGGAAAATTCTTCTAATCCAACTATTGAGGTACAATGACCACCAATTCCCCTTAAATTCAAGTTAAGGCATCTTGTGGTAAGTCCTTCTTTGATTGCTGAATCCTCAGGTATTATATTCAATTCTTATCCTGTATCAACTAAAGCCATTATTTCATGTCCTTCTTCACCTAAGTACACTTTCATAAATCCCAATGGACAATCATGATGTAACTTTGGCTGTTCATAATTACCCAGATGATGAAATATGAGTTTGGTTTGAGTTTCCTTTGTATCAATTGAGTTGATAGATTTTTTCTCTTCTTCTGACACATTCTTTAATTGATTAAAAAACTTTGGTGACATGACTAAAATTTGCTCCAAGGTAAGATTTCTTTTCTGCTCCAATACCCTTTTGAGAATTTGTGCCATAATTTCTTGAAGGTCTAATTTTTCCTCCTTAGTGATTTTCCTTTCATTGACTTTCTTGATTGATTCCTGAGTATTTTTAGTATGATCAATTTTAGGCTCCTGTGAAGGTCTATCATTTTCATTCTGCACCAGTTGAGGCTTCTTATATTTGGTTGGAATAATTGTTTTCTCTTCTTACTTTTGCTCATCATCAATATAAGCTCCAGGTATATATCTTCTTGAGTATCATTCAAAAGCTTAAGGAGTGAGTCTTTTCTGTATCCTTTTTCAGGTTCAACTCTTCCGCATTTTTTTATAAGATATTACTTAAGTTGTGTCCAATTTCCTTCTTGATAACCTGGCATAGCTCCAATTTCATCACTAAATCTTGGTTCTGTGGTCCAAAATGCTATTTACATTGCTAGGCCTTCATCTGTTGCTCCCGCAATTTGAGCTGTTCTCTCCACTTTCCTGATAAATTTCTCTACTTCATCTCCAACAAAATTGAGGTTGTGATATTTTGCTTTAATTTTAACTACAGGTCTTTCTTGTCTTGGAACTATCTGCTGTAATGGAATTGGAATATTAGGTGTAGTGACAAAAGATCCCATTGGAATGTTTTGAGTTCTTGGCTGTGTTTCTGGAGTAGAGGTTTCTCTTGGTCCAGGCGTAGGTGATATTGGTGAATCTTCAGGCCTAACATGCCTTGGTAATGTGGGTTCACTTGGACTATCTGCAGGTGTGTAAGATGTTTGTTCCATTCATTTCCCTTTCTTTTTTCTTTGTATTAATAATAATTCTTGCATTTGTTTCATAAGACTTTGTATTTGGACTGTTTGATCTTCCTCTTCACTTTCTTCTGCATGCTGCCCTTCTACATCATGTTCAAGTAATGGTGGTAAGTCAGATGTTGATTGTTAATTCATTTCTACTTGATAAGCTGATCCTTCAAGTTCTATTGTACTTCTCTTGTTTTTCTTTGCTTCTTGTATTAACTTGATTAAAAATCTCCTTAATTCTTCCTTTTTTTTCTGTTCTGTCCTTGGTGTTGCAATAAGTAAATAAATATCCTTGGGTGTTTGATTTTCTGGTGTTCTTTCTTTATCTGGAGAATCAAAATGATATGATTGATTTGAGGATTGTGATGGTGATGATGATTTGGAAGGGGATTTGTTTCCAGATTCCAGATTGTATGAGTGTGTTGATGGTTAATTCTTTATAAATAGTATGATTATTTGAGGTAGGTTTATTTTATTATCTTCTTTCTTGATTATTGACTGATTATTGAATGTTGAAGTTGAAATGGCCACTGTTGGGATACCAGATGTGGAACTCCTTTTAGTGTGTGATTCGATAAGGCAGTGCTTGAGGGGGAAATCTCATGTAAACAGTTGTGAATTGCTGAAATAGTCCTGTAACAAAGGGTACTAATGGGGTTTAGCTGCCCCTCTGAATATACCAAAAAATCTCCCTTCAAGGCTCACAAATCAATATTTAAGATTGTGGCTTTACACCTAGAGAAGACTTCTCAGCAGTCTCTATCAGAACTATTCAATAATCAGATAAGTAGATTTTAAGTTAAAAAGAGTATAAAATAATAATTCCTCAAGAATAATATAAAATGATTTGAGTTTAAGAACTTAATAGTATAAGAGTTTCATTCAATATAATAGTACTAATATAGAGTATATGGGTAGGTTCAATTTGATTTTATATCTATCATAATACTTAAAGGTTTGAAAGGGTAATTCTCAATATAATATAGCAATAAGACCTTTAATAACTTATTTGTAAGATATCTTTCAATATATAATAGATGTTTGTTAGGTATATGAGGGATATAATATGATATAAGAGTAGGTTTTCTAATATAATAATATATATTTGTACAGTTGTTTTTTTTAATATGAAGTTTAACAAGAATATTTTTTTATAATGTAAAGGGTTATGGGGATAAGCTCAATATTATGAGCATTATTGATAGTATTATAATTATAATACTAATAATTAAACAAAGGGTGGATTATAATGTAAAGTAGACCTTCTGTTAGCTACTATTAATTAGAAATCACTATTAATTAAGCTTATAAGTGTATAATACTTTAATAAATAACTATATTATCCTACTAGTAAGGGATGGATGAATTATTCTCCTTCTTTGTATATAGTTCCCATTTAAATAATAATACTGGATTTACCTACTAGTGAGGGATGAATAATTATTCTCCTTCTTGGTATATAATTAATTGCATGTGGAGAAGGGGAAAAAATGAGGCAGAGAGGACCTCTATTTATACTCTTTGGGCTCTCCATAGAGGCACTCAAAAACAAGGGACTTGGAATTCTTCCAATTATTTTGGCTGGGATAATCCTTTATAGTGGTGAGGTATCATTTGTTTGGTTGGTTGCACCATTTTTATGTATGATTTTGTAATCTGAGATGATTTTTCTAGTAAGGAATTTTGAGATGGTGGCATTTCATGAAGTTATTGCACCATTTGTTTGGTTTGTTGCACCATTTTTGGTGGTATGAGATGATTTTGTACAGTCATTGCCCAAATTTCTGTGCACTATTTGAACTGTAGGTGGAGAATGCTGTGTATTGTGGGGATTCTATTTGTCCTGTACAAGATTTAATTTTCCTTCATTTAACTTGCATTATGTTTTTGAGTTTACTTCCTGGCTTATCAGGTGTTTGTGCTTGTATTTCCATAGATATGTTGTGTAATTTAAGGGTTTGATGGATTTTGCTTGCATAAATTGATTAATTTCTTTTTCTTTCTGTCTTGTGACTTTTGATTTATTCCTTATTGAAGTGGCCTCAGTTCAATAACTGCAGTTCTGAGGAATGCAAAGGTTGAAAAGAGCTAGGGTAACTTGAGTATTTCACCACCCTTCTCACTGGTAAATTGAACATTCTCTCTAGCTTTTCCTTTTTTTTTCCTTATTTTATTGTTATTCTTGTAATCAAATGGACCATTCTTCCAGGTTTTATTATGGGATTTTACATATTGATGAATTTAAATTGGTTCCATGTAAGGCAAAAATAACAAAAGGTCCTACATAAGAATCATTAAGTTTCTTTTAGACTTTGATATTATTAAAATTCATGGTTGAAACTAGAGCTAAGTCCCCTACTTTGAAGTCTGGTACTTTGTGACTCTTGTCCCACTTCTGTTTGGCATAGTCAAAGGTGTCATCCATACTCTGTTTTGCACGATGTTTCACTTTCTCAAGAATTATCTTGAATCTGTAAGCTGTAGGATGAATGTCAATCAAGTCCTTCCTCAGTGTGTCTTCTGGGAGGCTTGGATTCCATCCTTTTTCTAACATAGCAGGAGTTTGGCCTTTAGAAGAATGGACTGAAGTCTTATATGCCAGCTCCAATGCAGGTATTAGAGTGCACCAGTCATGGGTAAAACAATCTGAGTCTTTGAATTCTAACCTATAAGCACAAAATATCCTGATAATGTCTTCTAAAGTTTGAATCATTCTCTCTGCTACTCCATCTGTTTGAGGGTGATATGCTGTTGAGAAGAATAATTTAGTCCCAAAAAATCTGTGAATATTGCTCCAAAATTCAGATGTGAACTTGGGATCTCTGTCACTTATGAAATTCTTAAATAATCCTGTATGGGAAAGAACTCTAACCCATATAAGAAGAGCTGTATCCATAGAAGTGTCATCTTTATGACATGGTAAGAATATGGGAGTCCTGCCATATCTGTCTACAATGACTAAAAAAGCATTGAAATGTTTATCATTGCTTGCAGGAAGTGCTGTGACCGAATCCATATGAACAACTTCCCAAGGGGATTTTGGTTCCTGAATATGAATCATCAGTCCAAATTTCTTTCCTGTACTCCTGTTTAATTTTTGGTATCTATCACAGGTAAGGCAATATTCAATGGTTTCTTTTCTCCAACATGGCCACCATGCACAATTTTTCACTATTTCCAGTGTTCTGTCTTCTGACAGGTGTCCAGAGTAGATGCTATCATGACATTCATGAAGAATGGTATTGATGAGCAATCTGCTACACAATTTCATTACACAAGGATGTTTGGTTCTGTGGCAAATTATTCCATCAAACTGCTCAAATCCTCCTTAGCAATAGGAATTCTTCCAAACCTCATCCAGTGCGTTGCCTAAAAAAGGATATTTACAGTCTTTATCTAACAAGGAAGTTGAGATATGGAAATTCTTGTCTTCCTATAAGATTCTCTGACCTCTTGAAAGAATTCAGTCCCAATATCAGTTATGTTGATATCTTCAATTGGAATATGTGGTTCTGCTTCCAAAGGTAAATGACATTGTTCATCAGTAGAATTGGCTAATGGCCACCTTCTAAGTCCATAAGAATTCTTGTGAATGTTTCCTGCCTTGTGACCTATAGTCATGTTACCTCTATATTCTTGGATGTCTATTTGCCATCTCAACATATGTCTGTTGGGAGGTTTCATGTTAAGAAGTGATTTCATGGCATAACAGTAAGACAGTCAGTTATCACTTCAAAAACACTGCCATAAAGATAATAGTTTACTTTCTCAAATGCCCATACCAAACATAAGCACTCCATCCGGATTCTGTTGGGTTAATTTTTCTTGACATGTAACGAACTGGTCCCTCTGTAGGTTTGTCATCAATAATTTGGACCTGATGTAGGGCTGCTCCTAATGAATATCCACATGCTTCAATGTGAAATTAAAAGTGTATATTCCAGTAAGGCATGAGGAGTAGAGGTTCTTCCGTAAGAGATTTCCTTGACTTCTAATTACCTTTAATTGTTTCCTGTGTCATCTCAAATACTGTCCGTTAATAACATATTATATAGAGTAATTTGGCCAGAATCACAAAGTCTTTCAGGTGTTGCCTGTTATAACTGGCAAATGCAAGAAAATACATCATTTATTTCTTATTCTGGGTTATTGGTTTAAGTAAAACTGCAGCCACTTGAATTTTGTAAATACCCAATCTTGAACCGGAAACAATATGTCCCAAAGCTAAAGTTACATTTATTGAGTGAAATCTTCATATTCACTCCTGTAACTTTGTCAAGTACTGTTGCAAGTATTTCAAGGTGCAAAGGCCATGATTCAGAAAATATGATAATATCATCAATATAAATGATAATCCATCCTTCAGATAATTTTCTAGGGCAGATGGTATTCATCCATCTTTGATAAGCAGATGGTGCATTTTTAATACCAAATGGCATTCTAAGATACTCATAAAGACCACAGTGAGTGATACTTCTAAGTAATTCCTTAGTTTTTGGTGCCAAAGAATTCTGATGAAAACCTTTCAATGCATCCATGGATGTTATATACCTGGCTTTAGACAATTGAGTCAAGGTTTCTTTAATTCTAGGAATTGGATACCTATCTGGAACTGTGTAGGTATTCAATGCTCTAGAATCTCCACCATCCTTGATATATCATCATGCCAAGCAATAATAACAGGTGTTTTCTATTAAACTACCTCATTATGGACTACTTTCCTTGGTACATCAAGTTGGATAAACTCTTGGAAATGTTTCTCTAAGGCTCCTCTAGCTCTGGAACTGGCTGGATAAGCTGGTCTTCTAAGTGCTGGAGGGTATGGTCTGTCAATATGAAGAGTAATATTAAATGCATTCCCTTTGATAGCGCCTAGTTGTTCATCACCAGAAGAAAAGGCATTATTATATGTGTATAGTACATCAATACGATAATGTTTCATTTTGGGTTATAATAATGGATTAATGTGTGCTTCAACAAGTTGATTATCCACACGTTCTTCTTCATCAGTATTCATACCAAAAGATATTCTAGATATTTACTTTGGAATATTGGAAAAAGCAAAGTTTTGTCTTTTATTTTCTCGAATTGTGAAATATCTGTCTTTATTTTTATTAATGTCAATAACATAGATATTCAAGTAATCATTTCCAAGAGTGATGTGCTGAGATGTGCAATTGTCCATTACTACTATCTCTTTTTTCATTATTACAGTTCCTGCTGGATGTGTCAATACAATATTAGTGTCCAATATGCGCAAAGGGTACATATTATTACTGGCACTACTAAATTATACACCCTCCATTGGCAATAGATGGTTCTTCCATACAGGGAGTATGGCTTGAAGATAATCTTTTCCTACAAAATTACACAATGCCCCTGTATCCAAATTTAGTCTGGCTTTATTTTCATTTATCAGGATTGATGTGATACAAGATGCTCCTGCAGTATATCCTTTACCTGTAGCAGGTTTTGCTTTACACATTCTGGCATCCTGGATATTGATCAGGTTATGAAAATCCTCACTGTACTTTGGCAAGTGAGTATGAACTTCTGTGACCTCAAAGAAATGTGTAATCTTTTCAATGGGATAGTCTTCTACTGGTGTATCCTCAGAGACTGCATAATCTAGGTCAGACTCCTCTTTCTCTTAAGTACACTTAGCTTCTTCAATGACTTGAACTTCATTAATCTTTGTATTCTTGGTGTAGGTGTTGGCCAAATTTAAGGTGCTTCCACATTTATGACACTTCAAGACAGGCCTCACATGCCTGCCATCTTTTCTGGAAGTGTTGGAGACCAATTTGTATTCCCTAGGAACTCTAGTCCAGATTTTACCAATTCTTGACCTAGTAATGACATCTGCCATGGAATTGATGTAGTCTTCTGTTGAACAGTGTTCTACACATCTGCATAAGACTTCATGTTCTAGTTCTCCTCCATATTTTCTTGATACTTTCATATTAATCATATAGGCAGACATATCTGGGTGTAAGGAAGATAATCTGTCTTTCTGTTTGAGGAACCAAGTAAGTGGTTTATCCTTTTTTCAGTTAAAAAAGGAACTTGCAAAGGCATTTTTCCATTTTAAATATCCAATAATTGTCAGCCCATTTTGTGATTATTTCATATTCCCACCAAGGCCAATCATGTTTACCATGGTCTTGTCTCATTTTGTAATACCGTTGCTTTGCAGTTCTGGTAAAAAAGGAGTGTGGCTTGCCCACTTTAACTTCATCAGGTATGCAAAAGTCTTCTTGCAACATATCAATTGTTCTGATGAACTCAATATGATTGTATTCTCCTTCACCAGAGGATGTTGGCCATTCTTCCAATTTGGTAAGATCTTTTACACAGATAGGACTTTGTCCTAAAAAGGGGGTCAAACTTCTTTTTACAGAAATTTTTCTTCTCAGTCAAAGGTGTAGAATTTCTTGGAATATGTGGTTCTCAATTCTTATGAATTTGTCCCACATTTGCAATGATTTCATCCTTCAATTTCTTCCTCTCACTGTCATTTTTTGGCAAATTTGTGGCAAAATGATTGGTATTATTAATTATTTCCAAAACCTGAATTCTCAGAATTGCAAGTTGTTCATTGATGTTTGAAATGGAAATATCTCATATTTCATCCTCTTGATCATGACATTTACTTTCAATTTTGTCACATGTATTGGTAATTAAATCAAGTTTGACATTTTTCAACCTATACCATTCAGTAGAAGTTTTGTAATTTATCTTTATTTCACTTATATAGGATGTTATTTTATTTAACTTTGCATCAAATTTACCAAGTTCTACATCAATTCTAGACTTAACAAATTGCATTTCTTGGCTTATTTTCATGGACAGGTCCTGTTCATCCTTTTCCTCTCTTTGGCTGTGAATTCCATGAGATTTCTGGCCGTATTGAATACACTATCCATGGCTGAAGGCTCCAATTTGGGGATCCTGTACCCTTGTGGGTAAGGTCTGTGCAACTTTTCTTCGCCTTTGCCTTTGCCCTGATGGTTCTTGGGACCTCTCTGCTTCTTCTGAGGTCCTCAAGGCTTGAATTTGGACACTTCTGGAGCTGGTTTGGAGCTGGTAGACGCCACTGGGCCTTCTTTCTCCAAAGCTGGAGTCATTTCCAGTTCCTTCTTCTGGTCTATGGATAAAAAACTTTGATTTTTCAATCAGTTGTTTATCTTTTTGACCTTGTCTTTGCAAGACAATGGGCACCATCCTTCTAAGAGCTTTATGGTCTTCTCCTGACCCAGAAAGCTCTTGATGTGTAAGTAGGAGTTCAAGGCCTCCTGCCAAAGGCTTGGGCATATTTCCCACTCCTCCTCTTTGCCTTCTCTGTACCAATTCTGGTATTGGCATTGATAAATATCTATTGTCTCCACTTGAAAATGGTTCAGCCCTTGAAATATTATCATTAATTAGTTCAGACTCAGAGTTCACATCAGGGTTTGTGGGTGCAGACCTTGGGGAATGGGGGGCAACTCTGGCATCCTCCAGATGCATCTTTCTTGAGGAATACTTGCCACTTATGGACTTGTTCCTTCCTCTTCTTTGTCCACATCCATCCGGTTGGACTGAACAGTTGCTTCCATTTCTGGTATGCACCATTTTGCATCAATTTATGGGAAACAATTGAGAATTAAAATAAAAAATACACACCTTGTGGTGGTTGTTTTTATTTTTCTAATTGAAACAGAGTTTCTCTTTTAGCCATTTGAACTTCAACACTATCTTCAGTCTGCTTCCAAAGCTTCTGGACTGGTAATATATCTTTTACTGAGTCTGTTACCAGCTGCACAGTCTTTAATTAAAGACACTAGCAAAAAATTCAAAAGCAAAAAATTATTTTTTTATACTGAAAAGATTTTTCAAAAGATTGTTTATAAGTTTTTATTCTTTTTGAAAGAAAAAAATTGAGAATTTAAGATCCTGATTTAAAATTAATTCAGGATAATTCAAAGGATAATTTTGTAAGTTTTTGAATGTGAAAAAGCCATGTGTTAAACAATATAAAATCAGGCCAAATTTCTCAATGAAAAGGATTTTAAACACCCTTTCAAAAACAAAAGATAATTTTAACTTCAAATTGGAAGAAAAAAATAATTAAATTAAGATATTTTAGAACTTTCAAATATATTAATTAATGGTATAAGGTTCAAAAAACACAGCCAGGTGCCCAAATGTAGGATGTGGAAGGTATGGTGGTATTTTAGAACAAGAAAATGAAGTCTATAATATGATTAAAGCCAATTCTAGGGATAAAATCACAGCCAGCTCCCCAAATGTAAGATGTGTCTGCAAAAGTGTTGATAATATTACTGTTAATCAACAGCACTATGGTTGTTCTTATGAACTATAAAAATGAAAACTATTATAGCCAAAATTAAATAATTTATTACTTGATTATTTCTTTTACTTGCTATACACTACTAATGATTATAACAGTAAGCAGAAATTGTCTACAATAATCAATTTCAAGAATAATTTAATAATAAAACTTCTTTATTAAAATAATAAAAATATTGTGATATATAGTTATCTTTTAGAAGAATAATTGTAAAGATAGCTATTCAAGAAAGCTATTACTAGAGAAAAACTTCAAGAATTAATACAAAACACTCACTAATACTCAAAAGAGCTTATTGAAAGATAATAATAGAGGAATTTGATGGATAATTGTGGATTTAAAGGATCAAAATGGATTTATAACGGTATTACAACAATATATAGTTGATTTCTATGATTTCAAGTCTTGCTGATTGATTCTGAAATAATGAAACACTTGAGAAAAGATTAAATAATACTTAATTGTTGGTAACAAAGGTATAATTGAATAATGTGATGATTTGGAAAAAACAGCAAGAGAAGGCTTCTTTTAAATGTAAGACAGCTCACAGAGGCGTGTAATGGAGAAAACTTAAGAGCCATTGAGTGAGGAAACAGTAATCTCTTTTGGATTGATGATTGCATCATCTGTTGTCATGTAAGATTATCATAATTACTTAATTGATGCTTGTACATGACTACCAACCCAGATATGATTAAGAATAAAAGGAGTAACAACTGTAAATATTCTTTCATTTGAACATAAACATTTATTTCTCAAAGTTATCAAGGTTGTTGGAAATTTAATTACAGGTTGTATTTTCTGTGGATTTTTGAAGATTCAGTGTTTCACATGGAATCATCAAAAATTGACTGTAAGTCAAGCTTTTCATTTTACCTATTAAGGTAGAATTTTTTTGGTTTTTATGTGAACTTTATTGTTCTTAATTGGTCCTGAAATATTCAGAAAGATTCATTAATAATTGTATTTTTTATGAATTTTTGAAGCTTTCACCTCATTTCTACATAGAATTGCAAAAAATACTATATTGCTGGTTTCTATGAGGTAAGTCAATGGATATTAGTCCAAAAAGGGTTTTAATTACTCTTTTGGGGTTTATACATGGAAAATCATGAAGAATTAACATCGTTCCAGGAGTCTAAGTTGCTCTTTACCTCCTTGGTACATCAAAATAGCAGCTTATTTGATATTTTCTGATGTTCTAATGAGATTTTAACTTGGTAACCAAGTTTCCAAAACGCTTTAGTATACTAATTGGGCAAATATCAGCCATAAATTCAAGCTTTAGAGCTTTCCATGCCTCAGAGACCTCAAAATTTGGGTACCCTGGCTCTCTTTGATGTCTTTTGTCCCCCTTGACTATTTTCACATCAAAAATAGAAATTCAGGCTTAAAGACTGATATCCACTATGGGTGTACCAAACATGTATGTAAAAAATATCAAGTGCCACAAAAAAGAATAAAACTATTCTTAGTGTATATGTAATATGGGATTTCTCACATTCCCATTATTTTGGCACAAAATCAAGAAAAAAAAGTTTCCACAATTCTTTTATTTGTTATTGATGATGTGGAATTGAAGTATTTTCCATATTACCACCTCAAAGAGTTGATTTGAGCTTATTCACTCTATGGAGTTACCCTAGGTGAAATTTTGTGTAGAATCTAAATCTGGCCTTAAATTCATGAATCTACATACTCACAAAAAATTTATTTATCTTTTTTGAAAGAAAAAAAGATGAATTTTGAATATATGCATGACTTATGGGTTATGCTTAGTTCAACATTTATTCTTCAAGATACGTGTGGCCTATTTGGGTATGTAAAATATACCTCAAGGCTTACATAATCCACATATATTAATCTTAAATAATTAATATTTAGAAATGATAAATTTTCTTACCAAGATATTAATATTATAATTCCCTTCCTAACATCAGAAGTTATACTTAATAATATAATAAGACTGTTATTCTGAGGATTATAGAGCCAAAAGAGACTGCAGTATTTGGAAAAATAGCCTAATTTGAGCTTTGGTAATGAAACTATTTCATGTTACTATGAATTTATGCATAGTAAATACAAAGAATTTAGATTTTATATTTCAACAACAGCTATAATCCAACAAAAAAAATTGTTAGCTGGAAAGGATGAATTTTAGAGAAACATATTATTCATAATGAAATTATCATCAGAATGTAGAAAATATAATTAATATTAGTATCATAATTTATTATTAATCAAAATAAACAAAAATTTGATAAATTTCTTGGTGGTTCTTTTCTCAATAGATGATTTTCTGGGGAAAATAGGAAGGAGGCCTCTTTTATAATTTATTTCCTGCTTCGTAGCAACCAGAGTTGTGTCAATTGATGTAAAAAAATGAATCCTACCAGAATCACTGAAAATGTTAAGCTTACAAAACTATTACATTATTATTGAATCATTTATTGATATTAGTGACCCATTGCTTTAGAGCTGTCATTGTAGCTGCAAATTAATGGAATTGTATTATTTTCATCTCCCTTTCATCCATTTGTATTGATTTTTTGAGATTTGATTTTCCAAGATAGATTATAAAACAAATTTATGTCACAGAAAGCATTTTTAGCAATCAAATAATGTAATCTGATTTTTCATTTCATATGTTGAAATGAATTTATACTCAAATTTTTTAATCAGAATGCTAACCGTTAAGTCTGGTATGAAGCATAAAGATTTTCCAAAAATTCCTTAAATAGGCTTTTACTAGAAAATAATAACCATAACTTTGATGTGATTTGTGTCCATGGCGAATTCATGATGAAAGGTTCTATTTCAAGCTCAAACATTGAGTAAAAAAATATTTCAGAGGATCTTTTGGAAAAATTTTCAACCTCTTTCACATATGGAACATTAAAATATACAGAAAGTTTCACCTTCATGGATGATTAAGCCTAAAATGAAAGGGTCAACAGGATCAATGAGGAGGTAATAGCTGAAAATTATGCTTAAAAATGACTAGGTTGAATTTTATATATTTACTCTATAGACCCACAGTAGCTTAATGAAAAATTAATTAGATTTCTATCAAGAAAATTATGGTAGCTATCATTTACAAGCCGTTTTTACAAAAAATAGGAAAAAGTACATTTACCCAGGTGTATCTGGACGAGTTAATGTTACTGATATGTAAACAAATGAGGCTATATGTGGATATAAGGTTTAAAAAGAATGGTATAAGATATTCAGCACATTTATATGGTAGATCCAAAAATATTCAAGAGAATATGGAATTTTCATTCATTTTTATTAATTACCTCATGTATTATCATTTTATTGAGTCATTGAAGAAGACTTCTTTATAGAAATTAAACAAAGTTTCCAATATTGTGGAAATGGTATTTTTCACAGAAAAGTAAATAATTGAATAGTTTGACCATTTTCATGTCCAAAGAAATTTGTATTTGAAATTATTACCCATTTATGACTAGATATAAACAGGCTGAAACGTGGTTTAATGATTTATGTGAGGTCTAAAAGCATCTCGAGATGGGTTTATGGGAGCCCTCTAGTTTCTAAGACTGTTTTTAGAGTGCTTTATTCCAATTGAGAAATGTTTCGCCTCTTTTCAAACATTAAAGCTCCTGTTGTTGGAGTTGGAGTTACAAATAAACTGGGTCACTGAATATGTGACATAGCTGCAGGTCACATTAATTGAGGCTTTGAATCAATTCTAAAATTTCTTTCCTAGAAAAGGGAACTGTAGTAATCTGGCACACTTTGAGCCAGAATTTATTTCCCCCTTTAATTGAAATATCATTTGTTTATATTTATTTTGGTTCCTCACTTCCAGTAGAGGCTTCACACCAAAACTGTGAAGAAGTTAGTGCTTTCAGTATAAAAAATTGAAGATTAATATCTCTTCTGAAATATAAATACATTGATGAAATTTCTCAAGGAAGCTAACATGAGAAGAAGGTATCTATAAGCACCTTGAGAGATAAAAAAACCTAAAATTGAAAAGAGTGGATATCCACTAATATCTTGTGGGTGTTGTGACAAATATGATTTCTATTATTACAATATTTGTTCACTGGTTGAAAATACACAGGATAACCACACCTTTTCTATTGAGGGTTAGCTTAATTGTGCTTAGGAGGAATTGAAAATTATATGATATGTCAGTATCTTCAGCCACTAAGCTGTGGGCCCTCCAAAAGGATTGCTAAGAACAAAACCAACACGTGTCAATCTTACACTTACACTTGGGAAACATCACATAGGGAAGTTTCTACATTTAGGAGAGCTTGTATTAATTTCGCATATTTAGTAATGTATCAGGCCTTTTACTACCTTCCAGGACAGGTTGATTCTAATAATAGTGTTAATTTCGACAGTGGAACCTATTAGTTGGGAATTGGGGATTAATGCGTCACCCTTTGAGTCTAGGCGGCTAGAAAGATTCAAAAATTAATTTTCACATAAATTTTCAGCTAAGTTATCTCTTTTTGGAAATTATCGCACAAAAAATGTGGACTTAAGCTTATTTCTAAATTTCCCAACTACAAAAAACACTTTGATATATTCTAATAGAGGTTTATTGCTAAGAAACAGAAGGACAAATTCAGTAGCAATATTTTGTTTTAATGAGGTGTAATGTTTAAGAAGAATGATTGATGACAATGTTGGTACAATTTTTTCTCCTCATCTTTTTTATCTTGTGGATATGTAAGATTACGATTTAGGGGTACCTTGCCTCACATAAATTATAAATGCTGATACGTCTGTATATGAGAATTTTTACTTAATTAAATTCTTACTAAGTAATTAAGAAATTATATTTGAAAAATCATACCATATTAATTTGGAACTAAGTGAAAGGAATTTCATGATTTTAACTCAAAATAATAAATTGAATTTGAGATGCAAGAAAGTCTGCGGTAATTATTTTTCTCTAAGATTTCTCATTGCATGAATAATATATTATGAAGCTTATCATTCATATGGAGCTTTACTTCTCAAGCTCTTTCTTTCTGTTCAAGAATGAGAATGTTCTAAAGTGAACTCAGAATACTCACAAGAATTTCCGCTGTGAATGAATCCATGGGGCTCAAATAAGAGAGGAAATAAAACAAATGACACGTACTTCCCAGGGAATATTACCTAATTTAGGATTTAAGGATTTAATGAAGGAACTCAAAATGAAGATTAAAATTTCCTCCCCTCCTCTATCAATTGAAATACTGATTCCAAGCCACTAATAGCTTTATATCTTTTGGAATGAATGGACAGGTTCTCCCTTCTAAAAGGTATAGGGAGGAGATAATAACTGAAAACAACTCCTCTAATGAGAGGCTATCCAAAACCAATAAAAAAGAACTAAGTTTGAAAGGAAGTCCGTATTTTTGGAAAGATACTCTTATGATTCTTCCCTAGGAGGACATAAAACCTCCAGAACAATTCTTGAGATATTTCCTGCGATTCATGAAATCATAAAAAATAAAATTGTGAAACTTTTCTATTTGATGAGAAAAGTGACTTTTGGAGATGGGAAATTTGATATTTTGATTTCAAGGTGCATAAATTTGCTCATTTTTTTGCATTTTATAAATGAAATTTGCTTTTAAATTATTTCTGTTGGAGGCCAACTTGGATTTTTAATTGGTTAATATGGTCACTTCCTCCCTTTGTGATCTTTCCGCATTTTTGAATATGTTATCCCTTCAATAGGTGTAATTCTTCATGGAAGTCAAGCCACACAAGTATATCTTTTCAGTTATAGAATGAGCTCTATTCTTTGGAAGGTATCTGTAGATTTATTTCATTTTTGTGGAATAATTATTTAGGATTGTATATATGATTCTGATGATTGAATTGAATGATAAAATTTTGCATACATACTTTTACTATACTGAAGTCTTTTGATTCATGTGATGAATATTGCGATCCTATCCAATGGAAATATCTGAAGATATAGTAGGAGGGCCTTTTTTGTATCTAAATGATTCAAATAATTCGAACTGTTTTAATCGAGGCTTCAGGTATTTTTGATCTACCTTTGTGTAAGCTTAAGATGTACTTCTGGCAAACCCAAACTTAATTAAAAAATAGTTGATAATGAGTATCAAAGTGCAAAAACATACGCAACCAAAATAATTTATATTACGTATAACATGGTATTAGTTTTTCAATATCATACCTGGATGCGTCTTGAGGATCTTCCGACACCCATTTAAGCACTGATAACTGTTGGGGCCATTGTAAAAGTGATTTGGCGAGATATTCTGATTTTTAATTAAAGGAAAAGGCGGAAAGGGATGAAGTTTATTAAAAATTTGATTTTATCTAACATGAAGCAATTTATTTGATACACGTATAATTTCGTTAAATTACCCGCTTAAAGAACGCAAGGCCAATAGTTCTGAGATCCATGTTTTTCCAGGTTGAAGTTTTTATGAACGGAAACAGAGTTCCCACTTGTTTCTGAATGTCAGGCCGTTCAAATGAATGTAGCTCCCTTAGATTTTAAATATGAACGTCAACAATTGGAATCCAGCGGGTCTTAGCCTTGTAAAAAACATATACAATATGTTTTATGGTTCTTTTATTTCAAATTCGCAAAATATGGTTGACTTTATCAAAAAGGGGCAGAAATATGGTAGATTGAAAATGAGTAGCTGGCTGTATTTTATATACTTTTCATAAATGATATTCGTAAAAATTAATTACCATTTCTTTGAAATGAGTCTAACTTTATTTCTGCAATTATGTTCATTATCTATTATAATCTCAAATTGAGATACTAAAAGCAATCTGAGTTAGTTCACACTCCTGGAATTTTGCGGACGTACTCCTGGATACGTCAAGCTGACGCATGCATGGGGATATGCATGTGTCCAACTGCGTCTAATTAGGGTTGACGCGGCACAGCCTTCCGCCCTGCTGCTTAATGTTGTACTTTTCTTTTATCTCCTATCCTCCTAATTTTTATCTTTTTTTTTTAATCTTTTTTCTCTACTAATTTTCTTAACGTTTATTTTTTTTAATAGACTCGTAATGGACTTTTGCTCATGTCGAAACTGCAGGAAACATTCTGTTACTACTGCTGATGGTCAAACTCGCCATGGACTTTTTGTTCACCCCAGCACACAAAGAAGACATTGGGCCATGGAATCAGCAAAACAGGACCTATCTTTCAGGAATGAGTTTGACCCTCAGCATTTTCCAAATGAAATTGAAGAAATTCCCATGCCTCACTCACAAGACGATGAAGAATCAAATAGCAATGGTGAAGATCATGAACCAAACACCCATGGTACGCTTAACTCAAACATCATTTGTACGTTTTTGTGGGTTTATTTCTATATGATACTAGCAGATGACTGATTTTTAATGTATCTTAGTTCTCATTTTCTATTTTCTAATGTGGCTGTATCTTTCTTGCGGACTTAGCCGAGAAAACTGCCGCAAAGCAAGAGAGATGCTTATTAATATCATACATCGTTTCACTCGTGAAGGACTCCCCAACGACACTCTCCTATCCAACATTCCGCATGATATTCGTACCATTTCCAAACGATTGAAACTTGAATTTCCATTTGAACAGCATGTGTGTTGTCCACACTGCTACTCACTTTACGAAATTGAAGTCGCACCTGAATATTGTACATATAAGCCTACCATCTCCAGCAAGCCTTGCGACACAGAACTTTTCAAAACATTTAAAGTATATCCCCTTCCACATCTCCAACTTTCCCCAAAAAATCCTACCCTGACAAATCAAGGTCGAAAACTTGGCGAAATTCGTTTGAAGCGCCAGAAACCTCACCGTATTCCTCAAGCAAGATTCTTTTCTCAATCGGTACTTGAATGGATCAAATGGTTCCTCAATATTCCAGGAATCGAACAACGCATTGAAGATTGGGCATATGAATTATCCACCCATCAAAGCATAGCTGTTTGCGATGTAGCACAAGCTAGTGTCTGGAAAGACCTTTTTTTGCCACCATCAGCCGATCATCCTCTTGAGCTAGGACTCAGTCTTTTTGTAGACTGGTTCAACCCAAAGGGAAACAAAATTTCAGGTAAGCAGACATCAATGGGAATTTTAGTCCTCCATTGTCTCAACCTTCAACCACGAGAACGATTTCAACAGCAACATTCTTGTCTAGCTGGAGTGATACCTTCACCAAACCAGCCAGACATGGTCACCATCAACAATGTCTTGAAACCACTCATTGATGAGCTAATTGAACTAAATCGTGGTGTCAAGATTATCACACCTAACCATCCACGTGGACGATATGTAGTTGTAAAGTTGGTAGGCCTGATTGGCGATATTGTAGCAACTCATAAAGCTGGGGGATTTATGTCCCATTCTGCTAAATACTTTTGCTCTTGGTGTGAACTGAAGGACATCGAGAGAACTCACTTGAAGCTTGGCAAGCCACGCAAACGGAGTGCAGTTTTGAGTGCTTCTAGGAGATGGCAAGAAGCAAATTCCACGACTGCACAACAACGCCTGGCACAATACTGTGGAATTCGATGGTCAGAAATCAATCGCTTACCGTATTGGGACCCTGTCAAAAACATTTGTCTAGGTGTTCTTCATAACTGGTATGAAGGCGTTTTACAGCATCATTTTCTTTATCGATGGGGCTTTGATACAGCAATCATTGAAAAAGAGAAACATCAACCAGGTATATCAGGATATGAATCTGATGAACTGATGGAGAACTGCACTCAATCCGAAAATGAAGATAACTTGACAATAAGTGGTTATCTTTCTCAAGAGGTAATTAATAAGCTCAAAAAACAATTGAGCAAAGTTGTAGTTCCAAAAGGAGTCTGTCATATACTAGGTGGGATAGGTACAGCGCGAAATGGCAAACTGAAAGGAAATGAATGGTCTGTCTTATTCAATATTTACCTACCATTGACCGTTTTGGATATCCTTTGGGATCTTGGCCCAAAGAATCACTTGGTTCTTATCAACATTGGTGCACTGATTCAGTGCACCAAAATTGTTGGAGCCCGATGGGTCACTGAAGACGATGGGCATTTGTTCCGATCGGCTTACGACACATATCAGAACACCTCCAAGGCACTTTTCCCGAATTGTCGAACACTTCCCAATCACCATTATGCCATGCACATTCCTGAACAGCTATCAAGATGGGGCCTTCTCAATGGGATGTCAGAGTATGGTGGTGAAAGGTTGGTCGGAATACTCCAAAAGATCAAAACAAATTCACTTCAAGGTATGCATGGAAAGAAAATTCACTACGTTTGGCAATAGTATGTGACAATATTTTGATTTTGCAGGGGCTACTGAAGAGACTATGATGAAGAAATTTGGTCAGTTGCAAAGGCTTCAGCAAGTCAACCCACAATTAAATCTAATCTGATCAATGAAAACAAAATCACCGATAGTTAATAGTAAAGCACTAGATGACAACTCATACTCCAATCTTTTGCAACACCTTCAAAAGGAAAAGCCTCACTTGCGTGATTATCGCAAAATTCCACATCCGCCTCAGTCAGTTGTGGTAAGAAACTATGCAACTGAACATCTTTATCTATCATGGCGGTTTGGCATGATCCTCTCAAGGCGACCACCCAATAACCTCATTTATAGTAAGAAAGGTGAGAAAGCTTTTCAATTTGGATGGATTTCTCATATTCTTGATTTAGGAAACAAAGAGATTCATGAAGGGCCAATTGTAATGGTCCATTGGCTTCACTCTGTGAAAAAGCGCGAAGAAGGTTTTGAAGGAGTGGAGGAATTTTTGGATCAATGGGGTGTCCAACATCTCAAGAAAACATATTCGATTGGATTCATGACTGTGGCAGATATCTGTGGTCTTGGAGCATATATAGACATGCCTGCATGGTCTTTGGGATGCAAGGATATCACACTTTTAGCATGTCCGATTGACAAATTAGTTGGACTAGAGCAATTTGAATAGGTTTCTTTTTCTGTTCTTACAATGTAACTATGCTCAGAAGGAATTTCTCTTTTTCGCATGACTACTGACATCCAATATTTCTTATAAAATGTGAGACTTTCATTTTCCAAATCACATTTTTCGGAGCTCATCTGCATACTCAAACAGTTCAAAACAGAACTTATAAAGGGCAGCAAGATTTACCAACAAACGTAATCAACCATTTGCAATGCATCAAACCATTGTAGGATGAAACTATCATACGTGTTTTTTTCAACTCTTTTCAAGCACACAATCAAACAAAACACACTAAGATACAGTAAAATCCGAGAGATCTAGATATCTACACTTCAACATCATTATACTAAAAAGAATCATAGCGCGTTGATCTAATTCTTTTGAAGCATTTTTTCCAATTCAATCAAGCAGTGAACAATTATAAAAGTTCAGAGATGGATATATATAACCCCCTCAATACCTATCTCATCCACGTTTTGGCTTACCAGGAGCTCCATTAATTTGGAATGCTGAAGAAGCTTTGTTGAGATTGCTGGGGTGTATCGTCATCTTCACAATCTTCCATTTCTATATCTTCGGAGGAATTGTTTTGTTGTTCCATGTGAGTGTTTCCCTGTTGGCTTTCTTCAACATTTCTGTCTTCAAATTCCTCAGCTACAATATCTTCAAGCTCATAGCTTTCGTCGTTTGTATTTGAATCAACATCCAACTCATCATCGTTTTCTATCACATGTGAAATATCGTATGGTTCAATTATTTGATCCCAGTATTTCTGTGAGAATCGCTTATCGCTCAGCCTCTCATCAGGGTGTTGTTTTCCCAATAGACATTTTGAGGCATCTGGAAAAAAGGCAACTTGATGTACATCAGCAAACTGGCTCTTTTGACCTGCTGTCCGACTATTAAACCAATCAGGATCGTAGAAATCTATTGGGAGTTGATTAGGGACTGTTTTGCTGATTGATCCTTCTCCAGGTGCTGGGAGATGGCGTTCACGTCTTTGGCTGCGCTTTCCACTAGCCTCTTCAGCTTTTGAGATTCCTTCATCAACCCTGCGAAAGAAAACATTTGCATTTCCGGACCGACATTCCATTCGTTTTATGATATATATATTTTTAATTGGGTCGTATTCATCCTCACTGTGAGCATCAGGATTCGCCAAAATTTTCAAATACCGTTTCGGAAAATTTTCAGCAACACCAAATTTGTAGCGAAGAGTTTTGAGCTGACATGATACAAGTCAGCTGTGTAAGCTAATCTCGGCTTTTGCAAATAAACGTTGTACTGACCCTGAGTCTATATCGTAAAACAGATTTTCGTCCTTCATCCTTTAGATGCTTTCCAGATTCTTTGGCCTCTTTTTTGTATCTTTGGGTCATGTACCAGTGAACGTAGTGGTTGTAAACCTTAGTAAGTAGCTGGATATTTTCTAAATAGCTGAAGTTTACATTCATGTATTCGTATGCTCCACTGATAGAAATTTGACGAAAAGTTTGTATTGCACTGATTCTACAAGCTTCATTGTAGAGGGTATCACTTGCATTGTTGAGATCTGGCACCCATCGACGAATTCCAAGTCTAGCAAGCAGGGAAATAATGAACTTCAGTGCAAAGTCACTCATATGAACAATGGCGTTTCCGATTTTCTTTTTTCCTGGCTTTGTCCCCTGTAATGTAATGATTTGGTCCAATGGAACCAAGGGTTGTGTGTTTGGGTTTTTGGATTGGGCCTCAATATCACTCAAGAAGGAAAAACAACAATTGAATTCCTTCAACATGGAGTAATCTGGCGATATAGGTATGGAATGTTGGTAGATAAGTCCCCACAGAATCTTGATGTGTTCGTAGAAAGCTTTCTAGAATTATAAAACATAGCACTTGATTAAAAGATTGTAACTTATTTTTAGCTAATGCAAACTGCATACCTTTGTAGGCTGAAATGCTTCAGGTATTTCGCTATTTAAAAGCTGGTGGGGGCTTCTCTTGCGAGGTGGAGTAGAAGTTTGCTGCTTGAAGATTTTGCTATGCATATGTGGTGATTTGTTTTTCATAATCTTATTGTGAACTGATGTGTGGGATTGGTTCCAATTTTTTGTTGAAGAAACTTGTTTAAGGTCTTTACGTTTATCTTTGGATTTGTTTGAGAATATTTTTTCTGATTTATTTTGATCGTGGAGATTAAACTTTGTAAGTAGGGCTGCAAATTCTTGATCGTGGCTGTCTATTTTTGCTTCAAGTTTTCTGATGTGTTCGCTCTGGTCATTTACTATTTGAAGTAAATTATGATTACTTGATGATTGAAAATTATTTGGGAAATTTCTATTATAGTCGCCGAAATTCATAGGTGATGTTAATGAGAAGATGAATTGAACATGGAGGTGGAGAAGGTTGAAAAACAAGCAAATCAGTTGTTGGCTGTGTTGAAAAAAATTGATAATATATGAATGAAAAAAAGTAATAAATGTAGAAGCCAATATAATAGAGGGATTTTAGAGGAGTGAGATTAACACGTGCAAGTGAGAAAGCTAAAGCAATAAAGAAACAAAAGAAGAATGATCGAATTAGTGAAGGCATGTAAAGAAGGAAAACTGGAGATGAGAAAATAAGGTGAAAAAGAGCAAGTGGATGAGAGGAAGAGACTTTTTAGATTTTTTCAAGAAAATTAAAGCACGGAATTGAAACCAAACATGAGCAAGATTGGTGATCTCAACAAAGGGGTGGAAAATAGTTTCATTTGTAAGGGGCATGGGTTTGCACTGACCCTCATTTTTTTTGCATAAGTCCTTTTTTATTTACTGTTGTAAGATTTTCATTTCCATTGTATGACATATGATTCTCATGCATTACCAATATTCTTTTCCTTTCATGTGTGTGTTTGAGCCGTTGAGGCAGTGTGTTAACTGACAATAATCAATATTGTTTTCTTTGTTATCCAAATTTTGTTATTTTGGAGTTACTAAAGAAGGGGAAATTATACTGTAATTCACGAGACGTGTGAACAATGAAACAGAAGGGTGCATCATGTTGCATACGTCACTCTGTTGCATACGTCAGAGTGACGTATGACTGCGTACGTCAACCAAATTCCGGCAGTGTCAACGGTAGAATAACTGCCTGTCAAACTTGAATGGACACGGGTGCATTCAAGAACTTGAAAGCTGTAGACGGGGGTTCGACTCCCTCACTCGGAGCCTTTTTATTCTAGCTATTATCTGAAGGCATCTGTTTCCAAAATTTTGAACTTATTTCAAATTTGATATTTTGATCCACTGGTAATTTCGAATGACCCTACAAGCACAATAATCTGGAATTCCTCTATGTTCATCGCTATGGCATGGAAATAAAATTGGGTTTCTTGAAAATTGGGAGTTACAGCAATCATGATATTTTTTCTTTTTCTAGTAATTCGTTACAAAACTTTCTCAGAGATTTATGAAAATCTCAACCTGTTCTTTCCTACTACGTCCGTAATGATTGACAAAGTGGCAGGCCTTGTTTTGTTGATTTCTGAAAAGGTTGGGCAAGAGTATCTTTAAATCTACTGGTTTTTAAAATGAGATGAACTCAATAATTTACTGATTTAATCATATCAATGCTATTTAATACTACTATAATACAGTTTTACCACACAATAATGCTAAATAACTGAAGATGTGCTCTTTTTCAAGTGGGAAAAGGCCCTATTTTGTCTATTTTAGGGACTGAAAGAGGCTGATAATCTCTTTAATTGTACTCCGAGGGAAATTCTTACTTTTAGGGGCTGAATTGTACTTCTTTACCATACAGTCCGATGGCAGTGTACTCATATTTTCAGTTTTGTAAACAAAAATAACCGTTTTGGGTAAATAAAGGGTTGAAAGCCTATTAAAAGGCCACCAAAGAGCTTTTATGACTTTTCTTTATATCTTTTTAAATACCATTATCAAAATTGTGAAGCCAATAATCAATCGTACAGGTGTGGTACAGACCTGGATTGGTCAAAAACTCCAATTCAGAGATCTGAGTATATATTGGAGAGAAAATAAATCCAAGGGAAAGGAAATTAAGTTGATTTACAGCTCTTCAATTCTCTCTTCTTTGTGTTGAATATTCTCAAAATAACAGAAGCTATAAGGGCTTGAAGTTTTTCGATGTATTTGTGTACATAATTACGCGCCTTAACCCCCCCTAGCCAGATGTTTCTGTCAACTGAGAAGGAATATGGGTTGTAATAAGAGAGAGATGTAGGAATTTATGGCCTTTAAATTTGGATATACTTCTTAATAAATCTTCAATAATATATTGCAAAGATACACTGTTTTTTAGATGAATATTTTCAGAAAACCTTTATTTTGGTTAAACCTCTTTGAGGTAAGCTCTAAACCATCATTTGTAATACTTACCTCTGAATAATCTTAAATAAAAGCTCTATCTTAGGCTTATATTTGGGCTTTAATTTTTGTTCAGCCTTCTACAAGCCCTCTTAGACTTGTCAGGGGTTCCTTTCAGTTGAAGGTAAGAATATAGTATGTATTGAAATATGAGTAATACTGGAAAAGGGATGGAACCTTTAGAGAGGCCTCACTCCAATCTTCAAGAAACATACCAGGTTCATGGTTTTTGAATTGAAAAGGAATAAGCTCTATGAAAGGTCAAAATAGTGGTTTTTCTATTTTGGTACTCATCCAAACTAAAAGCTGATCTATCTTTGCCAATCCTTACCCAATTATAATATCACTATAGTGAACGGTTGCAGTTCGTGACAACACCAAAATTGATAAAAGATGCCTTCCTTTCATTTTCAGGGGTGTCAAGGGCTAAAGTGATTATATAATTTTCCCAAAGAATTCTATTGTTTTATGTCTTTAACCTCTTGAGATGTGGTGAAAGGTGCTTGGGGTCTTCAAAAGACTATCCAACGGTAGACGAGCCAACTATGAAGATATTAGAATTGCATCAGGAAAAAGAAAGATTTGCCAAAAAAGCCTTTCATGGCTGAAATAGTTTCATGAACCTTTGACAGATGACTCTACAGTCTGTAAAACTAATATTGACAATCTAAAAGGAAACTTTGGAATACCAAACGAGGGCTTATTGTGAGTCAAATAAAAAGATTTTGTCAGAATTACAAATGAGCTCCAAATTATGTCAAATTGAAATGACTTATGAATTGCTATCATTTATGCTTAATTAATATATGCTAGGTGTTTCAGAAAAAAATCAGCCTTAATCAGTTTTTTAGCCTATACCTATGAATCTGTCATGAATTATTTGATGTGAATACTTATTACTTAGTTATTAATGAAGTTTCAATAACAATAGGCTAAACTATGTGATCCTTGACCTAAAAGAAGTGTTTGAGTAAGAGGTGGTTTTAAATTTCCAAGTTATCCTTTGATTAACCATAAAGCTTATGGATATTTCAGCTCCTTTGTCCATAAAAATTAAAAAAAACATTCAATGGCTTGAGATAAAGATAAAGGGGACAATGGGAATTTAAAAAAAGATTCCAGAGTACCCAAATCTTAGAATATGTTGAATATGAATTCTGACACTTGTAGAAATTTCATTTAGATTTTATAGCATTTTTAAGGATATATTTGAAGCTAAAAAGGAACTATTAGAAGGTTAATTGAAGCTTACATGAAAATTATTTTCTCTTAAATCACAATTTAACATTCAACTAACCACTGTAATTGTCAGCCTTTTACACAAAAGACCCACAAGAATTGCAACCAACCATACCATAAAATGTGGTATCCAATGTAAATAGTGAAATTCACATCTTTGAGATTTACCAAACCAACAAAACTTAAAAAATCTCCATAGACACAAAAAAAAACACTTAAGAAAGACAATATTCATATGTTACTGTCCATAATATTAAATCTTACCCTTGGAGTTAATATCTTTGTTTGCACCAACAAATAAGAATGGGAAAGTTATAATTTTTGCAAGACATTTCTGATGATAAACCTGAATCTTTAAATCTAAGCTAGGATATTATGTTTGGATAATAGCTATATTATGTATGGCCTCTTATGGAAGTTCTCAAATAGAGAAATGAAATGGTACCACCAGCTTCAGTACAAAAGCACCACTAGATGAGAATTTACAATATAATTACCATTTGCATAATACCAATTTTATTATTATTTTTCACCTCTCATATAGCTCTTGAAGGTTTGATGAGAACCCCTTCAAAAAGTGTATTTTATGAAAGGGATACTGTAGGCCTACATAAAATCTAAAATACTCATCCCTTTTGTGAGCCTTGAGGTATATTTTAGAAACCCAAATAGGACACAATTATCTTTAAAATAAACTCTGAACTATGCATAACCCATAAGTCATGCATATATTCAAAATTCATTAATTTTGATTTCAGAAAAGATGAATAATTTTTTGATGAGTAAGTAAATCCATGGATTTAAGGCCAGATTTGGATTATACACAAAATTTCACCTAGGGTAGCTCCATAGAGTGAATAAGCTCAAATAAACTCTTTGAGGTGGTAATATGGAAAATACTTCAATACCGCATCATCAATACCACATAAGAGAATGTGAAAAGTTTTGTTTTTCTGAATATCATGCCAAAATAATGTGAATCAGGGAAATCCCTTGTTACATATACACTAAGAATAATGTTATGCATGTTTGAAGCACTGAATATTATGGTATTATTACATACACTTTTGGTACACCCATAGTGGATTTCAGTCTTTAAGCCTGAATGTCTATTTTGACATAAAAAATAGTCAAGGGGGACAAAAGACATCAAAGAGAGCCAGGGTACCCAGCTTCTGAGTTGTGGAAAGCTCTAAAACTTGGATCCATGGCTGATCCTGGACCAATTAGTATACTAAAACCTTTTGGGAACTTGGTTACCAAGTCAAAACTTCATCATATCATAAGAAAGTTGCAAATAGGCTGCTATTTTGAAGTGCCAAGGAGGTAAAGAGAAACTTAGACTCCTGTAACCATGTCAGATCTTAATTATTTTCCATGGTTAAACCCTAAAAGAGTAATTAAAACGCTTTTTGGACCAGTATCCATTGACATACCTCATAGCAACCAGCTATATAGTGCTATTTGCAATTCTATGTAGAAATAAGGTAAAAACTTGAAAAATTTATTAAAAATACAATTCTTAATGAATATTTCTGAAACTTTCAGAACAAATTCAGAAAGGTTTAATTCATATAAAAACCAAAAGGAATCTTACTTTCATAAGTAAAATTCAAAGCTTTACCTACAGTCCATCTGTGATGATTCCACGTGAAAACACTGAATCTTCAAAATTTCACATAAAATACACTCTGTGATGAAATTTCCAATAAAATTTATTGCTTTGAGAAATTAATTTGAATTTGGAAATAAAAGAAGATTTACAGTTTTTATTCCTTTTATTCTTAACCATATTTGGGTTGGCAGTCACATCAAAGCTTCAATTAAGTAATTATGATAATCTTATGTGACAACAGATGATGCAATCAAGAATCCAAAAAGGTTTATTGTTTTCTCACTCAGTGTTTTTTCATTTTTTTCCATGAAATGCCTCTGTGAGCTGTTTTAGACTTAAAAGAGGCCTCCTCTTGCTGTTTTTTCCAAATAATTGCATTATTCAATTATACTTTATTACCAACAAGTAAGTATTAATTAAAATCTTTTCTCAAGTGGTTTAATCTTTCAGAATCAATCAGAAAGATATGAAATCATAGAAATCAACTATATATTTTTCTAATACTGTTATAAATCCATTTTGATCCATTAAATCCACAATAATCTGTAAAATTCCTCTGCTATTATCTCTAATAAATTCTTTGGAGTATTACTGAGTGATTTATCTTAATTCCTAAGTTTTTTCTCTATTAAATGTTTTCTTCAAGAATTATATTTATAATTATTCTTGCAAAAAAAATATAAATATTAAAATAATTTTATTATCTTCATGAAGAAGTTTTATAATGAAATACTTCTTGTAATTGATCCTAGTAAAGAATTACTGCTTACTGTTATAATCACTGGTAGTGTATGACAAGTAAAAGAAATAGTTAATTAATTAAAAGTGGCTATAATAATTTTTATTATTATGTTTCATAAGAATGGTCATAGTAATGTTGATTAATAGTAATATTATCAACAGTTTCATAGACACATCTTACATTTGGGGCCCTGGCCATGTTTTTTGAACCTTGTACCCTCAATTAATATGTTTTCATTTTCTGAAATAATTAAATTATTTTTTTCTTGCAATTTGAGGTTAACATTATTCTTATTTTTTATATTGTCTTAAAATCTTTTTCATTCAGGAATTTTGTTTAATTTTATACTGTTTTACATGGGGCTTTCTCCCATCTAAAAACTTGTAAAATTATTCTTTGAGGTGCTCTGAATTAATTTTGATTCAAAATCTTAAATTTTAATTTTTTTCTTTAAAAATAATTATTTTTTTAATATTAAAAAATAAAAAACTTATAAATTTTTTTAAAAATATTTCAAAAGTGTAAAAAATAGTTTTATTTCATCAAATTCTTTCTCTAGTGACTTCAATCAAGTATATTGTAGCTGGTAATAAGCTCAGTAAGAGATATATTACCAGTCCAGAATC
Organism: Austropuccinia psidii; assembly: GCA_023105745.1. Taxonomy (NCBI): domain Eukaryota; kingdom Fungi; phylum Basidiomycota; class Pucciniomycetes; order Pucciniales; family Sphaerophragmiaceae; genus Austropuccinia; species Austropuccinia psidii. The sequence continues at coordinate 12,569,705 of JALGQZ010000016.1, forward strand.
TTCAGAAATAGAATTTGAAGACAGTATTGAAGTGCAAATTGATAAAAGAGGCACTTTATCTGAAACAGAACAAGCCAAAATACAACCAAAAGGTTTGTGTTTTCTGTTTTCAATTCTTATTGTTCCCTTTGATTGACATGAATTTTGGTGCATACCAGAAATGGAAGCAGCTATTCCATCTAACCAGATGGACCTGGACAGGGAAGAGGTAAGACCAGAACAAGGTCTGCCAAGTCTTCCTCAAGAAAGACACATCTGGAGGATACCAGAATTGCCCACCGTTCCCCAAGGACTTTACCAACAAACTTTGATGTGAACTCTGAGCCTGAACTAATTTAAGGTAATATTTTAAGGTCTGGATCACTTCCAAGTGGCAGTCATAGAAATATATCAGTCCCAATACAAAAATTGGTTCAGAGCAGCAAAGCAAGAGGAGTGGGAAATATGCCAAGCCTTTGGCAGGGGGCTATGAGCTCCTACTTACACATCAAGAGCTTTCTGGGTCAGGAGAAGACCATAGAACTCTTAGGAGGGTGGGCCCATTTTCTTGCAAAGAAAAGGTTGAAAAGATCAAGAATTGGTTGAAGGACCCAAGTCTTTTATCCATAGACAAGAAGAAGGAATTGGAAATGACTCAAGCCTCGAAAGAGGTCTAGTGGCGTCTACCAGCTCCAAACCAGCTGCAGAAGCATCCAAAGAGAAGCCCAAAGGACCTCAGAAGAAGAAGAAAGGTCCCAAGAGCCATCAGGGAAAGGGCAAAGGCAAAGAAACTTGTCACAGACCTTACCCACAAGGGTACAGGATCCCCAAATTAGAGCCTTCAGCCGTGGACAGTGTCTTCAATATGGCCAGGACTTGCATGGAATTCACAGCCAAAGAGCAGGAAAGGATGAACAGGACCTTTCCACACAAATAATACAAGAAGTTAAATTTTCTAAATCTAGTATTGATGTAGAACTTGGTAAATTTGATGCAAAGTTAAATAAAATATAATCAGATGAAAGTGAATTAGAAAGTAATGACAAAAATTATACTGAATGGTATAGGTTTACACATTTCAAACTTGATTCAATTACAAATACATTTGACAGATTTGAAAGTAAATGTAAAGCTCAAAATGATGAGATGGAATATCTTTCCATTTTAAACATTAATGATTAACTTAGAATTATAAAAGATAATGTTTTGGAAATAATTAATAATACCAACCTGTTTGCCACACATTTGCCAAGAAGTGAAAGTGAGAGGCAGAAGTTAAAGAATGAAAGAATTGAAAATGTAGAGCAAATTCATAAGAATTATGAACCACAGATGCCAAGACATTCTTCACCTTTTACTGAAGAGAAACATTCTGTGAAAGGAAGTTTGACCCCCTTTTTAGGAGAAAATCCCATCTATGCAAAAGATATTCCCAAACTGGAAGAATGGCCAACACTCTCTGGTGAAGGAAAATACAATTGTATTGAGCTCATCAGAAAAATTGATATGTTGCAAGAAGATTTTCACATACCTGATGAAATCATGGTGGGAAAGGTACACTCTTTGTTTACCAGAACTGAAAAGAAATGGTATTAAAATAGGAGACTGGATCATGGTAAACATTACTGGCCTTGGTGGAAATCTGAAATAATCACCAAATTGGCTAAATATTCTTGGAGATTTAAAATGGAAAATTCTTTTAAAAGTGCCATTTTAAACTCAGAAAAGGATCAACCACTTACTTGGTTCCTCAAACAAAAAGACAGATTATGTGTCTTACACCCAGATATGTTTTACTCTATGATTAATATAAAAATATTGAGAAAATGTGGAGGAGAACTAGAATATGCTATCAAGTGCAGATTTTTAGAATCCTGTTCAACAGAAGACTACATAAATGCCATGGAAGATATCATTACTAGGACAAGAATAGGTAAAGCCTGGACTAGGGTCCCTAGGGAATCCAAAATGGTCTCTAAAGCTTTCAGAGAAGATAAGAGGCCTGCAAGACCTATCTCAAAGTTTCATAAATGTGGAAGCACTTCAAATTTGGCCAAATATTTCACCAAGAAGAAACATATTAATGAAGTTAAAGTCATTGAGGAAGTTAAGTGTACTGAAGAGAAAGAGGAATATCACCTAGATTCTGCAGTCTCTGAGGATACACTAGTAGAGTAATATCCCATTAAAAACATTACAGCTTTCTTTGAGTTCACAGAGGTCCATATTCACTTGCCACAGTATAGTGAGGATTTTCATAACCTGATCAATATCCAGGATGCCAGAATGTGTAAAACCAAACCTGCTAGAGGTAAAAGATACACTTCTGGAGCATCTTGTATCACATCAATCCTGATAGATAATAATGAAGCCAAAGTGAATTTGAGTTCAGGAGAATTTTGTACTTGTGTAGGAAAAGATTATCTTCAAGCCATACTCCCTGGATGGAAGAATAATCTATTACCAATAGAGGGTGTACAATTTAGTAGTTCCAGTAATAATATGCACCCTTTGGGCATATTGGACACTAATCTTGTATTTCCACATTGAGCAGGAAGTGTAAGAATGGAAACTGAAATAGTAGTAATGGACAATTGCAAATTTCAGCACATAATTCTTGGAAATGATTACTTGAATATTTATGGTATTGACATCAAGAAACATAAAGACGGATATTTCACAATTGGAGAAAATAAAAGACAAAAATTTGGTTTTTCCAATATGCCAAAACAAGTATCTATGATATTTTCTGTTCAAGATACTTATAAGGATGAATTTGTGGATAATCAACTTGTTGAAGCACAAATTGACCCATCATCATCACCCAAAATGAGGCATTATCTTATTGATGTATTATACACATATAGGAATGCCTTTGCTTCTGATAATGAGCCTTGAGGCACTATTAAAGGGCATGAAGTTCATATTACTCTTCATATTGACAGATCATACCCTCCAGCACTTAGAAGACCAGCTTATCAAGCCAGTCCCAGAGCTAGAAGAGCCTTAGAAAAACATGTCCAAGATTTGATCCAACTTGGTGTACTAAGGAAAGTAGGCCATAATGAGGAAGTTGAAATGACAACACCTGTTATTATTTCTTGGCATAATGATAAATCAAGGATGGTTGGAGATTTTAGAGCATTGAATACCTACACAATTCCAGATAGGTATCCAATTCCTAGAATTCAAGAAAGACTGAATCAATTGTTGAAAGCCAAGTATATAACATCAATAAATGTATTGAAAGGCTTTAATCAAAATGCTTTGACACCCAAAACTGGGAAATTACTTAGAATTAGCACTCACTGTGGTAATTATGACAATCCTATAATGCCATTTGGTATTAAAAATGCACCATCTCATTATCAAAGAATGATTAATACCATCTTCCCCACAGAATTATCTGAAGGATGGATTATAATTCATATTGATGATATTATCATATGTTCTTACTCATGGTCTTTGCACCTTGAAAGAATTGCAAGAGTACTTGACAAAGTTACAGGAGTGAATATGAAGATTTCCCTCAAGAAATGTAACTTTGGCTTTGAAGAAGTTAAAGATTTAGGAGATATTGTTTCTTGTTTAAGCTTGGTTATTTACAAAAATAAAATAGAAGCAGTGTTACTTGAGCCAATACCCAAGAACAAGAAAGAAATGATTTATTTTCTTGGATTTGCCAGTTATTACAGGTAACACCTGAAAGAATTTGAAATTCTAGCCAAGTCACTCTATAGAATCTGTGATCAGCAGACAGTATTTGAGATGACACAGGAAATGATTAAAGGTTGTGAGAAGATAAGTAAAGCTCTCAAAGAAGAAGCTTTACTTCTCATGCCTGACTGGAATATACCTTTTAAATTGTAAATTGATGCGTGTGGAGATGGATTAGGAGAAGCCCTACATCAGGTCCAAATTATTGATTACAAACCTACAGAGGGACCAGTTTGTTAAATCTCAAGACAAATCAAACCAACAGAAGCCAGATGGAGTGCTTATTTTTGGTATGGGCACTTGAGAAATTACGCTGTTATCTTGATGGTAGTGTTTCTGAAGTGATAACTGACTGTAATGCTGTGAATTAACTTCTTAACATGAAAATCTCCCAACAGAAATATGTTCATGTATTGGTAATTAAATCAATTTTGAAATTTTTCAACTTATACCATTCAGTAGAATTTTTGTAATTTCTCTTTAATTCACTTATATATGATGTTATTTTATACAACTTTGCATCAAATTTACCAAGTTCTACATCTATACTAGATTTAACGAATTGTATTTCTTTTATTATTTGTGTGGAAAGGTCCTGTTCATCCTTTCCTGCTCTTTGGCTGTGAATTCCATGAGAGTCCTGGCCATGGCTGAAGGCTCCAATTTGGGGATCCTGTACCCTTGTGGCTAAGGTCTGTGACAATTTTCTTTGCCTTTGCCCTTTCCCTGATGGCTCTTGGGACCTTTCTTCTTCTTCTGAGGTCCTTTGGGCTTCTCTTTGGATGCTTCTGCAGCTGGTTTGGAGCTGATAGACGCCACTAGACCTTCTTTCAAGGCTCAAGTCATTTCCAATTCCTTCTTCTTGTCTATGGATAAAAGACTTGGGTCCTTCAACCAATTCTTGATCTTTTTGACCTTTTCTTTGCAAGACAATGGGCTCCACCCTCCTAAGAGTTCTATGGTCTTCTCCTGACCCAGAAAGCTCTTGATATGTAAGTAGGAGTTCACAGCCCCCTGCCAAAGGCTTGGCATATTTCCCACTCCTCTTCCTTTGCTGCTCTGAACCAATTTTTGTATTGGGACTGATACATTTCTATGACTGCCACTTGGAAGTGATCCAGCCCTTACAATATTACCTTCAATTAGTTCAGGCTCAGAGCTCACATCAAAGTTTGTTGGTACAGACCTTGGGGAATGGTCCTCTTCTTTTGCTGCTCTGAACAAATTTTTGTATTGGGACTGATATATTTCTATGACTGCCACTTGGAAGTGATCCAGACCTTAAAATATTACCTTCAATTAGTTCAGGCTCAGAGTTCACATCAAAGTTTGTTGTTACAGACCTTGGGCAATGGTGGGAAATTCTGGTATCCTCCAGATCTGTCTTTCTTGAGGAAGACTTGGCAGACCTTGTTCTGGTCTTACCTCTTCCCTGTCCAGGTCCATCTGGTTGGATGGAATAGCTGCTTCAATTTCTGGTATGCACCATAATTCATGTCAATCAAAGAGAAAAATAAGAGTTGAAAACAGAAAACACAAACCTTTTAGTTGTATTTTGGCTTGTTCTGTTTAAGATAAAGTGCCTCTTTTCTCAATTTGCACTTCAATACTGTCTTGAAATTCTACTTCTGAAGATTCTGGACTGGTAATATATCTCTTACTGGGCTTATTACCAGCTCCAATATACTTGATTGAAGTCACTAGAGAAAGAATTTGATGAAAGAAAATTAAGTTTTACACTTTTAAAATATTTTTAAGATTTTTTATAAGTCTTTTATTTTTTAATATTAGAAAAATTATTATTTTTAAAGAAAAAAATTAAAATTTAAGATTTTGAATCAAAATTAATTCAGAGCACCTCAAAGAATAATTTTACAAGTTTTTAGATGTGAGAAAGCCCCATGTAAAACAGTATAAAATTAAACAAAATTCCTCAATGAAAAAGATTTTAAGACAATATCAAAAATGAGAATAGCGTTAACCTCAAATTGCAAGAAAAAATAGTTTAATTAATATATTTTAGGACATGAAAACATATTAATTGAGGGTACAAGGTTCAAAAAACATGGCCAGGCCCCCAAATGTAAGATGTGTCTATGAAACTGTTGATAATATTACTATTGATCAACAGTACTATGACTGTTCTTATGAAATATAGTAAGAAAAATCATTGTAACCACTATCAATTAATTAATTGTTTCTTTTACTTGTTATACACTACTAGTGATTATAACAGTAAGCAGTAATTCTCTACCAGAATCAATTACAAGAAGTATTTAATAATGAAACTCTCTTATGAAGATAATCAAATTATTTTAATATTTATATTCTTTTTGCAAGAATAATTATAAATATAATTCTTGAAGAAACCATTTACTAGAGAAAAAACTTAGGAATCAAGATAAATCACTCAGTAATACTCCAAAGAACTTATTAGAGATAATAGCAGAGAAATTTTACGGATGATTGTGGATTTAATGGATCAAAATGGATTTATAACAGTATTAGAAAAATATATAGTTGTTTTCTATGATTTCACATCTTTCTGATTGATTCTGAAAGATTAAAACACTTGAGAAAAGATATTAACTAATACTTACTTGTTGGTAATAAAGTATAATTGAATAATGCAATTATTTGGAAAAAACAGCAAGAGGAGGCCTCTTTTAAGTCTAAGACAGCTCACAGAGGAATTCCATGGAGAAAAATGAAAATGCACTGAGTGAGAAAACAATAAACCTTTTTGGATTCTTTATCACATAATCTGTTGTCACATAAGATTATCATAATTACTTAATTGAAGCTTTGATGTGACTGCCAACCCAAATATGGTTAAGAATAAAAGGAATAAAAACTGTAAATCTTCTTTTCTTTCAAAATAAACATTAATTTCTCAAAGCTATAAATTTTATTGGAAATTTCATCACAGAGTGCATTTTATGTGAAATTTTGAAGATTCAGTGTTTTCACATGGAATCATCACAGATGGACTGTAGGTAAAGCTTTGAATTTTACTTATGAAAGTATGATTCCTTTTGGTTTTTATATGAATTACACCTTTCTGAATTTGTTCTGAAAGTTTCAGAAATATTCATTAAGAATTGTATTTTTAATGAATTTTTCAAGTTTTTACCTTATTTCTACATAGAATTGTAAATAACACTATATAGCTGGTTGCTATGAGGTAAGTCAATGGATACTGGTCCAAAAAGGGTTGTAATAACTATTTTAGGGTTTAACCATGGAAAATTATTAAGAGCTGACATGGTTACAGGAGTCTAAGTTTCTCTTTACCTCCTTGGCACTTCAAAATCACAGCTTATTTGCAATTTTCTTATGATATAATGAAGTTTTGACTTGGTAAACAAGTTCCAAAAAGGTTTTAGTATACTGTGGGAACTCATCTTGTGTGCGATTAAAATGAGGCAGTACCTGGAGGGGGAAATCTCAGGTACCTAGTTTTGAATTGGTAATAACTCCTGTAACCAAGGGTGGCAAGGATGTATTGCCTGCCCCTCCTAAAATACTGAACAAAATCTTCCTTGGAGCTCACAAACCAAAATAAAATTAGTAAGTGGCTTTACAACTGCAGAAGACAAAATTCAGCAGTCTCAGATCAGACCTATTCAATAAATAATATGAAAAATAATGTCAGTTATTTTGGTTAAATTTTAGATTTTAATGAAATACTTGTCTGTTTTATTTTTTATTTTAGTGAAATTGGGGTTAGTGGTTTATTCTTGGTGATAAAACTTTGGTAAGATGAGTTATTTAAGGTTTTCTGGAAAATTTGATTGATGTTGATAAAGGTAATTTTAGTTAATGTATAGCTATAATAGAGTAAAATAATTTTTGAAAGGTTTGTTATTTTTTTTAAGAGTGTTTAATAATAAGATAAAATTGTATTTGTCAAATTTAAGAGGTAATATTCTTTGATATTGGATTTTTAAAGGGGTAAGTTAATTTTAAATCTTGATAAATTGTTTTAATTTTACTGGATAAAATATTTTAATAGAGTAGTAACCCTAATTTTGGGTACTGGGTAATTTTTATTTTTATTTTAATAACAATAAGATTCCACTGAGCTTAGCTACTGGGTAATCTTCAACACTATACTTCCACTGAGCTTAGCTACTGGGAAAGTAATTTTTACTATAATATACTGGACTACCTCCCAGGTGAGGGATGAATTATTCCTGTGCTTACAATGTGCAGGGGATATATTTTTTCATGGGGGGATTTTGAAATTTGGGGGGAGAGAGCCCCTCTATTTATACCTTTTGGGAGCCCAGGGGGCCCTCCATGGGAGCTGTCTTTTTCCACTTTAATTCCTCTTGATTTCATCATGTGACTCCATTTTCGGTGAGGACTTTTCTTGCATGAGTCAGGTGATTTAAGGTTTGGTGATAATTTTCTCTCTGCACAGCCTCCATTTATCACATGATTTCCTTTTGGTGAACTAATTATGATGTGATATTCTTGAATTTTCCTTGCATACATGAGGTGAGTCAATTTTTGCTGGGGAGTTTTGTTGTGCACAGCCTCTTTCCTGTCACATGATATTTTGTTGGTGGATGCAGTATCACATGATGACCTTGTAATTCCTTTAAATATGTCCTATTTTAGGTTTGGTAGAAGTGGCTGTGTAATTTATGTAGATGTCATGGTTGTTTTTCTTCTTTTTGAACTTTAAAATGAACTCAGGTGATAATTGTTGGCACTGATAAATTTTACTGTTATGTATGAGATGATGTGATTTTTGAGTTTGACACATGCTGTGCATAGTGATGTGGTTGAGATTTAATTAAAATTGTGTACTGCATGCAGCCTGTTGTAACTAGCTTTGTTTTGCATGAGTTGATGAGTGGTGTAAAGAAATCTGATCCTGTTTTAAGGTTTCAAGTGGGGTTACTTTGGATATAAGATAAGGTACTCCTGTGGCTGTGGTGTAAATGAGTTTCAGGAATTCCATGGGGCTGGGCTTTGCATCATGTGACTTTGAATGCAAGTTGGCTGTATAGCTAATGCATGTGTCATTTTCTTACTGCATGAGTCCTGTGTCTGTAAGGGGGTGTAAAGCTGGGTGGGGTGTGTAATTTAAAGGGTGGTACCTTTTTCTTGTAACTAGTTTACTATATGTAACTTGATTTTTACATATGCATAATGAAATTGAATAATTTATTTAAACACATACACTGCCATTTGGTGCCTGTGCCATGGTTTTATGAGTTAAATCCAGCTTCTTGCTGTAAAATTGACCTTTTGGTGTAAAATTTGAGTGTAAGTCTGCCTGTAGGCTAGATTTACTGCTGTTTTGGGGTACTATGAGCTTGGGACTGGTGAAAAAATATGGTATGGAATACCACATCCCCCTCTCCATTTAATGCTGTCCCCAGCATTCCAGGTGAGAGCTCCCTATTCTTCATCTGATTCTATGGCTTCCTCCAATACCTCTTCCTCATTTATTAGTTCATCTTCTTCACTTTGTTATTCTTCTGTGTCTTCTTTTGCGTCCATCAACTTTCCTCTTGGGTAAAACCTTTTGAATTGAGATGGTGCAAATCTTCTTGCTAGTTCTGTTCCATCCAGTTCCTCAAGTTCATATGGTCCATTGTTTATTTGTATGATTAGTCTGTAGGGTCCATTCCATTTGATTTTGAAAAGTAGCCCCCAATTAGTTTCTATTGCTTTGTTGTAAACCAGGAACAAATCTCCTGGTTTGAGAGGTGATCTTAGTTGATGTGCCATTCTTCTATCCCAATATTTCATAGAGTCTTCCCTAGATTTTTTGAGTTTTTATGCTGTTTTTCTTTTCATCTCTTCTTTTCCGTCCAATTGTTTGGCTCTGGCTTCCAGTAATTCCTCAGTTGTGGATATTTTGTGCCATTCTACTGCTAAGAATGTTTTTGTTTCAATTTCAATTGGTAATACTGGTATTTGTCCAAATTGGAGTTTAAATGGTGAGAAACCAGTTGTTCTTTTAGTGGAAATTCTGTCAGCCAATGTAACTAGTGGTAAATATTTTTCCCATTTTTCTCCATTTTCTCCACACATCTTGACTAGTGCATCTTTGAGTTTCTTATGACCCCTTTCCACCATTCCTTGAGACTCTGGGTAATAGGGTATGGTGACTCTGATCCTTGATCCTGCTTTCTTTACTGCATCTTGCAACTCTTTTCCAAACTCTGGGCCCCCATCAACAGTTGCTTCTTTTGGTGAGCCATACCTGCATATCCATTCTGAGGTGAACCATTCTGCAACTGCTTTTGCTGTTAATTTGACTAGTCCAGTTGTTTCTGGCCATCCTGAAAAATCATCTCTGGCCACAACCATGTACTTCCATCTTCCAGATCTAATATGGACTGCATCCATGCTTACCCTTTCAAAGATTTTTGATGTTGCTGTAGGCTTTCCTTGTTCCCTTTGGAAGCTTTGGCTTCTCTTTTGGCAGGCCAGGCAAGATTGAACCCATTTCTTGACTGATTTCTTCATCCCTTTCCACCTAAATCTTGCTTTAATTCTTCTGTAAGTTTCATTTTCCCCTCTGTGGCCCATGTCTTCATGAAGTGACTTTAAATTGTAGCTTTGAACTTCTTGACTTGATATCACCAGTTGAGGGTTTGGGTTGTTTCTTCTTTTGAGTTGGCCATCTTCCAAGAAAAAGTTGGCTGACCTTCTCTTTATCCTTCTAAATTCTTCATCTTTACTTGATTGTGCTTTTTTCATTGTACTTAAGTATTCTTGCATTCGCTTCCAGAATCCTTCTTGTTTGGTTGGTACTTGTATTCCTGAAAAATGGAATGAATTTACATTCTTAGCCCCAAATCCAGGGTGAGGCTTGATCCAATCTTCTTCTTCATCCAATTCTGGTGCCTCTTCATATTCTTCTTCTGAGTTTTTTGGTCTTCTGGATAGCCTATCTGGCATTGTCAGCCTGTGACTCAAAACCAGAGCACAAGCATGACAGCCAAAATACCATAAACCAATGGTATAGCCAAGATACCACCAAAACATGGAGCTGAGCCAAATAAGCTCAAAAGGTATCAAACAAAAGAGGAAACTCACCTCTTTCTGAAAATACAAGTCCCATCACCATAGGACAAGAAATAACAAAGTTATTCCTGCTCAAGGTTAGTTCTGAGCATAAACCTTAATTTTCACCTCTCATCTAAAATCTAGAAAGAGAGGCTTAACCCCATCAAATGGGTATTCAAAATGAAGCTCTAAGCCAGGGCTATCCAATGGTACCAGCCAAACTGAGCTAGCACCAATATTCTTGGAGTTATGGTCAATTTCAGGCCAAATAAGAGTGAACAAAACATTCACCTCTCATCTAACTTCTACAGTTTTAGTGTGGGATACGTGAAGTGGGGGATTTTTGGAAAGAGCACAGTCAGGGCTATCTTATGGTGCCATCCATTTCCCCATAGCTCAACTAGAACAAAAGTTATGGGGCAAACAAGCTCAATACAGCTTTTTGCCTAAAACACGCAAATGTACAAAAATCTTGTACATGAGATAACTTTGCCATATTTAATGATACCCATATCAAATGAGGTACCATTGTATAGAGCACATACAGGGCTACACACTGAACCAATTTTGAGGTTGATATATCAAGAATTGACAAAGTTATGTCTGTTTTAAGGTCAAAATCCCACCTGCTGTCATATACAGCTTTACCATGGGATAATATCCCATACCATGAATATGAGGTGTCAAATAGACAAAGAAGCATTTTTTTACTTCAATACCTCATATGTCAGTCAATACTGGGGTCCCATACAGTTTCTGTACAGCATTCTACGCATCATACACATCAGAATCAGGCTGTGAGGTCCCCAAATGAAAATTTTCACCCTGTATTGGTGAAAACCACCCAGATGTGGTTTCAAAACCACATCTGAGCCCAATACAGGGCATACAGGCTGTTTGCAAACCACACGTCAGTCCTAGAGAGTGAAAAATCTTCACTTCCTCTACGTGGAAAGGTCTAGCACCCTTTCCACCCCATTTCAGGATAAAAAGGAGGCTTTTCACAGCCAGAATTGTCTCCTCATCCTGCTCTTGAATACCCTACGTAGTAAAATGTCAAAAAACGTTTTACTCTTGGGTAAAAACAGGTATAATTATTTATTTAATTATTGTAACTCTTATTATAGTAAACCAACTGGTAAGATTGCACCCTGGGTTTTCAATAGCGCTCACCACCACTATTACTCAATAGTAGAACCCCTTAATTATATTATAAATCCTCTTTAAAACCCAATATTCTTATTTTAAATTAATTTTCTATGTGTCACAGTCATAATTCTAGTTGTAAATACTCTTATTACCACTTCAATATAGACTCAGCCTGACATTTTGGAGCCTGGCTGTGTTTTTAACTTATTTTGGACCTTTACAAGTAAGTTTTTTCTCTTTTTATAATTTATTGAAACCTGTTTTATCTTTTTTTAGGCGTCATTTTTTCCTTTTGAAATATATATTTTATATATATATTTCTTTTAATTCTTATCATACTCATATTTTAAAACGTATTTTGTCAAGTGGCTAATAACCACAAGACCAGTATTTTTGGCGTGTTTTGTATATAAAAACACTTTAAGACACTAATACAGTCCTGATTCTCAATTGAATTGAGACATCTCATACTGATAAACCAACAGTGGAGGCGTGTTTGGGTACATTGTTAACTCAATTATCCTGTAATACACCATCTTTGACAGATTATACTTGCTAAATACAAGTATTCTGTGAGATATTGGTATACAAACAGTATACCACATATCAGTAAGCTGTATTTTTTGATGTGGGATTGTTAATTAAATTACATTGTCATAATACAAGGGCATATTGTAATAATATAAAAGCCCAGAGGCCATTCTTAGACGTGCAAAACAAGCCTTTTAAGAAGTCTTAACTGACATAAGTCCTCTTTTTCCTGTTTGATTCAGTGGAAGAAAATTTCATACCACTTGAGACCCAGTCACAGGCCAACATACCAGTGACACCCTCAGAACCAGGGGGCAGCAAGGGCATGGGAAAAAGACTTAGTGAAGGCCTCATTACAGAAAAAACGTGGACACCAATAGCCACTCAGAGGAGTAGAAAACCACAAAACTCTGCTTAAATACAAGGTAAACCCACCTTAACCACTTGTACAGGGAAGATTACAATTATTAACCCAGTTGTAACCTCCAACGGCAAACTGCCCAAATCAGCAGATAACAAATTTGTACAAGGCACAGTCAAAGGTAACTACCCTAAGAACATAAAGTTTTTGACTTCTTGCAAACACTGATATGTCCCCTGCATACCTCAGAGACCTTGGCTTCCAAAGGAACCAGCCAGAGGACAGAGAAGGATTGTCCAGAACCAGAAGACCTGAAAGAAGACACCTTGGACACAGTGGTGGATGGCAAAACAATGAGGGAGATAATATCAACCTTGCCATTCACACTCCAATTCAACAGAAACCTCAAAACAGAGGACTGGAAAGATATGGATCAAGCTCTTCAGATCCACCAACTCCTCAAAGATTTATTTCAATGGAGCATGGACAACAAGAGGTTCAACCTAGCAACTCACTGGGAAGAACTGGAATCAAGTTTCCAGAAGATCTGTCTCAAAGAGATAGACTTCAAAGACCTTATGGTAATCACAAAGGGTTGGAATCCTACCAGGCAGCACAGACTCCTGGAGGCAAGGGCATAGAGGATAAGGGAGAATCAATCCACTATCCTAGCTATAGAAGAACAGTTAACCCAGACAGGGACTACTCAGATTCCTTCAGGTTCACAAGGAGCAGGCCAAATCAGCTCTCCAGTGGCTTCACACCATTCAGAAACCAGAAGATCAGTGGCCAAGAGTCACCATTCTTCACAATTCCAGCAAGTTTCCAGGAGAAGACAGGGAAACAAGGGCAAGAACAAAGCCTCCTTCAACCAGAGGAGGAAAGAGTCAGACCCCATGATCCAGAAGCTGTTAGATTTGGTAAAAGAAGTACACAAGAACCAGAAGTAGTTGTAAACCACTCTAGAATCAGTAGTCCTAGGAATAGAAACATTACCCCCACTCAGACTCAAAATAACATTGTCACATCTGAGAGTAACATCAACAGTGATACACTGTGGTTACAAATGTCCCAATATGCTGAACAATCTGCAAAGCAGTTTGCAGAAATTAAAGCTAGCCAAGAGAGGATGAGACAAACTCAAGCCTCCTTGGAACAAATAGTTAAGAATCTTTAAGAAGGATATGCTCAACTGAGCAAAGCCTCTTAAGAAACCAACAAAAGACTGAAAATAGTCTTTGAAGAACAACACCACAGCACAAGGGACAGGGAGTGTCTGGATCAAGACATTAACAAATTGTTTAATGCCTATCATAGCTTGAAGCCCCAACCACAAGACCAAGCTATGGAGAATCCATATCAACCAGATGACATCAAACCAGATGCCATGTTGTTGAATAAGGCAAGATCTCCATCACAATACCAGGATGGAGATGGCATGTCTTATTCAGAGAAGGAAGCCTTGAAACAGCTTCCTGAGGCCTCAAACCGGCCCAAATTCTCTGGATCAGGAGAATATGATCATATGGAACTCATAGATTATATTGATGGACTCTTCAGTGATGTACCAAGCATACCAGACTACTGGATTACTGCTAGATTGAATACTGCATTTAAAGGTCATGCAAGTATATGGTACACAGAAATGAAGGCAATACATGGCAGAAGAAACTGGCCATGGTGGAAGAGTCAAATCATCCAAAAGTACAGTAATGGAACTTGGATATGGCAAAAGACCATCTCATTTGAGAATGACAAATACTCTGTGGACAAAGATCCATATTGGTGGTGTCTTAGATAGTCTAAAAGACTTAAAGCCATTGATCCTCAGATGAACATCCAAATGAGGAATCACAAACTTCTGACACAACTGCCAGGAGAACTAGAGCATGCAGTAAAATGCAGATGCAACCAAAATTGCACTCTAGATGACATTACCAACACCTTACAAGACATAAGGAAAAGGACAAATATAGGGAAATTAACCCCATATAAGAGCAGTAGTTTCAAAGAGAAACAACCTTTCAGGGTAGAGTTTAAAGACAAACCCAGAGCAAGAGTGGCAGAAGTGGCTAAGAAGAAGAATTCTTGCCACAATTGTGGTTCAAAAGACCACTATTCCAACAACTGTCCACTGGCAAAGAAGAAAGTCTATGCCATAGAGAAAGTCCCTGAGGAAGAACCTCCAACAGAGGATTCTGAATCAGACTCCATGGGTGATGCCATCAGAGAACCATCTGAGGATGAGCAAGACCCAAGAAAGGAATTTCTAGTGGAATACCAAGAGGAAACCCCAACGGAAATCCAGGACATACAGTTGGAAGCAGGGATGCCACAGGACACTGCTAACAAGAACTTGTGCAAACACACACAAGATGCACAAACATTCCTGGTTACACCAACCAGGGGAATGGCATATATACATGGGACAGCCACAAAAATGACTGTTTGTATTGACAATGCTCAGCACCCACTGATCATTGATAGTGGAGCACACTGGTCCATAGTAGCCAGGAATTATCTGAATACCCACTTCCCAAGTTGGGAAAAGCAGCTCTTGCCCACTAAGGCAAGGAACTTTAAAAGTGCATCAGGGAAGACGACTTCCATTGGGACAATTATCAAAGAGATAATTATACCCCACAGGAAGGGTAACATCAGACTCAACCAAGAGTTTGTAGTGCTTAATGATGCCCACATCCAAGGATTTTTACTGGGAACAGATCACCAGAGGATGTATGGCATAGACATTTACAACAGTAAAAATAGGCACATCAGCATTGGTACTAACAAGGAAAAGAAATTTTCACTTGACATATACCAGATATCTTCTCAAGATCCACTAGAAGAACTTCTGAAGGAATTCAGAGAGGGACAGTTTAGCACTACCCTCACCAGTAAACAAAAACTAAGTTTACTGAAGATGCTGACAAAGAACAGACCAGCATTTTCCATTGGTGAAGAACCATTAGGCAAGATCAAAGGCCATGATATAGAACTATATATGGATGTGGAAAGGCCTTATCCACCTATGCTGAGGAGACCTCCTTATCCAGCAAGCCTGGAAACCAGGAAGAAAATTGAGAAACATATCAATGAACTCCTGGACATGGATGTTATCAGAAACATTGGACATAATGAAATAGTGGAAATCACCACTCCTGTCCTCATCACCTGGCATGATGGCAAGTCTAGATTGTGTGGGGACTTCAGAGCCCTGAATAACTACATAAAAGCAGACAGGTACCCTATACCAAGGATACCTCATGCCTTGGATAAGCTGGCCAAAGCCAAATACATAACCAAGATGGATTGTATGGAAGCCTTCCACCAAAATGGAGTTGAACCAAACTCCATGAAATTACTCAGAATAATATGCCATATTGGCATGTATGAGTACACCAGAATGCCATTTGGCATCAAGAATGCACCAGCCCACTTCCAAAGGATGATGGACACAATATTTCAAGATGAAATATTGGAAGTCTGGATGGTAGTATATATTGATGATATCATTATATACTCAGAGACATGGGAAGACCATGTGCAATACATAGACAGAGCGCTAAGTAAATGCACACCCATAAATCTTAAAATTTCACTTAAAAAGTGCAATTTTGGCCAACAAGAGTTACTGGCTCTATGACATGAAGTCTCAGGTATTAGTCTGGCAATTGACCAGAATAAAGTAGCAGCAGTACTGCAAAAACCAGTACCAAAGAGCATCAAAGAGATGCAATCTTTCCTTGGGTTTGCTAGCTACTATAGAAACCATATCAAAAGTTTGCACACATAACTAGTAGTTTATACAAGTTATGTTCAAAAGATGTAGTTTTTGAAATAACCAAGGAAAGGAGGGATGCATATGGGAGGATCAAATATGAACTCACTAATGCACCTGTTCTCATCTTACCTGACTTTGAACTACCATTCAAGTTATATATAGATGCAGCATGCAGTCAAGGCCTAGGAGAAGCCCTTCACCAAAGACAAATTGTGGATGGTGAACCAAGAGAAGGAGTAATTTGCTACATCTCAAGGCAGCTGAAAGACTCAGAAGCCAGGTATGGGGCCACCCAGACTGAATGTCTATGTCTAGTCTGGGCTCTAGAAAAACTCCATTATTATTTTCAGGGTGCAGTCTTTGAAGTCTACACAGACTGCACAGCCTTGAAGTCTCTACTAAACATGAAGACTACAAATAGACATATGCTGAGATGGCAAATAGCCATCCAGGAGTATAGAGGGAACATGACCATCATATACAAAGAAGGTAAAAGCCATAACAATGCAGATGGCCTCAGCAGATGGCCACTGGACAATGTCAAAAGCAATCCAGCTTATGACCCAGAAGTTGCAGCAAAAATCGCTATCCATTTCATGGAAATAGATAGGAGGAAGAACTTCAGAATATCTGAATGGGCACCAGAAAGTGGTACCCTTGACAGTTGAGACACTGACTCAGAAGGGACAGAAACTCCCATACTGGGAATAAGTTCCTCAGAACTGCACAACAAGTTCTTCAGTGCAGTACAGAAGTCTTATGCCAAACACAAACAATGTAGCATACTAATCCAACTCCTTCAACAAAAGTACAGGAGTCCAGAACTGGAAACCCAGATGGAAGAACCCTGGTTGAGGGCCTATAAGTACAATAGGTTTTTTCTTATAGATGGCCTGCTCTACCACAGAGAAAAGCACACAAGTGCACTCACAGTGGTAGACAGAGACCACATCTCATTGATCGTACAAGAATGCCATGACTGCCCCTATATGGGACACATGAGTGAGGACAGGACCAAAGAGAGGGTAGCAAGCACAGCTTGGTGGCCCAAGTGGGAACAAGAGTTGAGTGAATACATTAACACTTGTGAAAGATGCCAAAAGGCAAATAGGAAACATGGGGATAAGTATGGGTTGCTTCAACACATAGAAGAACCCAAACACCCATGGGAAACCATCAACATTGACTGGGTAACAGGAATTGTCCAAGGGGGAAAAGAAAACTATAATGCCTGTTTGATCATAGTTGATAGGTTCAGCAAGAGCATGAGGTTTCTACCATGCCATAAAGAAGACACAGCCATGGATACTGCTCTGTTGTTTTGGAATAACATCATATCTACCTGTGGAGTCCCTAAGATCATCATTAGTGATAGGGACCCAAAATTCACATCTGAATTTTGGACTAACTTATATGACCTGCTTGGTACCAAACTTGCTTTTTACACAGATTAACATCCACAAACAGATGTCCTAGCTGAAAGGATGATCCAAACAATGGAGGACATCCTCAGAAGATTCTGTGCCTATGGCATGGAATACAAGGACCATGAGGGATACACCCATGATTGGGTTACCCTCTTACCAGCTGTCCAACTGGCTTATAACACAAGTCAGAACTCCACCAAGGGAAAAACACCTGCCTTGGTAGAGAAAGGGTGGAATCCCCTATTGCCTGTGGATCACTTGAAGAAAAAACTTCTGACCATCCATCCCAAAGCCAAAGACTTCCATGATATGTGGAAGAGGGCCTGTGACACAGCTGCCAAATGCATAGCTGAGGCAAAAGAATACAATAAGCAGAGGTGGGACAAATCACATATGGAACCTGACTTCAAGGAAGGGGACCAGGTGCTAGTGTCTACACTGAACTTCAACAATCTCAAAGGACCTAAAAAGATGAGAGACTCATTTGTAGGAACTTTTACTATCATTAAGTTTATAGGAAGAAATGCAGGGGTAGTCAAACTCACTGAGGAGTTTTCAAGGAAACATCCAGTCTTTCCAGTTAGTTTGGTCAAACCATACTTCCAGACAGAGGAGGACAAATTCCCCTCAAGGAGAAAGAACCCCACACCACAAGAGATAGTGGAAGTGGAGGACTCCCCTGGACCTGTGAGTAAGATCATCAGGGTCAGGAAGATCAGACTGAATGGGAAAGATCAAAGAAAATACCTAGTCAGATTCAAGAACCAGACAGCAGATAAAGACAAATGGTTGGCAGAGGATGCCATACCAGATGGGAACCTTCATCTGAGGGGATTCAGAGCCTCTAGGAGGACTGAGCAGTCTCATAAATGATGAGCCATTTTTAGAGGGAGGGTATGTCATCCTGTGACTCAAAACCAGAGCACAAACATGACAGCCAAAATACCATAAACCAATGGTATAGCCAAGATACCAACAAAACATGGAGCTGAGCCAAATAAGCTCAAGAGGTATCAAAGGGAAGAGGAAACTCACCTCTTTCTGAAAATACAAGTCCCATCACCATAAGACAAGAAATAACAAAGTTATTCCTGCTCAAAGTTAGTTCTGAGCATAAACCTTTATTTTCACCTCTCATCTAAAATCTAGAAGGAGAGGCTTAACCCCATCAAATGGGTGTTAAAAATGAAGCTCTAAGCCAGGGCTATCCAATGGTACCAGCCAAACTGAGCTAACACCAATATTACTGGAGTTATGGTCAATTTCAGGCCAAATAAGGGTGAACAAAACATTCACCTCTCATCTAACTTCTACAGTTTTAGTGTGGGATACCTGAAGTGGGGTCTTTTTGGAAAGAGCACAATCAGGGCTATCTAATGGTGCCATCCATTTCCCCATAGCTCAACTAGAACAAAAGTTATGGGGCAAACAAGCTCAATACAGCTTTTTGCGTAAAACACGCAAATGTACAAAATTCTTGTACATAGGATGCCTTTGCCATATTTAATGATACCCATATCAAATGAGGTACCATTTTGTAGAGCACATACAGGGCTACACACTGAACCAATTGTGAGGTTGATATCCCAATAATTGACAAAGTTATGACTGTTTTAAGGTCAAAATGCAACCTGCTGTCATATACAGCTTTACCATGGGATATTATCCCATAACCATGATTATGAGGTGCCAAATAGACGAATAACCATGTTTTTACTTCAATACCTCATATGTAAGTCAATACTGGGGTCCCATACAGTTTCTGTACAGCATTCTACGCGTCATACACGTCAGAATAAGGCTGTGAGGTCCCCAAATGAAAATTTTCACCCTGTATTGGTGAAAACCGCCCAGATGTGGTTTTAAAACCACATCTGGGCCCAATACAGGGCATACAGGCTGTTTGAAAACCACAAGTCAGTCCTAGAGAGGGAAAAATCTTCACTTCCTCTACGTGGAAAGGTCTAGCACCCTTTCCACCCCATTTCAGGATAAAAAGGAGGCTTTTCACAGCCTGAATTGTCTCCTCATCCTGCTCTTGAATACCCTACGTAGTAAACTTTCAAAAACAGTTTTACTCTTGGGTAATAAACAGGTATAATTATATATTTAATTATTGTAACTCTTATTATAGTAACCCAACTGGCAAGATTGCACCCTGGGTTCTCAATAGCGCTCACCACCACTATTATTCAATAGTAGAACCCCTTAATTATATTATAAATCATCTTTAAAACCCAATACTCTTATTTTAAATTAATTTTCTATGTGTCACAGTCATAATTCTAGTTGGAAATACTCTTATTACCACTTCAATATAGACTCAGCCTGACAGGCATAGTGAAAGTTTTCCCTGGTTTGTGTACCAAATCAAAGGAAAATAGCTGAATGAAAGCCACCCATCTTGTCATGGGGGAATGTGGTAAGCAAGGGGTGTTTATCATTTCAATTAAGGCCTTGGCATCAACCTGTTATTCAAAATGTTGTCCCCAAACTATGGTTTGAAGTTTCTTCAGAATTATTGCAACTCCACAGAGTTCCAATTTGGCTTGTGAGTATTTTGATTCCAATTTTGAAAAAGTTATTGATTCATATAATACTGGTCTGTATTTTCCTTATTTATCTTATTGAGTGAGTACTGCACCTGCAGCAATGTAGCTTGAATCTACTGCTAGCTTAATTTTTCCTGATCCTTTGTCATAATCAAATTTCTTGAGAGTTATTTCTTCTCCAACTATTGTTCTGAGCTTTTGGAAAGCTTCTTCACATTTTTGATCCCAGTCCCAGTCAACATCTTCTCTGGTGAGCCTTCTGAGTGGTGATGCAACCTGTGAGAAGTTTTCAATAAACATTCTTACATAAGCACAAAGACCAAGAAATACCCTTATTTCCTTCTTGTTAAGAGGTGTTGGCCAATTTTGAATTTTTTTGATCTTTTTTTTTGAGATTGTTCTTCCTTTGAATGATACCACATGCCCTACTATTCCCAAAGCTGGAACACAGCATGCAAACTTTGATCCTGAGATAGTAAGTCCTGCTTCTTCAATCCTAAATATATGAATCATGCTGTTGTTGATTGGTCCTTAAGGTTTCAGAAATATTGATCAAGAATTGTATTTTTTATGAATTTTTGTAGTTTTTACCTCATTTTTACGTAGAATTGAAAATAATACTATATTGCTGGTTGCTATGAGGTAAAGAGCTAGATAATAGTCCAAAAAGGGTTTTAATTACTCTTTTGGGGTTTATCCATGGAAAATCATTAAGAATTGGCATGGTTACAGGAGTCTAAGTTGCTCTTTACCTTTTTGGCATGTCAAAATAGCAGCTTATTTGCTGTTTTCTTATGATTTAATGAGATTTTAACTTGGTAACCAAGTTCCCAAAAGGCTTTAGTATACTAATTGGTCCAGGATCAGCCATGGATCCAAGTTTTAGAGCTTTCCACAAGTCAGAAGCTGGGTACCCTGGCTCTCTTTGATGTCTTTTGTCCCCCTTGACTATTTTTTATGTCAAAATAGACATTCAGGCTTCAAGACTGAAATCCACTATGGGTGTACCAAAAGTGTATGTAATAATACCATAATATTCAGTGCTTCAAACATGCATAAAATTATTCTTAGTGTATATGTAACAAGGGATTTCTCTGATTCCCATTATTTTGGCATGAAATTCAGAAAAACAAAAATTTTCACACTTCTTTTATGTGGTATTGATGATGCAGTATTGAAGTATTTTCCATATTACCACCTCAAAGAGTTTATTTGAGCTTATTCACTCTATGGAGCTACCCTAGGTGAAATTTTGTGTATAATCCAAATCTGGCCTTAAATCCATGGATTTACCTACTCATCAAAAAATTATTCATCTTTTCTGAAATCAAAATGAATGAATTTTGACTATATGCATGACTTATGGGTTATGCATAGTTCAGAGTTTATTTTAAAGATAATTGTGGCCTATTTGGGTTTCTAAAATATACCTCAAGGCTCACAAAAGGGGTGAGTGTTTTAGATTTTATGTAGGCCTACAGTATTCCTTTCATAAAATACACTTTTTTAAGGGGTTCTCATCAAACCTTCAAGAGCTATATGAGAGGTGAAAAATAATAATAAAATTGGTATTATGCAAATGGTAATTATATTGTAAATTCTCATCTATTGGTGCTTTTGTACTGAAGCTGGTGGTACCATTTCATTTATCTATTTGAGAACTTCCATAGGAGGCGATACATAATATAGCTATTATCCAAACATAATATCCTAGCTTAGATGTAAAGATTCAGGTTTATCATCAGAAATGTCTTGCAAAAATTATAAATTTCCCGTTCTTATTTGTTGGTGCAAACAAAGATATTAACTCCAAGGGTAAGATTTAATATTATGGACAGTAACATATGAATATTGTCTTTCTTAAGTGTTTTTTTTTGTGTCTATGGAGATTTTTTAAGTTTTTTTCGTTTGGTAAATCTCAAAGATGTGAATTTCACTATTTACATTGGATACCACATTTTATGGTATGGTTGGTTGCAATTCTTGTGGGTCTTTTGTGTAAAAGGCTGGGAATTACAGTTGTTAGTTGAATGTTAAATTGTGATTTAAGAGAAAATAATTTTCATGTAAGCTTCAATTAACCTTCTAATAGTTCCTTTTTAGCTTCAAATATATCCTTAAAAATGCTATAAAATCTAAATGAAATTTCTACAAGTGTCAGAATTCATATTCAACATATTCTAAGATTTGGGTACTCTGGAATCTTTCTTTAAATCCCCATTGTCCCCTTTGTCTTTATCTCCAGCCATTGAATGTTTTTTTTTCATTTTTATGGACAAAGGAGCTGAAATATCCATAAGCTTTATGGTTAATCAAAGGATAACTTGGAAATTTAAAACCACCTCTTACTCAAACACTTCTTTTAGGTCAAGGATCACATAGTTTAGCCTATTGTTAATGAAACTTCATTAATAACTAAGTAATAAGTATTCACATCAAATCATTCATGACAGATTCATAGGTATAGGCTAAAAAACTGATTAAGGCTGATTTTTTTCTGAAACACATAGCATATATTAATTAAGCGTAAATGATAGCAATTCATAAGTCATTTCAATTTGACATAATTTGGAGCTCATTTGTAATTCTGACAAAATCTTTTTATTTGACTCACAATAAGCCCTGGTTTGGTATTCCAAAGTTTCCTTTTAGATTGTCAATATTAGTTTTACAGACTGTAGAGTCATCTGTCAAAGGTTCATGAAACTATTTCAGCCATGAAAGGCTTTTTTGGCAAATCTTTCTTTTTCCTGATGCAATTCTAATATCTTCATAGTTGGCTCGTCTACCGTTGGATAGTCTTTTGAAGACCCCAAGCACCTTTCACCACATCTCAAGAGGCTAAAGACATAAAACAATAGAATTCTTTGGGAAAATTATATAATCACTTTAGCCCTTGACTCCCCTGAAAATGAAAGGAAGGCATCTTTTATCAATTTTGGTGTTGTCACTAACTGCAACCGTTTACTATAGTGATATTATAATTGGATAAGGATTGGCAAAGATAGAACAGCTTTTAGTTTGGATGAGTACCAACATAGAAAAACCCCTATTTTGACCTTTCATAGAGCTTATTCCTTTTCAATTCAAAACCATGAACCTGGTATGTTTCTTGAAGATTGGAGTGAGGCCTCTCTAAAGGTTCCATCCCTTTTCCAGTATTACTCATAAACAAAAAACCCCTGACAAGTCTAAGAGGGCTTGTAGAAGGCTGAACAAAAATTAAAGCCCAAATATAAGCCTAAGGTAGAGCTTTTATTTAAGATTATTCAGAGGTAAGTATTACAAATGATGGTTTAGAGCTTACCTCAAAGAGGTTTAACCAAAATAAAGGTTTTCTGAAAATATTCATCTAAAAAACAGTGTATCTTTGCAATATATTATTGAAGATTTATTAAGAAGTATATCCAAATTTAAAGGCCATAAATTCCTACATCTCTCTCTTATTACAACCCATATTCCTTCTCAGTTGACAGAAACATCTGGCTAGGGGGGGTTAAGGCGCGTAATTATGTACACAAATACATCGAAAAACTTCAAGCCCTTATAGCTTCTGTTATTTTGAGAATATTCAACACAAAGAAGAGAGAATTTAAGAGCTGTAAATCAACTTAATTTCCTTTTCCTTGGATTGATTTTCTCTCCAATATATACTCAGATCTCTGAATTGGAGGTTTTTGACCAATCCAGGTCTGTACCACACCTGTACCATTGATTATTGGCTTCATAATTTTTAGAATGGTATTTGAAAAGATATAAAGAAAAGTCATAAAAGCTCTTTGGTGGCCTTTTAATAGGCTTTCAACCCTTTATTTACCCAAAACGGTTATTTGTGTTTACAAAACTGAAAATATGAGTACACTGCCATCGGACTGTATGGTAAAGAAGCACAATTCAGCCCCTAAAAGTAAGAATTTCCCTCGGAGTACATTTAAAGAAATTATCAGCCTCTTTCAGTCCCAAAAATAGACAAAATAGGGCCTTTTCCCACTTGAAAAAGAGCACATCTTCAGTTATTTAGCATTATTGTGTGGTAAAACTGTATTATATTAGTATTAAATGGCATTGATATGATTAAATCAGTAAATTATTGAGTTCATCTCATTTTAAAAACCAGTAGATTTAAAGATACTCTTTCCTAACCTTTTCAGAAATCAACAAAACAAGGCCTGCAACTTTTTCAATCATTACAGACGTAGTAGGAAAGAACAGGTTGAGATTTTCATAAATCTCCGAGAAAGTTTTGTAACGAAGTACTAGAAAAAGAAAAAATATCATGATTTCTGTAACTCCCAATTTTCAAGAAACCCAATTTTATTTCCATGCCATAGCGATGAAAATAGAGGAATTCCAGATTATTGTGCTTGTAGGGTCATTCGAAATTACCAGTGGATCAAAATATCAAATTTGAAATAAGTTCAAAATTTTGGAAACAGATGCCTTCAGATAACAGCTAGAATAAAAAGGCTCCGAGTGAGGGAGTCGAACCCCTGTCTACAGCTTTCAAGTTCTTGAATGCACCCGTGTCCATTCAAGTTTGACAGGCAGTTATTCTACCGTTGATCAAGAACTAACTCAGATTGCTTTCAGTATCTCAATTTGAGATTGTAATAGATAATGAACATAATTGCAGAAATAAAGTTAGACTCATTTCAAAGAAATGGTAATTAATTTTTACGAATATCATTTATGAAAAGTATATAAAATACAGCCAGCTACTCATTTTCAATCTACCATATTTCTGCCCCTTTTTGATAAAGTCAACCATATTTTGCGAATTTGAAATAAAAGAACCATAAAACATATTGTATATGTTTTTTACAAGGCTAAGACCCGCTGGATTCCAATTGTTGACGTTCATATTTAAAATCTAAGGGAGCTACATTCATTTGAACGGCCTGACATTCAGAAACAAGTGGGAACTCTGTTTCCGTTCATAAAAACTTCAACCTGGAAAAACATGGATCTCAGAACTATTGGCCTTGCGTTCTTTAAGCGGGTAATTTAACGAAATTATACGTGTATCAAATAAATTGCTTCA
The DNA here is from genome assembly GCA_023105745.1 of Austropuccinia psidii. Taxonomy (NCBI): domain Eukaryota; kingdom Fungi; phylum Basidiomycota; class Pucciniomycetes; order Pucciniales; family Sphaerophragmiaceae; genus Austropuccinia; species Austropuccinia psidii. The sequence continues at coordinate 12,595,281 of JALGQZ010000016.1, forward strand.
TGTTAGATAAAATCAAATTTTTAATAAACTTCATCCCTTTTTGCCTTTTCTTTTAATTAAAAATCAGAATATCTCGCCAAATCACTTTTACAATGGCCCCAACAATTATCAGTGCTTAAATGGGTGTCGGAAGATCCTCAAGACGCATCCAGGTATGATATTGAAAAACTAATACCATGTTATACGTAATATAAATTATTTTGGTTGCGTATGTTTTTGCACTTTGATACTCATTATGAACTATTTTTTAATTAAGTTTGGGTTTGTCAGAAGTACATCTTAAGCTTACAAAAAGGTAGACCAAAAATACCTGAAGCCTCGATTAAAACAGTTCAAATTATTTGAATCATTTAGATACAAAAAAGGCCCTCCTACTATATTTTCAGATATTTCCATTGGATATGATCGCAATATTCACCACATGAATCAAAAGACTTCAGTATAGTAAAAGTATGTATGCAAAATTTTATCATTCAATTCAATCATCAGAATCATATATACAATCCTAAATAATTATTCCACAAAAATGAAATAAATCTACAGATACCTTCCAAAGAATAGAGCTCATTCTATAACTGAAAAGATATACTTGTGTGGCTTGACTGCCATGAAGAATTGCACCTATTGAAGGGATAACATATTCAAAAATGCGGAATGATCACAGAGGGAGGAAGTGACCACATTAACCAATTAAAAATCCAAGTTGGCCTCCAACAGAAATAATTCAAAAGCAAATTTCATTTATAAAATTCAAAAAAATGAGCAAATTTATGCAGCTTGAAATCAAAATATCAAATTTCCCATCTGCAAAAGTCACTTTTCTCATCAAATAGAAAAGTTTCACAATTTTCTTTTTTATGATTTCATGACTCACAGAAAATATCTCAAGAATTGTTCCGGAGGTTTTATGTCCTCCTAGGGAAGAATCATAAGATTATCTTTCCAAAAATACGGACTTCCTTTCAAACTTAGTTCCTTCTTATTGGTTTTGGATAGCCTCTCATTAGAGCAGTTGCTTTCAGTTATTATCTCCTCCCTATACCTTTTAGAAGGGAGAACCTGTCCATTAATTCCAAAAAATATAAAGGTATTAGTGGATTGGAATCAGTATTTCAATTGATAGAGGATGGGAGGAAATTTTAATCTTCATTTTGAGTTCCTTCATTAAATCCTTAAATCCTAAATTAGGTAATATTCCCTGGGAAGTACGTGACATTTGTTTTATTTCCTCTCTTATTTGAGCCCCATGGATTCATTAACAGCGGAAATTCTTGTGAGTATTCTGACTTCACTTTGGAACATTCCCATTCTTGAACAGAAAAAAAGAGCTTGAGAAGTAAAGCTCCATATGAATAATAAGCTTCATAATATATTATTCATGCAATGAGAAATATTAGAGAAAAATCATTACCGCAGACTTTCTTGAATCCAAATTCAATTTATTATTTTGAGTTAAAATCATGAAATTCCTTTCACTTAGTTCCAAATTAATATGGTATGATTTTTCAAATATAATGTCTTAATTACTTAGTAAGAATGTAATTAAGTAAAAATTATCATATACGGACATATCAGCATTTATAATTTAAGTGAGGAAAGATACCCCTAAGTCGTAATCTTACATATCCACAAAAAAAAAAGATGAGGAGAAATAATTGTACCAACATTGTCATCAATCATTCTTCTTAAACATTACACCTCATTAAAACGAAATATTGCTACTGAATTTGTCCTTCTGTTTCTTAGCAATAAACCTCTATTAGAATATATCAAAGTGTTTTTTGTAGTTGGGAAATTTAGAAATAAGCTTAAGTCCACATTTTTTGTGCCATAATTTCCAAAAAGAGATAACTTAGCTGAAAATTTATGTGAAAATTAATTTTTGAATCTTTCTAGCCGCCTAGACTCAAAGGGTGACGCATTAATCCCCAATTCCCAAATAATAGGTTCCAGTGTCGAAATTAACACGATTATTAGAATCAACCTGTCCTGGAAGGTAGTAAAAGGCCTGATACATTACTAAATATGCGGAATTAATACAAGCTCTCCTAAATGTAGAAACTTCCCTATGTGATGTTTCCCAAGTGTAAGTGTAAAATTGACACGTGTTGGTTTTGTTCTTAGCAATACTTTTGGAGGGCCCACAGCTTAGTGGCTGAAGATACTGACATATCATATAATTTTCAATTCCTCCTAAGCACAATCAAGCTAACCCTCAATAGAAAAGGTGTGGTTATCCTGTGTATTTTCAACCAGTGAACAAATATTGTAATAATAGCAGTCATATTTGTCACAACACCCACAAGGTAATAAAACGTTCTTCATGATTATAAACCTTTTACATATTAGTGGTTATTGACTCTTTTCAACTTTAGGTTTTTTTTTCTCTCAAGCTGCTTATAGATACCTGCTTCTCATGTTAGCTTCCTTGAGAAATTTCATCAATATATTTATATTTCAGAAGAGATATTAATCTTCAATTTTTTATACTGAAAGCACTAACTTCTTCACAGTTTTGGTGTGAAGCCTCTACTGGAAGTGAGGAACCAAAATAAATATAAACAAATGATATTTCAATTAAAGGGGGAAATAAATTCTGGCTCAAAGTGTGCCAGACTACTGCAGTTCCCTTTTCTAGGACATAAATTTTAGAATTGATTCAAAGCATCAATTAATGTGACCTGCAGCTATGTCACATATTCAGTGACTCAGTTTATTTGTAACTTCAACTCCAACAACAGGAGCTTTAATGTTTGAAAAGAGGCAAAACATTTCTCAATTGGAGTAAAGCACTCTAAAAACAGTCTTAGAAACTAGAGGGCTCCCATAAACCCATCTCAAGATGCTTTTAGACCTCACATAAATCATTAAACCACGTTTCAGACTGTTTATATCTAGTTATAAATGGGTAATAATTTCAAATAAAAATTTCTTTTGACATGAAAATGGTCAAACTATTCAATAATTTCCTTTTCTGTGAAAATTACCATTTCCACAATATTGGAAACTTTGTTTAATTTCTATAAAGAAGTCTTTTCCAATAACTCAACAAAATGATAATACCTGAGGTAATTAATGAAAATGACTGAAAATTCCATATTCTCTTGAATATTTTTGGATCTACCATATAAATGTGCTGAATATCTTATACCATTCTTTTTAAACCTTATATCCACATATAGCCTCATTTTGTCACGTATCAGTAACGTTAACTCGTCCAGATACACCTGGGTGAATGTACTTTTTCCTATTTTTTGTAAAAACAGCTTGTAAATGATAGCTACCATAATTTTCTTGATAGAAATTTAATTAATCTTTCATTGAGCTACTGTGGGTCTATAGAGTAAATATATAAAATTCAACCTAGTCATTTTTAAGCATAATTTTCAGCTATTACCTCCTCATTGATCCTGTTGACCCTTTCATTTTAGGCTTAATCATCCATCAAGGTGAAACTTTCTGTATATTTTAATGTTCCATATGTGAAAGAGGTTGAAAATTTTTCCAAAAGATCCTCCGAAATATTTTTTTCCTCAATGTTTGAGCTTGAAATAGAACCTTTCATCACAAATTCGCCATTGACACAAATCACATCAAAGTTATGGTTATTATTTTCTAGTAAAACCCTATTCAAGGTATTTTTAGAAAATCTTTATGCTTAATACCAGACTTAACGGTTAGCATTCTGATTAAAAATTTTTAGTATAAATTCATTTCAAGATATGAAATGAAAAATCAGATTACATTATTTGATTGCTAAAAATGCTTTCTGTGATCATCAATTTGTTTTATAATCTATCTTGGCAAATCAAATCTCAATAAACCAATACAAATGCATGAAAGGGAGATGAAAATAGTACAATTCCATTAATTTTCAGCTATAATGACAGTTATAACACAATGGGGCACTAATATCAATAAATGATTCAATAATAATGTAATAGTTTTGTAAGCTTAACATTTTGAGTGATTCTGGTAGGATTCATTTTTGTACATCAATTGACACAACTCTGGTTGTTACAAAGCAGGAAAGAAATTATAAAAGAGGCCTCCTTCCCATTTTCCCCAGAATATCATCTATTGAGAAAAGAACCACCAAGAACTTTATCAAATGTTTGTTTATTTTGATTAAGAATAAATTATGATACTAATATTAATTATATTTTCTACATTCTCATGATAATTTCATTATGAATAATATGTTTCTCTAAAATTCATCCTTTCCAGCTAACATTTTTATTTGTTGGATTATAGCTGTTGTTGAAATATAAAATCTATATTCTTTGTATTTACTATGCATAAATTCATAGTAACATGAAATCGTTTCATTACCAGTGCACAAATTAGGCTATTTTTCTAAATACTGGAGTCTCTTTTGGCTCTATAATACTCAGAATAACAGTCTTATCATAGTATTAAGTATAACTTCTGATATTAGGAAGGGAATTGTAATATTAATATCTTGGTATATAATATCACATTTCATTTAAAATCTGGGTGTTGGTAAGAAAATTTATCATTTATAAATATTAATTATTTAATATTACTTTATGTGATTGCTATATTTTCCGCTATTATGTAAGCCTTGAGGTATATTTTACATACCCAAATAGGCCACACATATCTTGAAGAATAAATGTTGAACTATGAATAACCCATAAGTCATGCATATATTGAAAATTCATCTTTTTTTCTATCAGAAAAGATGAATAACTTTTTTGTGAGTATGTAGATCCATGGATTTAAGCCAGATTTGGATTCTACACAAAACTTCACCTAGGTTAACTCCATAGAGTGAATAAGCTCAAATCAACTCTTTGAGGTGGTAATATGGAAAATACTTCAATTACACATCATCAATAACACATAAAAGAATTGTGAAAACTTTTGTTTTTCCTAATTTTGTGCCAAAATAATGGGAATGTGAGAAATCCCATGTTACATATACACTAAGAATAGTTTTATTCATTTTTGTGGCACTTAATATTATGGTATTTTTACATACATGTTTGGTACACCCCTAGTGGATATCAGTCTTTAAGCCTGAATTTCTATTTTTGATGTGAAAATAGTCAAGAGGGAGAAAAGACATCAAAGAGAGCCAGGATACCCAACTTTTGAGGTCTCTGAGGCATGGAAAGCTCTAAAGCTTGGACGTATGGCTGATATTGGCCCAATTAGTATACTAAAGCCTTTTGGAAACTTGGTTACCAAGTTAAAATCTCATTAGAACATCAAAAAATATCAAATAAGCTGCTATTTTGATGTACCAAGGAGGTAAAGAGCAACTTAGACTCCTGGAACCATGTTAATTCTTAATGATTTTCCATTTATAAACCCCAAAAGAGTAATTAAAACCCTTTTTGGACTAGTATCCATTGATTTACCTCATAGAAACCAGCAATATAGTATTTTTTGCAATTCTATATAGAAATGAGGTGAAAGCTTCAAAAATTCATAAAAAACACAATTCTTAATGAATCTTTCTGAAAATTTCAGGACCAATTAAGAACAATACAGTTCACATAAAAACCAAAAGTAATTCTACCTTAATAGGTAAAATTAAAAGCTTTACTTACAGTCAATTTTTGATGATTCCATGTGAAACACTTAATCTTCAAAAATTCACAGAAAATACAATCTGTGATTAAATTTCCAATAAACTTGATAGATTTGAGAAATAAATGTTTATGCTCAAATAAAAGAATATTTACAGTTGTTAATCCTTTTATTCTTAATCATATCTGGGTTTGTAGTCATGTAAAAGCATCAATTAAGTAATTATGATAATCTTACATGACAACAGATGATGCAATCATTAATCCAAAATGAATTACTGTTTCCTCACTCACTGGCTCTTCAGTTCTCTCCATGGCATGCCGCTGTGAGCTTTCTTAGATTTAAAAGAGGCCTTCTCTTGCTGTTTTTTCCAAATCATCACATTATTCAATTATACCATTGTTACCAACAATTAAGTATTAGTTAATCTTTTCTTAAGTGTTTCATTATTTCAGAATCAATCAGCAAGACTTGAAATCATAGAAATCAACTATATTGTTGGAATACCTTTATAAATCCATTTTGATCCTTTAAATCCACAATTATCCATCAAATTCCTCTACTATTATCTTTCAATAAGCTCTTTTGAGTATTAGTGAGTGTTTTGTATTAATTCTTGAAATTTTTCTCTATTAATAGTTTTCTTCAATAGCTATCTTTACAATTATTCTTCTAAACGATAACTATATATCACAATATTTTTATTATTTTAATAAAGAAGTTTTATTATTAAATTATTCTTGAAATTGATTATTGTAGACAATTTCTTCTTACTGTTATAATCACTAGTAGTGTATAGCAAGTAAAAGAAATAATCAAGTAATAAATTATTTAATTTTGGCTATAATAGTTTTCATTATTATAGTTCATAAGAACAACCATAATACTGTTGATTAACAGTAATATTATCAACAGTTTTTCAGACACATCTTACATTTGGGGAGCTGGCTGTGATTTTATCCCTATAATTGGCTTTAATCATATCCTAGACTTCATTTTCTTGTTCTAAAATACCACCATACCTTCCACATCCTACATTTGGGCACCTGGCTGTGTTTTTTGAACCTTATACCATTAATTAATATATCTTCAAGTTCTCAAATATCTTAATTTCATTATTTTTTTCTTCCAATTTGAAGTTGAAATTATCTTTTGTTTTTGAAATTGTGTTTAAAATCCTTTTCATTGAGGAATTTGGTTCGATTTTATATTGTTTTACACATGGCTTTTTCACATCCAAAAACCTACAGAATTATCCTTTGAATTATCCTGAATTAATTTTAAATCAGGATCTTAAATTCTTAATTTTTTTCTTTAAAAAAGAATAAAAACTTATAAAAAATCTTTTGAAAAATCTTTTCATTATTAAAAAATAATTTTTTGCTTTTAAATTTTTCTCTAGTGTCTTTAATTAAATACTGTGCAGCTGGTAACAGACTCAGTAAAAGATATATTATCAGTCCAGAAGCTTTGGAAGCAGACTCTGAAGATAGTATTGAAGTTCAAATGGCTAAAAGAGGAACTCTGTTTCAATCAGAAAAAGCAAAACAACAACCACAAGGTGTGTATTTTTGACTTTCATTCTCAATTGTTTCCCATAAATTGACGTAAAATGGTGCATACCAGAAATGGAAGCAACTTTTGAGTCCAACCAGATGGATGTGGACAAAGAAGAGGCAGGAACAAGTCCTGAAGTGGCAAGTATTCCTCAAGAAAGACGCATCTGGAGGATGCCAGAGTTGCCCCCCATTCCCCAAGGTCTGCACCCACAAACCCTGATGTGAACTCTGAGTTTGAAATAATTAATGATAATATTTCAAGGGCTGAACCATTTTAAAGTGGAGACAATAGATATTTATCAATGCCGATACCAGAATTGGTACACAGAAGGCAAAGAGGAGGAGTGGGAAATATGTCCAAGCCTTTGGCAGGAGGTCTTGAACTCCTACTTACACATCAAGAGCTTTCTGGGTCAGGAGAAGACCATAAAGCTCTTAGAAGGATGGTGCCCATTGTCTTTCAAAGACAAGGTCAAAAAGATAAAGAACTGATCAAAAAATCAAAGTCTTTTATCCATAGACCAGAAGAAGAAACTGGAAATGACTCCAGCTTTGCAGAAAAAAGGCCCAGTGGGGTCTACCAGCTCCAAACCAGCTCCAGAAGTGTCCAAATTCAAGCCTTAAGGACCTCAGAAGAAGCAGAGAGGTCCCAAGAACCATCAGGGCAAAGGCAAAGGCAAAGCAAATTTGCACAGACCTCACCCACAAGGGTACAGGATCCCTAAATTGGAGCCTTCAGCCATGGACGGTGTATTCAATATGGCCAGAAATCTCATGGAATTCACAGCCAAAGAGAAGAAAAGGATGAACAGGACCTGTCCATGCAAATAAGCCAAGAAATCAAATTTGTTAAGTATAGAATTGATGTAGAACTTGGTAAATTTTATGCAAAGTTAAATAAAATAACATCCTACATAAGTGAACTAAAGATAAATTGCAAAACTTCTACTGAATGGTATAAGTTGAAAAATGTCAAAATTGATTTAATTACCAATACATGTGACAAAATTGAAAGTAAATGTCATGATCGAGAGGATGAAATATGAGATATTTCCATTTCACACATCAAAGAACAACTTGCAATTCTGAGAAGTCAGGTTTTGGAAAGAATTAATAATAACAATCAGTTTGCCACACATTTGCCAAAAAGTGACAGTGAGAGGAAGAAATTGAAGGATGAAATCATTGCAAATGTGGGACAAATTCATAATAATTGAGAACCACATATTCCAAGACATTCTACACCTTTGACTGAAGAGAAAATTTCTGTAAAAGGAAGTTTGACCCCCTTTTTAGGACAAAGTCCTATCTGTGTAAAAGATCTTACCAAATTGGAAGCATGGCCAACATCCTCTGATGAAGGAGAATACAATCATATTGAGTTAATCAGAACAATTGATATGTTGCAAGAAGACTTTTGCATACCTGATGAAGTTAAAGTGGGTAAGCCACACTCCTTGTTTACCAGAACTGCAAAGCAACGGTATTACAAAATGAGACAAGACCATGGTAAACATGATTGGCCTTGGTGGAAATATGAAATAATCACAAAATGGGCTAACAATTCTTGGATATTTAAAATGGAAAAATGCCTTTGAAAGTGCTGTTTTTAACTGAAAAAAGGATAAACCACTTACTTGGTTCCTCAAACAGAAAGACAGATTATCTTGCTTACACCCAGATATATCTGCCTATATGATTAATATGAAAGTATCAAGAAAATTTTGAGGAGAACTAGAACATGAAATCTTATGCAGATGTGTGGAACCCTGTTCAACAGAAGACTACACCAATGCCATGGCAGATATCATTACTAGGACAAGAATTGGGAAAATCTGGACTAGAGCTCCTAGGGAATACAAAATGGTCTCCAACACTTCCAGAAAAGATGGCAGGCATGAAAGGCCTGTCTTGAAGTGTCATAAATGTGGAAGCACTTTAAATTTGGCCAACACCTGCACCAAGAATACAAAGATTAATGAAGTTCAAGTCATTGAAGAAGCTAAGTGTACTTAAGAGAAAGAGGAGTCTGACCTAGATTATGCAGTCTCTGAGGATACACCAGTAGAAGACTATCCCATTGAAAAGATTACAGATTTCTTTGAGGTCACAGAAATTCATACTCACTTTCCAAAGTACAGTGAGGTTTTTCATAACCTGATCAATATCCAGGATTCCAGAATGTGTAAAGCAAAACCTGCTACAGGTAAAGGATATACTGCAGGAGAATCTTGTATCACATCAATCCTGATAAATGAAATTGAAGCCAGATTAAGTTTGGATACAGGGGCATTTTGTAATTTTGTAGGAAAAGATTATCTTCAAGCCATACTCCCTTTATGGGAGAACCATCTATTACCAATGGAGGGTGTACGATTTAGTAGTGCCAGTAATAATATGTACCCTTTGGGCATATTGGACACTAATCTTGTATTTACACTTCCAGCAGGAACTGTAATAATGAAAAAAGAGATAGTAGTAATGGATGATTGCACATCTCAGCACATAATTCTTGGAAAGATTACTTGAATATCTATGTTATTGACATTAATAAAAATAAAGACAGATATTTCACAATTGGAGAAAATAAAAGACAAAAATTTGCTTTTTCCAATATTCAAAGTAAATATCTAGAATATCCTTTGGTATGGATACTGATAAAGAAGAACGTGTGGATAATCAACTTGTTGAAGCACACATTAATCCATTATTATAACCCAAAATGAGGCATGATCTTATTGATTTATTATACACATATACCAATGCCTTTTCTTCTGGTGATGAACAACTAGGCGCTATCAAAGGGAATGCATTTAATATTACTCTTAATATTGACAGACCATACCCTCCAGCACTTAGAAGACCAGCTTATCCATCCAGTTCCAGAGCTAGAGGTGTGAGCCTTGAGGTATATTTTACATACCCAAATAGGCCACAATCATCTTAAAAAGAAATTTTGAATTATGCAAAACTCATAAGTCATGCATATATCCAAAATTCATCATTTTCAATTTCAGAAAAGATGAATAACTTTTTATTGAGTAAGTAAATCCATGAATTTAAGACCAGATTTGGATTATACACAAAAATTCACCTAGGGTAGCTCCATAGAGTGAATAAGCTCAATTTAAGTATTTGAGGTGGTAAAATGGAAAATACTTCAATACCACATCATTAATACCACATAAAAGATCCGTGAAAATTTTTGTTTTTCTTGATTTTTAGCCAAAATAATGGGAAAGTGAGAAATCCCATGTTACATATACACTAAGAATAGTGTTATGCATGTTTTGAGCACTTAATATCATGGTATTCTTACATGGACTTTTGGTACACCCATAGTGGATATCTCACTTTAAGCTTAAATTACCATTTTGATGTAAAAAATAAGCAAGGGGGACAAAAGACATCAAAGAGAGCCAGAGTACCCAACTTCTGAGGCCTCAGAGGCGTGGATAGCTCCAGAGCATGGATCCATGGCTCATCTTGGACCAATTGGTAAACTAAAACTCTTTGGGAACTTGGTTACCAAGTTACACCTACTGTAATCATAAGAAAAATAGCAAATAACCTGCTATTTTGACGTGCCAAGGAGGTAATAAGCTACTTAGGCTCCTGTAACCACATCAATTCTTGATGAATTTCCATGACTAGACCCTAAAAGAGTAATCAAACCCTTTTGGGATCCATATTCATTGATTTACCTCATAGCAACCAGCAAAATACTGCTATTGGCAATTCTACGTAGAAATGAGGTAAAAACTTCAAAAATTCATTCAAAATACAATTCTTAATGAATCTTCCTGAAACTTTCAGGAACAATGAAGAACTGTATTATCTATGGTAAAACCAAAAGGCATTATGGTTTTACTGGTAAATTTCAAAGTTTTACTTACAGTCCATTTTTGACCATTCTACGTGAAACACTGAATCTTCAAAAATTCACAGTAATTACAACCTGTGATGAAATTGGCAATAACATTGATAACTTTGATAAATCAATGATTATTTTAGAATAAAAGAAGATTTACAGATGTTACTCCTTTTACTCTTAACCATATTGGGGTTGGTAGTCACGTAAAAGCATCAATTAAGTAATTATGATAATCTTACGTGACAACAGATGATGCAATCATTAATCCAAAAAGGTTTATTGTTTTCTCACTCACTGGTTTTTCAGTTTGCTCCATGGCACGCCTCTGTGAGCTGTTGTTGACTTAAAAGAAGCCTATTCTTGCTGTTTTTTCTGTATCATCATCTTATCAATTTATTAAATCATTATTACCAACAAGTAAGTATTAGTTAAAGCTATTCTTAAGTGTTTTAAATCTTTCCAAATCATCCAGAAAGACGTGAAATCCTAGAATCCAACTATATATTGTTTTAATACTGTTATAAATCCTTTTGATCCCTTAAATCCACAATTCCACGTCAAATTTCTCTACTCTTATCTATCAATAAGTTCTTTGGAGTATTAGTGAGTCATTTATTCTTAATTCTTAAAGTTTTTCTCTAGTAATAGTTTTCTTCAAGAATTAACTTTATAATTATTCTTGCAAAAGATAATCATATATTAAAATAATTTTATTATTTTAATAAAGAAGTTTTTATTATTAAATTCTTCTTGTAATTGATTCTTGTAGACAATTACTTGCTCACTGTTAAAATCACTAGTAGTGCTTAACACGTGAAAGAAATAATTTTTTTTAATTACTTAATTGTGGTTATAATAATATTTTATTATTATATTTCATAAGAACGGACATAGTACTGTTGATTAATAGTAATATTATCACCAGTTTCATAGTCACATCTTACAAGAGGAGCCTTAGAAAAACATGTTTAAGAGTTTATCCAACTTGATGTACCAAGGAATGTAGGCCATAATGAGGTAGTTGAATTGAAAACACCTGTTATTATTTCTTGGCATGATGATATATCAAGGATGGTGGAGATTTTAGAGCATTGAATACCTACACAGTTCCAGATAGGTATCCAATTCCTAGAATTAAAGAAACCTTGACTCAATTGTCTAAAGCCAAGTATATAACATCCATTAATGCATTGAAAGGTTTTCATCAGAATTCTTTGGCACCAAAAACTAAGGAATTACTTAGAAGTATCACTCACTGTGGTCTTTATGAGTATCTTAGAATGCCATTTGGTATTAAAAATGCACCATCTGCTTATCAAAGATGGATTCATACCATCTGCCCTAGAGAATTATCTGAAGGATGGATTATCATTTATATTGATGATGTTATCATATGTTCTGACTCATGGTCTTTGAACCTTGAAATACTTGCAACAGTACTTGACAAAGTTACAGGAGTGAATATGAAAATTTCACTCAATAAATGTAACTTTAGCTTTAGGACATATTGTTTCCGGTTCAAGCTTGGGTATTTACAAAAATGAAGTGGCTGCAGTTTTACTTAAACCAATAACCCAGAATAAGAAATAAATGATGTCTTTTCTTGCATTTGCCAGCTATAACAGGCAAAACCTGAAAGACTTTGCAATTCTGGCCAAATTACTCTATATAATATGTTATCAATGGACAGTATTTGAGATGACACAGGAAACAATTAAAGCTAATGAGAAGTCAAGGAAATCTCTTACGGAAGAACCTCTACTCCTCATGCCTTACTGGAATATACATTTTTAATTTCACATTGAAGCATGTGGATATTCATTAGAAGCAGCCCTACATCAGGTCCAAATTATTGATGACAAAGCTACAGAGGGATGAGTTTATTACATTTCAAGAAAAATCAACCCAACAGAAGCCGGATAGAGTGCTTATTTTTTGTATGGGCATTTGAGAAATTACACTATTATCTTTATGGAAGTGTTTTTGAAGTGATAACTGACTTTCTGACTGTTATGCCATGAAATATATTCTTAACATGAAACCTCCCAACAGACATATGATGAGATGGCAAATAGACATCCAAGAATATAGAGGTAACATGACTATAGGTCACAAGGTAGGAAACATTCACAAGAATGCTTATGGACTTAGAAGGTGGGCATTCGCCAATTCTCCTGATGAACCATCTCATTTACCTTTGGAAGCAGAAGCACATATTCCAATTGAAGATATCAACATAACTGATATTGGGACTGAATTCTTTCAAGAGGTCTGTCAGGCTGAGTCTATATTGAAGTGGTAATAAGAGTATTTACAACTAGAATTATGACTGTGACACGTAGAAAATTAATTTAAAATAAGAGTATTGGTTTTTAAAGATGATTTATAATATAATTAAGGGGTTCTACTATTGAGTAATAGTGGTGGTGAGCGCTATTGAGAACCCAGGGTGCAATCTTACCAGTTGGGTTACTATAATAAGAGTTACAATAATTAAATAAATAATTATACCTGTTTTTACCCAAGAGTAAAACTTTTTTTGACAGTTTACTACGTAGGGTATTCAAGAACAGGATGAGGAGACAATTCTGGCTGTGAAAAGCCTCCTTTTTATCCTGAAATGGGGTGGAAAGGGTGCTAGACCTTTCCACGTAGAGGAAGTGAAGATTTTTCACTCTCTAGGACTGACTTGTGGTTTGCAAACAACCTGTATTCCCTGTATTGGGCTCAGATGTGGTTTTGAAACCACATCTGGGTGGTTTTCACCAATACAGGGTGAAAAATTTCATTTGGGGACCTCACAGCCTGATTCTGACGTGTATGACGCGTAGAATGCTGTACAGAAACTGTATGGGACCCCAGTATTGACTGACATATGAGGTATTGAAGTAAAAACATGCTTCTTTGTCTATTTGACACCTCATAATCATGGTTATGGGATAATATCCCATGGTAAAGCTGTATATGACAGCAGGTGGTATTTTGACCTTAAAACAGTCATAACTTTGTCAATTATTGGGATATCAACCTCACAATTGGTTCAGTGTGTAGCCCTGTATGTGATCTACAAAATGGTACCTCATTTGATATGGGTATCATTATATATGGCAAAGGTATCCTATGTACAAGATTTTTGTACATTTGCGTGTTTTAGGCAAAAAGCTGTATTGAGCTTGTTTGCCCCATAAATTTTGTTCTAGTTGAGCTATGGGGAAATGAATGGCACCATCAGATAGCCCTGATTGTGCTATTTCCAAAAATACCCCACTTCAGGTATCCCACACTAAAACTGTAGAAGTTAGATGGGAGGTGAATGTTTTGTTCACCCTTATTTGGCCTGAAATTGACCATAACTCCAAGAATATTGGTGCTAGCTCAGTTTGGCTGGTACCATTGGATAGCCCTGGCTTAGAGCTTCATTTTTAATACCTATTTGATGGGGTTAAGCCTCTCCTTCTAGACTTTAGATGAGAGGTGAAAATTAAGGTTTATGCTCAGCAATAACTTTGAGCAGGAATAACTTTGTTATTTCTTGTCCTATGGTGATGGGACTTATATTTTCAGAAAGAGGTGAGTTTCCTCTTTTGTTTGATATCTTTTTAGCTTATTTGGCTCAGCTCCATGCTCTGGTGGTATCTTGGCTATACCATTGGTTTATGGTATTTTGGCTGCCATGCTTGTGCTCTGGTTTTGAGTCACAGGCTGACATACCCTCCCTCTAAAAATGGCTCATCATTGATGAGAATTCTCAGTCCTCCTAGAGGCTCTGAATCTCCTTAGATGAAGGTTCCCATCTGGTATGGCATCCTCTTCCAACCATTTGTCTTTATCTGCTGTCTGGTTCTTGAATCTGACTAGGTATTTTCTTTGATCTTTCCCATTCAGTCTGATCTTCCTGACCCTGATGATCTTACTCACAGGTCCAGGGGAGTCCTCCACTTCCACTATCTCTTGTGGTGTGGGGTTCTTTCTCCTTGAGGGGAATTTGTCCTCCTCTGTCTGGAAGTATGGTTTGACCAAACTCATTGGAAAGACTGGATGTTTCCTTGAAAACTCCTCAGTGAGTTTGACTTCCACTGCATTTCTTCCTATCAACTTAATGATAGTAAAAGTTCCTACAAATGAGTCTCTCATCTTTTGAGGTCGTTTGAGATTGTTGAAGTTCAGTGTAGACACTAGCACCTGGTCCCCTTCCTTGAAGTCAGGTTCCATATGTGATTTGTCCCACCTCTGCTTATTGTATTCTTTTGCCTCAGCTATGCATTTGGCAGCTGTGTCACAGGCCCTCTTCCACATATCATGGAAGTCTTTGGCTGTGGGATGGATGGTCAGAAGGTTTTTCTTCAAGTGATCCACAGGCAATAGGGGATTCCACCCTTTCTCTACCAAGGCAGTTTTTTTTCCTGTGGTTGAGTGCTGACTTGTGTTATAAGCCAGTTGGACAGCTGGTAAGAGGGTAACCCAATCATGGGTGTATCCCTCATGGTCCTTGTATTCCTTGCCATAGGCACAGAATCTTCTGAGGATGTCCTCCATTGTTTGGATCATCCTTTCAGCTAGGCCATCTGTTTGTGGATGGTAAGCTGTGGAAAAAGCAAGTTTGGTACCAAGCAGGTCATATAAGTTAGTCCAAAATTCAGATGTGAATTTTGGGTCCCTATCACTAATGATGATCTTAGGGACTCCACAGGTAGATATGATGTTATTCCAAAACAACAGAGCAGTATCCATGGCTGTGTCTTCTTTATGGCATGGTAGACACCTCATGCTCTTTCTGAACCTATCAACTATGATCAAACAGGCATTATAGTTTTCTTTGCCCCCTGGGACAAGTCCTGTTACCCAGTCCATGTTGATGGTTTCCAATGGGTGTTTGGGTTCTTCTTTGTGTTGAAGCAACCCATACTTCTTCCCATGTTTCCTATTTGCCTTTTGGCATCTTTCACAAATGTTGATGTATTCACTCAACTCTTGTTCCCACTTGGGCCACCAAGCTGTGCTTGCTACCCTCTCTTTGGTCCTGTCCTCACTCATGTGTCCCATATAGGGGCAGTCATGGCATTCTTGTAGGATAAATGAGATGTGGTCTCTGTCTACCACTGTGAGTGCACTTGTGTGCTTTTCTCTGTGGTAGAGCAGGCCATCTATAAGAAAAACTTATTGTCCTTATAGGCCCTCAACCAGGGTTCTTCCACCTGGGTTTCCAGTTCTGGACTGCTGTACTTTTGTTGAAGGAGTTGGAGTAGTATGCTACATTGTTTGTGTTTGGCAGAAGACTTCTGTACCGCACTGAAGAATTCATTGTGCAGTTCTGAGGAACTTATTCCCAGTATGGGAGTTTCTGTCCCTTCTGAGTCAGTGTCTCCACTGTCAAGGGTACCACTTTCTGGTGCCCATTCAGATATTCTGAAGTTCTTCCTCCTATCTATATCCATGAAATGGATAGCGATTTTTGCTGCAACTTCTGGGTCATCAGCTGGATTGCTTTTGACATTGTCCAGTGGCCATCTGCTGAGGCCATCTGCATTGGTATGGCTTTTACCTTCTTTGTATATGATGGTCATGTTCCCTCTATACTCCTGGATGGCTATTTGCCATCTCAGCATATGTCTATTTGTAGTCTTCATGTTTAGTAAAGACTTCAAGGCTGTGCAGTCTGTGTAGACTTCAAAGACTGCACCCTCCAAATAATAATGGAGTTTTTCTAGAGGCCAGACTAGACATAGACATTCAGTCTGGGTGGCCCCATACCTGGCTTCTGAGTCTTTCAGCCGACTTGAGATGTAGCAAATTACTCCTTCTCTTGGTTCACCATCCACAATTTGTCTTTGGTGAAGAGCTGCTCCTAAGCCTTGACTGCATGCTGCATCTATATATAGCTTGAATGGTAGTTCAAAGTCAGGTAAGATGAGCACAGGTGCATTGGTGAGTTCATATTTGATTCTCTCATATGCATCCCTCCTCTCCTTGGTTATTTCAAAAACTACATCTTTTGAACATAACTTGTATAAACTACTAGTTATGTGTGCAAAATTTTTGATATGGTTTCTATAGTAGCTAGCAAACCCAAGGAAAGATTGCATCTCTTTGATGTTCTTTGGTACTGGCTTTTGCAGTACTGCTGCTACTTTGTTCTGGTCAATTGCCAGACTAAGACCTGAGAATTTATGTCCCAGAGCTAGTAGCTCTTGTTGGCCAAAATTACACTTTTTGAGTGAAATTTTCAGATTGATGGGTATACATTTACTTAGAACTCTGTGTATGTATTGTACATGGTCTTCCCATGTCTCTGAGTATATAATGATATCATCAATATATACTACCATCCAGCCTTCCATTATTTCTTCTTGGAATATGGTGTCCATCATCCTTTGGAAGTGGGCTGGTGCATTCTTAATGCCAAATGGCATTCTGGTGTACTCATATATGCCCATATGGCATATTATTCTGAGTAATTTCATGGAGTTTGGTTTAACTCCATTTTGGTGGAAGCCTTTCATACAATCCATCTTGGTTATGTATTTGGCTTTGGCTAGCTTATCCAAGGCATGAGGTATCCTTGGTATAGGGTACCTGTCTGCTTTTGTGTAGTTATTGAGGGCTTTGAAGTCTCCACACAATCTAGATTTGCCATCATGCCAAGTGATTAGGACAGGAGTGGTGATTTCCACTATTTCATTATGTCCAATCTTCCTGATGACATCAATATCCAGGAGTTCATTGATGTGTTTCTCAATTTCTTTCCTGGTTTCCAGGCTTGCTGGATAAGGAGGTCTCCTCAGCATAGGTAGATAAGACCTTTCCACATCCAGATATAGTTCTATATCATGCCCTTTGATCTTGCCTAATGGTTCTTCACCATTGGCAAATGCTTGTCTGTTCTTTCTCAGCATTCTCAGTAAACTTACTTTTTGTTTACTGGTGGGGGTAGTGCTAAACTGTCCCTCTCTGAATTCCTTCAGAAGTTCTTCTAGTGGATCGTCAGAAGATATCTGGTATATGTCAAGTGAAAATTTCTTTTCCTTGTTAGTACCAATGGTGATGTGCCTATTTTTACTGTTGTAAATGTCTATGCCATACATCCTCTGGTAATCTGTTCCCAGTAAAAATCCTTGGATGTGGGCATCATTAAGCACTACAAACTCTGGGTTGAGTCTGATATTACCCTTCCTGTGGGGTATAATTATCTCTTTGATAATTTTCCCAATGGAAGTCATCTTCCCTGATGCACTTTTAAAGTTCTTTGCCTTAGTGGAAAAGAGCTGTTTTTCCCAATTTGGGAAGTGGGTATCCAGATAATTCCTGCCTACTATGGAGCAGTGTGCTCCACCATCAATGATCAGTGGGTGCTGAGCATTGTCAATACAAACAGTCATTTTTGTGGCTGTCCCATGTATATATGCGATTCCTTTGGTTGGTGTAACCAGGAATGTTTGTGCATCTTGTGTGTGTTTGCACAAGTTCTTTTTAGCAGTGTCTTGTGGCATCCCTGCTTCCAACTGTATGTCCTGGATTTCCAGTGGGGTTTCCTCTTGTTATTCCACTAGAATTCCTCTCTTGGGTCTTGCTCATCCTCACATGGTTCTCTGATGGCATCACCCATGGAGTCTGATTCAGAATCCTCTGTTGGAGGTTCTTCCTCAGGGACTTTCTCTATGGCATAGACTTTCTTCTTTGCCTTTGGACAGTTGTTGGCATAGTGGTCTGTTGAACCACAATTGTGGCAAGAATTCTTCTTCTTAGCCACTTCTGCCACTCTTTCTCTGGGTTTGTCTTTAAACTCTACCCTGGAAGGTTGTTTCTCTTTGAAACTACTGCTCTTATATGGGGTGAATTTCCCTATATTTGTCCTTTTACTTATGTCTTGTAAGGTGTTGGCAATGTCATCTAGAGTGCAATTTTGGTTGCATCTGCATTTTACTGCATGCTCCAGTTCTCCTGGAAGTTGTGTCAGAAGTTTGTGATTCCTCATTTGGATGTTCATATGAGGATCAATGGCTTTAAGTCTTTTAGACTGTCTAAGACACCACTCATATGGATCTTTGTCCACAGAGTATTTGTCATTCTCAAATTAGATGGTCTTTTGCCATATCCAAGTTCCATTACTGTACTTTTGGATGATTTGACTCTTCCACCATGGCCAGTTTCTTCTGCCATGTATTTCTTTCATTTCTGTGTACCATATACTTGCATGACCTTTAAATGCAGTATTCAATCTAGCGGTAATCCAGTAGTCTGGTATGCTTGGTACATCAATGAAGAGTCCATCAATATAATCTATGAGTTCCATATGATCATATTCTCCTGATACAGAGAATTTGGGCCAGTTTGAGGCCTCAGGAAGCTGTTTCAAGGCTTCCTTCTCTGAATAAGACATGCCATCTCCATCCTGGTATTGTGATGGAGATCTTGCCTTATTCAACAACATGGCATCTGGTTGATATGGATTCTCCATAGCTTGGCCTTGTGGTTGGGGCTTCAAGCTATGATAGGCATTAAACAATTTGTTAATGTCTTCATCCAGACACTACCTGTCCCTTGTGCTGTGGTGTTGTTCTTCAAAGACTATATTCAGTCTTTTGTTGGTTTCTTCAGAGGCTTTGCTCAGTTGAGCATATCCTTCTTGAAGATTCTTAACAATTTGTTCCAAGGAGGCTTGGGTTTGTCTCATCCTCTCTTGGCTAGCTTCAATTTCTGCAAACTTCTTTGCAGATTGTTCAGCATATTGGGACATTTGTAACCACAGTGTAACACTGTTGATGTTACTCTCAGATGTGACAATGTTATTTTCAGCCTGAGTGGGGGTCATGTTTCTATTACTAGGACTACTGATTCTAGAGTGGTTTACAACTACTTCTGGTTCTTGTGTACTTCTTTTACCAAATCTAACAGCTTCTGGATCATGGGGTCTGACTCTTTCCTCCTCTGGTTGAAGGAGGCTTTGTTCTTGCCCTTGTTTCCTTGTCTTCTCCTGGAAACTTCCTGGAATTGTGAAGAATGGTGACTCTTGCCCACTGATCTGCTGGTTTCTGAATGGTGTGAAGCCACTGGAGAGCTGATTTGGCCTGCTCCTTGTGAACCTGAAGGAATCTGAGTAGGCCCTGTCTGGGTTAATTGTTCTTCTATTGCTTGGATAGTGGCTTGATTCTCCCTTATCCTCTGTTCCCTTGCCTCCAGGAGTCTGTGCTGCCTGGTAGGATTCCAACCCTTGGTGATTACCATAAGGTCTTTGTAGTCTATCTCTTTGAGACAGATCTTCTGGCAACTTGATCCCAGTTCTGCCCAGTGAGTTGCTAGGTTGAACCTATTGTTGTCCATGCTCCATTGAAATAAATCTTTGAGGAGTTGGTGGATCTGAAGAACTTGATCCATAGCTTTCCAGTCCTCTGGTTTGAGGTTTCTGTTGAATTGGAGTGTGAATGTCAAGGTTGATATTATCTCCCTCATTGTTTTGCCATCCACCACTGTGTCCAAGGTGTCTTCTTTCAGGTCTTCTGGTTCTGGACAATCCTTCTCTGTCCTCTGGCTGGTTCCTTTGGAAGCCAAGGTCTGTGAGGTATGCAGGGGACATATCAGTGTTTGCAAGCAGTCAAAAGCTTTATGTTCTTAGGGTAGTTACCTTTGACTGTTCCTTGTACAAATTTGTTATCTGCTGATTTGAGCAGTTTGCCTTTGGAGGTTACAACTGGGTTCATAATTGTAATCTTCCCTGTACAAGTGGTTGAGGTGGGTTTACCTTGTATTGAAGCAGAGTTTCATGGTTTTCTACTCCTCTGAGTGGCTATTGGTGTCCACTTTTTTGCTGTAATGAGGCCTTCACTAAGTCTTTTTCCCTTGCCCTTGCTGCCCTCTGGTTCTGAGGGTGTCACTGGTATGTTGGCCTGTGACTGGGTCTCAAGTGGTATGAAATTTTCTTTCACTGAATCAAACAGGAAAAAGAGGACTTATGTCAGTTAAGACTTCTTAAAAGGCTGGTTTTGCACATCTAAGAATCACCTCCCGGCTTGTATATTATTACAATATGCCCTTGTATTATGACAATGTAATTGAATTAACAATTCCACGTCAAAAAATACAGCTTACTGATATGTGGTATACTGTTTGTATACCAATATCTCACAGAATACTTGTAGTTAGCAAGTATAATCTGTCAAAGATGGTGTATTACAGGGTAATTGAGTTAACAATGTACCCAAACACGCCTCAACTGTTGGTTTATCAGTATGAGCTGTCTCAATTCAATTAAGAATCAGGACTGTATTAGTGGCTTAAAGTGTTTTATATACAAAACACGCCAAAAAAACTGGTCGTGTGGCTATTAGCCACTTGACAAAATACTCTTTATAATATGAGTATAGTAAGAATTAAAAGAAATATATATATAAAATATATATTTCAAAAGGAAAAAATGAAGCCTAAAAAAAGATAAAACAGGTGTCAATAACTGATAAAAAGAGAAAAAACTTACTTGTAGAGGTCCAAAATAAGTTAAAAACACGGCCAGGCCCCCAAAATGTCAGGCTGAGTCTATATTGAAGTGGTAATAAGAGTATTTACAACTAGAATTATGACTGTGACACGTAGAAAATTAATTTAAAAAAGAGTATTGAGTTTTAAAGATGATTTATAATATAATTAAGGGGTTCTACTAGTGAATAATAGTGGTGGTGAGCGCTATTGGGAACCCAGGGTGCAATCTTACCAGTTGGGTTACTATAATAAGAGTTACAATAATTAAATATATAATTATACCTGTTTATTACCCAAGAGTAAAACTGTTTTTGACAGTTTACTACGTAGGGTATTCAAGAGCAGGATGAGGAGACAATTCTGGCTGTGAAAAGCCTCCTTTTTATCCTGAAATGGGGTGGAAAGGGTGCTAGACCTTTCCACGTAGAGGAAGTTAAGATTTTTCACTCTCTAGGACTGGATTGTGGTTTTCAAACAACCTGTATTCCCTGTATTGGGCTCAGATGTGGTTTTGAAACCACATCTGGGCGGTTTTCACAAATACAGGGTGAAAAATTTCATTTGGGGACCTCACAGCCTGATTCTGACGTGTATGACGCGTAGAATGCTGTACAGAAACTGTATGGGACCCCAGTATTGACTGACATATGAGGTATTGAAGTAAAAACATGCTTCTTTGTCTATTTGACACCTCATAATCATGGTTATGGGATAATATCCCATGGTAAAGCTGTATATGACAGCAGGTGGGATTTTGACCTTAAAACAGTCATAGCTTTGTCAATTCTTGGGATATCAACCTCACAATTGGTTAAGTGTTTAGCCCTGGATGTGCTCTACAAAATGGTACCTCATTTGATATGGGTATCATTAAATATGGCAAAGGTATCCTATGTACAAGATTTTTGTACATTTGCGTGTTTTAGGCAAAAAGCTGTATTAAGCTTGTTTGCCCCATACCTTTTGTTCTAGTTGAGCTATGGGGAAATGGATGGCACCATCAGATAGCCCTGATTGTGCTCTTTCCAAAAATACCCCACTTCACGTATCCCACACTAAAACTGTAGAATTTAGATGAGAGGTGAATGTTTTGTTCACCCTTATTTGGCCTGAAATTGACCATAACTCCAAGAATATTGGTGCTAGCTCAGTTTGGCTGGTATCATTGGGTAGCCCTGGCTTAGAGCTTCATTTTGAATACCTATTTGATGGGGTTAAGCCTCTCCTTCTAGATTTTAGATGAGAGGTGAAAATTAAGGTTTATGCTCAGCAATAACTTTGTTATTTCTTGTCCTATGGTGATGGGACGTATATTTTCAGAAAGAGGTGGTTTCCTCTTTTGTTTGATACCTTTTGAGCTTATTTGGCTCAGTTCCATGTTTTGGTGGTATCTTGGCTATACCATTGGTTTATGGTGGTTTGGCTGTCATGCTTGTGCTCTGGTTTTGAGTCACAGGCTGACAAGGTCAGAGAATATTATAAGGAAGACAAGAATTTCCATATCTCAACTTCCTTGTTAGATAAAGACTGTAAATATCTTTTTTAGGCAATGCACTGGATGAGGTTTGGAAGAATTCCTATTGCTAAGGAGGATTTCGGAAGTTTGATGGAATAATTTACCACAGAACCAAACATCCTTGTGTAATGAAATTGTGTAGCAGATTACTCATCAATACCATTCTTCATAAATGTCATGATAGCATCTACTCTGGACACCTGTCAGAAGACAGAACACTGGAAATAGTGAAAAATTGTGCATGCTGGCCATGTTGGAGAAAAGAAACCATTTAATATTGCCTTTCCTGTGATAGATACCAAAAATTAAACAGGAGTACAGGCAAGAAATTTGGACTGATGATTCATATTCAGGAACCAAAATCCCCTTGGGAAGTTGTTCAGATGGATTCGGTCACAGCACTTCCTCCAAGTGATGATAAATGTTATAATGCTTTTTTAGTCATTGTAGACAGATATGGAAGGACTCCCATATTCTTACCATGTAATAAAGATGACACTTCTATGGATACAGCTCTTCTTATATGGAGTAGAGTTCTTTCCCATACAGTATTATTTGAGAATTTCATAAGTGACAGAGATCCTAAGTTCACATCTGCATTTTGGAGCAATATTCACAGGGTTTTTGGGACTAAATTATTCTTCTCAACAGCATATCACCCTTGAACAGATGGAGTAGCAGAGAGAATGATTCAAACTTTAGAAGACATGATCAGGATATTTTGTGCTTATGGATTAGAATTCAAAGACTCAGATTGTTTTACCCATGACTGGTTCACTCTAATACCTGCATTGGAGCCGGCATATAAGAATTTAGTCCATTCTTCTAAAGGCCAAACTCCTGCTATGTTAGAAAAAGGATGGAATCCAAGCCTCCCAGCAGACACACTGAGGAAGGACTTGATTGAAATTCATCCTACAGCTTACAGATTCAAGATAATGCTTGAGAAAGTGAAACATCATTCAAAACAGAGTATGGATGACACCTTTGACTATCCCAAACAGAAGTGGGACAAGAGTCACAAAGTACCAGACTTCAAAGTAGGGGACTTAGTTCTAGTTTCAACCATGAATTTTAATAATATCAAAGGCTAAAAGAAACTTAATGATTCTTATGCAGGACCTTTTGTTATTGTTGCCTTACATGGAACCGAATTAAATTCATCAATATGTAAAATCCCATAATAAAACCTGGAAGAATGGTCCATTTGATTACAAGAATAACAATAAAATAAGGAAACAAAAATGGAAAAGCTAGCAAGAATGTTCAATTTACCAGTGAGAAGGGTGGTGAAACACTCAAGTTACCCCAGCTCTGTTCAACCTTTGCATTCCTCAGAACTGCAGTTATTAAACTGAGGCCACTTCAATAAGTAATAAATCAAAGCTGTATTAATCAAAAGTCACAATACAGAAAGACAAAGAAGTTAATCAATTTATGAAAGCAAAATCCATCAAAACCTTAAATTACACAGCATATCTATGGAAATACAAGCACAAACACCTGATGAGCCAGGAAGTAAACTCAAAAACATAATGCAATTTAAATGAAGGAAAATTAAATCTTGTACAGGAAAAATAGAATCCCCACAATACACAGCATTTTACACCTACAGTTCAAACAGTGCACAGAACTTTGGTGCAATGACTGTACAAAATCATCTCATACCACGAAAAACGGTGCAACAAACCAAACAAATGGTGCAATAACTTCATGAAATGACAACATCTCAAAATTCCTTACCAGAAAAAACATCTCAGATTACAAAATCATACATAAAAATGGTGCAACCAACCAAACAAATGATACCTCACCACTATAAAGAATTATCCCAGCCAAAAGAAGTGGAAAAATTTGAAGTCCCTTGTTTTTGAGTGCCTCTATGGAGAGCCCAAAGAGTATAAATAGAGGTCCTCTCTGCCTCATTTTTTCCCCTTCTCCACATGCAATTAATTATATACCAAGAAGGAGAATAATTATTCATCCCTCACTAGTAGGTAAATCCAGTATTATTATTTAAATGGGAACTATATACCAAGAAGGAGAATAATTCATCCATCCCTTACTAGTAGGATAGTCTAGTTATTTATTAAAGTATTATAAACTTATAAGCTTAATTTATAGTGATTTCTAATTAATAGTAGTTAACAGAAGGTCTATTTTATATTATAATCCACTGTATGTTTAATTATTAGTCTTATAATTATAATACTATCCATAATGCTCATAATATTGAGTTTATCCGCATAACCCTTTAGATTATAAAAAAATATTTTTGTTAAAATTTCATATTAAAAAAAACAACCTTACAAATATATATTATTATATTAGAAAACCTACTCTTATATTATATTATATCCCTCATATACCTAACAAACATCTATTATATATTGAAAGATATCTTACAAATAAATTATTAAAGGTGTTATTGCTATATTATATTGAGAATTACCCTTCCAAACAATTAAGTATTATGATAGATATAACATAAAATTGAACTTACCCATATACTCTATATTAGTACTATTATATTGAATCAAACTCCTATAGTATTAAGTTCTTAACCTCAAATCATTTTATATTATTCTTGAGGAATTATTATTTTATAATTTTTTTACCTTATAATCTACTTATCTTATTATTGAATAGTTCTGATAGAGACTGCTGAAAAGTCTTCTCTAGTTGTAAAGCCACAATCTTAAATATTGATTTGTGAGCCCTGAAGGGAGATTTTTTGGTATATTCAGAGGGGAAGCTAAAACCCCATTAGCACCCTTTGTTACAGGACTATTTCAGCAATTCAAAACTGTTTACATTTCATTTCCCCCTCAAGCAGTGCCTTATCCAATCACACACTAAAAGGAGTTCCACATCTGGTATCCCAACAGTGGCCATTTCAACTTCCAAATTCAATAATCAGTCAATAATCAAGAAAGAAGATAATAAAATAAACATACCTCAAATAATCATACTATTTATAAAGAATTAACCATCAACACACTCATACAATCTGGAATCTGGAAACAAATCCCCTTCCAAATCATCATCACCATAACAATCCTCAAATCAATCATATCATTTTTATTCTCCAGATAAAGAAAGAACACCAGAAAATCAAACACCCAAGGATATTTATTTACTTATTGCAAAAACAAGGACAGAACAGAAACAAAAGGAAGAATTAAGGAGATTTTTAATCAAGTTAATCCAAGAAGCAAAGAAAAACAAGAGAAGTACAATAGAATTTGAAGGATCAGCTTATCAAGTAGAAATGAATCAACAATCAACATCTGACTTACCACCATTACCTGAACATGATGTAGAAGGGCAGTATGCAGAACAAAGTGAAGAGGAAGATCAAACAGTACAAATAAAAAGTCTTATGAAACAAACACAAGAATTATTATTAATACAAAGGAAAAAGAAAGGGAAATGAATGGAACAAAAATCTTACACACCTGCAGCTAGTCCAAGTGAACCCACATTACCAAGGCATGTTGGGCCTGAAGATTCACCAATATCACCTACGCCTGGACCAAGAGAAACCTCTACTCCAGAAACACAGCCAAGAACTCAAAACATTCCAATGGGATCTTTTGTCACTACACCTAATATTCCAAGTCCATTACAGCAGATAGTTCCAAGACAAGAAAGACCTGTAGTTAAAATTAAAGCAAAAGATTACAATCTCAATTTTGTTGGAGATGAAGTAGAGAAATTTATCAGGAAAGTGGAGAGAACAGCTCAAATTGCGGGAGCAACAGATGAAGGCCTAGGAATGCAAATGGCATTTTGGACTACAGAACCAAGAGTTAGTGATGCAATTGAAGCTATTCCAGGTTATCAAGAAAGAAATTGCACACAACTTAAGAAAGATCTTATAACATAATGGGGAAGAGTTGAACCTGAAAAAAGATACAGAACAGACTCACTCATTAAGCTTTTGAATGATACTCAAGAAGATGGAAGAATTGGTAGTCTATCACAATATAAGAAATTTATGGGAGAATAGGAAACTATTGTTACTTACTTATTAAGATACAGGTATATTCCTCAAGATAACATGTTCCATTAAGATTTATTTGACTGTCTTTCAGCTTATATTAAAGGAGCCATAAGTAAGTAAATGATAAAAGATCATGTCATGGTTAGAGCAGAAGATAGAGGATACCTTATACCACCTATGAAGATCCTCAAGAAGTACATTGAACAAGAATTTCAAGCCAGAATGTTAGTAACCAAAGATTCTCATCTTCAAGAGACAGAGGAAGGAATTTTGATGAAAGTAAAAATAAAGGTCACTTCAAGAAAGAGGATTTCCCAGGAATGAATTAAGCATTTAACAAAATCAAATAAATTACTGAATCCCTCAAAGAAGAAAAACTGGAAACTAGAAAGCAGGCACAAGGGGAAAATGAAGATTTAAAGAAATTTATGACTGAACTGGAATAATTGAAAAGTCTATCCAACCCTCAAATGGGTGTGTTACCAATCATCAGCTCAATAATCAACAGTTCAAGCCAAGAAATGATTTACCTCCATTCTCACAAAGGCATGTTCCCTATGCCCCAGCACAAAACATACCAAAACCTTATGTCAAATGCTATTACTGTCTTGAGGAAGGACATTCATTTAATAGATAAAACTACCTCTTTGAAGTTCAAAATAAGAAATGGGTCAGCAGACAAGGAGGTTAATTTTTATTTCCCAATTGGCAAAGAGCTCCAACTGATGGTAAAATAGCTCCAAAGAAGTTAGTTGAAGAATTTGCAAAAGAGCAAGAAGAACTTAAAAAGAAATTGAAAGAAGATTAAGCTAAAGAAGCACTACCTGAACCTAATCAAATGAACATATTACAACCAAAGAAAGATGATAGTGCAACAGCTATAGCCAAAGTTGAAAACTGGTGGATTTGACAACCACCAGCTATTTCATCAGCCAATGAGCCACAATTAAATAATTCTGGATTAAGAAATACTAAAAAAAAAAACTCAAGAGCAGAAAATACCAATCAAGATGTTTTAAGATCACATCCAAAGGTGAAAACACCAATAAATAAAAGACAAAATATACCTGGAGCTTATATTGATGATGAGCAAAAGTAAGAAGAGAAAACAATTATTCCAACCAAATACAAGAAGCCTCAACTGGTGCAGAATGAAAATGATAGACCTTCACAGGAGCCTAAAATTGATCATACTAAAAATACTCAGGAATCAATCAAGAAAGTCAATGAAAGGAAAATCACTAAGGAGGAAAAATTAGACCTTCAAGAAATTATGGCACAAATTCTCAAAAGGGTATTGGAGCAGAAAAGAAATCTTACCTTGGAGCAAATTTTAGTCATGTCACCAAAGTTTTTTAATCAATTAAAGAATGTGTCAGAAGAAAAGAAAAAATCTATCAACTCAATTGATACAAAGGAAACTCAAACCAAACTCATATATCATCATCTGGGTAATTATGAACAGCCAAAGTTACATCATGCTTGTCCATTGGGATTTATGAAAGTGTACTTAGGTGAAGAAAGACATGAAATAATGGCTTTAGTTGATACAGGATCAGAATTGAATATAATACCTGAGGATTCAGCAATCAATGAAGGACTTACCACAAGATGCCTTAACTTGAATTTAAGGGGAATTGGTGGTCATTGTACCTCAATAGTTTGATTAGCATAATTTTCCCCAATCACTTTAGTTACTGGGGAAGAAAGAAACATACATCCTTTGTAGCAAGAGGAGAAGTTCACAAAGTATTTGGAAGGCCCTTCCTTGCAGATAATAACATAATATTAGACTTACCTCAACAGAAAGGGGATATGTTCAGTTATATAGAGCAAGATGGAAGAAGACTTTGCTTACCAATTTGTTCACCACAGAAAGTAGGATGGAGAGAAGAGCCACCAGCAGGAATGGAAACATGGGCAGTTTCCAAAGTGGAATACTGGAAGGAATTACCAAAATAGAATGAATCAAGCCCCAAAAACCAAGAAAACTTTGAGTAAAATGCTCATCAAGTACTTGATAGTGAAGAAGTGAAGGATTCCAAAGACAACGTGAAATCTTATGAGGACTTAGCTCCAATTCATACAGAATATTTCAATTTAAAGCTTAAAGAAGAAAACTCTCCAGGAATTTCAGCCTCAAGAAAAGAAAATGGAAATACTTGCAGCCAGATATCTCAATCCATCAATAGTTATAACTTCAAGAATCCAGGATACATCAGAAGAAAGACATTAAAAAAGCTTTTCTCACCTATTAAAGCTTTGAAGTATCTTCCGAAGGGAATATTTAACAAAAATTGAAAATCAAGTATCAATACAGTTGTAACAATACTTAGTGTCAAATCAGAATCTAAAGGTTTAAGTTCTCAAATTAATAAATCAGCACTAAAATAATTAAAAGAAGCTTCCCTCAAATATAACATTTCCACAAAGAAGTAAATTATTACTCAAAACCACCTTATAGTTCAGGAGGAAAGTATTGATATAACTACAAAATCTGAAGAATATGAAAGGTTAAATGAAATTTTGAATGATACTGTTGAAAACTCACACTACAATAAAAATGATTATGCTCAAGAAACTCCGAAATCTAATAAAGGATCCAGCAAAGCCATTAAAAAAAGTAATTTTGATCAAAGTGAATCAGTTCTACCACAAGATCTAATTGATCCATCACTCAGATTCAATCAACTACTTATTACAGGAGCTACACACAAAAAGAAATTTAATAATTTTGAGAAGCCACAAATCTATTTTCCCTCAAATTTTAAAAATATTGATCCTAGAATTCTGATGGAAGGAATTAGTGGAGAAAATAAATCATACCCTGATATGGAAAATATTGATCCAAGACTTACCAGAGAAGAGTTAGACTTAGCAAAAACAATGGAAAACCCCATAGGGGGAAATGACCAAAATCAAGTA
Organism: Austropuccinia psidii; assembly: GCA_023105745.1. Classification (NCBI taxonomy): domain Eukaryota; kingdom Fungi; phylum Basidiomycota; class Pucciniomycetes; order Pucciniales; family Sphaerophragmiaceae; genus Austropuccinia; species Austropuccinia psidii. Next base: position 12,625,190 of record JALGQZ010000016.1, read on the forward strand.
AAAGATATGCCTAGTTCAAGCACAGTTCAGAATATCAATGAAGCTTACATGGATGAGTCAAGATATAAAAATTCAATAAACTCACTGAATCAATTGACAACTTAAAAGGAGTTAAATCAACAAAAAGCCTTACCCCCTGAAGACAGATCCTTGGGGGAAGCTTATAATAACTTTAATATTGAAAAAGAAATTAATTCAAAATTAAAAAAGCTTAAATCCATCAGGAATAATGACACAAATTAATTCATAAAGAATACAATACACTCACCAATTATCTTAGAAAATCATCTTTCTGAATTAGAATATGAGAATGAAACAGGATTATTTTGTCAAATAGAAATACAAGAAGCCGAAGAAGAACAGAAATTTATACTTACTAAAGGATAATTCCCTTTGAGAGGCTATACAAATTGGCAACCTCTTAGGAATGCCAATCTTGTGGATTACAATACTAATAATCCTAGGAGCAACTTTGGATGTGCAAACTAACATGTCTAGTGGTTAGAAGATATTAGTCCACCAAAGAAGAAAAATCAGAGAATAAAAGATAAAAGTAGGAAAAAGAAGAAGAAGACTAAGGAAGAAAAGGAATATTTTTGGATTAATCAGAATGAAAAGATATTCCCAAGTTAGCAAGCCCATTTTGCAAGGCAATATCAAACTTCAACACAAGAGGCTTGGACAGAAAATAATAATAGAAATGAAAATGTTATCCAGGAGTACTCTAATGAGAATGAAGATTTTCAAGATTAATATCTTAATGAAGAAAGAAGAAATGAGCTTACAGCTAAGAAGGCCAAATTCAAAAATGGTCTTGACACCAAATTTTCACATTATCAATGATTTATTTTATTATAATAAGAAATTTTCCTTTTATTATCTTATGAGTTTTAGTCTTACGTTAGTCTCAAATATCCCTAAAAGATATAAGAATATAAAAAATATAAAACATATCAAATATCAAAACTGAAAAAAGGAGTTTCAAGTCTATCAGTATCATAGTTCTATGTTTTTTAAGTATGATAAAAAAAACTCAACTAAAAAATTTGGGTTCATGTCCATTTCCTAAATCCATCCTCTATGATTCAAGTTTTTGGGATGAAATTCGGGGGAATTTCACTTTTACTCTATAATTTTATCCTCATCAAAATTCAATATAATAATCAATAATATCAACTTATTCAAGAGCTCAAGTCAGGGTGAATAATCAAAGAAATAATTTAAAAATATATATATCTGAAAACTATAAAGTCATATAATACAAAATAAATTCAGAATAAGATACAAATATGGCCAAATGAAAAACACAGCTTTGGAACAAACATAGCAAGAGGGGTGGAAAGTTTTGTTTATGGTTATTTCGTATTCAAATTATATTTTTTTAGAAATTACTAGTCAACCCCTTGCTTACACAAACAATTTTCAAAATAATCAAGATAATAAAGCAACATTAAATAACAATAAGAATAACAGTTTAGAAAAACAACATGAAGAAGATCAAAGCCATCCAGAAAAATCAATAAGATATCTCCAGAAATCTTATTAGTTTTAATTTATGCAAATAATCATTATATCATAATAATAAAAGAAAGAATATATAATCAAAGGTATTACTGGCCAGTTTAAACCCAAATGAAAACATTTATTTATAAAATCATTTTTTTTTAAAAATCTACTTTGATTATTTAAAATATCTTATTATAAAAAACACAAAATTATTATTTTTTACTGGGAATTGGGAGAAAAGACCTCCTTTTATATTAAAGATTGAGAAATTTTCTTCTACCCACAATTTGGCCTTTAAGTTTTTCATATATTAAAGGCTATGCAAACTCTAAATATAAATTTTGTCAACCCTTTAACCCAACTCCAAATTTAATTAAAAAATAAATTGGAAAATTTAATCAACCTTATATTGATTTATTTTCAAGACTAATTAAAACTTTAATTGCATTTTAAGAAGTTTAATTAATTTATTTCTTATATTATTGGCTCAAATTAAAGCTTAACTCCCTTCAACTAAAACAAACAAAAACAAAAACTAAATTAAAATAAATTCCACTTAAATTGATTAAGACTTAACCTTAATTTACAACTTCAAATAAATTAAAAGAAGTTTCATTTTAAACTGCTTAGTAATTATTAAGCTTATCTTTACTCCACAACAAAACTTAATGTAATAAATATTGACCTTAATGACTCAAAACATACTCATTGGTTAAAAGCATGATTTCAAATATTTCAGCCTCATATATTAAAAGGGGAATTGAGGTTTTCTGTACAGTTCTATAAAAAAACAAGCTCATTTAGCTCTCATAATTCTTTATTCTTATTAATCTTTAAATTTAATTTAGCATATATTCATCTTTAAAAAAAATCATTATTGTTTAATTTTTTATAATTTTTGTTTTTTTTTTCAAAAAACAAAAAAAATAAACAACTAAAACATTTTTCTGAAAAAAAAAATCACAACAATACTAGCAAAAAAAGAAGAAAAACCATCAAATTCAACAAAAAAAAGAAAAAAGCATCAGAATGATGCAAAAACAACAAAAAAACAATTCAAACAATAAAAAAATAAAACAAAAAAAACATTCAATCACAGTCAAAAAGAAAAACAAAAAATATATACAGTGCAGTACTGTCAAACAAAAAAATATATCACTTGTTTTATTTTTTATTTTTGATTTAAATTTTAAAAAAAACTAACCAAAAATTAAAAAAAAAATAAAAAAACATAAACAATAATCAAAAAAAGCATCAGAACAATGCTAAACACAAAGTTACTTCTGTATTTCTTAGTTTTTTTATTTTGATTTTGATTTTTTTAAGAGAAAAGCAGAGAAAAATGTAAAAAAAAATCAAAAATAAAAGGATTGATTGTGATGGAAGGAGAAAAGTAGTACTATACTGTACAGTAATATAATGTAAAGTGTAAATTACACAAACACCAATAAAATCTATATAAAAAAACAGTAAAAGAAGATAATAAAGAAAACCGCGGCGAGTGGAGATAAGAAGTGTAGGTGGTTTGTTTTGAAGTATTCACACCCAGCTACTCCAAAAAAAATTCAAATAAAATTAAAATATATATACACTTGTGAATCAAGATTAATCACATTATTTAAAGAAACTCTTTTATATTAGTTGGTTAAAGATAAAACAAAATAAATAAAAATTAAAATATTATTAATTCCGACTTTTTTTTAAAAACTTATCTGTTTTCTTTATAACTATGATTGAAACAAAATTAAATTAAAACAAAATAAAATAAAATGAAATAAATAAATAAATAAAAATCAAAAAAATAACAATATAATATTATTATATTTATTATATCATTACTTTAGAATGTTCAATTAAATTCAAAAATTTACAAAAATCAAAAAAATTAAAAGAAATCATCATATATTCATATCAAATGGAAGTATTATCATAAAAAGTTGGAATTATGGTGAAATTATTAAATGGAGAGGGAGTGTTAACCCTCAATAGCAAAAAAAAAGCCAGAGTCAAGATTAATAATATTCAGTACACTAAATAAATTATCAACAAATATAAATATAATGCAACAAAATAAAAAAGTGATACAAGAGGTCAACAATTACCTGAAATTAGTTTTGTTCTCAAAGGTAATTACATTATCTACCTTATTATTATTATTGTTTTATCATCTACATTACTTGATTTCATTTTTATTATTAGCTTTTATTACTTAATTATATTATTATTATTATTATTATTATTTATTATTACTTATTATTCTTTTACTATTACTATATTATTATCTCTTTAATACATGATTATCATAAAAAAATCATTATCAATTACATTACATTAAAGTTCTTAGTATAAAAAGCAGAGATTGTGGTACAATTATCAAATGGAGAGGGGTTGTTAACCCTTAATAGCCATAAAAAGACCACTCACCATTAATAATAATTAATATACTCAAAATAAATAAATAAATAAAAAAGAAAATCATATATTTATATTGAATTATATTTATTGTTATAAAAAGTAGAGATTGTGGTACAATTAATAAATGGAGAGGGGATGGCCCCACCATTTAAGGTTAATGTCAGAAAAAAAAAACAAGAGGAAATAAAAACCCAATCAGAAAAACAAAATAAAAAGAACAGACGTCCTAGATAAGACCTTAAACCATCCAAATATTTCATTTTTTTATGTTTTATCAACAAATTACTTTAGATAACTCAAGCTATGATCCTGAGTATGACCTTAAACTGCATATTATAAATGAAGGAATTGTCTTTTTCAATATTGAAATAATCAAAATAATCAAATTGTGGGATGAATTTCTGGATTCATCTATCTTTTACCTATTTTATTCATCTCAGAATAACAGAAAACAAATTACATAATTTTCAATTATAAAAGGAAATAAATCCAAAAAAAACTCAATACATAATAATAATAGACAATGAAATTTCTTAGGAAGAAAAAAAGAAGACAACACAAAAGAAGAAACCATTGAGATTCAAAATCCATATAAAAAGCTACAAACAGAAAATATCAAGTCAATTTATTATAATAGAGGTTTAAATAAAGAAATTTTTGATGAATAAAACCAGACTATTCCTCTTGAAAAAAACATCTCAGATTACAAAGTAATACATAAAAATGGTGCAACCAACCAAACAAATGATATCTCACCACTATAAAGAATTATCCCAGCCCAAAGAAGTGAAAAAATTCTAAGTCCCTTTTTTTTCAGTTCCTCTATGGAGAGCCTGAAGAATATAAATAGAGGTCCTCTCTCCCTCCTTTTTTCCTCTTATCCCCATGCAATTAATTATATACCAAGAAGGAGAATAAGTATTCATCCCTCACTAGTAGGTCAATCTAGTATTATTATTTAAATGGGAATTATATACCAAGAAGGAGAATAATTCATCCATCCCTTACTAGTAGGATAATCTAGTTATTTATTAAAGTATTATAAACTTATAAGCTTAATTAATAGTGATTTCTAATTAATAGTAGTTAACAGAAGGTCTACTTTATATTATCAATCCACCCTATGTTTAAATTATTAGTCCTATAATTATAATACTATCAATAATACTCATAATATTGAGTTTATTCCCATACCCTTTACATTATGAAAAAATATTCTTATTATAACTTCATATTCCAAAATCCAACCTCACAAATATATATTATTATATTAAAAACCTACCCTTATACTGTATTATATTTCCCATACATTTAAAAAACATCTATCATATATTGAACAATATCTTACCAATAAATAATTAAAGTTCTTATTGCTATATTATATTAAGAATTACCCTTTCAAACCATTAAGTATTATAATAGATATAAAATCAAATTGAACATACCCATATACTCTATGTTAGTACTATTATATTGAATCAAACTCCTATACTATTTAGTTCTTAACCTTCAATTATTTTATATTATTCTTTATTAATTATTATTTTATACTTTTTTTAACTTATAAGTTAATTATCTGATTATTGAATAGGTCTGATACTGACTTCATGAAAATTCTTCTCTACCTGTGGAGCCACAATCTTAAATATTTATTTGCAAGCCCTGTAGGGAGATTTTTTAGTATATGCAAAGGGGCAGCTAAAACACCATTAGCAGCCTTCATTACAGGACTATTTCAGTGATTCAAAACTGTTGACCTGTGATTTCCCCCTCAAGGACTGCCTTATCCAATCTCACACTAAAATGAGTTCCACAGTTGCACTTAATATTATGGTATTCCTACATATGCTTTTGGTACACCCATAGTGGATATCAGTCTTTAAGCCTGAGTTTCTATTTTTGATGTGAAAATAGTTAAGGGGGACAAAAGACATCAAAGAGAGCCAGGGACCTAACCTCTGAGGCCTCTGAGGCCTGGAAAGCACCAAAGCTTGGATCCATGGCTGATCTTGGCCCAATTAGTATACTAAAACCTTTTGGGAACTTGGTCACAAAGTCAAAATCTCATTAAATCATAAGAAAATAGCAAATAAGCTGCTATTTTGACATGCCAAAAAGGTAAAGAGCAACTTAGACTTCTGTAACCATGTCAATTCTTAATGATTTTCCATGGATAAACCCCAAAAGAGTAATTAAAACCCTTTTTGGACTATTATCTAGCTCTTTACCTCATAGCAACCAGCAATATAGTATTATTTTCAATTCTACGTAAAAATGAGGTAAAAACTTCAAAAATTCATAAAAAAAACAATTCTTAATGAATTTTTCTGAAATCTTAAGGACCAATAAAGAACAGCATAATTCATATAAAAACCAAAAATTATTATACTTTCATAAGTAAAGTTCAAAGCTTTACTTATAGTCTATTTTTTATGATTCCACGTGAAACACTGAATCTTTAAAAATTCACAGAGAATACACTCTGTGATGAAATTTCCAATAAAATTAATAAGTTTGAGAAATTGATGTTTTTTTTTGAAATAAAAGATAATACTAATATAGATATTCCATGCAGTTCTCTTCTCTATCTACTGATGATCAATCAAGGCTTAATTTAAATTTAAAAGTTGATTAGCATAAGATCCTATTTGATGTTTTCCCTAGGAGAAATTGAATGACAACTAGAATTGGAAGATAGAATATTCAAACAAAGCTGAATTAAAATTTGGAATATCTCAGAATAAAATTCATTCACTTGATTTTTGAACACTTTTAGGTTTGTTGGGAAGGAATTGAGGAGCTAATTTATTAATCAATCTACTGAAAGGCTAAGAATATATTCAACTATGAAGTATTTGAAAGTATTGAATTATCATACGATAGTGATTTGGAGCTTGATAGATGTTTCTTCAATTTTACTTCTGAAGTTTTTTATCTAGGAATGTTTCTCCATTCATAACAACAGTTTGGACTTTTGTATAATATCTCCATCTCCCGTAGGTCTATGTAATGATTCAAGCTTTTTGAGGTTAGTAACTCTTTTATTTCAAAGAAATAAAAGATATGCTAAAGCTAAATATTTTTCTATTATATACACAGCTTAATTCCACTTTTTTGTTTATAGTAATTAAAAATGTTTAGATGAAATATTTCTTCTCTCATTTTTTAACTTGAAAGCAAGATATATCTCCAAATGTAATCTTGAATATAGTTTCAACATATTTTGGAGTCAAACTTCCAAAGCTCATCTGCATATTAATATCTAAACTATTCACCCTGTGATCTCCAAAATTGTTTCTTCCCAGTTTCAAAAATGAAAATTGAATAATGTAGAAATATTTTTACTTAAATTTGTACACATATCAGAGATAAAATGTAATATTGAATATAATTATCCAAGAAAACCCTCATAATTGGCAAATTTCATAATAAGCTTTGAATTTTTTGGCTTATTTTTATTTCAAATAAATCTTCATGTATTTGATATGCATGTCAATTATTCTCTCCTTAGGTGAGGGTTTTTCTTTGAAGAAAAGTGCTCAGGGTGATGAAATTTGTTTTCATATCCAGTTTTTCAAATTTCCCTCTTCTTAAGTCAGTAAAATCTTGTCTTAATTTTTTGTATGAATTTAGTCTTAAGGTAATATTAGTGAGGTTAAGAAAATATTAATTATCCCCTATCTTTCTTAATCATAAGAAAAATGCGATCTAATTCAGGACCACTATAAACAAAAGTAGGACCATGGAAGATTATTCTGCATGTCAAACATGGCTTCAAGGCTCAAAAATATCTGATGTTATTTTGAGCCTATGAGGTAGCTATAAGTATTTAACTCAAAGCTATTAATATTATTGTGACAGGTAAATAGTCAAAAACTAGTTCAAGGTAAATACTAGTGAAAAATAGTGGTTACGAATCTACTTAAACCCCTTCCTGGTCTACTCATCTAATTAGGTATGTTAATTTTGAAAGATATATTTATGTCTATGATACCATAAGAGTTAACTCTGTGTAGGAAAGTTTAATCACTAAGAATTAACTCATAATAGGATGGTGATTTTTTCTATGACGAAATTCCCCCTTTATGTTTGATCAGGGTGGAACAAGGGGGATGACATTCTACTAAATCTTTGGGGCCAAAGTTCTCAATAAAGTGGTTGGATTGTGGTTTGACACGACTAAGACCACCTTTATTTATTATCATATGTCATTTTAAGATCAAATTTTCCCATTTGTACTGATAAACGCTAAACTCTCTCACCAATGGAAGTTTCGGGTATTTTTCAACAGTCAGGACCCATCCTATGGCATAAAAAGCATGTCTGTATTACTAAGATTAGTCATTTTGTGAGTAGCTCAAGTATAATCATCATGTAAATAGCTTTTAAGCTCTAAAATTAAACTACATTTGATAGTAGCCCACTGTTACGCTCTGAACAGGTAGTGAAGAAGCTGTATTTCTCAAGCTACAAGGAATAAATGGAGAAAACCCCTCCCGCCAGATTTGAAATCTCACAAATCAATTGTCTGGGATCATATCTCACAATACCACTTGGTTTGTGATAATATCTTTTAATCCTTAATAGCTTTCTCAGTTTTCAAGATACGGATCTCAAGCTGTAGCCACAAGTAAGGCATACAAGTTTTTCTCACCTTTGAACTAGTTTGAACTGAGTCTGCCAAAGTTCTTTAGGCTCAAAATATGTTTCTACAACTTTAAAAGTAGTGCTTTTCTTTTTTTGAGAAAAATGAATAACACATTTTTCTCTGTGAGATATACAGGGTCAAGGGCTATAATTTTATGTAGCCTTAAAGTACACCTTTCTAAAATATTCTACTTGATATTTCTCTCACCAAAACAATAGAATCTAAATTGAATATGAGAAAAAGTACAGATTCGTTCATTTACTCAAAACATATTATTATTGTTTATTTTGATAAAATTCCAGTAAGATCTTGAAATTGTTATATTGGAAAGAACGCCCCTCCCACCAGATTTAAAATCTCACAATTTGATTGTCTGGTATCATATCTCAAAATACCATTTGGTTTGTGATAGTATCTTTTAATCCTTAATACCTTTCTTAGTTGTCAAGATACATATCTCAAGCTGTAGCCACAAGTAAGGCATTTAAGCTTTTCTCACCTTTGACCTATTTTTATTTAATTCTTCCAAATTCCTTTAGGCTCAAAATATGTTCTTACAATTTTAAAAGTAGTACTTTTGGTTTTTTGAGAAAAATGACTAACACATTTTTCTCTGTGAGAGATACAGGGTCAAGGGCTATACTTTTATGTAGACTTAGAGTAGACCTTCCCAAAATATTCTACTTGATAGTTCTATCACCAAAACGGTAGGAGCTAGATGGAAGATTAGAAATAATACATATTTTACCCTTTACTAAAAACATAGTGTTATTGTATATCTTCATAAAATGACAGTACAATCTTGAAACTGGTACTATTGAATAGTCCCCTTTGAGATAATCAATAAAAAATCCACATTATGGGTCTGTAAGCCAAACTGGAGATTTTGGTTTAGAGGTAAAATTATGCTTGAGTCTCCCAAAGAGTTGGTAGCCTTGATAGCTTTTTCAATTCCTATTGGTTGATGATAGGAATTATGTTTTTTGAAATCAGGATATTTTGTATCTGATATTGTCACATTTACAAGTATTTTTTCAAGTCTGGTTTCCTTTTCTTGTTGCCTTTTTATACCTTTTTCTCTTCAATAAATGTTAAATATATGTATTTCACTCTTTGCATACCCTATCTTTGGTATTTTGCTTGAATTTGTTCAATCTTTATTTGAGTCACAGGATAAAATACCCGCCCTCTAAAAAAGGCTCACCATTTACCATACTCTGCTTTCCTCCTTAGATAAATCTTTTCATAAGGGATTTCTTTCTCTTTCAAAAACCTTTCTTTAGCTTCTGCTTGGTTCTTTCACCTAACAATATATTTTCTATCTTCATTCCCATTTGTTTTGATTTTGAAGGAGCTAACTATCTGCTGCGATGTTACAGGTTAATCTTCTCTTAATACTTCCATTTTTGAAGGTGCCACTTTCCTTTTGTTAAATTTGTCCTCATCTGCTTGATGATAGGTGTTGCAGACTAATTTGGAATAAAAGTTGCTTTTTGGAGAATTCTTCAGTGAGTTTCACCTCTACTTCCTTTTGTACTATTGGATTAATTATATTGAAAGGTCATACATAGAAATATTTCATCTTCTTTGGATTTGAGGTTGAATATGAGTTTTGAGACAAACACTTGGCCCACTCCTCTCAATTGGGTTGCTTTGTACGCTGTTCATATCTCTGGGCTTTGAGTTCCTTTTCTTCTGTCAGGAATAATGCTGTAGTATAATAGGAGATTTCAGCATATTTTGGAAGTACTAGGCTTTAGGATGCACATCTATCAGGTTCCTTATTAAATATTATACTTGTATCAAGAATTTCTATCATTTTCCAGCTTCAGATTGGGGTTTTCCTGTTGCTGAGGTCTCACTGGTGTTTTAAGCCAGTTCAACTTCAGGAAGGAGTGTGACCAATTCACGGTCTTTTAATTTTATGAAATACTCACAGAACCTCTTGATCATGTCCTTCATATCTTGAACCATCCTCTCTTCTAATTCATATGTTTGTGCTTGGTAGGCTGTGGGAAGGGCCAATTTTGTATTCAACCTATTATGGTGGTTTCTCCAAAATTCAGATTTAAACTTTTGGTGTGTGTTACTTATGCTAATCCTTGGGGCTCCACAGTGCTCTCTTCTCATGGCTGGGTATTTCATATGATATATAGGAACTGTGATACTCTTACTAGGCCTGCATACTACCATCAGGTATGCATTAAAACTTTCTTTTCCTCTGGAACAGGTCCTCTAACTTAATCCATTTCAAGAACTTCCTATGGGTTTTTGGCTCCATCTATGTGTTGAAGAAGTTAATATTACTGGAAATGGATTTTATTTTCCTTCTGGCATCTTTCACACATGTTGTAATATACTAAACTCAGTTTTTTATTTTGGCCACTATGCTGTTCTAGATGCTCTTTCTCTATTTCTGTCTTTTTTAATGATCTCAATGTAGAGACAATGATAGTTTAAGCTTCTTAAAATAAACATTTTTTGAAACTCAAGGACTTTTCCCATCCTCAAAAGTTTTTTAATAAAGAATTATTAAAAGAAAAACATTCCAAAAATATTTTTTATAAGTTTTTTGGTAGAAAAATTTTTTATGAAGACTAATTTCTTTATCAACAATCAAAAGTTATCCAAAATACTCTACAAGGGATATCCATTGGTACAAAAGACATTCTAATAGGAATCAATTAATAAAAGAACTAAATCAAATTTAAATGATAAAAGAGTCTCTAGAACAAATATTCAATAGAAAAAACACACAAAAGTGACTAGATCTAATTTGGAAATATAGTGACAAAGCTCACTGATGAAAAATGTTTAAATTCCCTCTTGGGGTGGTAGAAGGGTAAAATAATCATAAAGGGCTAAAGAATTTAATATAATTAACTTTTCATGTTCTTGAAAGGTTTAAAGTTATTTAAAGTCAGTGCTTGCAATATTCAATTTCTTGGTTTAATAGTGTTTAAGCTAATCATAAAAGGAATACAGTCTAACAGGAAAATAAAAGAGGGACAAAGAAGAATTTTTTCATAGATACCAATTATCTTCCTTCAAAAGTAAATTTTACCCTGATCAGTTTTGAGAAGAAAACTGAAAAAAGGAAATCCAATAATGGCTTCATTAAGCCCTGGTTTAGACAGAAAAAGGGCTTTCTTTATCCATTTTAGTCCCTTAAAACACACATTTCTATAGTAACAGTTAGGTTTACTCCTCCAAAACACACCCAAATATGTCTGAGAGACCTTAAAAGCATTCAAACCTGTTTTTATTAAGCTTTGTTTAACTTGAGGGTAGTTTTACCCTCTTGGAAACAGTAAAAACCTCCCTGGTTTGTATCAGCCTCTCATCATCAATTGAGTAACAGACCCTGTGACACAATCCCATACCAAAAGTGATAGAACTTTGCATGAAGTTTGAAATATTACCCCTGACAGAAAGGAATTGGGGAATGTGGAACCCATGGAACCCTGATTCCTTTACAGAAAAAACATTATTTTTTTTCATTTCTTTTTATTTAATTGCTCATCATTTATTATACTAACAAGCTTAAGCATGTAATTGAATTGAAAAATTACAGTAAACAGCTGTAATTATGACTTCCTCATGTAAATTCAATTTAAAATATGTAATACTTGAGCCTTTTTTGACATTTAAATTGAGAACACTTCAATTTGTCACAACCTCCAAGCTACACACCACACCTCAATCTTAACACAAAAAAATGATGGTTTACACCACAAGTGGTGTGAATTAATTTCAGGTTATCAGAAATTTCGGATTTCTTTGCAGAAAATACTAAAAACTCAATTTAAGATTATTTAGAGTTGACTTACAGAATTCACCATGAAAAAAAATCTATACCTTCCAGCAGGGGTAACAGGTCCAACCCAGCTTTCATCTTGCTTTATACTGGGTTCTAACTTTATATTTTATTTAGGTCATCTTCTCAGCCAGATCTTCAAGGTTGGAATATTTTTTACATTGAGCTCAATTGAAGTGTTCTATATGAAAGTGTTCTTAACAGTAAGCTCTTGCACTTAATTCCTTGAATTAAAAATAGATAAACAAGCTCCATTTTAAGGCTAATCTCAGCTAAAGATTAAATCTGACATCACTATTTATTCTTTTTCCTCTTTGCCAATCTCCAATCACATAAATTATGAATACTATTTTCCTCACAAAATTCCAACTTGAGGCACTGAACTGAATTGATTAATCAAAATTACTGAAAATTCTTATCATTGTTAAAGCTCCTCATCATTATTATCTCCTATTGAATAGATTCTGTCCTTAACACTGAAAATTGAAATATCTTCTTCTTTTCCCCGACTTTCAATCAATATTCATTTTATGGAATTTAAAAACTGAAAATGACATAAATTCTATTATTAATCTTTCAAATTTTCTTGAAGCTTTTTCCCTGAGCATTAAGTCAAAGACACAATTTTACAAATAAATTGTCTCATAATGATTCTTTGGTAATCATATTCAAAAAATAACTTTTTTCATACTTATATTGGAGGGAAAATTCCCATAACCTTTCCAAAGAGGGTAGTTTAAACACCTTTTGACTTTTGCCATATGATGAATATACTAAAATACTCATTACTTCTGAAATTTTCAATTACTCTGTGATATAAGAGCTACTTTGTCAATATATAGCTAAAATGTCTTTTCATGAATTTTTTTTGTATATAAAAGATTGATCTATTTAAGAAAGGAATTGATTCAATTTTTTTGGAAGAGCCTAGAGCCTTTCAAAATGGCAATTAATTAGCCTTTTGGTCATTATATATTTGGCTTATTTTGTACAAAAATGATGAAATCACAACATATATTCTCAATTGTAAACCTTAAATAATTATGATCTCTTCTATTCAAATATTGATTTCTAGTTGTATTAATCACTATACTGTTTTTATACAAAAGGCAATAAAATCCAATATACTTCCTAAAATCTATTTCTGATACTATGAAGAAAGTTGACGAAATGAATGGATATTATGATTATTGAGATTTTTCATTCATCTTACTCTGATCATTCTTCTCAATAGAACAATGAATGATATTAAGATTCCATTGTTTTATATATTCTGATTCTGTCCAATAGCATCAACTTATTTCATCAAAGTTTTCTCAATTGCTTTGGAAAAAATATTCATTATTTTAATAACTACCTTTGTGGTTTAAGAACTGCTTGCCAAATTTAGCTTAATTACAAAAAGTTACACTTAAATTTTCATAAAAGAATCTGATATAAATTTAATAAATTAAGTTTCTGATAGATACAGAAATATATTCAAATTGAAAGGCAATCATAAAATAAAACTTCAATTCACAATTTTCTACATCCAATGATTTTATTAAATATTTAGCTCTGAATGAAGAATTTTTAATAATTTGAAAACACAAATCTGTCATTTTGGTCAAAGACTAATATACTAAATCAAAGAATTATTCACCCGGTTAATAATTCTTAATGAATGATTTATTTATAAACCAAATTTTTAGAAACATTCTGAAATGAAAGTTTGATCTATATAATAAACTCAAATTAATGGTAAAACGTATCTCCTTTGGGAATCTTATTTCATTCTCAAATTTGAAATCTCTTACATGATATTAATGTCCTCTGCCTTAATGAGGTAAAATGTGATTCTTCCAAAAATACCCTACCGGATATGCCAAAGGATTAATACCCTTTTGGTGTTTTTTACAGATTTAAAATTTAAATAAATTCTTCCCCTCCCTTTTTTGAAATCATAATTATATTCCATACTAACATTTGAATAACTATACAGGTTAGAAGAATCACTTATTTCTAGAAGAGATAATACACAAACTCTTGACCTCTTTTAAATAATATTGAAAGCAAATATTACAATTGGGTTTTTCTGCTGAGTTTTTTCAAGGATTATTTCAAACTATGAGTCTGATTAGGAATTTGAAATATTTATTAACATATGAATTTATGTATATTATTATGTTAAAATTTGACACTAGTCCTTGATTTGGAATTTTTCATAAACTATCAGTTCAGCCCATATTTATGAAAGTCTCCAATTTCTTGAAAAGACATTTTACGCTCTTGATCAATCAAAAAATATGTTCTATCAATAAGTTCAAAAATAGAATATTTTAAGCTGAAAAGGAAGCTTTCCATTTCATACAATTGGTTCAAACTGAATTGTCTTTTCATAAACACAAAAGGATAATTTTCTCTTGGAGGGAGTGTTGTTTTTTAAATTTTATTTTACTAAATAGTCAAGAATGCAAAAAAATGTTACATCAATCATCTATAGGCATTTTTTGTTTGTTTTTTATTGAAAGGAAGAATCATGAAATTAATTGGAGTCAAACATTAAACATATATTGTATGCCTCATCCCAATGGAAGTAATTCCTGGATTATAGTTCTTATAACTCTTATTCTCATATATTCCCAGAAAATATACGGTAATAATATCTAAAGTTCCTTTTTTGTCCAATTTTTCCACATTGGTATTGTTTTAAATCCCTCTATCTATTATTTTCTTGTCTGATGCAAATAAATTCAATTACAAAAAATGCTTGGTAAAAATAATTCAGATATTGCATTTAGAGAGGATCAGAGATTCCTTTGGAATTTACTTATCATATATTAGATAAAGTCTTAAATGGGATAAATCTTTGTTCATTTTTAAAAATATCAACTCCTCAAGAGGTTATAATATGAAAAAATTGGTCATTAACACCTTTTTATGGTATTTGGTGTTTGCTTTGGAGTTTTATATGATGCTTATGTGCACCTTAATTGAAACTTTGATCAAACCTTTGTCAAACCCACTATCACTGGCCAGATCAAAACCAATTTGGAAGGCAGTTGGATATACGAATATTTCACAATTCATTGGGATTATACATTCCTAAACTACAAAATATCTAAGACTATATATACGTTTATTTCTTTGTATCACTGAAACATATAATGGGCTGGGAAGGTTTATAGAAAGATCCTGTATCATATTATCAATTATGTTTGAATTAGAGACATATTTGACTCAGAAAGACTTCCCAATTTCACTAAATTATGTTAAGATATGTCCATAAAGTCTAAATCTAATTTTGAATTTATTTTTTTTGAACCGAAGGGATTTCTTGAATCACAAAAGAAGTTTTTTGATATATATGGATCTATTCTTGAATTAAAAGTCCTTTTTGTGCTTTCAAACTATTTTTGATCAGTTTGTTTTTTATTTAAATTCCATTGTTTTCTGTCTTTTTGTCTATTTTTTTGTCACATTATTTCCATATTTGACTAATATAATCCAAATTTTAATTATTTTTTGAATTTTTGATGTGTTTTTGTAACCATTTTGCTGGTATCTTTGAAATTTTGATGATGCTATTTAGTTGTTTTGGTAATTTTCTCTTATTTCAAAATTTTGGCTCCTTTTGATATTTTTATTTTTTTTGTTGAGTTTTTTTTTATTTTGATTCTATTTTAGTTTTTAATAACATTCAGCCTGAAAGTTCAATTTTGTTTGAATGTTCAACTACAAGTATTTTTTATTTTTATTTTTTTTTACTTTTTTTCATTGTTTTGGTTGTTTTTTTATTTTTCAGTTCAATGTTATTTTTTTGATTTTTTATAGTTTCATTTTCATTATAGTTCTTTATCTTTCAATATTGTGTTCACTTTTGATTTTTTCTAATTTTTGAATTTTTTGAGTTTTTTTTTATTTTTTGGTCCTTTTTATTTTTTTATATATTTTTTATCTTGTTTTTTCTTTGGTTTTTTTTATTAATTTCCTTTATTGATTTTTTTTATTTTTTTTCTATTTCTTATAAATTTTTTTTGTAATTTGTTTTTTATTTTTTTGGGGGTGGAAACACTCCAAATCAGTGTTTTTACACTTATTTGGAGTGTTTACAATGAAAAAAAAAAAAACAAAAAAAAAATAAAGGGTAAGAAAAAATGAAAATTAAAAAAGTATGAAATGGAAAAATCAAATGAAAAGAAATCTGGGAAACAAAATTAAAAGAAATGAAAAAGAATATAAAATAAAATTCAAATGAAAACAAACAAATTTAAAAAGATGAAGAAATAATGCAAAAATGACGAATACCAATGCCAAAAAGTTCAAGAAAAATTGAAAAAAATCAGAACAATAGGAAAAAATCCAAATATCCCTTCATTCTAATTATCAAAAACATATCATTAAGGAAAACCACAAATTGAGAAAAAAATAAAAGTTGAAGAAAGCCCAACACAAAAAAGAAAAATTTAATTTCAAAAAGAAAATCCTTTTTTTGTGATTAAAATTAATTCAAATGAAATACCAAAATGAACATTTTGACTAATAAAACAGATTAAAATTCCTGGGAATACATGAATTAGATTAAATGTAAAGAGGTATGCAAGAGAAAGGGGAACATTGATAATTGAGCACCATTATTATTGCACATTTTTTTATAGAAAATGAAGGAAATTATTTAGTGTGAATATCATGACATATTAGATAATATTAAATAATTCAAAAAGTAATCAAGCTTATTTTTGAGCTTCAAGGATGATTGAGCCCAAAATGTAAGGAAATTAAATTTGGAAAAGACTTTCTATACATAAAATATTCTATCAAATGCAAGAAACATACAGATCTGAAATAATAGACTTTCTTGCATATCTCCAAAAATCATGGGAAGAGTAAAATAATTTGGAAACCAAATTCTGACCCATATTTATATGAGTTAATGGATTGAAATTCAGCTCGGGATAATTTGAGAAATAACATGCTACAAAACAATATTGGATATAAATGTATAATAGAAAAGAAATAATGTCTTTAGCAAAAGAATATTTGGATGTTGTAATATAACCTTTTAAAGGTATCTGAAATATGTGAGACATGAAAAAAAATATTTTAATGGATTATTTGGATGGAAAATCTTCACTCTCACTTGTGACCTGTTTTTTATAAAATTAAGTTGCTTCAAAGAAACTTTCCAGATTGGTAGCTTTTAATGGTGGTGAAATGAGGAGTTAATTATTCCAAATAGAAAAGACAATGAAATTGATGAGAAATTTTTCACATATTGTAAACAATGAAGTCTGTTTGACTGCTGTAAATTATTATAATTTCAGAAACTCTTGTATTAATCAATGATGGATATGTAATGTATGATGAAACAAAAAAAAGTCATGTGAAATCCATTATCTTCCATTTCGATTGAGTAAAATTGTAAATTACAAAATATGTGTATTAAAGTATCTGAAAAACAATTTCAAGGTTAGAAGAAAAGTTAGAACCCAGGTTGGAAGCAGGTTGGACCTGGGTTGAGCCTGCTACCCCCCCTGGTGCGGATAGCTTTTTTTCATGGTAATTTCACTCAGAGATAATCCCACCTTTGCTTTTATGAAGAATTCAATGGAGTAATAATATCTACACTTTTATTCATTGGAAATATAGCTACAATGAATCTCATTGACTTTTGCTAAAAAATTCATGTTTAATATCTTTGTTAAAAATTTGTTTTCATTTCATTATTTCATGTAAAAATAGATAGCTTTTCTACTCAAATTTTATGTTTATATTTTAATTTTTCTTTTATATTGAAAAATCAAAGTATCATTTTTAATTATAGCATTATTGTAATTTCTTGTGGTTTTTGGGTTTATACCAATACATCTAAGGTTCATATCACCTCCCCCTCAAACACAATATCAGTTAGTTATATTGCTATTTTGAGCCTTCTCAACTTTCCTAGGAGTAAGGTAGCCCAGGTATTTCCTTTCATGCTAAGCATTAATCTTCAAAAGTGGGATAACTGTAATTGACAAGGTATTTTCTCACCTTCATAGTCCTCAGCTTTAGTACTGTGGTATACCTGTACCAGTTTGGATTAATGGACAAACTAAGCAGGAATATTTTCAATTTTCCTTTTGTATTTCCCAATATATTATAGTATTCATTTCTTTTCAAAATCAATTACAAGAAGAACTAACACCATTAAAACCGAATAAATACCCTTTGTTAATAAATAAACTATACAATTATGATGTGACACCCCAATGCACCACCCAGATGAATTAACTTTCAAGGGATTGGTTGACCTAAAAAATTATTATATTTTACATATTTTTATTTCTTAACTTATTTTACTTCAATTTTATTCAAATATGGTGGGTAGTGAAAATCAACAAACATATACTACAGCACAGAAGGTCCTAGTTACAATGCGGATGCATGAAATTAAATTTCAGGGAAGAGTTGTAGCATAATAGGGGTCATAGATATTAATTAAAAGTTCATTTATATATCAAAAAGGCAAAATTGGGTATTTAGATGAAGAATTAGTCTTTCTATTAATTTTGGGAGGGAAATGAATATTAAATTTAGAGGGTTAAATCTAGGAAAAAGCTTTAATTCAGGCTTAGGATATCATTGAAACAAGAAAAGTACAGGTGTATTGTATTTTCTGACTCCTTTGATGAATTCTAGCACTACAAAAAGGATTTAAACAAATTTAAAAACTCAGTAGTAATTTTTTGATTATGATAAGGTGGTCATTGTGATGTTAGAAGAAAGAAACTCAACATTTAGGGTGTGGAGAGATGGTAAAATGGTGTGAAATGGAAAGGAAATAGCCTAAGAAGAGGAGATTAGACAGTAGAGATATCACAGTAGTATTACAGAAGTTTCACAAGGGTGTACTGTATTACAGTTACAGTTCCAAGACACCTAGTTACAGCAAAAGACAGGATGATACAGGAAACCTATAGTAAAGTGGTCAGGGAGATACGAATTCCGGGGTTTTCAATTGATTACATAATCTATGACATCATCAACAGGAATTAAAGCTAGGATTACTAATCATGGAGATAAGGATCCCAGGAAACTCAATTGATTTCATAATCAATGACATCATAAAGGACATCATCAACAGGAATTAAATTAGGATTACTAATCATGGAGATAAGGATCCCAGGTAACTCAATTGATTAGATAATCAAATGACATCATTTCCCCACAATTTCAACAACTCAATTGAAAATACAGGTCTCATGATCCAACACCACCAAACCTTATTTCATAATACAGGTCATGTGTCAAAAACCAATATTGTATACCTGAAAAATTCTAAGTACCCTTTTTTTTGACACTCCCATGGAGGCCCCAAAAAATATAAATAGAGGTCCCCTCCCCCCCTCAATTCTTTTTTCCACATGGCCTAGACAGAGGCTCATCACAAAAACGTAACTTCTTAATATTTTTTCTGAGGGAAATCCCCTCCATCCATCCACATTATCCTGATTTTTTGGGAATACTCAGCATCTAAGCTCAGCAGTATAGTTATTCCATCCCCATTTGTAAATTTTTCTCAGTAGCTAAGCTCAGTAGCATTGCCTGGGTGTTTTATAATTAATAGTAGTTAACAGTTGGTCTACTTTAATTCATAAACTCATTTCATTGACTACCTCCATTCCTAAATTGCTCAGTAGCTAACCTCAGAAGCACTGTCTGAGTCTTCTTTATATAATTAATGGTAGATAACAGCTGGTCTACATTGATTTATAAACTCAACTCATTTACTATCCCATTGATATTGTTACCCCATTCCTAAATTCTGCTCAGTAGCTAAGCTCAGTAGCACTGTCTGAGTGATTTATAATTAATATTAGTTAAAAGTCGGTCTACTTTAATTCATAAACTCATCCCATTGACTACCACCATTCCTAAATCTGCTCAGTAGACAAGCTCAGAAGCATTGTCTGGGTTTTTTATAGATAATAGTAGTTAACAGTTGGTCTACATTATTTTATAAATCCATCCCATTGACAAGATTTTTTACTCAGTAGCCAAGCTCAGTAGTAAATTGAACAATAGTAGTGTCTGTTATCCCAGGTTATCATCATAAAACTATTAAACCCTTAAAAAAATATCAGTGTTTGTTATTATTATTTATCATATTATAAACAGTGTTATCATCGAAATTGGAAATCCCAAGGTGTTACTGTCCTCAGTAAAGGAGTAAAATAAGTGTCTTTTACCAGTTTTATAGCTTTATTTATTTGTGTTAAGGTTTAATAAGCCATTGTTTACAGATGAAATAAAGTCTGATAGAGTCTGTTGAATATACCTTTCTGACTAGCCACCATCAAATAAAATAAATTGATTGTGAACTCAAGTCAAGATAATTCAGCATTTTCAGGAAGGGTAGTTTAGATTATTCTGACACACAAGCAGAGAAAGGGTTACAATATTGAACAGAAATTCAAAACTGTTCTATTGTAATTTCCCCTTCCAGGTACTTCCTCATTTATCCCACACAAGAGCAGTTCCCACAGTACCAGATTTCTCAACAGGATTTATATGCTTGGGAAATTCATTACTTAAGGGGAATTTTTCAGAATCACTAGATTTTTAAGTCTCAATTTATCTCACAGGAAATTTAGGATTATTATTTCTAAGTTCTTCAGAGACTTATACTTCTATATAGTTTTCTCCATGAAGGGAATTAATCACAAAAGGTCAATAAAAGTAGTCTTCAAGATCTTTTCATCCTTTTTTTTATTTAATTTGGTAGTGGATACAAGTACTAGGCCTCCTACCTTTCAGTCTGAAGTAGCATTTGACCTATCACATTTGTCTTTTGAATATGCAAATGAGTCCTCCATGCATCTTAAAGAATTTGTCCTAGCTTTTTCTGAAATTTCTTTGAAGAAAGCAGCTATTGGAGGTATCTCAACCAAATCCTTCCTTGGAAAATTATGTTTAGTCTAGCTTCTCATCCTTTCTCTATAATACCAGGAGTTTTATTAGTACTGGAATTAATACATTCTTTTTATTCTAGCTCCATTAAAGGCAAAAGTGTACTACAATCTTCCAGCTCTAATTCACATTCATTATATCTTCTCACCATTTATTCCAAATTCTGTATCATTCTTCCAACTAAGCCATTAGTTTATGGGTGATAAGCTGTAGAGACAGAAACATTGGTTCCAAAGAATGGGTGAAGATTTGTGCATAGTATTCAAGTCAACTTGGAACCTCTATCACTAATGAATTTGGTAAGTATGCCACTCCCTCATGCTACTCTACTTAATATTGTGAGAGCTGTATCCATGCATCCACCATTGCCATGAAAAGGTAAAAAGACTGGATGGTTACTGAATCTGTAAAAAATCACTAGGCAGGAATTATATCTTCTTTCTCCCCCTGGTGTTAGACCAGTTACCTAATGCATATGTAAGATTTATCAAGGTATAGTGGGTTCTTAAATTTTCCTCATATTTCCAAGTCTTTTTCCAGATATTTCATTGGCTTCCTGACATTTATAACAGGTGTGAGCCTTGAGGTATATTATACATACCCAAATATGCCACAATTATCTTAAAAATAAATTCTGAACTATGCATAACCCATAACTCATGCATATAGTCAAAATTCATCATTTTTGATTTCAGAAAAAGATGAATAGCTTTTTCTTGAGTAAGTGAATCCATGAATTTAAGGCCAGATTTGGATTCTGCACAAAAATTAATCTAGGGTAACTCCATAGAGTGGATAAGCTCAAATGAACTCTTTGAGGTGGTAATATGGAAAAATTCCATGTTACATATACACTAAGAATAGGTATATGCATGTTTGTGGCACTTGATATTATGGTATTCTCACATGCACTTTTGGTACACCCATAGTGGATATCTTACTTGAAGCTTGAATATCTATTTTGATGTGAGAAATGGTCAAGGGGGACAAAAGACATCAAAGAGAGCCAGGGTACCCAACTTCTGAGGCCTCTGAGGCGTGGACAGCTCCAAAGCTTGGATCCATGGGTGATCTTGGCCCAATTAGTAAACTAAAACCTTTTGGGAACTTTGTTACCATGTTACAACTTCAGTAAATCATAAGAAAATAACAAATAACCTGCCAGTTTGACATGCCAAGGAGGTAAAGAGCCACTTAGACTCCTGCAACCATGTTGGTTCTTAATGGCTTTTGATGGATAAACCCCAAAGGGTTAATTGAAACCCTTTTTGGACTAGTATCCATTGATTTACCTCATAGCACCCAGCCATATACCGCTATTTGCAATTCTATGTAGAAATGAGGAAAAAACTTCAAAAATTCATTAAAAAGACAATTCTTAATGAATCTTTCTGAAACTTTCAGGGCTAATTTAAAACTGTATAATTCATAGAAAAAAAAATTATACCTTTATATTTAAAATTGAAAGTTTTATTCACAGTCCATTTTTGAAGATTACACATGAAACACAGAATCTTTAGAAATTTAGACAAATTATATTCTGTGATGAAATTTCCAATAACATTGATAACTTTGATAAATCAATGATTATTTGGTAATAAATGAATATTTACAGTTGTTTCTCCTTTTATTCTCAACCATAAATGAGTTGGTAGTCACGTACAAGCCTCAATTAAGTAATTATGATAATCTTACGTGACAACAGAAGATGCAATCAATAATCCACAAAGTTTTATTGTTTTCTCACTCACTGGTTTTTCATGTTGCTCCATGGCATTTCTCTGTGAGTGGTCTTAGACTTAAAAGAGGCCACCTCTTGCTTTTTTTCCAAATCATCACATTAGTCAATTATACCTTTAGTACCAACAAGTAAGTATTAGTTAAAACCTTTCTTGAGTATTTTATTCTTTCAGAAATCAATCAGAAAGACGTGATATCATAGAAATCAACTATATATTGTTGTAAATTAATTTTGATCCATTAAATTCACAATTCTAAGTCAAATCTCTCTATTATCTTCTGAAAGGTTCATTGGATTAATAGTGAGTGATTTATCATAATTTTTACAGTTTTTCTCTAGTCATAGTTTTCTTCAAGAGTTATCTTTATAATTATTCTTGTAAAAGATAATTATATATTAAAATAATTTTATTATTTTAATAAAAGAATTGTTTATTAATAAATCTTTCTTGTAATTGATTCTTGTAGACAATTACTGCTAACTGTTATAATCACTAGTAGTGTATAACACATAAAAGAAATAACCTTTTGATTATTTAATTGTGGCTATAAGAATTGTTCTTATCATATTCCATAAGAACAGTCATAATACTGTTGATCAATAGTAATATTATCAATATTTTCATAGACAAATCTTTTAACAGGTCTTGAAGTATTTTGTAGCATATTTAAGCCACATTGGCCACCATATGCAGGTCTAAATACTTTCTCTTGTCCCTTCCTTTGAGCATCTTGCTGAGAAGGGGAAATAATATAATTGTGTGTATAAGCTCTTGATTAAGGACCTTTCCACAACTGTAATAACACAGGTGTGCTTTGTTATATTGTAGATTATGTCATCAAGTAAGTGAAACATTACTTAATCATGGGATTTTCTGCATCTAATCCACCAAATGTATCAAGCAATTTCCTTAGAATATTTAGCAACTAATTATAATAAGATGCCAAATTTCTTTCCTTGAATATATCTGTTCCTTACTTCAAAAAAGCTAGTTTTCATGTCTGTAACACTAATTCCTGCTATTGGAATTTGTGGAGAAGCTCCTTCTCAAACATAAACATGAGTTTCTCTGCATTTTTGCTTATATTTTCATCTTTGTGTATAATAGTCATATTGCCTCTATATTCTTGTATGGCTATTTTCCATCTCAGGCAATGTACATTGGGTGATTTCATGTTTAAACTCATTTTACAGCAGTAAAATTGGTTATGAATTCAAGAAAACATTCTTCAAGAAGATGATTGAGTTTTTCCAATGTCCAAAAAAATCATAGAAATTTAATCTGACTTGTTCCATATCTGGCTCCAACTTTTCTGATCTGCCTAGATATAAAACATATGGGTCCCCCCACAGGTGTTTCATTAATAATTCAGACCTGATGAAGTGAAGCTCCTTGTTCCTCTCCTGATGCATCAATATAGAGCTTGAAGGCTGGCTTTGAATGAGACATTCTAATTAGTGGGGAAGGTTTTAATGATTTTTTCAGGGATTAAAGGGCTTTTACTCTTTCAACAAGGATTTCAAATTGTCAGCCTGTGCCTACAAAGAGAGCACCAGCATGATATCCAACTCCATATGCAATGGTATAGAAAGTACTGTATAAATAAACTCCATTCAGTAATAATTATAAAGAAGGGAATTCAAAAAATAATATTATACCACTCTTATTCAAACACAACAAGAAGGAATGAAGATAAAGCCACTTGAAGATGGGGCAACATAAGCAAAACCCTTTGTTTATCTCTCATCTATTTTATTCATAGACAATTCAATCACTACAATAATTGTATTCTTCTTCAACCTTTCAATGAGAGCTATCCAGCTTTGCCATCCATTTTTCAGTAGCAATCTTACTTCAGGGAATACAATTATTACCCTTTTAAAAACAAACAACCCCCTTCAAGTTCTAAGAGGGCTTGTTCAAAACTGGAAAAATGTGTGATCAAATTGAAGGTCCTAATTAGAGCTTTAACTTGATACACCTTAGAAACCTTTGTATCTGAAATTATCTAAGAGATGTTGGCTCAAAGGTCTACAATACAAAATACAGGATTTCTGGAAATAGAACTATAGATTAACCCCTGTATCTTGGCCATATATCAGCACAGCTGTGCTTTGAAGTATACTAAATTGAAGAGCTAATCAAGCCATACAGTTTTGTATAATTGGAATTCTTTTATCTTTTGAATTGACAGAGATATCTGGCTTGGAAGATTTGGAGGTCATATATTGATGTAAAAAAATAAATCAAAAAGCTCAAAACCCTTATAGCTTTTTATATTTTTGAAAAGAGTGCACATGAAGCATACTTAATTTATGAGATAATTAATATTTACAATCATGTGCTCTTGGACTCTTGATATCTCAACAATAGACCGAGATATCTGGATTGGATGTTTTTTGGCCAATAATTGTGTGTACCAAACCTATACTGTGAGTCTCTCAGTTATGACCACATATTCAAAAATTTTACAAAAAACTTCAAAATACCTATTTTAATAATACAAATTGGAATTACTAGGTGAAAATAAGCCAAAACTCCATTAAAAGGCATAAAAATTTGATTATATCAAAAATCAATGAATAAAAAGCTGAGATTAGATACACCATTGGAATTACCATGAAAGAATACACATATAACATTTTTATGTCATATCTGAAAAGTAAATACTTACTGAGATAACCTTAATATATGCAGCTTTATGATCAGCACATATATTCATGGTTCATAGCTCATATCTCTTGAGATATACATGATAAGAAGTTTAACCAAAAAACAAGTTACCATTTAATTTCTGTATGGATACATATATAAACTTGCTTTGATAAGCTATCAAGAAGGTTATAACCTACAGGGGTTTATCAAGAAAATATTTATAGCAGTTGTCCACTTTGTTGTGAAAGTGGTCAAAGCTTAAAAGAGTAGATATTCAGATTCTACTACATCATAAATTAATAATGATGTAATTCTCATCATTATATTCAAGGTATAACCCCTTGAAATCATGGTTTGAAGTTTTGAATAGTAAATTTTGACAGAAAAGATGAGTCACAAGAAAAATAAACAAAAAAAGTGTTTTTATGATTTAATGAAAAACTCTGGGAAGATTAATTCTGAAATGCAAAGCTGTTACAATCCTCTTTCCAAATGGCTTTAGGATGTACAACTCACAGGGTTTTAAGGATCAAAGTTTAAGCTCAAAATTGATCATCTATGATCAATGGCAGTAACCTTATTTTAAGTTTAGCAGTTATCTAAGTCATAAAGCTAGTGAATCATATTTCATAATGATAGTACTAATAAAATGCACAAAGGTTAGGCTTCTTCCAAGTCTATGATGTCAGCAAACTTAGCATTATACTGATAACTCTAAATGATGTTGTAATAATGAGATAAGATGGTTTAATTATGATGTAATAATCGCTAAACCTTAAAATACTTATCCATTCCTGTGGACACCATCATTACACATCTTCTGGAAGCATTATGGACTATAGGATGGAGGATTTTAATATATAGAGAGCTCTTTCTACCTGTATTTCCCCTTCAGAAGCATCAAAAAAATTAAAAAAATTAAGTCCAAAGGTAATAACTTTATTCTTTTCATATAATTCTATGATATTATTAAATAATCAAGTACATCTCTATAGTAATCATCAATTTTGACGTGATTACACCAATATTTAATTTTTTTTGCCAAATTCTGTATAAAATCTCCAATTCCACATAAAATCAAGAATATTTGTAATTTCTTCTATTTTTATTTTTAAATACAATTTGAATAAGTTTTATTTAAATTATTTGGCATAGGTATATTCAAAATTATTGTATTAAGTGTTAAAAATAAGTTTTTTTCTCTCTTTATTATTATTCTTAATAATTATTTTATTAAGAGAAATAGTATTTTTATCAAGATATAACTTCAATATTGGTAATATTATTTTTGTACATTGTTTCTCATTATTAAATTAATTTTTTGTTGCACATTTATTATTTGTTTGTAAAAATAATGGATTGCCATAAATATATTAATTATTAAATATTAATATCTTTATCTTTAGTATATTATTTCATTAATTCAAATAATGTAAAGATTTTTATGAAATAATATAATATTTCTTTATTATTATAGTTATTATTTATTTTACTTATTACTTTAATAAGGACATTAAGAGTCATATAAGTAAAATATTAGTAATATTTATGTATTGTTTCATAGTCAAATATAACATTTTGGGGCATGACCATGATTTTTACTTAAAGCACCTTTTTTTCAAAGAAAATTGGGTTTATTAAATAATAAATTATATTCATAATGAGAAAGTTGTATGATAAATTTTGATTTATTTGTTTTAAAAGCTATTGAGACATTTTTAATGCATTTGTACTGTCTTACATGTGATTTTTCACATCCTTATACTTGTAAGAATTTTCTTTGAGTGACTCTAGTGATTTAAAAACATATTTATAAATTAATAATAAATGTATATAACAAATAAATTTAAAAAAGAATCTTATTAATTTTGATTTTATTCTTTGAAGATGAAAAATTAAAAACATAATAAAAAATCATTTTTATTCCTTTGTATTCATTTCTGTTATTAATTTCTCTTATTTAAAAAGATACAAAAGCGATTTTAAATGTAAACTGCTATATCTTCTCAAAGATAACAATTTTTATAAAAATACTTATATTTACTTGTGTTTTTCAGTGTTTGCAGACAACCCAACAGAGTACAATAAGACTACTGTTCAGAGATTGGTGGAAGAAACTTGTCAAAGTTCTCCAACACCAGTTTTCAATACAAAATGCAAATGTAAGAAATGAGTTTTCCAGGACCACTTTTCAGGACTCTGAAGGTGAGTACCTCTCTTGAAATTTTGATAAAAAGACTTTTTATCTTTCTTAAATCTTTTTATCTCTTATTTTTTTCAAGATGACTACTAGAAGAGGATCCAAGTACTCCATCCTTCCAATGGAGGTGGAACCCAAAGTAGAAATTATCCCTCAAGAGGGAAAATAAAGGGAAAAATAACTAGTGGAACAGACTCCACACAAAGCAGTCCCATATCCCAAAGGCAAGTACCTAAAATGCCTCTAATCTCTGAAACAGAGTCAGAGCTCATTATGGGTAACTCTAACAGCTACAAATCACATTCAGAGGGCTCAGATAGACATTTACATGAAGCAGTAAAAGAAGTATTACATGGTGTACAAGGACAAATATTGGGAAATGGTGCCACAAATCCACAAAGGAGGGATGAACTCCAGGAACATCCTGAAAAGGTTCCTCAAAGAGGAGGAAAAAGTGAGATACTCCAATGAACTGAACTGACTATCATCCAAACCTCAAATCAAAAATCTAAAGCAATGGCACAACAAAAAGAGTGAGGAAAGCAAGGAAGAAGCCCCAGTAGCTTCTACCAGCAAACCTCCCCAAGAAGGCAAGAGGAAAAAGAAAAAAAACTGGAGGAAACCATATTCCCCAGCTTAAAGGATTCCAAGAATCCAAAAAGATCCCATGTAAAATATCTTTAACATGGCCATAACCTGGATGGAATTCAAGGAGGAAGAGTAGCAAAGAGTTGGAGAACCCCATTTCCCAAAGGGATAGCTTTTTCTCCCAAGGTTAAAAATACCTTAACAGGAATTAAAGATAGTACGTTACCTCCAAAAGAAATTAAGAATAATTTATTATATTTACAAGAAATAAATAGTAGTTTATGATTTTTAAAAATCATTGTTGTACAAAATAAAAAAGAAATAGATAGAATTAAATTTATGGTTGAGAATAATAAGCCAAAAGTCTTAATTGACAATACTAAGATATTAATAAAAGGATAAAAAGAATGGTATAAATACATAAGAGATATCAAAGAAAAGACTTTGACCATCAATTATGATGTGATCACTGACAATTTGAGAGAAAAATTAAATAAATTAATATTTGTGTTGAAAGATTTGAAGAAAAGACTTCATAACACCCAAAATACTTCTATACCATGTATAAAAAGTGATGAAGGAAGAATGAATCTTAAATATGAAATTAAAAGTGAAATAACACTTATTAATGAAAAAATGAATAAATTAAATGAGGCTAACTTAAATATGACAAAGCTATCAACCCAAATTTTCTCACATAAGAAGTCCTGTTAAACCAAAAGAGGAAATTAAAAACCCTTCATAACAGACTTAAGTAAGAAAGACAACAATCAATTCTTAATTAATCAAGCACTTCATTTGAAACATTGGCCAAAATTCACAGGTGAAGGTGAATATGGCCATATGTCATTTATTAAAACAATTGAAATTTTTCAAAAAGATTATGCCATACCAGATGAATGAATCACTGCAAGATTACATTCATTATTTGAAAAATATGCAAAAATATGGTATCATGCCATAAGAAAGATAAATGGTAAAAGCACCTGCTCTTGGTAGGAAAATGATATAATCACCAAGGGGAAAATGATTCCTGGAGGTATAAAATAGAAACTGCATTTGAAAATTCCTTCATTTATCCATAAAATGATAAACCTTTACCTTGGTTCTTGAAACAAGTTAAAAGATTAAAAGCACTGTAATCAGAAATTTCACAAAAGAATGTGCACGTGAGGATATTTAAAGTATGTTCAGGAGAACTGGAATATTCCTTGAGAGGTAGGTGCATAGAGCCATGTTCCAAAGAAGAGTATACTAATGCACCAGAAGATATAGTGACAATAACCAAAATCAGAAGAACATGGAAAAAATTGGATATTAGAAGTCCAAATCAACCATTTAATACTGACTTAATATAACAAGTATTAGGTGTAAATTCAACCTTACCACAAGTTGAAAAACCTGATACAAGCCCCACAAATGTAGAAGATTCCAAACTTCATAGAGTCAAACCTGCAAGAAGAAAGGGATATACAGCTGGAAAATCAAGTATAAGCAGTGTTATGGTAGAAAACAAAGAGGAAAAGCAAATCCTGGACACACAAGAGTACTGTACCTGTTTGTTAAAAGTTATTTAGAAGCAGTTATACCAGATAGGCAAAAAAACTGTATACAAATACAAGATGCTAAAACTTGTAGTGCAAGTGAAAGAATGAAGGCCCCCAGAATAATTGACTTTCTATTAATTCTTCCTTTCCCTTCTTAATTCATAAGAGTGAAAGTAGAGTTTGTAGTAATGGGAAACTGTACTAGTAACCATTTTATACTTGGAAGTTATTAATTTTCAATCCATGGAATAGACATATCTAGCCAAAAAGACAGATATTCTACCATAGGAGACAATAAAAGACAAAAATTTGGTTTTTAAAACAATAGAAGACAAATTAATGTCATAAAAAGTGAAAATACAAGCCCAGAAAGACATGTATTCTTAAGTGAGAAGCTTATAGAGGCAGAATTAAATCAAAATTTAACACAAAAAATGAAAGAAAAATTGATGGATCACTTATTTAAATACAAAAATTGCTTCACAATTGACAAAGAGCCACTAGGTGCTATAATTCAACATAAGGTAGATATTATTCTCAATGTGGAAAAATCTCATCCACCCCTGCTAAGAAGAACAGCTTACCCAGCTGGCCCAAGACTTAGAGAGTCCTTAGAGGTACACATTAAAGATGTAATGGACCTTGGGGTACCAAGGAAATTAGGACATAATGAACAGGTAGAGGTCACTACACCTGTCATTATAACTTGGCATAATCACAAATCAAGCATGGGAGGGGAACTTAAATCTCCAAATAACAACACTATCCCTGAAAAATACTTAATACCCAGAGTTCATGAGACATTAACACAAGTTTCACAGGCTAATTTCATTACATCCATGGATGCTCCAAAAGGTTCTCACCAAAATTTCTTAACAGATGAACCCAGAAACCTACTAAGGATCATAGTCTATTGTGGCCTATATGAATACCTAAGAATTCCTTTTGGTATAAAAATGCACCTTCCAATTACCAAAGAATGATAAATACAAAACTTCCTGAAGAGTTATCAGAAGGATGGTTAATTATCTACATTGAAGATATCATAGTTTTCTCACAAACTGGGAAAATCACTTACTAAGACTAGAAAGAGGCTTAAAAAACATAGTGCACATAACTATGAAGATTTCCTTGAAGAAATGTCATTTTTCATATAGTTAATCAAAAGCACTGGGAAATTTTGTATCTGGACTAAGCTTAGGCATAGAGAAAACAAATTAGCAGAAGTACTACTGAAACAAATGCCCAAATCAAAGAAGAAATGCAATCCTTTCAAGGATTTTCTGGTTATTACAGACAGCATATTAAAGACTCTGCATGAATTTCAAATTCCTTGTACAAACTCTGTGACCAACAGAAAGTCTTTGCAATGCCTGAAGAAAAGGTTAAAGCATATAAGGAACCCAAAAACATCCCTCACAAATGCCCCATTTCTTCTAATACAATATTGGAAAATACATTTAAAACTTTAAATTGATTCTTGTGGAGAAGGAATAGGTGCTTCACTACACCAGACATGAATTATCAAGGATAAACCTGTTGAAGGACCAATTTGAGTTATCTAAAGACATATTAAGCCAACAGAAACAAAATATGGAGGAAGAAAAATGGAATGTCTTTTCTTAGTGTGGGCTTTGGAAAGGTCACACTACTTGGAAAAGTGTTTGAATTCATGACAGACTGTAACTATGTAAAGTCTCTATTAAACATGAATACACCAAATAGACTCATGCTGAGATGGCAGATTTCTATCCCAGAATATAGAGGAAATATGACCATAGTTAATAAATGTGGAAATATTGATAAAAACACAGATGGTCTTAGCAGGTGGGCTTGAGCAAATACACCTGAAATCCCCAGCATAGTAACACAGGAAGAAGAGCATATAGAAGGCATATGTGTTACATGTATTGGCACAGAATTCTTTAATCAACTTAAATAAATCTATAAGATGGACAAATACTGTAATATCTTATGCCAATTCTTAATAAAAGATTGCAAAAGCCCATTACTATATTTCATACTAGATGGAATATGGAAAAAGGCATATGATGAAGGAAGATTCCACCTCCTTGATGGAATTCCTTATCATAGGA
Organism: Austropuccinia psidii; assembly: GCA_023105745.1. Classification (NCBI taxonomy): domain Eukaryota; kingdom Fungi; phylum Basidiomycota; class Pucciniomycetes; order Pucciniales; family Sphaerophragmiaceae; genus Austropuccinia; species Austropuccinia psidii. The sequence continues at coordinate 12,657,335 of JALGQZ010000016.1, forward strand.
CTAAACACACATGTGTTATGACCTTGTAAGATAGGACTCTGATCAACACTATACTACATGAACTATATGATAGTGTTGTTTCTGGACATCTCTCAGAAGATAGGACACTAGAGAGTGAAAACCTGCTCTTGGTGGCCAAATTGCAGAAGAGATTTTGCAGAGTATTTCCAAACCTGTTACAGATGTCAAAAATCAAACAGAGCCACAGGAAAGAAATTTTGAATGATGATTCAAATCCAAGAGCCAAATTACCCATGGTAAATAGTTCACATGGATTGGTCAACAACCTCACCTCAAGAAGGAGACAAAAGTTTTAATGAATTCCTAGTATTAGTTGACAGGTACACTTGTAAAATTCCTCAAATAAAGGAGGAAAAGAAACAAAAAAGAAAGAGAATACATTTTAAGGTATACAGATCCAATTCAAGAAGATGAATGGATACTTGCAAAAGATATAACTAATGCTGATAAGTTATGAACAAAGCTGAAAAATGACAAAGAACTAAGGAATAGAAATTTTAAGCATTATTGACATTCAAGACTAAAAATTTCTATTGAAGAGGTAGGACAGTGGATGTTACCTTAATTAGCTATATCAGTTTGTGGTGCAATCTTTTTTCGTGGTAGGGAATGTGAGCCTTTGAGATATGACCACATTGCCAAAAAGGTCACAAAACAACTTCAAAATACCTATTTCAATAATAAGAATTGAAATTATTATCTAAAAATAAGTAAAAATGCCACAAAAAGGCATAAATCCTTGCTTATCTCACAAACCAATGATTAAACATGTGAAATAAATTACACTATTGGATGTCCCATGAAAACTACATGTATAAGATTTTAATGTCATATCTGAAAACTCAATAATTACTGAGATAACCTGAATATATGCACTTTTATGATCAGCACATATATCCATGACTTTTAGCTCATATTTCTTAAAAAATGCATTGAGATAGTGGAACCAAAAAGAATTTTACCAGATAATAACTTTATGAATACAGGTATTAGTTTTATTTTATAAGCTATAAGCAAGGTTATAACTTACAAAGGTTTATTGAGCAAAACTGTTATATCTTTTGACCACTTTGTTGTGCAAGTGGTCAAAGCAAAACAAAGTATATATTGATATTATACTACTTCATAAATGAATAATTATGTAGTTTAAACCATCATATTTAAGGTATAACCCCTTTAAATCATGGTTTGAAATTAAAAATAGTAAAGTTGGACAGAAAAGATGAGTTACCAGAAAAATGGTCAAAAATAAAGTTTTCATTATTTAAGAAAATTCTCTTGGAAGCTTAATTATCACATTCCAATATATCATTTATCACTCCTTGAATAGCTGTAGAATGTATAACTCAAAACCTATTCATGAAAAAAGCCTAAGCTTAAAATTGATGATTTATGATTACTCACTGTAGCCCTATTTTGTGTTTAACAGTTATCTAAGTCATAAAACTGATGAATAATATCATCTTATGATTAATACTAATAAACTTCACGAATATTAGGCTTCTTACAAGCCTATGATGTCGGAAAACCTAGGGCTATAGTGATAACTCTTTATAATGGTGAAATAAGGAGATGAGATGCCTTAACTATGATGTAATAATCACTAAACCTTAGAATACTGATCCATTACAGTGGATATAAGCATTAAATGCCTAATATAAGCTGTCTGGACTCTAGGAGGCGGTATTGTATTGTATATAGAGCTATCAGAGACATCAAAACATTCAGAAGAAGAAATCCAAAGGCAATAGCTTTATTATTTTTAAATAATTCTATTATATTATTAAGGACTCAAGTTCATCTTTATAGTAATCATCAATTTTAATGTTTTTACACTAATATTTAATTGATTTTGGTAAAATCTCTCCAAAATCTCTAATTCAACGTAAAATAAAGGATATTTGTAATTTCTTCTGTTTTTATTTGTAAATACAATTGAAAAACGTTTTATTTACGTTATTTGGAAGATTCCTTTTAAAAATTATTTTATTAAGTGTTAAAAGTTGGTTATTTTCTCTGTTTATAATAATTCTTAATAATTCTTTTATTAAGACAAATATCATTTATATTAATATCCAACTTTAATATTGGTAATATTACTGTTATAAATTGTTTTTTATTATTGAATAATAATTTTTACACATTTATTATTTGTTTCTATCAATAATAAATTGCTAAGAAGTTATCAATTGTCAAATATTAATCTATTTATTTCTATTATGTTCTTTCATTCATTTGAATAATATAAACATTTTTACGCCATAATTATAATATTTCTTAATCTTGTTTATTAACTTAATGGGGATATTCAGAGTATAATAAATACAATATTAGTAATATTTGCTTATTGTGTCATGGTCAAGCCTTACATATACCAACCAGTACTGGCTTTGTACTTAAAAGAATGGTATTTTTAAAGCCTAAGCCCACCCAGAATGATTAATATTGGACATCAAAGCACTCTAAACATTTCCTGACAGTGGTGAGATGACCTTTGAGCAGTTTGTCCCCCCTTTATCAATCCCAAATCATCATTTGTGGTCCCAAAACCACAATTCTAATTTTTAGGATGCATAATTCATTTTAGAGCCACAAACCATCCCCAGAGTGAATTTCTTCACTACAAATATTTTTTCAGAGCTTGCCCGCCTCTCAGACTCCTCAAAAGGGACAAAACCAAGGTCTTCCTCACCAGATAAGGGCCTGATAATTTGATTCTTAGTATTCTTACATGTTCAAACTTCTATCTAAGGGTAGTACCCTCAGAATGTCAAAGATTGAGAATATTTAAAAATAGTGAAAAATATTAAAAGATTTCTAAAAATATCAAAAAATATCAAAAAATATCAAAAAATATCAAAAAATAGCTCAAAATAGCAAAAAATATCAAAAAAATTCAAAATATGAAGAAATATTAAAAAATATCAAAGGATATTGAAAAATATAAAAACATATCAAAAATAATTAAAAAATACTAAAAAATTTTAGAATTTTTTCAAAAATTTTAAAAAATTCTAAAAAAAATTAAATTTTTTTAAAAATATTCAAAAAAAAATTAAAAAATATAAAAAAAAAAAATTAAAAATTTAAAAAATTCCAAAAATATTAAAAAATATTCACAAATATTCAAAAATATCAAAAAATATTAAAAAATATTACAAATTATTGGAAAATAGTAAAAAATACTATAGAATATCAAAAAATATGAAAAAATATTAAAAAAAATTAAAAAAAATTAAAAATATTAAAAAAAATTGAAAAAAATTAAAAAAAATTAAAAAATATTAAAAAATCCTAAAAAATATTAAAAAATATTAAAAAATATTAAAAAATATTAAAGAATATTAAAAAATATTCAAAAATATTCAAAAATAAATGTATCATTAAAAGCAAGTACCCATAAAGGGAGCAAAGTGTAAGACTTTTCTGAATTCACTTCCAAATTTTTTGTCATACTAGCTTTGTGGTAAATGAGACAAATTTACAGGAGCTAATAATTAACCCAAAAAATATAGAAAAGTATTTGTCACAGGTTCTCTTCTAAGTGAAGAGGGCCTGGCACTCAGTAAACTGGGACCTACTTATGGAGGGCTCAAGATGTGGTAGAATTGCAATACCCTTAAGAGTGTAATAAGATGAAATTAATAATAAAAGAAATAAAAGGAAAATCAGAAACATTTGATAACGGTTACAAATCAAAGAGCCAACCACAAACAAGTCCAAGTCTACTGTTTAAACCTGTCAGAAGGAAAGAGAAGGGTTAATAAGGATATGGCCACCACCACTCATACTGCACAGGCAAAGAAAGAAATGCAAACACTAACTTAAAATTGATAAATATAATACCTAAATACAAGGATAATAATATTCATAAAATAATAATTCAACTAAATTAATCAACTGGGGAAAGACCCCAGGGTGGAGAAACAAGGGCTGGTATATGTGAGAATCACCAGACCTGATCCAGACAGAGAGCTTGCATGAGAGGAATTGATGATTGACTTAAATCTGGCCAATACAGGTCCTGGAAAGCTTGTACAGGATCTGTACACAAGGTGTGGCGGTATTGAGTGATCATAAAGCTTCAGGATGGTGTATCAAAACTCTATTTGGTAATTCCAACCTGTACAGAAGTTGACAGGCTGTATTCATGACCTCAACTGTATGCATGTTTCAGCAAGGAAGATTTCTTAAACTGATTACTGATACACATAGTGGATTTCTGTTTTGAGGTGTTTAAGTGGGTGTAAGATTGAATACCCTTCCCCTGACTAGTGTTTGTTAAAGTATTCTCCTCTTGAGACTGGTGGGGTCCTGAACACCATAATACCCTGCCACTGTTGAGTGGCATATCAATATCCCCACATTTTTTCCAAAAAATTTCTTTTTAAACTTCTTTTCCTCCTGGCCATTCTCCTTAAAACCCTCTCCTCTCTTCATTGTACTTGATTAAATTTTCTTCTTCCCCTTCTTTTTTTCTTCTCAAGTAAGTCCTTTCCAACTTTTCAAATTAATCTTTCTTTGAATTCAATCAGCCATTTTCCTTCCATTATTGAACATTGGGTTGTATCCCAACAGAAAGGCCACCAAGCACTTCTGCTTAAAATTTGATGAATAATGAGTATATGATCATACCTCATTAAGAATTGGCCAAATTCTCCTTGGGCCCCTTCTTTCCTTCATCATCATCATCCTTTTTTGTTTCATAATTCCAAGGAGGGGTCTTCTCCCCATTGTTCTTTAATATGTGGCCTCAGAATGATCTTTGGGATCATTCTGCGTCTTTTGTGTGCTTTTGGTCCTTGCAATTTCTATTGCCATTTTTGAAATTTTGGGGCCTGGTGGCCATTTGGTGTCCCTATGGTCCATGGGTCATAGTATGCAGTCCACGGTCTGTGGGCCATGGGAGCTATTGGAGTCCTCCTGGGCCCAAATTTTCTGGGGCTCCAGGGGGTCCAAGGGACCAAAAATAGTGGCCTTGGGCAATTCCCACCTACATTTCCTGGTCCTATTGAGAGGGGTCCAGGACCATCAAGAAGATGACCTCCCCCAGAGTTGAAGGGGAGGTCCTGGACTGATGATTTAGGGCCAAGAGGGCCATGGAACCCCACATTGGGGACCTTGAGGGGGCCATAAATTTGGTTATGTCCCCACACCCTTGATGTGCATAATCTGATGCCTTGAATTCTTCTTATTGCATAATATCTAGTCATGAGTTCCAAACTGACTGAACTCACTGAATCTTCCCCTTCTGTGCTGACACCATCTGTTCTTTTTGGTTCTGGTATCCTCAGTTGATTGAGCTCACCTTGGTCAATGAATTCATCTGGCCACATTGATCCTTCTTAAACTTACCATGGCTACAAGGCAGTTGAAGTCCTTGATCCCTCTTTTACTGAATGTTTGATTAAGGGGAAGGAGTGCTTTAAACATTTCAATCCAAAATATTCAAAGTGACAATTTTGTTTTGTTAGGAAGAATCCATGCCACTGTGCTGGAATACTGGCTTCCAAAGTCAAGAGGTACTTGTGGAGAAAGGAAGATTGGCCTTTTAGGAAAGAGCTCCCAGTTTCTGAGTCCCCCACTCCTGAAGATACTTCAGGATATTCTAACTGTGAGTGCAGTGATTTTCTTGATTAATTTTGATACTGATATTTGGTATTAGTGAATGGATCTAAGCAGAGAGAGGTGGCTAGGCAGACCAAAGTTGGAGGGCCCATCTCAGTTGGTGGTAGACCAATTTTTTCCAGTTCAGAGGTCCCAATCTCAAGAAGCAATACCGAAGGGGTGGTGAAATGAAAAAGACAAATTTCCTATTCCCCACCTGATCCTGATTCTGCAGGTAGTGAATAACAGGATGGTGAAGAAGTTGAATTGGTACTTAACTCTACTAGACACCATTCCGGTCCTTCACCTTCCCAACCTGCTGCCAAAATATTCCAAAATCAACTAGTACCCAGTACCCCTAGAAATTTCCAACCGTTGCTTTCCACCATTCCATCCACCATTCCATCCACCATTCCTCCTCCTTCCCCCAGTCCTTCTACCACTAGGCCTGCCTTGGTTCCAACCATGAGACAATTACCCCTTCCACAGCCCAGAAATTCCCCCAGGGTCACCTCCCAACAACTTCAACCTGTGGCCAGTTCCAGCAGAAGAAGAGAAGACCAATTTCCTTTGCCATTTCCTTCCTCCCAATTTTTTCATCAAAGGGAATTTTGGCCTATCTGGGTTACCAGAGAGGATCCATATATGGCAAATGAAGGTCAAGATTCTTTTTCAAGGTTGTTTAGAAGCATTTATAGAAATAGTAGGGAGGTTATTTAGTATGCTAATGACAGGCCTATTCCTGGTACTGCTTTTGAGGAGATGGCTGCGAGCTTTTCCTGGTATGAGGATGAATTTATTAATGACTTCCAGAGAACTTTTGATGACTTGAGTAGAGATAACTAGCTTTATTTTTCCCGTTTGTGCTTGGCTTGGCTTTTATCCCCGGTCTTATAGCTACTAAAAATCAAAATTGAATGGAACCTCCCGGCACATGATATGGGAGTGAATGCTGCTGCTTTATGAAGAAATAAAAGAAAAAAATTATACAAGTAAAGAGAGAAAAGAAATTAAGAGAAAAAGAGAGTAAAGAAATAAAATAAAGAAATTCCTGACACTTGTCCTTCTTGTATTGAGTTGCTTGATTTTGGCCAATAATTTTCTGAAAGATAAAAACCAAGCATCTGATGCACACAGAGTGTCCAAGGTGATGTTTTACAATAAGCAGAACCCTCAGGGATGCCTACCAGAATATGGAACTTACTTTCACAACTTCCACTCCCCACAATGCACCATGAAACAGATAACTTTGCCATAACTGACTTTGAAGGAATGAATTTCTTGAATAATGATAGTTGGCATAAGTTGAAAAATAAAAATAACAAGAAAAGAAGAAATTTGGCCATATATTGATGAAAGGTCCAAATTTGAGGTTATTGATTTTTCAAGGCCTTCTTAATATGTCTGATGAGCTGACAAGTGCTCACAAAGTGGCCAACATGATGCTTACAACAACATATGGGTAGAATACCCCCTTCAAGGTGAATGCCAGGAGAGGAACTTAGTTTCATAAAATCCAACCCTCACCAAGCACCATAAAATCAAACTCTTGAGGTATTTGCGCCAGGCGTTTCAGGCTACAATTAAGGTAAATCCTTGACAAGGTCTGGTGATTTGGTAATGTTGAAAGCTGGCTTCAAAGTTGTTCTTTCTGTGTCTTCACTGAATCCTTTCCACTCTACAAGATACCACAATTTACCTATTTTCGTTTTGAGTCCAGAACCTCAGCCACTTCCCATTATTCTTGATCTTCCACTAGAATTGGTGGTGGTGTAAATTGATTTCAATTTTGGATACTTGACTTCTTGACTGGTTTTAATAATGACACATGGAATACAGGGTGAACTTACTTCCATTGCAAAGACAAATTGAGGTGGTATGCATGGCTTCAAACCTTCTTCAAGATGTCAAAGGGTCCCAAACATCTTTCTGAAAGCTTCATGGTGGGTCTTGTAGTCTTGATATTCTTGGAGGCTAGACATACCTTTGCCCCAGGTTGGAAATCAGGTGGAATTGTCCTTTTTCTACCTGCATACTTCTTGAATCTCCTTATTGCTGACTCCGATTGTTCTTTTACTACTTGCTGTACTTATTGGAGTTTTTCTGATAACTTTCTAGAATGTGAGTCTTGAGAAATATGGATTGAGTCAAAGCTGGGTTTTCTTCCATAAATGGTGAAAAAGGTGATTTCTTTGTTGATGAGTGTTCTGCATTATTGTAGGAAAATTCAGCCAGAGGGAGTCAGGTGTATCAGTCATATTCATGGTAACTGACATACATCCAAAGATACTGTTCTAGAATCTGATTTACCCTCTCTGTCTGTCCATCTGTTTCAGGAGAAAAGAAGTTGAAATATCTCTTGATATCTTTATCTGCTGACATAAATTGGTCCAAAATTATGAAACAAACAAAGACCCTCTATAACTAACAATACTGGTTGGAAGACCATTTTTGGAAATAACATGGCTAATGAAGATTTGAGATACCTCCAGCACAGTGATTGTTCCATAATCTGGAATGAAGATTTCCATTCTCGAGAATCTGTCTACAACTACAGAAATTGAATCAAACTTGTTTGACAAGGGAAATTGAGTGATAAAGGAAATTGATAATGAATTCCACGGACCAGATGGAATTTTAAGAGGCTTGAGTAACCCAAACTTCTTATTATGAATTTCCTTTTTTCTTGGAAATTTCTGACATGAGGACACGTAGTCATTAATGAATTTATTCATTACATATCAATGAAAGTCCCTCTTGATGAGCCAGAGAATAATCTGAAACTGATTCACCTCTTGCTAGCTGCTTGAGTATTTTGTTGTATTCTATGTCTTGCCATACTTTTTTTTAATCTGTTGAACTAAATCTGGGAATATTTCAACAATGATTGAGAAGAATCTTGACTCTTGAATTCCATCTGGCTTGATTAGTTGATGAAAAGTGTGAGGATTCTTACTGATGAAGTCCACCCCCCTGTCTGGGTACATGTTGTCCAAATGTGACAAGGCATCTGGTAAAGTGGTCGGCCGTCCTGGGTGGTGAGTGATATTGAAATTGAACTCAGAAAGCAATTCAGCACAATGGGCCTACCAACAAATAAGAATTTTGGAAGACAGGAGTGGTCTGTCAACAGCTCAAAACAATTGGAAAGAGAAAGAAGAAAAGCCTTCCAGCGCTTGAGAGCCCAAACTATCCCAGGAGTTCCTTGTCATGTATTTCATAGTTCAACTCAGCTGGGAGGAGCTTGCAGCTATCAAATGCAAAGGGGTGCTTTCCTGAGTCATTCACCTGACTCAGTACAGCACCCAAGACATAATCAGAAGCATCAGTATCTACAAGGGTTGGTAGAGAAGGATTAAAATGGGAAAGGAAAGAGGCAGTGGTGAAAGCTTTTTTGAGTATTTGAAACTGACTAAGACCTTTCTCAGTGAAGATAAAGGGAGAGTCCTTTTTGAGGAGGGAAGTGAGAGATGTTATTTTTTAGAGTAAGTTTCAATAGTACAACAATAGAAATTGGCAAAGCAAAGAAAACATTGAAGAGATTTTATGTTCTTGGGCTGAGGCCAATTGAGGATTTGCTGAAGTCTTAAGAATTTGTCTTGAGACCATCACTTGAAACAAAATGGCCCAAGTATTCCATGCTTTGAGGCTTTAGCAAACAGATTATTGTCCCTCAGTATTTGGAGAACAAATTAAACATTTTTTACATGTCCCTCCTCAGAACTAGAAAAGACCTGTCAGGATGAGTCTATGTTGAAGAAGTAATAAGGCTATTTACAACTAAAACTATGACTGTGACACGGTAAAAAATGGTTTTAAAAGATAATAAAGTTGATAATGGATGATTAAATTGAGATTTTAAGGGCTTTACTATAGAGATATAGTGGTGGTGAGCACTGCTGAAAGCCCTGGGTGCAGCTTTATCTGTTGGGTTACAATAATAAAAGACTACAATAATTAGATTTATAATTATACCTGATTATTAACCAAGAGTAAAAATGTTTTTGACAGTTTACTACATAGGTTATTCAAGAGCAGGATGAGGATATGATTTTGGCTGTGAAAAGCCCTCCTTTTATCCTGAAATTGGGGTGGAAAGGCTGCTAGACCTTTCCACGTAGAGGAAGTGAAGATTTTTCACTCTCCAGGACAGGCTTGTGGTTTTCAAACAGCCTGTATACCCTGTATTGGGCTCAGATGTGGTTTTGAAACCACATCTGGGCGGTTTTCACCAATACAGGGTGATAATTTTCATCTGGGGACCTCACAGCCTGATTCTGAGGTGTATGACACGTAGAATGCTGTACAGAAACTGTATGGGACCCCAGTATTGGCCGACATATGAGGTATTGAAGTAAAAACGTGCTTCTTCGTCTATTTGACACCTCATATTCATCATTATGGGATATTATCCCATGGTAAGGCTGTATATGACAGCAGGTGGAATTTTGACCTTAAACCAGCCATAACTCTGTCCGTTTTTGAGATATGAACCTAAGAATTGGTTCATTGGATAGCCCTGTATGAGCTCTACACAATGGTACCCAATTTGGTATGGTTATCATGAAATATGGCAAAGTTATCCCATGTACAAGGTTTTTTGTACATAGGCGTGGTTTGGGCAAAAAGCTGTATTGAGCTTGTTTGCCCGATAACTTCTGTTATAGTTGAGATATGAAGGAGTGGATGGCACCATCAGATAGCCCTGATTGTGCTATTTCCAAAGATACCCCACTTCAGGTATCCCACACTAAAACTGTAGAAGTTAGATGAGAGGTGAATGTTTTGTTCATCCTTATTTGGCCTGAAATTGACCATAACTCCAGTAATATTGGTGCTAGCTCAGTTTGGCTTGTACCATTGGATAGCCCTGGCTTAGAGCGTCATTTTGAATACCTGTTTGATGGGGTTAAGCCTCTCCTCATAGATTTTAGATGGGAGGTGAAAATTAAGGTTTATGCTCAGCAATAACTTTGAGCAGGAATAACTTTGTTATTTCTTGTCCTATGGTGATGGGACTTATATTTTCAGAAAGAGGTGATTTCCCTCTATCCTTTGATACCCTTTGAGCTAATTTGGCTCAGCTCCATGTTTTGGTGGTATCTTGGCTATACCATTGGTTTATGGTATTTTGGCTGTCATGCTTGTGCTCTGGTTTTCAGTCATAGGCTGAAATACCCTCCCTCCAAAAAAGGCTCATCATTGATGAGACTGTTCAGTGCTCCTAGAGGCTCTGAATCTCCGTAAATGAAGGTTCCCATCTTGTATGGCATCTTCTGCCAACCATTTGTCTTTATCTGCTGTCTGGTTCTTGAATCTGACTAGGTATTGTCTCTGATCCTTCCCATTGAGTCTGATCTTCCTGGCCCTGATGATCTTACTCACTGGTCCAGGGGAGTCCTCCACTTCCACTATCTCTTGTGGTGTGGGATTCTTTCTCCTGGAGGGGAGTTTATCCTCCTCTGTCTGGAACTATGGTTTGACCAAACTCACTGGAAAGACTGGGTGTTTCCTGGAAAGCTCCTCAGTGAGTTTGACTTCCACTGCATTTCTTCCTATCAACTTAATGATAGTAAAAGTTCCTACAAATGAGTCTCTCATCTTTTGAGGTCCTTTGAGATTGTTGAAGTTCAGTGTAGACACTAGCACCTGGTCCCCTTCCTTGAAGTCAGGTTCCATATGTGATTTGTCCCACCTCTGCTTGTTATACTCTTTGGCCTCAGCTATGCATTTGGCAGCAGTGTCACAGGCTTTCTTCCACATATCATGGAAGTCTTTGGCTGTGGGGTGGATGGTCAGAAGATTTTTCTTCAAGTCATCCACAGGTAACAGGGGGTTCCACCCTTTCTCCACCAGTGCAGGTGTTTTACCTGTGGTGGAGTGCTGGCTTGTATTATAAGCCAGTTGGACTGCTGGTAAGAGGGTAACCCAATCATGGGTGTATCCCTCATGGTCCTTGTATTCCATGCCATAGGCACAGAATCTTCTGAGGATGTCCTCCATTGTTTGGATCATCCTTTCAGCTAGGCCATCTGTTTGTGGATGGTAGGCTGTGGAAAAAGCAAGTTTGGTGCTAAGCATGTCATATAAGTTAGTCCAGAATTCAGATGTGAATTTTGGGTCCCTTTCACTAATGAAGATCTTAGGGACTCCACAGGTGGATATGATGTTATTCCAAAACAACAGAGCAGTATCCATGGCTGTGTCTTCTTTATGGCATGGTAGACACCTCATGCTCTTGCTGAACCTATCAACTATGATCAAACAGGAATTGTAGTTTTCTTTGCCTCCTGGGACAAGTCCTGTAACCCAGTCCATGTTAATTGTTTCCCATGGGTGCTTGGGTTCTTCTATGTGTTGAAGTAACCCATACTTCTTCCCATGTTTCCTATTTTCCTTTTGGAATCTTTCACAAGTGTTGATGTATTCACTCAACTCTTGTTCCCACTTGGGGCACCAAGCTGTGCTTGCTACCCTCTCTCTGGTCCTTTCTTCACTCATGTGTCCCATGTAGGGGCAGTCATGGCATTCTTGTAGGATCAATGAGATGTGGTCTCTGTCTACCACTGTGAGTGCACTTTTGTGCTTTTCTCTGTGGTAGAGAAGGCCATCTATAAGAAAAAACTTGTTCTCCTTATAGGCCCTCAACCAGGGTTCTTCCAGCTGGGTTTCCAGTTCTGGGGTCCTGTACTTTTGTTGAAGGAGTTGGAGTAGTATGCTACACTGTTTGTGTTTGGCATAAGACTTCTTTACTGTACTGAAGAATTCATTGTGCAGTTCTGAGGAGCTTATTCCCAGTATGGGAGTTTCTGTTCCTTCTGAATCAGTGTTTCCACTGTCAAGGGTACCATTCCCTGGTGCCCATTCAGAAAATCTGAAGTTCCTCTTCCTATCTATTTCCATGAAATGGATAGGGATTTTGGCTGCAACTTCTGGGTCATAATCTGTATTGCTCTTGACATTGTCCAGTGGCCATCTGCTGAGGCCATCTGCATTGGTATGGCTTTTACCTTCCTTGTATATGATGGTCATGTTCCCTCTATACTCCTGGATAGCTATTTGCCATCTCAGCATATGTCCATTAGTATTCTTCATGTTTAGTAAAGACTTCAAGGCTGTGCAGTCTGTGTAGACTTCAAAGACTGCACCCTCCAAATAATAATGGAGTTTTTCTAGAGCCCAGACTAGACATAGAAATTCAGTCTGGGTGGCCCCATACCTGGCTTCTGAATCTTTCAGTTGCCTAGAGATGTAACATATTACACCCTCTCTTGGTTCACCATCCACAATTTGTCTTTGGTGAAGGGCTGCTCCTAAGCCATGTCTGCATGCTGCATCTATATATAACTTGAATGGTAGTTCAAAGTCAGGTAAGATGAGCACTGGTGCATTGGTGAGTTCATATTTGATTCTCTCATATGCATCCCTCCTCTCCTTGGTTATTTCAAAAACTCCATCTTTTGAACATAACTTGTATAAACTACTAGTTATGTGTGCAAAGTTTTTTATATGGTTTCTATAGTAGCTAGAAAACCCAAGGAAAGATTGCATCTCTTTGATGTTCTTTGGTACTGGCGTTTGCAGTACTGCTGCTACTTTGTTCTGGTCAATTGCCAGACTAAGACCTGAGACTTTATGTCCCAGAGCTAGTAGCTCTTGTTGGCCAAAATTACACTTTTTGAGTGAAATTTTCAGATTGATGGGTATACATTTACTTAGAACTCTGTCTATGTATTGTACATGGTCTTCCCATGTCTCTGAGTATATAATGATATCATCAATATATACTACCATCCAGCCTTCCATTATTTCTTCTTGGAATATGGTGTCCATCATCCTTTGGAAGTGGGCTGGTGCATTCTTAATGCCAAATGGCATTCTGGTGTACTCATATATGCCCATATGGCATGTTATTCAGAGTAATTTCATGGAGTTTGGTTTAACTCCATTTTGGTGGAAGCCTTTCATACAATCCATCTTGGTTATGTATTTGGCTTTGGCTAGCTTATCCAAGGCATGAGGTATCCTTGGTATAGGGTACCTGTCTGCTTTTGTGTAGTTATTCAGGGCTCTGAAGTCTCAACACAATCTAGATTTGCCATCATGCCAAGTGATTAGGACGGGAGTGGTGATTTCCACTATTTCATTATGTCCAATCTTCCTGATGACATCCATATCCAGGAGTTCATTGATGTTTTTCTCAATTTCTTTCCTGGTTTCCAGGCTTTCTGGATAAGGAGGTCTTCTCAGCATGGGTGGATAAGGCCTTTCCACATCCAGATATAGTTCTATATCATGCCCTTTGATCTTGCCTAATGGTTCATCACCAATGGAAAATGCTGGTCTGTTCTTTCTCAGCATTCTCAGTAAACTTAGTTTTTGTTTACTGGTGAGGGTAGTGCTAAACTGTCCCTCTCTGAATTCCTTCAGAAGTTCTTCCAGTGGATCCTGAGAAGATATCTGGTATATGTCAAGTGAAAATTTCTTTTCCTTGTTAGTACCTATGGTGATGTGCCTATTTTTACTGTTGTAAATATCTATGCCATACATCCTCTGGTAGTCTGTTCCCAGTAAAAACCCTTGGATGTAGGCATCATTAAGCACTACAAACACTGGGTTGAGTCTGATATTACCCTTCTTGTGCGGTATGATTATCTCCTTGATAATTGTCCCAATGGAAGTCATCTTCCCTGATGCACTTTTAAAGTTCTTTGCCTTAGTGGGCAAGAGCTGTTTTTCCCAGTTTGGGAAGTGGGTATCCAGATAGTTTCTGGCCACTATGGAGCAGTGTGCTCCACTATCAATGATCAGTGGATGCTGAGCATTGTCAATACAAACAGTCATTTTTGTGGCTGTTCCATGTATATATGCCATTCCTTTGGTTGGTGTAACCAGGAATGTTTGTGCATCTTGTGTGTGTTTGCACAAGTTCTTGTTAGCAGTGTCCTGCGGCATGCCTGCTTCCAACTGTATGTCCTGGATTTCCAGTGGGGTTTCTTCGTGGTATTCCACTAGAAATTCCTCTCTTGGGTCTTGCTCATCCTCAGATGGTTCTCTGATGGCATCACCCATGGAGTCTGATTCAGAATCCTCTGTTGGAGGTTCTTCCTCAGGGACTTTCTCTATGGCATAGACTTTCTTCTTTGCCTTTGGACAGTTGTTGAAAGAGTGGTCTGTTGAACCACAATTGTGACAAGAATTCTTCTTCTTTGCCACTTCTGCCACTCTTTCTTTGGGTTTGTCTTTAAACTCTACCCTGAAAGGTTGTTTCTCTTTGAAACTACTGCTCTTATATGGGGTGAATTTCCCTATATTTGTCCTCTTCCTTATGTCTTGTAAGGTGTTGGCTATGTCATCTAGAGTGCAATTTTGGTTGCATCTGCATTTTACTGCATGCTCTAGTTCTCCTGGCAGTTGTGTCAGGAGTTTGTGATTCCTCATTTGGATGTTCATCTGAGGATCAATGGCTTTGAGTCTTTTAGACTGTCTAAGACACCACTCATATGGATCTTTGTCCACAGAGTATTTGTCATTTTCAAATGACATGGTCTTTTGCCATATCCAAGTTCCATTACTGTACTTTTGGATGATTTGATTCTTCCACCATGGCCAGTTTCTTCTGCCATGGATTTCTTTCATTTCTGTGTACCATATACTTGCATGACCTTTAAATGCAGTATTCAATCTAGCAGTGATCCAGTAGTCTGGTATGCTTGGTACATCAATGAAGAGTCCATCAATATAATCTATGAGCTCCATATGATCATATTCTCCTGATCCAGAGAATTTGGGCCAGTTTGAAGCCTCAGGAAGCTGTTTTAAGGCTTCCTTCTCTGAATAAGACATGCCATCTCCATCCTGGTATTGTGATGGAGATCTTGCCTTATTCAACATCATGGAGTCTGGTTTGATGTCATCTGGTTGATATGGATTCTCCATAGCTTGGCCTTGTGGTTGGGGCTTCAAGCTATGATAGGCATTAAACAATTTGTTAATGTCTTGATCCAGACACTCCCTGTCCCTTGTGCTGTGGTGTTGTTCTTCAAAGACTATATTCAGTCTTTTGTTGGTTTCTTCAGAGGCTTTGCTCAGTTGAGCATATCCTTCTTGAAGATTTTTAACTATTTGTTCCAAGGAGGCTTGAGTTTGTCTCATCCTCTCTTGGCTAGCTTTAATTTCTGCAAACTGCTTTGCAGATTGTTCATCATATTGGGACACTTGCAACCACAGTGTATCACTGTTGATGTTACTCTCAGATGTGACAATGTTATTTTCAGTCTGAGTGGGGGTAATGTTTCTATTACTAGGACTACTGATTCTAGAGTGGTTTACAACTACTTCTGGTTCTTGTGTACTTCTTTTACCAAATCTAACAGCTTCTGGATCATGGGGTCTGACTCTTTCCTCCTCTGGTTGAAGGAGGCTTTGTTCTTGCCCTTGTTTCCTTGTCTTCTGCTGGAAGCTTCCTGGAATTGTGAAGAATGGTGACTCTTGGCCACTGATCTGTTGGTTTCTGGATGGTGTGAAGCCACTGGAGAGCTGATTTGGCCTGCTCCTTGTGAACCTGAAGGAATCTGAGTAGGCCCTGTCTGGGTTAATTGTTCTTCTATTGCTTGGATAGTGGCTTGATTCTCCCTTATCCTCTGTGCCCTTGCCTTCAGGAGTCTGTGCTGCCTGGCAGGATTCCAACCTTTGGTGATTTCCATAAGGTCTTTGAAGTCTATCTCTTTGAGACAGATCTTCTGGCAACTTGATCCAAGTTCTGCCCAGTGAGTTGCTAGGTTGAACCTCTTGTTGTCCATGCTCCATTGAAACAAATCTTTGAGGAGTTGGTGGATCTGAAGGACTTGACTCATATCCTTCCAGTCCTCTGGTTTGAGGTTTCTGTTGAATTGGAGTGTGAATGGCAAGGTTGATATTATCTCCCTCATTGTTTTGCCATCCACCACTGTGTCCAAGGTGTCTTCTTCCAGGTCTGCTGGTTCTGGACAATCCTTCTCTGTCTTCTGGCTGGTTCCTTTGGAAGCCAAGATCTCTGAGGTATGCGGGGACATATCAGTGTTTGCAAGAAGTCAAAAACTTTATGTTCTTAGGGTATTTACCTTTGACTGTGCCTTGTACAAATTTATTGTCTGCTGACTTGGGCAGTTTGCCTTTGGGAGTTACAACTGGGTTAATAATTGTAATCTTTCCTGTACAAGTGGTTAAGGTTGTTTTACCTTGTATGGATGCAGAGCTTCATGGTTTTATACTTCTCTGAGTGGCTATGGGTTTCCACTTTTTGGCTGTAATGAGACCTTCACTGTGCCTCTTTCCTTTGCCCTTGCTGCCCTCTGGTTCTGAGGGTGTCACTGGTGTGTTGGCCTGTGACTGGGTCTCAAGTGGGATGTAATTTTCTTCCACTGAATCAAGGCAGGAAAAAAGAGGGCTTATGTCAGTTAAGACTTCTCAAGGATGCTGGTTTTGAACGTCTAAGATTGGCCTCTGGGCTTGTATGTTACTACAATGTGCCCTGTATAATGACGGCGTAATTGAATCAACAATTCCACGTCAGAATTACAGCTTTTTGGTACCCTGTCACACTGTTTGTGTGCCAGTATCCCACAGATACACTTGTGGTTTTCAAGTGTATTCTGTACAAGTGGTTTTGTATAAGTGTTATCGAGTTAACAATACACTTAACCACGCCTCAACCAATGGTTTTTCAGTTAGACGTGTCCTTATTCATTCAAGAATACAGGACTTATTGATGGCTTATGTGTTTTTATATACAAAACACGCCAAAAATAGTTATTTTCACTGGGTATTAACCACGTGAATGATACTCTTATAATATGAGTATATATAAAGAAAAGGATAAAGATATCTAAAATATATATCTTAATAGAGAAATAACGCCTAAAAAAAGAGAAAAGACTTACTTATAAGGTCCAAAAAAGGATTTAAAACACGGCTAGGCCCCCAAAATCTCAGGATGAGTCTATGTTGAAGAAGTAATAAGGCTATTTACAACTAGAACTATGACTGTGACACGGTAAAAAATGGTTTTAAAAGATAATAAAGTTGATAATGGATGATTAAATTGAGATTTTAAGGGCTTTACTATAGATATATAGTGGTGGTGAGCACTGCTGAAAGCCCTGGGTGCAGCTTTATCTGTTGGGTTACAATAATAAAAGACTACAATAATTAGATTTATAATTATACCTGATTATTAACCAAGAGTAAAACTGTTTTTGACAGTTTACTACATAGGTTATTCAAGAGCAGGATGAGGATATGATTTTGGCTGTGAAAAGCCCTCCTTTTATCCTGAAATTTGGGTGGAAAGGCTGCTAGACCTTTCCACGTAGAGGAAGTGAAGATTTTTCACTCTCCAGGACAGAATTGTGGTTTGCAAACAGCCTGTATACCCTGTATTGGGCTCAGATGTGGTTTTGAAACCACATCTGGGCGGTTTTCACCAATACAGGGTGATAATTTTCATCTGGGGACCTCACAGCCTTATTCTGACGTGTATGACGCGTAGAATGCTGTACAGAAACTGTATGGGACCCCAGTATTGGCTTACATATGAGGTATTGAAGTAAAAACATGCTTCTTTGTCTATTTGACACCTCATATTCATGATTATGGGATATTTTCCCATGGTAAGGCTGTATATGACAGTGAGTGGGATTTTGACCTTAAACCGGCCATACCTCTGTCAGGTTTTGAGATATCAACCTAAAAATTGGCTCATTGGATAGCCCTGTATGAGCTCTACACAATGGTACCCAATTTGGTATGGTTATCATGTAATATGGCAAAGTTATCCCATGTACAAGGTTTTTTGTACATAGGTGTTGTTTGGGCAAAAAGCTGTATTGAACTTGTTTGCCTCATAACTTCTGTTATAGTTGAGATATTAAGGAGTGTATGGCACAATCAGATAGCCCTGATTGTGCTCTTTCCAAAGATACCCCACTTCAGGTAGCCCACATTAAAACTGTAGAAGTTAGATGAGAGGTGAATGTTTTGTTCACCCTTATTTGGCCTGAAATTGACCATAACTCCAGTAATATTGGTGCTAGCTCAGTTTGGCTTGTACCATTGGATAGCCCTGGCTTAGAGCTTCATTTTGAATACCCATTTGATGGTGTTAAGCCTCTCCTTCTAGATTCTAGATGAGAGGTGAAAATTAACGTTTATGCTCAGCAATAACTTTGAGCAGGAATAACTTTGTTATTTCTTGTCCTATGGTGATGGGACTTATATTTTAAGAAAGAGGTGAGTTTCCTCTATCTTTTGATACCTTTTGAGCTAATTTGGCTCAGCTCCATGTTTTGGTGGTATCTTGGCTATACCATTGGTTTATGGTATTTTGGCTGTCATGCTTGTGCTCTGGTTTTGAGTCACAGGCTGACAAGACCATAATATCATCTAGATAAACTACAACATCAATATTCAGGGAATCTGAAAATATTTCATTTATAAGATTTTGGAAAGAAGCAGCAGCATGGGTGAGGCCAAATGGCATAACCAAATACTCATAACTACCATATTTGATTCCAAAGGAAGTTAAGCTCTCACCCCCTCTCTAATTCTCAGGAGATTATATGCAGCATGCAGATCTATCTTTTAGAAGATAGTGGAACCATTGAGTACAGTAAGAAGCTGGTTCATAGGGGGAACAGGATACCTGATCTTCCTAGTGACCGAATGGAGTTTGCAGTAGCCAACACACAAACAAAGGACACCATCCTTCTTCTTAACAAAAAGGACAGGTGCTCCTTTGAAGAGGATCTTGGCCTTATGTAGCTTTTCTCTACATTATCTGAAATGTATGTCCGTAGTGTTTCTGACTCTTGATTTGATAATGAGTAGATAAAACTGCCTGGAGTTAAAAGACTCTCCAATTTGAAATGATGATCACAGGCACAGCATGGAGGAAGTCTCTATGATTTCACTTTGGAGAATACATACAAATATTGGTGATAAGCAGGAGGGACTACCTTCAACACAGTTTCAATTTGTTCTGGATCTTCCTCCTCATCCCACTGCTCCTGCAGGGACACATGAAAAGATAAAGGAGGAAGGTCCATATCCCCTTGAAAGAGATGAAGTGAAGATATAGCCACAATTTCTCCAACATCTTTTATCTCTTTTAAGACTTCATCTCTTTATTGAAGTAATCACTGAGAGGGCATGATGGGAGGGATATGGACTGAAGAAGGAAGGGAAGGTGTCTTAAGTTCACCAACCAGAGAAACATTGTTGAAAGACTTGACCAAGGCATTACTAGTAGAAGAACTAATACCACTGGAATTCTTATGACTAGAACCATAGGTGATCAATCCATTTTTCCAATCAATAATGGGATTAAAATGGTAGAGGAAATCATAGCCCAATATCAGGTCTTCTCCCTTAGGTGAATCTACAATGAAGAAGTCCCATTCAAAGCTTGGGAAGGAAGGCAAGTCAACTACCCACTTGGTATAATGGGTGATGAACAAGGAAGGGAATTCATTTGAATCCAGAATGGAAAGAGGAAAGTTTTCAGGGAGCTCTGCCATAATCAATGAGTACCTGGAAACAAAAATCTCTGCAATAAAAGAGTTTTTAGCACTAGAATCAATGAGAATATTATGAAAAATATGAGAGACAGAAGAAAAAATAAGAAATTTTAAATATTTCTTGACACTAGTATTCAGAGTGCACAATTGTGCTCTTGAAGGAAATAAGTGAGAGCCATTGAACACATTATTATTCCAACTAAGGCTTTTCCCTGCTTGCTAGGGAAGCCTCTTGATGATCCAGGCTTGTTCTGAGGTCTCTTGAAGAATTTTTCAATTGGGTGTTTTCCATTTAAATAAGTAAATAAAACTTCCTTAATCATCCTCTCCTTTTCAGAACCAATTTACTTTTTGTCCTTATTGAGGAGAGCAGCATGAGGCTTGTACTTTGAAGCTTGAGATTGCTTTCCCTTCTTATTCTTCTTATGGTGAGGCCTTTTTGAAGATGAGCCTTGGGGAGGCCTTGAGACATTGGATCCAGTGACAGGAGGCTTCTTTTCTTGATTTCCACCCTTTTCCTTCTGCCTCTCATGGTATCTGGTATCTAATTCCAAAGTGACTACCATGAGTTCTATAAGTGTAAGGTTTGACTATGAAACAATAAGTAAAAATTACTAATTTTTTACTTATTGTACTCTGAATGTCCTTATAATTGAAATAAATAAGATTAAAATAATAATAATAATAAAGAAATATTATTATTATGGCGTAAAAATATTATATTATTAAATAAATATAATAATATAATTAATATTATATGAAATTATAATATTATAAATAATATATTAATATAAAATAATTAATATATTATAAATCTCTTTATTATTGTTACCAACAAATAATAAAGGCGTAAAAAATTGTTTTTTATAAATAAAAAACAATTAATAACAATAATATTACTAATATTAAAGTTATATATTAATATAAATACTATTTATATTAAATAAGAATTATTAAGAGTAATAATAAGAGAGAAATTATTATAATAAGATGAAATAACCTACTTTTGACACTTAAAATAATAATTTTGAGATATTTTACGCCAAAAGAATATAATACAACTTTTTCAAATTGTATTTACAATAAAAATAAAGAAAATTACTAAAATTCTTGATTTTACGTGGAAATGAGTTTACAGAGAGATTTATGACAAAAACAATTAAAGAATTGATTTAATCACGTAAAAAGAGTGATTACTATTAAGATGGTCTTTGGTCTTTGATAATATAAGAGTTTTATATATAAAGAATAAAGAATTTACCTTTTATTTAATTGATTTAATGTTTTTGATGCGTCTGAGGGGTAAATAGAGTAAAAAGAGCTCTATTTATAGTAAATACCTCCCTCCTAGAGTCCAACAGGCTTCTAGTAGACGTTTACTGATCATATCCACTGGAATTGATCAATATTTTAAGGTTTGAGGGTGATTACATCATGATCAAATCATATTACATCATTATTACACCATTATTTAGAGTTATCACTATAACTCTAAGTTTGATGACATCAGAGGCTTGGAAGAACCCCAAATTTCGTGGATTTTATTAGTTTTAATCATAAACTAATAGTATTCACCAATTTTATCACTCTTAAGACTGTTAAACTTAAATTAAGGTTACAGTATGTGATCATAACTGCTCAAATTAAGCTCAAACTTTGATCCTTAATAACTTTTAAGATTTACATGCTAAACCAATTCAGAGAGTGAATTCTGATAGCCTGGCATAACCTTATTATGCTGCCAAGAGCTTTTCATTACATCATCAAAACTCTATTTTTGATGATTTTTCTGGTAGCTCATCTTTTCTGTCGAAATTCAATATTTTAAACTTCAAACCTTGATTTCAGGGGGTTATACCCTGAATTTAATAATAGAAATTACATCATTCTTCACGAATGAACTAGGAGAATCCAACTGTGTACTTTTTTTTAAGTTTGGAACACTTTCACAACAAAGTGGTCAACAGCTCTGTTGATTTTTATCAATAATTCATCATAGGTTTTAACCTTGTTTATAATTTGTAAAATAAAGCTCATATCTGTGTTCTTACAGTAATTACGTGGTAACTTTATTTTTGGTTCATCATTCTATCATGTATAGTTTAGAAGATATTAGCTATGATCCTTGAATATATGCGTTGACCAAAAAAGTGCATATATTCAGGATAATTCCTTAAGTATTAACATTGGAAATTAGCTTATTAATTGTTTTATGTGTGGATTTTCATGGAGGATCCACTGGTACAATTTATTTCACATGTTGTTTCATTAGTTTGTGAGATAAATAAGGTTTTATGGTTTTTATAAGGTATTATACCTTATAATTCCTTAAATATTGACTTTACAGATATGCCATAAAAATGGTATATGTGTATTTTTCCATGGGGAATCGAATGGTATAATTTATTTTACATGTTGATTCATTGGTTTTTAAGTTAAACCAATTTTTGTACCAATTTATGGTATTTTTTGTATATTTAATTAATTATTTTTAATGTATAATTATTTTAAGTAATTTTAATATAATTATATTAAAAGTCTAATTATTCTGAGTCTTTTTGTGACCTTATTGGGTATGTGGTCATATCTCAAAGGCTCACATTACCTACCACCAAAAAAGATCGTACCACAATCTGATATTTGTGATTAGGGTATCATCCGCTGTCCTACCTCTTCAATAGACTTTGTTAGTCTTGAAGCTCAATAATGCTTAACTTTTTTATTTTTCAGGTTTTCTTTCATGTCTGAATCTTCTTAGTAATTTATCAGCATTTGTTATATCTTTCTCAAGTAGCCATTCATCTTCCTGAGTTGAATTTCTATACCTTACAAGGTATTCCCTTTCTTTTTTGTTTCTTGTCCTTCTTTCTTTAAGGACTTTTACTATTTTCTTTTCCTCTCCTTCCTCCAAGGGGGGAATCTCAAGTGGGGGTTTATTTCTTAGTGGAAATAACTCCTTGTCACTTGAACTGTAAGGTTTTATCAGACTTACAGGGAAAGTTGGGTGTTTGTTCATTAGTTCACCTGTGAGTTCTAATTGCACAGCATTGGGTCCATGGAGTGCTTTTATCATAAATGGTCCTGCAAAGGAATCTTTCAATTTCTTTGGGCCTTTTATGTTATTGAAATTAAGGGTTGATACTAAAACCAAGTCTCCTATTTTGAAATCAGGTGGTTTATGACTTTTATCCCATCTTTCTTTTGCATATTTAAAAGAATCTTGCATGCATCTGTTTGCATGGTGTCTTGCTTTGTCAAGCATTATCTTGAAACTGCTTGCTGTTGGATGTATATCCACTAAGTCCTTTTTGAGGGTGTCATAAGGAAGTCTTGGATTCCAACCTTTCTCTAGCATTGCTGGTGTTTTGCCAGTAGAAGAATGGATTGATGTCTTATATGCCAGTTCAAGTGCTGGTATTAGTGTACACCAATCATGGGTAAAACCATCAGAATCTTTGAATTCAAGCCCATAAGCACAGGATCTTCTGATCATATCCTCTAGGGTCTGTATCATTCTTTCTGCTAGACCATCAGTTTGAGGATGATAAGCTGTTGAGAATGACAATTTTGGCCCAAACAAGTTATGGAGATTTGTCCATAATGCTGAAGTGAACTTTGGGTCTCTGTCACTTATAATATTTTGGAATAAGCCTGTGTGGCTAATGACTTTATTCCATATCATTATGGCTGTATCCATAGCTGTGTCATCTTTATGACATGGTAAGAACATGGGAGTTTTACTGTACCTGTCAACTAACACTAGGCATGCATTATAACTCCTGTCTCCTCCTGGAGGTAAGGCTGTTACCCAATCCATATGAACTATTTCCCATGGGGATTTTGATTCTTGGATTTGGATCATCATTCAAAATTTCTTTCCTGTGGCTCTGTTGGCTTTTTGACATCTGTCACAGGTTTGGCAGTATTCTGCAACATCTTTCTTCCAATTTGGCCACCAAGAGCAGGTTTTCACCCTCTCTAGTGTCCTATCTTCTGAGAGATGTCCAGATGCAACACTATCATGACACTCATGTAAAATAGTGTTTATTAGTGTTCTATCTGTTAAGGCCATAACACATGTGTGTTTTGTTCTATGGTAAAGGATTCCATCAAGGAGGTGAAATCTTCCTTCATCATATGCCTTTTTCCATATTTCATCTAGTTTTGATGAAAGTGATGGATCTTTGCAGTCTTTCATTAGAAGTCGGCTTAAGATATGGCAACTTTTGTCTGTCTTATAGCTTTCTTTAACTTGGTTAAAGAATTCTGTGCCAATGTCTGTAACACATATTCCTTCTATATGGTGCTCCTCTTGTGGTACCCATGCTGGATTGTCAGGGGTATTTGCTAGAGCCCATCTACTAAGACCATCTGCATTTTTATGAATATTTCCAGATTTATGAACAATAGTCATATTTCCTCTATATTCTTGGATAGCAATTTGCCATCTCAGCATATGTCTATTTGGAGTCTTCATATTTAATAGTGATTTCACAGTATTACAGTCTGTGATTACATCAAATACTGTGCCATCCAAATAATAATGCAGTTTTTCTAAAGCCCATACTAGGCATAAGCATTCCATTTGGCTTGCTCCATACCTTGCTTCTGTTGGCTTTATCTGCCTTGAAATGAAACAAATTGGTCCTTCCACTGGTTTATCATTGATAATTTGTGTTTGGTGAAGTGCAGCACCTAGTCCTTCTCCACAAGCATCAATGTACAGTTTGAAGGGTAGTTTCCAATCTGGCATCAGAAGAAATGGGGCATTTGTTAAGGAATTTTTCAATTCTTCATATGCCTTGACTCTTTCTTCTGTCATCTCATAGACTGTTTGTTGGTCACATAGCTTATACAAGGATTTAGCAATTTTTGCAAAGTCCTTTATATGCTGTCTATAGTAACCAGCAAATCCTAGAAATGATTGCATTTCTTTTTTGGTTTGAGGCATTGGCTTAAGTAGTACTGCTGCTACTTTATTTTTGTCTATGCCTAGACTAAGGCCAGATACTACATGTCCTAGTGCCTTTAATTCACTGTATGCAAAATGACATTTTTTCAAGGAAATTTTCATATTTACTTGGACTATTTTCTGTAGTACCCTTTCTAGTCTTGTAAGGTGATTTTCCCAAGTTTCTGAGCAAACTATGATATCATCAATATAGATAATCAACCATCCTTCTGATAATTCTTCAGGGAATATGGTATTCATCATTCTTTGATAATGGGAAGGTGCATTTTTTATTCCAAATGGCATTCTTAAGTATTCAAAAATTCCACAATGGACTATTATTCTTAGTAGTTTCTTGGAATTTTCTGTTAAGACATTTTGATGAAAACCCTTCAGAGCATCCATAGCTGTGATGAACTTAGCTTGTGACAATTGGGTTAATGTCTCATGGATTCTGGGTATTGGATATCTGTCTGGAATGGTATAGGTATTCAGGGCTCTGAAGTCTCCTACCATCCTTGATTTTCCATTATGCCAAGTTATAATGACAGGTGTAGTAACTTCTACTTGTTCATTATGTCCAACCTTTCTTAATACTCCAAGGTCCATTAATTCTTTAATGTGCACTTCTAAGGCTTCTCTAGCTCTTGGACTGGCTGGATAAGCAGGTCTTCTTAATAAAGGTGGGTAAGGTTTTTCTACATTAAGAATTATATCCACTTCATGTCCAATTATGGCACCTAGTGGCTCTTTGTCAGTTGCAAAGGCATTTTTATACTTAAATAAGAGATCAATCAATTTTTCTTTCATTTTTTCTGTTAATTCTTGATTGAATTCTGCCTCTTTTAGTTGTTCAGATATAAAAAGTTCCTTTTCTGGAATTTTTTCTTCATTCTTAATAACTGTGATTTGTTTTTTGTTATTTAAGAATCCAAACTTTTGTCTTTTGTTATCTCCTATGGTAAAAAATCTATCCTTTTGGTTGGAGATATCTATACCATAGATTGATAAGTAGTCATTCCCAAGTATGAAATGATTACTAGTACAGTTGTCCATTACTACAAACTCTACTTTAATTCTGACACATTGTGAGGGATGAGGAAAAATTAGTGTTAAATCAATTATTCCAAGGGGCTTCATGCTCTCACTTGCACTACTAAATTTGACACCTTGTATTGGCATAAGTTTTTCTTGCCAGTCTGGGACAATGGTTTTTAAATAATTTTTGCCAACACAAGTGCAATATGCTCCTGTATCCAAGTTAACCTTTCCTTCTTGGTTATTAACCATAACAATACTTATACTTGATTTTCCAGCTGTATATCCCATTCCTTTTGCAGGTTTGGTTCTATACATTTTGGCATCTTGTATGTTTGTCAGATTTGTGTCAGATGTTCCAACTTGTGGCAAGTTTGAATTAACATCCAGTACTTCATAAATTATATCAATATTATTAATTTGTGCATTAATTATATTGATTTCATCACTTTCAGAGCTTTCTGACTCTTCTGTCTCTTTTTCAGAGTCTGATTCCTCTTCTTTGTCATTGTGGTTTTCTGTTTCCACAATTTCATTAATCTTTGCTTTTTTAAGGCAATTATTGGCTAAGTGTCCAATACCTCCACATTTATGGCATTTTCTTTGCTCATTATTGTTGGATGTATTGGGCATAAAGGATTCTTTTGCTTTATCTTTTTTGATAAATGGTTTATTTGGGCTTTTAATGTCCAATTTTTTCCAAGTCCTGCCAATTTTTGTTCTTGTCACTATATCTTCTAGTGCATTTATATACTCTTCTGTGGAGCATGGCTCTATGCACCTGCCTCTTAGGGCATGTTCTAGTTCCCCTGCACATTTTTTAAGTATTTTCATATGCACCATCTTCTGTGACATTTATGGGTACAGTGCATTAAGCCTTTCAACTTGTTTTAAGAACCAAGTTAAAGGTTTATCTTTCTCTGGGTCAAAGAAAGAGTATTCAAATGCATTTTCTATCTTATACCTCCAGGCATCATTTGCCCACTTGGTGATTATTTCTTGTTTCCACAAAGACCAGGTATTTTTACCATTTGTCTGTCTTATGCCATAATACCATTTTTTTGCAGATTCCTCAAATAATGAATGTAATCTTGCAGTGATTAATTCATCTGGTATGGCATAGTCTTCTTGTAACATGTCAATTGTTTTAATAAATGACATGTGGTCATATTCACCTTCTCCTGTGAATGTTGGCCATTCCTTCAATTGAGGTGCTTCTTTCATTAAGACTTGGTTATTGTCTTGGTGACTCAAGTCTGTTATGAAAGGATTTGACAATTCCTCTTTTGTTTTAACAGGGCTTCTTATATGAGAAAATGGTGTTGATAACTTTGGCATATTTAAATTAGCCTCATTAATTTTATCCATTTTTTCTGTAATAAGCCTTATTTCACTTTGAATATCATCTTTCAGATGCATTCTTTCTTCATCACTTTTTTCTACATGGTCCAAAAGTAATTTTTGGTGTGATGAAGTCTTTTCTTCAAATTTTTCTACAGAAATACTTAATTTATTTAATTTTTCTGTAAGATTGTCAATACTCACATCATAATTGATTGTCAAAGTCTTGTCTTTGATATCTTTTATGTATTTATACAATTCTTGTTGTCCTTGTATCAATTTTTGAGTATTGTCAATCAAATTCTTTGGTTTATTATTTTCAACAATAAACTTAATGTTGTCAATTTCTTTTTTGTTTTGCACAACAATTTTTGTTAAAGAAGATAAATTGTTATTTATTTCTTGTAGTGATAATAAACTATTTTTAATTTCTTTTAGAGGTAATATACTATTTTTAATTTCTGTTAAAGTATTTACAACATCTAAGGTTATTTCTTTGGGAAATGAGGTTGTCTCATTCTTTGCTCTTCCTTGTCCTTGAATTCCATCAAGGTTCTGGCCATGTTGAAAACATTGTCCATGGCATCCTTTTGGATTCTTGGGATTCTGTAACTTGGGGAATATGGTTTCCTCCAATGCTTTTTCTTGTTCTTCTTCCCTTCTTGGGGAAGTGGGTTGGCTTGAGGCTTGCTGGTAGAGGCTACTGGGGCTTCTTCCTTGGTTTCCTCCCTCTTTTTGGCATGATAATCCTTGATTTTTTTGATTTGAGGTTTGGATGACAGTGGATTCCATCCATTGGAGTATTTCACTATCTCCTCCTCTTTGAGGAACCTTTTCAGGATGTGCCAGGAGTTCATCACTCCTTGGTGTATTTGAGGCAGCATTTCCCAGTCTTTGTCCTTGTATACTGTGTAATACTGCTTGTACTGGCTCATGTAGATGTCTATTTGAGCCCTCTGAATGTGATTTGTACCTATTTGAGTTACTCATACTTAGTTCCAATTCAGGCTCAGATATCATGGGCATTTCTGGGACTTGCCTTTGGGATAAGGCACTTCCTTGTGTGGATTCTGTTCCACTGGGGATATTGCCCTTTCTTTTCCCTTTTGAGGGATCAATTCTACCTCTGAGTCCAGCTCCATCTGATTGGATGGAGTATTGGGAACCTCTTCTGGTAGTCATAATTTAAAGAATAAGAAAAAATAAAAGTATTTTTAGAATAACATTCGTTTATGGCAATTTAAAAAGAGGTGCTCACCTTCAGAGTCTTGAATGGTGGGCCCTGGAAAGTCTAATTTCTTAGCTTTCTTTCTTTTGGTGATAACTGGTGTTGGAGAACTTTGACAACTTTCTTCCACCAATCTCTCAACAGTAGCTTGGTTGTCTTCTGTTGGGTTATCTTCAAACACTAAAAAAGACAAATAAATATAAGTCTTTTTATAAGAAGTGTTATTTTTGGCAAGATATGGCAATTTTCCACGTAGAAATTGCTTTTATATCTTTGAAAAATTGAAATAAATAAAGAAATGAATAAAAATGAATAAAAATAACTTTTTTATTTGTTTTTAATATTTTTTAATATTTTTTATATATTTTTTATTTTTAAAGAATAAGATAAAAAATGAATATGATTCTTATAAAATTAAATTATAATAAAAATTATTTTTAATTTATAAAATATCTCTTTTAATCACTAGAGTCACTCAAAGAAAGTTCTTGCAAGTCTAAGGATGTGAAAAACCACGTGTAAGACAGTACAATTGCTTTCCAAATGCCTCAATAGCTTTTAAGATCAATAAAATATAAAATTATTATATAATTTTATGATTATAAATATAATTTATTATTGAATAAACCCAAATAGAATCTTTTTAAAGGTCTTTTAAGTAAATATCACGGCCAGGCCCCCAAATGTAAGGTTTGACTATGAAACAATAAGTAAAAATTACTAATTTTTTACTTATTGTACTCTGAATGTCCTTTTAATTGAAATAAATAAGATTAAAATAATAATAATAATAAAGAAATATTATTATTATGGCGTAAAAATATTATATTATTAAATAAATATAATAATATAATTAATATTATATGAAATTATAATATTATAAATAATATATTAATATGAAATAATTAATATATTATAAAGCTCTTTATTATTGTTACCAACAAATAATAAAGGCGTAAAAAATTGTTTTTTATAAATAAAAAACAATTAATAACAATAATATTACTAATATTAAAGTTATATATTAATATAAATACTATTTATATTAAATAAGAATTATTAAGAGTAATAATAAGAGAGAAATTATTATAATAAGATGAAATAACCTACTTTTGACACTTAAAATAATAATTTTGAGATATTTTACGCCAAAAGAATATAATACAACTTTTTCAAATTGTATTTACAATAAAAATAAAGAAAATTACTAAAATTCTTGATTTTACGTGGAAATGAGTTTACAGAGAGATTTATGACAAAAACAATTAAAGAATTGATTTAATCACGTAAAAATAGTGATTAATATTAAGATGGTCTTTGGTCTTTAATAATATAAGAGTTTTATATATAAAGAATAAAGAATTTACCTTTTATTTAATTGATTTAATGTTTTTGATGCGTCTGAGGGGTAAATAGAGTAAAAAGAGCTCTATTTATAGTAAATACCTCCCTCCTAGAGTCCAACAGGCTTCTAGTAGACGTGTACTGATCATATCCACTGGAATTGATCAATATTTTAAGGTTTGAGGGTGATTACATCATGATCAAATCATATTACATCATTATTACACCATTATTTAGAGTTATCACTATAACTCTAAGTTTGATGACATAAGAGGCTTGGCAGAACCCCAAATTTCGTGGATTTTATTAGTTTTAATCATAAACTAATAATATTAACCAATTCAATCACTCTTAAGACTGTTAAACTTAAATTAAGGTTACAGTATGTGATCATAACTGCTCAAATTAAGCTCAAACTTTGATCCTTAATAACTTTTAAGATTTACACGCTACACCAATTCAGAGATTGAATTCTGATAGCCTGGCATAACCTTATTATGCTGCCAAGAGCTTTTCATTACATCATCAAAACTCTATTTTTGATGATTTTTCTGGTAACTCATCTTTTCTGTCGAAATTCAATATTTTAAACTTCAAACCTTGATTTCAGGGGGTTATACCCTGAATTTAATAATATAAATTACATCATTCTTCACGAATGAACTAGGAGAATCCAACTGTGTACTTTTTTTTAAGTTTGGAACACTTTCACAACAAAGTGGTCAACAGCTCTGTTGATTTTTATCAATAATTCATCATAGGTTTTAACCTTGTTTATAATTTGTAAAATAAAGCTCATATCTGTGCTCTTACAGTAATTACGTGGTAACTTTATTTTTGGTTCATCATTCTATCATGTATAGTTTAGAAGATATTAGCTATGATCCTTGAATATATGCGTTGACCAAAAAAGTGCATATATTCAGGATAATTCCTTAAGTATTAACATTGGAAATTAGCTTATTAATTGTTTTATGTGTGGATTTTCATGGGAAATCCACTGGTACAATTTATTTCACATGTTGTTTCATTAGTGTTTGAGATAAGTAAGGGTTTATGGTTTTTATAAGGTATTATACCTTATAATTCCTTAAATATTGACTTTACAGATATGCCATAAAAATGGTATATGTGTATTTTTCCATGGGGGATCCAATGGTATAATTTATTTTACATGTTGATTCATTGGTTTTTAAGTTAAACCAATTTTTGTACCAATTTATGGTATTTTTTGTATATTTAATTAATTATTTTTAATGTATAATTATTTTAAGTAATTTTAATATAATTATATTAAAAGTCTTATTATTCTGAGTCTTTTTGTGACCTTATTGGGTATGTGGTCATATCTCAAAGGTTCACAATAAGAGTATCAAAATTTCCAGGTTAAGAAGCCAACTGATCCAATAATCCTGATGCTAATCCTCTTCTGTAAACATGAATAGCTTCCCTTTCTCCCCAATCTCCAATTCTTGACATTAAACTTCTGAAATCAGCAATGTACAAGGAAAAATGACCACTTTCCTTAATCCCAAAATTATCTAACTCTTGTTCAGCTCTCCTGACTTCATTGGGGTCATCAAATAGAGTGAATAATGGGCTTTCAAACAATTTCCAATTTTCGAGGAGATAGGAAGGATCTTGATTGGAGATATTTAAGGGGTAAGGTTCAATGCATTTGCCAGCTATACCAGTGAGAAACAAAGTTTAGTAAAGAGTATTCTTCCTGTCACAGAAGGAATGTTTTGGATCATTATGGAATATCAATTGACAGGATTGGATAAATCCTCTCAATTTATGCGCTTGAGTACCATCAAAAGAATCAGGTGCCTTAATTGATGGAGTCTTGAATGCAGGGGATTTGCAATTGTCCCTAGGAGAAACTTCTTGAGTGAGTTTCCCTATCAATTGAGTCAGTTTCTTCATCATCTTGAGTAAATTATGTTCAGCCTTAGAGACAAGAGGTTGATTAGAATGGGCTAGATTTGAAGCTTGAGAAGCCTCAGGGGCACCAGCCAAGGCAGTTGCCACTTCAGCTTCTTCAGAATCCTCCCCTTCCAAAGCCTTCTCCCCCTCTTCATCTTCAGCTTACCCCAATCTACTTCTAGGCCCTTGAGAAATGCTTTCATAACCACCCAACAAGCCAGAGAATGATCTTTACCTTCTTGACTTCACACCTCCTCTTCTGGAGGGTACTTCTCCTTCCATTGGTGGTCCTCTGTCCAAATTTGCACTCAGTTGATGAAGTTATGGTGTACATTCAAGAGGAGCCCTTTCTGTAGGAGTGAGAACCGCTTGATATCTTTGGGATATTGTATTCCTGGCTGGGGGGATATGCTGAACTGGAATTAAAAAAGAATAAGAAAAATAACTGGATGGTACTTGAAAATAAGGAATCAAAGGTTGGCCAAATCAATAGTCAATATAATTCTTGCTAAATATTGAGGAATAAATCAAATTTATTGAGGTGAAAGAAAATTCAATCAATCAATAAATCAATCAATTCAGTAAATATCAAAATTCAATAAAATAAAATATCAATAAATTCTTGAAAAATTCAATAATCAATAATCAATCAATGTCTTCAATATAAAATAAATTTCTTAAGGAATCAATCAGTCAATAAATATCTTCATGAATGATTTCAATATCTTTATGAATCAAATAAATCAATAAGAAAAATCAATTCTTGAGGATAAATCAGTTATCTTGAGGTATTCAAATCTAGTCAATCAATCCAATCCAAACAGAAACCTGAATTTCTGAATCAATAACCAAAATTAATCCAAATCAATCAACCAATCAATAAAAAAATCCAACAAAGACCTGAATAAGAAAACAAAAGAAAATTTGGATTTGATATGTAATTGAGAATGAAGCTGAGATGGTCAGAAATGATTAAGAAATGAGAAGAATCAATCTTTATTTGAATAAAATGAATGGGATGAAAATTGATGAGAGTCAAATCATAATCATAAAGAATCATAAAATCATAAAAGAGTCATTATTGAATAATTATAGAAATGAATATAAATTTATTAAAAGAAAAAATCAAATATGAGCTAATTAAATCAAATTTCACAGGGGCTCTTCTAAGTGAAGAGGGCCTGGCACTCAGTAAACTGGGACTTACTTATGGAGGGCTCAAGATATGGTAAAATGGGAATACACTTTAGAGTGTGATAAGATGAAATTAATGATAAAAGAAATATAAGAAAAGTCAGAAACAACTGATAAGGCTAAGGAATCAAAGAGCCAGCCACAAACAAGTCCAAGTCCACTGTTTCAACCTGTCAGAAGGAAAGAGAAGGGTTAATAAGGATATGGCCACCACAACTCATACTTCACAGGCAAAGAAAGAAATGCAAAGACTAACTTAAAGCTAATACATATAATACCCAAATATAAGGATAAGAATATTCATAAAGTAGTAAATCAACTAAATTAATCAAATGGGGAAAAATACCCAGGGGAGAAAGAGGGGCTGGTATATGTGAGAATCACCAGCCCTGATCCAGACAGAGAGCTTTCATGAGAGGAATTGATGATTGAGTTAAGTTTGGCCAATACATGTTCTGTTCAAGAGGTGGGGTGGTATCGAGTGAGCGTACAGTTTCAGGATGGGGTATCCAAACTGTATTGGGTAATTCCAACCTTTACAGAAGTTGACAGGCTGTATTGACGAGCCAGACTGTATGCATTTTTTGGCAAGGAATACTGCTGAAACTGATTACTGATACACACAGTCGGTTTCTGGTTTGAGGTATTTGAGTTGGTGTAAGATTGAATACCCTTACCCCTAACTAGTGGATGTTACAGTATTTCAAGATGTGAATTCCCACAGAAATCAAAAATTAATCTGAAATCTAACATCTTATGCCACTCCTAATTTGATCTATCATTTACACAATTCAAATATATCTTCCAAGAACTTAGACTGAAACATATCTCTACATGACCAGATTTCAGGAATACCACACCCATTGTATCCACAATTCCAAAAAAAGTCCCTATTTATTTTTTAATTCAAAAATGCTCCAAGACAAATTCAATTTTGCATTTACCCACCAAAGTGGGTCAGCAACCTTGAATATTCTGAGAAAAATTTAATAGAAAATACCACGCACATAGCAGTTATACCAACCACAGACATGGCAAAGATAAAGCACCTTTGTGAGAGAAGCTTCAATGATTTATTTTTAGATTTAGTGGCCAAAAAATTTTATTTATATTGTGAGATAGTTTAGAGTACCTATGAAAATTATGATGTAATTAATAGTTTATGGAATGAACTCTGTTATGGCAATATAGTAGATCTGAAGTCTTATGGAGATTAAATTGACGGGATGAATAAAGAATCTATTGAGCGAAGTTAAATTAAACATCACAATGAAGGTTAAGTCAAATTGACACACAATGTGGAAAATTGAAGGGCTGAGTTAATTAATCAGAAACATTCCGATCTAAACCAGGACTTCTTTGACAAAGAGATTTCTTAAGGCATATTTAAATAGTTGTTTCTTCAAATTTTTTTGATTTGAATAATCTCGTTTGGAACTAATGTGTGTTGTTTCAATGTTGTAAGGTTTGTTATTTCCCTAATATTTTTGCCATTTTTTACTATTAAACTGGTTTTATAAAATTAAAGGCGGGGTTTTGGGTGCAAAGAATTCTTTTCTTTAGTTTTATTGTATCTGATAGAATTCTAAACTTTCTTTGTAAGCTCTTAGGTTATGAAACCAACTGTTTTGGTGATTTGTAAAGCATCATTTGGTATTTGTGAAAGAACTACAAATCATTGGACTTCTTTATGTGGTGTTTCTTTGTACATTTGAGTACAAAGTTAATTTTTTCACGTTCTTTAGGTGCTCATAAAGGGGGAAAATCTCAAATAATTTTATTTTATAATCTGAGGTGAAAAGACTTTTCATTTTCTTCAACAAGTTATCCTTAACCTATGAAATCATCCATCCACCACCTCTCTCTCCATTGATGTCTTTATTTCAATTTGAACTTGCAAAATTAGTTCCCTTATATGTTTTTTTCATTTCTCAGAAACCAGTTGACATGACCCAAAAATTTCTTTTTGTGGTTTTCACAGTTCAACATTTTTAGTTGAGGGATTAGGGAAATAAAATCAAATTCACTTTCATTGTTCATTCAAAGAGGCTATAAATGGTTAATATTGTGGCTTTATATTCTTTGGTAAGTGCATTTCCAAATATATCCTGTAAATATTTTGTTTGACTTAAATATCTATACAATTAAGCATGGATTGATTGATATTCCTTGAGGCATAAGCTTCATCAAACCCCAATCTTCCTTGTATTACACCCAAACATTTTGAAAACTATTCAAGTCAAAACTTTGGACAACATGGAATTATCTGTTACAGACACTATTTTCAAATCCAAAGATGCTATTAATAATTTTTCAAAGTCAATAAATCCTCTTATACAAACCTCAACAAGCTTCAAAAAGAGGGCCATCATTCCAAGACTTGATTTTTAATTTCAAAGTGAAACTATTGCAATGCCTTTGTCACTTGATAGAAATAATCTATCATATTTTGCAAAGTCAAGACAAATATCCATATATTTCAACAGTAACTTCAACAACATATCCAATTAAAATATTTTTATGAACCTCAGTTAAATATTGGGATGTCTTGCAAATATCTCATAGGATGACTTCAAATAATTTACATTTGATCAGTTGGTTTATTTATTTTTCTATTGAATCAATAATTTTTTTTCATTTTACTACTTTTATTTCTCTATTTATTTGTTTTAATTTATCAAAATCTCAAATATCAAAAAAATTCTAGATAAATATATAGACTGTAAATTATTTAGCTAGGCCAAATGTTTCATTGTGAAAAACACAAAATTGATAATCTATGGGTTCTCAAGCCTTCTATCAGGCTCTGGTGACAAGTCACCCTCTTTAATAAAGAATACCACCATTCTTGTTTTATCACATTCAAATCTCTAGGCTTTAAGCTTCTAATGGTAATAAAAACCTTATTCTTTTTTTTCTGAACTATTTCAAAGGACCAGTCCTTTTTAAGCTAATTATTGAGATACTTCCAATTATCCCAAGTGGTTGTTTCAGTAGATAATTTTTTGTGTCCATACTTTGTATAAGTAGAAGTGTTTCACTTTCGTTCCCCAAAAAAGCCTTTATAATATGAAAAACCGACCTAGATTTTGAAATATTGCCACATCTTTGATAATGGACAATATTTTTGGATTATTTTTTTCCCAATATTTAGTATATTTGGCTCATATCAATTATTTAATACTAATAAATCTCTTCTTAGAATTCAAAATAGCCTTGGAGTTATCGGGATGGGGTCTATTGGTCTTATTTCGTATCCTAGGCTTGGTAAACTGCAGGTATGCAACTATATAAATTTGGTGCATTTCTCAGTCCAGCTCAAATTCAACCTCAGGCACATTTGAGTTTTTTTAAGTTGAGGTAAAAGAGATGTTTCTACTAGTCATTCGACTCGCAAAGCTTTGTGATTAATTTTATAATGAAAGATTTTATTCAAACAAAAAAGAATAAATCTGATGATATAAGGAACTAATAAAAAGGAGACTGGCTGGAATTACTTTCCAACTCTCCCATCATTTACATTATATTGAATTCAATGTTCCCACAAAAAAAACTTTCTTTGAAATAAAATGAATAATGGGAATTGCAAGTTTTTTTAAATCTCAAGAATAGCGCTTTCAAGGTACTTCAGTACTATTTTTATTTTGTTGACAACGGTTGGAATTTGACCCCAGAAATTGAACTGGATATTAATATTTTCTACAGCTTATCAAAGCACAAGTATTAGTAAGTAGTTTTTGATTTCAAAAAGTGTTCCTTTTTTGAAAGTTCTGAATTCCTTTTTTACTTTTTTGATTGCAGATGGTATGAAAACTTCCTTGAGAAAGGCCTTCAGCTTTGTGACTTATTTGTTTAAAAGGCCTTAGAATTTTTGGCTTTTTCCACCCCTCTCCATTCCATCCTCATTAAATTCAGCTGCAATGGAATTTATTTCTTCTCTATTTGAAAAATTCTATTCCCATAAATTGAAAAAATGGAATTTAAAAGTACCTTCAAACCACATATAAATAATACTCAGAGGTATGTTGAACCCAGTGCCATTATGAAAGCTGATTTGGGACAGACCAGAGAATGACTGACCGTCT
This sequence comes from Austropuccinia psidii, assembly GCA_023105745.1. NCBI lineage: Eukaryota > Fungi > Basidiomycota > Pucciniomycetes > Pucciniales > Sphaerophragmiaceae > Austropuccinia > Austropuccinia psidii. Next base: position 12,694,625 of record JALGQZ010000016.1, read on the forward strand.
CAGGGTCTCTTGGGGAAACCAAGAGTGGTATGGCACTAAGTAATCAGGGAACTCCCTTGGAAGACTCCAAACATTGAAGAAGATAAAATAAAAGAATAATGAATCTCTTTGAGGAAAGACGCAATGAGAGAAAATTAATCCACATGTCTAAAGAGCCAGCCAAGTACCTCCTTAATAGCTGTTTCAACATCCCAGAATTAGTAATTTGATTAGTAAAGATATGACCACCAAGTATTCACTGACAAGAAAAAAATAAAAGGTACAAATGACTGAGTTAAGAATATCATTATTCACTATCAAGATGAAAGAAAATAAAGATAGAAATAAATCAAATTATATTTATTAACTGGGGGAAAACCCCTCCAGGGCTGAAAGACAGGCTGGTATATATCTCCGGTTGAGAGCTTGACTCCTTCAGGATGACAGCTGGTCTGTATTGGATCCTTGAAGCTGTGCTTATTGCTTGATGAAGTGTATACCTTTTTAAATTTTGAAATGAACTGAGCTGAATGATCTTCCCAGGGTGTATGATTGAAATAAAGGTCTTTATGAAACAAGAATGTATGGAAATTAATGTGGTTGTGAATATGGATTGATTCAGCATTGACACTTGACAATTGTTTTGGAATCAGCTCTTGCATATCCCTTGAAAATGAACTTCTGGTATTCTCTTGAAGGAATACTGCATAATTGAAAATAAACAATTACTACTTGATGGGTGATTGGTATGTGAGATTAATTCTTGCATTTGAGCCTTGATGAAGCCTCTGGAGGATTTGACACCTTGATGTGATGAGATGTTTAAATATCCTCTTTATATTGGCACCATTGCATTTGTGGTAAAAAGGGTGCATAATGGTGTATAACACCTTATGTGAGCGTTAGAGGTATTTTCATATACCCAAAAGACCACAAAAGATAAATTAAGATATAAATAGAAGTAAAATGAATTTATTTATATTATAAAAATAAAAATTTAAAATATAAATACAAATTTATATTTAAAAATCAAAACTTAATTATAATTTGATAATAAAATTACAATCAAATTTAAAATTATGAAAATTCATTTTTACTTGTAAAAAGTATGTAAAAATGAATTTTTAATAAAAATTATGAAATTAAAATATTTTTGGTAGAAACTTATATAAAATATATTATAGCTTTTTATCCAATAAATAAGCATATAGAAATTATTTCACCATTTTATTCCTCATAAAAAATTAGGTGGGGTAACCTCTGAGTGAAATTTTTGTAACTCAACTTTAAATAAGCTTAAATGACATTTTTAGTATTTTCAATACAAAAATTGAAAATACTCAAAACTTTAATTGAATTCACACCAAAGGTGGTGTTAACCATCAAATTTTGTGTTAAAATTGAGGTGTTGTGTTTAGTTTAGAAGTTATAAGGAATTGAAGTATTTTCAATTGAATTCAATTGAAATGTCAAAATGTGCGCATGTGTAACATAAGTGAATTTTGATTTACATATGAGGTATCAATTATTACTGTATTTTACTGTAAAATTCAATTGAATTACATATGTAGATTACAAGTATAATACAAGATGAGGAATTAAAGGAAAAAATAAATTGGGGGGGAAAAGGAACTCTAGCTCTAAGGGGGAGCCAGACCCCCAAAATCCTTGCTGACTGGCGTGGGATGTTGAAATCCACGCAAACTTTTATTACTTTTGGCTTGGAATTAAGTCACAGGGTCTGTGACTCAATTGATGATGAGGTTTTGATACCAACCAGGGTGGTTTTAACTGCTGCCAAGGGGGTAAAACTACCCTTAAGTTAAAACAATGTAAGTAAAAACAGCTTTAACTGGTTTCTATGCCTCTTAAACACATTCTGACGTGTTTTGAAGGCTCTAGACCAGGTATTGATATAGTAATGGCTGATTTAAGGGTCCAAAATGGATAAAATGGCTAAAAATGGCTAAAAACAGCCCTTTTTGGTCTAAACCAGGGTTCAATAATGCCATAATTGGCTTTTCTGTTGTCAGACTGTTTTTCACGACTGACAAGGGTGAACTTTACTTTTGGAGTAAGAAAATTGATGGATATAAAAGAATGTCTTCTTTGCCCCACTTTTCTCTTCATGTTAGAATCTTTTCCTTTTATAATTAGTTTAAACATTGTTAAACCAATCAATAAAAGATTCCAACCACCTTTCTTAAATCATTTTAAACCTTTTAACCTCGTGAAGAAATCATTATAATCATTGTTTGTAACTCTTATAATCATTTTTACTCCTGAACCACCCCAAAAGTGAATTAAAGCATCTTTCATCACTGTAAACTTTGTCACTTTGTTTCCAAATTCACTCTGGTCACTTCTGGGCGTGTTTTCTCTTTAATGTTATTTTTGAAGACCTTGTTCTTTAATTAATTGCTTGCAGTTCTTTGCTCAATTAATTCCAATTGAAATTTCTCTTGAAGAAATTTCTTTTGTAGCCTTAAATATCTCTTGTAGAGTATTTTTGGATAAATGTTTATTGTTGGTAAAGCAATAAAGCTTTATAATATTATTGTTTATACTAATAAAGTTATAAAAAATAAAGTTGGCGTGTTTTCTCTTAAAAATAATATTTCTTACTATTTTTAATTGATTTTTACCTTATACAAATTTTGAGGACAGGAAAAGTACTTGATTTTTAATCAAAGTCTCATATCCACACCTTACACCTTATATAAAATTCTTGGTTATTGAAGATGAAAATTTCCAAAGGTCTTTTGAATTAATGTCAGGAAGAAAAAGAGAAAAAGGGGTTTGGTTGGCTTCACAACTCCTAGAGGTGTTTTATGGACAGCTTTGCTGCTTTGGCCATTTTTGGGCTTTTGGGCAAAACAAGCCTAAAGGGCTTTAAAACTATATTTGTGCAAATTGCACAAAAAAATGCACAGAATGTGAAAATATTTCAATGAAGCCTCAAATGGCGTGATATTGTCATTTGGGAATATCTTTCATATTAAAAGGAAATATTGCATAAAATGGCTAAATGGGCAAAAGTGGGTGAACTTCACAAAACTCTTCATAAAGCTGAAAGGCATAATACAGGCTTTTGGGCTGTATTTACCCTATTGGCTGGGAAATTCTCATAAGTTCTCAAAGGCACAGAGAGGCCATGAGTGGAATGCTGATGGTGGTGGGGCCAGGTTGGCCCCAGATGATGAAATGGCCATAAAGTGTCATAAAAGTGAAAGTAGCTATTTTGGCCAATATTAATGGATATGGCCAAGCTTCCATGAAGGGGATATGGCATTGATATTCCATAGAATTTTCCAAGGGGTATTATCCATTTTTGTGAAACTGACATCTTAGTCATCGATTTTGATCTAGCTTGACTATTTGAATCTTTTAATGATTTTGAGTAACCCTAAAAAATATTTGATATGATGTAAGGTGTGAATGAGAAAATTTGGTTAGAAATCAAGTACTTTCCCTGTCCCCAACATTTTCATAATGTAAAATTATGAACACATTCTAATCTTAAGATATTCACAATTTAAGCAAAGCAAAACTATCTTTAATATAATTTTTTCATGTGGTTTAAATGTTCAAAATAATTCAAAATTGGTGTTTCTAGCTTTGTATTTATTGATTTAACAATGTTTGAACTAATTATAAAGGGAGAAGCCTCTATATGAAGAGAAAAGATGGGGAAAAGAGGACATTCTTTTATATCTACCAATTTCTTTCCTACAGAAGTAGTGTCTACTTCAATAAGTAGCTAAAACATACGAACAACAGAAAATCCAATTATGGTATCATTAAACCCTGGTTTGGACCAAAGAGGAGCCTGTTTTAGCCATTTTGGTTATGTAAACCAGCTATAACTATATTAATAGCTGGCTTTGAGCTTTCAAAACATTCCAAATTTTGTATGAGAGCCTTTGAACACATTCAAAGCTTAGATATGAAGTTTTTTTAGCTTGAGGGTAATTTTTTCTTTCTTGGAAACAGTCAAACCTTCCCTGTTTTGGACCAAAAACTGATCATCAATTGTGTTACAGACCCTGTGATTAAATGCAAGGCAAAAATTAAAGAGCTTTTGCATGTATTTGGAGATCTCATGCCTATCAGAAAGGAAATGGGGAAAGTCTGGCACCCTTGTAGCCAAGATTTCTTTTTTACAAAAGATTTACTCTTTTCAATTTAGTTTTATTTTGTTTTGTCCTCATGTATTATATTTCAGATTTTACACATGTGATTCAGTCACAAATACTCAGTAAATATATTGAATTCTTAATTTCTCATATGTAAGCTTTACTTCACTTATGTAATACACATCCACATTTTGAAAATTCAATGGAAAATACTTTAATTTTGAATAGGTTCTAAACTACATAGCAAATCTCAATTTTAATACAAAAATTTATTTTGAACACTGCATTTGACATTAATTGAATTAGGGTTTTAAGTATTTTCTTAATTTCATAAAAGAAATACTAAAGCGTTGAATTAAGATTATTGGGAGTTGAGTTACAGAATTTCACTCATAGGTGACTCCACCTAAGCTTTCATGAGGAGTCCGATGGTGAAATAATTTTCATATTTTTGAAAATTGCAACAAAAAATTATAATAAAATTTATGAAATTCTTCCAAAAATTATTTTTACTTAATTTTTTCAAGCAAAATACTTTTTTACATTTTTTTGTTGAATTTTTATTATGAAATTTGATTTTTTATCTTTCCTTTGATTTAATTCTTTGTTATCTTTTGGGTATATACAAATACCTCTAAGGTTCACATTCCCTCCTCCTAAAACAATATTACTTTGTAATATTGTTATTTCCAGTGTTTATGAGGATTGTGGGAGGCTTGGTTGCCACAGGTATGTCCTTTTATTCTTTAAAGTTTGTCTTTAAAATTCTCATTACTATATCTTACAAGCTACTCTTCCATTTTCTTGGTCCTCAGCTCTCTTCCCTGAAGGACTTTGGTGATTTTCTTGGTATCAGATTTTTCAACAAGAGTTGTATTCTTGGGAGCTTTATTCCTCAATGAGAATCTCTCAAAATCACCACAATTGGATGGTTTTATTAATATTACTGAAAATTTAGGATACTTGTCTCTAAGTTCATTGGACAGCTCCAATTAGACATCATTTTTTCAATAGAAAGCTTTAATCACAAAAGATCCTGAAAATTAGTCTCTCATCTTCTTTAATCCTTTCATTTTTTGAATATGTTAGTGGATAAAAGTACTAGGTCCCCCAATTTAAATTCTTCACAATAATGTGACTTTTCCCATCTTCCTTTGGAATGTGCAAATGAATTCCACATGCATCTGACTGCAGTTTTCCTAGCTTTGTCAAGAATTTCCTTGAATGTAGAAGCTGTGTCATTTATTGAAACCAAATCTTTCCTCTAAAAAAATGTGGTAATCTGGGATTCCTTCCTTTTTCTTGAATAGCATTAGTATTATTAGTACTAAAATGAACATATCTTTTAAATGTTATTTTCAGTTCAGGTAGAAGGGTAAACCAAGCATGAGTTAATCCATAAGAATATTTATTCTCTAAGCCATATGCACAAAGTATCCTGACTATATCCTCTAGGGTTTGTATCATTCTTTCAGCTAAGCCATCAGTTTGTGGGTGTTAAGCTGTAGAAAAGAAGAATTTGGTACCCAATAGTTGGTGAATATTTGTCCATAATTATGAAGTGAATTTGAAATATTTATCATCAATAATTCTTGTAAATATACTAGTCCATGATAATGATGTATTCTATTTTAGAAGATCTCTATCTATGGCTGTACCATTTTTGTCACATGGTAAAAAGATTTTATTATTAGTTAATCTTTCCACAATCACTAGGAAAGCATTATAGCTTTCCTCACCTCTTGGTGGTAGTCCAGTTACCCAAATCATATGAAAAATGTCTCAATTCCTAATGGGTTCTTACATTTTTATCATATTTCGAAGTCTTTTTCCTGTGGATTTATTGTCTTTCTGAATCAGTATCAGTTCTTTCAGTATTCTCAAGAATTCTTCTACCATATTCGCTACCATTTTCAAGTCTTAAACATTCATATTTCCCTGTCTTCAGAAAGGTGTCCTGAGAAGGGGCTTTCATGGCACTCTTTTAATACAAGTTTAATTTGAGACCTATATACAGATTTCAGAAAATGGGTGTTCTTTGTTCTATGGTATATTATGCCATCTAGTAGGTGAGATATTCCTTCATCATAGGATTTTTTCTTCCCTTCCTCTAAGGAATTTATCAAGGAAGTATCTTTAGCATCTTTATCAAGTGATTGGAATAAAATGGTGAAGTTATTTTCTTTAGTATATCTCTCCCTTAATTATTCAAAGAATGTTGTTTTTTAAGTTTGTAACACTAATTCCTTCAATTGATGTTTGTGGACACTCTCCTTCTGGTACATATTCAGTATTCTTAATATTATTTGGTGATGGTCATCTTTTTCATCCATCTGCATTTTATAAGATATTACCATCTTTTTAAATAATGGTCATGTTTCCTCTACATTCTTGTATGGCTATTTTCCATATAGGCATGTGTCTATTTGATTTCTTCATTCTGAAAAGTGATTCCACTGCTGTAAAATCTTTTATGACCTCAAAAGCACATCCTACAATAAGATAATTTAGTTTTTCCAAGACCCAAACAAGAATTGGACATTACGTTTGTCAGCCTGTGACTCAAAACCAGAGCACAAGCATGACAGCCAAAATACCATAAACCAATGGTATAGCCAAGATACCACCAAAAAATGGATCTGAGCCAAACTAGCTAAAAACGTATCAAAAGAAAGAGGAAAATCAACCCTTTCCAAGTATACAAGTCCCATCATCATAGGACAAAGAATAACAAAGTTATTCATGCTCAAAGTTATTGCTTAGCATAAACCTTAATTTTCACCTCTCATCTGAAATACAGAGTGAGAGGCTTAACCCCATCAAATGGGTATGAAAAATGAAGCGCCAAGTCAGGGCTATCCAATGGTACCAGCAAAACGTAGCTAGCACCAGTACTACAGAAGTTATGGTCAAATTCAGGCCAAATAAGGGTGAACAAAACATTCACCTCTGTTCTAACTTCTACAGTTTTAGTGTGAGATACTTAAAGTAGGGTCTTTTTGGAAATAGAACAATGAGGGCTATCTGATGGTGTCATCCATTTCCTCATATCTCAACTAGAAAAAACGTTATGGGGCAAACAAGCCCAATACAGCTTTTGTCAGCCTGTGACTCAAAACCAGAGCACAAGCATGACAGCCAATATACCATAAATCAATGGTATAGCCAAGATAACACCAAAAAATTGAGCTGAGCCAAATCAGCTCAGAAAGTATCAAAAGAAAGAGGAAACTCACCTATTTCTGAAAACATAAGTCCCATCACCATAGGACAAGAAATAACAAAGTTATTCCTGCTCAAAGTTATTGCTGAGCATAAACCTTAATTTTCACCTCTCATCTAAAATCTAGAAGGAGAGGCTTAACCCCATCAAATGGGTATTCAAAATGAAGCTCTGGGCCAGGGCTATCCAATGGTACCAGCCAAACTGAGCTAGCACCAGTATTACTTGAGTTATGGTCAAATTCAGGCCAAATAAGGGTGAACTAAACATTCACCTCTCATCTAACTTCTACAGTTTTAGTGTGGGATACTTGAAATGGGGTCTTTTTGCAAAGAGCAAAATCAGGGCTATCTTATGGTGCCATCCACTTCTTCATATCTCACCTATAACAAAAGTTATGGGGCAAACAAGCTCAATACATCTTTTTGCCCAAACCACGCCTATGTACAAAAACCCCTGTACATGGGATAACTTTGTCATACTTGATGATAGCCATACCAAATTGGGTACCATTGTGTAGAAAACATACAGGGCTACACACTGAACCAATTTTGAGGTTGATATCTCAAGAATTGACAAAGTTATGGCTCTTTTAAGGTCAGATTCCCACCTGCTGTCATATATAGCCTTACCATGGGATAATATCCCACAATCATGAATATGAGGTGTCAAATAGACAAAGAAGCATGTTTTTACTTCCATACCTCATATGTCAGTCAATACTGGGGTCCCATACAGTTTCTGTACAGCATTCTACGCGTCATACACGTCAGAATCAGGCTGTGAGGTCCCCAGATGAAAATCTTCACCCTGTATTGGTGAAAACTGCCCAGATGTGGTTTCAAAACCACATCTGAGCCCAATACAGGTTATACAGGCTGTTTGCAAACCACAAGCCAGTACTAGAGAGTGAAAAAACCTTCACTTCCTCTACGTGGAAAGGTCTAGCACCCTTGCCACCCCATTTCAGGATGAAAAGGAGGCTTTTCACAGCCAGAATTGTCTCCTCATCCTGCTCTTGAATATCCTACATAGTAAACTGTCCAAAACAGTTTTACTCTTGGGTAATAATCAGGGTATAATTATAGTTTTAATTATTGTAGTTCTTATTATAGTAATCCAACTGGTAAGACTGCATCCTGGGTTCTCAATAGCGCTCACCACCACTATTTTTTAATAGTAGAACCCTCTTATTATATTATAAATCCATCATATTATTGTAAAACTCTCATTTTAAAACTATTTTCACATGTCACAGTCACAGTTCTAGTTGTAAGTAGCCTAATTACTTCTTCAACATAGACTCCAGCTGACAGCTTTTGCCCAAAACATGCATATGTACAAAGAATCTTGTACATGGGATAACTTTGACATATTTAATGATAACCATATCAAATAAGGTACCATTGTGTAGAGCACATAAAGGGCTACACACCGAACCCATCTTCAGGTTAATACCTCAAAAACTGACAAAGTTATGGCTGTTTTAAGGTCAAAATCCCACATTTTGTCCAATACAGTCTTACCATGGGATAATATCCCATAACCATGATTATGAGGTGTCAAAAAGACAAAAAAGAATGTTTATACTTCAATACCTCATAAGTCAGTCAATACTGTGGTCCCATACAGTGTCTGTACAGCATTCTATGTGTCATACACTTCAGAAGAGGGCTATGTGGTTCCCAGATGAAATTTTTCACCCTGTATTAGTGAAAACTACCCAGATGTGGTTTCAAAACAACATCTGAGCCCAATACAGGCTATACAGGTCCCTGCAAACCACAAGCCTGTCTCATGGAGTGAAAAAATCTTCACTTCCTCTACATGGAAAGGTCTAACAGCCCTTCCACCCCATTTCAGGATAAAAAGGAGGCTTTCCACAGCCAGAAATGCTTTCCTAATCCTTTTCTTGAATAACCTACGTAGTAAACTGTCAAAACCAGTTTTGCTCTTGGGTAATAAACAGGTATAATAATAATATTAATTATTGGAGCCTTTATCATTGGAACCCAACAGGTTAAGCTGCACCCAGCGCTTGCAACAGTGCTCACCACCACTATATTTCATATAGTAAATCCCTTTTATTCTTAAATCAAAACATCTTTAACTCTTATACCTCTTTGAAAATCCTTTTTTACCATGTCACAGTCAGAGTTACAAGTTGTAAATACATTTTAATACTTTTATCATAGACTCAGCCTGATAACATTTTACTTTCTCAATATCTGGATTCAGCTGATTTGAGTTTCCTATATATAAAACATATGGGTCCCTCAAAAGTCTAGTCATTAACTATTTATATTTGGTATAGTGCAGAACAAAACCCATCTCCTTATTAACCAATATATATCTCAAAGGGTAGTTTTAAATCTGAAATTGGTAATAGTGAGGCAGTAGTTAAGTATTTCAGCTCTATCAATAGTCATTTTTAATACTGTATCTTTGTCACAAAGTTCATAAAGAAGTCCTTAATAGCTAAAAAATCCTAGAAATTATTGTATTTCTTTTATGTTTTGAGGCATAGGTTTTTACAAGGCTGCACAAAGTTTGTCCTTGTCTATTCCAAGGGAAATAACAGATACTAAATATCCCAAGGCTTTCATGTCCCTGAAGCCAAAGTTAAATTTCACTGAAGAAACTTTCATGATTATTTTTTCAATGTGTTCCACAAATATATGGATAATCTAGTCATGGGTGCTTCCTAAGTCTTGGATAAAACAATAATTTCATCAATTTATATGATCCGCCAAAATTCTGAAAGATATTTAGGGGAATCTTCATAAAATCAACAGTTGAAACTGTCAAGGTGCATTTTTATACCAAAAGGCATTCTTAAGTATTTATGAGCCCCAAAATTCACAATAATTCTCAAATTCTTTTTTGCTCTTTGTGTTAACACCTTCTCACTAAATATCTTTAAAGAATACATAGTGCTGATGTACACTTCTCAAGATATTTGAGGGAGAGAAATTTGGATTTTCCTATGGGGTACCTGTCTGTAGAAATGCAAGTATTTAAAACTTTAAACTAGCCAACCATTCTGAATTTTCTATTATTCCATTTCACTATGACCCATGTAGTTATTTATACTTCATTGTTTTGGAAAAATTCTCTTATTACTCAAAGTCTTAAGAGCTCTTTAATATTTAGCAAAAAGGCTCCTCTTTACTTTTAGATTGCGGTTTATGCAGGCCTGATTAAGAGTGGTGAGTAAGGTCTCTCAATTTTTCAGAGAATATAAACTCCATTACCAATAATAGCCCCTGATGGTACTTTATCTGAGGTAAACGCCTCTCTATGATCATATAGAACAACAGAGTATTCCTTTTCCTGTATATCAGTAAGATGGGAACTAACTTCAGATTCATTCATCTTCTGTTTTTTGAAAGTTTCTATTTTCTAAGTTAATTTCTGATATTCAATTCACTTTAATTTGTATTCTTAGAAGCTAAAGGGGAACATTTTTTGTGCTTATTCCCACCAATAGTAAAGGATCTTTCCTTGTTTCTGTGTCATGGTATACCATACATGATTAAATAATCATTCCCCAATATGACATTGGTACTTGATAAATTCTTCATAACAACAGACTCAACAGTTATTCTTGAAATACCACTTATATGTGAAAAAATGACAGCCCTTTCAAATATTACCAATGGCTTATTAAGATTTATTGCACTTTTGAGTTTTACTCCATCAAGAGGTAACAATTGAGATTCAAGATTTGGTACACAACTCTTGAGGAAGATTGAACCAAGACAAGAGAAGAAGGCTCTAGTTTCAATAAAAAGATTTTTGGGGTTTTTATAAATTACCACTTCTGCTATACAGGAGTTTTCAGCTGTATATCCTTTTCTCCCATTGGGTTTTTTCTTCATAATTTGGGAATCTTAAGCTTTTGAAACATAAAGTTAGTTTTTACTCCACTTTGGTGGTAGGGAGTAAGATGCCAAGATTTCAAATTGAGCATTGATATTCTCCATATATTTGGAATATTCATAAATATTGATAATTTATCATCTGAGTTTTTTTGATTGATATCATCTTTTTCTTAATCAGATTATTTCTAAACGTTAATTTCATTGATTTTTCCTCTATTTGGACATGTATTTGCTACGTTTTTGGTACTTTGGCAGATGTATCACTTTATGATTGTATTTTCAAATATATTTTCTATATTATAAAAACTTTTTTTGGGGTTTTTGTCCACAGAATATTTCCAAGTTGTTGTGAGCCTTGCTTCAAGACTCATCCTAATAGAACCAATCATTTCTCTAGTGGCTACTTCTTACAATATATCAATTATATATTGTTCTGAGGATTTTTAAATAGTTCTAATTTTCAAATAATGTTCCAAATCTCTTCCAAATTGTCTCAGAATTCTTCTATTAATCATAAATCCTGGAATTTAAGTGTATAATTATATGAGTCTGTCCTTCTGTTGTAATAATAATGGTAAGGCTTTGTCTCTGTCATGATTAAAGTTTTCAGATTTGAAGGAAGTTACAACTATAAATATCTGAGATTAATTGGCCTATTTGTTGAAAATCTTGGTGTTCCACCAAGTTCAGCCTTGGTGTCCATGTGCTGGTCTTAGCTTGATATACCATCTATTACCTAATTTGTTGAAAAAGATATTTAATCTTGCTGTTATCAATCTTTCTTGTAATTCAAAGTCTTCTTTGATCATTACAATCCCTCTAATAAATTTCATAAGGTCATAATCTTCTTAACAAATGGGGTGAGGCCATTCTTTAAAACTTTGTACCTCTATCAGGAGTGTTTTTCCATTAGAAGCTTCAAGTTATGAAAAGGAGTCAAAAAAAATTTCAATTTTTAATTTTCTATATCAAATACTTGTGGTTTGTAATTTCCACTGTATTTCTTTTTCTTTGGATGTGTAGAAATTTTTGGCAAAGCTTGTAGTAATAATTCAATTTCATTCAATTTGCTTCTGTTAAACCTTTTTGGTATTTCTGAGTTGATTTTGAAAAACTTTTATTAAATTGATAAACTCAAATTAATACCTATATTCTTTGATTGTCATTCCTTTCCATAATTATGCTGTTTAGTATTGTCGCCAAAAAATTGATTAAATGTCATTGGTTATTTTGATAATTATGCATGTGAAGTATAAAAACATTTTTTCAAGGAAATTGTATTTTTCTTTCCTTAAGAAAATAATTTTTTGATATTATCAAGGATATTTTCATTATCTTCTCTGATAATATTTATGGCTTTTTGTATTCTTGTCTCAATCATTTCTTCAATTTTCAACCTAAAATATTTGTTTTTCAATTCTTTCATCAATGAAACATTTTTCATTTATTTCGCTTGCAAACAAATTATTTCTATTTTATGTTTTAAATATTTTTAAAACTTTCTCAAAACACATTAATTTCTCATTTATTTGGCTCAAATGTAGATTATTTGTTTTGAGATTGTTAAAAATGTTAGAAGTATTATAAAAAAATATTACTTTTCACATCATGTATGGCTATATAAGATTCTGGAATTCTATCCAAAATCTTGGAGTTCATTTTCTATATTTTAGTCTGGCCTCCCCCTTTTCTCCATTTCCATCTGGAGCACATTTTCCATGGCATCTTTCTGAATTTTCGGGATGGTTTGGTGACCAGTACCTTGTCCCTGCCCTTTTCCTGAGTTTTTGGCTTCTTTTTGAAAATTCAATTTCTGCTTCTGGCCACTGGAGTATGTTTTGGCAGCTGTTTGGGTGGATGTGGGTTGTTTTTCCTCCATTCTGATTCCAAAATCATTATATTCTTCTTTTCCATAGGTGGATTCCACTCATTCAGTAACTTGAAAGTGCTTTGATGCTCCAAAAACCCTTTTTTTCAGTCAGTTAAGAGTTCCTCCATGCCCTCCAAATATATGCAAAGTGCTGATACTCTTTTGGTTTGAGTGAATTGCTGTATATCTTCTGGCTACCTTTTTATAATTGTACTGAGGCTTCTCATGACAGTGTCCATTCCATTTTAAGGTACAGCAGTTTTAACAGCTTCATAATGGAATAATTTGTCAGTTCTTTCATTTACTGATAATTTTCCTTCTTGAGATGATTGGCCTCTGTCAAAATCAGGTTTATAACCTTCTTGTGAGCTGATAGAGGGGTTATATATGGCTCCTTAGGTAGTTTAAGGATTTTACTACAAGTGGAAAGGTAAAATGGTAATTTTACAACAAAACCTTACTACTATTGGTATTCACATATTTCTTTAGATTTTAAATAATACCCAATCTGATAAACCCTGAAGAAACTGGCCCTGTTCAATTACTATGAGCTATAATGACTTTGCTATTTTGGTCTTAATTTACAGTACTGTCAGGGATAATTCTGGTTACTATTGAAGTTGTTTCACAATTCTCTTGTCTGAGCATGGTGTTAGAGACTAAAATAAATTAAGAAAGCAACTATTTTAATTAGAGAAAAAATCAAATGGAAATGAAAAATAAGAGCCTCACTTATAATGTGAATTGAGAACATTTTTTATGAATTTCTTGACATTATCAGTGTTGTGTATTGAATTTTGAAATTTTTCAATATAATAAAAGACTTAAAAAGGTCAAAAAATTTCTGAGCCCCAAAATTTGAGATGTGAATCTGAGACCTTGATTGAAAATAAAGTACTTTTCCTGTACTTAAAATTTGAATAAGGTAAAATTATGTAAAAATTGTAATTTTATGATTTTCAAAACAAAAACATTCCAAACTATTGTTTTTAACCTTTTTAGTATGGAAAAATAGTAATATATACATTTGTTGTTTAACCAAAAATGGAAATTTATCCAAAACTACTCTACAAGCAATATTGATGGCTATAATTAATTGAGAAAAGAATTCAAGTAAATTGCTATTAGAATAGAGTCTTCAAAATCAGTATTAAATAGAAGACATTCCAAAAAGGGACCAGAGTGGATTTTGCAACAAAGCTATAAAGCTTACAGTGATAGAAGATGCTTCCATTTACTGTTGGGATATTTCAAGGGTAAAATTATTATAACAACTCACAAACTATTCTGATGATTATTTCTTCACATGGAAAAAGATTCCCAGATATTTGAAAAGTGGTGGTTCTACTCTTTTATTTACTTTTGAACAGTTTATAACCTAACTAAAAATGGAAAATATCGTAACATGCAGAGAAAATGTCAGGAAAAGAAGATATTCCTTGTGAGCCCTAGATGTATTTTCACTTACCCAAAAGACCACAAATAACAAATTATGTCATAATTTTAAATAAATAAATTTATTGTTATTTTAAAAAAATGAATTAGAATATAAATATAGAATTTATATTCAAATTTAAAATATTATCATAATATAAAATTACATTGTAATTTCAGATTTTTGAAAATATATTTTTACTCAAAAAAATTAATTAAAAATAAATTTTCACAAAAAATATCAAAATCAACATATTTTTGGAAAAAAGTTGAATAAAAATTATCATGACTTTCTTCCCAATGAATAAACTTATTGAAATTATTTCACCATTGAATTTTCATAATATATAAGGTGGGATCACCATTGGGTGAAATTTCTTTAACTCAACTCTAAATAAGCTTAAATTAGGTCTTTAGTATTTTTTGTATAAAGATTGAAAATGCTCAAACCCTGAATTCAATTTACACCACATATGGTTTTAAACATCAATCTTTGTGTTAAAATTGAGGTGTGGTGTGTAGTTTAGGAGTTATGAGGAATATAAGTAATTTCAATTGAAATGTCAACTGTGCACATGTATTACATCAGTGAATTTTGATTTACACAGGAGTTATCAATTAACACAGTTGTTTACTGTAAAAACTCAATTCAATCAAATATGTAAATTAAAATTATAATACATGATAAGGAATTGAAGGAAAATAAATTTGAAGGATTAATTCTGCGTGGGAAGGAATCTTGGTTCCAAGGGTGCTAGATTCCCCCAGATTCCTTTCTGAAAGGCATGAAATGTCAAACTCCATGCATTAATTTGTCACTTTTGGCCTGGAATTGAGTCACAGGGTCTGTGACTCAATTGATAATAAGGTTTTGAGACCAACCAGGGCAGTTTCAACTGTTTTAAAGAGGCTTTAACTACCCTTAAGCTTTAAAATGTTTGGTGAAAACAGTTTTAACTGGCTTTGAATTCTCTAGCACACATTCTTACAGGTTTTGAAGGCTTGAAACCAGGTATTACTATAGTAATTTGTCACAGGGAATCTTGGGGATAACAAGAGTGATCTGGCACTCAGCAATCAGGGAGCTCATTTTGAAGACTCTAATGATTGAAGAAGATAAAAATAAAATAAGAATAAATTTCTGTAAGAAATATGCAAGTAAAAGATGATATGCAATAAGAGAAAAGGCCAACTGGCCAAAGAGCCAACTAAGTAAGTCCTTAATCACTGTTTCAACCTGCCAGAATGAACAATAGAATTAGTAAAGGATATGAGCACCAATATCCACTGACAGGAAAATAAGGAAAAGAAAAGGTGCTAAATTACTGACTTGATAAGATCAGTATTCACTTAACAAAATTAAAAGATAAATAAAGATAAAATCAAATAAAAGTATGCTTATTAACTTGGGGAAATTCCCCCCAGGGTTAAAGGAGGCTGGTACATATGAAAGCTTGTAAGCTTGACTCCTTCAGGCTGGAAGCCAATCTGTATTGATTATCTGATGGAATATATGCCTTGTCAAATTGAGAAACTAACTGGGCTGAATAAGGTTCCAATGGTGTATTATTGAAATACAGGTCTTGATGAATCTAGACTCTATTGAATGAATGTGGTTGCCAAGGTAGATTGATGGACCATTGACACCTGGCAGATTGTTTTGAAACTACCTCTTTAATATTCCTTGAGAATGAACTGATGAACTGCCAGTATTCCCTTGGAGAAATATGGTGAGTGATATTATGCAATGGCTGCTTGATGGCATCATTGATATTTGAGAGTAACACTTGTCCTTGAGCCTTTATTAAACTCTCTGGATGACATGATTCCTTGATTACTTTATGAAATGTTTAACTAACCCTTTGATATTGAACCCATTGAATTGCTGGTGAAAAAAGATGCATAATTGTGTATAGCACCATTTATGGCAGGGTGGAAGTGTCCAAAGGTCATTTGGAAGGATTCCAGGGGGATACAAGTGAAAATTTGGTTTTGGGTGGCTTTGGAGGTGACAAAATGTTTTTGGGTGTTGGTGCCAAATAATCTTACAAATTGTTAAAACCATATTTGCGCAAAGTTCCCAAAACTGGAAATTAAGCCCCAAATGGCCTAATATGGCCATTTGGGCATATTTCCTATATCAAATGGGAAAATGGCATAAAAGAGGTGAATACACCAAAATATGAAAAACTGTATTTAAAGCTTAAAAGGACAAATACAGGCTTTTGGGATGTATTTTCCCTGTTGACTGGGAAATTCCTAAGAGTGCCCAAAAGCAAATACTGGGCAGGAAAAGCCTGATGATGATGAAGAGGCCAAGTTGCCCACCAATGGTGAAATGGCCATCAAAGGCAAGGAAAGATGAAATGGCCAATTCTGGAAAGTATTATGGATATGGCATTGATATTCTATATGGAGGTCTAAGAGGGTTATTGCAATGGCAGTGACAGTACCCCCCACCTTGAAATGGTGAGCTCCTGAGCACCAATACAATGTAAAGCCTGTTGAAGCTTTTGGGGAGAGTTTTGAGAGAGAGATAAGGAGGAGTTCTTTTGAGAAATAAAAATTGATACTGATATTAAAAATGTTGGTTTATGATGTGGGACTTTCTTAATCTTCTTTTGACATTGGCTTCATGATTGATGTTTTTTGCAAAATGAAATTTGATGTGATAAAAGAAGAATTTAAAATAAAAAGAAATAGAAGAATGAAAATTAAAATAAGAAAAAAAATGAATCTTGGGAAGATTCCAATCTTCATCACAGAGGTTGCTAATTAATTTTGAAATTGGCGAAGGACCTGGAAAGGAAAATTTGATGCCAGGTGCTCATAGAGTGGCCAAGGTGATTTTTTGACAGATTTTAGACCCCTTGGGGAAGTGCATACCAGGAGAGGAACTTAATTTTGATATTTACCACTCCCTCCAGTGCCATAAATTGAAAGAATTTTTTAAGGAATGAATTGGAAAGAATAATGATTTTTGAAATAATTAAGAAAGGATGGTCCATTTGCCCAAGTGAAAATGGCCATAATTTTGGAATTGATGTTGAAAGCCTGGGAAAAGATTTGTGTCCAAAAATAGTAGAGTTCTCAGAGTGGCCAAGGTTATTCTTACAACAAGGAGGGTAGAATACCTCTAAAGCTGCATACCAGGAGTGGGAATTACTTTTGGTAATTCCTCTCCCCACCAAGCACCATCAATAATCAAGCTCTTGACGAATTGGGTCCTTGCTTGTCAGGATATAACATATTAAAATCCTTAACAAGTTCGGGACAATCCTTGAGGCTTTCTATTGGTTTCCCAGTGGATCTTTCTGGGTCTTTACTGAAACCTTTTCATTCCACCAAATACCATACTTTTTTCTCTCTTGGGCTTTGCGTCCAGTATTTGAGAGACTTTCCATTTCCTCAATGATAATTTGAGGATGAGGCTCTTGATGCCAATTTGGAATTTTTGATGTCTTGACTGGTTTTAAGAGAGAAATATGGAATACTGGGTGGATGGAATTCAATTGAGATGCTAGGCATTAGTGCTGCCTTATTTCAAGATTGGAAAAGGACCCAACCATCTTTCAGACAATTTTCTGGTGGGTCTAGTTTATTTAATGCTTTTGGAAGAAATCCATACCATGTCAACAGGATTGCAAGCAGTTGGAATTTCTCTACTTTTATCTTCATACCTCTTAAGCCTGTTTATGGCAACATAAAGTTGTCTCTTGACATCTTGCTTTGTTGATTGGAGTTTTGTTGATACCTTTCCAGAAGGAGTATCTTGAGTAATGTGAACTGAGTCAAAATGAGGATCTGCTCCATAAAAAGTGAAAAATGTGATTGTTTTTTGAAGAGTGGTCAGAGTTCTTGTAAGAAAATTCAGTCAGAGGGAGGAAGATGTCCCAATCATCTTGATGATAACTGAAATACATCAAAAGGTACTGTTTTAGTATCTGATTTACCCTCTTTGTCTGTCCATCAGTTTCTGGATTGTAAGCAGTTGAAAGATCTCTTGAAATCTTGATCTTCTGACAAAGATTGTTCCAATAGGAAGAAAAAAAAGCAAACTTCTATGACTGACAATTCTTGAGGGAAGGCCAGGCTTTGAGATAATATTCTTGATGAATAAAAGGGCCAAATACAGCTAATTTATTGAAGACATTTTTGGAATGAAAAATTCCATTTTTGCGAATCTGTCCACTATGACAAGGATTAAGTCAAAGGAATTGGAAAGTGAAAATTGAGTGATGAAGTCCATTGAAATAAAAATACAGGGAACATTTGTAATTGAAAGAGTTTTGAGGAGTCCAAACTTCCTGTGATGAATATTCTTGTTCTTGAACACTGTTGACATGATGAGACACAAACCTTGATAAATTGAGTCACACCACACCAGTAGAAATCCTGCTTAATAAATTTGAGAGTCTTCTCTTGGCCAGGGAGTCCATCTAGAGGAAATTCATACAACTCTTGAGGTGTGCTGAGTTGAATTGTGGGGTCATTTGGAACCACCACCGGATCTTTTAAAGGGAGAATTTATGGAGTGGAATAAAGAAAATAAACATGGACAGATTTACCTTGACCCAGATCTTGAAGAACACTTCTGTATTGAGAATATTTCCATAATTTCTTCTGAATTTAGTCAATAAAATTTGAAAATGAATCCAACTTGACTAAAAATAATTTTGAGTCTTTAATTTCATCTTTCTTGATTATTTGTTGATAATTCATTGAATTCATTCTGATAAAATCCTCCCACCTCTCTGGGTAAATGTTGTCCTGATGTGAAAGTGCATCTGGAAGTGTTTCCAAGTGGTGAGGATGGTAAGTGATTTAGAAATGGGATCAAGAAAATAATTCAGCCCAGCAGGTTTGATGGTGAGTGAGAATATTGGAAGACATGAAGTATTGGAGTGAGGAATGATTGGTGAGAACTTCAAAAGGGGATGAAAGAGAGAGAAGAAAAGCTCTCCAGCAATTGAGAGCCCAGACCATGCCAAGGACTTCCTTGTCATGAATATCATAATTGAGCTCTTCTGGAAGACGCTTTGGTATACCTGTACCAGTTTTGATTAATGGACAAATTAAGCAGGAATATTTTTCAATTTTCCTTAGGCTTTTCCCAATATGTTGGATTATTCATTTTTTTCAAAATAATTTATAAGAAGGACTAACACTATTAAAACTCAATAAATTCCTTTTGTTAATAAATGAACTTGACAATTGTGATGTGACACCCCAATGCACCACCCAGATGAATTAACTTTCAAGGGATTGGTTAACCTAAAACAATTATTATTATTTATATATTTTTTTTTCTTAATCTATTTTACTTCAATTTTATCTAAATATTGTGGGTAGTAAAAATCAACAAACATATAGTACAGCACAGAAGGTCTTAGTTACAATGATGATGCATGGAATTAAATTTCACGGCAGAGTTGTAGCATAATAGGGGTCATAAATATTAATTAAAAGTTCATTTATATATCAAAAAGGTAGAATTGGGTATTTAGATGAAAATTAGTCTTTCTATTAATTTTGAGAGGGAAACAAATATTAAATTTAGAGGGTTAAATCTTGGAAAAAGGTTTAATTCAGGCTTAGGATACATTGAAACAAGAAAATTACAGGTGTATTGTATTCTTTGACTCCTTTGAGGAATTCTAGCATTAAAAAAAGGATTTAAACAAATTTCAAAACTTAGTAATAATTTTTTGATTATGATAAGGTGGTCATTGTGATGCTTGAAGGAAGAAATTCAACATTTAGGGTGCAGAGAGATGGTAAAATGGTGTGAAATGTGAAAGAAAATAGACTAGGAAGACAAGATTAGACATTAGAGATATCACAGTAGTATTACAGAAGGTTCAGAGCAAGATTACAGAAGCTTCACAAGGGTGTACTGTAATACAGTTACAGTTACAGGACACCTAGTTACAGAAAAAGACAGGATAATACAGGAAAACTATAGTACAGTGGTCAGGGAGATAAGAATTCCAGGATTTTCAATTGAGTACATAATCAATGCCATCATCAACAGGAATTAAACTAGGATTACTAATCATGGAGATAAGGATTCCAGGATACTCAATTGATTACGTAATCAATGACATCAAACATGACATCATCAACAGGAATTAAACTAGGATTACTAATCATGGGGATAAGGATTCCAAGAAAATCAATTTATTACATAAGCAAATGACATCATTTCCCCACAATTTTACCACTATTTCAAGAACTCAATTGAAAATACAGGTCTCATGATCCAACACCACCAAACCGTATTTTATAATACAGGTCACATGTCAAAAACCCAGATTGGAGACCTGAAAAATTCTAACTCCCCTTTTTTTTGACACTCCCATGGAGGCCCCAAAAACTCTAAATAGAGGTCCCCTCCCCCCCTCAATTCTTTTTTCCTCATGGCATAGACAGAGGCTAATCACAAGAACGTAACTTCTTAATATTTTTTCTGAGGGAAATCCCCTCCATCCATCCACATTATCCTAATTTTTTAGGAATACTCAGTAGCTAATCTCAGAAGTATAGCTATCCCATCCCCATTCCTAAATTTTGCTCAGTAGCTAAGCTCAGTAGCACTGTCTGAGTGATTTATAATTAATAGTAGCTAACAGTTGGTCTACTTTAATTCATAAACTCATCTCATTGACTATCTCCATCCCATTATTTCTCAGTAGCTAAGCTCAGAAGCACTGTCTGAGTCTTTATTTATATAGCTAATAGTAGATCACAGCTGGTCTACATTGATTTCTAAATTAAACTCATTGACTATCCCATTGATATTGTTACCCCATTCCTAAATTCTGCTCAGTAGCTAAGCTCAATAGCACTGTCTGACTGATTTATAATTAATAGTAGTTAACAGTTGGTCTACTTTAATTCATAAACTCATCTCATTGACTACCTCCATTCCTAAATCTACTCAGTAGACAAGCTCAGTAGCATTGTCCGGGTGTTGTATAGATAATAGTAGTTAACAGTTGGTCTACATTATTTTATAAATCCATCCCATTGACAAGGTTCTTTACTCAGTAGTCAAGCTAAGTAGTAAATTGATGAACAGTAGTGTGTGTTATCCCAGGCTATCATCATAAAATTATCAAACCCTTAAAAAAAATAGTATTGTTTGTTATTATCAGTTATCATATTATCAACAGTTTTATCATCAAAAATTGGAAATCCCTTCAGGTGTTACTGTTCTCATTAAAGGATGTAAGAATTCTTTTCCCAGTTTTATATCTTTATTTATTTGTGTTAAGGCTTACTAAGACATTGTTTCCAGATCAAACAAAGTCGGATAGAGTCTGTTGAAAATACTTTTCTGACTAGCCACCATCAAATAAAATAGATTTATTGTGAACTCAAGTCTAGATAATTCAGCATTTTCAGGAAGGGCAGTTCAGATTATTCTGACACACAAGCAGAGCAAGGGTTACAAGCTTGAACAGCAATTCAAAACTGTTCTATTGTAATTTCCCCTTCCAAGTACTGCCTCATTTATCCCACAAAAGAGGAGTTCCCACAACGCTTTTTGCTATCAAATGCAATGGGATGTTTTCCTGAGTTGCAAACCTGACTCAGTACAGCACCCAAGCCATAATCTAATAAATCAGTCTCTACAATGGTGGGGAGAGAAGGGTTAGAGCAGTGGTCAAAGCCTCTTTGAGTTTATTTAACTGTCTAAGAGCTTCCCCATTGAGTGAAAACAGGAATCTTTGTTGAGTAACTTGGTGAGTGGGCTCATTTTCTTGTGACAACTCTTAATGAAAAGGTGGTACAAATTGGCGAAGCCAGGAAATTATTATAGAGCCTTAAGGTCTCTTGGAGTTGGCCAATTGTAAATTTGTTGGAACTTTGCTTGGTCCATCTTGAGACCTTCACAAGAAACAACATAACCCAAATACTCTACACTAGAAACATGAGATAGGCACTTGGACACCCTAGCAAAAAGGTTATTGGCTCTGATTCCGGCAAGGACATTAGACACATGAGTGACATGTTCTTCCTTAGATTTGGAAAATACAATAATTTTGTCAAAAAAAACCACAAAAAAAATGAAGATCATAAAAGATATCATTGAAAAGATTTTGAAAGGAGGCAGGAGAATTGGTGAGCACAAATGGAATACCCATGTACTCATAGCTGCCATATTTAGTTCTAAAATGTGTCAAATTTTCATCCCCTTCCTTGATTCTGAGCTGGTTATGTAAGATGTGTCTATGAAACTGTTGATAATATTACTATTAATCAACAGTACTATGACTGTTCTTATGAAATATAATAATGAAAATTGTTATAGCCACAATTAAATAACTGATTACTTAATTGTTTCTTTTACTTGTTATACACTACTAGTGATTATAACAGTAAGCAGTAATTGTCTACAAGAATCAATTACAAGAAGAATTTAATAATAAAACTTCTTTATTAAGATAATAAAATTATTTTAATATATATTTATCTTTTACGAGAATAATTATAATGATAACTATTGAATAAAACTAATACTAGAGAAAAACTTTAAGAATTAAAACAAAACACTCACTAATGCTCCAAAGAACTTATTGAAAGATAATAGCACAGAAATTTGATGGATAATTGTGTATTTGAAGGATCAAAATTTGTTTATAACATGATTACAACAATATATCGTTGATTCCTATGACTTCAAGCATTTCTGATTGATTCTGAAAGAATAAAACACTTAAGAAATGTTTAACTAATACTTAATTGTTGGTAATAATGGTATCATTGAATAATGTGATGATTTGGAAAAAACCAAAAGAGGAGGCCTCTTCTAAGTCTAAGATAAAACAGTAATACTTTTTGTATTAATGATTGCATCATCTGTTGTCATGTAAGATTATCATAATTACTTAATTGATGCTTTTATGTCACTACCAACCCAAATATGGGTAAGAATGAAAGGAGAAACAACTTTAAATTTTCTTTTATTTCAAAACAAACATCAATTTCTCAAAGCTATCAATGTTATTGGAAATTTCATCACTGGTTGTATTTTCTGTGAGTTTTTGAAGATTCCATATTACACATGGAATTATCAAAAATGGACTGTAAGAGAAACTTTTAGCTTTACTTATAAAATTATTATTCTTTTTTGTTTTTATATGAATCATACTGTTCTTCATTGGTCCTGAAAGTTTCAGAAATATCCATTCAGAATTCTATTTTTAATGAATTTTTTAAGTTTTTACCTTGTTTCTACATAGAATTGCAAATAGTACTATATTGCTGGTTGCTACAGGGTAAATCAATGGATACTAGTCCAAAAAGGGTTTCAATTACACTTTTAGGGCTTATCCATGGAAAATCAATAATAATTTAAATGGTTACAGGAGTCTAAGTTTCTCTTTACCTCCTTGGCATGTCAAAATGGGAGCTTAGTTGCTATTTTCTTATGATTTAATGTGATTTTAACTTGGTAACCAAGTTCCCAAAAGGTTTTAGTATACTAATTGGGCCAAGATCAGCCATTGATGCAAGCTTTAGAGCTGTTCATGCCTCAGAAACCTCAGAAGCTGGGTACCTTGGCTCTCTTTGATGTCTTTTGTCCCCTTTGATTATTTTAACATCAAAAATAGAAATTCAGGCTTCAAGAATGATATCCACTATGGGTGTACCAAAGGTGTATGTAAGAATACCATGATATTAAGTGCTACAAAAATGCATAATACTATACTTATTGTATATGTAACATGGGATTTCTCACATTCCCATTATTTTTCCGTGAAATTGAGAAAAACAAACATTTTCAAAATTCTTTTATGTGATATGGAAGTATTTTCCATATTACCAGGTCTTATAATTGATTTAAGCTTATTAACCTTATGGAGCTACCCTAGGTGAATTTTCCATAGAATCAAAATCTGGCCTTGAATCAGTGGATTTACTTACTCACAAAAAGGTTATTCATATTTTCTGAAATAAAAAAAAATGAATTTTGAGTCTATGGATGCCTTATGGGCTATGCATAGTTTAAAGCTTATTTTTAAAGATATTTGTGGCCTATTTGGGTATGTAAAACATACATCAAGGCTCAAATTCCCTCCCACGAAGAAATGAAATTGTACTACAATTTTATCAAGGGTGTCAAGAAGAAAAAGGGCCCCAAAGGGGGTTAATGTCCACTGTCCGACCTCTTTGAAATACTCAGATTAAGTAATTTAAAGCACATTTCTAGACATATTCAGGCTTTTGGCCTTCTTTCATGTCGTTATCCTCTTAAGAGTTTATCTGAATTGGGTATTTCCGATTCTGCAAACCATTCATATTCATGTACAGGATTTATATATCTGAGAAGATATTCTCTTTGAGCTTTACCCCTAAGTCTCCTTTAATGAATTTCTTCATCTTTTTCTCTTCACTCTGTTCCACTGGTGGTAAAGGCAAAGGAGTTCAGTACCTCAAAGGGAAAAATTCCTTTTCAGCTGGTTGAAAAGGTTTTATCAAGCTGACTGGAAAGGTGGGGTGTTTATTTTCTAATTCACCACTCAACTCCACTTGAACTGCATTGTTTCCATGTAAGGCAACAATAAAAAAAGGTCCTACATAAGAATCATTAAGTTTCTTTTAGCCTTTGATTGGTAAAATTCATGGTTGAAACTAGAACTAAGTCCCCTGCTTAGAAGTCTGGTACTTTGTGACTCTTGTCCCACTTCTGTTTGGCATAGTCAAAGGTGTCATTCATACTCTGTTTTACATTATGTTTCACTTTATCAAGAATTATCTTGAAGCTGGAAGCTTGAGGATGAATGTCAATCAAGTCTTTCCTCAGTGTGTCTGCTGGGAGGCTTGGATTCCATCCTTTTTCTAACATAGCAGGTTTGGCCTTGAGAAGAATGGACTGATGTCTTATATGCCAGCCCCAATGCAGGTATTAGGGTGCACAAGTCATGGGTAAAACAATCTGAGTCTTTGAATTCTAACCCATAAGCACAAAATATGCTGATCATGTCTTCTAAAGCTTGAATCATTTTCTCTGCTACTCTATCTGTTTGAGGGTGATAAGCTGTTGATAAAAATAGTTTAGTCCCAGAAAATCTGTGAATATTGGTCCAAAGTGCAGATGTGAACTTGAGATCTGTGCAACTTATGATATTTTTAAATAACCCTGTATGGGAAATAACTCTACTCCAACTAAGAGGAGCTGTATCCATAGAAGTGTCGTCTTTATGAAATGGTAAGAATATTGGAGTCCTTCCATATCTGTCTACAATGACCAAAAAAACATTATAAAGTTTATCATCACTTGGAGGAAGTTCTGTGACCAAATACATAGGAACAACTTCCCAAGGGTATTTTGGTTCCTGAATATGAATCATCAGTCCAAATTTCTTGCCTGTACTCCCCTTTACTTTTTGGTATCTATCACAGGTATGGCAATATTCAATGGTCTATTTTCTCCAACATGGCCACAATGTACAATTTTTCACTTTTTCCAGTGTTCTGTCTTCTGACAGGTGTCCAGAGTAGATGCTATCATCGCATTCATGAAGAATGGTATTGATAAGCAATCTGCTACACAATTTCATTACACAAGAATGTTTGGTTCTGTGGTAAATTATTCCATCAAACTGCTGAAATCTTCCTTAAAAATAGGAATTCTTCCAAACCTCATCCAGTTCATTGCCTAAAGATGTGTCACAACCACAAAGAATGACCCTCCGCCATTGGTGTTGCGGCAATTCCAACCTGGGACCAAGTTGGGGCCAATTGGCCACACCATATATTTATGGCCAATTTGGACGCTTCTGGTGCTCTATGGCATTTTTGCCATATCACCATCCCCTGGCCTTTTATGGCCCCAACCATCACTTATGGCCTCAGGCCACATCCTGCCATCATTGGCCTCCCTGGCCAATTTCCATATCCTCAACCCCCAGGCCTCTATCTTTGTTTTGGTCCTGGGGGGTCTCTCTGTCTTCTAGGGGGCTCTGGGCCACGTAGCCATCATCATTGGGTTGGGACCACCCTTTTTATTAGGGGGGTCCTGCCCTAAATGGCCCAAAAAGGCCATTTAGGCCCCCTATGGCCTCTACGGTCGGCGGTCCATGGGCCATTTAGGCCCCTTTTGGCCTAATCCAATGAGGCCAAAGGCGGAAGCCCATCAGCCCCCAAGGCCAGGTGGGTCCCAAACCACAATTGGGCCCACCTGAGCCAGTCTTGGCCCCAAATCCATCAAAGCCCAAAATGGCCATAAGACCCTTAGGACCCAGTTTAGGCCAATAACCACCATGGACCACTTTTCAGCCCATGGCCTCTGGTAACCACCAGAGGCCACCAGATCTGCTCAGCTCAATCCTTCCCCTCACCTTAAGGGGAATTCTTTCACACCTTCATGCACCCCGTACTCAAGGTTGCAGGCGTGGTGCATATATGGTGTTATATACCATTATGCACCATTTTTGCTCAGCAATTCAATGGTGACTTTTTCAGGACCCAATCCCATCTTTCCTAATCAAGGTCCAAAAATCCAACACCCATTTTGAAGGAGGATTTCTTAACTCATCAGCCGGGCAATCCATGGTGGCAATCAGAAGACCATTCAAGGATCCCAAACACCTGGCCCTGCAGGAGTTGGGTTGGCAGTTTTCATTCAGGATTATTCCAAGGGGCATTCTCAGAAGGCTATACATCATTTCAATCAGTTTCCAAGGCATAAAGTATTTCAATACTCCTTGGACAACTCAATTGGTCCATACAGGCGTCAATCAATCAACCTGTATGTACTTGGCCCAATTGGGCCAATTTATATTCTACTGTGGGAATTCAGTCACACAGTTCAATTTTCAGGAGGGCCAGATCTGTATTGACCCAATTCAGACAATACAGCCAGTGACTCACCTTCCAGGATCAGTCTTTCAACTTTTCACATATACTGGCCACCTTTCAGCACCTGGAGACCTTTTCCCCATTTAATTGATATATTGGATTCATTATTATGGTCATTTTCTCTTAATTTATTAAAGTTAATACTGATAATCCTAAGTCAGTCATTCAGCACCCTTTCTCTTTTCTTCCTAGCCTGTCAGTGGATATTTGTGGCTATATACTTTACTAATTCCATTTCCTTTTCTGGCAGGTTGAAACGGTGAATTGAGGATTCACTTGGTTGGCTTCTTGGCCTTTGGCTTCTTATCTTCTCTTTTATCTTTGGCATACTTGTCTTCACTTCTTCTTCTTTAAAGAAATTAATCTTTATTATTTCTTATATCTTTTGAAGCCCTCCAAGTGAGTTCTTGATTCCTGAGTGCCAGGCCCTCTTGCTTCCATAAGAGCCCCTGTGACATTATATTAATCAACTGATGGTTCCTCTTCTGTTTATTCATTCTTATATTTTAATTCATTAATTTCACTTCATCAAATTATGACTCTTTAACATCTTATGATCTTATGATTAATCGTCACCTCTCAATTTTCTCTCATTCATTTCTTCATTCGGAAAATTGAAAGCTGATGCCAATTTCATCTTTTGTTTCTCTTTTTTAAATCTTATCTCATTTTCATCCCCATTCAATTCATCATGTCCTTCACATTCAGGCTCTCTTTATTGAAATTCAAATTGATCTTTATTATCATTCAGACATGTCTTTGCATCAAGATTCATAATTGATCTGTTCTTCAAGAATTTTGCTTTTTCAAGAATATTTCACTTGATATTCATTTTGACTGATTGATTTGACATAAATTGACATTGACTTCAAGATAATTGATTGACCTGAAGATTTTATTGATTTTACTGATTTCTCACATCAAGAATTTTGACATAAATGGATTTGCCTCAAGAATTCATTTTGATTGATTGATTTTCTACAAGATTTTTATTTTGAATTGATTTGACATTTCATTTTGATTGATTTGACTTTTTTGATTAATTGACTTCAAGTGTGAGCCTGTGAGGTATGTATAACATACCCATAAGGCCACAAATAACTTTATAAACAGTTAAATTTGTCTTCAATAGACTTTTTAATTGAATTTAAAATAAAAAAATAACAAAAAAGAAGTATCACTTTTTTTTGTATTAACAAGGTTAAAAATATTATGTCATTTTTGGATTCTACACCAAAAATAACCTAGGGTACATCCATAAGGTGTTATACCCAAAAACACTTATTTCTTATGTTATTAGAAGATTTAAGAATCTCACAGTACTAATGTAACTTTTTTAACATTTTTTTAAAATTGTTAAATTTAAGCTTAAATAAGTTCAAATTTAACTTTGCATAGGGTTTATACAAACTTACCAAAATTTTAGTTAAAATTGATGTGTGGTGTATATTTACTGAGTGGCTAAGGATTTGCCATACAGAATGTAAATCCTGCGTGAGCTCAATTTAAAAGGTTTTAAGGCCATAGTATGGCTTTAAATAAATAAAAGGGCAAAATCCACGCAAAAAGGTGGGACAAAGGAAAAAGACCAAATAGAGCTGGGGTACCCAGCTTTTTGGATCTGCAGGGATTCAATTAAGGTTTTCCACCTGTATTGGAAGATTTTCAACCTTATTTAAACTTTAAGATTCAACTTTGATCCAACATTAAAGGTTAAACTGGTTTAATCCCAAATTAGACAGGAATTTCAAGCTTCCAAAGAGTAAATCCCAATATGCCGGCTTGAATTCAAGGTCTTAAGAACTGTCAAAGCTTAAATAATCTTAAAACTTTAAGGTTATAAGCATTAAAACCTTAATAAAACTTAAGGTTTAGTGTGTATTGCTATTTTACGTGGAAAATAGCAATAAGTTTAAAAATTCATTAAAAATCCAATTCTTAATGGATTTCCTTGAAAATATCACACAGCTTACAATTTAATATTATCTACATATAAATTAAATTTTAATTATCTTTTATAAATAAATTTCCTGGGTAATTAGCCTGGAAATTTACTCTTTTAATTAAAGCTCAAAGAAAATTATAATTTCTTTGAGAATTGATTGAAAATTGAGTTTAAGAGATTTCTGCTTGAAACTCTATTTTTAAGTTGTTGATGTGATGAACTTTAATATAAATAAGTTTATTTATATTAAAAACGTAAAAAAATTAGTTTAAATGAGGATTAAAGGTACATGGAGCTAAGAATAACCCAGTTAGCTTTAAATTGGAATTAAAATTAAGTTACCTTAAGTTAAGAGCTTTATTTTTAAGCATGGTTTTTCAGTTTTGACCTGAGCACGCCCTCTATATCCATTATGAATATTGAGAGGTGCTCTGAAGACATAAAAAGAATCTTTTCATCACGGTTTTTGTCCATCATTCATTATCAATCCAATCATATTAGAACTTTAAACAGGTAAAGTTTTATTAAATATAAAATCTTATTATGAAAGTAATTCTTAAATTATTTTATTCTTTATTAATTAAACCTAAAGAATTGAAATCATAGAATTTAGATTATTGTTGTAATCACCAATAATATATTTTATTATATAAAATTAATCATTTTAAATATCTTTTCAAAATCCACAAATTCCTCTTAAAAACTCTTTAATCTTAATTTTTATTATAAAAAGTTGTTTTATCTTTTAAATTATTGATTTTTGGCATGTTTTTAACTTATAATTATTATTTAATATAATAACTGTTGTTGTTTGACTTGTTGTATTAAATAGATATTATAAGTAAGGTTTCTCTAAAGTTCTATATTTTTTTTATCTAGTGATAGTTTTTTTATAAAGAATTTTTTATTCTCTAAGAATAATATCTGCACAGTGTGTGTTTAATTCTTTTATAAATAATATTCATATTATTCATAAGTGGTTAATATTCATATTTTTCACATGTAATTGTCTCATTAAGAGCTTTACACTTCTCATTGTTATAACTGTCAGTGACTATAACAATAATAGAATAATTATCATTTATTATAATTATTATATTTTTATAATAATAATTAATTTTTTTTTTGTATAATTATTTTTAATAATTATATGTGATTTTGTGGTTATAATATTTTGTTATATTATATGTTTCTACTGAGGACAGTCATAGTACTCTTGATCTTGCTACTATTATCACGAGTTTCATAGACAAACCTTACATCAAGCTTTCATTTGATACTTAATTGATTGATCTACCTGGGGATATCATTTGATCAATTGATTTTTGATTTTTCCTCAAGATTTGATTTGATTTGATCCTCAAGACTATTTCGGTTTTGCCTCAAGTTGTTTATTCAAAATTTTGAGTCTTTTCATTTAAATTTTATTCTTATTCAATCATGCCACTCCAAAATTTGCCTCCTGAAAGACAGACAAGATCTCAGGCCCAAACTCAAGCTGTTCTCACTCCAACCCCAAGGGCTCCTCTTGATGGTACCCCAGCAGTTTCTCAACTGAGGGCCAGATTGGACAGAGGACCCATTATGGAAGGAGCAGCACCCTCCAGGAAGGAAGGAAGAGTGCCAAGAAGGTCAAATTCTTTTTCAGGAGTAGTTCGCGGTTTTCCAGGCATGTCAAGGACTACTTTTAGAGGTCCAGGTGAAGATGGTCAAGAGGAGGAGGAGAATTCTGGGGAAGAGGAAGATTCTGATGGCACTG
Organism: Austropuccinia psidii; assembly: GCA_023105745.1. NCBI lineage: Eukaryota > Fungi > Basidiomycota > Pucciniomycetes > Pucciniales > Sphaerophragmiaceae > Austropuccinia > Austropuccinia psidii. Next base: position 12,725,725 of record JALGQZ010000016.1, read on the forward strand.
AGGCTGCTCCCACTCCTGTGGGAGCATCTGAAGGCACCAGAGGACCAACTCTAGCCCAGTCTGATCAACCTTTCTCTCACCAGACTGAACCATCCTTATTGGCCATCATGCAGCACATGACCCAAATTATGGCCAATCTTCAAGCAGCTGCATCTTCTGAAGTTTCCAGACCACCAGCCTTCAAGACTCCATATATGAAGGCACTGGAATGCTTTGATGGGACTCAACCCTTCAAAGTCAGAAGTTTCATTCAGGGCTGCAAACTGGATTGAGCCTTATCTTTCCAATCTCAATAATCAAGACTCAATTTATCTTCTCAATTTTTGGCCACTGCTTGAATCCCAACTCTTCACTCTATTTGGGGACCCAAATAAAGTTAGAAAATCTGAAGCAGAGTTGGATGGTCTTAGAATGAAAGAAGGTGGGCATGTTGCCTTATACATTGCCAATTTCAGGTGTTTAGTTCCAAGAATTGGAGATTGGGGTGAAAGGGCTCTTATTAATCATTTCAGGAAGGGTTTGGCCTCCAGGATTCTGGATCAATGAGCCTCCCATCCTTAAAATATTGATTCTCTTCAAGACTTAATGGACGTCAGCCTGGAACTTGATACCAGGTACCATGAGAGGCAAAAAGAGAAGAATCATCATCAAGAGAAGAAGCCTGAAGCCTCAAAGTCAAACTCTTCTCATCATCAAAGTTCTTCAAGCTCAAGTCACAAGAAGAATTTTCATTCTCAAAAGTGGGACAAGCCCCATTCTTCCTTGTTGAATAAGGACTTCAAGTTAAAAGGTTCTGAAAAAGAAAGAATAATCAAGGAGGGCTTCTGTACTCATTTTGGTGGGAAGCATACTCTTGAGTACTGTATCAAATGGCCTCAAAACAACCTTACCCAACTTTCAGGCAATTTTCCCAGCCAAGGAAAAGCCTGAGTGAAGATCATGTTGTGTTCAATGGTCTTCAATGCTTTCCAACCAGAGCACAATTGTGCATTTTGAATACTGGTGTCAATAATTCTCTTAAATTCTTTGTTTTTTCTTCTCTTTCTGATGTTTTTTACAGTATTCTCATTAATTCTGGTGCTACACACTCATTTATTGCAAAGCAGTTTGTTCACAAGTACTCATTGACTACATCAGAACTTCCAGAGAAGATTCCTCTTATCATTTTGGACTCATCTGAGTCCCCTTCCTTATTTGTGACTCACCATACTAAATATATGGTTGAGCTCCCTTCCTTCCCAAGCTTTGAATGGGACTTTTTAGTCATTGATACTCCCAAGGGAGAAGATCTCATATTGGGCTTTGACTTTCTTAATCATTTTAACCCTTCTATTTATTGGAGGCAAGGGCTCATCACCTTTAATGCTGATTAATGGTTCTTCTATCTTCTCCAAGATTGATTTGTGTGGTGCATATAACCTGCTCAGAATCAAGGAGGGTGATGAACATTTGACATGCTTCAGAACTAAATATGGCAGTTTTGAGTACTTGGTTATGCCATTTGGGCTCACCAATGCTCCTGCATCTTTTCAGAATCTTGTCAATGATATTTTCCAAGATCTTATTGATGTTCATGTTGTGGTTTATTTGGATGACATTATGGTCTTTTCCCAATCTGAGGAAGAACATGTCACTCATGTGTCCACTGTTCTTTCCAGACTCAGAGCCAATAACCTTTTTGCTAATGCTTCAAAATGCCTATTTCATGTCTCTAGTGTAGAATAACTTGGTTATGTTGTTTCTTCTGAAGGCCTCAAGATGGACCAAGCAAAAGTCCAGAAGATTCTCAATTGGCCACCTCCAAGAAACCTCAAGGCTCGTCAATCCTTCCTTGGCTTTGCTCCGGAATGACTCAATTCATCAAGGATTATGTCTCATCCTGTCAACAGTGTTCAAGAAACAAGAATATTCATCATAAGAAGTTTGGACTCCTCAAACCTCTTCCAATTCCAAATTGTCCTTGGATTTTTTTTTCAATGGACTTCATCACTCAACTGCCACTGTCCAGCTCATTTGACTCAATCCTTGTCATAGTGGATAGATTCTCAAAAATGGTGGTTTTTATTCCAACAATGTCTTCAATCACTTCACTAGATTTGGCCCATTTATTCATCAAGAATATCTTTTAAAAGCATGGCCTTCCTTCAAGGATTTTCAGTGATAGAGGTCCTCTCTTTGTTTCTTCCTTCTGGACCGATCTTTGTCAGAAGCTCAAGATTTCAAGAGATTTTTGAACTTCTTACCATCCAGAAACTGATATGCAGACAGAGAGGGTAAATCAGATACTGGAACAGTATCTTTGGATGTATGTCAGTTATCATCAAGATGATTGGAACACCTGGCTCCCTCTGGCCGAATTTCACTACAATAATTCTGATCACTCTTCAACCAAGCAATCCCCATTTTTCACTGTTTATGGAAGAGATCCACAATTGGACTCAGTTCACATCACTCAAGATACTCCTGCTGGAAAGTTATCAACAAAACTAAAATCAGTACAGCAAGATGTCAAGAGAGAACTTGAAGTTGCCATAAACCGGTTTAAGAGGTATGCAGATAAAAGTAGAGCAAGTCCACCTGTTTTCAATCCTGGTGACATAGTATGGCTTTCTTCCAAGAACATCAAATCAACCAGACCCACCAAGAAACTGTCTGAAAGATGGTTGGGTCCTTTTCAAATCTTGAATAAAGTCAGTACTCATGCTTACCACCTCAAGCTTCTATCTCAATGGAAATACATCCAACCAGTCTTCCATATTTCACTCTTGGAACCAGTCAAGACATCAACAATCCCAAATTGGCATCAAGAGCCTCCTCCTCCAATCATTATTGAGGAAGAAGAGGGATGGGAAGTCTCTCAAACACTGGATTCAAAGCTCAATAGAAGAAAGGTATGGTATCTGGTAAAATGGAAAGGTTTCAGTCAAGACTCAGAAACATCCACATGGGAACCAGCTGAAAACCTCAAGAATTGTCCTGAACTCGTCAAGTATTTTCATTCTTTGAATCCTGACAAGCCAGGACCCAATTCTTCAAAAGCTTAAATATTTATGGTGCTTTGTGGCGAAAGGAATTACCAAATGTAAGTCCCACTCCTGGTATGCACCTTTTGGGGTATTCTACTCTTTTTTGTTATCAGCATCATCTTGGCCACGCTGTGAGCACTTTGCAATTTGGACACAGATCTTTTGGCCTGGCTTTCAACATAAATTCCAATTTATGGCCATTTCCACTTGGGGCAAATGGACCGTTCCTTTCTTATTTGCCTTCCCAAGATATTATCTATTCAACACATTCATTGATCAAGAATTTTTTCTTATTTATGGCACTGGCCGGATTGGCAACTCCCAAAAGTTAGTTCCTCTCCTGGTGTGCACTTCCCTGAGGGGTCTACAATCTTTCAAAACATCACCTTGGTCATTCTGTGAGCACCTGGCAACAAATTCTGTTATCCAGGTCCTTGGCCACTTTCAAAATCAATTTTCAAAATCCATGATGAAGATTGGACTCCCCCTCAAAATTCATTTTCTTTTTCTTTCTTTACATTTGTTTTCTTTTAATTTTCCTTCTTCATATTTCCTTAAATTTCTTTTCTTATAAATGTTAATGCCAAAATCATGTCTTCAACATTTTCAAGCCAAATGTCAAGAGAAGGCCAAGTCAACCTCAATTCATATGTGAACATCTTTATCAGTCCAAAATTCTTCTTTTCAAGATTCAAATACCTCTGGAATCCCTACATCCAATCCGACTCAACAGCCTCAACAGGCTTCTACCTTATCTTGTTGCTCAGGAGCTTACCATTCAAGGTAGGGGGTACTGTCACAACCACAAAGAATGACCCTCTGCCATTGGTGTAGTGGCAATTCCAACATGGGACCAAGTTGTGGCCAATTGGCCACACCATATCTTTATGGCCAATTTGGCCCCTTCTGGTGCTCTATGGTATTTTGGCCATATCACTGTTCCCTGGCCTTTTATGGCCCCAACCATCATTTATGGCCTCAGGCCATATCCTGCCATCATTGGCCTACCTGGTCAGGGGGTCTCTGGGTCCACTAGCCATCATCATTGGGTTTGGACCCACCCTTTTCATTAGGGGGGTCCTGGCCTAAATGGCCTTTTTGGGCCATTGAGGACCCCTATGGCCTCTATGGTCCGTGGGCCATTTAGGCCCATTTTGGCCTAATCCAATGAGGCCAAAGGGGGACACCCATCAGCCCCCAAGGCCAGGTGGGTCTCAAACCACAATTCGGCCCACCTGAGCCAGTCTTAGCCCCAAATCCATCAAAGCCCAAAATGGCCATAAGACCCTTAGGACCCAGTTTAGGCCAATAACCACCATGGACCACTTTTCAGGCGACCAGATCTTCTAAGCTCAATCCTTCCCCTCACCTTAAGGGGAATTCTTTAACTCCTTCATGCACCCCATACTCAAGGTTTCAGGAGTGGTGCATATATGGTGTTATATACCATTATGCACCATTTTTGCTCAGAAATTGAATGGTGACTCTTTCAGGACCCATTTGAAATACATGGAGGCAATGAGAAGACCATTCAAGGATCCCAACCACCTGGCCCTGCAGGAGCTGTGTTGGAAGTTTTAATTCAGGATTATTCCAAGGGGCATTCTCTGAAGGTTATACATCAACGCAATCAGTTGTCAAGGCATCAAGTATTTCAATACTCCTTGGACAACTCAATTGGTCGATACAGGCGTCAATCAATCAACCTGTATGTACTTGTCCCAATTGGGCCAATTCATATTCTTGTCACAGGGGATCTTCTAAATGAAGAGGGCCTGGCACTCAGTGAACAGACTTACTTATGGAGGGCTCAGAATAAAATACTCAATTTATAAGAGTAATGAAATAAGCCGATAAACTCCTATTCATAAAATAATAAGCATTAAAAGATATGAGAGAAAAACAAAAGCAATAATAAAGAGCCAACCACAAATAATCCTGTACCACTGTTTCAACCTGTTCAGAAAAGAGAAAAGTATTAATAAAGTATATTGCCACCAGGACTCTACTGACCAGGTGAGGGAAGTCAAATACTAACTTAATAATTAATAAAGTAATATTTGTTAATGAGAAATAAAATAATATTAAATAATAAATCTAATTTTTTAATTAACTGGGGGAAAAACCCCCAGGTGGGTGAAAGGGGGGTGGTGTATGTGAAAAAGTGCCAGCCTGGGGTTTGAGTGTTGAGAAACCATGACTTTATGATTGAGGAACCTGTATTTGAGATGTGAAACTGTATTGGTGTATCCAATACAGTTATTTGAATCAATACAGGTATTTGCACCTGTATTGAGGACAGGCCTGTATTTGGTGAATCCTGTATTGATCTGTATTGAGGATTGGAACTGTATTTGGTGTATCTTCAATGAAACCCCTTGCTGATTAGGTGTTGGAAGATTCTCCATCAGTAATGAGTGGTAATGCCCTGCCTGTCTCCATGGCTGTGACAATTATACTGTGGGAATTAAGTCACACAGTTGATTTTTCAAGATGGCCAGATCTGTATTGACGCAATTCAGACAATACAGCTGATGACTCACCTTCCGGGATCAGTCTTTCAACTTTTCACATAAACTGGCCACCTTTCAGCACCTGGGAACTTTTTCCCCAGTTAATTAATATATTGGATTTATTATTATCTTTCTTTTCTCTTACTTTATTAAAGTTAATACTGATAATATTAAGTCAGTCATTCAGCACCCTTTCTCTTTTCTTCGGCGCCTGTCAGTGGATATTGGTGGTTATATCCTTTACTGATTCCATTTCCTTTTCTGGCAGGTTGAAATGGTGAATTGAGGATTCACTTGGTTGGCTTCTTGGCCTTTGGCCTTTGGCTTCTTATCTTCTCTTTTATCTTTGGCATACTTGTCTTCCCTTCTTCTTCTTCAAAGAAATTAATCTTTATTATTTCTTATATCTTCTGGAGCCCTCCAAGTGAGTTCTTGATTCCTGGGTGCCAGACCCTCTTGCTTCCATAAGAGCCCCTGTGACAAGATGTATATTTGCAGTCTTTATCTAACAAGGAAGTTTAAATATGGAAATTCTTGTCTTCCTTATAAGATTCTCTGACCTCTTGAAAGAATTCAGTCCCAATATCAGTTATGTTGATATCTTCAATTGGAATCTGTGGTTCTGCTTCCAAAGGTACATAAGATGGTTTATCAGGAGAACTGGCTAATGCCTAACTTCTAAGTCCATCAGAATTCTTGTGAATGTTTCCTGCCTTATGAGCTATAGTCATGTTACCTCCATATTCTTTAATGTCTATTTGCCATCTCAACATATGTCTGTTGGGAGTTTTCATGTTAAGAATTGATTGCATGGCATTACAGTCAGTTATCATTTCAAAAACACTGCCATAAAGATAATAGTGTAATTTCTCAAATTCCCATACCAAACATAAGCACCCCATCTGGCTCCTGTTGGGTTGATTTTTCTTGAGATGTAACAAACTGGTCCCTCTGTAGGTTTGTCATCAATAATTTGGACCTGATGTAGGGCTGCTCCTAATAAAACTCCACATGCTTCAATGTGAAATGAAAATGTATATTCCAGTTAGGCATGAGGATATTATCTTTCTTTTCTCTTAATTTATTAAAGTTAATACTGATAGTATTAAGTCAGTCATTCAGCACCCTTTCTCTTTTCTTCCTCGCCTGTCAGTGGATATTGGTGGTTATATCCTTTACTAATTCCATTTCCTTTTCTGGCAGGTTGAAATGGTGAATTGAGGATTCACTTGGTTGGCTTCTTGGCCTTTGGCCTTTGGCTTCTTATCTTCTCTTTTATCTTTGGCATACTTGTCTTCCCTTCTTCTTCAAAGAAATTAATCTTTATTATTTCTCATATCTTCTGGAGCCCTCCAAGTGAGTTCTTGATTCCTGGGTGCCAGGCCCTCTTGCTTCGATAAGAGCCCCTGTGACAAGATGTATATTTCCAGTCTTTATCTAACAAGGAAGTTTAGATATGGAAATTCTTCTCTTCCTTATAAGATTCTCTGACCTCTTGAAAGAATTCAGTCCCAATATCAGTTATGTTGATATCTTCAATTGGAATCTGTGGTTCTGCTTCCAAAGGTACATAAGATGGTTTATCAGGAGAATTGCCTAATGCCCAACTTCTAAGTCCATCAGCATTTTTGTGAATGTTTCCTGCCTTATGAGCTATAGTCATGTTACCTCTATATTCTTTAATGTCTATTTGCCATCTCAACATATGTCTGTTGGGAGTTTTCATGTTAAGAATTGATTGCATGGAATTACAGTCAGTTATCACTTCAAAAACACTGCCATAAAGATAATAGTGTAATTTCTCAAATTCCCATACCAAACATAAGCACCCCATCTGGCTCCTGTTGGGTTTACTTTTCTTGAGATGTAACAAACTGGTCCCTCTGTAGGTTTGTCATAAATGATTTGGACCTGATGTAGGGCTGCTCCTAATAAAACTCCACATGCTTCAATGTGAAATGAAAATGTATATTCCAGTTAGGCATGAGGAGGAGAGGTTCTTCCATAAGAGATTTCCTTGACTTCTCATTAGCTTTAATTGTTTCCGGTGTCATCTCAAATACTGTCTGTTGATAACAGATTATATAGAGTAATTTAGCAAGAATTGCAAAGTCTTTCAGGTGTTGCCTGTGATAACTGGCAAATCCAAGAAAAGACATCATTTATTTCTTATTCTGGCTTATTGGTTTAAGTAACACTTAAGCCACTTTATTTTTTTAAATACCCAAGCTTGAACCGGAAACAATGCTTCCTAAAGCTTTAAGTTCTTCAAAGCTAAAATTAAATTTATTGAGTGAAATCTTCATATCCACTCCTGTAACTTTTTCAAGTACTGTTGCAAGTATTTCAAGGTGCAAAGACCATGAGTCAGAACATATGATAATATCATCAATATAAATGATAATACATCTTTCAGATCATTCTCTAGGGAAGATGGTATTCATCATTCTTTGTTAATGAGATGGTGCATTTTTAATACCAAATGGCATTCTAAGATACTCATAAATACCACAGTGAGTGATACTTCTAAGTAATTCCTTAGTTCATGGTGTCAAAAATTCTGATGAAAACCTTTCAATTCATCCATGGATGTTATATACTTGGCTTTAGACAATTGAGTCAAGGTTTCTTGAATTCTAGGAATTGGATACCTATCTGTAGCTGTGTAGGTATTCAATTCTCCAAAATCTCCACCATTCTTGATATATCATCATGCCAAGAAATAATAACAGGTGTTTTCAATTCAAATTCCTCATTATGTCCTTTTTTCCTTGGTACACCAAGTTGGATCAACTCTTGCACGTGTTTTTCTAAGGCTGCTCCAGCTCTGGGCCTGGCTGTATAAGCGGGTCTTCTAAGTGCTGGAGGGTATGGTCTGTCAATATTCAGGGTAATATTAAATGCATTCCCTTTAATAGTGCCTAATTGTTCATTACCAGAAGAAAAGGCATTATTATATGTGTATAATACATCAATAAGATCATGCCTCACTTTTGATTATAATAATGGATTAATTTGTGCTTCAACCAGTTGATTATCCACACATTGTTCTTTATAAGTATCTTTACCAAAGGATATTCTAGAAGTTTAATTTGGAATATTGGAAAAAGCAAATTTCTGTCTTTTATATTCTCCAATTGTGAAATATCTGTCTTGATGTTTATTAATGTCAATAACCCAGATATTCAAGTAATCATTTCCAAGAAGGATGTGCTGAGATGAGCAATTGTCCACTACTACTATCTCTTTTTTCATTATTACACTTCCTGCTCAATGTGTAAATACAAGATTAGTGTCCAATATGCCCAAAGGGTACATATTATTACTGGCACTACTAAATTGTACACCCTCTATTGGTAATAGATGGTTCTTCCATCCAGGGAGTATGGCTTGAAGATAATCTTTGCCTAAAAAATTAAACAATGCCCCTGTATCCAAATTTATTCTGGCTTCAATTTCATTTATCAGGATTGATGTGATACAAGATGCTCCTGCCGTATATCCTTTACCTCTAACAGGTTTGGCTTTACATATTCTGGCATCCTGAATATTGATCAGGTTATGAAAATCCTCACTGTAATTTTGCAAGTGAGTATGAACTTCTTTGACCTCAAATAAATCTGTAATCTTTTCAATGGGATAGTCTTCTACTGGTGTATCCTCAGAGACTGCATAATATAGGTCAGACTCCTCTTTCTCTTAAGTATACTTAGCTTCTTCAATGACTTAAACTTCATTAATCTTTGTATTCTTGGTGCAGTTGTTGGCCAAATTTGAAGTGCTTCCACATTTATGACACTTCAAGACAGGGCTTTCAGGCCTGTTATCTTTTCAGGAAGTGTTGGAGAGCATTTTGTATTCTTTAGGAACTCTAGTCCATATTTTGCCAATTCTTGTCCTAATAATGATATCTGCCATGGCATTGATGTAGTCTTCTGTTGAACAGGGTTCTACACATCTGCATATGATTTAATGTTCTAGTTCTCCTCCATATTTTCTTAATACTTTCATATTAATTATATAGTGAGACATATCTGGGTATAAGGAAGATAATCTGTCTTTCTGCTTGAGGAACCAAGTAAGTGGTTTATCCTTTTCTCAGTTGAAAATGGCGCTTCAAAATTCATTTTTCCATTCTAAATCTCCAAGAATTGTTAGCCCATCTTGTTATTATTTCATATTTCCACCAAGGCCAATCATTTTTACCATTGTCTTGTCTCATTTTTTAATACCGTTTCTTTGCAGTTCTGGTAAACAAGGAGTGTGGCTTGCCGGCTATAACTTCATCAGGTAGGCAAAAGTCTTCATGCAACATATTCATTTTTCTGATGAACTCAATATGATTTTATTCTCGTTCACCAGAGAATGTTGGCCATTCTTCCAATTTGGTAAGATCTTTTGTACAGATAGGACTTTATCCTAAAAGGGGGGTCAAACTCCCTTTTACAGAACGTTTCTCTTCAGTCAAAGGTGTAGAATGTCTTGGAATATGTGGTTCATAATTCTTATGAATTTGCCCCACATTTGCAATGATTTCATCCTTTAATTTCTTCCTCTCACTGTCACTTTTTGGCAAATGTGTGGCAAACTGATTGGTATTATTAATTATTTCCAAAACCTGACTTCTCAGAATTGCAAGTTGTTCATTGATGTGTGAAATACAAATATCTCCTATTTCATACTCTTTATCTTGACATTTACTTTCAATTCTGCCACATGTATTGGTAATGAAATCAATTTTGATATTTTTCAACTTATACCATTCAGTAGAAGTTTTGTAATTTCTCTTTAACTCACTTATATATGATGTTATTTTATACAACTTTGCATCAAATTTGCCAAGTTCTACATCAATTCTATATTTGAAAAACTGCATTTCTTGTCTTATTTGCATGGAAAGGTCCTGTTCATCCTTTCCTGCTGTTTGGCTGTGAATTCCATGAGAGTTCTGGCTGTATCAAATACACTTTCCATGGCTGAAAGCTCCAATTTGGGGATCCTATACCCTTGTTGGTAAGGTCTGTGCAAATTTGCTTTGCCTTTGACTTTGCCCTGATGGTTCTTGGGACCTCTCTGCTTCTCTGAGGTCCTTGGGGCTTGTCTTTGGACACTTCTGGAGCTGGTTTGGAGCTGATAGACGCCACTGGGCCTTCTTTCTCCAAATCTGGAGTCATTTCCAGTTGCTTCTTCTGGTCTATGAATAAAAGACTTTGATTTTTCAATCAGTTGTTTATATTTTTGACCTTATCTTTGCAAGACAATGGGCACCATCCTTCCAAGAGTTCTATGTTCTTCTCCTGACCCAGAAAGCTCTTGATGTGGAAGACAGAGTTCAAGGCCTCCTGCCAAAGGCTTGGGCATATTTCCCACACCTCTTCTTTGGCTTCTCTGTACCAATTCTGGTATCGGAATTGATAAATATCTATTGTCTCCACTTGAAAGTGGTTCAGCCCTTGACATATTATCATGAATTAGTTCAGACTCAGAGTTCACATCAGGTTTTGTGGGTGCAGACCTTGGGGAATGGGGGGCAACTCTGACATTCTCCAGATGTGTCTTTGTTGAGGAATACTTTCCACTTCCAGACTTGGTCTTGCCTCTTCTCTGTCCACATTTATCTGGTTGGACTGAATAGTTGCTTCCATTTCTGGTATGCACCACTTTATGTTAATTTATGAGAAACAATTGAGAATTAAAGTCAAAAATACACACCTTGTGGTGGTTGTTATGTTTTTTCTAATTGAAACAAAGTTCCTCTTTTAGTCATTTGAAATTCAATGCTATCTTCAGAGTCTGCTTCCAAAGCTTCTGGACTGGTAATGTATCTTTTACTGAGTCTGTTACCAGCTGCACAGTATTTTATTAAAGACACTAGAGAAAAATTTAACAGCAAAAAATTATTTTTTTATACTGCAAGCATTATTCAAAAGATTTTTTATAAGCTTTTATTCTTTTTAAATAAAGAAATTATTCTTTTTCAAAGACAAAAATTCAAAATTTAAGATTTTTATTTAAATTTGATTCAGGATAACTCAAAGGATAATCTTATAAGTTTTTGGATGTGAAAAAGCCATGTGTAAAACAATATAAAATTAAACCAAATTCCTCATTGGAAAGGATTTTAAAGACACTTTCCAAAAAAAAAATTCAACTTCCAATTGAAAGAAAAAATTAATTAAATTAAGATATTTTGGGACTTGAAAATATATTAATGAATGGTATAAGGTTCAAAAAACACAGCCAGGTGCCCAAATGTAAGATGTGGTAGGTATGGTGGTATTTTAGAAAAAGAAAATGAAGTCTAGAATATGATTAAAGCCAATTCTAGGGATAAAATCACAGCCAGCTCCCCAAATGTAAGATGTGTCTGCAAAACTGTTGATAATATTACTGTTAATCAACAATACTATGGTTGGTCTTCTGAAATATAATAATGAAAACTATTATAACCAAAATTAAATCATTGATTACTTGATTATTTCTTTTACTTGCTATACACTACTAGTGATTATAACAGTAAGCAGTAATTGTCTACAATAATCAATTTCAAGAAGAATTTAATAATAAAACTTCTTTATTAAAATAATAAAAATATTTTGATATATAATTATCTTTTACAAGAATAATTATAAAGATAGCCTTTGAAGAAAACTATTACTAGAGAAAAACTTTAAGAATTAAGACAAAACACTCACTAATACTCAAAAGAACTTATTGAAAGATAATAGTAGAGGAATTTGATGGATAATTGTGGATTTATAACTGTATTACAACAATATATAGTTGATTTCTATGATTTCACGTCTTGCTGATTGATTCTGAAATAATGAACACTTAATAAAAGATTAACTAATACTTACTTGTTTGTAACAATGGTATAATTGAATAATGTGATGATTTGGAAAAAACAGCAAGAGGAGGCCTCTTTTAAATATAAGACAGCTTACAGAGGCTTGCCATGGAGAAAGCGGAAGAACCAGTGACTGAGGAAACAGTAATCCTTTTTGGATTAATGATTGAATCATCTGTTGTCATGTAAGATTATCATAATTACTTAATTGAGGCTTTTACGTGACTACCAACCCTGATATGATTAAGAATAAAAGGAGTAACAACTGTAAATATTCTTTTATTTTAAAAAAAACATTTATTTCTCAAATTGATAAAGGGTATTGGAAATTTAATCACAGATTCTGTTTTCTGGGAATTTTCGAAGATTCAGTGTTTCACTTGGAATCATCAAAAATAGGCTGTAAGTAAAGCTTTTAATTTTACCTATTAAAGTATAATTATTTTTGGTTTTTATGCGACTTGTATTGTTCCCAATTGGTCCTGAAAGTTTCAGAAAGATTCATTAAGAATTGTATTTATAATGAATTTTTGAAGTTCTCACCTCATTTCTACATAAAATTGCAATTAATACTATATTGCTGGTTTCTATGAGGTAAATCAATGGATACTAGTCCAAAAAGGGTTTTAGCTACTGTTTTGGGGTTTATACATGGCTACAAGAGTCTAAGTTGCTCTTTACCTCCTTGGCACATCAAAATAGCAGCTTATTTGATATTTTCTGATGATCTAATGATATTTTAACTCGGTAACCAAGTTTCCAAAAGGCTTTAGTATACTAGTTGGGCCAATATCAGCAATGAATCCAAGCTTTAGAGCTTTTCATGCCTCAGAGACATCAAAAGCTGGGTACCCTGGCTCTCTTTGATGTCTTTTGTCCCCCTTGACTATTTTCACATCAAAAATAGAAATTTGGGCTTAAAGACTGATATCCACTATGGGTGTACCCAACATGTATGTAAAAATCCCATAATATTCAGTGCTTCAAACATGCATAACATTATTCTTAGTGTATATGTAACAAGGGATTTCTCTGATTCCCATTATTTTGGCATAAAATTGAGAAAACAAATGTTTTCACAATTATTTTATGTGTTATTGATGATGTGGAATTGAAGTATTTTCAATATTACCACCTCAAAGAGTTTATTTAAGCTTATTCACTCTATGGAGTTACTCTAGGTGAAATTTTGTGTAGAATCCAAATCTGGCCTTAAATCCAAGGATTTACATACTCACAAAAAAGTTATTCATCTTTTCTGAAAGAAAAAAAAGATGAATTTTGAATATATGCATGACTTATGAGTTATGCATAGTTCAACATTTATTCTTCAACATATATGTGGCCTGTTTGCGTATGTAAAATATACCTCAAGGCTTACATAATAGCTGAAAACATAGAACTCACATATATTAATATTAAATAATTAGTATCTATAAATGATAAATTTTCTTACCAACACCTAGATTTTAAAGGAAATTTGATATTATATACCAAGATATTAATATTATAATTCCCTTCCTAATATCAAAATTTATACTTAATACTATAATAAGACTGTTATTCTGAGGATTATAGAACCAAAAGGGACTACAGTATTAGGAAAAATAGCCTAATTTGAGCACTGGTAATGACGCTATTTCAGGTTACTATGAATTTATGCATAGTAAATACAAAGAATATAGATTTTATATTTCAACAATAGCTATAATCCAACAAATAAAAATCTTAGCTGGAAAGGATGAATTTTAGAGAAACATATTATTCATAATTAAATTATCATCAGAATATAGAAAATATAATTAATATTAGTATCATAATTTATTTTTAATAAAAATAAACAAACATTTGGTAAAGTTCTTGGTGGTTCTTTTCTCAAGCGATGATAGTCTGGGGAAAATGTGAAGGAAGCCTCTTTCATAATTGATTTCCTGCTTCGTAGCAACCAGACTTGTGTCAATTGATGTACACAAATGAATCCTACCAGAATCACTCAAATGTTAAGCTTACAAAACTATTACATTATTATTGAATCATTTATTGATATGAGCCCCCCATTGTTTTAAAACTGTCATTGTAGCTGCAAATTAATGGAATTTTATGATTTTCATCTCCCTTTCATCTATTTGTATTGATTTATTGAGATTTGATTTTCCAAGATAGATCACAAAACAAGTTGATGATCACAGAAACCATTGTTAGCAATCAAATAATGTAATCTGATTTTTCATTTCCTATCTTGAAATGAATTTATACTCAAAATCTTTAATCAGAATGCTAACCTTTAAGGCTGGTATGAAGCATAAAGATTTTCCAAAAATACCTTAAATAGGGTTTTACTAGAAAATAATAACCATAACTTTGATGGGATTTGTGTCAATGGTGAATTTGTGATGAAAGGTTCTATTTCAAACTCAAACATTGAGTAAAAGAATATTTCGGAGGGTATTTTGGAAAGATTTTCATCCTCTTTCACATATGGAACATTAAAATATACAGCAAGTTTCACTTTCATGGATGATTAAGCTTAAAAATGAAAGGGCCAACAGGATCAATGAGGAGGTAATAGCTGAAAATTATGCTTAAAAATGACTAGGTTGAATCTTATATATTTACTCTATAGCCCCACAGTAGCTTAATGAAAGATTAATTAAATTTCTATGAAGAAAAGTATGGTAACTATCATTGACAAGCCATCTTTACAAAAAATAGGAAAAAGTACATTTACCCAGGTGTATCTGGACGAGTTAATTTTACTGATACGTAACGAAATGAGGCTATATGTGGAGATAAGGTTTAAAAAGAATGGTATAAGATATTCAGCACATTTATATGGTAGATCCAAAAATATTCAAGAGAATACGGAATTTTCAATCATTTTTATTAATTACCTCAGCTATTATCATTTTATTGAATTATTGAAAAAGACTTCTTTATAGAAATTAAATAAAGTTTCCAATATTGTGGGAATGTTATTTTTCACAGAAAAGTAAATTATTGAATATTTTGACCATTTTAATGTCAAAAGAAATTTGTATTTGAAATTATTACCCATTTATAACTAGATATAAACAGGCTGAAACGTCGTTTAATTATTTATGTGAGGTCTAAAGGCATCTCAAGATAGCTTTATGGGAGCCCTCCAGTTTCTAAGACTGTTTTTAGAGTGCTTTATTCCAATTGAGAAATGTTTCGCCTCTTTTCAAACATTAAAGCTACTCTTGTTGGAGTTGAAGTTACAAATAAACTGAGTCACTGAATATGTGACATAGCTGCAGGTCACATTAATTGATGCTTTGAATCAATTCTAAAATTTATGTCCTAGAAAAGGGAACTGCAGTAGTTTACACTTACACTTGGGAAACATCACATAGGTAAGTTTCTACATTTAGGAGAGCTTGTATTAATTTCGCATAGCTAGTAATGTATAAGGCCTTTTACTACCTTCCAGGACAGGTTGATTCTAATAATCGTGTTAATTTCGACACTGGAACCTATTAGCTGGGAATTGGGGATTAATGCGTCACCCTTTAAGTCTAGGCGGCTAGAAAGATTCAAAATTAAGTTTCACATAAATTTTCAGCTAAGTTATTTCTTTTTGGAAATTATCGCACAAAAAATGTGGACTTAAGCTTATTTCTAAATTTCCCAACTACAACAAACATTTTGATATATTCTAATAAAGGTTTATTGCTAAGAAACAGAAAGACAAATTCAGTAGCAATATTTTGTTTGAATGAGGTGTAATGTTTAAGCAGAATGATGGATGACAATGTTTGTACAATTTTTCTCCTCATCTTTTTTATTTTGTGGATATGTAAGATTACGACTTAGGGGTACCTTTCCTCACTTAAATTATAAATGCTGATACGTCTGTATATGAGAATTTTTACTTAATTACATTCTTACTAAGTAATTAAGACATTATATTTGAAAAATCATAACATATGAATTTGGAACTAAGTGAAAGGAATTTCATGATTTTAACTCAAAATAATAAATTGAATTTGAGATGCAAGAAAGTCTGCGGTAATTATTTTTCTCTAAGATTTCTAATTGCATGTATAATATATTATGAAGCTTATTATTCATATGGAGCTCTACTTCTCAAGCTCTTTCTTTCTGTTCAAGAATGGTAATGTCCTAAAGTGCACTCAGAATACTCACAAGAATTTCCGCTGTGAATGAATCCATGGGGCTCAAATAACAGAGGAAATATAACAAATTTCATGTACTTCCCAGGGAATATTACCTAATTCAGGATTTCAGGATTTAATGAAGGAACTCAAAATGAAGATTAAAATTCCTCCCATTCTCTATCAATTGAAATACTGATTCCAAGCCACTAATAGCTTTGTACTTTTTGGAATGAATGTACAGGGTCTCCCTTCTGAAAGGTATAGGGAGGAGATAATAACTGAAAATAACTCCTCTAATGAGAGGCTATCCTAAACCAATAAGAAAGAAATAATTTTGAAAGGAAGTCCGTATTTTTGGAAAGATACTCTTATGATTCTTCCCTAGGAGGACATAAAACCTCCGGAACAATTCTTGAGATATTTCCTGTGAGTCATGAAATCATCAAAAAGAAAATTGTGAAACTTTACTATTTGATGAGAAAAGTGACTTTTGGAGATGGGAAATTTGATATTTTGATTTCAAGGTGCATAAATTTGCTCATTTTTTTGCATTTTATAAATGAAATTTGCTTTCAAATTATTTCTGTTGGAGGCCAACTTGGATTTTTAATTGGTTAATATGGTCACTTCCTCCCTCTGTGATCTTTCCGCATTTTTGAATATGTTATCCCTTCAATAGGTGTAATTCTTCATGGTAGTCAAGCCACACAAGTATATCTTTTCAGTTATAGAATGAGCTCTATTCTTTGGAAGGTATCTGTAGATTTATTTCATTTTTGTGGAATAATTGTTTAGGATTTTATATATGATTCTGATGATTGAATTGAATGATAAAATTTTGCATACATACTTTTACTATACTGAAGCCTTTTGATTCATGTGGTGAATATTGCGATCATATCCAATGGAAATATCTGAAAATATGGTAGGAGGGCCTTTTTGATAGAAATAGGAACTAAAAGTAGTATTTCATCAACACCTATTTAGGTACAAGCAACGATAGATGAGAGACAAGAAAAAGTACCTAAAAGGTGGAAAGCCGTCAGATGACAACAAAGTAAAAGATAAGGAAGAGAAGAAGTGAAACGGTGAATCTAAAATACATGCTATAGGTACAAAGAAGTCTTATTTAAATAGTATTAGCATGTACTATGATGGTTATAATTATGGGCTCATGGTTGCTTATGCATTGTGGCCGGACTGGTCACAATTTATGTCTGAATCCTCACTACGCAGCTCGTTGTGGGCTGGTTCAGTGGCAGGAGTGATGGTTACTACCTTTCTCTTAGCTAGAGATTTATCTTGGTTTTTAACCAGATAATCAACATCCCCCCTCTCTCCTAGCCGCAGAACCCCAAGAGGAACTAACGACCCCACCAGCTTTGGTTTGGGAACCGATTTAGTGAGAAAATCGGCCAGCATCTGAAGGGTCGGAACATATTGTAAACAAACGTGCGCAGCATCTATTGCTTCTCTAACAAAATGTAATTGAATGTCGATGTGCTTCATCCTTTTATTGTTGAGGTTGCCATTGCCAGTTGCTGTCTTGATGCAACTCTGATTATCTTCAAAGATAGTGATAGGATCGCGAAAATCGGAAATACCAGCTTCTTGACACCACTGTCGAAGCCAGAGAAGTTTGGAAGTAAGATTGCAAAGGGATTTATACTCAGCCTCGGCTGTAGACAAGGAGACTGTCTGCTGTTTCCTTGTCTTCCATACGACAAGACACCCATGAAAGGTTGTCAGGTACCCAGTGACAGACCTTCGAGTTACTGAGCAGTTTCCCCAATCTGCGTCACTGTAGGGGATAACCTCCTTCTTCATGTTTTTGACATATAAAAGCCCAACATCTTGGGTGCCCTTTAGGTACCTAAGAACATGAAGGAAGGATTGCCAGTGGGTGAAGCCAGGGGTTTCCAGAAATTGAGACAGTGAGCTAACTGCGAAGCAAAGATCGGGACGTGTTGCAGTGCTTAGGTAATTGATACTTCCAACAGCACTTCTGAAGTTGACGTTGAGTGAGTTGAATTTTGCAATGTCGTCAGGTGTAGCGGGTTGAAGGTGAGTGTTGGGCATTAAAGGAGTTGCAACCGGTTTACAATCAGCCATCCCATATAAGTGAATAAGGGACTCAGTAAAATGTTGCTGATCTAGAGAGATAGCATTATCGAAATGATTGATCTTGATGCCCAGCATGAGGTCAGCAGGGCCAGAATCTTTGATGTTGAATTTTAAGGTGATTTCTCTCTTGAAGATACTAACATCATGCCCAAATATGGCGATGTCATTGACGTGTATGTAGATCCAGGTGGGTGACTTGCCTCCTCTGTGGAAAACACACGGATCGGAGATGCAGAAGACGAAGCCAATTTTCACCAGCCAGTCCCTCAGATGCTGATACCAGGCTAATGGAGCCTGCTTGAGGCCATAGATAGCCTTCTTCAATTTTAGGCAATAGCGTCGACGATCTGCCTCAAGTCCTTGAGGAATGGACAAGTAGACATCTTCAGTAAGAGGAGCGTTTAAGAAGGCACTTTTCACATCTATCTGGTGAAATTCAAGACCTTCTGAAGCTGCGAAAGCAATGAGTGTACGAAGAGAGTTTAAGCGGCCAGTCGGAGAGTACGTTCGGTCAAAGTCAATTCCAGGCATCTGAGTAAAGCCTTGGGCACAAAGCCTAGCTTTGTATTCATTTCTCTCGTTTAGATGATTGCGTTTGATCTTGAAGACCCAGGTTGTACCCACCAATTTGTAGTCCCTTTTTAATTCTATCATCTCCCAAACGTTAAGCTCCGTCATGGACGATAATTCTTTTTTGATGGCTTTAATCCACTTTTCTCGGTCCAAGGAATCAAGAGAAGCCTTAAAGGTGCGTGGGGTGGAACCAAGGCTAGTAACAAAGGTATTTGCCCTTCTTGGATACGGCAGGATGTTTATATCGTTGATATCACTTGTAACCATGGTTGGGTGACGTGGTCCTATAACCCTGATCCTTGATGGATTTGCTGGTGACAGTTCAGGTAACAAGTCAGATGATGGTTCTTCCTCTGCCAAAGGGTTATCCTTTGGTTCAGATGGTGCATCGCAATCTTCGCGAAGAGGTTGACTCTCATCTGTTTCAGGAATGGGATCTTCGGCAATGTGAGTTTCTGTCAACATTGCTTGAACAGGATCCTCTATGATGACAGAACGAGGATTGGTGGTCTCATTGTCTTTTAGACAAGGAAAAATACTTTCATCGAAAGTTACCTGCTTGGTTGTGAGGATCTTTGAATCTGAAAGACGAAGAACACGATAAGCAGTGTTTTCGTTTTCGTAGCCAAGAAAAATTCCCTCACATCCAGTTGCCCCTAGTTTCCAATCCCTGTGATTTCTAAGTACAGTGACAATCGCCCTACAGCCAAACATACGAAGCCTTTGTATCTTTGGAGAAAGACCTGTCCATAAGGTGTAGGGTGAATTGTTGAGTCTTGAACGAGTAGGGAGAATATTGGAGAGCATAGCCGCAGTATTAATTGCCTCTGCCCAGTACATTTTTGGAAGATTTGAGGCTCCCAACATGCAGCGGGCTTTGTCTAAGATGGTGCGATTTGCTCTCTCAGCAAAGCCTTTTTGTTGAGGAGTCTCAGGTGGAGCAAAAATGTGTTGGAAGCCACAATCTCTCGATAGAGAATTGAACTTTTCATTTAGAAACTCCCCACCACAATCAGAAACTAATTTCTTTAGTGTTCTGTCATGGTGATTTTCCATGATCTTTTTTACCACAAGGAATTCACCAAAAGCATCTGATTTCTTTTTGAGGAATCGGATTATTTTGAAAGAAGTTGCTTGGTCTACAATAGTGATAAAGTATTGAAACCCTGATAGAGAGGGTGGAGAAATAGGACCAACCAAATCAATATGAACACAATCTAATGGTAGATTTGCATGTTCAAAATGATTGAGAAATGGTAGGCGGTGAGCTTTGTTTAAGTTACAGGTAATGCAGTTGACACTGCCTGAGGGAAGACCAAGAATTTTGACTGGTGTTGGTCCTGGATGACCAAGACGATTGTGCCACAGTGTGGTTGAGTCAATCGATAAGAGTCCTCTCAGAAGAGAATAGTCAATATACATCAGCCTGTTTGATATGCGACCTCTCAGCAGGATCTTGCCATTGTTCACTAGACTGAAGCAACTTCCCTTTTGATTGATTGTCAGTTGATCGCCAAACAGATCAAGAAGGCTGACTAGGTTGCAATTAAGATTTGGAACATAGAGGCAGTTGTTTAATGTTAGTGGTGTGTTGTTGCATAGAACTCTTACAGTCCCAATACCGTGGGCTTTTAGTGCACTATTGGAGTCACCGGTCGAGACAGTGATGCTGGTCATTTCTGAGATGGATAGAAAAAAGCTTTTTGAGTTAAACATGTGGTGAGTAGCACCACAGTCTACTACAAGCTGATTATGTTGAAGACTATAATCGATTGAAGTGACCAGAGCTTGGACTGTTGATAGATGTGTAGCAGCGTTGCTGTAAGAGGAGTTCATTCTTTTCCTTTTATCTTTTCATTTCGGTCGAAGATGAGGTTGCTCTGAGAAACATTCTTCTTTCTTGTGAGTAGTGCACTTCGGATTGTGTTTTCCATCTGTGCAGTAATAGACAATTTTGTATGGTTCATTGGTAGTTGACACAAGAGCAGAGGCACTTAAGTCTTTAATTGGTTCTTTAATTCTCATTAATTTGACATAATCTTGAAGTCTTGACAATATTATGTCAGGTCTTTGAATAACATCTTCATTCAAGGTAAGTCCTTCTACTAATTGATAAAGTTTGGGGTCTCCTCCAAGCTTACCAAGTAGAGAGAATGTAAGAATTTCATTGGGTACATGGATATTTACCAATTCCAGGTCCAGCATGAGTTTTCTACAGTCCTCAACATATTGTTGAAGATTTCCATTGTAGAAACAACGTTGCCAGTCCATCCAGACCCGACCTCTGTTGGCAGGGGTCTTGGATGCATATTGATCGTTGATTCGTGACCACAGGAGATTAGCCTTTTCTGAGGTTTCTGAATTAATTACTTCAAGCAGAACTCTTTCGTTGATGCGTGAGAGAATAGCGTTCACAGCCTCATAACTGGCTTTTGTCCATCTGTTGATTGTGATGGTTGATGCACCCTCTCCAGGAGGATGTTCACAAACTTCAAGAAGGTCTCTTGACCTGAGATGAGCCTTCATGCGAACGGACCATCTGCTAAAGTTAGAGCCATCAAGCATGGGAATGCTTGATGTATCTTTAGAATCTGGTGTTTTAGTCGTCATTTTTAAATTCTTGCAGTCCACCTTTTGATTGTTTGTGAGCCTCGAGACTGTAAATCTGATAGAAATAGGAACTCAAAGTAGTATTTCATCAACACCTATTTAGGTACAAGCAACGATAGATGAGAGACAAGAAAAAGTACCTAAAAGGTGGAAAGCCGTCAGATGACAACAAAGTAAAAGATAAGGAAGAGAAGAAGTGAAACGGTGAATCTAAAATACATGCTATAGGTACAAAGAAGTCTTATTTAAATAGTATTAGCATGTACTATGATGGTTATAATTATGGGCTCATGGTTGCTTATGCATTGTGGCCGGACTGGTCACAATGTATGTCTGAATCCTCACTACGCAGCTCGTTGTGGGCTGGTTCAGTGGCAGGAGTGATGGTTACTACCTTTCTCTTAGCTAGAGATTTATCTTGGTTTTCGACCAGATAATCAACACTTTTTTGTATCTAAATGATTCAAATAATCCGAACTGTTTTAATCGAGGCTTCAGGTATTTTTGATCTACCTTTGTGTAAGCTTAAGATGTACTTCTGGCAAACCCAAACTTAATTAAAAAATAGTTCATAATGAGTATCAAAGTGCAAAAACATACGCAACCAAAATAATTTATATTACGTATAATATGGTATTAGTTTTTCAATATCATACCTGGATGCGTCTTGAGGATCTTCCGACACCCATTTAAGCACTGATAATTGTTGGGGCCATTGTAAAAGTGATTTGGCGAGATATTTTGATTTTTAATTAAAAGAAAAGGCGGAAAGGGATGAAGTTTATTAAAAATTTGATTTTATCTAACATGAAGCAATTTATTTGATACACGTATAATTTCGTTAAATTACCCGCTTAAAGAACGCAAGGCCAATAGTTCTGAGATCCATGTTTTTCCAGGTTGAAGTTTTTATGAACGGAAACAGAGTTCCCACTTGTTTCTGAATGTCAGGCCGTTCAAATGAATGTAGCTCCCTTAGATTTTAAATATGAACGTCAACAATTGGAATCCAGCGGGTCTTAGCCTTGTAAAAAACATATAAAATATGTTTTATGGTTCTTTTATTTCAAATTCGCAAAATATGGTTGACTTTATCAAAAAGGGGCAGAAATATGGTAGATTGAAAATGAGTAGCTGGCTGTATTTTATATACTTTTCATAAATGATATTCGTAAAAATTAATTACCATTTCTTTGAAATGAGTCTAACTTTATTTCTGCAATTATGTTCATTATCTATTATAATCTCAAATTGAGATACTGAAAGCAATCTGAGTTAGTTCTGCAAGAGTTTGTTAACAATCTTTCTATTGCGATAAGATAATAACCAGTAGCAATAACTAAAGAGCTAAATATTAGTTTGAATACATGATGGTTTAATACGACATAGAATGATGATTAACCTAGCTGTCAACTACTTGAATATAATTCAATAAAACGCAATAAATATGTCGTTTTTACTCTAGGTGATACTGACAGTTAGACTCGTAAGTACATGATTGATGTAAGTATGTATTTGTTAATTAGTACGAGAAATGTTAAATACCTCAACAGTTGTCTAAAGCTTTCCTTCTAAAGTCTAAGAAGGAACGATGCAGCAACTTTGTGATAAACTGGTTTTGTACATAGGGTTAGTTTACTCTAATTGACCATCGTTGAGACTTTGAATGCGTTATCTACCTTAGTTCCAGCAACAGGCTGGATTAAGCAACAGTGTTAATTCAGTTTAAAAGCGAGTTAAAGGAATTAATAGATGAGTATAATAAAGATGAAAAAGTACAACAGGATGGATACTATCAGTGAGATGACACGAGGGGCAGTGTCCTTATATATACGTTGACGTGAGGATCGTCGTGATAAGATCACAATGATCTTGTGACGTAAGCATTGGCTAAGAACTCAAAAACTCCTTAGAGAGTGCTTCGGTTAAATCAGCTCATCTTCTTCAATTTCAACAAGTTCAACGGTAGAATAACTGCCTGTCAAACTTGAATGGACACGGGTGCATTCAAGAACTTGAAAGCTGTAGACGGGGGTTCGACTCCCTCACTCGGAGCCTTTTTATTCTAGCTCTTATCTGAAGGCATCTGTTTCCAAAATTTTGAACTTATTTCAAATTTGATATTTTGATCCACTGGTAATTTCGAATGACCCTACAAGCACAATAATCTGGAATTCCTCTATTTTCATCGCTATGGCATGGAAATAAAATTGGGTTTCTTGAAAATTGGGAGTTACAGCAATCATGATATTTTTTCTTTTTCTAGTACTTCGTTACAAAACTTTCTCAGAGATTTATCAAAATCTCAACCTGTTCTTTCATACTAGGTCTGTAATGATTGAAAAAGTGGCAGGCCTTGTTTTATTGATTTCTGAAAAGGTTAGGCAAGAGTATCTTTAAATCTACTGGTTTTTAAAATGAGATGAACTCAAATATGCACCCCGAGCCTATACGCTTTAAATAAATACGCATTATTGGTAGTTATTTTAAAGTTTTTATACCTCTATAAAATATTTTTCATGAATTTTGATAGTTGTATGACTGACTCGTAAGCATCTAGTTCCGGCAGAAAGAGATGATAGAAAGCTTGAGATGCCATATGAAAAATGGCGAAATCAAAAGTCAAATGCGAATTTTTTATGACACAATCCAGGAAATTTCTAGCTATGATATTTAGATACCATAATTCAACAGTTTTCCAATTATTTGGAATATTTGAAGTCCATATCAAGCTGAAATATCATCAATATGGTATCCTTATATTGTGGAATATAAAACAAGAAACTATCTGGGATAAAAATAGTCTGTTCTCAATAGGCTCATGATTCAATTTTTGCTCTTAAAATGAAATTGAAATGATAATTTCAAAATACAAAAAGGCTTATTTCCATTTTGTGCGTTTTGGGGGAATTTCTCCATCAAATTGACAATTTTACTAAGTTACAACAATTCTAAACCCAAATTGGAGCTATGGGTTGGCGCAGATCTCCATCGCTTGAACTGCTTTTGGGTGAGTCATTAATTCAAAAATGATGACTTGAAACAATTATTCATGATATTTATTCATTTTATCATAAAATCCAAAATGACAGATTTGTGTTTGCAAATTATTAAAAATTCTTCATTCAGAGCTAAATATTGAATAAAATCATTGGATGTAGAAAATTGTGAATTGAATTTTTGTTTTATGATTGCCTTTCAATTTGAATATATTTCTATATATATCAGAAACTTAATTTGTTCAATTTATATCAAATTCTTTTATGAAAATTAAAGTGTAACTTTTTGTAATTAAGCTAAATTTGGCAAACATTTCTTAAAACACAAAGGTAGTTATTAAAATAATGAATATTTTTTCCAAAGCAATTGAGAAAACTTTGATGAAATAAGTTGATGCTATTGGACAGAATCAGCATATATAAAACAATTGAATCTTGATATCATTCATTGTTCTATTGAGGAGAATGATCAGAGTAAGATGAATGAAAAATCTCAATAATCATAATATCCATTCATTTCTTCAACTTTCTTCACAGTATCAGAAATAGATTTTAGGAAGTATATTGAATTTTATTGCCTTTTGTATAAAAACAGTATAGTGATTAATACAACTAGAAATCAATATTTGAATAGAAGAGATCATAAGTATTTAAGGTTTACAATTGAGAATATATGTTGTGATTTCATCATTTTTGTACAAAATAAGCCAAATATAATGACCAAAAGGCTAATTAATTGCCATTTTGAAAGGCTCTAGGCTCTTCCAAAAAAATTGAATCAATTCCTTTCTTAAATAGATCAATCTTTTATATACAAAAAAAATTCATGAAAAGACATTTTAGCTATATATTGACAAAGTAGCTCTTATATCACAGAGTAATTGAAAATTTCAGAAGTAATGAGTATTTTAGTATATTCATCATATGGCAAAAGTCAAAAGGTGTTTAAACTACCCTCTTTGGAAAGGTTATGGGAATTTTCCCTCCAATATAAGTATGAAAAAAGTTATTTTTTGAATATGATTACCAAAGAATCATTATGAGACAATTTATTTGTAAAATTGTGTCTTTGATTTCATGCTCAGGGAAAAAGCTTCAAGAAAATTTGAAAGATTAATAATAGAATTTATGTCATTTTCAGTTTTTAAATTCCATAAAATGAATATTGATTGAAAGTCAGTGAAAAGAAGTATGTAGTACTTCATTTAAAATCAAATTTAAAACAAGGTGTAACTTTTCATAAATTCTTACAAATATACTAAATGCCAAACTGTATAAAAGCAAACCTGCTCAACGAATGAGCTATGCATCTGCAAGGGAAATGATAAGTTTTTTTTTCTAAAGGATCAAGAGGAAAAGATAAATTAGGACATAGGAGAAGACTCCATATAAGTTGTTAAAAACTATTTGAAAAACCTTATACCAGAATGTGAAAGAAATCTTATAAAAATAGAAGGAGTTAAATTTCGTAGTGCAAGTTATAGCATTAAACCCCTTGGAATACTTTATTTAACTTGAATTTTCCCACATCAATGTAAATTTATAAGAATTAAAATGGAGCTCATAGTAATGTATAATTGTGACAGTGACAATTTTGATTTCTTAGTGAAACCATCCGCTTTGATTTGTCCCATCATTATTCAAAAACTAGTTTGATAATTTGAAGAGCTCCTTCTACCAACTTGCATGAATTTTGTAGAGATTTTTGTCACCTTTTTTGGATCGCAAGGAGGATTAACTTTATAATTTTTTGTGTCCATTATATCAGGCCATTTTAATTTTTGTGACGTTTCCCATATTTTCAGTTTATAGTGTTGTTCCCTGTGTACTCTTGTTTGGCTATTGTCCAACAAAAAATGTGTCTGTTTGGGTTTATCATATTGAGTAGGGGTTTGAGTGCATCCTCATATGTATAATCTTCAAATGCTGATCCTATCAAGTGGTGGTTGGGATTGCTCAGTTTCCATACTAAGCAGAGGCACTCTTTTGTGTAACTTGATATCTGGCTTTATGTTTTTTCAGTTGTGTATGAATTTCTCATGTGAAGCCTTCTGTGGGCTCACAATCCCTTATTTTTCTTTGTTGAAGGGCTGCATTCTGCATAAGTTTAGAATTTGTGGTGATGTGAGAAAAGTAACTCATATGATCTGTTTAGTAGCTAGAAAGTCCCCAAATTAATCTCATTTCATCAACTTATTGGTGACTGCCTTCTGAACTAATTCTTCCAATGTTTCTTTGTCTATGGCTAGGCTTAGGAATGATAATTAGTGTCACAGTGAAAGTAGTTCCTGCTGACAAAGAAGATTCAATTTCTAAGCGAAGTTTTGAGGTTTATTGGTTTACATTTTCCCATAAATTTGTGTACATTACATGGGCATACCATGTTTCAGACTAGTTCAGTATATAATAAGTACACACCAACATCTATCCCCCTAATATCTCTTCTTTCAATACATTTTTCATCATCCTCTGTAAATGAGCTGGCGCATTTTTGATTCCAAAATTCATTCTATGTCCAAATATGTGACCATGTGACATAGAATGATGAAAGATTGGATTTATTTTGGCTTAACTCTTTTCTTGTCAAAGCCTTTCATGCAATGCCTTTTGTTGAGTTTATCCTGTTCATGAATTATTCTTTGATGCAGTACCTGACAGCTTTTGTGTACTTGTTCAGTGCTCCTAAAGCTCCACTAAGTCTAGATTTACTATCATTTCATGAAATTAGGACTGGAGTGATAATTTTATCTATTTCATTATTTATAATCTTCTTCAAGAACTTCATTTCCAGCAACTCATTTTGTTTTTTTTAAACTTTTTTAGCTGGCTTCCAGGCTTGCTGGGTAGGGGATCTCCTAAGCATGGGCTGGGGTAGCCTCTCCACATGGACTTTAGTTCTCCGTAGGGGTTCATCACCAATGGCAAATGTACTCCTATGAAGAAGCTCTTATTAGCGTAATTTTTTGATTTGGTGCAAGTAAATTCTGAATTTAATTTCTGAAGTTTCTCTAACAGATTCCATAAGGTGAATCCTGTTTGGCTCTGGATTGTATGAACCCCAAATGATAATCTATTCTCCCTGTCTTTCCCAGATGTGAGGTGACGTTTGTGATGTTTATTTTTCTATACCATCCATTCTCTGGTATTCCATTCCTTATATGAAGCCCCTGAATTGTACATTGTTCACTGCTACAAATTCTGGTTCAAGCGTAACATTCTTTCCTGTCGGGTATGATAGCTTTCTTGGTTATTGAACCAAGTAAATTCTGCTTCCCTGATGCACTTGTAAAGATCATGACATTTGTGGTTAAAAATTCTGTACTCCACTGAAGAAATCTTTCATCCAGAGTGTTTCTGGCCATTCAAATGAAGATGGATCCCTTTTCAATGATCATGGGACTTTTTTGACCAATGAAATGTTGCAGCTTTTTTGCGATTTCAGGTATGTGCCCCATCCCCTTGGTAGTTGTCACTAAGAATTTCTGGGAATTCTCAGTGTGGCTACTGAGTTTTTCATAAGCAGTTTCTTGGGGATGCCAGATTCAACCATATTTCTTGTATATTCAAGTACTTTTCCTCTCCATAATCTACTATTTATGTTTCCAAAGCTTAATTTTATCCACATGATTCATCCGTTTTGCAATGCCCTATACTTTCAGAATCATATTTTTCTTTTTCTTATGAATACTCCTCAGATATGTATTAATTTTCATCCTGGATTTGGGAAGGCTTTTTTTATTCTTGCCTTATTATTCAAAATAGGAGCATAAATTCATCTTCTTTCAGGTTTATACCCCTTGGACTCTGTTTCAAATTGAGGATTTTCCTGTGAACTGTTGATCTTATTTTCTCTTTATCTACTTATGAAGGTAAATTTCTTCCTGGTGAAACTCTTTTTTCATCTGAATTTGCCTTCATTTTCCAAGTCTCCTGGTAGTTTTCCCAGTAGTTGATGATTCCTCATTTCTGGTGGAGTGTGGGGATCTATGGATTTCAGACTGTTTGATTTTCTGTCACATGGTGAGTTGTGATCTAAAACTTGGCAGCATTAATCTTTCTTTCAACAGGATCTATAGAGTTCTAAGAAATAGGTCCCTTTGTTGAGGTCTGGAAGACAGAATTTTGACAATAAACCAGTTTTTAAAATCATGGGGTTGATCTTTGTGGGATTCAACGGGAGGTATCAATCAAACTGCCAAAAATCACTGTGTTTTTGGCTTCATTGGCACACAAGGGTGCTTTCCATTTTTGGTTCCTTATAGGCTCCTGTTCTGACTAATGTAGCTCTATGAGAGTTACATAAGCAAAAGCATCAGCTACATGCACTTTGGGACACAGTGTTCTAAGCCTGGGGTACTGTCACATGGGGTAATTTGATCTACAACTTGCCAGTAATAAACTTTCTTTAAACAGTTTTAATATCCTTTTTGGAAAGACTTCCCTTTTTTTGAGGTCTGCCAGAGAGAATTGCAACATTGTCTCATAAGCAACTCAAATGGATCTTTATCCACTTTATATTTGTCATTGTCAAAATACATATTCTTCTACCATACCAATGTGCCATTACTTAACCTCTGTTTAATTTTGTTTGTCAACAAAAAAGGGGGTCCTTCTATGTATGACCTTCATCTCATTATACATTATGTTTTGATGATTTTTAAGGCTGTGTTTGACATCAAAGTGATCCAATAATCAAAAATACCAGGTGCATCAATGTAGTGAGGAGGTTGCATGTGGTCATATTCTCCTTTACCTGAGAGCTTTGGAACGTTTTTCACTTCTGAGTTTTTTGATTGCTTCTCTGTAAATGTAGATTATTCCTGACCCCTACTGGTACAAATGGCCTTTTTCTATTCCAATTCATTGATCCCAAGGTTTATATCCTCTTGTTTTGTCCCAAGGAGATTTCTAGTATTTGGAAATCCTAAAGGAATAGTCTGTTGTTAGGTTTTTGCCTCATTCAGCCCCATATCCCCAACATTTCATTCACATTTTATCTGTATCATCCACTTGGTTCTGGAGATTTTGTATTTCTCTGCTTTCTTGCTGTTTTTCCCTAAGTTCTGGTTATGTTTCCTCTTGGTTAGTTCGAATTCTTACCAAACTGTGTCTATCTTAGTCACTAGTTGTTTGAGATATTTGGATCTGAGGTATTTGTCTTTGTCTAATTCTTTTACCCATGCCTTAGTGATGTTCATTCCGTGAAATTAGCCCTATTTAGCCAAAAATTGTTAATAGCTATATCACTTTGGCTGGCTATGTACTTGATTTACTCCTACTTCTTGTTTAAATATTCCTACCAAACAAAGAAAAATTAATAGGTTATTGACAATCTCCAACATTTTTCATGTAAAATCCCTTTTTTTCTGGGATACCTGTTGTACTACTCTCATAAGCCTCTGTATTAAAGTTGGAAAGGGGTGGAAAACATATTACCATTTGATTGAGTTAATTATTCAACCCAGGTGATATTTTTGTGCTTCAAATCAAACAAAAAGACATTTTTTATGTTCAAAATTTGGTTTTAGAACAAAATCTTAGGCTTTTGTGTTTTCACCAATTGAAGGCTTAGAAATGATCCGCTAACAAGGAAGTTTTCAATGAGGTAAATGACATATCTGGCGAACCTTATTACTCAATCTATGGGTAATAAATGTAAAAAACCAAGTGGAGACATTTGACACCTCAGAATTGAATTATTTGTGATCGTATGCCACAACAACACTTCTCGGAGGATTCTATCCTTAAATCCTGTATCACACTTTCAGTTTTCACAATTAAAGGCTCAAAACGTAGCTCAAATTGTAGCACAAGTGAGCTCGAAAAAATTCTAACACATTTAACAAGCTTTGCATTTAGAATGAAAAACATAGCCAGGATTAAATTCTTTTCAAAACTTCTCAAAACTGTATTTTATTATGTTAAGTGAACAATCCCAATAACCTTTTAATAGCTTAAGATACAAGGATAGGGGTTATATTCTTTTGTAGCCATACGCTGGGCCATATATAAAATATGAGATTTGACAGGTAACTTATCAAAACTGTGAAATCCAGATGACAGGATAAAAAATAGTATTATTTCTTTTATTATTCCCATAAAATATTTTTATGTTAATTTCTGATCCAGCGGTTCTTCTGTCTTGGAAGTTTTACCATTTGATAGCCCTCATTGATCTCATTAAGAAAAACTCACTTAGTGGACCTCTCATCTAATCTCTAATTTCTAGCTTGGAGTTGAATATTAAGGTTTCTATTTAACAACAGTTTTTAACCTCAGTATCTTGTTCAATTTGTACTCTTAGGTAATGAGAATGATATTTTATAAAAGGAGGAGATTACATATTCCTTATGGTAACACCAAAATTAAACAATTGTTGAAAATTACAATGGAAATTAGTCAAATCCATACCCTGAAGCTTCAAACTTTCAGATCACCAATAGCTTTGCCTCGGGCCCCCAAAATCATAGCCTAGTTTATTTCTTTAAAGGTATGATCATATGGGGAAAAAAGGCGCCCATTGAATATTTTGACTTTTAAAACAAGATCTACCGCACATAATATAGGGTATCTTTAGACCGTTACTTCCTTGCATGTACAGGGAGTATGAGCGCTCAGACCAGTGATACCTCTTAAAATGTCTCATAGAATTCTTTCTACCCTTGTGGGATCAATTATAAGTTGAAATTGAGCTATAGTACTCGGAATATAAAATTGTTCAAGGATTATGAGAGATTTTGGAAAAATATTTTACTGAAATTAATCAATATATAGCTATTGTGGTTGAACCTTCGTTGAGTCTTTTATTCAATTCAGGCATCATTTTTTCAGATATTAATGCCCTATAGAGCCTCAATGAACTCCTATAAGAATACATACTGATTACATTGCGTATTAAAAATAGTAGCTGGTATTCTAGTAGGTCAGGAGCTCCATCCAGAAGTTATATATATAACGCAAACCTAATCATTCAAAAGGGTTTAAGTAAAGGGTAAGATTGCCGACTAAATGGTTTAGCGGTCAAGTGACTGGTCTGGCTCACTTGTAAAGCTTGCTTCAGCCTCTGTGCCCACTGTTCGATCCCCGCTTGACGAGATAGAGTGTATCTGTGATAAAGGGAAGGTAAAAGGGAAAATCAATCATCAAAAGGAATTCTATCATATAGCATCCAATAATTCAGATGGGGGGGAGAATATCCCTCCTTGATATGTAAGGGAGTGGTGCCTCTGTGATAGAATCCTTCAGCAAGACTCAACAATAATACGGCATTCAAGAAAGCTTATCATAGAACACTTAATGGTTCAGATAGTGGGGTTAGAAAAGTGGGCTAGGAGGTTGGGGTGGGCCCCTTTTTTACACTTCCATGATTCATTTTCAATTTTATTCTATAAGAGTTTCAGAAATCTATTCCAAGTGCTTTAGTATTTTTTCCATAATATTTCAGAAGGGCAGTTCCTTATTTAGTGTTACGGTTTTAAAAGACAGGACCTGATGATGGAACCTTAGATGCATTTTTCATCAAAAAATATTGAGAGCTGA
Source organism: Austropuccinia psidii (assembly GCA_023105745.1). NCBI lineage: Eukaryota > Fungi > Basidiomycota > Pucciniomycetes > Pucciniales > Sphaerophragmiaceae > Austropuccinia > Austropuccinia psidii. The sequence continues at coordinate 12,758,098 of JALGQZ010000016.1, forward strand.
TAGAAGCATTATCTGAAATAATCTACGAGTGGTATGATAATCGTCTATGATCTTTTATTCCATCAAAATCTCATTATATATTTGAGAAGAAACAACTCCCCTTTGATAGTTAAAATAATACATGTTCTAATAACTGGAATTCTTAAGATAACTAATATATGAGGAAGTGGAGTAATCTGAATTTTTACTGCACTTCATGAAGCTGAAAATAATCTGGAATATATCCATTTCCAGCTCATAATTATATGCCATTCTTTTTCATTCACTTTCTACGGGATCACATCAATAATTAGGATTTTTAACAGAATTTCATGCTTATTAGACTCAAATTAACTAAAAACATGATTTTGATAGACAAATTATACATGGTCAAAGTTTTTGATTGGGAACCCAAAATATGGGAGGAAAATGGAGGAGCTTCAGGAGTATTTTTTGACCTCCTTTCAAATATTCTATTTTTATAAAATAGAGCAATAAATTGATGCTTATAAACTATGGTATAGATAATTACATTGTGTTTACAAGGGTTAGACAAAAACCTAAGAATTCCTGTGAAAATAGTTTTTGATATTTTTACATGTTCACATATCAAACAATAAAAAATATGCAAAAAGATCCCCTTCCTAGAAATAAAGAGATATGAAATATTTAGCTTCTCTTACTTATCTCAATTTTTTGACGCCCAAAACCCTCGGCCCAGCCATAAAGGCCATTTCTCAGAACTAGTAAGAACCTTAAATAAAGAAACTTATCAAATATGGAGAATATTTTCTGATTTATTGTCTGATGTTTATGTTTATAAATGCGCAAAACTACGTAAAAACAACTTTATTCTTGAAAAATGCTCTAAGATATAGTGAGTGTAGTTCTTAAATTAATCCTATTTTAAAAGATAATACACAAATATTTCTAAAGACTCCTATATTTAGAGCGCCTAAAAGAGAAATTTGGAGCTATTCATATCTTTCACAATGACCTGCTGAAATCGGAAAGGAATTTTCCTTTCAAGGCTATTGATTGAATTCAAATGAAGAATATTTTAGGATTGATATATTTAGATACCTAATCAGGAAGCACAATGTTGATTCATATACAAAATTGGCCACCATAGAAGATAATAATGATGAGGAGCTTTAACAATGATAAGAATTTTCAGTAATTTTGATTAATCAATTCAGTTCAGTGACTCAAGCTGGAATTTTGTGAGGAAAATAGTATTCATAATCTATGTGATTGGAGATTGGCAAAGAGGAAAAAGAATAAATAGTGATGTCAGATTTAATCTTTAGCTGAGATTAGCCTTAAAATGGAGCTTGTTTATCTATTTTTAATTCAAGGAATTGAGTGCAAGAAATTACTTTTAAGAACACTTTCATATAGAACACTTCAATTGAGCTCAATGTAAAAAATATTCCAACCTTGAAGATCTGGCTGAGAAGATGACCTAAATAAAATAGAAAGTTAGAACCCAGTATAAAGCAAGATGAAGGCTGGGTTGGACCTGTTACCCCTGCTGGAAGGTATAGATTTTTTTTCATGGTGAATTCTGTAACTCAACCCTAAATAAGCTTAAATTGAGTTTTTAGTATTTTCTGCAAAAAAATCCAAAATTTCTGACAACCTGAAATTAATTCACACCAATTTTGGTGTAAATCATCATTTTTTTGTGTTAAAATTGAGGTGTGGTGTGTAGCTTGGAGGTTGTGACAAATTGAAGTGTTTTCAATTTAAATGTCAAAAAAGGCTGAAGTATTACATATTTTAAATTGAATTTACATGAGGAAGTGATAATTACAGCTGTGTACTGTAATTTTTCAATTCAATTACATGCTTAAGTTTCTTAGTATAATAAATGATGAGCAATTAAATAAAAAGAAATGGAAAAAAATAATGTTTTTTCTGTAAAGGAATCAGGGTTCCATGGGTTCCACATTCCCCAATTCCTTTCTGTCAGGGGTAATATTTCAAACTTCATGCAAATTTCTATCACTTTTGGTATGGGATTGTGTCACAGGGTCTGTTACTCAATTGATGATGAGAGGCTGATACAAACCAGGGAAGTTTTTACTGTTTCCAAGAGGGTAAAACTACCCTCAAGTTAAACAAAGCTTAATAAAAACAGGTTTGAATGCTTTTAAGGTCTCTCAGACATATTTGGGTGTGTTTTGGAGGAGTAAACCTAACTGTTACTATACAAATGTGTGGTTTAAGGGACTAAAATGGATAAAGCAAGCCCTTTTTCTGTCTAAACCAGGGCTTAATGAAGCCATTATTGGATTTCCTGTTTTAAGTGTTCTTCTCAAAACTGATCAGGGTAAAATTTACTTTTGAAGGAAGATAATTGGTATATATGAAAAATTTCCTCTTTGCCCCTCTTTTATTTTCCTGTTAGACTGTATTCCTTTTATTATTAGCTTAAACACTATTAAACCAAGAAATTGAATATTTCAAGCACTGATTTTAAATAACTTTAAACCTTTCAAGAACATGAATAGTTAATTATATTAAATTCTTTAGCCCTTTATGATTATTTTACCCTTCTACCACCCCAAAAGGGAATTTAAACATTTTTCATCAGTGAGCTTTGTCACTATATTTCCAAATTAGATCTAGTCACTTTTGTGTGTTTTTTCTATTGAATATTTGTTCTAGAGACTCTTTTATCATATAAATTTTATTTAGTTCTTTTATGAATTGATTCCTATTAGAATTTCTTTTGTACCCATGGATATCCCTTGTAGAGTATTTTGGATAACTTTTGATTGTTGATAAAGAAATTAATCTTCATAAAATTATTTTTTCTACCAAAAAACTTATAAAAAATATTTTTGGAATGTTTTTCTTTCAATAATTCTTTATTAAAAAACTTTTGAGTATGGGAAAAGTCCTTGACTTTCAAAAAATGTTTGTTGTAAGAAGCTTAAACTATCATTGTCTCTACATTGAGATCATTAATAAAGACAGAAATAGAGAAAGAGCATCTAGAACAGCATAGTGGCCAAAATAAAAAACTGAGTTTAGTATATTACAACAGGTGTGAAAGATGCCAGAAGGAAAATAAAATCCATTTTCAGTAATATGAACTTCTTCAACACATAGATGGAGCCAAAAACCCATAGGAAGTTCTTAAAATGGATTAAGTTAGAGGACCTGTTCCAGAGGAAAAGAAAGTTATAATGCATACCTGATGGTAGTATTCAGGCTTAGTAAAAGTATCAGAGTTCCTATATATCATATGAAATACACACCCATGAGAAGAGAAATATCACCTTGGACAAATATCATTGAGCACTGTGGAGCCCCAAGGATTAGCATAAGTAACACACACCAAAAGTTTAAATCTGAATTTTGGAGAAACTACCATAATAGGTTGAATACAAAATTGGCCTTTCCCACAGCCTACCAAGCACAAACATATGAATTAGAAGAGAGGATGGTTAAAAATATGAAGGACATGATCAAGAGGTTCTGTGAGTATTTCATAAAATTAAAAGACCGTGAATTGGTCACACTCCTTCCTGAAGTTGAACTGGCTTAAAACACCAGTGAGACCTCAGCAACAGGAAAACCCCAATCTGAAGCTGGAAAATGATAGAAATTCTTGATACAAGTATAATATTTAAAAAGGAACCTGATAGATGTGCACCCTAAAGCCAAGTACTTCCAAAATATGCTGAAAGCTCCTATGATACTACAGCATTATGCCTGACAGGAGGAAAGGAACTCAAAGCCGAGAGATATGAAAAGCGTACAAAGCAACCCAATTGGGAGGAGTGGGCCAAGTGTTTGTCTCAAAACTCATATTCAACAACCTCAAAAGTCCAAAGAAGATGAAATATTTCTATGTATGACATTTCAATATGATTAAGCTAATGGTACAAAAGGAAGTAGAGGTGAAACTCACTGAAGAATTCTCCAAAAAGAAACTTTCATTCCAAATTAGTCTGCAACACCTATCATCAAGCAGATGAGTACAGATTTAACAAAAGGAAAGTGGCACCTTCAAAAGTGGAAGGATTAGGCGAAGATTAACCTGTAACATCGCAGCAGATAGTTAGCTCCTTCAAAATCAAAACAAATGGGAATGAAGATAGAAAATATGTTGTTAGGTGAAAGAACCAAGCAGAAGCTAAAGAAAGGTTGTCGAAAGAGAAAGAAATCACTGATTGAAAGATTTATCTAAGGAGGACAGCAGAGTATGGTAAATGATGAGCCTTTTTTAGAGGGCGGGTATTTTATCCTGTGACTCAAATAAAGATTGAACAAATTCAAACAAAATACCACAGATAGGGTATGCAAAGAGGGAAATACATATATTTAACATTTATTGAAGAGAAAAAGGTATAAAAAGGCAACAAGAAAAGAAAACCAGACTTGAAAAAATACTTGTAAATGTGACAATATCAGATACAAAATATCCTGATTTCCAAAAACATAATTCCTATCATCAACCAATAGGAATTGAAAAAGCTATCAAGGCTACCAACTCTTTGGGAGATGTTGAGTATACAATAGCAAAGCAACGACGACGACGATGATGATATAATTTATTGTTTTTTATTATTTTATATTATTATATTTTTTTTATCATGTCTTTAGCTACAACAAAGCGATGTCTCTTTTTATACTAAAGAGTACAGTACTGTTTAGTAAAATAAGTACAATAAGGGAACGAACAAAAGTACTTTTACTTTTGTTCAATGAAAAAGTATTTCAAATGAAAAGTACAAATAATGAAAGGGAAAGCACCGTTTCAACGGTGGAATGCTCTAACACGCCCCCTCACTGTTGAGAGGGTGCAAGTTAGAATGCAATTGATGGCTCATCTTTGTCATGATGAGCTATGGAATTTGTTGGTCTTTTTTTGGGATATTTCTTCCAGCAGTATTCTTCAAAGTGGCTCTTCATTTTGCAAAAATTGCAGAACTTCTTGTTCTTTTGACTGTACAGTGCTGTTACAGTTTCACGAGTATCTTCATTCAATTTGAATTGTACATAGTCCTGTTCTAGCTTTTTCAGAATGAAGTTGAGTCCTTTGTTCTGAAATCCATGGGACATTACGCGTACAAATGAATCAAGTTCTGATGGTAATTTGCTGAGCACCATAATACTTAATGCAGATTCTTCCAATTTAAACCCTACTAATCGCATCTTACTAACCGTAGTTCTAATTTCTTGAATAAAATCTAATGTTGTTGTAAATTTTACTTGACTGAATTTTGTGAATGCTAAAGCTTGACTTGAAATGTCATTGGACATATATTTTTCTTTTAACATATTCCATAAAAACTGTCCGCTTCTTTTATTGTCTTCACTGAGCATACTTGAGACAAATGAGATATTTTCTTCATTTAAGCATCGAATGATTAAGTTATAGGCCTTGCGATTGAGATTCTCTTGAATTTCTCTGGACTGTTGATCAGTTCCTAAAATCAAGTCCAAGGCTCCAATAATATCTAGCTCTGACTCCATCATGGTTACCCATGTGAAATAATTGTCAGAAGTTAGTAATAGATGACTAATTAAGTTGTTTGACGACATGATGACGATAGTAAAAAGAAGGAGACAAAATGCTGGGATACAACCAGTAGGTCTTTTTTCCTCTGGGTTCACACAGCCAATACGAGTACGATAAAGATGTGATTCTGGGATACAACCAGTAGGTCGTTTTCCTCTGGGTTCACACAGCCGATACGAGTACGATAAAGATGAGATTCTGGGATACAACCAGTAGGTCGTTTTCCTCTGGGTTCACACAGCCGATACGACAAGAATGATAAAGACGAAAATAGATGCTAGGATACAGCCAGTAGGTCGTTTTCCTCTGGGTTCACATAGCCGAGACGAGTACGATAAAGACAACGAATGTAATACTTTAAACAAAAAGGGTCCCAATTGCTGAGCAATTGGTACTGATAATGTGTTGAGTATACGATAGCAAAGCGACGACGACGACGATGATGATATAATTTATTATTTTTTATTATTTTATATTATTATATTTTTTTTATCATGTCTTTAGCTACAACAAAGCGATGTCTCTTTTTATACTAAAGAGTACAGTACTGTTTAGTAAAATAAGTACAATAAGGGAACGAACAAAAGTACTTTTACTTTTGTTCAATGAAAAAGTATTTCAAATGAAAAGTACAAATAATGAAAGGGAAAGCACCGTTTCAACGGTGGAATGCTCTAACAGGCGACTCAAGCATAATTTTACCTCTAAACCAAAATCTCCAGTTTGGCTTCGAGACCCATAATGTGGATTTTTTATTGATTATCTCAAAGGGGACTATTCAATAATACCAGTTTCAAGATTGTACTGTCATTTTATGAAGATATAAAATAACACTATGTTTTTAGTAAAGGGTGAAATATGTATTATTTCTAATCTTCCATCCAGCTCCTACGGTTTTGGTGAGATAACTATCAAGTAGAATATTTTGGGAAGGTCTACTCTAAGTCTACATAAAAGTATAGCCCTTGACCCTGTATCTCTCACAGAGAAAAATGTGTTAGTAATTTTTCTCAAAAAAACAAAATTACTACTTTTAAAATTGTAAAAACATATTTTGAGCCTAAAGAAATTTGGAAGAATTAAATAAAACGAGGTCGAAGGTGAGAAAAGCTTGTATGCCTTACTTGTGGCTACAGCTTGAGATATGTATCTTGACAACTGAGAAAGGTATTAAGGATTAAAAGATATTATCACAAACCAAATGGTATTGTGAGATATGATACCAGAAAATTAAATTGTGAGAGTTTAAATCTGGTGGGAGGGGCGTTCTATCGGATATAACAATTTCAAGATCTTACTGGCATCTTATCAAGATAAACAATAACAATATGTTTTGAGTAAATGAACAAATCTGTACTTTTTCTCATATTCAATTTAGATTCTACTGTTTTGGTGAGAGAACTATCAAGTAGAATATTTTGGAAAGGTGTACTTTAAGGCTACATAAAATTATAGCCCTTGACCCTGTATCTCTCACAGAGAAAAATGCGTTATTCATTTTTCTCAAAAAAACAAAAGCACTACTTTTAAAGTTGTAGAAACATATTTTGAGCCTAAAGAACTTTTGCAGACTTAAATAAAACTAGTTCAAAGGTGAGAAAAACTTGTATGCCTTACTTGTGGCTACAGCTTGAGATCTGTATCTTGAAAACTGAGAAAGCTATTAAGGATTAAAAGATATTATCACAAACCAAGTGGTATTGTGAGATATGATCCCAGACAATTGATTTGTGAGATTTCAAATCTGGCGGGAGGGGTTTTCTCCATTTATTACTTGTAGCTTGAGAAATACAGCTTCTTCACTACCTGTTCAGAGCGCAACAGTGGGCTAATATCAAATGTAGTTTAATTTTAGAGCGTAAAAGCTATTTACATGATGATTATACTTGAGCTACTCACAAAACGACCAATCTTAGTAATACAGACATGCTTTGTATGCCATAGGATGGGTCCCGACTGTTGAAAAATACCCGAAACTTCCATTGGTGAGAGAGTTTAGCGTTTATCAGTACAAATGGGAAAATTTGATCTTAAAATGACATATGATAATAAAGAAAGGTGGTCTTAGTCGTGTCAAACCACAATCCAACCACTTTATTGAGAACTTTGGCCCCAAAGATTTAGTAGAATGTCATCCCCCTTGTTCCACCCTGATCAAACATAAAGGGGGATTTTCCTCATAGAAAAAATCACCATCCTATTATGAGTTAATTCTTAGTGATTAAACCTTCCTACACAGAGTGAACTCTTATGGTATCATAGACATAATTATAGCTTTCAAAATTACCATATTTAATTAGATGAGTAGACCAGGAAGGGGTTTCAGTAGATTCGTAACAACTATTTTTCACTAGTATTTACCTTGAACTAGTTTTTGACTATTTACCTGTCACCATAATATTAATAGCTTTGAGTTAAATACTTATAGCTACCTCATAGGCTCAAAATAACATCAGATATTTTTGAGCCTTGAAGCCCTGTTTGACATGCAGAATAATCTTCCATGGTCCTCCTTTTGTTCATAGTGGTCCTGAATTAAATCGCATTTTTCTTATGATTAAGAAAGATAGGGGATAATCAATATTTTCTTAGCCTCACTAATATTACCTTAAGACTAAATTCATACAAAAAAGTAAGACAAGATTTTACTGAATTAAGAAGAGGGAAATTTGAAAAAATGGATATAAGAACAAATTTCATCACCCTGAGCACTTTTCTTCAAAGAAAAACCCTCACTTAAGGAGAGAATAATTGACATGCATATCAAATACATGAAGATTTATTTTAAATAAAAATAAGCCAAAAAATTCAAAGTTTATTATGAAATTTCGCAATTATGAGGGTTTTCTTGGATAATTATATTCAATATTACATTTTATATTTGATATGTGTACAAATTTAAGTAAAAGTATTTCTACATTATTCAATTTTCATTTTTGAAACTGGGAAGAAACAATTTTTGAGATCACAGGGTGAATAGTGTAGATATTAATATGCAGATGAGCTTTGGAAGTTTGACTCCAAAATTTGTTGAAACTATATTCAAGATTACATTTGGAGATATATTTTGCTTTCAAGGTAAAAAATTAGAGAAGAAATATTTCATGTAAATATTTTTAGTTACTATAAACACAAAAGTGGAATTAAGTTGTGTATCTAATAGAAAAATATTTAGCTTTAGTATATCTTTTTTTTCTATGAAATACAAGAGTTTCTAACCTCAAAAAGGTTGAATCATTACATAGACCTACGGGAGAAGGAGATATTATGCAAAATTCCAAACTGTTGTTATGAATGAAGAAACATTCCTAGATAAAAAACTTCAGAAGTAAAATTGAAGAAACATCTATCAAGCTCCAAATCACTATTGTATGATAATTCAATACTTTTAAATACTTCATAGTTGAATATATTCTTAGCCTTTCATTAGATTGTTTAATAAATTAGCTCCTCAATTCCTTCCAAACAAACCTAAAAGTGTTCAAAAATCAAATGAATGAATTTTATTCTGAGATATTCCAAATTTTAATTCAGCTTTGTTTGAATATTCTATCTTCCAATTCTAGTTGTCATTGAATTTCTCCTAGGGAAAACATCAAATAGGATCTTATGCTAATCAACATTTAAATTTAAATTAAGCCTTGATTGATCATCAGTAGATAGAGCAGAGAACTACATGGAATATCTATATTAGTATTATCTTTTATTTCAAAAAAACATCAATTTCTCAAACCTATCAATTTTATTGGAAATTTGATGACAGAGTGTATTCTCTGTGAATTTTTAAATATTCAGTGTTTCATGTGGAATCATCAAAAATAGACTATAAGTAAAGCTTTGAACTTTACTTATGAAAGTATAATAATTTTTGGTTTTTATATGAATTATGCTGTTCTTGATTGGTCCTTAAGGTTTCAGAGATATTCATTAAGAATTGTATTTTTTATGAATTTTTGAAGTTTTTACCTCATTTTTACATAGAATTGCAAATAACACTATATTTCTGGTTGCTATGCGGTAAAGAGCTAGATGATAGTCCAAAAAGGGTTTTAATTACTCTTTTGGGGTTTACCCATGGAAAATCATTAAGAATTTACATGGTTACAGAAGTCTAAGTTGCTCTTTACCTTTTTGGCATGTCAAAATAGCACCTTATTTGCTATTTTCTTATGAATTAATGAGATCTTAACTTGGTAACCAAGTTCCCAAAAGGTTTTGGTATACTAATTGGGCCAAGATCAGCCATGGATCCAAGCTTTGGAGCTTTCCAGGCCTCAGAGGCCTCAGAGGTTAGGTCCCTGGCTCTCTTTGATGTCTTTTGTCCCCCTTGACTATTTTCACATCAAAAATAGAAACTCAGGCTTAAAGACTGATATCCACTATGGGTGTACCAAAAGCATATGTAGGAATACCATAATATTAAGTGCAACTGTGGAACTCATTTTAGTGTGAGATTGGATAAGGCAGTCCTTGAGGGGGAAATAAAGTTTTGAATTGTGGAAATAGTCCTGTAATGAACGGTGCTAATGGTGTTTTAGCTGCCCCTTTGCATTTACTAAAAAATCTCCCTACAGGGCTTGCAAATAAATATTTGAGATTGTGGCTTCACAGGTAGAGAAGACTTTTCAGCAGTCAGTATCAGACCTATTCAATAATAAGATAAGTAACTTATAAGTTAAAAAAAGTATAAAATGATAATTCCTAAATAATAATATAAATTAATTTAAGGTTAAGAACTAAATATTATACGAGTTTGATTCAAAATAATAGTACTAATATAGAGTATATGGGTAAATTCAATTTGATGTTATATCTATCATAATACTTAATGGTTTGAAAGGGTAATTTTTAATATAATATAGCAATAAGAACTTTAATAATTTATTGGTAAGATATTGTTCAATATATGATAGATGTTTTTTAAATGTATGGGAAATATAATACAGTATAAGGGTAGGTTTTTTAATATAATAATATATATTTGTAAGGTTGGTTTTTGGAATATGAAGTTATAATAAGAATATTTTTTTATAATGTAAAGGGTTATGGGGATAAACTGAATATTATGAGTATTATTGATAGTATTGTAATTATAGGACTAATAATTGAAACATAGGGTGTATTGATAATATAAAGTAGACCTTCTTTTAATTACTATTAATTAGAAATCACTATTAAATAAGCTTATAAGTTTATAATACTTTAATAAATAACTAGATTATCCTACTAGTAAGGGATGGATGAATTATTCTCCTTCTTGGTATGTAATTCCCATTTGAATAATAATACTAGATTGACCTACTAGTGAGGGATGAATACTTATTCTCCTTCTTGGTATATAATTAATTGCATGGGGAAAGGAGGAAAAAAGGAGGGAGAGAGGACCTCTATTTATATTCTTCAGGCTCTCCATAGAGGGACTGAAAAATAAGGGACTTAGAATTTATCCACTTCTTTGGGCTGGGATAATTCTTTATAGTGGTGAGATATCATTTGTTTGGTTGGTTGCACCATTTTTATGTATTACTTTGTAATCTGAGATGTTTTTTTCAAGAGGAATAGTCTGGTTTTATTCATCAAAATTTTTTTTATTTAAACCTCTATTCTAATAAATTGACTTGATATTTTCTGTTTGTACCTTTTTATATAGATTTTGAATCTCAATGGTTTCTTCTTTTGTGTTGTCTTCTTTTTGTCTTCCTAATAAATTTTATTGTCTATTATTATTATGTATTGATTTTTTTTTGGATTTATTTCCTTTTATAATTAAAAATTATGTAATTTGTTTTTTGTTATTCTGAGATGAATAAAATAGGTAAAAGATAGATGAATCCAGGAATTCATCCCACAAATTGATTATTTTGATTATTTCAATATGGAAAAAGACAATTTGTTGATTTCTAATATGCAGTTTAAGGTCATAATCAGGATAATAGCTTGAGTGATCTGAAGTAATTTGTTGATCAAACATAAACAAATGAAATATTTGGACGGTTCAAGGTCTTATCTAGGACGTCTCTTCTTTTTATTTTGTTTTTCTGATTAGGTTTTTCTTTCCTCTTGTTTTTGTTTTTTCTGACATTAACCTTAAATTACCCAGATGATGATATATGAGTTTGGTTTGAGTTTCCTTTGTATCAATTGAGTTGATAGATTTTTTCTCTTCTTATGACACATTCTTTAATCGATCAAAAAACTTTGGTGACATGACTAAAATTTGCTTCAAGGTAAGATTTCTTTTCTGCTTCAATACCCTTTTGAGAATTTTTGCCATAATTTCTTGAAGGTCTAATTTTTCCTCCTTAGTGATTTTCCTTTCATTGACTTTCTTGATTGATTCCTGAGTATTTTTAGTATGGTCAATTTTAGGCTCCTGTGAAGGTCTATCATTTTCATTCTGCACCAGTTGAGGCTTCTTATATTTGGTTGGAATAATAGTTTTCTCTTCTTACTTTTGCTCATCATCAATATAAGCTCCAGGTATATTTTGTCTTTTATTGATTGGTTTTTTCACCTTTGGATGTGATCTTAAAACATCTTTATTGGTATTTTCTGCTCTTGAGTTTTTTTCTTTAGTATTTCTTAATCCATAATTATTTAAAAGTGGCTCATTGGCTGATGAAATAGCTGGTGGTTGCCAAATCCACCAGTTTTCAACTTTGGCTATAGCTGTTGCACTATCATCTTTCTTTGGTTGTATTATGTTCATTTGATTAGCTTTGGGTAGTGCTTCTTTAGCTTCATCTTCTTTCAATTTCTTTGTACGTTATTCTTGCTCTTTTGCAAATTCTTCAACTAACTTCTTTGGAGCTATTTTACCATCAGTTGGAACTCTTTGCTAATTGGGAAATAAAAATTAACCTCCTTGTCTGCTGACCCATTTCTTATTTTGATCTTCAAAGTGGTAGTTGCATCTATTAAATGAATGTCCTTCCTCAAAACAGTAATAACATTTGACAAAAGGTTTTGGTATGTTTTGTGCTGGGGAATAGGGAAAATGCCTTTGTGAGAATGGAGGTTAATCATTTCTTGGCTTAAACTGTTGAATATTGAGCTGATTATTGGTAACCCACCCATTTGAGGTTTAGATAGACCTTTCAATTATTCCAGTTGGGTCATAAATTTCTTGAAATCTTCCTTTTCCACTTGTGCCTGCTTTCTAGTTTCCAGTTTTTCTTCTTTGAGGGATTCAGTAATTTATTTGATTTTGTTAAAAGCTTCATTCATTCCTGGGAAATCCTCTTTCTTGAAGTGAACTTTATTTTTACTTTCATCAAAATTCCTTCCTCTGTGTCTTGATTATGAGAATCTTTGGTTACTAACATTCTGGATTCCAATTCTTGTTCAATGTACTTCTTGAGGATCTTCATAGGTGGTATAAGGTATCCTATATCTTCTGCTCTAACCATTACATTATCTTTGATCATTGGAACATTTTATCATGAGGAATATACCTGTATCTTAATAAGTAAGTAACAATAGTTTCATATTCTCCCATAAATTTCTTATATTGTGATAGACTACCAATTCCTCCATCTTCTTGAGTATCATTCAAAAGCTTAAGGAGTGAGTCTTTTTTGTATCCTTCTTCAGGTTCAACTCTTCCCCATTTTGTTATAAGATCTTTCTTAAGTTGTGTCCAATTTCCTTCTTGATAACCTGGCATAGCTCCAATTGCATCACTAAATCTTGGTTCTGTGGTCCAAAATGCTATTTGCATCGCTAGGCCTTCATCTGTTGCTCCCGCAATTTGAGCTGTTCTCTGCACTTTCCTGATAAATTTCTCTACTTCATCGCCAACAAAATTAAGATTGTAATCTTTTGATTTAATTTTAACTACAGGTCTTTCTTGTCTTGGAACTATCTGCTGTAATGGACTTGGAATATTAGATGTAGTGACAAAAGATCCCATTAGAATGTTTTGAGTTCTTGGCTGTGTTTCTGGAGTAGAGGTTTCTCTTGGTCCAGGCGTAGGTGATATTGGTGAATCTTCAGGCCTAACATGCCTTGGTAATGTGGGTTCACTTGGACTATCTGCAGGTGTGTAAGATGTTTTTTCCATTCATTTCCCTTTCTTTTTTCTTTGTATTAGTAATAATTCTTGCATTTGTTTCATAAGACTTTCTATTTGTACTGTTTGATCTTCCTCTTCACTTTGTTCTGCATACTGCCCTTTACATCATGTTCAGGTAATGGTGGTAAGTCAGATGTTGATTATTGATTCATTTCTACTTGATAAGCTGATCCTTCAAATTCTATTGTACTTCTCTTGTTTTTCTTTGCTTCTTGTATTAACTTGATTAAAAATCTTCTTAATTCTTCCTTTTGTTTCTGTTCTGTCCTTGGTGTTGCAATAAGTAAATAAATATCCTTGGGTGTTTGATTTTCTGGTGTTCTTTCTTTATCTGGAGAATAAAAATGATATGATTGATTTGAGGATTGTGATGGTGATGATGATTTGGAAGGGGATTTGTTTCCAGATTCCAGATTGTATGAGTGTGTTGATGGTTAGTTCTTTATAAATAGTATGATTATTTGAGGTAGGTTGATTTTATTATCTTCTTTCTTGATTATTGACTGATTATTGAATGTTGAAGTTGAAATGGCCACTGTTGGGATACCAGATGTGGAACTCCTTTTAGTGTGTGATTGGATAAGGCAGTGCTTGAGGGGGAAATCTCATGTAAACAGTTTTGAATTTCTGAAATAGTCCTGTAACAAAGGGTGCTAATGGGGTTTAGCTGCCCCTCTGAATATACCAAAAAATCTCCCTTCAGGGCTCACAAATCAATATTTAAGATTGTGGCTTTACACCTAGAGAAGACTTTTCAGCAGTCTCTATCAGAACTATTCAATAATCAGATAAGTAGATTTTAAGTTAAAAAAAGTATAAAATAATAATTCCTCAAGAATAATATAAAATGATTTGAGGTTAAGAACTTAATAGTATAGGAGTTTGATTCAATATAATAGTACTAATATAGAGTGTATGGGTAAGTTCAATTTGATGTTATATCTATCATAATACTTAATGGTTTGAAAGGGTAATTCTCAATATAATATAGCAATAAGACCTTTAATAACTTATTTGTAAGATATCTTTCAATATATAATAGATGTTTGTTAGGTATATGAGGGATATAATATGATATAAGAGTAGGATTTCTAATATAATAATATATATTTGTAAGGTTGTTTTTTTTAATATGAAGTTTTAACAAGAATATTTTTTTATAATGTAAAGGGTCATGGGGATAAACTCAATATTATGAGCATTATTGATAGTATTATAATTATAAGACTAATAATTAAACATAGGGTGGATTATAATGTAAAGTAGACCTTCTGTTAACTACTATTAATTAGAAATCACTATTAATTAAGCTTATAAGTGTATAATACTTTAATAAATAACTAGATTATCCTACTAGTAAGGGATGGATGAATTATTCTCCTTCTTTGTATATAGTTCCCATTTAAATAATAATACTGGATTTACCTACTAGTGAGGGATGAATAATTATTCTCCTTCTTGGTATATAATTAATTGCATGTGGAGAAGGGGAAAAAATGAGGCAGAGAGGACCTCTATTTATACTCTTTGGGCTCTCCATAGAGGCACTCAAAAACAAGGGACTTGGAATTCTTCCACTTATTTTGGCTGGGATAATTATTTATAGTGGTGAGGTATCATTTGTTTGGTTGGTTGCACCATTTTTATGTATGATTTTGTAATCTGAGATGATTTTTCTAGTAAGGAATTTTGAGATGGTGGCATTTCATGAAGTTATTGCACCATTTGTTTGGTTTGTTGCACCATTTTTGGTGGTATGAGATGATTTTGTACAGTCATTGCCCAAATTTCTGTGCACTGTTTGAACTGTAGGTGGAGAATGCTGTGTATTGTGGGGATTCTATTTGTCCTGTACAAGATTTAATTTTCCTTCATTTAACTTGCATTATGTTTTTGAGTTTACTTCCTGGCTTATCAGGTGTTTGTGCTTGTATTTTCATAGATATGTTGTGTAATTTAAGGGTTTGATGGATTTTGCTTGCATAAATTGATTAATTTCTTTTTCTTTCTGTCTTGTGACTTTTGATTAATACAGTTTTGATTTATTCCTTATTGAAGTGGCCTCAGTTTAATAACTGCAGTTCTGAGGAATGCAAAGGTTGAAAAGAGCTAGGGTAACTTGAGTGTTTCACCACCCTTCTCACTGGTAAATTGAACATTCTTGCTAGCTTTTCCTTTTTTTTCCTTATCTTATTGTTATTCTTGTAATCAAATGGACCATTTTTCCAGGTTTTATTATGGGATTTTACATATTGATGAATTTAAATTGGTTCCATGTAAGGCAAAAAGAACAAAAGGTCCTGCATAAGAATCATTAAGTTTCTTTTAGCCTTTGATATTATTAAAATTCATGGTTGAAACTAGAACTAAGTCCCCTACTTTGAATTCTGGTACTTTGTGACTCTTGTCCCACTTCTGTTTGGCATAGTCAAAGGTGTCATCCATACTCTGTTTTGCACGATGTTTCACTTTCTAAAGAATTATCTTGAATCTGTAAGCTGTAGAATGAATGTCAATCAAGTCCTTCCTCAGTGTGTCTGCTGGGAGGCTTGGATTCCATCCTTTTTCTAACATAGCAGGAGTTTGGCCTTTAGAAGAATGGACTGAAGTCTTATATGCTGGCTCCAATGCAGGTATTAGAGTGCACCAGTCATGGGTAAAACAATCTGAGTCTTTGAATTCTAACCTATAAGCACAAAATATCCTGATAATGTCTTCTAAAGTTTGAATCATTCTCTCTGCTACTCCATCTGTTTGAGGGTGATATGCTGTTGAGAAGAAGAATTTAGTCCCAAAAAATCTGTGAATATTGCTCCAAAATGCAGATGTGAACTTAGGATCTCTGTCACTTATTAAATTCTTAAATAATCCTGTATGGGAAAGAACTCTACTCCATATAAGAAGAGCTGTATCCATAGAAGTGTCATCTTTATGACATGGTAAGAATATGGGATTCCTGCCATATCTTTCTACAATGACTAAAAAAGCATTATAATGTTTATCATTCCTTGGAGGAAGTGCTGTGACTGAATCCATATGAACAACTTCACAAGGGGATTTTGGTTCCTGCATATGAATCATCAGTCCAAATTTCTTGCCTGTACTCCTGTTTAATTTTTGGTATCTATCACAGGTAAGGCAATATTCAATGGTTTCTTTTCCCCAACATGGGCACCATGCACAATTTTTCACTATTTCCAGTGTTCTGTCTTCTGACAGGTGTCCAGAGTAGATGCTATCATGACATTCATGAAGAATGGTATTGATGAACAATCTGCTACACAATTTCATTACACAAGGATGTTTGGTTCTGTGGCAAATTTTTCCATCAAACTGCTGAAATCCTCCTTAGCAATAGGAATTCTTCCAAACCTCATCCAGTGCGTTGCCTAAAAGAGGATATTTACAGTCTTTATCTAACAAGGAAGTTGAGATATGGAAATTCTTGTCTTCCTTATACAATTCTCTGACCTCTTGAAAGAATTCAGTCCCAATATCAGTTATGTTGATATCTTCAATTGAAATATGTGGTTCTGCTTCCAAAGGTAAATGAGATGGTTCATCAGGCAAATTGGCTAATGCCCACCTTCTAAGTCCATAAGCATTCTTGTGAATGTTTCCTGCCTTGTGACCTATAGTCATGTTACCTCTATATTCTTGGATGTCTATTTGCCATCTCAACATATGTCTGTTGGGAGGTTTCATGTTAAGAAGATATTTCATGGCATAACAGTCAGACAGTCAGTTATCACTTCAAAAGCACTGCCGTAAATATAATAGTGTAATTTCTCCAATGCCCATACCAAACATAAGCACTCCATCCGGATTCTGTTGGGTTAATTTTTCTTGACATGTAACAAAATGGTCCCTCTGTAGGTTTGTCATCAATGATTTGGACCTGATGTAGGGCTGCTCCTAATGAATATCCACATGCTTCAACGTGAAATTAAAAATTTATATTCCAGTAAGGCATCAGGAGTAGAGGTTCTTCCGTAAGAGATTTCCTTGACTTCTCATTAGCTTTAATTGTTTCCTGTGTCATCTCAAATACTGTCGGTTGATAACATATTATATAGAGTAATTTGGCCAGAATCACAAAGTCTTTCAGGTTTTGCCTGTTATAGCTGGAAAATGCAAGAAAAGACATCATTTATTTCTTATTCTGGGTTATTGGTTTAAGTAAAACTGCAGCCACTTTATTTTTGTAAATACCCAAGCTTGAACCAGAAACAATTTGTCCTAAAGCTAAAGTTACATTTATTGAGTGAAATTTTCATATTCACTCCTGTAACTTTGTCAAGTACTGTTGCAAGTATTTCAATGTGCAAAGACCATGATTCAGAAAATATGATAATATCATCAATATGTATGATAATCAATCCTTCAGATAATTTTCTAGGGCAGATGGTATTCATCCATCTTTGATAATCAGATGGTGCATTTTTAATACCAAATGGCATTCTAAGATACTCATAAATACCACAGTGAGTGATACTTCTAAGTAATTCCTTAGTTTTTGGTGCCAAGAAATTGTGATGAAAACCTTTCAATGAATCCATGGATGTTATATACTTGGCTTTAGACAATTGAGTCAAGGTTTCTTTAATTCTAGGAATTGGATACCTATCTGGAACTGTGTAGGTATTCAATGCTCTAAAATCTCCACCATCCTTGATATATCATCATGCCAAGCAATAAAAACAGGCGTTGTAAATTAAACTACCTCATTATGGCCTATGTTCCTTGGTACATCAAGTTGGATAAACTGTTGGAAATGTTTTTCTAAGGCTCCTCTAGCTCTGGAACTGGCTGGATAAGCTGGTCTTCTAAGTGATGGAGGGTATGGTCTGTAAATATTAAGAGTAATATTAAATGCATTCCCTTTGATAGCACCTAGTTGTTCATCACCAGAAGAAAAGGCATTATTATATGTGTATAATACATCAATAAGATAATGTTTCATTTTGGGTTATAATAATGGATTAATGTGTGTTTCAACAAGTTGATTATCCACACATTCTTCTTTATCAGTATTCATACCAAAGGATATTCTAGATATTTACTTTGGAATATTGGAAAAAGCCAATTTTTGTCTTTTATTTTCTCCAATTGTGAAATATCTGTATTTATTTATATTAATGTCAATAACATAGATATTCAAGTACTCATTTCCAAGAATGATGCACTGAGATGTGCAATTGTCCATTACTACTATCTCTTTTTTCATTATTGCAGTTCCTGCTGGATGTGTAAATACAATATTAATGTCCAATATGCCCAAAGGGTACATATTATTACTGGCACTACTAAATTGTACACCCTCCATTGGTAATAGATGGTTCTTCCATACAGGGAGTATGGCTTGAAGATAATCTTTTCCTACAAAATTACACAATGCCCCTGTATCCAAATTTAGTCTGGCTTTAATTTCATTTATCAGGATTGATGTGATACAAGATGCTCCTGCAGTATATCCTTTACCTGTAGCAGGTTTGGCTTTACACATTCTGGCATCCTGGATATTGATCAGGTTATGAAAATACTCACTGTGCTTTGGCAAGTGAGTATGAACTTCTGTGACCTCAAAGAAATCTGTAATCTTTTCAAAGGGATAGTCTTCTACTGGTGTATCCTCAGAGACTGCAGAATCTAGGTAAGACTCCTCTTTCTCTTAAGTACACTTAGCTTCTTCAATGACTTGAACTTCATTAATCTTTGTATTCTTGGTGCAGGTGTTGGCCAAATTTAAGGTGCTTCCACATTTATGACACTTCAAGACAGGCCTCACATGCCTGCCATCTTTTCTGGAAGTGTTGGAGACCAATTTGTATTCCCTAAGAACTCTAGTCCAGATTTTACCAATTCTTGACCTAGTAATGACATCTGCCATGGAATTGATGTAGTCTTCTGTTGAACAGGGTTCTACACATCTGCATGAGACTTCATGTTCTAGTTCTCCTCCATGTTTTCTTGATACTTTCATATTAATCATATAAGCAGACATATCTGGGTGTAAGGAAGATAATGTGTCTTTCTGTTTGAGGAACCAAGTAAGTGGTTTATCCTTTTTTCAGTTAAAAAAGGCACTTTCAAAGGCATTTTTCC
Source organism: Austropuccinia psidii (assembly GCA_023105745.1). Lineage (NCBI taxonomy): Eukaryota > Fungi > Basidiomycota > Pucciniomycetes > Pucciniales > Sphaerophragmiaceae > Austropuccinia > Austropuccinia psidii. The sequence goes on from JALGQZ010000016.1 coordinate 12,777,795, forward strand.
ATTTTAAATATCCAATAATTGTCAGCCCACTTTGTGATTATTTCATATTTCCACCAAGGCCAATCATGTTTACCATGGTCTTGTCTCATTTTGTAATACCGTTGCTTTGCAGTTGTGGTAAACAAGGAGTGTGGCTTGCCCACTTTAACTTCATCAGGTATGAAAAAGTCTTCTTGCAACATATCAATTGTTCTGATGAATTCAATATTATTGTATTCTCCTTCACCAGAGGTTGTTGGCCATTCTTCCAATTTGGTAAGATCTTTTACACAGATAGGACTTTATCCTAAAAAGGGGGTCAAACTTCCTTTTACAGAAATTTTTCTCTTCAGTCAAAGGTGTAGGATTTCATGGAATATTTGGTTCTCAATTCTTATGAATTTGTCCCACATTTGCAATGATTTCATCCTTCAATTTCTTCCTCTCACTGTCATTTTTTGGCAAATGTGTGGCAAAATGATTGGTATTATTAATTATTTCCAAAACCTGAATTCTCAGAATTGCAAGTTGCTCATTGATGTGTGAAATGGAAATATCTCATATTTCATCCTCTTGATCATGACATTTACTTTCAATTTTATCACATGTATTGGTAATTAAATCAGATTTGACATTTTTCAGCTTATACCATTCAGTAGAAGTTTTGTAATTTATCTTTATTTCACTTATATAGGATGTTATTTCATTCAACTTTGCATCAAATTTACCAAGTTCTACATCAATTCTAGACTTAACAAATTGCATTTCTTGGCTTATTTTCATGTACAGGTCCTGTTCATCCTTTTTCTCTCTTTGGCTGTGAATTCCATGAGATTTCTGGCCGTATTGAATACACTATCCATGGCTGAAGGCTCCAATTTGGGGATCCTGTACCCTTGTGAGTAAGGTCTGTGCAACTTTTCTTTGCCTTTGCCTTTGCCCTGATGGTTCTTGGGACCTCTCTGCTTCTTCTGAGGTCCTTAAGGCTTGAATTTGGACACTTCTGGAGCTGGTTTGGAGCTGGTAGATGCCACTGGGCCTTCTCTCTCCAAAGCTGGAGTCATTTCCAGTTCCTTCTTCTGGTCTATGGATAAAAGACTTTGATTTTTCAATCAGTTGTTTATCTTTTTGACCTTGTCTTTGCAAGACAATGGGAACCATCCTTCTAAGAGCTTTATGGTCTTCTCCTGACCCAGAAAGCTCTTGATGTGTAAGTAGGAGTTCAAGGCCTCCTGCCAAAGGCTTGGGCATATTTCCCACTCCTCCTCTTTGCCTTCTCTGTACCAATTCTGGTATTGGAATTGATAAATATCTATTGTCTCCACTTGAAAATGGTTCAGCCCTTGAAATATTATCATTAATTCTTTCAGACTCAGAGTTCACATCAGGGTTTGTGGGTGCAGACCTTGGGGAATGGGGGCAACTCTGGCATCCTCCAGATGTATCTTTCTTGAGGAATACTTGCCACTTCTGGACTTGTTCCTGCCTCTTCTTTGTCCACATCCATCTGGTTGGACTGAACAGTTGCTTCCATTTCTGGTATGCACCATTTTGCGTCAATTTATGGGAAACAATTGAGAATCAAAATCAAAAAATACACACCTTGTGGTGGTTGTTTTTCTTTTTCTAATTGAAACAGAGTTCCTCTTTTAGCCATTTTAACTTCAATACTATCTTCACAGTCTGCTTCCGAAGCTTCTGGACTGGTAATATATCTTTTACTGAGTCTGTTACCAGCTGCACAGTATTTAATTAAAGACACTAGCAAAAAATTTAAAAGCAAAAAATTATTTTTTTATACTGAAAAGATTTTTCAAAAGATTTTTTATAAGTTTTTATTCTTTTTTAAAGAAAAAAATTAAGAATTTAAGATCCTGATTTAAAATTAATTCAGGATAATTTAAAGGATAATTTTGTAAGTTTTTTGATGTGAAAAAGCCATGTGTTAAACAATATAAAATCAAACCAAATTCCTCAATGAAAAGGATTTTAAACACCCTTTCAAAAACAAAAGATAATTTCAACTTCAAATTGGAAGAAAAAAATAATCAAATTAAGATATTTTAGAACTTTCAAATATATTAATTAATGGTATAAGGTTCAAAAAACACAGCCAGGTGGCCAAATGTAGGATGTGGAAGGTATGGTGGTATTTTAGAACAAGAAAATGAAGTCTAGAATATGATTAAAGCCAGTTCTAGGGATAAAATCACAGCCAGCTCCCCAAATGTAAGATGTGTCTGCAAAACTGTTGATAATATTACTGTTAATCAACAGCACTATGGTTGTTCTTATGAACTATGATAATGAAAACTATTATAGCCAAAATTAAATAATTTATTACTTGATTATTTCTTTTACTTGCTATACACTACTAGTTATTATAACAGTAAGCAGAAATTGTCTACAATAATCAATTTCAAGAATAATTTAATAATAAAACTTCTTTATTAAAATAATAAAAATATTGTGATATATAGTTATCTTTTAGAAGAATAATTGTAAAGATAGCTATTGAAGAAAGCTATTACTAGAGAAAAACTTCAAGAATTAATACAAAACACTCACTAATACTCAAAAGAGCTTATTGAAAGATAATAGTAGAGGAATTTGATGGATAATTGTGGATTTATAATGGTATTACAACAATATATAGTTGATTTCTATGATTTCAAGTCTTGCTGATTGATTTTGAAATAATGAAACACTTAAGAAAAGATTAACTAATACTTAATTGTTGGTACCAATGGTATAATTGAATAATGTGATGATTTGGAAAAAACAGCAAGAGAAGGCCTCTTTTAAATCTAAGACAGCTCACAGAGGCGTGCAATGGAGAAGACTGAAGAGCAAGTGAGTGAGGAAAGAGTAATCCTTTTTGGATTGATGATTGCATCATCTGTTGTCATGTAAGATTATCATAATAACTTAATTGATGCTTTCACATGACTACCAACCCAGATATGGTTAAGAATAATAGGAGTAACAACTGTAAATATTCTTTTATTTGAACATAAACATTTATCTTTCAAAGTTATCAAGGTTGTTGGAAATTTAATCACAGATTGTATTTTCTGTGAATTTTTGAATATTCAGTGTTTCACATGGAATCATCAAAAATTGACTGTAAGTAAAGCTTTTAATTTTACCTATTAAGGTAGAATTATTTTTGGTTTTTATGTTAACTTTATTGTTCCTAATTGGTCCTGAAAGTTTCAGAAAGATTAATTAATAATTGTAATTTTTATGAATTTTTGAAGCTTTCACCTCATTTCTACATAGAATTGCAAAAAATACTATATTGCTGGTTTCTATGAGGTAAATCAATGGATATTAGTCCAAAAAGGGTTTTAATTACTCTTTTGGGGTTTATACATGGAAAATCATGAAGAATTAACATGGTTCCAGCAGTCTAAGTTGCTCTTTACCTCCTTGGTACATCAAAATAGCAGCTTATTTGATATTTTCTGATGTTCTAATGAGACTTTAACTTGGTAACCAAGTTTCCAAAACGCTTTAGTATACTAATTGGGCCAATATCAGCCATAAATTCAAGTCTTAGAGCTTTCCATGCCTCAGAGATCTCAAAAGTTGGGTACCCTGGCTCTCTTTGATGTCTTTTGTCCCCCTTGACTATTTTCACATCAAAAATAGAAATTCAGGCTTAAAGACTGATATCCACTATGGGTGTACCAAACATGTATGTAAAAAATATTAAGTGCCACAAAAAAGAATAAAACTATTCTTAGTGTATATGTAATATGGGATTTCTCACATTCCCATTATTTTGGCACAAAATTAAGGAAAAAAAAGTTTCCACAATTCTTTTATGTGTTATTGATGATGTGGAATTGAAGTATTTTCCATGTTACCACCTCAAAGAGTTGATTTGAGCTTATTCACTCTATGGAGTTACCCTAGGTGAAGTTTTGTGTAGAATCCAAATCTGGCCTTAAATTCATGAATCTACATACTCACAAAAAACTTATTCATCTTTTCTGAAAGAAAAAAAAGATGAATTTTGAATATATGCACGACTTATGGGTTATGCTTAGTTCAACATTTATTCTTCACCATACGTGTGGCCTATTTGGGTATGTAAAATATACCTCAAGGCTTACATAATTCACATATATTAATATTAAATAATCAATATTTATAAATGATAAATTTTCTTACCAAGTTATTAATATTATAATTCCCTTCCTAATATCAGAAGTTATACTTAATAATATAATAAGACTGTTATTCTGAGGATTATAGAGCCAAAAGAGACTGCAGTATTTGGAAAAATAGCCTAATTTGAGCTTTGGTAATGAAACTATTTCATGTTACTATGAATTTATGCATAGTAAATACAAAGAATATAGATTTTATATTTCAACAACAGCTATAATCCAACAAAAAAAATTGTTAGCTGGAAAGGATGAATTTTAGAGAAACATATTATTCATAATGGTATTATCATCAGAATGTAGAAAATATAATTAATATTAGTATCATAATTTATTATTAATCAAAATAAACAAACATTTGATAAAGTTCTTGGTGGTTCTTTTCTCAATAGATGATATTCTGGGGAAAATAGGAAGGAGGCCTCTTTTATAATTTATTTCCTGCTTCGTAGCAACCATAGTTGTGTCAATTGATGTACAAAAATGAATCCTACCAGAATCACTCAAAATGTTAAGCTTACAAAACTATTATATTATTATTGAATCATTTATTGATATTAGTGCCCCATTGTTTTAGAACTGTCATAAAATTAATGGAATTGTACTATTTTCATCTCCCTTTCATCCATTTGTATTGATTTTTTGAGATTTGATTTTCCAAGATAGATTATAAAACAAATTGATGATCACAGAAAGCATTTTTAGCAATCAAATAATGTAATCTGATTTTTCATTTCATATCTTGAAATGAATCTATACTCAAAATTTTTAATCAGAATGCTAACCGTTAAGTCTGGTATGAAGCATAAAGATTTTCCAAAAATACCTTAAATAGGGTTTTACTAGAAAATAATAACCATAACTTTGATGTGATTTGTGTCAATGGCAAATTCATGATGAAAGGTTCTATTTCAAGCTCAAACATTGAGTAAAAAAATATTTCAGAGGATCTTTTGGAAATATTTTCAACCTCTTTCACATATGGAACATTAAAATATACAGAAAGTTTCACCTTCATGGATGATTAAGCCTAAAATGAAAGGGTCAACAGGATCAATGAGGAGGTAATAGCTGAAAATTATGCTTAAAAATGACTAGGTTGAATTTTATATATTTACTCTATAGACCCACAGTAGCTTAATGAAAAATTAATTAAATTTCTATCAAGAAAATTATGGTAGCTATCATTTACAAGCCGTGTTTACAAAAAATAGGAAAAAGTACATTTACCCAGGTGTATCTGGACGAGTTAATGTTACTGATACGTAACGAAATGAGGCTATATGTGGATATAAGGTTTAAAAAGAATGGTATAAGATATTCAGCACATTTAAATGGTAGATCCAAAAATATTCAAGAGAATATGGAATTTTCACTCATTTTTATTAATTACCTCATGTATTATCATTTTATTGAGTCATTGAAGAAGACTTCTTTATAGAAATTAAACAAAGTTTCCAATATTGTGGAAATGGTATTTTTCACAGAAAAGTAAAAATTGAATAGTTTGACCATTTTCATGTCAAAAGAAATTTGTATTTGAAATTATTACCCATTTATGACTAGATATAAACAGGCTGAAACGTGGTTTAATTATTTATGTGAGGTTAAAAGCATCTCGAGATGGGTTTATGGGAGCCCTCTAGTTTCTAAGACTGTTTTTAGAGTGCTTTGTTTCAATTGAGAAATGTTTCGCCTCTTTTCAAACATTAAAGCTCCTGTTGTTGGAGTTGGAGTTACAAATAAACTGGGTCACTGAATATGTGACATAGCTGCAGGTCACATTAATTGAGGCTTTGAATCAATTCTAAAATTTCTTTCCTAGAAAAGGGAACTGTAGTAATCTGGCACACTTTGAGCCAGAATTTATTTCCGCCTTTAATTGAAATATTTTTTGTTTATATTTATTTTGGTTCCTCAGTTCCAGTAGAGGCTTCACACAAAAACTGTGAATAAGTTAGTGCTTTCAGTATAAAAAATTGAAGATTAATATCTCTGCTGAAATATAAATATATTGATGAAATTTCTCAAGGAAGCTAACATGAGAAGAAGGTATCTATAAGCAGCTTGAGACATAAGAAAACCTAAAATTGAAAAGAGTGAATATCCACTAATATGTAAAAGGTTTATAATTCTGAGGAACGTTTTATTATCTTGTGGGTGTTGTGACAAATATGATTGCTATTATTACAATATTTGTTCACTGGTTGAAAATACACAGGATAACCACACCTTTTCTATTGAGCGTTAGCTTGATTGTGCTTAGGAGGAATTGAAAATTATATGATATGTCAGTATCTTCAGCCACTAAGCTGTGGGCCCTCCAAAAGGATTGCTAAGAACAAAACCAACACGTGTCAATTTTACACTTACACTTGGGAAACATCACATAGGGAATTTTCTACATTTAGGAGAGCTTGTATTAATTTCGCATAGTTAGTAATGTATCAGGCCTTTTACTACCTTCCAGGACAGGTTGATTCTAATAATCGTGTTAATTTCGACACTGGAACCTATTTGCTGGGAATTGGGGATTTGTCAGGGTGAGTCTATGTAGAAGCTTAAAAACAGTAAATACAAGCTAGTACTATGACTGTGACACGTCAAAATAAGTAATAAAAAATTCTTCAGGTCCTACTGCTACGTGGTAACAGTGGTGATGAGTCTATTGAGGACCTGGGTTGCAATGTTCTAATATCTTTGACTGTAAAGAGACACTACAATAATTCTATTTAATTATATCTTTAAGTATTCTAAGGACACTACTGATGATTAACAGTCTTGTCACGTAAGAATATATAATAAAAAGATAAGATGAGGATTTTTGAAGACAAAAACCCTTCTTTTTATATCTTTCAAGACTGTCAAGAGTTATTTACTCTTCACACGTCAGAGGAGTGAAAATTTTCACTCCATTGGCCAGTCTGTGGTTCTGGATCCTCAATTCTGACGTCAGTAGAGGCAGAATTGTGGTTTTGGGACCACAAATGATCATTCTGGATCAATACAGGATGAAAAAACTTTTCACCTGCCACGTCAGCACTTGGATGACGTTGTTCTGGTGTTTGTATGACCAATACTAGTCATTCTGGGCGGGTTTAAGCTTTGAACAACCATTATTTTGAGTATTAAGACTGTACTGGTTGGTACAGGTTTGGTACAGGCCAGTATTGGCCAAAATACTTCCAACCAAGATATCTTGGTCAGTTTTTGAGATATCAAGAAACTAAGAGCACAGAATTGAAGGGCTTAATGAGCTCTTCAATTTGGTATGCTTCATGTTTACCCTTCTTTAAAATAGCAAAAGTTATAAGGGTTTTAAGTTTTTGGATGTATTTTTGTACATCAGTATGGGGCTTCAAAAAACTTCCATACCAGATATCTTCTTCAGTTTGGAAGATATCTGTATTCTGATGATACAGTTTTGTAGGGCTTGATTAGCCCTACAGTTTGGTATGTGACACTGTACAGTTGTATGAGTGTATGCCAAAGATACAGGGGTTTGTTTATTTTCTTATTTTCAGAATATCTGTATTTTGGTTGTTAAACCTTTGAACCAAGATCCCTCAGTCAATTTAAGAGATACAGAGGTCTAAGGTATCTCAAATTAAAGCTCTTGTTGAGATCTTTAATTTGGTTATACTTTTGTACAGTTTTGTACAAGCCCTCTTTGACTTTCAGGGGGACTTGGTTTTGAAAATGAGGTTATATGTTATCTCCAGTTGTAGTGGTGTTACAACAACATGGATGATATCATTGTGTAGCTCTTTATGTGAGCTTTAAGAAAAATACCATTTTGGTATAGGATAACTTAAATATGCATAAGTTATATGAGAGGTTAAAATAAGGGTTTTGACTTATTTATTTTCCTCTAGGTTTCCTTATTCTGTTTGGATAAGGTTGGTGTTTAATGTAAGAGGATTGTTTTCTCTTAATTATTACCTGTATTGACTATGTTTGTTCAATACTTGTCATACCATTATTTATGGTATGTTGGATGTCATGCTAGTGCTCTGTTTTGAGTCACAGGCTGACATACCCTCCCTCAAAAGAAGGCTCATCATTGATGAGACTCTTCAGCCCTCTTGGAGGCTCTGAATCTTCTGAGGTGTATTTGTCCATCTGGGATTTCTTTCTCAGTTAACCATTTGTCTTTATCTGCTGGTTGATTCTTAAATCTAACCAGGTATTGCCTGTTGTCTTTCCCATTGATTCTGATCTTCCTGGCTTTAATGATCTTTTTCACTGGTCCAGGTGAGTCATCTTCCTCTACCAATCTTTCATGGGTGACTGTCTTCTTCCTGTCAGGGAATTTCTCCTCATCTGTCTGGTGATAAGGTTTGACCAGGCTCACAGGGAAAACTGGGTGTTTCCTAGAGAACTCTTTGGTTAGGTTGACCTCTACTGCATTCTTTCCTATTAATTTAATAATGGTGAATGGTCCTATGAATGAGTCTCTCATCTTCTTGGGTCCTTTTAGGTTGTTGAAGTTAAGAGTTGAGATGAGAACTTGGTCTCCTACTTTGAAATCAGGTTCTTGGTGACTTTTATCATATCTCTGTTTGTTATATAATTTGGCTTCAGCCACACATTGCTCTGCTTTTTCGCAGGCAGTCTTCCACATTGTGTGAAAGTCTTTGGCTGTAGGATGTACTGAGAGGAGGTTCTTCTTCAAGTAATCTACTGGAAGTAGTGGGTTCCATCCTTTCTCTAATGTGGCAGGGGTTTTTCCTGTCACTGAGTGTATACTTGTGTTGTATGCCAATTGCACAGCTGGTAGGAGGGTTACCCAGTCATGGGTATATCCCTCATTGTCTTTATATTCCATGCCATATGCACAAAACCTTCTAATGATGTCTTCCAATGTCTGGATCATTCTTTCTGCTAGACCATCTGTTTGTGGATGGTAAGCTGTGGAAAATGCTAGTTTGGTTCCCAGCATCTCATATAGATTAGTCCAAAATTCTGATGTGAATTTAGGGTCTCTGTCACTAATTATAATTCTTGGGACTCCACAGTTAGCTATCACATTGTTCCAGAACAATATGGCTGTGTCCATTGCTGTGTCCTCTTTGTGACAGGGGAGACATCTGACACTCTTGCTATACCTGTCTACTACTACTAGGCATGCATTAAAGCTGTCTTTCCCTCCAGGGACCAGGCCTGTTACCCAATCCATGTTTATTATTTCCCAGGGGTGTTTGGGCTCCTCTATACTCTGGAGTAATCCATATCTTTTGCCATGACTTCTGTTGGCTTTTTGGCATCTGGTACAAGTGTTGATGTATTCACTCAAGTCTTGTTCCCACTTTGGCCACCAAGCTGTGCTAAAGAATCTTTCTTTAGTTCTTTCTTCACTCATATGTCCCATGTATGGGCAGTCATGGCATTCCTGTAGTATGAGGGAAATGTGTTCTCTACTTATTATTACCAGGGCACTTGTGTGTTTTTCCCTATGGTACAGTAGGTCATCTATCAGAAAAAATCTATTTTCTTTAAAGTTTTTGAGCCATGGCTCTTCCAATTGACTCTCTAGTTCAGGACTCCTGTACTTTTGTTTTAGTAGTTGTATCAATATACTACACTGTTTGTGTTTATTGTATGCTGATTGTACTATACTAAAGAATTCTGTATTCAGATTAGAGGAGCTGATTCCCAGTATGGGTATCTCTTTAGTCTCCCCATAGCTCTGTGCTGGGTTTGATGAATCATTCCCTAATGCCCAGTTTGATAGTTTGAAGTTCTTTCTCCTGTCTATCTCCATGCATTGTATAGGTATTTTGGCCCCATTTTCTGGGTCATATGCTGGATTTTCTTGGTCATTCTTCAGTGGCCACCTGCTGAGACCATCTGCATTAGTATGAATTTTCCCTTCTTTATAGGTGATAGTCATATTCCCTCTGTATTCTTGTATGGCTATTTGCCACCTAAGCATGTGTCTGTTTGTTGTTTTCATGTTCAACAGTGACTTGAGGGCTGTGCAGTCAGTAAAAACTTCAAATACTGCTCCTTCTAAGTAGTAATGGAGTTTTTCTAATGCCCATACCAAGCATAGACATTCTGTCTGAGTAGCTCCATATCTGGCTTCTGAGTCTTTCAGTTGTCTTGAGATATAGCAAATTACTCCTTCTTTGGGTATGCCATCTACTAGTTGCCTCTGGTGTAGTGCTGCTCCTAGCCCTTGGCTACATGCTGCATCTATGTATAGTTTGAATGGTAGTTCAAAATCAGGCATCATTAGGACAGGGGCATTGGTCAGTTCATGTTTGATCTCTTCAAATGCATCCCTTCTTTCCTTGGTAATTTCAAAGACCACATCTTTTGAGCACAGTTTGTATAGGCTACTAGTGATGTGTGCAAAGTTCTTTATGTGGCTTCTGTAGTAGCTAGCAAAGCCCAAAAAAGATTGCATTTCTTTGATGTTCTTTGGTACTGGTTTCTTTAGTACTGCAGCAACTTTGTTTTGGTCTATAGCTAGACTTAAACCTGAAACTTTGTGTCCTAGGGCTAGCAGTTCTTGCTGTCCAAAGTTACATTTCTTAAGAGATATCTTCATATTGATTGGTGTGCATTTTCCCAATACTTTATCAATTTTCTTCACATGGTCTTCCCATGTTTCTGAGTATATGATGATATCATCAATGTACACTACCATCCACCCTTCCATTATTTCATCTTGAAATATGGTATCCATCATCCTCTGAAAATGGGCTGGTGCATTCTTAATGCCAAATGGCATTCTGGTATATTCATATATGCCCATATGGCATATAATTCTTAGCAATTTGATGGAATCTGGTTTTACCCCATTCTGGTGAAAACCTTTCATGCAGTCCATTTTTGTAATGAACTTGGCTTTTGCTAGTTTATCTAGTGCATGTGGTATCCTTGGGATGGGGTACCTATCTGCTTTGGTGTAATTATTCAAAGCCCTGAAGTCACCACATAGTCTGGATTTACCATCATGCCATGTTATAAGGACTGGTGTAGTGACCTCTACTATCTCATTATGTCCTATCTTTCTTATTACCCCCATTTCTAGGAGTTCATTGATGTGTTTCTCAATTTCTTTCCTAGTTTCCATGCTGGCTGGGTATGGTGGTCTCCTAAGCATAGGTGGATATGGTCTTTCTACATCCAGATATAATTCTATATCATGTCCTTTGATTTTTCCTAGTGGTTCATCTCCTATTGCAAAAGCTCCTCTATGCTTTCCCAATACTTTCAGTAAATTGAGTTTCATTTTACTGGTGAGTTGAGTGCCATATTGGGCCTCTTTGAATTCTTCCACTAGTTCTTTCAAGGTGTTATCATTTGTTATATGATTAATTTCAAAGGAAAATTTTTTATCTTTGTTTGTACCTATGGTAAGATATCTGTTTTTACTATTGCAAATATCCATACCATACATTCTTTGGTACTCTGTACCTAGTAAGAATCCTTGTACATGTGCATTTTCTAGAACTACAAATTCAGGTTCCAGTCTGATATTTCCTTTTTGGTGTGGGATAATTATCTCTTTGATTATTGTCCCTAGTGAGTGCATTTTGCCTGATGCACTTTTGAAGTTTCTGGCTTTTGTTGGGATTATATCATCTTCCCATTTGGGGAAATGTTGTTCCAAGTATTCTTTTGCCACTATGGAGCAACTTGCTCCTGTGTCAATGATCATTGGGTGTTTACAGTTCTCAATATAAACTGTCAATTTTGTAGGTGTTCCATGAATGAATCCCATCCCTTTATTGGGGGTTACCAGGAATGTTTGTGCATTCTGTGTGTGCTTACAGAGCTCTTTGTCTGTTGTTATTTGTGGTATGCCTGAATCCAATTCAATGTCTTGTATATCAAGTGAACTTTCTTCATTGTATTCCACTATGTATTCTTCTATGGTATCAGGTTCACTTTGTGATTCTGCTCTCATACCATTTCCCATGCTGTCAGAATCAGATTTTTCACCTGTTTGTTCTTCTTCTGATTCTTCATCAATTGCATATATTTTCTTTTTTGGTTTTGTGCAATTGTTAGCATAATGGTCTGGTGAACCACAGTTGTGGCACACATATTTCTTTTTTGGGGTTTCTTTCCCTTTTTCTTTGTTTGTCTCTTTAGCTTCAGACCTCTTGTCTTTGAAGTTTGGTTTGAAAGATGTGTACCTTCCTATGGAGGTCTTTTTTCTCACATCTTGTATAACATTTGCTATGTCATCAATGCTGCTGATGTTGTTGCATCTGCATTTGACTGCATGTTCTAGATCTCCTGGCAATTTTGTCAGGAGTTTATGGTTTCTCATTTCTATTGTCATATTGGGATCAATAGCTTTTAGCCTCTTTGTTTGTTTGAGGCACCATTCATAAGGGTCTTTTTCTGTGGAGTATCTATCACTTTCAAAGGACATGGTTTTTTGCCAGATCCAGCTACCATTGCTATACTTTTGTATAATCTGGTTCCTCCACCATGGCCAGCTTTTCCTGCCATGTATTTCTTTCATTTCAGTATACCATATGTTTGCATGGCCTCTGAATGCTGTGTTGAGTCTTGTTGTGATCCAGTAGTCTGGTATCTTTGGGACATCAACAAAGAGTCCATCAATATAGTCAATGATCTCCATATGGTCATATTCCCCTATTCCTGAGAACTTTGGCCAGTTTGTTACTTCTGGTAACTGTTTCAGTGCCTGTTTCTCTGAATAGTTGAGATTTTCCCCATCTTGGTACACTGACTCTGATCTTAACTTTGGAATCTGATATTCAGGTTCCTGGTCATAGTCTTTGTCCTCTTCTTTTAATTTTGTAGAGGTAGTAGGGTGACCTTGTGTTGGAGGGTATTGATTGTCTTCCCTGTCATAGAGGTAATCAATTTCTTTGTCAAGGTTATCCTGCTGCTGCTGGATATTCCTCAGATCCCTCCTCACAGTTTGTTGTTCTTCTAGAATTGAATTCAACTGTCTGTTGGTTTTTTCAAATTCTGTCCAAATTTTGGCCAGATTTGAATTCAAGTCTTTTATGACTGTTGCTTGGAAAGCATTTTCTTCTTTCAATGTTTCCACTTCTGTCCTCATTTTTTCTGAGGTTTCATGTGTCCACTCCATGAATTGGGCCAATTTGGTCCATGTGAATTTGTTTTCAAACTCATGAGTGTGCATTGTAGTTTCAGTTATTAATTCTGGGTCTATTGAGTCAGAACTAGAAAAACTATTTGTAGGTACAACTATTTCTTGTTTTTGTGTACTTCTTGGACTAAGTCCATCAGCTTTTTCATCAATGGGTCTGCTTCTTTCTTCCTCTGGTTGAAAGAAGTTTTGTTTTTCCCTTGGGCTCCTTTTCTCCTGTTGGAAACTACCTGGAATGGTGGGGGAGCTTTGGATGAAGTTTCCTTTGGCTTGTAAGGCCTGGAACTGCTGGATGGATGTGGGGAAGATGGGGCTTCTTCTTCCATTTCTGGGGGTGCCTGAATCTGACTGGGCTCTTCCTTGTGCCAAGATCTCTCTATGGCTTGTATGGCTGCCTGGTTCTCTTTGATTCTGGTTGCTCTTTCTTCTAAGAGTTTGAAATTCTTGTTGGGATTCCAACCTTGCATTTCTGTCATAAGTTCCATCCAAGCCATTTGCTTGAGACAGATCTTCTGGGTTGTTATCCCCACTTCTGCCCATGATGCTGCCATGGTGAACATTTTGTTGTCCATGCTCCATGTGAAGAGGTCTCTCAGGAGTTTGTGTATTTGGAGGACCTGTTCTGCATCTGTCCAATCTCCTGGTTGGACTCCTGGGTTGAATTTGATTTGGAACAAGACTTTGGGTAGGAGTTCCCTGATGGTAAGTCCTTTGCTGGTCATCTGCTCCATTTCTTCTTCCTCTGTGTCTTCTTGGCCAGTGTTCTGGTTGATTTCTTGGGAATCCAAGATCTCTAAGAAGTGGAGGTGTCATGTTAACAATGTTAAAAAATGACAGGCAATAAAAAATGTTGTATTTTTCAAGGTTTATTTACCTTTGGCAGGCCCTTGTACAAATTTATGATCTATACTCTTTGGCAATTTGCCTTTGGAGTTTACAACTGGGTTGATAACAGTGATTTTCTGTTTCTCAATTTGTTTTGGTGATCCAACTGGTTTTGTTGGAGCTTTTCTGGGTTTTTTGGCCCTTGGCACAGCTATTGGTGTCCAATCTTTTGAGTTGATTGTCACTTCACTGTGTCTTTTCTGCTTGCCCTTGGTGTTTGGCAGCGCCTCTCTGTCTTCTGAGGCTGTCACAGATGGGTTTCCTTGTGACTGGGTTTCTAATGGAATGTAGTCCTTTTCCACTATTCAGAAAAGATATTTCAGATTGTATATCAGTATTTTATGATAAAACAAAATGATTATATTCAATTCTACTGTTATTTTTCGAAATTTTTAAGTGTTTTTATGTTTTTTATTGTTTTTATATGTTTTTTGTTTGAAAAATAACAGTTTTGAGTTTTTCACTTATGTTTTATAAGTGAAAAAACTGTAATATCCAAGTGTTTTGTGAATGATTCACTTGGATATTATTGTGTTTTTGTGTAAACACATCAAATTTATTAAATTATAATAAATTTGATTTTTTATTATAAATATTATGAATAATATTTATTATAAGACTTTGATATTAGTTAAATATCAAGTAATTACAAGTTTTCACGTCAATTTGAGTGATATCTTGTTTTAAAGGAAATATTTAATTAAAATATTCCTTGTAAAATAATAAAAAATTATTTTATTATTTTATATTTATTAATTATTAATTAATAAATGTTTATATATTAATTTTCACGCACTTTGGTGAAAAATAATAGTAAAATGAATAATATACTGTTTGTATATTATTATTTATATTGAAATTTAAATAATACAGATGTATTATTATGAAATTTCGTGGAATTTATTGCAATAAAAAAAAAATAAAGAGGATATGTACTCTTATTCTCAACAAAAATATTTTATAATATATATTTTTGGAGTAAAAAAAAAGAATTGGATAAAAAAAAAATGATAATAAAATAAAAATTTTACTCACTTGTAGTGAAATACCTTTTAAAAAGCTGAATTTTACGCCTAATTCAGTTCAAAATACGTCCAATAAGGTTGAATAACCACGGCCAGGCCCCCAAGTTGTCAGGGTGAGTCTATGTAGAAGCTTAAAAACAGTAAATACAAGCTAGTACTATGACTGTGACACGTCAAAATAAGTAATAAAAAATTCTTCAGGTCCTACTGCTACGTGGTAACAGTGGTGATGAGTCTATTGAGGACCTGGGTTGCAATGTTCTAATATCTTTGACTGTAAAGAGACACTACAATAATTATATTTAATTATATCTTTAAGTATTCTAAGGACACTACTGATGATTAACAGTCTTGTCACGTAAGAATATATAATAAAAAGATAAGATGAGGATTTTTGAAGACAAAAACCCTTCTTTTTATATCTTTCAAGACTGTCAAGAGTTATTTACTCTTCACACGTCAGAGGAGTGAAAATTTTCACTCCATTGGCCAGTCTGTGGTTCTGGATCCTCAATTCTGACGTCAGTAGAGGCAGAATTGTGGTTTTGGGACCACAAATGATCATTCTGGATCAATACAGGATGAAAAAACTTTTCACCTGCCACGTCAGCACTTGGATGACGTTGTTCTGGTGTTTGTATGACCAATACTAGTCATTCTGGGCGGGTTTAAGCTTTGAACAACCATTATTTTGAGTATTAAGACTGTACTGGTTGGTACAGGTTTGGTACAGGCCAGTATTGGCCAAAATACTTCCAACCAAGATATCTTGGTCAGTTTTTGAGATATCAAGAAACTAAGAGCACAGAATTGAAGGGCTTAATGAGCTCTTCAATTTGGTATGCTTCATGTTTACCCTTCTTTAAAATAGCAAAAGTTATAAGGGTTTTAAGTTTTTGGATGTATTTTTGTACATCAGTATGGGGCTTCAAAAAACTTCCATACCAGATATCTTCTTCAGTTTGGAAGATATCTGTATTCTGATGATACAGTTTTGTAGGGCTTGATTAGCCCTACAGTTTGGTATGTGACACTGTACAGTTGTATGAGTGTATGCCAAAGATACAGGGGTTTGTTTATTTTCTTATTTTCAGAATATCTGTATTTTGGTTGTTAAACCTTTGAACCAAGATCCCTCAGTCAATTTAAGAGATACAGAGGTCTAAGGTATCTCAAATTAAAGCTCTTGTTGAGATCTTTAATTTGGTTATACTTTTGTACAGTTTTGTACAAGCCCTCTTTGACTTTCAGGGGGACTTGGTTTTGAAAATGAGGTTATATGGTATCTCCAGTTGTAGTGGTGTTACAACAACATGGATGATATCATTGTGTAGCTCTTTATGTGAGCTTTAAGAAAAATACCATTTTGGTATAGGATAACTTAGATATGCATAAGTTATATGAGAGGTGAAAATAAGGGTTTTGACTTATTTATTTTCCTCTAGGTTTCCTTATTCTGTTTGGATAAGGTTGGTGTTTAATGTAAGAGGATTGTTTTCTCTTAATTATTACCTGTATTGACTATGTTTGTTCAATACTTGTCATACCATTATTTATGGTATGTTGGATGTCATGCTAGTGCTCTGTTTTGAGTCACAGGCTGACAGGATTAATGCGTCACCCTTTGAGTCTAGGCGGCTAGAAAGATTCAAAATTAAGTTTCACATAAATTTTCAGCTAAGTTATCTCTTTTTGGAAATTATCGCACAAGAAATGTGGACTTAAGCTTATTTCTAAATTTACCAACTACAACAAACACTTTGATATATTCTAATAGAGGTTTATTGCTAAGAAACAGAAGGACAAATTCAGTAGCAATATTTTTTTTGAATGAGGTGTAATGTTTAAGAAGAATGATGGATGACAATGTTGGTACAATTTTTTCTCACCATCTTTTTCATCTTGTGGATATGTAAGATTACGACTTAGGGGTACCTTTCCTCACTTAAATTATAAATGCTGATACGTCTGTATATGAGAATTTTTACTTAATTACATTCTTACTAAGTAATTAAGTCATTATATTTGAAAAATCATACCATATTAATTTGGAACTAAGTGAAAGGAATTTCATGATTTTAACTCAAAATAATAAATTGAATTTGAGATGCAAGAAAGTCTGCGGTAATTATTTTTCTCTAAGATTTCTCATTGCATGAATAATATATTATGAAGTTTATTATTCATATGGAGCTTTACTTCTCAAGCTCTTTCTTTCTGTTCAAGAATGGGAATGTTCTAAAGTGAACTCAGAATACTCACAAGAATTTCCGCTGTGAATGAATCCATGGGGCTCAAATAAGAGAGGAAATAAAACAAATGTCACGTACTTCCCAGGGAATATTACCTAATTTAGGATTTAAGGATTTAATGAAGGAACTCAAAATGAAGATTAAAATTTCCTCACATCCTCTATCAATTGAAATACTGATTCCAATCCACTAATAGCTTTATATTTTTTGGAATGAATGGACAGGTTCTCCCTTCTAAAAGGTATAGGGAGGAGATAATAACTGAAAACAACTCCTCTAATGAGAGGCTATCCAAAACCAATAAGAAAGAACTAAGTTTGAAAGGAAGTCCGTATTTTTGGAAAGATACTCTTATGATTCTTCCCTAGGAGGACATCAAACCTCCAGAACAATTCTTGGGATATTTCCTGTGAGTCATGAAATCATAAAAAAGAAAATTGTGAAACTTTTCTATTTGATGAAAAAAGTGACTTTTGGAGATGGGAAATTTGATATTTTGATTTCAAGCTGCATAAATTTGCTCATTTTTTTGCATTTTATAAATGAAATTTGCTTTTGAATTATTTCTGTTGGAGGCCAACTTGGATTTTTAATTGGTTAATGTGGTCACTTCCTCCCTCTGTAATCATTCCGCATTTTTGAATATGTTATCCCTTCGATAGGTGTAATTCTTCATGGCAGTCAAGCCACACAAGTATATCTTTTCAGTTATAGAATGAGCTCTATTCTTTGGAAGGTATCTGTAGATTTATTTCATTTTTGTGGAATAATTATTTAGGATTGTATTTATGATTCTGATGATTGAATTGAATGATAAAATTTTGCATACATACTTTTACTATACTGAAGTCTTTTGATTCATGTGGTGAATATTGCGATCATATCCAATGGAAATATCTGAAAATATAGTAGGAGGGCCTTTTTTGTATCTAAATGATTCAAATAATTCGAACTGTTTTAATCGAGGCTTCAGGTATTTTTGATCTACCTTTGTGTAAGCTTAAGATGTACTTCTGGCAAACCCAAACTTAATTAAAAAATAGTTCATAATGAGTATCAAAGTGCAAAAACATACGCAACCAAAATAATTTATATTACGTATAACATGGTATTAGTTTTTCAATATCATACCTGGATGCGTCTTGAGGATCTTCCGACACCCATTTAAGCACTGATAATTGTCGGGGCCATTGTAAAAGTGATTTGGCGAGATATTCTGATTTTTAATTAAAAGAAAAGGCGGAAAGGGATGAAGTTTATTAAAAATTTGATTTTATCTAACATGAAGCAATTTATTTGATACACGTATAATTTCGTTAAATTACCCGCTTAAAGAACGCAAGGCCAATAGTTCTGAGATCCATTTTTTTCCAGGTTGAAGTTTTTATGAACGGAAACAGAGTTCCCACTTGTTTCTGAATGTCAGGCCGTTCAAATGAATGTAGCTCCCTTAGATTTTAAATATGAACGTCAAAAATTGGAATCCAGCGGCTCTTAGCCTTGTAAAAAACATATACAATATGTTTTATGGTTCTTTTATTTCAAATTCGCAAAATATGGTTGACTTTATCAAAAAGGGGCAGAAATATGGTAGATTGAAAATTAGTAGCTGGCTGTATTTTATATACTTTTCATAAATGATATTCGTAAAAATTAATTACCATTTCTTTGAAATGAGTCTAACTTTATTTCTGCAATTATGTTCATTATCTATTATAATCTCAAATTGAGATACTGAAAGCAATCTCAGTTAGTTCAAAACCCCGGGCAATCAGGTGACGTACACAGTCATACGTCACCTCGACGTATATTTCAAATGTCTTATAAACAGTACTAAATACTGCAGCACAGTGTATACTCACTGTACTGTGTACATTACATATTAAAATTTCTTTTGTCACCTTCTTTGTTGTGATGTATTGTACAGTTTTCCTATGTTGTGCTGTAAATTATAGTAAAATAAAAAAAGTAAACTTCCAAACTTCAATTTTATCATAATAACTAATGTAAAAGGACAAAGAAATTTGAGTCAAATTCTGTAACAAAGACTTCTCCACGGTAAATTTTGTTAGTGCAATAAGGCAGTACAAAAGCACTTTTTGGTTGACTATGAGTTCATTGTAAAATGTAAGAAAACAACACTTACCGCAAACACAAAGGTGCTCACTATCAATGGATTACACAGTTTGTACCTTTCTCGAGGCTCCAAATTATTTTTCTTTTCAAATCCCCTCCATAAACACTCACATTGTCTCTGTTCTCTTTTCCCCACTTTTATGTTAGTGACTGCATTTTTTTTAATTTCATGCCTTTCGTCATTCAGGTTTTATTATTTTTTTTCTTCATCACCGTAGCTTTATCTTTGGTTAGGATTTTCTTTGTTCCACTCTCCTATATCTATAATTTTTTCCTCTATATTCACTATTTTTTTGAGTTTATATATTATATTTTTTCGAGTGAGCCAGCTACTACCAACGTTCTACAATTACAGGCCCCTCCACGCTTAATACATATCTTCATCAACATCACCTATGAACTTCAATGACTACAATCGCTATTTCCCTTGGAACTTTACAATGGAGAATGAAAACAATCTCATGCAGCATCTAGAACAACAAAGCCAAAAAATTAGACAACTAGAAGAAAAACTTGAGAGTCGTGATCAAGCTTTAGAATCTTTACTGGAAAATGTTGATATTGGTGAAACTGCTACTACATCTAAAAACCATTCATCAGAAAAGTCAAAGAGCAAACTAAATAAAAAAACATCGGACCTACCCAAAACCCAGAAGAAACCCTCTCCAAAGACGTTTGTCAATACCCCAAGTATTAAAAGCAAGATACCACAGCGAGTCAACAAAAAGACTACTACCCCATCTCCACGCAAGCGAAACCAGCACCAACTTCTAATTACTGATATCCCCGAAGGATTCCAGCCTACAAAGGTAAAGGATTTCTTGAGCTTGCATTGTTTCATAAAAATACTTTCTCATATTTATCTTGTATGATTTCAAAGAGCATTCTACAAACACATAAAGATGTTGTGGGGCCTCATTTACCGTCAACCAGTACCCATATTGTGAGCCTTGAGGTATATTTTACATACCCAAATAGGCCAAAATTCTCTTAAAAAGAAATTTTGAATTATGCAAAACTCATAAGTCATGCATATATCCAAAATTCATCATTTTCAATTTCAGAAAAGATGAATAACTTTTTATTGAGTAAGTAAATCCATGGATTTAAGACCAGATTTGGATTCTACACAAAAATTCACCTAGGGTAGCTCCATAGAGTGAATAAGCTCAATTTAAGTATTTGAGGTGGTAAAATGGAAAATACTTCAATACCACATCATTAATACCACATAAAAGATCCGTGAAAATTTTTGTTTTTCTTGATTTTTAGCCAAAATAATGGGAAAGTGAGAAATCCCATGTTACATATACACTAAGAATAGTGTTATGCATGTTTTGAGCACTTAATATCATGGTATTCTTACATGGACTTTTGGTACACCCATAGTGGATATCTCACTTGAAGCTTAAATTACTATTTTGACGTAAAAAATAAGCAAGGGGGACAAAAGACATCAAAGAGAGCCCGGGTACCCAACTTCTGAGGCCTCAGAGGCGTGGATAGCTCCAGAGCATGGATCCATGGCTCATCTTGGCCCAATTGGTAAACTAAAACTTTTTGGGAACTTGGTTACCAAGTTACATATTTTGACGTGCCAAGGAGGTAATGAGCTACTTAGACTCCTGTAACCACGTCAATTCTTAATGACTTTCCATGACTAGACCCCAAAAGAGTAATTAAAACCCTTTTGGGATCCATATTCATTGATTTACCTCATAGCAACCAGCAAAATACTGCCATTTGCAATTCTACGTAGAAATGAGGTAAAAACTTCAAAAATTCATTAAAAATACAATTCTTAATGAATCTTCCTGAAACTTTCAGGACCAATGAAGAACTGTATTATCTATGGTACAACCAAAAAGAATTATGGTTTTACTAGTAAAATTAAAAGTTTTACTTACAGTCCATTTTTGACCATTCTACGTGAAACACTGAATCTTCAAAAAATCACAGTAATTACTACCTGTGATGAAATTGGCAATAACATTGATAACTTTGAGAAATCAATGATTATTTTAGAATGAAAGAAGATTTATAGATGTTGCTCCCTTTATTCTAAACCATATTGGGGTTGGTAGTCACGTAAAAGCATTAATTAAGTAATTATGATAATCTTACGTGACAACAGATGATGCAATCATTAATCCAAAAAGGTTTATTGTTTTCTCACTCACTGGCTTTTCAGTTTTCTCCATGGCACGCCTCTGTGAGCTGTTGTTGACTTAAAAGAAGCCTATTCTTGCTGTTTTTTCCGTATCATCATCTTATTAAATCATTTATATCAATATTACCAACAAGTAAGTATTAGTTAAAACTTTTCTTAAGTGTTTTATTCTTTCAGAATCAATCAGAAAGACGTGAAATCATAGAAATCAACTATATATTGTTGTAATACCCTTATAAATTCATTTTGATCCCTTAAATCCACAATTCTACGTCAAATTTCTCTACTTATATCTATCAATAAGTTCTTTGAAGTATTAGTGAGTCATTTATCTTTAATTCTTAAAGTTTTTCTCTAGTAATAGTTTTCTTCAAGAATTATCTTTATAATTATTCTTGTAAAAGATAATTATATATTAAAATAATTTTATTATTTTAATAAAAGAAGTTTTTATTATTAAATTCTTCTTGTAATTGATTCTAGTAGACAATTACTGCTCACTGTTATAATCACTAGTAGTGTATAACACGTGAAAGAAATAATTTTATAATTATTTAATTGTGGTTATAATAATTTTTTATTATTATATTTCATAAGAACAGACATAGTACTGTTGATTAATAGTAATATTATCATCAGTTTCATAGTCACATCTTACATTTGGGGGCCTGGCCGTGTTTTTTGAACCTTGTACCCTTAATTAATATATTTTTAAGCTCTAAAATATATTAATTTAATTAATTTTTTTCTTTCAATTTGGAGTTAAAATATTTTTATTTTTGAAATTGTTTTAAAATCTTTTTCATTGAGGAATTTGGTTTAATTTTATATTGTTTTTACACGTGGCTTTTTCACATCCAAAAACTTATAAAATTATTCTTTGAGTTACTCTGAATTAATTTTCATTCAAAATCTTAAATTTTAATTTTTTTTCTTTAAAAAGAATAATTTTTTTAATATTAAAAAATATAAAACTTATAAAAAATCTTTAAAAAATATTTTAAAAAGTATAAAAAATAATTTTTTCTCTTTTATAATTTCTTTTAGTGTCTTTAATCAAATACTGTGCAGCTGGCAACAGACTCAGTAAAAGATATATCACTAGTCCAGAATCTTCAGAAGCAGAATCTGAAGACAGTATTGAGGTGCAGATTGCTAAAAGAGGCACCTTATTCAACTCAGAAAAAGCTAAATTACCACCAAAAGGTGTGTATTTTATCTTATATTTTCACCTTTTATCTTTAAATTGACGTAAAAATGGTGCTTACCAGAAATGGAAGCAACTATTCAGTCCAACCAGATGGATGTGGACAAGGAAGAGGCAAGACCAAATCCAGAAGTACCAAATCTTCCACAAGAAAGACACATCTGGAGGATGCCAGAGTTGCCCCCCATTCCCCAAGGTCTGTACCAACAGATTTTGACGTAAATTCTGAGCCTGAACTAATTTATGATAATATTTCCAGGGCTGAACCATTTTCAAGTGGCAGCAATAGAAAAATATCAGAGCCAGTACAAAAATTGGTTCAGAGCAGCCAAAGAAGAGGAGTGGGAAATCTGCCCAAGCCTTTGGCAGGGGGCCATGAACTCCTACTTACACATCAAGAGCTTTCTGGGTCAGGAGAAGACCATAGAACTCTTAGGAGGTTGGAGCCCCCTGTCTTGCAAAGACAAGGTCAAAAAGATAAAGAATTGGTTGAAGAACCAGAGTCTTTTATCCATAGACCAGAAGAAAGAGTTGGAAATGACTCCAACTTTGGAGACAGAGGCACCAGTGGCATCTACCAGCTCCAAACCAGCTCCAGAAGCATCCAAGGCCAAGCCCAAAGGACCTCAAAAGAAACAGAGAGGTCCCAAGAACCATCAAGGCAAGGGCAAAGGCAAAGCCAATTGGCACAGACCTTACCCACAAGGGTACAGGATTCCCAGATTGGAGCCTTCAGCCGTGGACAGTGTCTTCAATATGGCCAGAACTCTTATGGAATTCACAGCCAAGGAGCAGGAAAGGATGAACAGGACTTTTCCACGCAAATAAATGATGTACATAGAAGTATTAGTGTAGAAATTGGCAAACTTGAGTCAAAGTTAAAGCAAATTACATTAGACATCAATGATTTAAAGAAAAGTGACAAGCAACATTCTGAATGGCATAAATTGACAACTGTCACCCTTGAGTCAATTAGTAATGCTTGTGACAGGATTGAGAACCAATGTCAAAATAATGACACAGAGGATCTTTCCATTTTTAAAGTAAATGATAGACTTAAAACTCTTGAAGACCATGTCTTACAAATAGTTAAGAACACCAATCAATTTGCTATACATTTAGCAAAAAGTGACAGTGAGAGGCAGAAATTGAAGAATGAAATAATTGCAAGTGTGGAGCAAATTCATAAGAATCATGAACCACATATGCCAAGACATTCTACACCTTTGACTGAAGAAAAACTTTCTGTCAAAGAAAGTTTGACTCCATTCTTAGGAGAAAATGTTATTTCTGCAAAGGATATTCTTAAATTAGAAGAATGGCCAACATTCTCTGGTGAAGGAGAATACAACCATATTGAATTCATCAGGACTATTGATATGTTGCAAGAAGACTTTAATATACCTGATGAAATCATAGTAGGAAAATTACATTGTTTGTTTACCAAGACTGCAAAGAAATGGTATTACAAGATGAGAATAGATCATGGGAGACATGACTGGTCTTGGTGGAAATATGAAGTGATTACCAAATGGGCCAATAATTCTTGGAGGTTTAAAATGGAGAATGCTTTTGAAAGTGCCATTTTTAACTCAGAAAAAGACAAACCACTTACTTGGTTCTTCAAACAGAAAGACAGATTATCTGCTTTACACCCAGATATGTCTGACACTATGATTAATATGAAAATATTAAGAAAGTGTGGAGGAGAACTAGAACATGCTATCAAAAGCAGATGTGTGGAACCCTGTTCAACAGAGGACTACATTAATGCTATGGAAGATATCATTACCAGAACAAGAATTGGTAAAACTTGGGTTAGAAACCCAATAGAGTCCAAAATAGTCCCAAAAATTCCTAGAGAGGAAAGAAGACCAGAGAGACCTGTCTTGAAGTGTCATAAATGTGGAAGTACTTCAAATTTAGCCAACACTTGCCCTAAGAAGACAAAGATCAATGAAGTTCAAATCATTGAAGAAATTCAGTGTACTAAAGAGAAAGAAGAATCTGATCAAGATTCTGCAGTCTCTGAAGATACACCAGTAGAGGACTATCCCATTGAAAAAATTTCAGCTTTCTTTGAGGTCACAGAAGTCCATACCCACTTGCCACAGTACAGTGAGGATTGCTGCAACCTGATCAATATCCAAGATGCCAGAATGTGTAAGACAAAACCTGCTAGAGGAAAGGGTTATACTGCTGGAGCATCCTGTATCACATCAGTTCTGATGAGTGATATTGAAGCCAAAGTAAATTTGGATACAGGGGCATTTTGCACTTGTGTTGGCAAAGACTATCTCAAAATTATACTTCCTGAATGGAAAAACCATCTATTACCAATAGAAGGTGTACAATTCAGTAGTGCCAGTAACAATATGTACCCCTTGGGCATATTGGACACTAATATTGTATTCCCACATCCAGCAGGAAGTGTAAGAATGAAAACTGAGATTGTAGTAATGGATAATTGTACATCTCAGCACATCATTCTTGGAAATGATTACTTGAATATTTATGGTATTGATATAAATAACCATAAAGACAGATATTTCACAATTGGAGATAACAAAAGGCAAAAATTTGCTTTCTCCAATATGCCAAAACAGATATCTGTAGTATCTTCTGTCAAAGATACTTACAAAGATGAATTTGTGTCTAGACAACTTGTTGAAGCACAAATTAATCCATCATTGTCACCAAAGATGAGGAATGAACTTATTGATGTATTATATACATACAATAATGCATTTGCATCTGATAATGAACCATTAGGCGCTATAAGGGGACATGAAATTGATATTACTCTTAATATTGATAGACCATATCCTCCAGTACTTAGGAGACCAGCTTATCCAGCCAGTCCCAGAGCTAGAGAAGCCTTGGAAAAACATATCCAAGAGTTGATCCAACTTGGTGTGCTAAGAAAAGTAGGCCATAATGAGGAAGTTGAAGTGACAACACCTGTTATTATTGCATGGCATAATGATAAATCAAGAATGGTTGGAGACTTTAGAGCTTTGAATACCTACACAGTTCCAGATAGGTATCCAATCCCTAGAATCCAAGAAACCTTGACTCAATTGTCTAAAGCCAAGTATATAACATCAATGGATGCATTAAAAGGCTTCCATCAAAATGTTTTGACGCCTAAAGCTAGGAAATTACTTAGAATTATCACTCACTGTGGTATTTATGAGTATCTTAGAATTCCATTTGGCATTAAAAATGCTCCATCTCATTATCAAAGAATGATGAATACCATCTTCCCCACAGAATTATCTGAAGGATGGCTTATCATTTATATTGATGATATTATTATATGTTCTGACTCATGGTATTTGCACCTTGAAAGACTTGCAAGAGTACTTCATAAAGTTGCAGAAGTGAACATGAAAATTTCACTTAAGAAATGCAATTTCGGTTTTGAAGAACTCAAAGCATTAGGACATGTTGTTTCTGGTTTGAGCTTGGGTATTGACAAGAATAAAGTGGCAGCAGTGTTACTTAAGCCAATACCCCAGAATAAAAAAGAAATGATGTCTTTTGTTGGATTTGCTAGTTACTATAGGCAACACTTAAAAGATTTTGCAATTCTAGCCAAGTCACTCTACAGAATCTGTGATCAACAGACTGTATTTGAGATGACACAGGAAAGAATTAAAGCTTATGAGAAGATAAAGGAAGCCCTTACAGAAGCACCTTTACTCCTCATGCCTGACTGGAATATTCCTTTTAAATTGTACATTGATGCATGTGGAGATGGATTAGGGGCAGCCCTACATCAAGTCCAAATTATTGATGACAAACCTACAGAAGGACCAGTTTGTTATATCTCGAGACAAATCAAACCAACAGAAGCCAGATATGGTGCAAGCCAAATGGAGTGCTTATGTTTGGTATGGGCACTTGAGAAATTACACTATTACCTTGATGGCAGTGTTTTTGAAGTGATAACTGACTGTAATGCCGTGAAGTCACTTCTTAACATGAAAACTCCCAACAGACATATGTTGAGATGGCAAATAGCCATTCAAGAATATAGAGGAAACATGACTATAGTTCATAAAGCAGGAAACATTCACAAGAATGCTGATGGACTTAGTAGATGGGCTTTAGCCAACACTCCTGATAACCCAGCTTATGTACCCTTGGAAGCTGAACCACAGATTCCAATTGAAGGAATTAACATAACTGATATTGGGACTGAATTCTTCGAAGAGGTCAGAGAGTCTTATAAACAAGACAAGAATTGCCATATCTTGACTTCTTTATTAGATAAAGACTGCAAAGACACATCTTTGGTTAATACACTAGATGAAGTTTGGAGAACTTCCTATTCTGAAGGAAGATTTCACTTGTTTGATGGGATTATTTACCATAGAACAAAACATTCTTGTGTGATGACACTGTGTAGTAGACTGCTTATCAATACCATTCTTCATGAATGCCATGATAGCATTTACTCTGGACACCTATCAGAAGACAGAACACTTGAAAAAGTGAAGAATTGTGCATGGTGGCCATCCTGGAGAAAGGAAACCATTGAGTATTGCCATACCTGTGATAGATGCCAGAAAGCAAAGAGGAGTACAGGCAAGAAATTTGGATTGATGATCCACATTCAAGAAGCAAAATCCCCTTGGGAAGTTGTTCACATGGATTGGGTCACAGCACTTCCTCCAAGTGGTGACAAAAGTTTTAATGCTTGTTTAGTCATTGTAGACAGATATAGCAAAACTCCCATATTCTTACCATGTCATAAAGATGACACTGCTATGGATACAGCTCTTCTTCTATGGAGTAGAGTTATTTCTCATACAGGATTATTTAAGAATATCATAAGTGACAGAGATCCCAAGTTCACATCTGCACTTTGGACCAATCTTCATAGATTGTTTGGGACTAAGTTATCATTCTCTACAGCATATCACCCTCAAACAGATGGGCTAGCAGAGAGGATGATTCAGACTTTAGAAGACATGATCAGGAGATTCTGTGCTTATGGATTAGAATTCAAAGACTCAGATGGCTTTACCCATGACTGGTGCACTCTGATACCTGCATTAGAATTGGCATACAAGACATCAGTCCATTCTTCCACAGGACAAACTCCTGCTATGTTAGAAAAAGGATGGAATCCAAGACTCCCAGCAGACACACTGAGGAAAGACTTGATTGACATTCATCCTACAGCTTCCAGCTTCAAGATAATGCTTGATAAAGTGAAACACCATGCAAAACAAAGTATGGATGATGCTTTTGATTATGCAAAACAGAAGTGGGACAAGAGTCATAAAGTACCAGACTTCAAAGTAGGGGACTTAGTTCTAGTTTCAACCTTGAATTTTAATAATATCAAAGGCCCAAAGAAACTTAAAGATTCTTATGTAGGACCTTTTGTTATTGTTGCTTTACATGGAACCAATGCAGTTCAAGTGGAATTGAGTGGTGAATTGGAAAATAAACACCCCACATTTCCAGTCAGCTTGATAAAGCCTTATCAACCAGCTGACAAAGAATTGTTTCCTTTAAGAAACCCAACTCCTTTGACTGTGCCCCCTGTGGAACAGAAAGAAGACAGAAAGATAAAGAAAGTCATTAAAGAAAGGAGACTTAGGGGTAAAAATCAAAGGGAATATCTTGTCAGATATAGAAATCCAGTACATGAAGATGAATGGATGGCAGAATCAGAAATACCTGACTCAGATAAACTCTTAAGAAGATTTAGACATGAAAGAAGGCCACAAGCCTGAATATGTCTATAAATGTGCTTTAAATTACTTGATCTGAGTAATGTGAAGAGGTTGGACAGTGGACATTAACCCCCTTTGGGGCCTTATTCTTTTATCACTAATAAAATTGTAGTACAATTTTATTTTTTGGTGGGAGGGAATGTGAGCCTTGAGGTATATTTTACATACCCAAATAGGCCACAATTATCTTAAAAAGAAATTTTGAATTATGCAAAACTCATAAGTCATGCATATATCCAAAATTCATCATTTTCAATTTCAGAAAAGATGAATAACTTTTTATTGAGTAAGTAAATCCATGGATTTAAGACCAGATTTGGATTCTACACAAAAATTCACCTAGGGTAGCTCCATAGAGTGAATAAGCTCAATTTAAGTATTTGAGGTGGTAAAATGGAAAATACTTCAATCCCACATCATTAATACCACATGAAAGATCCGTGAAAATTTTTGTTTTTCTTGATTTTTAGCCAAAATAATGGGAAAGTGAGAAATCCCATGTTACATATACACTAAGAATAGTGTTATGCATGTTTTGAGCACTTAATATCATGGTATTCTTACATGGACTTTTGGTACACCCATAGTGGATATCTCACTTTAAGCTTAAATTACTATTTTGACGTAAATAATAAGCAAGGGGGACAAAAGACATCAAAGAGAGCCAGGGTACCCAACTTCTGAGGCCTCAGAGGCGTGGATAGCTACAGAGCATGGATCCATGGCTCATCTTGGCCCAATTGGTAAACTAAAACTTTTTGGGAACTTGGTTACCAAGTTACACTTACTGTAATCACAAGAAAAATAGCAAATAACCTGCTATTTTGACGTGCCAAGGAGGTAATGAGCTACTTAGACTCCTGTAACCACGTCAATTCTTAATGACTTTCCATGACTAGACCCTAAAAGAGTAATTAAAACCCTTTTGGGATCCATATTCATTGATTTACCTCATAGCAACCAGCAAAATACTGCCATTTGCAATTCTACGTAGAAATGGGGTAAAAAATTCAAAAATTCATTAAAAATACAATTCTTAATGAATCTTCCTGAAACTTTCAGGACCAATGAAGAACTGTATTATCTATGGTACAACCAAAAAGAATTATGGTTTTACTAGTAAAATTAAAAGTTTTACTTACAGTCCATTTTTGACCATTCTACGTGAAACACTGAATATTCAAAAAATCACAGTAATTACTACCTGTGATGAAATTGGCAATAACATTGATAAATTTGAGAAATCAATGATTATTTTAGAATAAAAGAAGATTTACAGATGTTACTCCTTTTATTCTTAACCATATTGGGGTTGGTAGTCACGTAAAAGCATTAATTAAGTAATTATGATAATCTTACGTGACAACAGTGATGCAATCATTAATCCAAAAAGGTTTATTGTTTTCTCACTCACTGGTTTTTCAGTTTGCTCCATGGCACGCCTCTGTGAGCTGTTGTTGACTTAAAAGAAGCCTATTCTTGCTGTTTTTTCCGTATCATCATCTTATTAAATCATTTATATCAATATTACCAACAAGTAAGTATTAGTTAAAACTTTTCTTAAGTGTTTTATTCTTTCAGAATCAATCAGAAAGACGTGAAATCATAGAAATCAACTATATATTGTTGTAATACCCTTATAAATTCATTTTGATCCCTTAAATCCACAATTCTACGTCAAATTTCTCTACTTATATCTATCAATAAGTTCTTTGGAGTATTAGTGAGTCATTTATCTTTAATTCTTAAAGTTTTTCTCTATTAATAGTTTTCTTCAAGAATTATCTTTATAATTATTCTTGTAAAAGATAATTATATATTAAAATAATTTTATTATTTTAATAAAAGAAGTTTTTATTATTAAATTCTTCTTGTAATTGATTCTAGTAGACAATTACTGCTCACTGTTATAATCACTAGTAGTGTATAACACGTGAAAGAAATAATTTTATAATTATTTAATTGTGGTTATAATAATTTTTTATTATTATATTTCATAAGAACAGACATAGTACTGTTGATTAATAGTAATATTATCATCAGTTTCATAGTCACATCTTACACATATCCCCTGATTATTCCATGCTAAAAGAATTTAATACTCGCTTTTCATTTCTACCTGAAATAGAGGCCCATGTTCAAAACCTCACTCTTCCACCCTTGGTGCCTTTGTCCGAGATACTTACGTTGAGAAATATGGAGCCAGGAATGAAAAAGCTGGGAAGTTCAATTATCCACATGAGTAATTTTGCAATCAAATACATTATTTCAGTGCTTGCCAATCTTGGGATTCGCCAATGGGCTCCAGATCTTAACGACATGAGTGATACACTATACAACGAGGCATGCAGAATTAGTGTGATTCAAACTTTTCGTCAAATCTCCATTGGCAGAGCATATGAGTTCATGAATGTCAATATCAGCTACTTAGAAGACATTCAACTACTTACCAAGGTTTATAACCACTACGTGCATTACCATATGGCCCAGCGATACAAGAAGGAGGCCATACAAAGTGGAAAACATGCACAGGATGAAGAAAGAAAAGCGATTTTGAGAGCCAGGTTAAAGGTGAGTACAAAATTTTTTCAGTTAATTCCAACTCTAGTTTGACTAAGTTTTTTTTTAGTTGAAAAATCTTTGGTATAAATTTGGTGTGGCTCAAGGCTTTCCGCAACAATATCTAAAAATTTTATCCAACACTGAAGCACATAGTGATGATGAATTGGATCCTCAAACAAATAAGTATATGATCAAAACTCTGGAATGTAGGTCAGAAAAAGCAAACCAGTTCTTTCACAGGGTTGATGAAGAAATTGAAAAAGCTGATAATGCTCAGAAAAAGAGACCCCAACGACGTCAGCGTCATATCCCAGGAAAGGGAATGGCTTCAATCAGTCCATACATACCTAAAGGCCTTCCAATCGATTTTTATGATCCAAAATGGTTTAATAGATGTACAGCAGGTCAAAAGAGATCTGCCGATGCTTTTAAGATTGCGTTTTTGCCAGATGCCTCAAAGTCACTACTAGGAAATCAATATACAGATGAACGACTTAGTGACAAACGGTTCACAGAAAAGTATTGGGAAAAGGCAATTGAACCTTACGATATCACCCATGAACTAGCCAACGATGAAGATTTGGATGTGTCAGTTACTGAAGAAAGTGATGAACTCGAGTATTTGGCAGAGGAAGATCTTGGTGAAGAAAGCGAAGATGATGAGGTTGGTAACAAGAGATACGTTGAAGTTAGTCATTGTTCAGATAAAGATACCAAAATGGTGGATGTCAGTATAAATCAACAAGTTGAGAGTTCTTTCTTTAACTTTCCGAATGAATGGGCTTCATGATTAGAATGTTAAATATTTAGTTTGATATTAGTTTTAACTGTACAAAGCTGATAGAGATTTTGAGTGGTTTGAAAACACGTTCTATAAAATTAAAAAAATATATGTTTCTGGGGTAGCTTTAGGCGAATGATTGGGTCTTATACGATCCGTATTGATTTTTTATATTTAGTAAATATTTGTGTCTGGTTTTCATCCATACGAGAAAGTGAAGAAAATATACATGTTGGGTCACTAGTAGCCTAGATTTTGATGTTTTTGTTTGGGGAGCATGCAATGGTATTTGATTGTTTTTACCTGAAAAAATAAAAAAAAAAGTTTTTCAATTGGGTCATCTATTTGAAATAATCTGGAAATAGTTGGTAATCCGTGAATGTAAGAGTACCTTAGTTGAGCCATCAATTTAATCAAAAACCTCCAACCCTACATGTTTGTTGATTGGGCAAGCCATCAAAGACACGTTTTTGCAGCCCAAAGACCATGCTGGAAATTTTAAATATGCTCCCAAGCCCGAGATCTGTGAGAGTGATATGTAACTGATCCTATTTGCACTCTTTACATGATTTACTTTCCATGCCATCAAAAATGAATCAATGTCTTCAAAACCTACCTCTCGTTCTTTTACAGCTTCAAACCACTTGATCAGTAAGAGGAGATCCTTTTGAATCTTGTCGTTTCCTAAATCCAGGATATGTAAAATCCTTCCAAATTCAAACTTGCCTTCTGTGTTGCTTACATATATTACATCATTTGGCATGTTTTTTGAGACTATCATCCCAAATTTCCAGGATGCATAGACATGTTCAATCACCGGATTCTCCAAAACACTTGAGTTGATTGGATGAGGTAAGTCACAATAATGCCGCAACTTAGGCTGTCGCTTTTGCAGATGTTTGAGCAATTGATCATATGATGCATCGTCAAGAATCTTTTTCTTTATAGTTGATGCTGCTTCCTCATTTGGTGGAGAATCCTCTGCTTCAGGATTTAAATGCTGAAGCCTCTGCAATTGACCAAACTTTTTCATAAGTGTTTCTTCTACTGCCCCTGTGAAACCTCTTTAAAAATCAGAAATCTATATATATTATTCCCCATAACGTATGATTCACATACCATTTAGTGAGCTGGTTTTGAATTTTTGAAGTATCCCAATTAGTCTCTCCCCACCGTATTCTGATATGCCATTCAAAGGTCCCCACCTCATGAGCTGCTCAGGAATGTGCATGGAATAGTGGTGATTTGGTGCCACTCGAATATTGGGAAACAAGATCTCGGAGGTGTTCTGATATGTTGCATATGCTTGTTTAAACAAATCGGCATCATCTTTTGTGATTGAACTTGCCCCAATGATCTCAGTGCACTGAAACAATGCCCCGACATTGACAAGAAGAAGATTTCTTTATCCAAGCTCCCAGAAAAGATCCAGTAATATTAATGGCAGGTAAGTACGAAATAAAACTGACCATTCATTGGCTTTCAGTTTTCCAGTCTGAGCCGTACCTATTCTTGATGGTATATGGCTGATCCCTTGTGGCACAATGACCTCCTTCAGTCTCTTCCTAATTGTCTCAATTAGATCGGCTGAATGATATCCTTTGATTTAAAGATAATCTTCATTTTCTGATGCCAGGTTATATTCCATTATCACATCAGATCCTGAATCAGATGTATGAGGTGAGACTTCCTGTTGATGTATTGAATTGGAATGAAATCCCCATCTATAACGAAGGTGGTGCTGCAAAACCCCTTCATACCAATTGTGGACTACCCCCAATGATACATTTGTTACTGGGTCCCAATATGGTAGTAGATTTAGCTCCGACCACCGGATGCCTTTTTCTTTTGCAAGTTTGTCCTGTAATTTAGCTGTTCGTGCTTCATTCCAGCGATTTGATGCGGCTAGAACTTGGTTTTGTTTTTGAGGCTCTCCAAGCTTCAATTCCTTCCTATCATGATCTTGAAGCTCACACCAAGAGCAAAATTTTTTAGCATAATGGGACAGGAATCCTGCAACTTTTTGAGTTGCAACAATATCGCTAATGAGACATACCAACTGAATGACCACTTCTCTTCCCCTTGGATTATTAGGCGTAGGAATCTTGACCACATTAATTTTAATTAGCTCGTCAACCAGAGGCTTTAAAATATGGCTAGTTGTAATAACATTTGGCTGGTTTGGTAAGGGTATCAACCCAGCTAAACAGGTGTACTTTGGCTGGAATCTTTCTCGTGGTGGAAGGTTGAGGCAATAGAGAACAAGAATTCCCATCGAAAGTTGCTTCCCTGCAATCTTGTTTCCTCTGGGATTGAACCAGTCAACAAAAAGTGCAAATCGTAGCTGGAGACTTTGGTTTGAGGAGTTTGGTGAGAGACTTTTTTTCCAGACAGAACCTTGTGCTACGTCAAATATGACTTCACCTTGTTGCGATGACACTTTGCATTCCCATTCATCAAGACATGCTTCAACGCCTCGGATGTTGAGTAACCATCTGACCCATGCAATAACTGACTGTGAAATAAAGGTAGTTTTAGGATTATGAAGGCGTGGCTGGCCACGTAGTCAAATTTGACCTATACTTCGGGGTGGGTGTTTTGAATGCAAATTTTGGGGTGTCAAGGTAATATGAGGAAGGGCATGGATTTTCTGATCACGAAATAGTTCAGTGTAGCATTGATTGCTTGATATCGTACGCTTGTAGGTACAGTCCTGTGGTGCAACTTCAATATCATACAGTGAGTAACAACTTGGGCAACATGCATATCGATCAAATGAAACATCCAAATGCAAGTTTTTGGAAACCGTTCGGATATTGCAAGGTACATGAGGGAGCTGAATGTCCAGCCAGTCCCAGAGCTAGAGAAGCCTTGGAAAAACATATCCAAGAGTTGATCCAACTTGGTGTGCTAAGAAAAGTAGGCCATAATGAGGAGGTTGAAGTGACAACACCTGTTATTATTGCATGGCATAATGATAAATCAAGAATGGTTGGAGACTTTAGAGCTTTGAATACCTACACAGTTCCAGATAGGTATCCAATCCCTAGAATCCAAGAAACCTTGACTCAATTGTCTAAAGCCAAGTATATAACATCAATGGATGCATTAAAAGGCTTCCATCAAAATGTTTTGACGCCTAAAGCTAGGAAATTACTTAGAATTATCACTCACTGTGGTATTTATGAGTATCTTAGAATGCCATTTGGCATTAAAAATGCTCCATCTCATTATCAAAGAATGATGAATACCATCTTCCCCACAGAATTATCTGAAGGATGGCTTATCATTTATATTGATGATATTATTATATGTTCTGACTCATGGTCTTTGCACCTTTGATGCATCGTCAAGAATCTTTTTCTTTATAGTTGATGCTGCTTCCTCATTTGGTGGAGAATCCTCTGCTTCAGGATTTAAATGCTGAAGCCTCTGCAATTGACCAAACTTTTTCATAAGTGTTTCTTCTACTGCCCCTGTGAAACCTCTTTAAAAATCAGAAATCTATATATATTATTCCCCATAACGTATGATTCACATACCATTTAGTGAGCTGGTTTTGAATTTTTGAAGTATCCCAATTAGTCTCTCCCCACCGTATTCTGATATGCCATTCAAAGGTCCCCACCTCATGAGCTGCTCAGGAATGTGCATGGAATAGTGGTGATTTGGTGCCACTCGAATATTGGGAAACAAGATCTCGGAGGTGTTCTGATATGTTGCATATGCTTGTTTAAACAAATCGGCATCATCTTTTGTGATTGAACTTGCCCCAATGATCTCAGTGCACTGAAACAATGCCCCGACATTGACAAGAAGAAGATTTCTTTATCCAAGCTCCCAGAAAAGATCCAGTAATATTAATGGCAGGTAAGTACGAAATAAAACTGACCATTCATTGGCTTTCAGTTTTCCAGTCTGAGCCGTACCTATTCTTGATGGTATATGGCTGATCCCTTGTGGCACAATGACCTCCTTCAGTCTCTTCCTAATTGTCTCAATTAGATCGGCTGAATGATATCCTTTGATTTAAAGATAATCTTCATTTTCTGATGCCAGGTTATATTCCATTATCACATCAGATCCTGAATCAGATGTATGAGGTGAGACTTCCTGTTGATGTATTGAATTGGAATGAAATCCCCATCTATAACGAAGGTGGTGCTGCAAAACCCCTTCATACCAATTGTGGACTACCCCCAATGATACATTTGTTACTGGGTCCCAATATGGCAGTAGATTTAGCTCCGACCACCGGATGCCTTTTTCTTTTGCAAGTTTGTCCTGTAATTTAGCTGTTCGTGCTTCATTCCAGCGATTTGATGCGGCTAGAACTTGGTTTTGTTTTTGAGGCTCTCCAAGCTTCAATTCCTTCCTATCATGATCTTGAAGCTCACACCAAGAGCAAAATTTTTTAGCATAATGGGACAGGAATCCTGCAACTTTTTGAGTTGCAACAATATCGCTAATGAGACATACCAACTGAATGACCACTTCTCTTCCCCTTGGATTATTAGGCGTAGGAATCTTGACCACATTAATTTTAATTAGCTCGTCAACCAGAGGCTTTAAAATATGGTTAGTTGTAATAACATTTGGCTGGTTTGGTAAGGGTATCAACCCAGCTAAACAGGTGTACTTTGGCTGGAATCTTTCTCGTGGTGGAAGGTTGAGGCAATAGAGAACAAGAATTCCCATCGAAAGTTGCTTCCCTGCAATCTTGTTTCCTCTGGGATTGAACCAGTCAACAAAAAGTGCAAATCGTAGCTGGAGACTTTGGTTTGAGGAGTTTGGTGAGAGACTTTTTTTCCAGACAGAACCTTGTGCTACGTCAAATATGACTTCACCTTGTTGCGATGACACTTTGCATTCCCATTCATCAAGACATGCTTCAACGCCTCGGATGTTGAGTAACCATCTGACCCATGCAATAACTGACTGTGAAATAAAGGTAGTTTTAGGATTATGAAGGCGTGGCTGGCCACGTAGTCAAATTTGACCTATACTTCGGGGTGGGTGTTTTGAATGCAAATTTTGGGGTGTCAAGGTAATATGAGGAAGGGCATGGATTTTCTGATCACGAAATAGTTCAGTGTAGCATTGATTGCTTGATATCGTACGCTTGTAGGTACAGTCCTGTGGTGCAACTTCAATATCATACAGTGAGTAACAACTTGGGCAACATGCATATCGATCAAATGAAACATCCAAATGCAAGTTTTTGGAAACCGTTCGGATATTGCAAGGTACATGAGGGAGCTGAATGTTGGTAGGGTGACCTTTTTGAGAGATAATATGAATAATGTGTACAAGCATATCTCTTGCTCTGCGACAGTTGGCCCTGCTAATTCCACATACCAGATAAAGCCACATTATAAAATATGAGATGAGAGCTGAAAGGAAAGAATCAAATATCAGCAACATATCAAATTGTAATTACAAACAATAAAAAGTTCAAGCTGACAAGTAAGTTTTGAGTTATAAGTATTGTCTATTTCAGTGATGCTTTCATCTGATTCGATAATGACTTCATTGTCTGTTGGGGGATAAGTTGAAGGGTTTTCTTGGTGACTGAGTGAAGATTGAGAAAGACGATGAGTTATATGAGATTCTTCCTGTTTTGAAACCTTTGCCCAATGTCTCAATCGTGTGCTAGGGTTCACATAAAGCCCTTGACGTGTTTATCCATGGCCAGAAGTAATGTTGTACTGCCTGCAGCTTGGGCAGGTGCAGAATTCCATTTAAATTAATGCTTGAAAATACTTATTGTTAAGAGACGAGATGAAATTTGAATGCTTGAGAAATTTTTTTTAAACGTTTGGAATAGGTTATAATAATAATAAATAGGTTTTTAGAAAAAATCAACTGTAATTGAGAGTAAATTGGAGGATTGAAAGCATTGGGAAAGGATTCTCGGTGGTTAAGTAGCTAAATAATTATTTTAAAAGTCGACAAAGAAAAATTTTAATATGAAGACAAAACAATGTCCAGATCTGCGTGCGCAACCTAACCCCACAAACCCTATGCGTACATCGAGGTGACGTACGCAGTTGTACGTCACCTGATTGCCCGGGGTGAAAAAAAAATG
Source organism: Austropuccinia psidii (assembly GCA_023105745.1). Lineage (NCBI taxonomy): Eukaryota > Fungi > Basidiomycota > Pucciniomycetes > Pucciniales > Sphaerophragmiaceae > Austropuccinia > Austropuccinia psidii. The sequence continues at coordinate 12,815,917 of JALGQZ010000016.1, forward strand.
GTAGAATAACTGCCTGTCAAACTTGAATGGACACGGGTGCATTCAAGAACTTGAAAGCTGTAGACAGGGGTTCGACTCCCTCACTCGGAGCCTTTTCTTATAGCTCTTATCTGAAGGCATCTGTTTCCAAAATTTTGAACTTATTTCAAATTTGATATTTTGATCCACTGGTAATTTTGAATGACCCTACAAGCACAATAATCTGGAATTCCTCTATTTTCATTGCTATGGCATGGAAATAAAATTAGGTTTCTTGAAAATTGGGAGTTACAGAAATCATGATATTTTTTCTTTTTCTAGTACTTCATTACAAAACTTTCTCAGAGATTTATCAAAATCTCAACCTGTTCTTTCCTACTATGTCTGTAATGATTGAAAAAGTGGCAGGCCTTGTTTTGTTCATTTCTGAAAAGGTTAGGCAAGAGTATCTTTAAATCTACTGGTTTTTAAAATCAGATGAACTCAATAATTTACTGATTTAATCATAACAATGCTATTTAATACTACTATAATACAGTTTTACCACACAATAATGCTAAATAACTGAAGATGTGCTCTTTTTCAAGTGGGAAAAGGCCCTATTTTGTCTATTTTGGGGACTGAAAGAGGCTGATAATCTCTTTAAATGTACTACGAGGGAAATTCTTACTTTAAGGGCTGAATTGTGCTTCTTTACCATACAGTCTGATGGCAGTGTACTCATATTTTCAGTTTTGTAAACACAAATAACCGTTTTGGGTAAATAAAGGGTTGAAAGCCTATTAAAAGGCCACAAAAGAGCTTTTTTGACTTTTCTTTATATCTTTTTAAATAATATTATCAAAATTGTGAAGCCAATAATCAATGGTACAGGTGTGGTACAGACCTGGATTGGTCAAAAACCTCCAATTCAGAGATCTGAGTATATATTGGAGAGAAAATCAATCCAAGGAAAAGGAAATTAAGTTGATTTAAAGCTCTTCAATTCTCTCTTCTTTGTGTTGAATATTCTCAAAATAACAGAAGCTATAAGGGCTTGAAGTTTTTCAATGTATTTGTGTACATAATTACGCGCCTTAACCCCCCCCTAGCCAGATGTTTCTGTCAACTGAGAAGGAATATGGGTTGTAATAAGAGAGAGATGTAGTAATTTATGGCCTTTCAATTTGGATATACTTCTTAATAAATCTTTAATAATATATTGCAAAGATACACTGTTTTTTAGATGAATATTTTCAGAAAACCTTTATTTTGGTTAAACCTCTTTGAGGTAAGCTCTGAACCATCATTTGTAATACTTACCTCTGAATAATCTTAAATAAAAGCTCTATTGTAGGCTTATATTTGGGCTTTAATTTTTGTTCAGCCTTCTGCAAGCCCTCTTCGACTTGTCAGGGGTTCCTTTCAGTTGAAGGTAAGAATATAGTATGTATTGAAATATGAGTAATACTTGAAAAGGGATGGAACCTTTCGAGAGGCCTCACTCCAATCTTCAAGAAACATACCAGGTTCATGGTTTTTGAATTGAAAAGGAATAAGCTCTATGAAAGGTCAAAATAGGGGTTTTTCTATGTTGGTACTCATCCAAACTAAAAGCTGTTCTATCTTTGCCAATCCTTATCCAATTATAATATCACTATAGTAAACGGTTGCAGTTAGTGACAACACCAAAATTGATAAAAGATGCCTTCCTTTCATTTTCAGGGGTGTCAAGGGCTAAAGTGATTATATAATTTTCCCAAAGAATTCTATTGTTTTATGTCTTTAACCTCTTGAGATGTGGTGAAAGGTGCTTGGGGTCTTCAAAAGACTATCCAACTGTAGACGAGCCAACTATGAAGATATTAGAATTGCATCAGGAAAAAGAAAGATTTGCCAAAAAAGCCTTTCATGGCTGAAATAGTTTCATGAACCTTTGACAGATGACTCTACAGTCTGTAAAACTAATATTGACAATCTAAAAGGAAACTTTGGAATACCAAACCAGGGCTTATTGTGAGTCAATTAAAAAGGTTTTGTCAGAATTACAAATGAGCTCCAAATTATGTCAAATTGAAATGACTTATGAATTGCTATCATTTATGCTTAATTAATATATGCTATGTGTTTCAGAAAAAAATCAGCCTTAATCAGTTTTTTCGCCTATACCTATGAATCTGTCATGAATTATTTGATGTGAATACTTATTACTTAGTTATTAAAGAATTTTCATTAATAATAGGCTAAACTCTGTGATCCTTGACCTAAAAGAAGTGTTTGAGTAAGAGGTGGTTTTAAATTTCCAAGTTATCCTTTGATTAACCATAAAGCTTATGGATATTTCAGCTCCTTTGTCCATAAAAATTAAAAAAAAACATTCAATGGCTGGAGATAAAGACAAAGGGGACAATGGGGATTGAAAAAAAGATTCCAGAGTACCCAAATCTTAGAATATGTTGAATATTAATTCTGACACTTGTAGAAATTTCATTTAGATTTTATAGCATTTTTAAGGATATATTTGAAGCTAAAAAGGAACTGTTAGAAGGTTAATTGAAGCTTACATGAAAATTATTTTCTCTTAAATCACAATTTAACATTCAACTAACCACTGTAATTGTCAGCCTTTTACACAAAAGACCCACAAGAATTGCAACCAACCATACCATAAAATGTGGTATCCAATGTAAATAGTGAAATTCACATCTTTGAGACTTACCAAACCAACAAAACTTAAAAAATCTCCATAGACACAAAAAAAAACACTTAAGAAAGACAATATTCATATGTTACTGTCCAAAATATTAAATCTTACCCTTGGAGTTAATATCTTTGTTTGAACCAACAAATAAGAATGGGGAAGTTATAATTTTTGCAAGACATTTCTGATGATAAACCTGAATCTTTACATCTAAGCTAGGATATTATGTTTGGATAATAGCTACATTATGTATGGCCTCCTATGGAAGTTCTCAAATAGATAAATGAAATTGTACCACCAGCTTCAGTACAAAAGCACCACTAGATGAAAATTTACAATATAATTACCATTTACATAATACCAATTTTATTAATATTTTTCACCTCTCGTATATGTAAGGTGTGGATATGAAACTTTGATTAAAAATCAAGTACTTTTCCTGTCCTCAAAATTTGTATAAGGTAAAATTCAGTTAAAAATAGTATGAAATATTATTTTTAAGAGAAAACACGCCAATTTTATTGTTTATAACTTTATTAGTATAAAACAATAATATAAAAATTTATTGTTTTACCAACAATAAAGATTTATCCAAAAAATACTCTACAAGAGATATTTTAAGGCTACAAAAGAAATTTCTTCAAGAGCAATTTCAATTGGAATTCATTGAGCAAAGAACTGCAAGCAATTAATTAAAGAACAAAGTCTTTAAAAAGAATATTAAAGAGAAAACACGCCCAAAAGTGACCAGAGTGAATTTGGAAACAAAGTGACAAAGTTTACAGTGATGAAAGATGCTTTAATTCACTTTTGGGGTGGTTCAGGGGTAAAAATGATTATAAGAGTTACAAACAATGATTATAATGATTTTTTAACGTGGTTAAAAGGATTAAAATGATTTAAAAGTGGTGGTTGGAATCTTTGATTGATTGGTTTAACAGTTTTAAACTAATTAATAAAAGGAAAAGATTCTAACATGAAGAGAAAAGTGGGGCAAAGAAGACATTCTTTTATAGCCATCAATTCTCTTACTCCAAAAGTAAAATTTACTCTTTTCAGTCGTGAAAAACAGTCTGACAACAGAAAAGCCAATTATGGCATCATTGAACCCTGGTTTAGACCAAAAAGGGCTGGTTTAAGCCATTTTTAGCCATTTTTAGCCATTTTAGACCCTTAAATCAGCCATTACTATAGCAATACCAGGCCTAGAGCCTTCAAAACACGTCAGAATGTGTGTCAGAGGCGTAGAAACCAGTTAAAACTGTTTTTATTATGATTGTTTTATCTTAAGGGTAGTTTTACCCTCTTGGCAACAGCTAAAACTACCCCAGTTGGTATCAAAACCTCATCATCAATTGAGTCCACAGACGCTGTAACTCAATTCCAGGCCAAAAGTGATGAACTTTTGCGTGAATTTTGACATCCCACGCCTGTCAGCAAGGATTTTGGGGGTCTAGCTCCCCCTTAGAGCTGGAGTTCCTTTTCCCCCCCAAATTTAATCTTTCCAATTTATTTTTTCCTTTAATTCCTCATCATGTATTATACTTATAATTTACATATGTAATTCAATTCAATTGTACAGTACAATACAGTAATAATTGACACCTCATATGTAAATCAAAGTTCACTTATGTAATACACGCGCACATTTTGACATTTCAATTGAATTCAATTGAAAATACTTCAATTCCTCATAACTTCTAAACTAAACACAACACCTCAATTTTAACACAAGAATTGATGGTTAACACCACATGTGGTGTGAATTAAATTAAAGTTTTGAGGATTTTCAACTTTTGTATTGAAAATACTAAAAACTTAATTTAAGCTTATTTAGAGTTGAGTTACAAAAATTTCACTCAGAGGTGACCCCACCTGATTTTTTATGAGGAATCCAATGGTGAAATAAAATTTATATGTTTATTTATTGGATAAAAAGTTATAATAAATTTTATTTAACTTTTTTCCAAATTTATTTATTTTTTCACAATTTTGTTAAAATTTCATTTTTACTTAAATTTTTCAAGTATAAATGTAATTTTATATTTACAAGATTTAAAGTAATTTTATTTTTAAATTATATTTAATTCTTTTATTTTTTAATATAATTTTATATTTAAATTTTGATTTTTGTTTTATAAATAAATTTATTTTATTTATATTAATATGTTATTTTTTATATTTGTGGTCTTTTGGGTATATGAAATTACCTCTAAGGCTCACATTCCCTCCCCCTAAAAAAAGAATATTACTTTGTAATATTGGTGTTTCTAGTGTGTCTGAATCTCCTCAGGAGTTTGGTAGCTTCTGGTATATCTTTTTCTTCTAACCATTCATCTTCACAAGTTGGGTCACTGTACCTAACAAGGTATTCCCTTACTTTCTTGGTTCTTAATTTCCTTTCTTTAAGAACTTTGGTTATTTTCTTAGTACCAGATGTCTCAATAGGAGGTATAACTTGGGGAACCTTATCCCTCAAGGGAAATTTCTCAGTATCACTAGATTTATATGGTTTTATCAAGCTCACTGGAAATGTAGGGTGCTTATTGCTAAGTTCTTCAGATAACTCTACTTCAACAGCATTTTCTCCATGGAGGGCCTTAATAACAAAAGGTCCTGCAAAGGAGTCTTTCAACTTTTTACATCCTTTGATGTTATTGAAGTTAGTGGTGGATACAAGAACTAGGTCCCCCACTTTGAAATCTGGAGTTGCATGAGATTTATCCCATTTATCTTTAGCATATGCAAAAGAGTCTTCCATGCACCTTACTGCATGCTTTCTAGCTTTGTCTAGCATTCCTTTGAAGCTAGCAGCTGTGGGATGTATTTCAATTAAGTCTTTCCTCAAGGAGTCTTGGGGTAACTTAGGGTTCCATCCTTTTTCTAGAACAGCAGGAGTCTGATTGGTACTAGCATGGATTGATGTTTTATATGCTAATTCCAGTGCTGGTAACAGAGTACACCAATCATGGGTAAATCCATCACAATCTTTGAATTCAAGGCCATATGCACAAAATCTTCTCACCATGTCCTCTAAGGTTTGGATCATTCTTTCAGCCAGGCCATCAGTTTGTGGGTGGTAGGCTGTAGAGAAAGACAGTTTAGTGCCAAATAATTGGTGAAGATTTGTCCATAGTGCTGAAGTGAATTTGGGATCTCTATCACTGATGATATTTGTAAATATCCCAGTCCATGACACTACTCTATTCCATATCAGAAGAGCTGTATCCATGGCTGTATCATCTTTGTGACATGGTAAAAAGATTGGAGTTTTACTGAATCTGTCCACAATTACTAGGCAAGCATTATAGCTCCTGTCACCTCCTGGTGGTAGGCCAGTTACCCAATCCATATGGACAATTTCCCAAGGTCTGTTTGGTTTTGGATTTTCATCATATTTCCAAGTCTTTTGCCAGTGGATTTATTTGCCTTTTGGCATCTGTCACAGGTTTTGCAATACTCTGCAACATCCTTTTGCCACATTGGCCACCATATGCAGGTCTCCACTTTCTCTCTTGTTCTGTCTTCAGAAAGATGTCCTGAAAAGGGGCTATCATGGCATTCTTTCAGTACAAGATTGATTAATGACCTGTCTACAACTGTCATGACACATGTGTGCTTGGTTCTGTGGTAGATTATACCATCCAGTAGGTGAAATCTTCCTTCATTATAAGATTTTCTCCATACTTCATCCAAGGCATGTATTAGAGAGTTGTCTTTAAAGTCTTTGTTAAGTAATTGGCATAAGATGCTACAATTCTTATCTTGAGTTTAGCTGCTTCTGACTTCTTCAAAGAAGGTGGTGTTCAAGTCTGTAACACTTATTCCTTCTATTGGAATTTGTGGTGAAGCTTCTTCTGGCACATAAGCAGGATTATCAATATTATTTGGTAATGGCCATCTGCTTAGTCCATCTGCATTCTTATGAATATTCCCATCCTTATGAACAATAGTCATATTGCCTCTGTATTCTTGTATGGCTGTTTGCCATCTGAGCATGTGTCTGTTGGGTGTTTTCATGTTCAAAAGTGATTTGACAGCTGTACAATCTGTTATCACTTCAAAAACACATCCCTCTAAGAAGCAGTTCAATTTCTCCAAGGCCCAGACAAGGCATAGACATTCCATTTGACTTTCTCCATATCTGGCTTCCGTTGGTTTGATTTGCCTGGATATGAAACATATGGGTCCTTCTACAGGCTTATCATTTATGATCTGAACTTGGTGAAGTGCAGCACCCAGTCCATCCCCTGATGCATCAATATACAGTTTGAAAGGCAATTTAAAGTCTGGCATCAGTAAGAGTGGAGCAGTGGTCAATGCTTCTCTTAGAGACTCAAAAGCTTTGACTCTGTCAACAGTCATCTCAAACACTGTGTCTTTGTCACACAACTTATAAAGTGGTCTTGCTATGGATGCAAAATCTTTAATGTGTTGCCTTTAATATCCTGCAAAACCTAAGAATGACTGAATTTCCTTCTTATTCTGAGGCATGGGATTTAACAATACTGCTGCAACTTTGTTTTTGTCAATTCCAAGGGACAAACCAGATACAACATGTCCTAGTGCCTTAAGTTCTTTAAATCCAAAATGACATTTCTTCAAGGAGATTTTCATGTTTACTGATTGAATTTTTGTCAAAACTCTTGATAATCTGTACATGTGCTCCTCCCAAGTCTTTGAATAGATAATAATGTCATCAATGTAAATGATTAACCATCCCTCTGAGAGTTCTTCAGGGAAGATTTCATTCATCATTCTTTGGAAGTGTGAAGGTGCATTTTTGATACCAAAGGGCATCCTTAAGTATTCATACACTCCACAATGAACAATAATTCTCAAGTATTTTCTTGCTCTTGGTGTTACCACATTTTGATGGAATCCTTTAAGGGCATCCATAGTGGTTATATACACTGCTTGAGATATTTGAGTAAGGGCAATTTGGATTTTTGGTATTGGGTATCTGTCTGGAACAGTGTAAGTGTTCAGAGCTCTAAAGTCCCCAACCATTCTGGATTTTCCATTATGCCACGCCACTATGACTGGTGTAGTTATTTCTACTTCCTCATTGTGGCCTACTTTTCTTATTACACCAAGGTCTAGAAGTTCTTTGATATGAATTTCTAGAGCTTCTCTTGATTTTGGACTTGCTGGATAAGCAGGTCTTCTTAAGAGTGGTGCATAAGGTCTCTCAATGTTAAGAATGATGTCAACTTCATGACCAATAATTGCTCCCAGGGGTTCTTTGTCTGTAGCAAATGCTCCTCTGTGGTCATACAAAAGGGAAGAAAGTTCATTTTCTTGCTTATCAGTCAGATGAAGGCTTATTTCAGCCTCATTTAACTGTTCAGACTTGAATTTCTCTAACTCTAAGTTGACTGGTGATACTTTGTTTACTGTAATTTGTCTTTTAAAGGGTAAAAAGGCAAATTTCTGGCGCTTATTGTCTCCAATTGTAAAGTATCTGTCTTTGTTATTATGTAAATCTATCCTATACATGATTAAATAGTCATTTCCCAATATAAAATGGGTACTAGAGCAATTTTCCATAACAACAAATTCAACTGTGATCCTTAAATTCCCATTTATGTGTGGGAATATGACATTGGTCTCAAAGATTCCTAATGCTTTCATTGGGTTACTTGCACTGTTGAACTTTATACCATCAATTGGTAACAATTGGTCTTCAAAATTTGGTACACAAGTCTTAAGAAAAGATTTTCCAACACAAGAGCAGAAGGCTCCTGGGTCAAGCAAAAGTTTGGTGGGTTTGTTGTCAATCACCACTTCTGTTATACAGGAGTTACCAGCTGTATAACCTTTTCCTCTGTTTGGTTTTGTCTTCATAAGTTGTGCATCTTGAACTTTTGATAAATCAACTTGACAATTGCTCAATTGTGGTAAGTGGGAATAAGATTCCATGATGTCAAAAGTGGCATTGATATTTTCTATATCTTTTGAAGATTCAGAGAATATGGATGACTTATCATCTGAATTATCTTCAATTATGTCTTCTTTTTCAACATCTGGTTCTTTTTCAATGTCAATTTCATTGATTTTCCCCCTTTTTGGACATGTATTGGCTAAATGGGTGGTGCTTTGGCAAATATGGCATTTTCTGACTGTATCTGCAGATTTATATTTAATATTACTAGAATTTTCTTTGGGGTTTTTGTCCACAGAATCTTTCCAAGGTGTATTAAACCTTGTTTTAATATTCACCCTACTAGAACCAATTTTGGTTCTGGTGGTTACTTCTTCTAGTATATTGATAATATCCTCTGCTGAAGATTGTTCAGTAGTCCTGCTTTTGACAGCATGCTCTAAGTCACCTCCACATTGTCTCAGAATTTTTCTATGGATCATAAATTCTGACATGTCAGGATATAATGCTGTTAATCTGTCCTTTTGTTGGCAAAACCATGGTAAAGCTTTGTCTTTATCAGCATTAAATTTGGCAGATTCAAAGGCTGTTTCAACTTTAAACCTCCAAGCATCATTTGCCCATTTGTTGATGATTTGGGTTTTCCACCAAGTCCAACTCTGGTGTCCATGTGCTTGTCTTATTTTGATGTACCATCTGTGAGCTGATCTGGTAAACAAGGTGTTAAACCTGGCTGTTACCAATCTGTCTGGTAATTCAAAATCCTCTTTGATCATGTCAATACCTCTAATGAATTCCATATGGTCATACTCTCCTTCACCACTGAAGTGAGGCCATTCTTTAAGTTTTGGAACTTCTTTCAAGAGTGCTTGGCCCATTGATGGTTCCAAGTTATGAAAAGAAGTGGATAATTCATTTTTTAATTGTGAATTATCAGGATCCAATACTTGTGGATTTGAAATTCTTGTGCCCTCATTTTGATTTAGAGGTGTAGACATTCTTGGTAAGGTGTTCAGTAATTGTTCAATGTCATTCATTTTACTGTTGCTACACCTTTGGGAATTTCTGTATTCATGTTGGAAGCTTTGTATTAAATTTATTACTTCAATTTTATACATGTCTTCTTTATGTGTAAGTTCTTGCCATAACTCTGTCTGTCTTGTATTATCAGCAGTGACTTGATTCAATTTCATTGATAATTTTGATACTTCTTCTTGTGAAGCATCAAAACACTTTTTCAAGGCAATGGTATATGTCTTTACTTCAGTAAATGAATTTGAAATGTCATCAAGGACTTTCTTGTTATCTGTCTTGATAATATTTATGGCTTGTTTAATTCTTGTTTCAATTATGTCATCAATATTGAATTTAGAATATTTATCTGTTAATTCTTTAATAATGGCAGATTGTTCATTTATTTTATTGTTAGAAGAATTATCATTATTGGAATTTTTAATTGTTCTCAAAACTTTTTCAAAACACATAAGTGTTTCATTAATTTGGCACAGACTCAGGTTGTTTGTTTTAATGTTGTTACAAATGGTGTCATTTTTATCAGAAAGATGTTTTTTCACGTCATTTATAGCATTATACAACTCTGGGATGGAATAAAATATGTCAGAAATCATTTCTGGAACCTTAATCTGGCTTCCTCCTTCTTCTGTAATTCCATCATGGTTCTGGCCATCTGAAATACATTTTCCATGGCATCCTGCTGAATCTTTGGGATTCTGTAGCCCTGGCTGTAAGGTTTTGGGGCTGGTGCCTTCCCTTTGCCCTTGTTTGGAGTTTGTGGCTGCTTTTTCACGTTGGAATTGCTGCTGCTGGCCACTGGGGCTGTTTTTGGCACTGGTTTGGCTGGTGGAGGGTTGTTTTTCCTCCATTCTAGTGTCAAAAGCATCATGTTTTTCTTCTCCATCAATGGATGCCATCCATTGAGCAATTTGCAAGTGTTGGGATGGCCCAAGAATTTTCTTACTGTCAGGTAAGAATTCATGCAATTCTTCCACAGGTCTGCAAGGATCTGGTACTCCTTGAATTGAAGTGCATTGTTGTATGCACTGTGGCTGGCTTTGTATATGTCCACAGAGGCTTGTTGTGGCGGTGTCAGCTCTTTTTGAAGGTAAAATGGTATTATCAGCTTCAGAATGACCCATTTTAGTTGTTTGGAAGTCATCAACTGACCCTTTTCCTTCTGTACCTGATTGGCCTCTGCCATAATCACGTCTATTACCTTTTTGGGAGCTGCTTGAGGGGTTGTAGCTGGCTCCTGACCTGGTTGAAGGCATAATTATGGTTAAAAAAGGCTTAAAATAGTATTTTTACGTCAAAAACTTACTATTGGCCAAATTTTTGGCTTTCTGAAGTGTATTACTTATATCCAAGTTAATTAATTCAGAAGATATTGGTTCAGGTTGATTATTTTGAGTCACAATAACAGTACTATTATGATCAGAATTAACAGTACTGGCAGGGATAATGCTGGTTACTGTTGAGGCTGTTTCAATGTTTTCTTGTCTTACCATGTTGTCAGACACTAAAATTAATGAAAAAGCCAATTAATTAAGTAAAAAAAAGGTTATTTCAAAAAAGAAATAAAAATATAAGCCTCACTTATAATATGAAAAAAATTATTTTTTAAGGATTTTTTTTGGATTATAAGTATTTTTTATATGTTTTTAAATTTTTCAATATAAGAAAAAAGATTTAAAAAGAGTAAAAAAAATATGTCACAGGTAAAATATCACGGCTGGGCCCCCAAATGTAAGGTGTGGATATGAAACTTTGATTAAAAATCAAGTACTTTTCCTATCCTCAAAATTTGTATAAGGTAAAATTCAGTTAAAAATAGTATGAAATATTATTTTTAAGAGAAAACACGCCAATTTTATTGTTTATAACTTTATTAGTATAAAACAATAATATAAAAATTTATTGTTTTACCAACAATAAAGATTTATCCAAAAAATACTCTACAAGAGATATTTTAAGGCTACAAAAGAAATTTCTTCAAGAGCAATTTCAATTGGAATTAATTGAGCAAAGAACTGCAAGCAATTAATTAAAGAACAAAGTCTTTAAAAAGAATATTAAAGAGAAAAAACGCCCAAAAGTGACCAGAGTGAATTTGGAAACAAAGTGACAAAGTTTACAGTGATGAAAGATGCTTTAATTCACTTTTGGGGTGGTTCAGGGGTAAAAATGATTATAAGAGTTACAAACAATGATTATAATGATTTTTTCACGTGGTTAAAAGGATTAAAATGATTTAAAAGTGGTGGTTGGAATCTTTGATTGATTGGTTTAACAGTTTTAAACTAATTAATAAAAGGAAAAGATTCTAACATGAAGAGAAAAGTGGGGCAAAGAAGACATTCTTTTATAGCCATCAATTCTCTTACTCCAAAAGTAAAATTTACTCTTGTCAGTCGTGAAAAACAGTCTGACAACAGAAAAGCCAATTATGGCATCATTGAACCCTGGTTTAGACCAAAAAGGGCTGGTTTAAGCCATTTTTAGCCATTTTTAGCCATTTTAGACCCTTAAATCAGCCATTACTATAGCAATACCAGGCCTAGAGCCTTCAAAACACGTCAGAATGTGTGTCAGAGGCGTAGAAACCAGTTAAAACTGTTTTTATTATGATTGTTTTATCTTAAGGGTAGTTTTACCCTCTTGGCAACAGCTAAAACTACCCCAGTTGGTATCAAAACCTCATCATCAATTGAGTCCACAGACCCTGTAACTCAATTCCAGGCCAAAAGTGATGAACTTTTGCGTGAATTTTGACATCCCACGCCTGTCAGCAAGGATTTTGGGGGTCTAGCTCCCCCTTAGAGCTGGAGTTCCTTTTCCCCCCCAAATTTAATCTTTCCAATTTATTTTTTCCTTTAATTCCTCATCATGTATTATACTTATAATTTACATATGTAATTCAATTCAATTGTACAGTACAATACAGTAATAATTGACACCTCATATGTAAATCAAAGTTCACTTATGTAATACACGCGCACATTTTGACATTTCAATTGAATTCAATTGAAAATACTTCAATTCCTCATAACTTCTAAACTAAACACAACACCTCAATTTTAACACAAAAATTGATGGTTAACACCACATGTGGTGTGAATTAAATTAAAGTTTTGAGGATTTTCAACTTTTGTATTGAAAATACTAAAAACTTAATTTAAGCTTATTTAGAGTTGAGTTACAAAAATTTCACTCAGAGGTGACCCCACCTGATTTTTTATGAGGAATCCAATGGTGAAATAAAATTTATATGTTTATTTATTGGATAAAAAGTTATAATAAATTTTATTTAACTTTTTTCCAAATTTATTTATTTTTTCACAATTTTGTTAAAATTTCATTTTTACTTAAATTTTTCAAGTATAAATGTAATTTTATATTTACAAGATTTAAAGTAATTTTATTTTTAAATTATATTTAATTTTTTTATTTTTTAATATAATTTTATATTTAAATTTTGATTTTTGTTTTATAAATAAATTTATTTTATTTATATTAATATGTTATTTTTTATATTTGTGGTCTTTTGGGTATATGAAATTACCTCTAAGGCTCACAATATAGCTCTTGAAGGTTTGATGAGAACCCCTTCAAAAAGTGTATTTTATGAAAGGGATGCTGTAGGCCTACATAAAATCTAAAACACTCATCCCTTTTGTGAGCCTTGAGGTATATTTTGGAAACCCAAATAGGCCACAATTATTTTTAAAAAAAACTCTGAACTATGCATAACCCATAAGTCATGCATATATTCAAAATTCATTATTTTTGATTTCAGAAAAGATGAAGAATTTTTTGATGAGTAAGTAAATCCATGGATTTAAGGCCAGATTTGGATTATACACAAAATTTCACCTAGGGTAGCTCCATAGAGTGAATAAGCTCAAATAAACTCTTTGAGGTGGTAATATGGAAAATACTTCAATACCGCATCATCAATACCACATAAAAGAATTGTGAAAATTTTTGTTTTTCTGAATTTCATGCCAAAATAATGGGAATCAGAGAAATCCCTTGTTACATATACACTAAGAAGAATGTTATGCATGTTTGAAGCACTGAATATTATGGTATTATTACATACACTTTTGGTACACCCATAGTGGATTTCAGTCTTTAAGCCTGAATGTCTATTTTGACACAAAAAATAGTCAAGGGGGACAAAAGACATCAAAGAGAGCCAGGGTACCCAGCTTCTGAGTTGTGGAAAGCTCTAAAACTTGGATCCATGGCTGATCCTGGACCAATTAGTATACTAAAACCTTTTGGGAACTTGGTTACCAAGTTAAAATCTCATTAAATCATAAGAAAATAGCAAATAAGCTGCTATTTTGACATTCCAAAAAGGTAAAGAGCAACTTAGACCTCTGTAACGATGTCAATTCTTAATGATTTTCCATGGATAAACCCCAAAAGAGTAATTAAAACCCTTTTTGGACTATTATCTAGCTCTTTACCTCATAGCAACTAGCAATATAGTATTATTTTCAATTCTACGTAAAAATGAGGTAAAAACTTCAAAAATTCATAAAAAATACAATTCTTAATGAATATTTCTGAAACCTTAAGGACCAATCAAGAACAGCATAATTCATATATTTAGGATTGAAGAAGCAGGACTTACTATCTCAGGATCAAAGTTTGCATGCTGTGTTCCAGCTTTGGACATAGTAGAGCATTTTGTATCATTCACAGGAAGAACAATCTCAAAACAAAAGATCAACAAAATTGAAAATTGGCCAACACCTCTTAACAAGAAGGAAATAAGGGGATTTCTTGGTCTTTGTGATTATGTAAGAATGTTTATTGAAAACTTCTCACAGGTTGCATCACCACTCAGAAGGCTCACCAGAGAAGATGTTGACTGGAACTGGGATCAAAAATGTGAAGAAGCTTTCCAAAAGCTCAGAAGAATAGTTGGAGAAGAAATAACTATCAAGAAATTTGATTATGACAAAGGATCAGGAAAAATTAAGCTAGCAGTAGATTCAAGCTACATTGCTGCAGGAGCAGTACTCACTGAATAAGATAAATAAGGAAAATACAGACCAGTATTATATGAATCAATAACGTTTTCAAAATTGGAATCAAAATACTCACAACCCAAATTGGAACTCTGTGGAGTTGCAATAATTCTCAAGAAACTTCAAGCCATACTTTGGGGACAACATTTTGAATTACAGGTTGATGCCAAGGCCTTAATTGAAATGATAAACACCCCTTGCTTACCACATGCCCCCATGACAAGATGGGTGGCTTTCATTCAGCTATTTTCCTTTGATTTGGTACACAAACCAGGGAAAACTTTCACTATGCCTGTCAGGCTGAGTCTATATTGAAGTTGTCAGCCTGTGACTCAAAACAGAGCACCAGCATGACATCCAACATACCATAAATAATGGTATGACAAGTATTGAACAAACATAGTCAATACAGGTAATAATTAAGAGAAAACAATCCTCTTACATTAAACACCAACCTTATCCAAACAGAATAAGGAAACCTAGAGGAGAATAAACAAGTCAAAACCCTTATTTTCACCTCTCATCTAACTTATGCATATTTAAGTTATCCTATACCAAAATGGTATTTTTCTTAAAGCTCACACAGAGAGCTACACAATGATATCATCCATGTTGTTGTAACACCACTACAACTGGAGATACCATACAACCTCATTTTCAAAACCAAGTCCCCCTGAAAGTCAAAGAGGGCTTGTACAAAACTGTACAAAAGTATAACCAAATTAAAGATCTCAACAAGAGCTTTAATTTGAGATACCTTAGATCTCTGTACCTCTTAAATTGACTGAGGGATCTTGGTTCAAAGGTTTAATAACCAAAATACAGATATTCTGAAAATAAGAAAATAAACAAACCCCTGTATCTTTGGCATACACTCATACAACTGTACAGTGTCATATACCAAACTGTAGGGCTAATCAAGCCCTACAAAACTGTATCATCAGAATACAGATATCTTCTAAACTGAAGAAGATATCGGGTATGGAAGTTTTTGAAGCCTCATACTGATGTACAAAATACATCCAAAAAACTTAAAACCCTTATAACTTTTGCTATTTTAAAGAAGGGTAAACATGAAGCATACCAAATTGAAGAGCTCATTAAGCCCTTCAATTCTGTGCTCTTAGTTTCTTGATATCTCAAAAACTGACCAAGATATCTTGGTTGGAAGTATTTTGGCCAATACTGGCCTGTACCAAACCTGTACCAACCAGTACAGTCTTAATACTCAAAATAATGGTTGTTCAAAGCTTAAACCCGCCCAGAATGACTAGTATTGGTCATACAAACACCAGAACAACGTCATCCAAGTGCTGACGTGGCAGGTGAAAAGTTTTTTCATCCTGTATTGATCCAGAATGATCATTTGTGGTTCCAACACCACAATTCTGCCTCTACTGACGTCAGAATTGAGGATCCAGAACCACAGACTGGCCAATTGAGTGAAAATTTTCACTCCTCTGACGTGTGAAGAGTAAATAACTCTTGACAGTCTTGAAAGATATAAAAAGAAGGGTTTTTGCCTTCAAAAATCCTCATCTTATCTTATTTTATATATATTCTTACGTGACAAGACTGTTATCCATCAGTAGTGTCCTTAGAATACTTAAAGATATAATTAAATATAATTATTGTAGTGTCTCTTTACAGTCAAAGATATTAGAACATTGCAACCCAGGTCCTCAATAGACTCATCACCACTGTTACCACGTAGCAGTAGGACCTGAAGAATTATTTTATTACTTATTTGACGTGTCACAGTCATAGTACTAGCTTGTATTTACTGTTTTTAAGCTTCTACATAGACTCACCCTGACAATTTGGGGGCCTGGCCGTGGTTATTCAACCTTATTGGACGTATTTTGAACTGAATTAGGCGTAAAATTCAGCTATTTAAAAGGTATTTCACTACAAGTGAGTAAAATTTCTATTTTATTTATCATTTTTTTTTTACAATTCTTTTTTTTACTCCAAAAATATATATTATAAAATATTTTTGTTGAGAATAAGAGTACATATCCTCTTTGTTTTATTATATTGCAATAAATTCCACGAAATTTCATAATAATACATCTGTATTATTTAAATTTCAATATAAATAATAATATACAAACAGTATATTATTTATTTTACTATTATTTTTCACCAAAGTGCGTGAAAATTAATATATAAACATTTATTAATTAATAATTAATAAATATAAAATAATAAAATAATTTTTTATTATTTTACAAGGAATATTTTAATTAAATATTTCCTTTAAAACAAGATATCACTCAAATTGACGTGAAAACTTGTAATTACTTGATATTTAACCAATATCAAAGTGTTATAATAAATATTATTTATAATATTTATAATAAAAAATCAAATTCATTATAATTTAATAAATTTGACGTGTTTACAGAAAAACACAATAATATCCAAGTGAATCATTCACAAAACACTTGGATATTACAGTTTTTTCACTTATAAAACATAAGTGAAAAACTCAAAACTGTTATTTTTCAAACAAAAAACATATAAAAACAATAAAAAACATAAAAACACTTAAAAATTTCGAAAAATAACAGTAGAATTGAATATAATCATTTTGTTTTATCATAAAATACTGATATACAATCTGAAATATCTTTTCTGAATAGTGGAAAAGGACTACATTCCATTAGAAACCCAGTCATAAGGAAACCCATCTGTGACAGCCTCAGAAGACAGAGAGGCGCTTCCAAAAACCAAGGGCAAGCAGAAAAGACACAGTGAAGTGACAATCAACTCAAAAGATTGGACACCAATAGCTGTGCCAAGGGCCAAAAAACCCAGAAAAGCTCCAACAAAACCAGTTGGATCACCAAAACAAGTTGAGAAACAGAAAATCACTGTTATCAACCCAGTTGTAAACTCCAAAGGCAAATTGCCAAAGAGTATAGATCATAAATTTGTACAAGGGCCTGCCAAAGGTAAATAAACCTTGAAAAATACAACATTTTTTATTGTCTGTCATTTTTTAACATTGTTAACATGACACCTCCACTTCTTAGAGATCTTGGATTCCCAAGAAATCAACCAGAACACTGGCCAAGAAGACACAGAGGAAGAAGAACTGGAGCAGATGACCAGCAAAGGACTTACCATCAGGGAACTCCTACCCAAAGTCTTGTTCCAAATCAAATTCAACCCAGGAGTCCAACCAGGAGATTGGACAGATGCAGAACAGGTCCTCCAAATACACAAACTCCTGAGAGACCTCTTCACATGGAGCATGGACAACAAAATGTTCACCATGGCAGTATCATGGGCAGAAGTGGGGATAACAACCCAGAAGATCTGTCTCAAGCAAATGGCTTGGATGGAACTTATGACAGAAATGCAAGGTTGGAATCCCAACAAGAATTTCAAACTCTTAGAAGAAAGAGCAACCAGAATCAAAGAGAACCAGGCAGCCATACAAGCCATAGAGAGATCTTGGCACAAGGAAGAGCCCAGTCAGATTCAGGCACCCCCAGAAATGGAAGAAGAAGCCCCATCTTCCCCACAACCATCCAGCAGTTCCAGGCCTTACAAGCCAAAGGAAACTTCATTCAAAGCTCCCCCACCATTCCAGGTAGTTTCCAACAGGAGAAAAGGAGCCCAAGGGAAAAACAAAACTTCTTTCAACCAGAGGAAGAAAAAAGCAGACCCATTGATGAAAAAGCTGATGGACTTAGTCCAAGAAGTACACAAAAACAAGAAATAGTTGTACCTACAAATAGTTTTTCTAGTTCTGACTCAATAGACCCAGAATTAATAACTGAAACTACAATGCACACTCATGAGTTTGAAAACAAATTCACATGGACCAAATTGGCCCAATTCATGGAGTGGACACATGAAACCTCAGAAAAAATGAGGACAGAAGTGGAAACATTGAAAGAAGAAAATGCTTCCCAAGCAACAGTCATAAAAGACTTAAATTCAAATCTGGCCAAAATTTGGACAGAATTTGAAAAAACCAACAGACAGTTGAATTCAATGCTAGAAGAACAACAAACTGTGAGGAGGGATCTGAGGAGTATCCAGCAGCAACAGGATAGCTTTGACAAAGAAATTGATTACCTCTATGACAGAGAAGACAATCAATACCCCCCAACACAAGGTCAACCTACTACCTCTACAAAATTAAAAGAAGAGGACAAAGAGTATGACCAGGAACCTGAATATCAGATTCCAAAGTTAAGATCAGAGTCAGTGTACCAAGATGGGGAAAATCTCAACTATTCAGAGAAACAGGCACTGAAACAGTTACCAGAAGTAACAAACTGGCCAAAGTTCTCAGGAATAGGGGAATATGACCATATGGAGATCATTGACTATATTGATGGACTCTTTGTTGATGTCCCAAAGATACCAGACTACTGGATCACAACAAGACTCAACACAGCATTCAGAGGCCATGCAAACATATGGTATACTGAGATGAAAGAAATACATGGCAGGAAAAGCTGGCCATGGTGGAGGAACCAGATTATACAAAAGTATAGCAATGGTAGCTGGATCTGGCAAAAAACCATGTCCTTTGAAAGTGATAGATACTCCACAGAAAAAGACCCTTATGAATGGTGCCTCAAACAAACAAAGAGGCTAAAAGCTATTGATCCCAATATGACAATAGAAATGAGAAACCATAAACTCCTGACAAAATTGCCAGGAGATCTAGAACATGCAGTCAAATGCAGATGCAACAACATCAGCAGCATTGATGACATAGCAAATGTCATACAAGATGTGAGAAAAAAGACCTCCATAGGAAGGTACACATCTTTCAAACCAAACTTCAAAGACAAGAGGTCTGAAGTTAAAGAGACAAACAAAGAAAAAGGGAAAGAAACCCCAAAAAAGAAATATGTGTGCCACAACTGTGGTTCACCAGACCATTATGCCAACAATTGCACAAAACCAAAAAAGAAAATATATGCAATTGATGAAGAATCAGAAGAAGAACAAACAGGTGAAAAATCTGATTCTGACAGCATGGGAAATGGTATGAGAGCAGAATCACAAAGTGAACCTGATACCATAGAAGAATACATAGTGGAATGCAATGAAGAAAGTTCACTTGATATACAAGACATTGAATTGGATTCAGGCATACCACAAATAACAACAGACAAAGAGCTCTGTAAGCACACACAGAATGCACAAACATTCCTGGTAACCCCCAATAGAGGGATGGGATTCATTCATGGAACACCTACAAAATTGACAGTTTATATTGAGAACTGTAAACACCCAATGATCATTGACACAGGAGCAAGTTGCTCCATAGTGGCAAAAGAATACTTGGAACAACATTTCCCCAAATGGGAAGATGATATAATCCCAACAAAAGCCAGAAACTTCAAAAGTGCATCAGGCAAAATGCACTCACTAGGGACAATAATCAAAGAGATAATTATCCCACACCAAAAAGGAAATATCAGACTGGAAACTGAATTTGTAGTTCTAGAAAATGCACATGTACAAGGATTCTTACTAGGTACAGAGTACCAAAGAATGTATGGTATGGACATTTGCAATAGTAAAAACAGATATCTTACCATAGGTACAAACAAAGATAAAAAATTTTCCTTTGACATTAACCATATAACAAATGATAACACCTTGAAAGAACTAGTGGAAGAATTCAAAGAGGCCCAATATGGCACTCAACTCACCAGTAAAATGAAACTCAACTTACTGAAAGTATTGAGAAAGCATAGAGGAGCTTTTGCAATAGGAGATGAACCACTAGGAAAAATCAAAGGACATGATATAGAATTATATCTGGATGTAGAAAGACCATATCCACCTATGCTTAGGAGACCACCATACCCAGCCAGCATGGAAACTAGGAAAGAAATTGAGAAACACATCAATGAACTCCTAGAAATGGGGGTAATAAGAAAGATAGGACATAATGAGATAGTAGAGGTCACTACACCAGTCCTTATAACATGGCATGATGGTAAATCCAGACTATGTGGTGACTTCAGGGCTTTGAATAATTACACCAAAGCAGATAGGTACCCCATCCCAAGGATACCACATGCACTAGATAAATTAGCAAAAGCCAAGTTCATTACAAAAATGGACTGCATGAAAGGTTTTCACCAGAATGGGGTAAAACCAGATTCCATCAAATTGCTAAGAATTATATGCCATATGGGCATATATGAATATACCAGAATGCCATTTGGCATTAAGAATGCACCAGCCCATTTTCAGAGGATGATGGATACCATATTTCAAGATGAAATAATGGAAGGGTGGATGGTAGTGTACATTGATGATATCATAATATACTCAGAAAAATGGGAAGACCATGTGAAGAAAATTGATAAAGTATTGGGAAAATGCACACCAATCAATATGAAGATATCTCTTAAGAAATGTAACTTTGGACAGCAAGAACTGCTAGCCCTAGGACACAAAGTTTCAGGTTTAAGTCTAGCTATAGACCAAAATAAAGTTGCTGCAGTACTAAAGAAACCAGTACCAAAGAACATCAAAGAAATGCAATCTTTTTTGGGCTTTGCTAGCTACTACAGAAGCCACATAAAGAACTTTGCACACATCACTAGTAGCCTATACAAACTGTGCTCAAAAGATGTGGTCTTTGAAATTACCAAGGAAAGAAGGGATGCATTTGAAAAGATCAAACATGAACTGACCAATGCCCCTGTCCTAATGATGCCTGATTTTGAACTACCATTCAAACTATACATAGATGCAGCATGTAGCCAAGGGCTAGGAGCAGCACTACACCAGAGGCAACTAGTAGATGGAATACCCAAAGAAGGAGTAATTTGCTATATCTCAAGACAACTGAAAGACTCAGAAGCCAGATATGGAGCTACTCAGACAGAATGTCTATGCTTGGTATGGGCATTGGAAAAACTCCATTACTACTTAGAAGGAGCAGTATTTGAAGTTTTTACTGACTGCACAGCCCTCAAGTCACTGTTGAACATGAAAACAACAAACAGACACATGCTTAGGTGGCAAATAGCCATACAAGAATACAGAGGGAATATGACTATCATCTATAAAGAAGGGAAAAGTCATACTAATGCAGATGGTCTCAGCAGGTGGCCACTGAAGAATGACCAAGAAAATCCAGCATATGACCCAGAAAATGGGGCCAAAATACCTATACAATGCATGGAGATAGACAGGAGAAAGAACTTCAAACTATCAAAATGGGCATTAGGGAATGATTCATCAAACCCAGCACAGAGCTATGGGGAGATTAAAGAGATACCCATACTGGGAATCAGCTCCTCTAATCTGAATACAGAATTCTTTAGCATAGTACAATCAGCATACAATAAACACAAACAGTGTAGTATATTGATACAACTACTAAAACAAAAGTACAGGAGTCCTGAACTAGAGAGTCAATTGGAAGAGCCATGGCTCAAAAACTTTAAAGAAAATAGATTTTTTCTGATAGATGACCTACTGTACCATAGGGAAAAACACACAAGTGCCCTGGTAATAATAAGTAGAGAACACATTTCCCTCATACTACAGGAATGCCATGACTGCCCATACATGGGACATATGAGTGAAGAAAGAACTAAAGAAAGAGTCTTTAGCACAGCTTGGTGGCCAAAGTGGGAACAAGACTTGAGTGAATACATCAACACTTGTACCAGATGCCAAAAGCCAACAGAAGTCATGGCAAAAGATATGGATTACTCCAGAGTATAGAGGATCCCAAACACCCCTGGGAAATAATAAACATGGATTGGGTAACAGGCCTGGTCCCTGGAGGGAAAGACAGCTTTAATGCATGCCTAGTAGTAGTAGACAGGTACAGCAAGAGTGTCAGATGTCTCCCCTGTCACAAAGAGGACACAGCAATGGACACAGCCATATTGTTCTGGAACAATGTGATAGCTAACTGTGGAGTCCCAAGAATTATAATTAGTGACAGAGACCCTAAATTCACATCAGAATTTTGGACTAATCTATATGAGATGCTGGGAACCAAACTAGCATTTTCCACAGCTTACCATCCACAAACAGATGGTCTAGCAGAAAGAATGATCCAAACATTGGAAGACATCATTAGAAGGTTTTGTGCATATGGCATGGAATATAAAGACAATGAGGGATATACCCATGACTGGGTAACCCTCCTACCAGCTGTACAATTGGCATACAACACAAGTATACACTCAGTGACAGGAAAAACCCCTGCCACATTAGAGAAAGGATGGAACCCACTACTTCCAGTAGATTACTTGAAGAAGAACCTCCTCTCAGTACATCCCACAGCTAAAGACTTTCACACAATGTGGAAGACTGCCTGTGAAAAAGCAGAGCAATGTGTGGCTGAAGCCAAATTATATAACAAACAGAGATATGATAAAAGTCACCAAGAACCTGATTTCAAAGAAGGAGACCAAGTTCTAATCTCAACTCTTAACTTCAACAACCTAAAGGGACCCAAGAAGATGAGAGACTCATTCATAGGACCATTCACCATTATTAAATTGATAGGAAAGAATGCAGTAGAGGTCAACCTGACCAAAGAGTTCTCTAGGAAACACCCAGTTTTCCCTGTGAGCCTGGTCAAACCTTATCACCAGACAGATGAGGAGAAATTCCCTGACAGGAAGAAGACAGTCACCCATGAAAGATTGGTAGAGGAAGATGACTCACCTGGACCAGTGAAAAAGATCATTAAAGCCAGGAAGATAAGAATCAATGGGAAAGACAACAGGAAATACCTGGTTAGATTTAAGAATCAACCAGCAGATAAAGACAAATGGTTAACTGAGAAAGAAATCCCAGATGGACAAATACACCTCAGAAGATTCAGAGCCTCCAAGAGGGCTGAAGAGTCTCATCAATGATGAGCCTTCTTTTGAGGGAGGGTATGTCAGCCTGTGACTCAAAACAGAGCACCAGCATGACATCCAACATACCATAAATAATGGTATGACAAGTATTGAACAAACATAGTCAATACAGGTAATAATTAAGAGAAAACAATCCTCTTACATTAAACACCAACCTTATCCAAACAGAATAAGGAAACCTAGAGGAGAATAAACAAGTCAAAACCCTTATTTTCACCTCTCATCTAACTTATGCATATTTAAGTTATCCTATACCAAAATGGTATTTTTCTTAAAGCTCACACAGAGAGCTACACAATGATATCATCCATGTTGTTGTAACACCACTACAACTGGAGATACCATACAACCTCATTTTCAAAACCAAGTCCCCCTGAAAGTCAAAGAGGGCTTGTACAAAACTGTACAAAAGTATAACCAAATTAAAGATCTGAACAAGAGCTTTAATTTGAGATACCTTAGACCTCTGTACCTCTTAAATTGACTGAGGGATCTTGGTTCAAAGGTTTAATAACCAAAATACAGATATTCTGAAAATAAGAAAATAAACAAACCCCTGTATCTTTGGCATACACTCATACAACTGTACAGTTTCATATACCAAACTGTAGGGCTAATCAAGCCCTACAAAACTGTATCATCAGAATACAGATATCTTCTAAACTGAAGAAGATATCGGGTATGGAAGTTTTTGAAGCCTCATACTGATGTACAAAATACATCCAAAAAACTTAAAACCCTTATAACTTTTGCTATTTTAAAGAAGGGTAAACATGAAGCATACCAAATTGAAGAGCTCATTAAGCCCTTCAATTCTGTGCTCTTAGTTTCTTGATATCTCAAAAACTGACCAAGATATCTTGGTTGGAAGTATTTTGGCCAATACTGGCCTGTACCAAACCTGTACCAACCAGTACAGTCTTAATACTCAAAATAATGGTTGTTCAAAGCTTAAACCCGCCCAGAATGACTAGTATTGGTCATACAAACACCAGAACAACGTCATCCAAGTGCTGACGTGGCAGGTGAAAAGTTTTTTCATCCTGTATTGATCCAGAATGATCATTTGTGGTTCCAAAACCACAATTCTGCCTCTACTGACGTCAGAATTGAGGATTCAGAACCACAGACTGGCCAATGGAGTGAGAATTTTCACTCCTCTGACGTGTGAAGAGTAAATAACTCTTGACAGTCTTGAAAGATATAAAAAGAAGGGTTTTTGCCTTCAAAAATCCTCATCTTATCTTATTTTATATATATTCTTACGTGACAAGACTGTTATCCATCAGTAGTGTCCTTAGAATACTTAAAGATATAATTAAATATAATTATTGTAGTGTCTCTTTACAGTCAAAGATATTAGAACATTGCAACCCAGGTCCTCAATAGACTCATCACCACTGTTACCATGTAGCAGTAGGACCTGAAGAATTATTTTATTACTTATTTGACGTGTCACAGTCATAGTACTAGCTTGTATTTACTGTTTTTAAGCTTCTACATAGACTCACCCTGACAGAAGTGGTAATAAGAGTATTTACAACTAGAATTATGACTGTGACACGTAGAAAATTAATTTAAAATAAGAGTATTGGGTTTTAAAGATGATTTATAATATAATTAAGGGGCTCTACTATTGAATAATAGTGGTGGTGAGCGCTATTGAGAACCCAGGATGCAATCTTACCAGGTGGGTTACTATAATAAGAGTTACAATAATTAAATATATAATTATACCTGTTTATTACCCAAGAGTAAAACTGTTTTTGCCAGTTTACTAAGTAGGGTATTCAAGAGCAGGATGAGGAGACAATTCTGGCTGTGAAAAGCCTCCTTTTTATCCTGAAATGGGGTGGAAAGGGTGCTAGACTTTTCCACGTAGAGGAAGTGAAGATTTTTCATCCTCTAGGACTGACTTGTGGTTTGGAAATAGCCTTTGTGCCTTGTATTGGGCTCAGATGTGGTTTTGAAACCACATCTGGGCAGTTTTCACCAATACAGGGTGAAAATTTTCATTTGGGGCCCTCACAGCCTGATTCTGACATGTATGACGCATAGAATGCTGTACAGAAACTGTATGGGACCCCGGTATTGAATGACATATGAGGTATTGCAGTAAAAACATGCTTCTTTGTCTATTTGACACCTCATATTCATGTTTATGGGATATTATCCCATGGTAAAGCTGTATATGACAGCAGGTGGGATTTTGACCTTAAAACAGCCATAACTTTTTCAATTCTTGAGATATCAAAATTGGTTCAGTGTGTAGCCCTGTATGTTCTCTACACAATGGTACCTCATTTGATATGGGTATCATTAAATATGGCAAAGTTATCCCATGTACAAGATTTTTGTACATTTGCGTGTTTTAGGCAAAAAGCTGTATTGAGCTTGTTTGCCCCATATCTTTTGTTCGAGTTGAGCTATGGGGAAATGGATGGCACCATCATATAGCCCTGATTGTTCTCTTTCCAAAAATACCCCACTTCAGGTATCCCACACTAAAACTGTAGAAGTTAGATGAGAGGTGAATGTTTTGTTCACCCTTATTTGGCCTGAAATTGACCATAACTCCAGTAATCTTGGTGTTAGCTCAGTTTGGCTGGTACCATTGGATAGCCCTGGCTTAGAGCTTCATTTCGAATACCCATTTGATGGGGTTAAGCCTCTCCTTCTAGATTTTAGATGAGAGGTGAAAATTAAGGTTTAGCCTCAGCACTAACTTTGAGCAGGAATAACTTTGTTATTTCTTGTCCTATGGTGATGGGACTTGTATTTTCAGAAAGAGGTTAGTTTCCTCTTTCGTTTGATACCTTTTGAGCTTATTTGGCTCAGCTCCATGTTTTGGTGGTATCTTGGCTATACCATTGGTTTATGGTATTTTGGCTATCATGCTTGTGCTCTGGTTTTGAGTCACAGGCTGACAATTCCAGATAGGCTATCCAGAAGACCAAAAAACTCAGAAGAAGAATATGAAGAGGCACCAGAATTTGATGAAGAAGAATATTGGATCAAGCCACACCCTGGATTTGGGGCTCAGAATGTAAATTCACTCCATTTTTCAGGAATACAAGTACCAACCAAACAAGAAGGATTCTGGAAGAGAATGCAAGAATACTTAAGTACAATGAAAAAACCACAATCAAGTAAAGATGAAGAACTTAGAAGGATAAAGAGAAGGTCAGCCAACTTTTTCTTGGAAGATGGCCAACTCAAAAGAAACAACCCAAACCGTCAACTGGTGATATCAAGTCAAGAAGTTCAAAGCTACATTTTAAAGTCACTTCATGAAGACATGGGCCACAGAGGGGAAAATGAAACTTACAGAAGAATTAAAGCAAGATTTTGGTGGGAAGGGATGAAGAAATCAGTCAAGAAATGGGTTCAATCTTGCCTGGCCTGCCAAAAGAGAAGCCAAAGCTTCCAAAGGGAACAAGGAAAGCCTACAGCAACATCAAAAATCTTTGAAAGGGTAAGCATGGAAGCAGTACATATTAGATCTGGAAGATGGAAGTACATGGTTGTGGCCAGAGATGATTTTTCAGGATGGCAAGAAACAATTTGACTAGTCAAATTAACAGAAAAAGCAGTTGCAGAATGGTTCACCTCAGAATGGATATGCAGGTATGGGTCACCAAAAGAAGTAACTGTTGATGGGGGGCCAGAGTTTGGAAAAGAATTGCAAGATGCAGTAAAGAAAGCAGGATCAAGGATCAGAGTCACCATACCCTATTACCCAGAGTCTCAAGGAATGGTGGAAAGGGGTCATAATCAACTCAAAGATGCACTAGTCAAGATGTGTGGAGAAAATGGAGAAAAATGGAAAAAATATTTACCACTAGTTACATTGGCTGACAGAATTTCCACTAAAAGAACAACTGGTTTCTCACCATTTAAACTCCAATTTGGACAAATACCAGTATTACCAATTGACATTGAAACAAAAACATTCTTAGCAGTAGAATGGCACAAAATATCCACAACTGAGGAATTACTGGAAGCCAGAGCCAAACAATTGGAAGGAAAAGAAAAGATGAAAAGAAAAACAACACAAAAACTCAAAAAATCTAGGGAAGACTGTATGAAATATTGGCATAGAAGAATGGCACATCAACTAAGATCACCTCACAAACCAGCAGATTTGGTCCTGGTTTACAACAAAGCGATAGAAACTAATTGGGGGCTACTTTTCAAAATCAAATGGAATGGACCCTACAGACTAATCATACAAATAAACAATGGACCATATGAACTTGAGGAACTGGATGGAACAGAACTAGCAAGAAGATTTGCAGCATCTCAAGTCAAAAGGTTTTACCCAAGAGGAAAGTTGATGGTTGCAAAAGAAGACACAGAAGAATAACAAAGTGAAGAAGATGAACTAATAAATGAGGAAGAGGTATTGGAGGAAACCATAGAATCAGATGAATAATAGGGAGCTCTCACCTGGAATTCTGGGGACAGCATTAAATGGAGAGGGGGATGTGGTATTCCATACCATATTTTTTCACCAGGCTCAAGCTCATAGTACCCCAAAACAGCAGTAAATCTAGCCTACAGGCAGACTTACACTCAAATTTTACACCAAAAGGTCAATTTTACAGCAAGAAGCTGGATTCAACTCATAAAACCATGGCACAGGCACCAAATGGCAGTGTATGTGTTTAAATAAATTATTCAATTTCATTATGCATATGTAAAAATCAAGTTACATATAGTAAACTAGTTACAAGAAAAAGGTACCACCCTTTAAATTACACACCCCACCAAGCTTTACACCCCCTTACAGACACAGGACTCATTCAGTAAGAAAATGACACATGCATTAGCTATACAGCCAACTTGCATTCAAAGTCACATGATGCAAAGCCCAGCCCCATGGAATTCCTTAAACTCATTTACAACACAGCCACAGGAGTACCTTATCTTATATCCAAAGTAACCCCACTTGAAGCCTTAAAACAGAATCAGATTTTTTTACACCACTCATCACCTCATGCAAAACAAAGCTAGTTACAACAGGCTGCATGCAGTACACAATTTCAATTAAATCTCAACCACATCACTATGCACACCATGTGTCAAACTCAAAAATCACATCATCTCATACATAACAGTAAAATTTATCAGTGCCAGAAATTGTCACCTGAGCTCATTTGAAAGTTCAAAAAGAAGAAAAACAACCATGACACCTGCATAAATTACACAGCCACTTCTACCAAGCCTAAAATAGGACATATGCAAAGAAATTACAAGGTCATCATGTGATACTTCATCCACCAACATAATATCATGTGACAGGAAAGAGGCTGTGCACAACAAAACTCCCCAGCCAAAATTGACTCACCTCATGTATGCAAGGAAAATTCAAGAATATCACATCATAATTAGTTCACCAAAAGGCAATCATGTGATAAATAGAGGCTGTGCAGAGAGAAAATTATCACCAAACCTTAAATCACCTGACTCATGCAAGAAAGGTCCTCACCAAAAATGGAGTCAAATGATGAAATCAAGAGGAATTAAAGTGGAAAAAGACAGCTCCCATGGAGGGCCCCCTGGGCTCCCAAAAGGTATAAATAGAGGGGCTCTCTCCCCCCAAATTTCAAAATCCCCCCCATGAAAAAATATATCCCCTGCACATTGCAAGCACAGGAATAATTCATCCCTCACCTGGGAGGTAGTCCAGTATATTATAGTAAAAATTACTTGCCCAGTAGCTAAGCTCAGTGGAAGTATAGTGTTGAAGATTACCCAGTAGCTAAGCTCAGTGGAATCTTATTATTATTAAAATAATAATAAAAATTACCCAGTAACCAAGATTAGGGTTACTACTCTATTAAAATATTTTATCCAGTAAAACTAAAACAATTTATCAAGATTTAAAATTAACTTACCCCTTTAAAAATCCAATATCAAAGAATATTACCTCTTAAATTTGACAAATACAATTTTATCTTATCATTAAACACTCTTAAAAAAAATAAAAAACCTTTCAAAAATTATTTTACTCTATTATAGCTATACCTTGACAAAAATTACCTTTATAAACATCAATCAAATTTTCCAGAAAACCTTAAATAACTCATCTTACCAAAGTTTTATCACCAAGAATAAACCACTCACCCCAATTTCACTAAAATAAAAAATAAAACAGACAAGTATTTCATTAAAATCTAAAATTTAACCAAAATAACTGACATTATTTTTCATATCATTTATTGAATAGGTCTGATCTGAGACTGCTGAATTTTGTCTTCTGCAGTTGTAAAGCCACTTACCAATTTTATTTTGGTTTGTGAGGCAGGCAATACATCCTTGCCACCCTTGGTTACAGGAGTTATTAGCAATTCAAAACTAGTTACCTGTGATTTCCCCCTCCAGGTACTGCCTCATTTTAATACCACACAAGAGGAGTTTCCACATTATACTAAAACCTTTTTGGAACTTGTTTGCCAAGTCAAAACTTCATTATATCATAGTAAAATTGCAAATAAGCTGCTATTTTGAAGTGCCAAGGAGGGAAAGAGAAACTTAGACTCCTGTAACCATGTCAGCTCTTAATAATTTTCCATGGGGAAACCCTAAAATAGTTATTACAACCCTTTTTGAACCAGTATCCATTGACTTACCTCATAGCAACCAGCTATATAGTGCTATTTACAATTCTATGTAGAAATAAGGTAAAAACTTGAAAAATTCATTAAAAATACAATTCTTAATGAATATTTCTGAAACTTTCAGAAAAAATTCAGAAAGGTATAATTCATATAAAAACCAAAAGGAATCATACTTTCAGAAGTAAAATTTGAAGCTTTACCTACAGTCCATCTGTGATGATTCCACGTGAAAACACTGAATCTTCAAAATTTCACATAAAATACACTCTCTGATGAAATCTCCAATAACATTTATAGCTTTGAGAAATTAATGTGTATTTTGAAATAAAAGAAGATTTACAGTTTTTATCCCTTTTATTCTTAGCCATATTTGGGTTGGCAGTCACATCAAAGCTTCAATTAAGTAATTATGATAATCTTATGTGACAACAGATGATGCAATAAAGAATCCAAAAAGGTTTATTGTTTTCTCACTCAGTTAGTTTTCATTTTTCTCCATGGAATGCCTCTGTGAGCTGTCTTAGACTTAAAAGAGGCCTCCTCTTGCTGTTTTTTCCAAATAATTGCATTATTCAATTATACTTTATTACCAACAAGTAAGTATTAGTTAATATCTTTTCTCAAGTGGTTTAATCTTTCAGAATCAATCAGAAAGATGTGAAATCATAGAAAACAACTATATATTTTTCTAATACTGTTATAAATCCATTTTGATCCATTAAATCCACAATCATCCGTAAAATTTCTCTGTTATTATCTCTAATAAGTTCTTTGGAGTATTACTGAGTGATTTATCTTGATTCCTAAGTTTCTTCTCTAGTAAATGTTTTCTTCAAGAATTATATTTATAATTATTCTTGCAAAAAAAATATAAATATTAAAATAATTTTATTATCTTCATAAGAGAGTTTCATTATTAAATACATCTTGTAATTGATTCTGGTAGAGAATTACTGCTTACTGTTATAATCACTAGTAGTGTATAACAAGTAAAAGAAACAATTAATTAATTAATAGTGGTTATAATGATTTTTCTTACTATATTTCATAAGAAAAGTCATAGTACTGTTGATCAATAGTAATATTATCAACAGTTTCATAGACACATCTTACATTTGGGGGCCTGGCCATGTTTTTTGAACCTTGTACCCTCAATTAATATGTTTTCATGTCCTAAAATATATTAATTAAACTATTTTTTCTTGCAATTTGGGGTTAACGCTATTCTTATTTTTGATATTGTCTTAAAATCTTTTTCATTGAGGAATTTTGTTTAATTTTATACTGTTTTACATGGGGCTTTCTCACATCTAAAAACTTGTAAAATTATTCTTTGAGGTGCTCTGAATTGATTTTGATTCAAAATCTTAAATTTTAATTTTTTTCTTTAAAAATAATAATTTTTTTAATATTAAAAAATAAAAGACTTATAAAAAATCTTAAAAATATTTTAAAAGTGTAAAACATAATTTTCTTTCATCAAATTCTTTCTCTAGTGACTTCAATCAAGTATATTGCAGCTGGTAATAAGCCCAGTAAGAGATATATTACCAGTCCAGAATCTTCAGAAGTAGAATTTGAAGACAGTATTGAAGTGCAAATTGAGAAAAGAGGCACTTTATCTTAAACAGAACAAGCCAAAATACAACCAAAAGGTTTGTGTTTTCTGTTTTAAACTCTTATTTTTCTCTTTGATTGACATGAATTATGGTGCATACCAGAAATTGAAGCAGCTATTCCATCCAACCAGATGTACCTGGACAGGGAAGAGGTAAGACCAGAACAAGGTCTGCCAAGTCTTCCTCAAGAAAGACACATCTGGAGGATACCAGAATTGCCCACCATTGCCCAAGGTCTGTACCAACAAACTTTGATGGGAACTCTGAGCCTGAACTAATTGAAGGTAATATTTTAAGGTCTGGATCATTTCCAAGTGGCAGTCATAGAAATATATCAGTCCCAATACAAAAATTGGTTCAGAGCAGCAAAAGAAGAGGACCATTCCCCAAGGTCTGTACCAACAAACTTTGATGTGAACTCTGAGCCTGAACTAATTGAACGTAATATTGTAAGGGCTGGATCACTTCCAAGTGGCAGGCATAGAAATGTATCAGTCCCAATACAAAAATTGGTTCAGAGCAGCAAAGGAAGAGGAGTGGGAAATATGCCAAGCCTTTGGCATGGGGCTATGAACTCCTACTTACACATCAAGAGCTTTCTGGGTCAGGAGAATACCATAGAACTCTTAGGAGGGTGGAGCCCATTGTTTTGCGAAGACAAGGTCAAAAAGATAAAGAATTGGTTGAAGGACCCAAGTCTTTTATCCATAGACCAGAAGAAGGAATTTGAAATAACTTGAGCCTTTAAAGAAGGTCTAGTGGCGTCTACCAGCTCCAAACCAGCTGCAGAAGCATCCAAAGAGAAGCCCAAAGGACCTCAGAATAAGAAGAAAGGTCCCAAGAGCCATCAGGGAAAGGGCAAAGGCAAAGAAAATTGTCACAGACCTTAGCCACAAGGGTACAGGATCCCCGAATTGGAGCCTTCAGCCATGGCCAGGACTCTCATGGAATTCACAGCCAAAGAGCAGGAAAGGATGAACAGGACCTTTCCACACAAATAATAAAAGAAATACAATTTGTTAAATCTAGTATAGATGTAGAACTTGGTAAATTTGATGCAAAGTTGTATAAAATAACATCATATATAAGTCAATTAAAGAGAAATTACAAAAATTCTACTGAATGGTATAAGATGAAAAATGTCAAAATTAATTTAATTACCAATACATGAACATATTTCTGTTGGGAGGTTTTCATGTTAAGAAGTTAATTTACGGCATTACAGTCAGTTATCACTTAAGAAACACTGCCATCAAGATGATAGCGTAATTTCTCAAGTGCCCATACCAAAAATAAGCACTCCATCTGGCTTCTGTTGGTTTGATTTGTCTTGAGATGTAACAAACTGATCCCTCTGTAGGTTTGTAATCAATAATTTGGACCTTATGTAGGGCTTCTCCTAATCCATCTCCACACGCATCAATTTACAATTTAAAAGGTGTATTCCAGTCAGGCATGAGAAGTAAAGCTTCTTCTTTGAGAGCTTTACTTATCTTCTCACAAGCTTTAATCATTTCCTGTGTCATCTCAAATACTGTCTGCTGATCACAGATTCTATAGAGTGACTTGGCTAGAATTTCAAAGTCTTTCAGGTGTTACCTGTAATATCTGGCAAATCCAAGAAAATAAATCATTTCTTTCTTGTTCTGGGGTATTGGCTCAAGTAACACTGCTTCTATTTCATTTTTGTAAATAACCAGGATTAAACAAGAAACAATATCTCCTAAATCTTTAACTTCTTCAAAGCCAAAGTTACATTTCTTGAGGGAAATCTTCATATTCACTCCTGTAAATTTGTCAAGTACTCTTGCAATTCTTTCAAGGTGCAAAGACCATGAGTAAGAACATATGATAATATCATCAATATGAATTATAATCCATCCTTCAGATAATTCTGTGGGGAAGATGGTATTAATCATTCTTTGATAATGAGATGGTGCATGTTTAATACCAAATGGCATTATAGGATTGTCATAATTACCACAGTGAGTGCTAATTCTAAGTAATTTCCCGGTTTTGGGTGTCAAAGCATTTTGATTAAAGCCTTTCAATGCATTTATTGATGTTATATACTTGGCTTTCAACAATTGATTCAGTCTTTCTTGAATTCTAGGAATTGGATACCTATCTGGAATTGTGTAGGTATTCAATGCTCTGAAATCTCCAACCATCCTTGATTTATCATTATGCCAAGAAATAATAACAGGTGTTTTCATTTCAACTTCCTCATTATGGCCTACTTTCCTTAGTACACCAAGTTGGATCAAATCTTGGACATGTTTTTCTAAGGCTCTTCTAGCTCTGGGACTGGCTTGATAAGCTGGTCTTCTGAGTGCTGGAGGGTATGATCTGTCAATATGAAGAGTAATATGAACTTCATGCCCTTTAATAGTGCCTAAAGTCTCATTATCAGAAGCAAAGGCATTCCTATATGTGTATAATACATCAATAAGATCATGCCTCATTTTGGGTGATGATGATGGGTCAATTTGTGCTTCAACAAGTTGATTATCCACAGATTCATCCTTATAAGTATCTTGAACAGAAAATATCATAGATACTTGTTTTGGCCAATTGGAAAAACCAAATATTTGTCTTTTATTTTCTCCAATTGTGAAATATCCGTTTTTATGTTTCTTGATGTCAATACCATAAATATTCAAGTAATCATTTCCAAGAATTATGTGCTGAAATGTGCAATTGTCCATTACTACTACATCAGTTTTCATTCTTACACTTCCTGCTCAAGGTGGAAGGACAAGATTTGTGTCCAATATGCCCAAAGGGTGCATATTATTGCTGGCACTACTAAATTGTACACCCTCTATTGGTAATAGATTATTCTTCCATCCAGGGAGTATGGCTTGAAGATAATCTTTTCCTACACAAGTACAAAATTCTCCTGTATTCAAATTCACTTTGGCTTCAGTATTATCTATCAGGATTGATGTGATACAAGATGCTCCAGCAGTGTATCTTTTACCTCTAGCAGGTTTGGTTTTACACATTCTGGCATCCTGGATATTGATCAGTTTATGAAAATCCTCACTATACTCTGGCAAGTGAATATGGACCTCTGTGAACTCAAAGAAAGCTGTAATGCTTTTAATGGGATATTCCTCTACTGGTGTATCATCAGAGACTGCAGAATCTAGGTGATATTCCTTTTTTTCTCCAGTACACTTAACTTCCTCAATGACTTTAACTTCATTAATATGTTTCTTTTTGGTGAAAGTTTTGGCCAAATTTGAAGTGCTTCCACATTTATGAAACTTTGAGATAGGTCTTGCAGGCCTCTTATCTTCTCTGAAAGCTTTAGAGACCATTTTGGATTCCCTAGGGACCCTAGTCCAGGCTTTACCTATTCTTGTTGTAGTAATGATATCTTCCATGGCATTGATGTAGTCTTCCGTTGAACAGGATTCTAAAAATCTGCACTTGATAGCATATTCTAGTTCTCCTCCACATTTTCTCAATATTTTTATATTAATCATAGAGTAAAACATATCTGGGTGTAAGACACATGATCTGTCTTTTTGTTTGAGGAACCAAGTAAGTGGTTTATCCTTTTCTGGGTTAAAAATGGCACTTTCAAAAGAATTTTCCATTTTAAATCTCCAAGAATATTTAGCCAATTTGGTGATTATTTCAGATTTCCACCAAGGCCAATAATGTTTACCATGATCCAGTCTCATTTTTTAATACCATTTCTTTTCAGCTCTGGTAAACAAAGAGTGTACCTTTCCCACTATGATTTCATCAGGTATGTGAAAATCTTCTTGCAACATATCAATTGTTCTGATGAGCTCAATACAATTGTATTTTCCTTCACCAGAGAATGTTGGCCATTCTTCCAGTTTGGGAATATCTTTTGCATAGATGGGATTTTCTCCTAAAAAGGGGGTCAAACTTCCTTTCACAGAATGTTTCTCTTCAGTAAAAGGTGAAGAATGTCTTGGCATCTGTGGTTCATAATTCTTATGAATTTGATCTAAATTTGCAATGCTTTCATTCTTTAACTTCTGCCTCTCACTGTCACTTCTTGGCAAATGTGTGGCAAACTGGTTGGTATTATTAATTATTTCCAAAACATTATCTTTTAGAATTCTAAGTTAATCATTAATGTTTAAAATGGAAAGAGCTTCCATCTCATCATTTTGAGCTTTACATTTACTTTCAATTCTGTCAAATGTATTTGTAATTGAATCAAGTTTGACATGTGTAAACTTATACCATTCAGTATAACTTTTGTAATTCCTTTTTAATTCACTTTCATCTGATTATATTTTATTTAACTTTGCATCAAATTTACCAAGTTCTACATCAATAATAGAATTAACAAATTTAATTTCTTGTATTATTTGTGTGGAAAGGTCCTGTTCATCCTTTCCTGCTCTTTGGCTGTGAATTGCATGGAAGTCCTGGCCATATTGAAGACACTGTCCATGGCTGAAGGCTCTAATTCGGGGATCCTGTACCCTTGTGGGTAAGGTCTGTGACAATTTTCTTTGCCTTTGCCCTTTCCCTGATGGCTCTTGGGACCTTTCTTCTTCTTCTGAGGTCCTTTGGGCTTCTCTTTGGATGCTTCTGCAGCTGGTTTGGAGCTGGTAGACGCCACTAGACCTTCCTTCAAGGCTCAAGTCATTTCCAATTCCTTCTTCTGGTCTATGGATAAAAGACTTGGGTCCTTCAACCAATTCTTTATCTTTTTGACCTTTTCTTTGCAAGAAAATGGGCCCACCCTCTTAAGAGTTCTATGGTCTTCTCCTGACCCAGAAAGCTCTTGATGTGTAAGTAGGAGTTCATAGCCCCATGCCAAAGGCTTGGCATATTTCCCACTCCTCTTCCTTTGCTGTTCTGAACCAATTTTTGTATTGGGACTGATATATTTCTATGACTGCCACTTGGAAGTGATCCAGCCCTCCAAATATTACCTTCAATTAGTTCAGGCTCAGAGTTCACATCAAAGTTTGTTGGTACAGTCCTTGGGGAATGGTGGGCAATTCTGGTATCCTCCAGATGTGTCTTTCTTCAGGAAGACTTGGAAGACCTTGTTCTGGTCTTACCTCTTCCCTGTCCAGGTCCATCTGCTTGGAGGGAATAGCTGCTTCCATTTCTGGTATGCACCAAAATTCATGTCAATCAAAGGGAAAAATAAGAATTGAAAACAGAAAACACAAACCTTTTGGTTGTATTTTGGCTTGTTCTGTTTAAGATAAAGTGCCCCTTTTATCAATTTGCACTTCAATACTGTCTTCAAATTCTACTTCTGAAGATTCTGGATTGGTAATATATCTTATACTGGGCTTATTACCAGCTACAATATACTTGATTGAAGTCACTAGAGAAAGAATTTGATGAAAGAAAATTATTTTTTACACTTTTAAAATATTTTTAAAAAATTTTATAAGTTTTTTATTTTTTAATATTAAAAAAATTATTATTTTTAAAGAAAAAAATTAAAATTTAGGATTTTGAATCAAAATTAATTCAGAGAACCTCAAAGAATAATTTTACAAGTTTTTAGATGTGAGAAAGCCCCATGTAAAACAGTATAGAACTAAACAAAATTCCTGAATGAAAAAGATTTTAAGACCATATTAAAAATAATAATAGCGTTAACCTCAAATTGCAAGAAAAAAATAATTTAATTATCTCAGAACATGAAAACATATTAATTGAGGGTACAAGGTTCAAAAAACATGGCCAGGGCCCCAAATGTAAGATGTGTCTATGAAACTGTTGATAATATTACTATTAATCAACATTAATATGACTGTTTTTATGAAATATAATAATAAAAATTATTATAGCCACTTTTAATTAATTTACTATTTCTTTTACTTGTTGTACACTACCAGTGATTATAACAGTAAGCAGTAATTCTTTAGTAGGATCAATTACATGAAGTATTTCATTATGAAACTTCTTTATGAAGATAATCAAATTATTTTAATATTTATATTTTTTTTGCAAGAATAATTATAAATATAATTCTTGAAGAAAACATTTACTAGAGAAAAAACTTAGGAATTAAGATAAATCGCTCAGTAATACTCCAAAGAACTTATTAGAGATAATAGCAGAGAAATTTTACGGATAATTGTGGATTTAATGGATTAAAATCCATTCATAACAGTATTACAAAAATATTTAGTTGATTTCTATGATTTCACGTCTTCCTGATTGATTCTGAAAGTGTAAGGTGTGGATATGAAACTTTGATTAAAAAATCAAGTACTTTTCCTGTCCTCAAAATTTGTATAAGGTAAAAATTCAGTTAAAAATAGTATGAAATATTATTTTTAAGAGAAAACACACCAATTTTATTGTTTATAACTTTATTAGTATAAAACAATAATATTATAAAAATTTATTGTTTTACCAACAATAAAAATTTATCCAAAAAATACTCTACAAGGGATATTTTAAGGCTACAAAAGAAATTTCTTCAAGAGCAATTTCAATTGGAATTAATTGAGCAAAGAACTGCAAGCAATTAATTAAAGAACACAGTCTTTAAAAAGAATATTAAAGAGAAAACACGCCCAAAAGTGACCAGAGTGAATTTGGAAACAAAGTGACAAAGTTTACAGTGATGAAAGATGCTTTAATTCACTTTTGGGGTGGTTCAGGGGTAAAAATGATTATAAGAGTTACAAACAATGATTATAATGATTTTTTCACGTGGTTAAAAGGATTAAAATGATTTAAAAATGGTGGTTGGAATATTTGATTGATTGGTTTAACAGTGTTTAAAATAATTAATAAAAGGAAAAGATTCTAACATGAAGAGAAAAGTGGGGCAAAGAAGATATTCTTTTATAGCCATCAATTCTTTTACTCCAAAAGTGAAATTTACTCTTGTCAGTCGTGAAAAACAGTCTGACAACAAAAAATCTAATTATGGCATCATTGAACCCTGGTTTAGACCAAAAAGGGCTGGTTTAAGCCATTTTTAGCCATTTTTAGCCATTTTAGACCCTTAAATCAGCCATTACTATAGCAATACCAGGCCTAGAGCCTTCAAAACACGTCAGAATGTGTGTAAGAGGCGTAGAAACCAGTTAAAACTGTTTTTACTATGGTTTTTTTATCTTAAGGGTAGTTTTACCCTCTTGGCAACAGCTAAAACTACCCCAGTTGGTATCAAATCCTCATCATCAATTGAGTCCACATACCCTGTAGCTCAATTCCAGGCCAAAAGTGATGAACTTTTGCGTGAATTTTGATATCCCACGCCTGTCAGCAAGGATTTTGGGGGTCTAGCTCCCCCTTAGAGCTGGAGTTCCTTTTCCCCCCCCAATTTAATCTTTCCAATTTATTTTTCCTTTAATTCCTCATCATGTATTATACTTATAATTTACATATGTAATTCAATTCAATTGTACAGTACAATACAGTAATAATTGACACCTCATATGTAAATCAAAGTTCACTTATGTAATACACATGCACATTTTGACATTTCAATTGAATTCAATTGAAAATACTTCAATTCCTCATAACTTCTAAACTAAACACAACACCTCAATTTTAACACAAAGATTGATGGTTAACACCACATGTGGTGTGAATTAAATTAAAGTTTTGAGGATTTTCAACTTTTGTATTGAAAATACTAAAAACTTAATTTAAGCTTATTTAGAGTTGAGTTACAAGAATTTCA
This sequence comes from Austropuccinia psidii, assembly GCA_023105745.1. Classification (NCBI taxonomy): domain Eukaryota; kingdom Fungi; phylum Basidiomycota; class Pucciniomycetes; order Pucciniales; family Sphaerophragmiaceae; genus Austropuccinia; species Austropuccinia psidii. Next base: position 12,855,315 of record JALGQZ010000016.1, read on the forward strand.
CTCAGAGGTGACCCCACCTGATTTTTTATGAGGAATCCAATGATGAAATAATTTTTATGTATTTATTTATTGGATAAAAAGTTATAATAATTTTTATTTAACTTTTTTTCAAATTTATTTATTTTTTCACAGTTTTGTTAAAATTTCATTTTTACCTAATTTTTTCAAGTATAAATGTAATTTTATACTTATAAAATTTAATGTATTTTTATTTTTTAATTGTAATTAATTTTTTATTTCTAATATAATTTTATATTTATATTTTAATTTTTATTTTAATAATATAAAGAAATTTATTTTATTTATATTAATATGTTATTTTTTATATTTGTGGTCTTTTGGGTATATGAAATTACCTCTAAGGCTCACATTCCCTCCCCCTAAAAAAGAATATTACTTTGTAATATTGGTGTTTCTAGTGTGTCTGAATCTTCTGAGTAGTTTGGTAGCTTCTGGTATATCTTTTTCTTCTAACCATTCATCTTCACAAGTTGGGTCACTGTACCTAACAAGGTATTCCCTTACTTTCTTGGTTCTTAATTTCCTTTCTTAAAGAACTTTGGTAATTTTCTTAGCACCAGATGTCTTAATAGGAGGTTTCACTTGGGGAATCTTATTCCTCAAGGGAAATTTCTCAGCATCACTAGATTTATATGGCTTTATCAAGCTCACTGGAAATGTAGGGTGCTTATTGCTAAGTTCTTCAGATAACTCTACTCCAACAGCATTTTCTCCATGGAGGGCCTTAATTACAAAAGGTCCTGCAAAGGAGTCTTTCAACTTTTTACATCCTTTGATGTTATTGAAGTTGGTGGTGGATACAAGTACTAGGTCCCCCACTTTGAAATCTGGAGTTGCATTTGATTTATCCTATTTATCTTTAGCATATGCAAAAGAGTCCTCCATGCATCTGACTGCATGATTTCTAGCTTTGTCTAGCATTCCTTTGAAGCTAGCAGCTGTGGGATGTATTTCAATTAAGTCTTTCCTCAAGGAATCTTGGGGTAACTTGGAGTTCCATCCTTTTTCTAGAATAGCAGGAGTCTGATTGGTACTGGCATGGATTGATGTTTTATATGCTAATTCCAGTGCTGGCAACAGAGTACACCAATCTTGGGTAAATCCATCACAATCTTTGAATTCAAGGCCATATGCACCAAATCTTCTCACCATGTCTTCTAAGATTTGGATCATCCTTTCAGCCAGGCCATCAGTTTGTGGGTGGTAGGCTGTAGAGAAAGACAGTTTAGTGCCAAATAATTGGTGAAGATTTGTCCATAGTGCTGAAGTGAATTTGGGATCTCTATCACTGATGATATTTGTAAATATCCCAGTCCATGACACTACTCTATTCCATATCAGAAGAGCTGTATCCATGGCTGTATCATCTTTGTGACATGGTAAAAAGATTGGAGTTTTACTAAATCTGTCCACAATTACTAGGCAAGCATTATAGCTCCTGTCACCTCCTGGTGGTAGGCCAGTTACCCAATCCATATGGACAATTTCCCAAGGTCTGTTTGGTTCTTGGATTTTTATCATATTTCCAAGTCTTTTGCCAGTGGATTTATTTGCCTTTTGGCATCTGTCACAGGTTTTGCAATACTCTGAAACATCTTTCTGCCACATTGGCCACCATATGCAGGTCTTTACTTTCTCTCTTGTCCTGTCTTCAGACAGATGTCCTGAAAAGCGACTATCATGGCATTCTTTCAGTACAAGATTGATTAATGACCTGTCTATAACTGTCATGACACATGTGTGCTTGGTTCTGTGGAATATTATACCATCCAGTAGGTGAAATCTTCCTTCATCATAAGATTTTCTCCATACTTCATCCAAGGCATGTATTAGAGAGTTGTCTTTAAAGTCTTTGTTAAGTAATTGGCATAAGATGCTACAATTCTTATCTTGAGTTTAGCTGCTTCTGACTTCTTCAAAGAAGGTGGTGTTCAAGTCTGTAACACTTATTCCTTCTATTGGAATTTGTGGTGAAGCTTCTTCTGGCACATAAGCAGGATTATCAATATTATTTGGTAATGGCCATCTGCTTAGTCCATCTGCATTCTTATGAATATTCCCATCCTTATGAACAATAGTCATATTGCCTCTGTATTCTTGTATGGCTGTTTGCCATCTGAGCATGTGTCTGTTGGGTGTTTTCATGTTCAAAAGTGATTTGACAGCTGTACAATCTGTTATCACTTCAAAAACACATCCCTCTAAGAAGCAGTTCAATTTCTCCAAGGCCCAGACAAGGCATAGACATTCCATTTGACTTGCTCCATATCTGGCTTCCGTTGGTTTGATTTGCCTGGATATGAAACATATGGGTCCTTCTACAGGCTTATCATTTATGATCTGAACTTGGTGAAGTGCAGCACCCAGTCCATCCCCTGATGCATCAATATACAGTTTGAAAGGCAATTTAAAGTCTGGCATCAGTAAGAGTGGAGCAGTGGTCAATGCTTCTCTTAGAGACTCAAAAGCTTTGACTCTGTCAACAGTCATCTCAAACACTGTGTCTTTGTCACACAACTTATAAAGTGGTCTTGCTATGGATGCAAAATCTTTAATGTGTTGCCTTTAATATCCTGCAAAACCTAAGAATGACTGAATTTCCTTCTTATTCTGAGGCATGGGATTTAACAATACTGCTGCAACTTTGTTTTTGTCAATTCCAAGGGACTAACCAGATACAACATGTCCTAGTGCTTTAAGTTCTTCAAATCCAAAATTACATTTCTTCAAGGAGATTTTCATGTTTACTGATTGGATTTTTGTCAAAACTCTTGATAATCTGTACATGTGCTCCTCCCAAGTCTTTGAACAGATAATAATGTCATCAATGTAAATGATTAACCATCCCTCTGAGAGTTCTTCAGGGAAGATTTCATTCATCATTCTTTGGAAGTGTGAAGGTGCATTTTTGATACCAAAGGGCATCCTTAAGTATTCATACACTCCACAATGAACAATAATTCTCAAGTATTTTCTTGCTCTTGGTGTTACCACATTTTGATGGAATCCTTTAAGGGCATCCATAGTGGTTATATACACTGCTTGAGATATTTGAGTAAGGGCAATTTGGATTTTTGGTATTGGGTATCTGTCTGGGACAGTGTAAGTTTTCAGAGCTTTAAAGTCCCCAACCATTCTGGATTTTCCATTATGCCACGCCACTATAACTGGTGTAGTTATTTCTACTTCCTCATTGTGGCCTACTTTTCTTATTACACCAAGGTCCAGAAGTTCTTTGATATGAATTTCAAGAGCTTCTCTTGATTTTGGACTTGCTGGATAAGCAGGTCTTCTTAAGAGTGGTGGATAAGGTCTCTCAATGTTAAGAATGATGTCAACTTAATAATAAATTATGATACTAATATTAATTATATTTTCTACATTCTGATGATAATTTCATTATGAATAATATGTTTCTCTAAAATTCATCCTTTCCAGCTAACAATTTTTTTTGTTGGATTATAGCTGTTGTTGAAATATAAAATCTATATTCTTTGTATTTAATATGCATAAATTCATAGTAACATGAAATAGTTTCATTACCAAAGCTCAGATTAGGCTATTTTTCCAAATACTGCAGTCTCTTTTGGCTCTATAATCCTCAGAATAACAGTCTTAGTATAACTTCTGGTATTAGGAAGGGAATTATAATATTAATATCTTGGTAAGAAAATTTATCATTTATAAATATTAATTATTTAATATTAATATATGTGAATTATGTAAGCCTTGAGGTATATTTTACATACCCAAATAGGCCACACGTATCTTGAAGAATAAATGTTGAACTAATCATAACCCATAAGTCGTGCATATATTCGAAATTAATCTTTTTTTTCTTTCAGAAAAGATGAATAACTTTTTTGTGAGTATGTAGATTCATGAATTTAAGGCCAGATTTGGATTCTACACAAAACTTCACCTAGGGTAACTCCATAGAGTGAATAAGCTCAAATCAACTCTTTGAGGTGGTAATATGGAAAATACTTCAATTACACATCATCAATAACACATAAAAGAATTGTGAAAACTTTTGTTTTTCCTAACTTTGTGCCAAAATAATGGGAATGTGAGAAATCCCATGTTACATATACACTAAGAATAGTTTTATTCATTTTTGTGGCACTTAATATTATGGTATTTTTACATACATGATTGGTACACCCATAGTGGATATCAGTCTTGAAGCCTGAATTTCTATTTTTGATGTGAAAAGAGTCAAGGGGGAGAAAAGACATCAAAGAGAGCCAGGGTACCCAACTTTTGAGATCTCTGAGGCATGGAAAGCTCTAAGACTTGAATTTATGGCTGATATTGGCCCAATTAGTATACTAAAGCCTTTTGGAAACTTGGTTACCAAGTTAAAATCTCATTAGAACATCAGAAAATATCAAATAAGCTGCTATTTTGATGTACCAAGGAGGTAAAGAGCAACTTAGACTCCTGGAACCATGTTAATTCTTAATGATTTTCCATTTATAAACCCCAAAAGAGTAATTAAAACCCTTTTTGGACTAATATCCATTGATTTACCTCATAGAAACCAGCAATATAGTATTTTTTGCAATTCTATGTAGAAATGAGGTGAAAGCTTCAAAAATTCATAAAAAATACAATTATTAATGAATCTTTCTGAAAATTTCAGGACCAATTAAGAACAATACAATTCACATAAGAACCAAAAAAAATTCTACCTTAATAGGTAAAATTAAAAGCTTTACTTACAGTCAATTTTTGATGATTCCATGTGAAACACTGAATATTCAAAAATTCACAGAAAATACAATCTGTGATTAAATTTCCAATAAACTTGATAACTTTGAGAAATAAATGTTTATGTTCAAATAAAAGAATATTTACAGTTGTTAATCCTTTTATTCTTAATCATATCTTGGTTTGTAGTCATGTAAAAGCATCAATCAAGTAATTATGATATTCTTAAATGACAACAGATGATGCAATCATTAATCCAAAAAGAATTAATGTTTCCTCACTCACTGGCTCTTCAGTTCTCTCCATGGCATGCCTCTGTGAGCTTTCTTAGATTTGAAAGAGGCCTTCTCTTGCTGTTTTTTCCAAATCATCACATTATTCAATTATACCATTGTTACCAACAATTAGGTATTAGTTAATCTTTTCTTAAGTGTTTCATTATTTCAGAATAAGTCAGCAAGATTTGAAATCATAGAAATCAACTATATATTGTTGGAATACCTTTATAAATCCATTTTGATCCTTTAAATCCAAAATTATCCATCAAATTCCTCTACTATTATCTTTCAATAAGCTCTTTTGAGTATTAGTGAGTGTTTTGTATTAACTCTTGAAGTTTTTCTATATTAATAGTTTTCTTCAATAGCTATCTTTACAATTATTCTTATAAAAGATAACTATATATCACAATATTTTTATTATTTTAATAAAGAAGTTTTATTATTAAATTATTCTTGAAATTGATTATTGTAGACAATTTCTGCTTACTGTTATAATCACTAGTAGTGTATAGCAAGTAAAAGAAATAATAAAGTAATAAATTATTTAATTTTGGCTATAATAGTTTTCATTATTATAGTTCATAAGAACAACCATAATGCTGTTGATTAACAGTAATATTATCAACAGTTTTTCAGACACATCTTACATTTGGGGAGCTGGCTGTGATTTTATCCCAATAATTGGCTTTAATAATATTCTAGACTTCATTTTCTTGTTCTAAAATACCACCATACCTTCCACATCCTACATTTGGGCACCTGGCTGTGTTTTTTGAAGCTTATACCATTAATTAATATATCTTCAAGTTCTCAAATATCTTAATTTAATTATTTTTTTCTTCCAATTTGAAGTTGAAATTATCTTTTGTTTTTGAAAGTGTGTTTAAAATCCTTTTCATTGAGGAATTTGGTTTGATTTTATATTTTTTTACACATGGCTTTTTCACATCCAAAAACCTACAAAATTATCCTTTGAATTATCCAGAATTAATTTTAAATCAGGATCTTAAATTCTTAGTTTTTTTCTTTAAAAAAGAATAAACACTTATAAAAAATCTTTTGAAAAATCTTTTCAGTATAAAAAAATAATTTTTTGCTTTTAAATTTTTCTCTAGTGTCTTTAATTAAATACTGTGCAGCTGGTAACAGACTCAGTAAAAGATATATTACCAGTCCAGAAGCTTGGTAAGCAGACTCTGAAGATAGTATTGAACTTCAAATGGCTAAAAGGGGAACTCTGTTTCAATTAGAAAAAGCAAAACAACCACCACAAGGTGTGTATTTTTGACTTTCATTCTCAATTGTTTCCCATAAATTGACGTAAAATGGTGCATGCCAGAAATGGAAGCAACTGTTCAGTCCAACCAGATGGATGTGGACAAAGAAGAGGCAGGAACAAGTCCAGAAGTGGCAAGTATTCCTCAAGAAAGACGCATCTGGAGGATGCCAGAGTTGCCCCCCATTCCCCAAGGTCTGCACCCACAAACCCTGATGTGAACTCTGAGTCTGAAATAATTAATGATAATATTTCAAGGGCTGAACCATTTTAAAGTGGAGACAATAGATATTTATCAATGCCAATACCAGAATTGGTACACAGAAGGCAAAGAGGAGGAGTGGGAAATATGCCCAAGCCTTTGGCAGGAGGCCTTGAACTCCTACTTACACATCAAGAGCTTTCTGGGTCAGGAGAAGACCATAAAGCCCTTAGAAGGATGGTGCCCATTGTCTTGCAAAGACAAGGTCAAAAAGATAAATAACTGATTGAAAAATCAAAGTCTTTTATCCATGGACCAGAAGAAGAAACTGGAAATGACTCCAGCTTTGGAGAAAGAAGGCCCAGTGGCATCTACCAGTTGCAAACCAGCTCCAGAAGTGTCCAAATTCAAGCCTTAAGGACCTCAGAATAATCAGAGAGGTCCCAAGAACCATCAGGGCAAATGCAAAGGCAAAGCAAATTTGCACAGACCTTACCCACAAGGGTACAGGATCCCTAAATTGGAGCCTTCAGCCATGGACAGTGTATTCATACGGCCAGAAATCTCATGGAATTCACAGCCAAAGAGAAGAAAAGGATGAACAGGACCTGTCCATGCAATTTGTTAAGTCTAGAATTGATGTAGAACTTGGTAAATTTTATGCAAAGTTAAATAAAATAACATCCTACATAAGTGAACTAAAGATAAATTGCAAAACTTCTACTGAATGGTATAAGTTGAAAAATGTCAAACTTGATTTAATTACCAATACATGTGACAAAATTGAAAGTAAATGTCATGATCGAGAGGATGAAATATGAGATATTTCCATTTCACACATCAATGAACAACTTGCAATTCTGAGAAGTCAGGTTTTGGAAATAATTAATAATAGCAATCAGTTTGCCACACATTTGCCAAAAAGTGACAGTGAGAGGAAGAAATTGAAGGATGAAATCATTGCAAATGTGGGACAACTTCAAAATAATTGAGAACCACATATTCCAAGACATTCTACACCTTTGACTGAAGAGAAAATTTCTGTAAAAGGAAGTTTGACCCCCTTTTTAGGACAAAGTCCTATGTGTGTAAAAGATCTTACCAAGTTAGAAGCATGGCCAACATCCTCTGATGAAGGAGAATACAATCATATTGAGTTAATCAGAACAATTGATATGTTGCAAGAAGAATTTTGCATACCTGATGAAGTTAAAGTGGGTAAGCCACACTCCTGGTTTACCAGAACTGCAAAGCAATGGTATTACAAAATGAGACAAGACCATGGTAAACATGATTGGCCTTGGTGGAAATATGAAATAATCACAAAATGGGCTAACAATTCTTGGATATTTAAAATGGAAAAATGCCTTTGAAAGTGCTGTTTTTAACTGAAAAAAGGATAAACCACTTACTTGGTTCCTCAAACAGACAGACAGATTATCTTCCTTACACCCAGATATGTTTGCGTATATGATTAATATGAAAGTATCCAGAAAATATGGAGGAGAACTAGAACATGAAATCTTATGCAGATGTGTAGAACCCTGTTCAACAGAGGACTATATCAATTCCATGGCAGATATCATTACTAGGACAAGAATTGGTAGAATCTGGACTAGAGATCCTAGGGAATACAAAATGGTCTCCAACACTTCCAGAAAAGATGGCAGGCATGAAAGGCCTGTCTTGAAGTGTCATAAATGTGGAAGCACTTTAAATTTGGCCAACACCTGCACCAAGAATACAAAGATTAATGAAGTTCAAGTCATTGAAGAAGCTAAGTGTACTTAAGAGAAAGAGGAGTCTGACCTAGATTATGCAGTTTCTGAGGATACACCAGTAGAAGACTATCCCATTGGAAAGATCACAGATTTCTTTGAGGTCACAGAAGTTCATACTCACTTGCCAAAGCACAGTGAGTATTTTCATAACCTGATCAATATCCAGGATGCCAGAATGTGTAAAGCAAAACCTGCTACAGGTAAAGGATATACTGCAGGAGCATCTTGTATCACATCAATCCTGATAAATGAAATTGAAGCCAGACTAAATTTGGATACAGGGGCATTTTGTAATTTTGTAGGAAAAGATTATCTTCAAGCCATACTCCCTTTATGGGAGAACCATCTATTACCAATGGAGGGTGTACGATTTAGTAGTGCCAGTAATAATATGTACCCTTTGGGCATATTGGACACTAATCTTGTATTTACACATCGAGCAGGAACTGTAATAATGAAAAAAGAGATAGTAGTAATGGATGATTGCACATCTCAGCACATAATTCTTGGAAATGATTACTTGAATATCTATGTTATTGACATTAATAAAAATAAAGACAGATATTTTACAATTGGAGAAAATAAAAGACAACAATTTGTTTTTCCAGTATTCCAAAGAAAATATCGAGAATATCCTTTGGTATGGATACTGATAAAGAAGAACGTGTGGATAATCAACTTGTTGAAGCACACATTAATCCATTATTATAACCCAAAATGAGGCATGATCTTATTGATGTATTATACACATATAATAGTGCCTTTTCTTCTGGTGATGAACAACTAGGCGCTATCAAAGGAAATGCATTTAATATTACTCTTAATACTGACAGACCATACCCTCCAGCACTTAGAAGACCAGCTTATCCATCCAGTTCCAGAGCTAGAGGAGCCTTACCATAATGAGGTAGTTGAATTGAAAACACCTGTTATTATTGCTTGGCATGATGATATATCAAGGATGGTGGAGATTTTAGAGCATTGAATACATACACAGTTCCAGATAGGTATCCAATTCCTAGAATTAAAGAAACCTTGACTCAATTGTCTAAAGCCAAGTATATAACATCCATGGATGCATTGAAAGGTTTTCATCAGAATTCTTTGGCACCAAAAACTAAGGAATTACTTAGAAGTATCACTCACTGTGGTCTTTATGAGTATCTTAGAATGCCATTTGGTATTAAAAATGCACCATCTGATTATCAAAGATGGTTGAATACCATCTGCCCTAGAGAATTATCTGAAGGATGGATTATCATTTATATTGATGATATTATCATATGTTCTGACTCATGGTCTTTGCACGTTGAAATACTTGCAACAGTACTTGACAAAGTTACAGGAGTGAATTTGAAAATTTCACTCCATAAATGTAACTTTAGCTTTAGGACATATTGTTTCCGGTTCAAGCTTGGGTATTTACAAAAATAAAGTGGCTTCAGTTTTACTTAAACCAATAACCCAGAATAAGAAATAAATGATGTCTTTTCTTGCATTTGCCAGCTATAACAGGCAACACCTGAAAGACTTTGCGATTCTGGCCAAATTACTCTATATAATATGTTATCAATGGACAGTATTTGAGATGACACAGGAAACAATTAAAGCTAATGAGAAGTCAAGGAAATCTCTTACGGAAGAACCTCTACTCCTCATGCCTTACTGGAATATACATTTTTAATTTCACATTGAAGCATGTGGATATTCATTAGGAGCAGCCCTACATCAGGTCCAAATTATTGATGACAAACCTACAGAGGGACGAGTTTGTTACATTTCAAGAAAAATCAACCCAACATAAGGCGGATAGAGTGCTTATTTTTTGTATGGGCATTTGAGAAATTACACTATTATCTTTATGGCAGTGTTTTTGAAGTGATAACTGACTTTCTGACTGTTATGCCATGAAATATCTTCTTAACATGAAACCTCCCAACAGACATATGTTGAGATGGCAAATAGACACCCAAGAATATAGAGGTAACATGACTATAGGTCACAAGGCAGGAAACATTCACAAGAATTCTTATTGACTTAGAAGGTGGGCATTAGCCAATTCTCCTGATGAACCATCTCATTTACCTTTGGAAGCAGAACCACATATTCCAATTGAAGATAGCAACATAACTGATATTGGGACTGAATTCTTTCAAGAGGTCTGTCAGGCTGAGTCCATATTGAAGTGGTAATAAGAGTATTTACAACTAGAATTATGACTGTGACACGTAGAAAATTAATTTAAAATAAGAGTATTGGGTTTTAAAGATGATTTATAATATAATTAAGGGGTTCTACTATTGAATAATAGTGGTGGTGAGCGCTATTGAGAACCCAGGCTGCAATCTTACCAGTTGGGTTAGTATAATAAGAGTTACAATAATTAAATATATAATTATACCTGTTTATTACCCAAGAGTAAAACTGTTTTTGACAGTTTACTACATAGGGTATTCAAGAGCAGGATGAGGAGACAATTCTGGCTGTGAAAAGCCTCCTTTTTATCCTGAAATGGGGTGGAAAGGGTGCTAGACCTTTCCACGTGGAGGAAGTGAAGATCTTTCACTCTCTAGGACTGACTTGTGGTTTGCTACAGCATGTATGCCCTGTATTGGGCTTAGATGTGGTTTTGAAACCACATCTGGGCGGTTTCCACCAATACAGGGTGAAAATTTTCATTTGGGGACCTCACAGCCTGATTCTGACGTGTATGATGCATAGAATGCTGTACAGAAACTGTATGGGACCCCAGTATTGACTGACATATGAGGTATTGAAGTAAAAACATTCTTCTTTGTCTATTTGACACCTCATATTGATGGTTATGGGATATTATCCCATGGTAAAGCTGTATATGACAGCAGGTGGGATTTTGACCTTAAAACAGCCATAACTTTGTCAATTCTTGAGATATCAAAATTGGTTCAGTGTGTAGCCCTGTATGTGCTCTAAACAATGGTACCTCATTTGATATGGCTATCATTAAATATGGCAAAGTTATCCCATGTACAAGATTTTTGTACATTTGCGTGTTTCAGGCAAAAAGCTGTATTGAGCTTGTTTGCCCCATATCTTTTGTTCTAGTTGAGCTATGGGGAAATGGATGGCACCATTGGATAGCTCTGATTGTGTTCTTTCCAAAAATACCAACTTAAGGTATCCCACACTAAAAGTGTAGAAGTTAGATGAGAGGTGAATGTTTTGTTCACCCTTATTTGGCCTGAAATTGACCATAACTCCAAGAATATTGGTGCTAGCTCAGTTTGGCTGGTACCATTGGATATCCCTGGCTTAGAGCTTCATTTTGAATACCTATTTGATGGGGTTAAGCCTTTCCTTCTAGATCTTAGATGAGAGGTGAAAATTAAGGTTTATGCTCAGCAATAACTTTGAGCAGGAATAACTTTTTTATTTCTTGTCCTATGGTGATGGGACTTATATTTTCAGAAGGAGGTGAGTTTCCTCTTTCCTTTGATACCTTTTGAGCTTATTTGGCTCAGCTCCATGTTTTGGTGAGATCTTGGCTATACCATTGGTTTATGGTATTTTGGCTGTCATGGTTGTGCTCTGGTTTTGAGTCACAGGCTGACAAGGTCAGAGAATATTATAAGGAAGACAAGAATTTCCATATCTCAACTTCCTTGTTAGATAAAGACTGTAAATATCCTTTTTTAGGCAACGCACTGGATGAGGTTTGGAAGAATTCCTATTGCTAAGGAGGATTTCAGCAGTTTGATAGAATGATTTACCACATAACCAAACATCCTTGTGTAATGAAATTGTGTAGCAGATTGCTCATCAATACCATTCTTCATAAATGTCATGATAGCATCTACTCTGGACACCTGTCAGAAGACAGAACACTGGAAATAGTGAAAAATTGTGCATGGTGGCCATGTTGGAGAAAAGAAACCATTGAATATTGCCTTTCCTGTGATAGATACCAAAAATTAAACAGGAGTACAGGCAAGAAATTTGGACTGATTATTCATATTCAGGAACCAAAATCCCCTTGGGAAGTTGTTCATATGGATTCGGTCACAGCACTTCCTCCGAGTGATGATAAACGTTATAATGCTTTTTTAGTCATTGTAGACAGATATGGAAGGACTCCTATATTCTTACCATGTCATAAAGATGACACTTCTATGGATACAGCTCTTCTTATATGGAGTAGAGTTCTTTCCCATACAGGATTATTTAAGAATTTCATAAGTGACAGAGATCCTAAGTTCACATCTGCATTTTGGAGCAATATTCACAGAGTTTTTGGGACTAAGTTATTCTTCTCAACAGCATATCACCCTCGAACAGATGGAGTAGCAGAGAGAATGATTCAAACTTTAGAAGACATGATCAGGATATTTTGTGCTTATGGATTAGAATTCCAAGACTCAGATTGTTTTACCCATGACTGGTGCACTCTAATACCTTCATTGGAGCGGGCATATAAGACTTCAGTCCATTCTTCTAAAGGCCAAACTCCTGCTATGTTAGAAAAAGGATGGAATCCAAGCCTCCCAGCAGACACACTGAGGAAGAGCTTGATTGACATTCATTCTACAGCTTACAGATTCAAGATAATGCTTGAGAAAGTGAAACATCATTCAAAACAGAGTATTGATGACACCTTTGACTATCCCAAACAGAAGTGGGACAAGAGTCACAAAGTTCCAGACTTCAAAGTAGGGGACTTAGTTCTAGTTTCAACCATGAATTTTAATAATATCAAAGGCTAAAAGAAACTTAATGATTCTTATGCAGGACCTTTTGTTATTGTTGCCTTACATGGAACCGATTCAAATTCATCAATATGTAAAATCCCATAATAAAACCTGGAAGAAGGGTCCATTTGATTACAAGAATAACAATAAAATAAGGAAACAAAAAAGGAAGAGCTAGCAAGAATGTTCAATTTACCAGTGAGAAGGGTGGTGAAACACTCAAGTTACCCTAGATCTGTTCAACGTTTGCATTCCTCAGAACTGCAGTTATTAAACTGAGGCCACTTCAATAAGGAAAAAATCAAAACTGTATTAATCAAAAGTCACAAGACAGAAAGACAAAGAAATTAATCAATTTATGCAAGCAAAATCCATCAAAACCTTAAATTACACAGCATAACGATGGAAATACAAGCACAAACACCTTATAAGCCAGGAAGTAAACTCAAAAACATAATGCAATTTAAATGAAGGAAAATTAAATCTTTTACAGGAGAAATAGAATCCCCACAATACACAGCATTTTGCACCTACAGTTCAAACAGTGCACAGAACTTTGGTGCAATGACTGTACAAAATCATCTCATACCACCAAAAATGGTGCAACAAACCAAACAAATGGTGCAATACCTTCATGAAATGACACCATCTCAAAATTCCTTACCAGAAAAAACATCTCAGATTACAAAATCATACATAAAAATGGTGCAACCAAACAAACAAATGATACCTCACCACTATAAAGAATTATCCCAGCCAAAAGAAGTGGAAGAATTCCAAGTCCCTTGTTTTTGAGTGCCTCTATGGAGAGCCCAAAGAGTATAAATAGAGGTCCTCTCTGCCTCATTTTTTCCCCTTCTCCACACTCAATTAATTATATACCAAGAAGGAGAATAATTATTCATCCCTCACTAGTAGGTAAATCCAGTATTATTATTTAAATGGGAACTATATACCAAGAAGGAGAATAATTCATCCATCCCTTACTAGTAGGATAATCTAGTTATTTATTAAAGTATTATAAACTTCTAAGCTTAGTTAATAGTGATTTCTAATTAATAGTAGTTAACAGAAGGTCTACTTTATATTATAATCCACTGTATGTTTAATTATTAGTCTTATAATTATAATACTATCCATAATGCTCATAATATTGAGTTTATCTGCATAACCCTTTACATTATAAAAGAATATTCTTGTTAAAACTTCATATTAAAAAAAACAACCTTACAAATATATATTATTATATTATATCCCTCATATACCTAACAAACATCTATTATATATTGAAAGATATCTTACAAGTAAATTATTAAAGGTGTTATTGCTATATTATATTGAGAATTACCCTTTCAAACCATTAAGTATTATGATAGATATAACATCAAATTAAACTTACCCATATACTCTATATTAGTACTATTATATTGAATCAAACTCCTATACTATTAAGTTCTTAACCTCAAATCATTTTATATTATTCTTGAGGAATTATTATTTTATAATTTTTTTAACTTATAATCTACTTATCTGATTATTGAATAGTTCTGATAGAGACTGCTGAAAAGTCTTCTCTAGTTGTAAAGCCACAATCTTAAATATTGATTTGTGAGCCCTGAAGGCAGATTTTTTGGTATATTCAGAGGGGAAGCTAAAACCCCATTAGCACCCTTTGTTACAGGAATATTTCAGCAATTCAAAACTGTTTACATGTCATTTCCCCCTCAAGCGCTGCCTTATCCAATCACACACTAAAAGGAGTTCCACATCTGGTATCCCAACAGTGGCCATTTCAACTTCAACATTCAATAATCAGTCAATAATCAAGAAAGAAGATAATAAAATAAACCTACCTCAAATAATCATACTATTTTTAAAGAATTAACCATCAACACACTCATACAATCTGGAATCTGGAAACAAATCCCCTTCCAAATCATCATCACCATCACAATCCTCAAATCAATCATATCATTTTTATTCTCCAGATAAAGAAAGAACACCAGAAAATCAAACACCCAAGGATATTTATTTACTTATTGCAAAACCAAGGAAAGAACAGAAACAAAAGGAAGAATTAACGAGATTTTTAATCAAGTTAATCCAAGAAGCAAAGAAAAACAAGAGAATTACAATAGAATTTGAAGGATCAGCTTATCAAGTAGAAATGAATCAACAATCAACATCTGACTTACCACCATTACCTGAACATGATGTAAAGGGCAGTATGCAGAACAAAGTGAAGAGGAAGATCAAACAGTACAAATACAAAGTCTTATGAAAGAAATGCAAGAATTATTATTAATACAAAGAAAAAAGAAAGGGAAATGAATGGAAAAAACATCTTACACACCTGCAGATAGTCCAAGTGAACCCACATTACCAAGGCATGTTAGGCCTGAAGATTCACCAATATCACCTACGCCTGGACCAAGAGAAACCTCTACTCCAGAAACACAGCCAAGAACTCAAAACATTCTAATGGGATCTTTTGTCACTACATCTAATATTCCAAGTCCATTACAGCAGATAGTTCCAAGACAAGAAAGACCTGTAGTTAAAATTAAAGCAAAAGATTACAATCCCAATTTTGTTGGAGATGAAGTAGAGAAATTTATCAGGAAAGTGGAGAGAACAGCTCAAATTGCGGGAGCAACAGATGAAGGCCTAGGAATGCAAATGGCATTTTGGACAACAGAACCAAGAGTTAGTGATGCAATTGAAGCTATGCCAGGTTATCAAGAAAGAAATTGGACACAACTTAAGAAAGATCTTATAACAAAATGGGGAAGAGTTGAACCTGAGAAAAGATACAGAAAAGACTAACTCATTAAGATTTTGAATGATACTCAAGAAGATGGAAGAATTGGAAGTCTATCACAATATAAGAAATTTATGGGAGAATATGAAACTATTGTTACTTACTTGTTAAGATACAGGTATATTACTCAAGATAACATGTTCCATTAAGATTTATTTGACTGTCTTTAAGCTTATATTAAAGGAGCCATAAGTAAGTAAATGATAAACGATAATTGTGAGCCTTAGAGGTAATTTCATGTACCCAAAAGACCACAAATACAAAAATTAGTATATAAATATAAATAAAATAAATTTATTTATATTATTAAAATAAAAATTAAAATATAAATATAAAATTATATTCAAAATAAAAAAATTTAATTAAAATTTAAAATTAAAATTACATTAAATTTTGTAATTATAAAATTACATTTATACTTAAAAAAAATAAGTAAAAATGAATTTTTAACAAAACTGTAAAAAAATAAAGAAATTTGGAAAAAAGTTAAATAAAAATTATCATAACTTTTTATCCAATAAATAAACATATAAAAATTATTTCACCATTGGATTCCTCATAAAAAATCAGGTGGGGTCACCTCTGAGTGAAATTTTTGTAACTTAACTCTAAATAAGCTTAAATTAAGTTTTTAGTATTTTCAATACAAAAGTTGAAAATCCTCAAAACCTTAATTTAATTCACACCACATGTGGTGTTAACCATCAATTTTTGTGTTAAAATTGAGGTGTTGTGTTTAGTTTAGAAGTTATGAGGAATTGAAGTATTTTCAATTGAATTCAATTGAAATGTCAAAATGTGCGCGTGTATTACATAAGTGAACTTTGATTTACATATGAGGTGTCAATTATTACTGTATTTTACTGTACAATTGAATTGAATTACATATGTAAATTATAAGTATAATACATGATGAGGAATTAAAGGAAAAATAAATTGGAAAGATTAAATTTGGGGGGGAAAAGGAACTCCAGCTCTAAGGGGGAGCTAGACCCCCAAATTCCTTGCTGACAGGCGTGGGATGTCAAAATTCACGCAAAAGTTCATCACTTTTGGCCTGGAATTGAGTTACAGGGTCTGTGGACTCAATTGATGATGAGGTTTTGATATCAACTGGGGTAGTTTTAGCTGTTGCCAAGAGGGTAAAACTACCCTTAAGATAAAACAATCATAATAAAAACAGTTTTAACTGGTTTCTACGCCTCTGACACACATTCTGACGTGTTTTGAAGGCTCTAGGCCTGGTATTGCTATAGTAATGGCTGATTTAAGGGTCTAAAATGGCTAAAAATGGCTTAAACCAGCCCTTTTTTGGTCTAAACCAGGGTTCAATGATGCCATAATTGGCTTTTATGTTGTCAGACTGTTTTTCACGACTGACAAGAGTAAATTTTACTTTTGGAGTAAGAGAATTGATGGCTATAAAAGAATGTCTTCTTTGCCCCACTTTTCTCTTCATGTTAGAATCTTTTCCTTTTATTAATTAGTTTAAAACTGTTAAACCAATCAATCAAAGATTCCAACCACCACTTTTAAATCATTTTAATCCTTTTAACCACGTGAAAAAATCATTATAATCATTGTTTGTAACTCTTATAATCATTTTTACCCCTGAACCACCCCAAAAGTGAATTAAAGCATCTTTCATCACTGTTAACTTTGTCACTTTGTTTCCAAATTCACTCTGGTCACTTTTGGGCGTGTTTTCTCTTTAATATTCTTTTTAAAGACTTTGTTCTTTAATTAATTGCTTGCAGTTCTTTGCTCAATTAATTCCAATTGAAATTGCTCTTGAAGAAATTTCTTTTGTAGCCTTAAAATATCTCTTGTAGAGTATTTTTTGGATAAATCTTTATTGTTGGTAAAACAATAAATTTTTATATTATTGTTTTATACTAATAAAGTTATAAACAATAAAATTGGCGTGTTTTCTCTTAAAAATAATATTTCATACTATTTTTAACTGAATTTTACCTTATACAAATTTTGAGGACAGGAAAAGTACTTGATTTTTAATCAAAGTTTCATATCCACACCTTACATTTGGGGGCCCAGCCGTGATATTTTACCTGTGACATATTTTTTTACTCTTTTTAAATCTTTTTTCTTATATTGAAAAATTTAAAAACATATAAAAAATACTTATAATCCAAAAAATCCTTAAAAAATAATTTTTTTCATATTATAAGTGAGGCTTATATTTTTATTTCTTTTTTGAAATAACCTTTTTTTTACTTAATTAATTGGCTTTTTTCATTAATTTTAGTGTCTGACAACGTGGTAAGACAAGAAAACATTGAAACAGCCTCAACAGTAACCAGCATTATCCCTGCCAGTACTGTTAATTCTGATCATAATAGTACTGTTATTGTGACTCAAAATAACCAGCCTGAACCAATATCTTCTGAATTAATTAACTTGGACATAAGTAATACTCTTCAGAAGGCTAAGAATTTGGCCAATAGTAAGTTTTTGACGTAAAAATACTATTTTAAGCCTTTTTTAACCATAATTATGCCTTCAACCAGGTCAGGAGCCAGCTACAACCCCTCAAGCAGCTCCCAAAAAGGTAATAGACGTGATTATGGCAGAGGCCAACCAGGTACAGAAGGAAAAGGGTCAGTTGATGACTTCCAAACAACTAAAATGGGTCATTCTGAAGCTGATAATACCATTTTACCTTCAAAAAGAGCTGACACCGCCACAACAAGCCTCTGTGGACATATACAAAGCCAGCCACAGTGCATACAACAATGCACTCCAATTCAAGGAGTACCAGATCCTTGCAGACCTGTGGAAGAATTGCATGAATTCTTACCTGACAGTAAGAAAATTCTTGGGCCATCCCAACACTTGCAAATTGCTCAATGGATGGCATCCATTGATGGAGAAGAAAAACATGATGCTTTTGACACTGGAATGGAGGAAAAACAACCCTCCACCACCAAAACCAGTACCAAAAACAGCCCCAGTGGCCAGCAGCAGCAATTCCAACGTGAAAAAGCAGCCACAAACTCCAAACAAGGGCAAAGGGAAGGCACCAGCCCCAAAACCTTACAGCCAGGGCTACAGAATCCCAAAGATTCAGCAGGATGCCATGGAAAATGTATTTCAGATGGCCAGAACCATGATGGAATTACAGAAGAAGGAGGAAGCCAGATTAAGGTTCCAGAAATGATTTCTGACATATTTGATTCCATCCCAGAGTTGTATAATGCTATAAATGACGTGAAAAAACATCTTTCTGATAAAAATGAAACCATTTGTAACAACATTAAAACAAACAACCTGAGTCTGTGCCAAATTAATGAAACACTTATGTGTTTTGAAAAATTTTTAAGAACAATTAAAAATTCCAATAATGATAATTCTTCTAACAATAAAATAAATGAACAATCTGCCATTATTAAAGAATTAACAGATAAATATTCTAAATTCAATATTGATGACATAATTGAAACAAGAATTAAACAAGCCATAAATATTATCAAGACAGATAACAAGAAAGTCCTTGATGACATTTCAAATTCATTTACTGAAGTAAAGACATATACCATTGCCTTGAAAAAATGTTTTGATGCTTCACAAGAAGAAGTATCAAAATTATCAATGAAATTGAATCAAGTCACTGCTGATAATACAAGACAGACAGAGTTATGGCAAGAACTGACACATAAGGAAGACATGTATAAAATTGAAGTAATAAATTTAATACAAAGCTTCCAACATGAATACAGAAATTCCCAAAGGTGTAGCAACAGTAAAATGAATGACATTGAACAAATACTGAACACCTTACCAAGAATGTCTACACCTCTAAATCAAAATGAGGGCACAAGAATGCCAAATCCACAAGTATTGGATCCTGATAATTCACAATTAAAAAATGAATTATCCACTTCTTTTCATAACTTGGAACCATCAATGGGCCAAGCACTCTTGAAAGAAGTTCCAAAACTTAAAGAATGGCCTCACTTCAATGGTGAAGGAGAGTATAACCATATGGAATTCATTAGAGGTATTGACATGATCAAAGAGGATTTTGAATTACCAGACAGATTGGTAACAGCCAGGTTTAACACCTTGTTTACCAGATCAGCTCACAGATGGTACATCAAAATAAGACAAGCACATGGACACCAGAGTTGGACTTGGTGGAAAACCCAAATCATCAACAAATGGGCAAATGATGCTTGGAGGTTTAAAGTTGAAACAGCCTTTGAATCCGCCAAATTTAATGCTGATAAAGACAAAGCTTTACCATGGTTTTGCCAACAAAAGGACAGATTAACAGCATTATATCCTGACATGTCAGAATTTATGATCCATAGAAAAATTCTGCGACAATGTGGAGGTGACTTAGAGCATGCTGTCAAAAGCAGGACTACTGAACAATCTTCAGCAGAGGATATTATCAATATATTAGAAGAAGTAACCACCAGAACAAAAATTGGTTATAGTAGGGTGAATCTTGAAACAAGGTTTAATACACCTTGGAAAGATTCTGTGGACAAAAACCCCAAAGAAAATTCTAATAATGTTGGGTATAAATCTGCAGATACAGTCAAAACATGCCATATTTGCCAAAGCACCACCCATCTAGCTAATACATGTCCAAAAAGGGGGAAAATCAATGAAATTAATATTGGAAAGGGACCTGATGTTGGAAGAGATGACATAATTGAAGACAATTCAGATGATAAGTCATCCATATGTTCTGAATCTTCAAAAGATATAGAAAATATCAATGCCACTTTTGACATAATGGAATCTTATTCCCACTTGCCACAATTGAGCAATAGTCAACTTGATTTATCAAAAGCTCAAGGGGCACAACTTATGAAAACCAAATCCCAATAGAAGGAATAAGTGTTACAGACTTGAACACCACCTTCTTTGAAGAGGTCAGAAATAGTTACATTCAAGATAACAATTGTAGCATCTTATATCAATTAGTGAACAAATACTGTAAAGACAACTCTCTAATACATGCCTTGGATGAAGTATGGACAGGATCATATGATAAAGGAAGATTTCACCTACTTGATGGTATAAAATTCAACAGTACAAGTAACCCAATGAAAGCATTAGGAATCTTTGATACCAATATCATATTCCCACACATAAATGGGAATTTGAGAATCACAGTGGAATTGGTTGTTATGGAAAATTGCTCTAGTACCCATTTTTATTGGGAAATGACTATTTAATCATGTATGGGATAGATTTACATAATAACAAAGACAGATACTCTCCTATTGAGACATCTGGTGCTAAGAAAATTACCAAAGTTCTTAAAGAAAGGAAATTAAGAACCAAGAAAGTAAGGGAATACCTTGTTAGGTACAGTGACCCAACTTGTGAAGATGAATGGCTAGAAGAAAAAGATATACCAGAAGCTACCAAACTCCTCAGAAGATTCAGACACACTAGAAACACCAATATTACAAAGTAATATTCTTTTTTAGGGGGAGGGAATGTGAGCCTTAGAGGTAATTTCATGTACCCAAAAGACCACAAATACAAAAATTAGTATATAAATATAAATAAAATAAATTTATTTATATTATTAAAATAAAAATTAAAATATAAATATAAAATTATATTCAAAATAAAAAAATTTAATTAAATTCAAAATTAAAATTACATTAAATTTTGTAATTATAAAATTACATTTATACTTAAAAAAAATAAGTAAAAATGAATTTTTAACAAAACTGTAAAAAAATAAAGAAATTTGGAAAAAAGTTAAATAAAAATTATTATAACTTTTTATCCAATAAATAAACATATAAAAATTATTTCACCATTGGATTCCTCATAAAAAATCAGGTGGTGTCACCTCTGAGTGAAATTTTTGTAACTCAACTCTAAATAAGCTTAAATTAAGTTTTTAGTATTTTCAATACAAAAGTTGAAAATCCTCAAAACCTTAATTTAATTCACACCACATGTGGTGTTAACCATCAATTTTTGTGTTAAAATTGAGGTGTTGTGTTTAGTTTAGAAGTTATGAGGAATTGAAGTATTTTCAATTGAATTCAATTGAAATGTCAAAATGTGCGCGTGTATTACATAAGTGAACTTTGATTTACATATGAGGTGTCAGTTATTACTGTATTTTACTGTACAATTGAATTGAATTACATATGTAAATTATAAGTATAATACATGATGAGGAATTAAAGGAAAAATAAATTGGAAAGATTAAATTTGGGGGGGAAAAGGAACTCCAGCTCTAAGGGGGAGCTAGACCCCCAAATTCCTTGCTGACAGGTGTGGGATGTCAAAATTCACGCAAAAGTTCATCACTTTTGGCCTGGAATTGAGTTACAGGGTCTGTGGACTCAATTGATGATGAGGTTTTGATATCAACTGGGGTAGTTTTAGCTGTTGCCAAGAGGGTAAAACTACCCTTAAGATAAAACAATCATAATAAAAACAGTTTTAACTGGTTTCTACGCCTCTGACACACATTCTGACGTGTTTTGAAGGCTCTAGGCCTGGTATTGCTATAGTAATGGCTGATTTAAGGGTCTAAAATGGCTAAAAATGGCTTAAACCAGCCCTTTTTTGGTCTAAACCAGGGTTCAATGATGCCATAATTGGCTTTTATGTTGTCAGACTGTTTTTCACGACTGACAAGAGTAAATTTTACTTTTGGAGTAAGAGAATTGATGGCTATAAAAGAATGTCTTCTTTGCCCCACTTTTCTCTTCATGTTAGAATCTTTTCCTTTTATTAATTAGTTTAAAACTGTTAAACCAATCAATAAAAGATTCCAACCACCACTTTTAAATCATTTTAATCCTTTTAACCACGTGAAAAAATCATTATAATCATTGTTTGTAACTCTTATAATCATTTTTACCCCTGAACCACCCCAAAAGTGAATTAAAGCATCTTTCATCACTGTTAACTTTGTCACTTTGTTTCCAAATTCACTCTGGTCACTTTTGGGCGTGTTTTCTCTTTAATATTCTTTTTAAAGACTTTGTTCTTTAATTAATTGCTTGCAGTTCTTTGCTCAATTAATTCCAATTGAAATTGCTCTTGAAGAAATTTCTTTTGTAGCCTTAAAATATCTCTTGTAGAGTATTTTTTGGATAAATCTTTATTGTTGGTAAAACAATAAATTTTTATATTATTGTTTTATACTAATAAAGTTATAAACAATAAAATTGGCGTGTTTTCTCTTAAAAATAATATTTCATACTATTTTTAACTGAATTTTACCTTATACAAATTTTGAGGACAGGAAAAGTACTTGATTTTTAATCAAAGTTTCATATCCACACCTTACAATAATGTCATGGTTAGAGCAGAAGATAGAGGATACCTTATACCACCTATGAAGATCCTCAAGAAGTACATTGAACAAGAATTTTAAGCCAGAATGTTAGTAACCAAAGATTCTCATCTTCAAGAGACAGAGGAAGGAATTTTGATGAAAGTAAAAATAAAGGTCACTTCAAGAAAGAGGATTTCCCAGGAATGAATGAAGCGTTTAACAAAATCGAATAAATTACTAAATCCCTCAAAGCAGAAAAACTGGAGACTAGAAAGCAGGCACAAGGGGAAAATGAAGATTTCAACAAATTTATGACTCAACTGGAATAATTGAAAAGTCTATCAAAACCTCAAATGGGTGTGTTACCAATCATCAGCTCAATAATCAACAGTTCAAGCCAAGAAATGATTTACCTCCATTCTCACAAAGGCATTTTCCCTATGCCCCAGCACAAAACATACCAAAACCATATGTCAAATGTTATTACTGTCTTGAGGAAGGACATTCATTTAATAGATGCAACTACCTCTTTGAAGATCAAAATAAGAAATGGGTCAGCAGACAAGGAGGTTAATTTTTATTTCCCAATTGGCTAAGAGCTCTAACTGATGGTAAAATAGCTCCAAAGAAGTTAGTTGAAGAATTTGCAAAAGAGCAAGAAGAACTTACAAAGAAATTGAAAGAAGATTAAGCTAAAGAAGCACTACCTAAACCTAATCAAATGAACATAATACAACCAAAGAAAGATGATAGTGCAACAGCTATAGCCAAAGTTGAAAACTGGTGGATTTGGCAACCACCAGCTATTTAATCAGCCAATGAGCCACTTTTAAATAATTATGGATTAAGAAATACTAAAGAAAAAAACTCAAGAGCAGAAAATACCAATAAAGATGTTTTAAGATCACATCCAAAGGTGAAAACACCAATAAATAAAAGACAAAATATACCTGGAGCTTATATTGATGATGAGCAAATGTAAGAAGAGAAAACAATTATTCCAACCAAATACAAGAAGCCTCAACTGGTTCAGAATGAAAATGATACACCTTCACAGGAGCCTAAAATTGATCATACTAAAAATACTCAGGAATCAATCAAGAAAGTCAATGAAAGGAAAATCACTAAGGAGGAAAAATTAGACCTTCAAGAAATTATGGCACAAATTCTCAAAAGGGTATTGAAGCAGAAAAGAAATCTTACCTTGGAGCAAATTTTAGTCATGTCACCAAAGTTTTTTAATCAATTAAAGAATGTGTCAGAAGAAGAGAAAAAATCTATCAAATCAATTGATACAAAGGAAACTCAAACCAAACTCATATATCATCATCTGGGTAATTATGAACAGCCAAAGTTTCATCATGCTTGTCCATTGGGCTTTATAAAAGTGTACTTAGGTGAAGAAAGACATGAAATAATGGCTTTAGTTGATACAGGATCAGAATTGAATATAATACCAGAGGATTCAGCAATCAATGAAGGACTTACTACAAGATTCCTTAACTTGAATTTAAGGGGAATTGGTGGTCATTGTACCTCAATAGTTGGATTAGCATAATTTTCCCCAATCACTTTAGTTACTGGGGAAGAAAGAAACATAAATCCTTTGTAGCAAGAGGAGAAGTTCACAAAGTATTGGGAAGGCCCTTCCTTGCAGATAATAACATAAGATTAGACTTACCTCAACAGAAAGGGGATATGTTCAGTTATATAGAGCAAGATGGAAGAAGACTTTGCTTACCAATTTGTTCACCACAGAAAGTAGGATGGAGAGAAGAGCCACCAGCAGGAATGGAAACATGTGCAGTTTCCAAAGTGGAATATTGGAAGGAATTACCTAAATAGAATGAATCAAGCCCCAAAAACCAAGAAAACTTTGAGTAAAATGCTCATCAAGTACTTGATAGTAACGAAGTGAAGGATTCCAAAGACAAAGTGAAATTTTATGAGGACTTAGCTCCAATTGATACAGAATATTTCAATTTAAAGCTTAAAGAAGAAAACTGTCCAGGAATTTCAGCCTCAAGAAAAGAAAATGGAAATACTTGTAGCCAGATATCTCAATCCATCAATAGTTATAACTTCAAGAATCCTGGATACATCAGAAGAAAGACATTAAAAAAGCTTTTCTCACCTATTAAAGCTTTGAAGTCCCTTCCGAAGGGAATATTTAACAAAAATTGAAAATAAAGTATTAATACAGTTGTAACAATACTTAGTGTCAAATCAGAATCTAAAGGTTTAAGTTCTCAAATTAATAAATCAGCACTAAAATAATTAAAAGAAGCTTCCCTCAAATATAACCTTTCCACAAAGAAGTAAATTATTACTCAAAACCACCTTATAGTTCAGGAGGAAAGTATTGATATAACTACAAAATCTGAAGAATATGAAAGGTTAAATGAAATTTTGAATGATACTGTTGAAAACTCACACTACAATAAAAATGATTATGCTCAAGAAACTCCGAAATCTAATAAAGGATCCAGCAAAGCCATTAAAAAACATAATTTTGATCAAAGTGAATCAGTTCTACCACAAGATCTAATTGATCCATCACTCAGATTCAATCAACTACTTATTACAGGAGCTACACACAAAAAGAAATTTAATAATTTTGAGAAGTCACAAATCTATTTTCCCTCAAATTTTGAAAATATTGATCCTAGAATTCTGATGGAAGGAATTAGTGGAGAAAATAAATCATACCCTAATATGGAAAATATTGATCCAAGACTTACCAGAGAAGGGTTAGACTTAGCAAAAACAATGGAAAACCCCTTAGGGGGAAATGACCAAAATCAAGTAAAAGATATTCCTTTTTTTCTAGAAGGGGAACCTTTAAAAATGGAATTCCCTTGTCATTCCTCAACGAGAAAAGATATGGAATGCAGTTCAAGCACAGTCCAGAATATCAATGAAGCTTACATGGATGAGTCAAGATATAAAAATTCAATAAACTCACATAATCAATTGACAATTGAAAAGGAGTTAAATCAACAAAAAGCCTTACGCCCTGAATACAGATCCTTGGGGGAAGCTTATAATAACTTTAATATTGAAAAAGAAATCAATTCGAAATTAAAAAAACTTAAATCCATCAGGAATAATGCCACAAATTAATTCATAAAGAATACAATACACTCACCAATTATCTTAGAAAAGAATCTTTCTGAATTAGAATATGAGAATGAAACAGGATTATTTTGTCAAATCGAAATACAAGAAGCTGAAGAAGAACAGAAATTTATACTTACTAAAGGATAATTCCCTTTGAGAAATTATACAAATGGGCAACCTCTTAGGAATGCCAATCTTGTGGATTACAATATTAATAATCCTAGGAGCAACTTTGGATGTGCAAACTAACATGTCTAGTGGTTAGAAGATATTAGTCCACCAAAGAAGAAAAATCAGAGAATAAAAGATAAAAGTAGGAAAAAGAAGAAGAAGACTAAGGAATAAAAGGAATATTTTTGGATTAATCAGAATAAAAAGATATTTTCAAGTTAGCAAGCCCATTTTGCAAGGCAATATCAAATTTCAACACAAGAGGCTTGGACAGACAATAATAATAGAAATGAAAATGTTATTCAGGAGTACTCTAATGAGAATAAAGATTTTCAAGATCAATATCTTAATGAAGAAAGAAGAAATGAGCTTACAGCTAAGAAGGCCAAATTCGAAAATGGTCTTGACACCAAATTTTCACATTATCAATGATTTATTTTAGTATAATAAGAAATTTTCCTTTTATTATCTTATGACTTTTAGTCTTAATTTAGTCTCAAATATCCATAAAAGATATAAGAATATAAAAAATATAAAACATATTAAATATCAAAACCAAAAAAAGGAGTTTCAAGTCTATCAGTATCATAGTTCTATGTTTTTTAAGTATGATAAAAAAAACTCAACTAAAAAATTCGGGTTCATGTCTATTTCTTAAATCCATCCTTTATGATTCAAGTTTTTGGGATGAAATTCGGGGGAATTTCACTTTTACTCTATAATTTTATCCTCATCAATATTCAATATAATAATCAATAATATCAACTTATTCAAGAGCTCAAGTCAGGGTGAATAATCAAAGAAATAATTCAAAAATATATATATCTGAAAACTATAAAGTCATATAATACAAAATAAATTCAGAAGAAGATACAAATATGGCCAAATAAAAAACACAGCCTTGGAACACACATAGCAAGAGGGGTGGAAAGTTTTGTTTATGGTTATTTCTCATTCAAATTATATTTTTTATTGGTTCAATTTTTTTCAGAAATTACTAGTCAACCCCTTGCTTACACAAACACTTTTTAAAATAATCAAGATAATGAAGCAAGATTAAATAACAATAACAATAACAGTTTAGAAAACAAGCATGAAGAATATCAAAGTCATCCAGAAAAATCAATAAGATATCTCAAGAAATCTTATTAGTTTTGATTTATGCAAATAATCATTATATCCTAATAATAAAAGAAAGAATATATAATCAAAGGTATTACTGGCCAGTTTAAACCCAAATGAAAACATTTCTTTATAAAATCCATTTTTTTTATAAATCTACTTTGAATATTTAAAATATCTTATTATAAAAAACACAAAATTATTATTTTTTACTGGGAATTGGGAGAAAAGACCTCCTTTTATATTAAAGATTGAGAAATTTTCTTCTACCCACAATTTGGCCTTTAAGTTTTTCATATATCAAAGGCTATGCAAACTCTAAATATAAATTTTGTCAACCCTTTAACCCAACTCCAAATTTAATTAAAAAATAAATTGGAAAATTTAATCAACCTTATATTGATTGATTTTGAAGACTAATTAAAACTTTAATTTCATTTTAAGAAGTTAAATTAATTTATTTCTTATATTATTGGGTCAAATTAAAGCTTAACTCCATTCAACTAAAACAAAAAAAAACAAAAACTCAATTAAAATAAATTAAACTTAAATTGATTAAGACTTAACGTTAATTTAAAACTTCAAATAAATTAAAAGAAGTTTCATTTTAAACTGCTTAGTAATTATTAAGCTTATCTTTACTCCACAACAATACTTAATGTAATAAATATTGACCTTAATGACTCAAAACATACTCATTGGTTAAAAGCATGATTTCAAATATTTCAGCCTCATATATTAAAAGGGGAATTAAGGTTTTCTGTACAGTTCTATAGAAAAACAAGCTCATTTAGCTCTCATAATTCTTTATTCTTGTTAATCTTTAAATTTAATTTAGTATTTATTTATCTTTAAAAATAATCATTATTGTTTAATTTTTTATAATTTTTGATTTTTTTTTCAAAAAACAAAAAAAAATAAACAACTAAAACATTTTTTCTGAAAAAAAAACATCACAACAATGCTAGCAAAAAAAGAAGAAAAACCATCAAATTCAACAAAAAAAAGAAAAAAGCATCAGAATGATGCAAAAACAACAAAAAAACAATTCAAACAATAAAAAAATAAAACAAAAAAAAACATTTAACCACAGTCAAAAAGAAAAACAAAAAATATATACAGTGCAGTACTGTCAAACAAAAAAAATATATCACTTGTTTTATTTTTTATTTTTGATTTAAATTTTAAAAAAAACTAACCAAAAATTAAAAAAAAAATAAAAAAACATAAACAATAATCAAAAAAAGCATCAGAACAATGCTAAACACAAAGTTACTTCAGTATTTCTTAGTTTTTTTATCTTGATTTTGATTTTTTTAAGAGAAAAGCAGAGAAAAATGTAAAAAAAAAACAAAAATAAAAGGATTGATTGTGATGGAAGGAGAAAAGTAGTACTATACTGTACAGTAATATAATGTAAAGTGTAAATTACACAAACACAAATAAAATCCATATAAAAAAAACACTAAAAGAAGATAATAAAGAAAACCGCAGCGAGTGGAGATAAGAAGTGCAGGTGGTTTGTTTTGAGATATTCACACCCAGCTACTTCAAAAAAAAATTCAAATCAAATTAAAATATATATACACTTTTGAATCAAGATTAATCACATTATTTAAAGAAACTCTTTTATATTAGTTGGTTAAAGATAAAAAAAATAAGTAAAAATTAAAATATTATTAATTGCGACTTCTTTTTAAAAATTTATCTGTTTTCTTTATAACTATGATTGAAAAAAAATTAAAATAAAATAAAATAAAATAAAATAAATAAAAAAATAAAAATCAAAAAAATAATAATATAATATTATTACATTTATTATATCATTACTTTAGAATGTTCAATTAAATTCAAAAATTTACAAAAACAACAATCAAAAGAAATCATCCTATATTCATATCAAATGGAAGTATTATCATAAAAAGTTGGAATTATGGTGAAATTATTAAATGGAGAGGGAGTGTTAACCCTCAATAGCAAAAAAAAAGCCAGAGTCAAGATTAATAATACTCAGTACACTAAATAAATTATCAACAAATATAAATATAATGCAACAAAATAAAAAAGTGATACAAGAGGTCAACAATGACCTGAAATGAGTTTTGTTCTCAAAGGTTTTTAACTTATAAGTTACTTATCTGATTATTGAATAGGTCTGATACTGACTTCTGAAAATTCTTCTCTACCTGTGGAGCCAAAATCTTAAATATTTATTTGTGAGCCCTTTAGGGAGATTTTTTAGTATATGCAAAGGGGAAGCTAAAACACCATTAGCACCCTTCATTACAGGACTATTTCAGAAATTCAAAACTGTTGACCTGTGATTTCCCCCTCAAGGACTGCCTTATCCAATCTCACACTAAAATGAGTTCCACAGTTGCACTTAATATTATGGTATTCCTACATATGCTTTTGGTACACCCATAGTGGATATCAGTCTTTAAGCCTGAGTTTCTGTTTTTGATGTGGAAATAGTTAAGGGGGACAAAAGACATCAAAGAGAGCCAGGGACCTAACCTCTGAGGCCTCTGAGGCCTGGAAAGCTCCAAAGCTTGGATCCATGGCTGATCTTGGCCCAATTAGTATACTAAAACTTTTGGGAACTTGGTTACCAAGTTAAAATCTCATTAAATCATAAGAAAATAGAAAATAAGCTGCTATTTTGACATGCCAAAAAGGTAAAGAGCAACTTAGACTCCTGTAACCATGTCAATTCTTAATGATTTTCCATGGATAAACCCCAAAAGAGTAATGAAAACCCTTTTTGGACTATTATCTAGCTCTTTACCTCATGGCAACCAGCAATATAGTATTATTTTCAATTCTACGTAAAAATGAGGTAAAAACTTCAAAAATTCATAAAAAATACAATTCTCAATGAATATTTCTGAAACCTTAAGGACCAATCAAGAACAGCATAATTCATATAAAAACCAAAAATTATTATAATTTCATTAGTAAAGTTCAAAGCTTTACTTATAGTCTACTTTTGATGATTCCACGTGAAACACTGAATCTTTAAAAATTCACAGAGAATACACTCTGTGATGAAATTTCCAATAAAATTAATAAGTTTGAGAAATTGATGTTTTTTTTGAAATAAAAGATAATACTAATATAGATATTCCATGAAGTTCTCTGCTCTATCTACTGATGATCAATCAAGGCTTAATTTAAATTTAAAAGTTGATTAGCATAAGATCCTATTTGATGTTTTCCCTAGGAGAAATTCAATGACAACTAGAATTGGAAGATAGAATATTCAAACAAAGCTGAATTAAAACTTGGAATATCTCAGAATAAAATTCATTCACTTGATTTTTTAACACTTTTAGGTTTGTTTGGAAGGAATTGAGGAGCTAATTTATTAATCAATCTACTGAAAGGCTAAGAATATATTCAACTATGAAGTATTTCAAAGTATTGAATTATCATACGATAGTGATTTGGAGCTTGATAGATGTTTCTTCAATTTTACTTCTGAAGTTTTTTATCTAGGAATGTTTCTCGATTCATAACAACAGTTTGGACTTTTGTATAATATCTCCATCTCCCGTAGGTCTATGTAATGATTCAACCTTTTTGAGGTTAGCAACTCTTTTATTTCAAAGAAATAAAAGATATGCTAAAGCTAAATATTTTTGTATTAGATACACAACTTAATTCCACTTTTGTGTTTATAGTAACTGAAAATATTTAGATGAAATATTTCTTCTCTCATTTTTTAGCTTGAAAGCAACATATATCTCCAAATGTAATCTTGAATATAGTTTCAACAGATTTTGGAGTCAAACTTCCAAAGCTCATCTGCATATTAATATCTAAACTATTCACCCTGTGATCTCAAAAATTGTTTCTTCCCAGTTTCAAAAATGAAAATTGAATAATGTAGAAATATTTTTACTTAAATTTGTACACATATCAAAGATAAAATGTAATATTGAATATAATTATCCAAGAAAACCTTCATAATTGGGAAATTTCATAATAAACTTTGAATTTTTTGGCTTATTTTTATTTCAAATAAATCTTCATGTATTTGATATGCATTTCAATTATTCTCTCCTTAAGTGAGGGTTTTTCTTTGAAGAAAAGTGCTCAGGGTGATGAAGTTTGTTTTTATATCCAGTTTTTCAAATTTCCCTCTTCTTAATTCAGTAAAATCTTGTCTTACTTTTTTGTATGAATTTAGTCTTAAGGTAATATTAGTGAGGCTAAGAAAATATTAATTATCCCCTATCTTTCTTAATCATAAGAAAAATGCGATTTAATTCAGGACCACTATAAACAAAAGGAGGACCATGGAAGATTATTCTGCATGTCAAACATGGCTTCAAGGCTCAAAAATATCTGATGTTATTTTGAGCCTATGAGGTAGCTATAAGTATTTAACTCAAAGCTATTAATATTATGGTGACAGGTAGATAGTCAAAAACTAGTTCAAGGTAAATACTAGTGAAAAATAGTGGTTACGAATCTGCTGAAACCCCTTCCTGGTCTACTCATCTAATTAGGTATGGTAATTTTGAAAGATATAATTATGTCCATGATACCATAAGAGTTAACTCTGTGTAGGAAAGTTTAATCACTAAGAATTAACTCATAATAGGATGGTGATTTTTTCTATGACGAAATTCCCCCTTTATGTTTGATCAGGGTGGAACAAGGGGGATGACATTCTACTAAATCTTTGGGGCCAAAGTTCTCAATAAAGTGGTTGGATTGTGGTTTGACACGACTAAGACCACCTTTATTTATTATCATATGTCAATTTAAGATCAAATTTTCCCATTTGTACTGATAAACGCTAAGATCTCTCACCAATGGAAGTTTCGGGTATTTTTCAACAGTCAGGACCCATCCTATGGCATACAAAGCATGTCTGTATTACTAAGATTAGGAATTTTGTGAGTAGCTGAAGTATAACCATCATGTAAATAGCTTTTAAGCTCTAAAATTAAACTACATTTGATAGTAGCCCACTGTTGCGCTCTGAACAGGTAGTGAAGAAGCTGTATTTCTCAAGCTACAAGTAATAAATGGCGAAACCCCTCCCGCCAGATTTGAAATCTCACAATTCAATTGTCTGGGATCATATCTCACAATACCACTTGGTTTGTGATAATATCTTTTAATCCTTAATAGCTTTCTCAGTTTTCAAGATACAGATCTCAAGCTGTAGCCACAAGTAAGGCATACAACTTTTTCTCACCTTTGAACTAGTTTGATTTAAGTCTGCCAAAGTTCTTTAGGCTCAAAATATGTTTCTACAACTTTAAAAGTAGTGCTCTTCTTTTTTTGAGAAAAATGAATAACACATTTTTCTCTGTGAGAGATACAGGGTCAAGGGCTATAATTTTATGTAGCCTTAAAGTACACCTTTCTAAAATATTCTACTTGATATTTCTCTCACAAAAACAGTAGAATCTAAATTTAATATGAGAAAAAGTACAGATTCGTTCATTTACTCAAAACATATTGTTATTGTTTATTTTGATAAAATGCCAGTAAGATCTTGAAATTGTTATATTGGATAGAACGCCCCTCCCACCAGATTTAAAATCTCACAATTTGATTGTCTGGTATCATATCTCAAAATACCATTTGGTTTGTGATAATATCTTTTAATCCTTAATACCTTTCTCAGTTGTCAAGATACATATCTCAAGCTGTAGCCACAAGTAAGGCATACAAGCTTTTCTCACCTTCGACCTCGTTTTATTTAATTCTTCCAAATTTCTTTAGGCTCAAAATATGTTTTTACAATTTTAAAAGTAGTACTTTTGTTTTTTTGAGAAAAATGACTAACACATTTTTCTCTGTGAGAGATACAGGGTCAAGGGCTATACTTTTATGTAGACTTAGAGTAGACCTTCCCAAAATATTCTACTTGATAGTTCTCTCACCAAAACGGTAGGAGCTAGATGGAAGATTAGAAATAATACATATTTTACCCTTTACTAAAAACATAGTGTTTTTCTATATCTTCATAAAATGACAGTACAATCTTGAAACTGGTACTATTGAATAGTCCCCTTTGAGATAATCAATAAAAAATCCACATTATGGGTCTGTAAGCCAAACTGGAGATTTTGGTTTAGAGGTAAAATTATGCTTGAGTCGCCCAAAGAGTTGGTAGCCTTGATAGCTTTTTCAATTCCTATTGGTTGGTGATAGGAATTATGTTTTTTGAAATCAGGATATTTTGTATCTGATATTGTCACATTTACAAGTATTTTTTCAAGTCTGGTTTTCTTTTCTTGTTGCCTTTTCATACCATTTTCTCTTCAATAAATGTTAAATATATGTATTTCACTCTTTGCATACCCTATCTGTGGTATTTTGCTTCAATTTGTTCAGTCTTTATTTGAGTCACAGGATAAAATACCCGCCCTCTAAAAAAGGCTCACCATTTACCATACTCTGATGTCCTCCTTAGATAAATCTTTCCATAAGGGATTTCTTTCTCTTTCAAAAACCTTTCTTTAGCTTCTGCTTGGTTCTTTCACCTAACAATATATTTTCTATCTTCATTCCCATTTGTTTTGATTTTGAAGGAGCTAACTATCTGCTGCGATGTTACAGGTTAATCTTCTCTTAATACGTCCACTTTTGAAGGTGCCACTTTCCTTTTGTTAAATTTGTCCTCATCTGCTTGATGATAGGTGTTGCAGACTAATTTGGAATAAAAGTTGCTTTTTGGAGAATTCTTCAGTGAGTTTCACCTCTACTTCCTTTTGTACCATTGGATTAATTATATTGAAAGGTCATACATAGAAATATTTCATCTTCTTTGGACTTTTGAGGTTGAATATGAGTTTTGAGACAAACACTTGGCCCACTCCTCTCAATTGGGTTGCTTTGTACGCTGTTCATATCTCTGGGCTTTGAGTTCCTTTGCTCCTGTCAGGAATAATGCTGTAGTATCATAGGAGCTTTCAGCATATTTTGGAAGTACTCGGCTTTAGGATGCACATCTATCAGGTTCCTTATTAAATATTATACTTGTATCAAGAATTTCTATCATTTTCCAGCTTCAGATTGAGGTTTTCCTGTTGCTGAGGTCTCACTGGTGTTTTAATCCAGTTCAACTTCAGGAAGGAGTGTGACCAATTCAAGGTCTTTTAATTTTATGAAATACTCACAGAACCTCTTGATCATGTCCTTCATATTTTTAACAATCCTCTCTTCTAATTCATATGTTTTTTCTTGGTAGGCTGTGGGAAGGGCCAATTTTGTATTCAACCTATTATGGTTGTCTCCCCAAAATTCACATTTAAACTTTTGGTGTGTGTTACTTATGCTAATCCTTGGGGCTCCACAGTGCTCTCTTCTCATGGCTGTGTATTTCATATGATATATAGGAACTCTGATACTTTTACTAGGCCTGCATACTACACTCAGGTATGCATTAAAACTTTCTTTTCCTCTGTAACAGGTCCTCTAACTTAATCCATTTTAAGAACTTCCTATGGGTTTTTGGCTCCATCTATGTGTTGAAGAAGTTCATATTACTGGAAATGGATTTTATTTTCCTTCTGGCATCTTTCACACCTGTTGTAATATACTAAACTCATTTTTTTATTTTGGCCACTATGCTGGTCTAGATGCTCTTTCTCTATTTCTGTCTTTATTAATGATCTCAATGTAGAGACAATGATAGTTTAAGCTTCTTAAAACAAACATTTTTTGAAACTCAAGGGATTTTCCCATCCTCAAAAGTTTTTTAATAAAGAATTATTAAAAGAAAAACATTCCAAAAATATTTTTTATAAGTTTTTTGGTAGAATATTTTTTTTATGAAGATTAATTTCTTTATCAACAATCAAAAGTTATCCGAAATACTCAACAAGGGATATCCATTGGTACAAAAGAAATTCTGATAGGAATCAATTCATAAAAGAACTAAATCAAATTTATATGATAAAAGAGTCTCTAGAACAAATATTCAATAGAAAAAACACACAAAAGTGACTAGATCTAATCTGGAAATATAGTGACAAAACTCACTGATGAAAAATGTTTAAATTCCCCTTTGGGGTGGTAGAAGGGTAAAATAATCATAAAGGGCTAAAGAATTTAATATAATTAACTTTTCATGTTCTTGAAAGGTTTAAAGTTATTTAAAATCAATGCTTGCAATATTCAATTTCTTGGTTTAATAGTGTTTAAGCTAATAATAAAAGGAATACAGTCTAACAGGAAAATAAAATAGGGACAAAGAAGAAATTTTTCATAGATACCAATTATCTTCCTTCAAAAGTAAATTTTACCCTGATCAGTTTTGAGAAGAACACTGAAAACAGGAAATCCAATAATGGCTTCATTAAGCCCTGGTTTATACAAAAAAATGGCTTGCTTTATCCATTTTAGTCCCTTAAACCACACATTTCTATAGTAACAGTTAGGTTTACTCCTCCAAAACACACCCAAATATGTCTGAGAGACCTTAAAAGCATTCAAACCTGTTTTTATTAATCTTTGTTGAACTTGAGGGTAGTTTTACCCTCTTGGAAACAGTAAAAACTTCCCTGGTTTGTATCAGCCTCTCATCATCAATTGAGTAACAGACCCTGTGACACAATCCCATACCAAAAGGGATAGAACTTTGCATGAAGTTTGAAATGTTACCCATGACAGAAAGGAATTGGGGAATGTGGAACCCATGGAACCCTGATTCCTTTACAGAAAAAACATTATTTTTTTCCATTTCTTTTTATTTAATTGCTCATCATTTATTATACTAAGAAACTTAAGCATGTAATTGAATTGAAAAATTACAGTACACAGCTGTAATTATCACTTCCTCATGTAAATTCAATTTAAAATATGTAATACTTGAGCCTTTTTTGACATTTAAATTGAGAACACTTCAATTTGTCACAACCTCCAAGCTACACACCACACCTCAATCTTAACACGAAAAAATGATGTTTTACACCACAAGTGGTGTGAATTAATTTCAGGATGTCAGAAACTTCGGATTTCTTTGCAGAAAATACTAAAAACTCAATTTAAGATTATTTAGGGTTGAGTTACAGAATTCACCATGAAAAAAAATCTATACCTTCCAGCAGGGGTAACAGGTCCAACCCAGCTTTCATCTTGCTTTATACTGGGTTCTAACTCTATATTTTATTTAGGTCATCTTCTCAGCCAGATCTTCAAGGTTGGAATATTTTTTACATTGAGCTCAATTGAAGTGTTCTATATGAAATTGTCCTTAACAGTAAGCTCTTGCACTCAATTCCTTGAATTAAAAATAGATAAACAAGCTCCATTTTAAGGCTAATCTCAGCTAAAGATTAAATCTGACATCACTATTTATTCTTTTTCCTCTTTGCCAATCTCCAATCACATAAATTATGAATACTATTTTCCTCACAAAATTCCAACTTGAGGCACTGAACTGAATTGATTAATCAAAATTACTGAAAATTCTTATAATTGTTAAAGCTCCTCATCATTATTATCTTCTATTGAATAGATTCTGTCCTTAACACTGAAAATTGAAATATCTTCTTCTTTTCCCTGACTTTCAATCAATATTCATTTTATGGAATTTAAAAACTGAAAATGACATAAATTCTATTATTAATCTTTCAAATTTTCTTGAAGCTTTTTCCCTGAGCATGAAATCAAAGACACAATTTTACAAATAAATTGTCTCATAATGATTCTTTGGTAATAATATTCAAAAAATAACTTTTTTCATACTTATTTTGGAGGGAAAATTCCCATAACCTTTCCAAAGAGAGTAGTTTAAACACCTTTTGACTTTTTCCATATGATAAATATACTAAAATAATCATTACTTCTGAAATTTTCAATTACTCTGTGATATAAGAGCTACTTTGTCAATATATAGCTAAAATGTCTTTTCATGAATTTTTTTTGTATATAAAAGATTGATCTATTTAAGAAAGGAATTGATTCAATTTTTTTGGAAGAGCCTAGAGCCTTTCAAAATGGCAATTAATTAGCCTTTTGGTCATTATATATTTGGCTTATTTTGTACAAAAATGATGAAATCACAACATATATTCTCAATTGTAAACCTTAAATACTTATGATCTCTTCTATTCAAATATTGATTTCTAGTTGTATTAATCACTATACTGTTTTTATACAAAAGGCAATAAAATTCAATATACTTCCTAAAATCTATTTCTGATACTGTGAATAAAGTTGAAGAAATGAATGGATATTATGATTATTGAGATTTTTCATTCATCTGACTCTGATCATTCTTCTCAATAGAACAATGAATGATATTAAGATTCAATTGTTTTATATATTCTGATTCTGTCCAATAGCATCAACTTATTTCATCAAAGTTTTCTCAATTGCTTTGGAAAAAATATTCATTTTTTTAATAACTACCTTTGTGGTTTAAGAACTGTTTGCCAAATTTAGCTTAATTACAAAAAGTTACACTTTAACTTTCATAAAAGAATCTGATATAAATTTAATAAATTAAGTTTCTGATAGATATAGAAATATATTCAAATTGAAAGGCAATCATAAAATAAAACTTCAATTCACAATTTTCTACATCCAATGATTTTATTCAATATTTAGCTCTGAATGAAGAATTTTTAATAATTTCCAAACACAAATCTGTCATTTTGGTCAAAGACTAATATACTAAATCAAAGAATTCTTCACCCGGTTAATAATTCTTAATGAATGATTTATTTATAAACCAAATTTTTAGAAACATTCTGAAATGAAAGTTTGATCTATATAATAAACTCAAATTAATGGTAAAACGTATCTCCTTTGGGAATTTTATTTCATTCTCCAATTTGAAATCTCTTACATGATATTAATGTCCTCTGCCTTAATGAGGTAAAATGTGATGCTTCCAAAAATACCCTACCGGATATGCCAAAGGATTAATACCCTTTTGGTGTTTTTTACAGATTTAAAATTTAAATAAATTCTTTCCCTCCCTTTTTTGAAATCATGATTATATTCCATACTAACATTTGAATAAATATACAGGTTAGAAGAATCACTTATGTCTAGAAGAGATAATACACAAACTCTTGACCTCTTTTAAATAATATTGAAAGCAAATATTACAATTGGGTTTTTCTGCTGAGTGTTTTCAAGGATTACTTCAAACTATGAGTCTGATTAGGAATTTGAAATATTTATTAACATATGAATTTATGTATATTATTATGTTAAAATTTGACACTAGTCCTTGATTTGGAATTTTTCATAAACTATCAGTTCAGCCCATATTTATGAAAGTCTCCAATTTCTTGAAAAGACATTTTACAATAGAATATTTTAAGCTGAAAAGGCAGCTTTCCATTTCATACAGTTGGTTCAAACTGAATTGTCTTTTCATAAACACAAAAGGATAATTTTCTCTTGAAGGGAGTGTTGTTTTTTAAATTTTATTTTACTAAATCGTCAAGAATGCAAAACAATGTTACATCAATCATCCATAGGCATTTTTTGTTTGTTTTTTATTGAAAGGAAGAATCATTAAATTAATTGGAGTCAAACATTAAACATATATTGTATTCCTCATCCCAATGGAAGTAATTCCTGGATTATAGTTCTTAGAACTCTTATTCTCATATATTCCCACAAAATATACGGTAATAATATCTAACGTTCCTTTTTTGTCCAATTTTTCCACATTGGTATTGTTTTGAATCCCTCTATCTATTATTTTCTTGTCTGATGCAAATAAATTCAATTGCAAAGAATGCTTGGTAAAAATAATTCAGATATTGCATTTAGAGAGGATCACAGATTCCTTTGGAATTTACTTATCATATATTAGATAAAGTCTTAAATGGGATAAATATTTGTTCATTTTTAAAAATATCAACTCCTCAAGAGGTTATAATATGAAAAAATTGGTCATTCACACCTTTTTATGGTATTTGGTGTTTGCTTTGGAGTTTTATATGAAGCTTATGTGCACCTTAATTGAAACTTTGATCAAACCTTTGTCAAACCCACTATCACTGGGGGATTATACATTCCTAAACTACAAAATATCTCAGACTATATATACGTTTATTGCTTTGTATCACTGAAACTTATAATGGGCTGGGAAGGTTTACAGAAAGATCATGTATCATCTTATCAATTATGTTTGAATTAGAGACATATTTGACTCAGAAAGACTTCCCAATTTCACTAAATTATGTTAAGATATGTCCATAAAGTCTAAATCTAATTTTGAATTTATTTTTTTTCAACCGAAGGGATTTCTTGAATCACAAAAGAAGTTTTTTGATATATATGGATCTATTCTTGAATTAAAGTCCTTTTTGATCAGTTTGTTTTTTATTTAAATTCCATCGTTTTCTTTCTTTTTGTCTATTTTTTTGTCACATTATTTCCATATTTGACTAATATAATCCAAATTTTAATTATTTTTTGAATTTTTGATGTATTTTTGTAACCATTTTGCTGGTATCTTTCAAATTTTGATGATGCTATTTAGTTGTTTTGGTAATTTTTTCTTATTTTGAAATTTTGGCTCCTTTTGATATTTTTATTTTTTTTGTTGAGTTTTTTTTTATTTTGATTCTATTTTAGTTTTTAATAACATTCAGCCTGAAAGTTCAATTTTGTTTGAATGTTCAACTACAAGTATTTTTTATTTTTCTTTTTTTTTACTTATTTTCATTGTTTTGGTTGTTTTTTTATTTTTCAGTTCAATGTCATTTTTTTGATTTTTTATAGTTTCATTTTCATTATAGTTCTTTTTCTTTCAATATTGTGTTGACTTTTGATTTTTTCTAATTTTTGAATTTTTTGAGTTTTTTTTTTATTTTTTGGTCCTTTTTATTTTTTTATATATTTTTTATCTTGTTTTTTCTTTGGTTTTTTTATTAATTTCCTTTATTGATTTTTTTTATTTTTTTTCTATTTCTTATAAATTTTTTTTGTAATTTGTTTTTTATTTTTTTGGGGGTGGCAACACTCCAAATCGGTGTTTTTACACTTATTTGGAATGTTTACAATGAAAAAAAAAATAAAGGGTAAGAAAAATGAAAATTAAAAAAGTATGAAATGGAAAAATCAAATGAAAAGAAATCTGGGAAACAAAATTAAAAGAAATGAAAAAGAATATAAAATAAAATTCAAATGAAAACAAAAAAAATTAAAAAGATGAAGAAATAATGCAAAAATGAAGAATACCAATGCCAAAAAGTTCAGGAAAAATTAAAAAAAAATCAGAACAATAGGAAAAAATCCAAATATCCCTTCATTCTAATTATCAAAAACATATCATTAAGGAAAACCACAAATTGAGAAAAAAATAAAAGTTGAAGAAAGCCCAACACAAAAAAGAAAAATTTAATTTCAAAAAAGAAAATCCTTTTTTTGTGATTAAAATTAATTCAAATGAAATACCAAAATGAAGATTTTGACTAATAAAACAAAATAAAATTCCTGGGAATACATGAATTAGATTAAATGTAAAGAGGTATGCAAGAGAAAGGGGAACATTGATAATTGAGCACCATTATTATTGCACATTTCTTTATAGAAAATGAAGGAAATTATTGAGTGTGAATATCATGACATATTAGATAATATTAAATAATTCAAAAAGTAATCAAGCTTATTTCTGAGCTTCAAGGATGATTGAGCTCAAAATGTAAGGAAATTAAATTTGGAAAAGACTTTCTATACATAAAATATTCTATCAAATGCAAGAAACATACAGATCTGAAATAATAGACTTTCTTGCATATCTCCAAAAATCATGGGAAGAGTAAAATAATTTGGAAACCAAATTCTGACCCATATTTATATGAGTTAATTGATTGAAATTCAGCTCGAGATAATTTGAGAAATAACATGCTCCAAAACAATATTGGATATAAATGTATAATAGAAAAGAAATAATGTCTTTAGCAAAAGAATATTTGGATGTTGTAATGTACCCTTTTAAAGGTATCTTAAATATGTGAAACATGAAAAAAAACATTTTAATGGATTATTTGGATGGAAAATCTTCACTCTCACTTGTGACCTGTTTTTTATAAAATTAAGTTTCTTCAAAGAAACTTTCCAGATTGGTAGCTTTTAATGGTGAAGAAATGAGGAGTTAATTATTCCAAATAGAAAAGACAATGAAATTGATGAGAAATTTTTCACATATTGTAACCAATGAAGTCTGTTTAACTGCTGTAAATTATTATAATTTCAGAAACTCTTGTATTAATCAATGATGGATATGTAATGTATGATGAAACAAAAAAAATTCATGGGAAATCCATTATCTTCCATTTCAATTGAGTGAAATTGTTAATTACAAAATATGCGTATCAAAGTATCTGAAAAACAATTTCAAGGTTAGAACAAAAGTTAGAACCCAGGTTGGAAGCAGGTTGGACCTGGGTTGAGCCTGCTACCCCCCCTGGTGCGGATAGCTTTTTTTCATGGTAATTTCACTCAGAGATAATCCCACGTTTGCTTTTATGAAGAATTCAATGGAGTAATAATATCTACATTTTTATTCATTGGAAATATAGCTATAATGAATCTCATTGACTTTTGCTAAAAAATTCATGTTTAATATCTTTGTTAAAAATTTGTTTTCATTTCATTATTTCACGTAAAAATAGATAGCTTTTCTATTCAAATTTTATGTTTATATTTTAATTTTGATTTTATATTGAAAAATCAAAGTATCATTTTTAATTATAGCATTATTGTAATTTCTTGTGGTTTTTGGGTTTATACCAATACATCGAAGGTTCATATCACCTCCCCCTCAAACACAATATCAGTTAGTTATATTGCTATTTTGAGCCTTCTAAACTTTCTTAGGAGTAAGGTAGCCCAGGTATTTCCTTTCATGCTAAGCATTAATCTTCAAAAGTGGGATAACTGTAATTGACAAGGTATTTTCTCACCTGCATAGTCCTCAGCTTTAGTACTGTGGTATACCTGTACCAGTTTGGATTAATGGACAAACTAAGCAGGAATATTTTTCAATTTTCCTTTTGTATTTCCCAATATATTATAGTATTCATTTCTTTTCAAAATCAATTACAAGAAGAACTAACACCATTCAAACCGAATAAATACCCTTTGTTAATAAATAAACTATAGAATTATGATGTGAGACCCCAATGCACCACCCAGATGAATTAACTTTCAAGGGATTGGTTGACCTAAAAAATTATTATATTTTACATATTTTTATTTCTTAATTTATTTTACTTCAATTTTATTCAAATATTGTGGGTAGTGAAAATCAACAAACATATACTACAGCACAGAAGGTCCTAGTTACAATGCGGATGCATGGAATTAAATTTCAGGGAAGAGTTGTAGCATAATAGGGGTCATAGATATTAATTAAAAGTTCATTTATATATTAAAAAGGCAAAATTGAGTATTTAGATGAAGAATTAGTCTGTCTATTAATTTTGGGAGGGAAATGAATATTAAATTTAGAGGGTTAAATCTAGGAAAAAGCTTTAATTCAGGCTTAGGATATCATTGAAACAAGAAAAGTACAGGTGTATTGTATTTTCTGACTCCTTTGAGGAATTCTAGCACTACAAAAAGGATTTAAACAAATTTAAAAACTTAGTAGTAATTTTTTGATTATGATAAGGTGGTCATTGTGATGTTAGAAGAAAGAAATTCAACATTTAGGGTGTGGAGAGATGGTAAAATGGTGTGAAATGGAAAGGAAATAGCCTAAGAAGAGTAGATTAGACAGTGGAGATATCACAGTAGTATTACAGAAGTTTCACAAGCGTGTACTGTATTACAGTTACAGTTACAAGACACCTAGTTACAGCAAAAGACAGGATGATACAGGAAACCTATAGTAAAGTGGTCAGGGAGATACAAATTCCGGGGTTTTCAATTGATTACATAATCTATGACATCATCAACAGGAATTAAAGCTAGGATTACTAATCATGGAGATAAGGATCCCAGGAAACTGAATTGATTTCATAATCAATGACATAATAAAGGACATCATCAACAGGAATTAAATTAGGATTACTAATCATGGAGATAAGGATCCCAGGTAGCTCAATTGATTAAATAATCAAATGACATCATTTCCCCACAGTTTCAAGAACTCAATTGAAAATACAGGTCTCATGATCCAACACCACCAAACCTTATTTCATAATACAGGTCATGTGTCAACAACCAAGATTGTATACCTGAAAAATTCTAAGTACCCTTTTTTTTGACAATCCCATGGAGGCCCCAAAAAATATAAATAGAGGTCCCCTCCCCCCTCAATTCTTTTTTCCACATGGCCTAGACAGAGGCTCATCACAAAAACGTAACTTCTTAAATTTTTTCTGAGGGAACTCCGCTCCATCCATCCACATTATCCTGATTTTTTGGGAATACTCAGCATCTAAGCTCAGCAGTATAGGTATCCCATCCCCATTTGTAAATTTTTCTCAGTAGCTAAGCTAAGTAGCATTGTCTGGGTGTTTTATAATGAAAAGTAGTTAACAGTTGGTCTACTTTAATTCATAAACTCATTTCATTGACTACCTCCATTCCTAAATTGCTCAGTAGCTAACCTCAGAAGCACTGTCTGAGTCTTCTTTATATAATTAATAGTAGATAACAGCTGGTCTACATTGATTTATAAACTCAACTCATTTACTATCCCATTGATATTGTTACCCCATTCCTAAATTCTGCTCAGTAGCTAAGCTCAGTAGCACTGTCTGAGTGATTTATAATTAATAGTAGTTAAAAGTCGGTCTACTTTAATTCATAAACTCATCCCATTGACTACTACCATTCCTAAATCTGCTCAGTAGCCAAGCTCAGAAGCATTGT
Source organism: Austropuccinia psidii (assembly GCA_023105745.1). Taxonomy (NCBI): domain Eukaryota; kingdom Fungi; phylum Basidiomycota; class Pucciniomycetes; order Pucciniales; family Sphaerophragmiaceae; genus Austropuccinia; species Austropuccinia psidii. The sequence goes on from JALGQZ010000016.1 coordinate 12,899,662, forward strand.
CTGTGTTTTTTATAGATAATAGTAGTTAACAGTTGGTCTACATTATTTTATAAATACATCCCATTGACAAGGTTTTTTACTCAGTAGCCAAGCTCAGTAGTAAATTGAACAATAGTAGTGTCTGCTATCCCAGGTTATCATCATAAAATTATTAAACCCTTAAAAAAATATCAGTGTTTGTTATTATTATTTATCATATTATAAACAGTGTTATCATCAAAATTGGAAATCCCAAGGTGTTACTGTTCTCAGTAAATGAGTAAAAAAGTGTCTTTTACCAGTTTTATAGCTTTATTTATTTGTGTTAAGGTTTAATAAGCCATTGTTTACAGATCAAATAAAGTCTGATAGAGTCTGTTGAATATACCTTTCTGACTAGCCACCATCAAATAAAATAAATTGATTGTGAACTCAAGTCAAGATAATTCAGCATTTTCAGGAAGGGTAGTTTAGATTATTCTGACACACAAGCAGAGAAAGTGTTCCAATATTGAACAGCAATTCAAAAGTGTTGTATTGTAATTTCCCCTTCCAGGTACTTCCTCATTTATCCCACACAAGAGCAGTTCCCACAGTACCAGATTTCTCAACAGGATTTATATGCTTGGGAAATCCATTACTTAAGGGGAATTTTTCAGAATCACTAGATTTTTAAGTCTCAATTGATCTCACAGGAAATTTAGGATTATTATTTCTAAGTTCTTTAGAGACTTATACTTCTATATAGTTTTCTCCATGAAGGGAATTAATCACAAAATGTCAATAAAAGTAGTCTTCAAGATCTTTTCATCCTTTTTTTTATTTAATTTGGTAGTGGATACAAGTACTAGGCCTCCTACCTTTCAGTCTGAAGTAGCATTTGACCTATCACATTTGTCTTTTGAATATGCAAATGAGTCCTCCATGCATCTTAAAGAATTTGTCCTAGCTTTGTCTGAGATTTCTTTGAAGAAAGCAGGTATTGGAGGTATCTCAACCAAATCCTTCCTTGGAAAATTATGTTTAGTCTAGCTTCTCATCTTTTCTCTATAATACCAGGAGTTTTATTAGTACTGGAATTAATACATTCTTTTTATTCTAGCTCCATTAAAGGTAAAAGTGTACTACAATCTTCCAGCTCTGATTCATATTCATTATATCTTCTTGCCATTTATTCCAAATTCTGTATCATTCTTCCAACTAAGCCATTAGCTTATGGGTGATAAGCTGTAGAGACAGAAAATTTGGTTCAAAAGAATGGGTGAAGATTTGTGCATAGTATTCAAGTCAACTTGGAACCTCTATCACTAATGAATTTTGTAAGTATGCCAGTCCCTCATGCTACTCTACTTAATATTGTGAGAGCTGTATCCATGCATCCACCATTGCCATGAAAAGGTAAAAAGGCTGGATGGTTACTGAATCTGTAAAAAATCACTAGGCAGGAATTATATCTTCTTTCTCCCCCTGGTGTTAGACCAGTTACCTAATGCATATGTAAGATTTATCAAGGTATAGTGGGTTCTTAAATTTTCCTCATATTTCCAAGTCTTTTTCCAGATATTTCATTGGCTTCCTGACATCTATAACAGGTGTGAGCCTTGAGGTATATTCTACATACCCAAATATGGCACAATTATCTTAAAAATAAACTCTGAACTATGCATAACCCATAACTCATGCATATATTCAAAATTCATCATTTTTGATTTCAGAAAAAGATGAATAGATTTTTCTTGAGTAAGTGAATCCATGAATTTAAGGCCAGATTTGGATTCTGCACAAAAATTCACCTAGGCTAACTCCATAGAGTGGATAAGCTCAAATCAACTCTTTGAGGTGGTAATATGGAAAAATTCCATGTTACATATACACTAAGAATAGGGATATTCATGTTTGTGGCACTTGATATTATGGTATTCTCACATGCACTTTGGGTACACCCATAGTGGATATCTTACTTGCAGCTTGAATTTCTATTTTGATGTGAGAAATAGTCAAGGGGGACAAAAGACATCAAAGAGAGCCAGGGTACCCAACTTCTGAGGCCTCTGAGGCGTGGACAGCTCCAAAGCTTGGATCCATGGGTGATCTTGGCCCAATTAGTAAACTAAAACCTTTTGGGAACTTTGTTACCATGTTATAACTTCAGTAAATCATAAGAAAATAACAAATAACCTGCCATTGTGACATGCCAAGGAGGTAAAGAGCCACTTAGACTCCTGCAACAATGTTGGTTCTTAATGGCTTTTGAGCGATAAACCCCAAAGGGTTAATTGGAACCCTTTTTGGACTAGTATCCATTGGTTTACCTCATAGCACCCAGCCATATACCGCTATTTGCAATTCTATGTAGAAATGAGGAAAAAACTTCAAAAATTCATTAAAAATACAATTCTTAATGAATCTTTCTGAAACTTTCAGGACTAATTTAAAACTTTATAATTCATAGGAAAAAAAACTATACCTTTATATTTAAAATTAAAAGTTTTATTCACAGTCCATTTTTGAAGATTACACATGAAACACAGAATCTTTAGAAATTTACACAAATTATATTCTGTGATGAAATTTCCAACAACATTGATAACTTTGAGAAATCAATGATTATTTGGTAATAAATGAATATTTACAGTTGTTTCTCCTTTTATTCTCAACCATAAATGAGTTGGTAGTCACGTACAAGCCTCAATTAAGTAATTATGATAATCTTACGTGACAACAGAAGATTCAATCAATAATCCACAAAGGTTTATTGTTTTCTCACTCACTGGTTTTTCATGTTGCTCCATGGCATTCCTCTGTGAGTGGTCTTAGACTTAAAAGAGGCCACCTCTTGCTTTTTTTCCAAATCATCACATTATTCAATTATACCTTTAGTACCAACAAGTAAGTATTAGTTAAAACCTTTCTTGAGTATTTTATTCTTTCAGAAATCAATCAGAAAGACGTGAAATCATAGAAATCAACTATATATTGTTGTAAATTAATTTTGATCCATTAAATTCACCATTCTAAGTCAAATCTCTCTATTATCTTCTGAAAGGTTCATTGGATTAATAGTGAGTGATTTATCATAATTTTTACAGTTTTTCTCTAGTCATAGTTTTCTTCAAGAGTTATCTTTATAATTATTCTTGTAAAAGATAATTATATATTAAAATAATTTTATTATTTTAATAAAAGAATTGTTTATTAATAAATCCTTCTTGTACTTGATTCTTGTAGACAATTACTGCTAACTGTTATAATCACTAGTAGTGTATAACACATAAAAGAAATAACCTTTTGATTATTTAATTATGGCTATAAGAATTGTTATTATCATATTCCATAAGAACAGTCATAATACTGTTGATCAATAGTAATATTATCAACATTTTCATAGACAAATCTTTTAACAGGTCTTGAAGTATTTTGTAGCATATTTACGCCACATTGGCCACCATATGCAGGTCTAAATACTTTCTCTTGTCCCTTCCTTTGAGCATCTTGCTGAGAAGGGGAAATAATATAATTGTGTGTATAAGTTCTTGATTAAGGACCTTTCCACAACTGTAATAACACAGGTGTGCTTTGTTATATTGTAGATTATGTCATCAAGTAAGTGAAACATTACTTAATCATGGGATTTTCTGCATCTAATCCACCAAATGTATCAAGAAATTTCCTTGGAATATCTAGCAACTAATTATAATAAGATGCCAAATTTCTTTCCTTGAATATATCTGTTCCTTACTTGAAAAGCTAGTTTTCATGTCTGTAACACTAATTCCTGCTATTGGGATTTGTGGAGAAGCTCCTTCTCAAACATAAACATGAGTTTCTCTGCATTTTTGCTTATATGTTCATCTTTGTGTATAATAGTCATATTGCCTCTATATTCTTGTATGGCTATTTTCCATCTCAGCATATGTACATTGGGTGATTTCATGTTTAAAATCATTTTACAGCAGTAAAATTGATTATGAATTCAAGAAAACATTCTTCAAGAAGATGATTGAGTTTTTCCAATGTCGAAAAAAATCATAGAAATTTAATCTGACTTGTTCCATATCTGGCTCCAACTTTTCTGATCTGCCTAGATATAAAACATATGGGTCCTCCCACAGGTGTTTCATTAATAATTCAGACCTGATGAAGTGAAGCTCCTTGTTCCTCTCCTGATGCATCAATATAGAGCTTGAAGGCTGGCTTTGAATAAGACATTCTAATTAGTGGGGAAGTTTTTAATGATTTTTTCAGGGATTAAAGGGCTTTTACTCTTTCAACAAGGATTTCAAATTGTCATCCTGTGCCTCCAAACAGAGCACCAGCATGATATCCAACTACATATGCAATGGTATAGCAAGTACTGTATAAATAAACTCCATTCAGTAATAATTATAAAGAAGGGAATTTAAAAAATAATATTATACCACTCTTATTCAAACACACCAAGAAGGAATGAAGATAAAGCCACTTGAAGATGGGGAAACATAAGCAAAACCCTTTGTTTACCTCTCATCTATATTATTCATAGACAATTCAATCACTAAAATAATTGTATTCTTCTTCAACCTTTCAATGAGAGCTATTCAGCTTTGCCATCCATTTTTCAGTAGCAATCTTACTTCAGGGAATACCATTTTTATCCTTTTAAAAACAAACAACCCCCTTCAAGTTCTAAGAGGGCTTGTTCAAAACTGGAAAAATGTGTGATCGAATTGAAGGTCCTAATTAGAGCTTTAACTTGATACACCTTAGAAACCTTTGTATCTAAAATTATCTAAGAGATGTTGGCTCAAAGGTCTACAATACAAAATACAGGATTTCTGGAAATAGAACTATAGATTAACCCCTGTATCTTGGCCATATATCAGCACAGCTGTGCTTTGAAGTATACTAAATTGAAGAGCTAATCAAGCCATACAGTTTTGTATGATTGGAATTCTTGTATCTTTTGAATTGACAGAGATATCTGGCTTGGAAGATTTGGAGGTCATATATTGATGTAAAAAAATAAATCAAAAAGCTCAAAACCCTTATAGCTTTTTATATTTTTGAAAAGAATGCACATGAAGCATACTTAATTTATGAGATAATTAATATTTACAATCATTTGCTCTTGGACTCTTGATATCTCAACAATAGACCGAGATATCTGGATTGGATGTTTTTTGGCCAATAATGGTGTGTACCAAACCTATACTGTGAGTCTCTCAGTTATGACCACATATCAAAAAATTTTACAAAAAACTTCAAAATACCTATTTTAATAATACAAATTTGAATTACTAGGTGAAAATAAGTCAAAATTCCATTAAAAGGCATAAAATTTGATTATATCAAAAATCAATGAATAAAAAGCTGAGATTAGATACACCATTGGAATTACCATGAAAAAATACACATATAACATTTTTATGTCATATCTGAAAAGTAAATACTTACTGAGATAACCTGAATATATGCAGTTTTATGATCAGCACATATATTCATGGTTCATAGCTCATATCTCTTGAGATATACATGATAAGAAGTTTAACCAAAAAACAAGTTACCATTTAATTTCTGTATGGATACATATATAAACTTGCTTTGATAAGCTATCAAGAAGGTTATAACCTACAGGGGTTTATAAAGAAAATATTTATAGCAGTTGTCCACTTTGTTGTGAAAGTGGTCAAAGCTTAAAAGAGTAGATATTCAGATTATACTACATCATAAATTAAGAATGATGTAATTCTCATCATTATATTCAAGGTATAACCCCTTGAAATCATGGTTTGAAGTTTTGAATAGGAAATTTTGACAGAAAAGATGATTCACAAGAAAAATAAACAAAAAAAGTGTTTTTATGATTTAATGAAAAACTCTTGAAAGCTTAATTCTGAAATGCGGAGCTGTTATAATCCTCTCTCCAAATGGCTTTAGGATGTACAACTCACTGGGTTTTAAGGATCAAAGTTTAAGCTCAAAATTGATCATCTATGATCAATGGCGGTAACCTTATTTTAAGTTTAACAGTTATCTAAGTCATAAAGCTAGTGAATCATATCTCATCATGATAGTACTAATAAAATGCACAAAGGTTAGGCTTCTTCCAAGTATATGATGTCAGCAAACTTAGCATTATACTGATAACTCTAAATGATGTTGTAATAATGAGATAAGATGGTTTAATTATGATGTAATAATCACTAAACCTTAAAATACTTATCCATTCCTGTGGACACCATCATTACACATCTTCTGGAAGCATTATGGACTATAGGATGGAGGATTTTAATATATAGAGAGCTCTTTCTACCTCTATTTCCCCTTCAGAAGCATCAAAAAAATTAAAAAAATTAAGTCCAAAGGTAATAACTTTATTATTTTCATATAATTCTATGATATTATTAAATAATCAAGTACATCTCTTTAGTAATCATCAATTTTGACGTGATTACACCAATATTTAATTTTTTTTGTTAAATTCTGTATAAAATCTCCAATTCCACATAAAATCAAGAATATTTGTAATTTCTTCTATTTTTATTTTTCAATACAATTTGAATAAGTTTTATTTAAATTATTTGGCATAGGTATATTCAAAATTATTATATTAAGTGTTAAAAGTAAGTTTTTTTCTCTCTTTATTATTATTCTTAATAATTATTTTATTAAGAGAAATAGTATTTCTATTAAGATATAACTTCAATATTGGTCATATTATTTTTGTACATTGTTTCTCATTATTAAATGAATTTTTTGTTTCACATTTATTATTTGTTTGTAAAAATAATGGATTGCCATAAATACATTAATTATTAAATATTAATATCTTTATCTTTAGTATATTATTTCATTCATTCAAATAATTTAAACATTTTTATGAAATAATTATAATATTTCTTTAGTATTATAGTTATTCTTTATTTTATTTATGACTTTAATAAGGACATTAAGAGTCATATGAGTAAAATATTAGTAATATTTATGTATTGTTTCATAGTCAAATATAACATTTTGGGGCATGACCATTATTTTGACTTAAAGCACCTTTTTTTCAAAAAAATTGGGTTTATTAAATAATAAATTATATTCATAATCAGAAAGTTGTATGATAATTTTTGATTTATTTGTTTTAAAAGCTATTGAGACATTTTTAATGCATTTTTACTGTCTTACATGTGATTTTTCACATCCTTATACTTGTAATAATTTTCTTTGAGTGACTCTAGGGATTTAAAAACATATTTATAAATTAATAATAAATGTATATAACAAATAAATTTAAAAAAGAATCTTATTAATTTTTATCTTATTATTTGAAGATAAAAAATTAAAAACATAATAAAAAATCATTTTTATTCCTTTGTATTCATTTCTCTTATTAATTTCTCTTATTTAAAAAGATACAAAAGCGATTTTAAATGTAAACTGCTATATCTTCTCAAAGATAACACTTTTTATAAAAATACTTATATTTACTTGTGTTTTTAAGTGTTTTCAGACAACCCAACAGAGGACAATAAGACTACTGTTCAGAGATTGGTGGAAGAAACTTGTCAAAGTTCTCCAACACCAGCTGTCAATACAAAATGCAAATATAAGAAATGAGTTTTCCAGGACCACTTTTCAGGACTCTGAAGGTGAGTACCTCTCTTGAAATTTTGATAAAAAGACTTTTCATCTTTCTTAAATCTTTTTATCTCTTATTTTTTTCAAGATGACTACTAGAAGACGATCCAAGTACTCCATCCTTCCAATGGAGGTGGAACCCAAAGGAGAAATTGTCCCTCAAGAGGGAAAAGAAAGGGAAAAATACCTAGTGGAACAGAATCCACACAAAGAAGTCCCATTTGCCAAAGGCAAGTACCTAAAATGCCTCTAATCTCTGAACCAGAGTCAGAGCTCATTATGGGTAACTCTAACAGCTACAAATCACATTCAGAGGGCTCAGATAGACATTTACATGAAGCAGTAAAAGAAGTATTACATGGTGTACAAGGACAAATATTGGGAAATGGTGCCACAAATCCACAAATAAGGGATGAACTCCAGGAACATCCTGAAAAGGTTCCTCAAAGAGGAGGAAAAAGTGAGATACTCCAATGAACTGAACTGACTATCATCCAAACCTCAAATCAAAAATCTAAAGCAATGGCACAAAAAAAAGAGTGAGGAAAGCAAGGAAGAAGCCCCAGTAGCTTCTACCAGCAAACCTCCCCAAGAAGGCAAGAGGAAAAAGAAAAAAAACTGGAGGAAACCATATTCCCCAGCTTAAAGGATTCCAAGAATCCAAAAAGATCCCATGTACAATATCTTTAACATCGCCATAACCTGGATGGAATTCAAGGAGGAAGAGGAGCAAAGAGTTGGAGAACCCCATTTCCCAAAGAGATAGCTTTTTCTCCCAAGGTTAAAAATACCTTAACAGGAATTAAAGATAGTATGTTACCTCCAAAATAAATTAAGAATACTTTATTATATTTACAAGAAATAAATAGTAGTTTATTATCTTTAAAAATCATTGTTGTACAAAATAAAAGAGAAATAGATAGAATTAAATTTATGGTTGAGAATAATAAGCCAAAAGTCTTAATTGACAATACTCAGATATTAATACAAGGATAAAAAGAATGGTATAAATACATAAGAGATATCAAAGAAAAGACTTTGACCATCAATTATGATGTGATCACTGACAATTTGAGAGAAAAATTAAATAAATTAATATTTGTGTTGAAAGATTTGAAGAAAAGACTTCATAACACCAAAAATACTTCTATACCATGTATAAAAAGTGATGAAGGAAGAATGAATCTTAAATATGAAATTAAAAGTGAAATAACACTTATCAATGAAAAAATGAATAAATTAAATGAGGCTAACTTAAATATGACAAAGCTATCAACCCAAATTTTCTCACATAAGAAGTCCTGTTAAACCAAAAGAGGAAATTAAAAACCCTTCATAACAGACTTAAGTAAGAAAGACAACAATCAATTCTTAATGAATTAAGCAGTTCAACTGAAACAGTGGCCAAAATTCACAGGTGAAGGTGAATATGGCCTTGTGTCTTATATTAAAACAATTGAAATTTTTCAAAAAGATTATGCCATACCAGATGAATGAATGACTGCAGGATTACATTCATTATTTGAAAAATATGCAAAAATATGGTATCATGCCATAAGAAAGATAAATGGTAAAAGCACCTGCTCTTGGTAGGAAAATGATATAATCACCAAGGGGAAAATGATTCCTGGAGGTATAAAATAGAAACTGCATTTGAAAATTCCTTCATTTATCCATAAAGGGATAAACCTTTACCTTGGTTCTTGAAACAAGTTAAAAGATTAAAAGCACTGTAATCAGAAACTTCACAAAAGAATGTGCACGTGAGGATAACTGGAACATTCCTTGAGAGGTAGGTGCATAGAGCCATGTTCCACAGAAGAGTATACTAATGCACCAGAAGATATTGTGACAATAACCAAAATCAGAAGAACATGGAAAAAATTGGATATTAGAAGTCCAAATCAACCATTTAATACTGACTTAATATAACAAGTATTAGATGTAAGTTCAACCTTACCACAAGTTGGAACATCTGATACAAGCCCCACAAATGTAGAAGATGCCAAACTGCATAGAGTCAAACCTGCAAGAAGAAAGGGATATACAGCTGGAAAATCAAGTATAAGCAGTGTTATGGTAGAAAACAAAGAGGAAAAGAAAATCCTGGACACACAAGAGTACTGTACCTGTGTTGTTAAAAGTTATTTAGAAGCAGTTATAGCAGATAGGCAAAAAAACTGTATACAAATACAAGATGCTAAAACTTGTAGTTCAAGTGAAAGAATGAAGGCTCCCAGAATAATTGACTTTCTATTAATTCTTCCTTTCCCTTCTTCATGAATAAGAGTGAAAGTAGAGCTTGTAGTAATGGGAAACTGTACTAGTAACCATTTTATACTTGGAAGTTATTAATTTTCAGTCCATGGAATAGACATATCTAACCAAAAAGACAGATATTTTACCATAGGAGACAATAAAAGACAAAAACTTGGTTTTTCAAACAACAGAAGACAAATTAATGTCATAAAAAATGAAAATACAAGCCCAGAAAGACATTTATTCTTAAGTGAGAAGCTTATAGAAGCAGAATTAAATAAAAAGTTAACACAAAAAATGAAAGAAAAATTGATGGATCACTTATTTAAATAAAAAAATTGCTTCACAATTGACAAAGAGCCACTAAATGCTATAATTAAACATAAGGTAGATATTATTCTCAATGTGGAGAAATCTCATCCACCCCTGCTAAGAAGACCAGCTTACCCGGCTGGCCCAAGACCTAGAGAGTCCTTAGAGGTACACATTAAAGATGTAATGGACCTTGGGGTACCAAGGAAAGTAGGACATAATGAACAGGTAGAGGTCACTACACCTGTCATTATAACTTGGCATAATTGCAAATCAAGCATGGGAGGGGAACTTAAATCTCCAAATAACAACACTATCCCTGAAAAATACTTAATACCCAGAGTCCATGAGACATTAACACAATTTTCACAGGCTAAGTTCATTACAGCCATGGATGCTCTAAAAGGTTCTCACCAAAATTTCTTAACAGATGAACCCAGAAACCTACTAAGGATCATAGTCTATTGTGGCCTATATGAATACCTAAGAATTCCTTTTGGTATAAAAATGCACCTTCCAATTACCAAAGAATGATAAATACAAAACTTCCTGAAGAGTTATCAGAAGGATGGTTAATTATCTACATTGAAGATATCATAGTTTTCTCACAAACTGGGAAAATCACTTACTAAGACTAGAAAGAGTCTTAAAAAACATAGTGCACATAACTATGAAGATTTCCTTGAAGAAATGTCATTTTTCATATAGTGAATCAAAAGCACTGGGAAATTTTGTATCTGAACTAAGCTTAGGCATAGAGAAAACAAATTAGCAGAAGTACTACTGAAACCAATGCCCAAATCAAAGAAGAAATGCAATCCTTTCAAGGATTTTCTGGTTATTACAGACAGAATATTAAAGACTCTGCATGAATTTGAAATTCCTTGTACAAACTCTGTGACCAACAGAAAGTCTATGCAATGCCTGAAGAAAAGGTTAACGCATATAAGGAACCCAAAAACATCCCTCACAAATGCCCCATTTCTTCTAATACAAGATTGGAAAATACATTTAAAACTTTAAATTGATTCTTGTGGAGAAGGAATAGGTGCTTCGCTACACCAGACATGAATCATCAAGGATAAACCTGTTGAAGGACCAATTTGAGCTATCTAAAGACATATTAAGCCAACAGAAAAAAAATATGGAGGAAGAAAAATGGAATGTCTTTTCTTAGTGTGGGCTTTAGAAAGGTTACACTACTTGGAAAAGTGTTTGAATTCATGACAGACTGTAACTATGTAAAGTCTCTATTAAACATGAATACACCAAATAGACTCATGCTGAGATGGCAGATTTCTATCCCAGAATATAGATGAAATATGACCATAGTTAATAAATCTGGAAATATTGATAAAAACACAGATGGTCTTAGCAGGTGGGCTTGAGCAAACACACCTGAAATCCCCAGCATAGTAACACAGGAAGAACAGCATATAGAAGGCATATGTGTTACAGATATTGGCACAGAATTCTTTAATCAACTTAAAGAAATCTATAAGATGGACAAATATTGTCATATCTTATGCCAATTCTTAATAAAAGATTGCAAAAGCCCATTACTATATTTCATACTAGATGGAATATGGAAAAAGGCATATGATGAAGGAAGATTCCACCTCCTTGATGGAATTCCCTATCATAGGATTAAACACACATGTGTTATGACCTTGTAAGATAGGACTCTGATCAACACTATACTACATGAATTATATGATAGTGTTGTTTCTGGACATCTCTCAGAAGATAGGACACTAGAGAGTGAAATCCTGCTCTTGGTGGCCAAATTGCAGAAGAGATTTTGCAGAGTATTTCCAAACCTGTTACAGATGTCAAAAATCAAACAGAGCCACAGGAAAGAAATTTTGAATGATGATTCAAATCCAAGAGCCAAATTCCCCATGGTAAATAGTTCACATGGATTTGTCAACAACCTGACCTCAAGAAGGAGACAGAAGTTTTAATGAATTCCTAGTATTAGCTGACAGGTACACTTGTAAAATTCCTCAAAGAAAGGAGGAAAAGAAACAAAAAAGAAAGAGAATACATTTTAAGGTATACAGATCCAACTCAAGAAGATGAATGGATACTTGCAAATGATATAACTAATGCTGATAAGTTATGAACAAAGCTGAAAAATGACAAAGAACTAAGGAATAGAAATTTTAAGCATTATTGACATTCAAGACTAAAAATTTCTATTGAAGAGGTAGGACAGTGGATGTTACCTTAATTAGCTATATCAGTTTGTGGTGAAATCTTCTTTGGTGGTAGGGAATGTGAGCCTTTGAGATATGACCACATTGCCAAAAAGGTCACAAAACAACTTCAAAATACCTATTTTAATAATAAGAATTGAAATTATTATCTAAAAATAAGTAAAAATGCCACAAAAAGGCATAAATCCTTGATTATCTCACAAACCAATGATTAAACATGTGAAATAAATTACACCATTGGATTTCCCATGAAAACTACATGTATAATATTTTCATGTAATATCTGAAAAGTCAATAATTACTGAGATAACCTGAATATATGCACTTTTATGATCAGCACATATATCCATGACTTTTAGCTCATATCTCTTAAAAAATGCATAGAGATAGTGGAACCAAAAAGAATGTTACCAGATAATCACTTGATGAATACAGGTATTAATCTTATTTTATAAGCTATAAGCAAGGTTATAACTTACAAAGGTTTATTGAGCAAAACTGTTATATCTTTTGACCACTTTGTTGTGAAAGTGGTCAAAGCCAAACAAAGTATATATTGATATTATACTACTTCATAAATGAATAATTATGTAGTTTGAACCATCATATTTAAGGTATAACCCCTTTAAATCATGGATTGAAATTAAAAATAGTAAAGTTGGACAGAAAAGATGAGTTACCAGAAAAATGGTCAAAAATAAAGTTTTGATTATTTAAGAAAATTCTCTTGGAAGCTTAATTATCACATTCCAATCTATCATTTATCACTCCTTGAATAGCTGTAGAGTGTATAACTCAAAACCTATTCATGAAAAAACCCTAAGCTTAAAATTGATGATTTATTATTACTCACTGTAGCCCTATTTTGTGTTTAACAGTTATCTAAGTCATAAAACTGGTGAATAATATCATCTTATGATTAATACTAATAAAATTCACGAATATTAGGCTTCTTACAAGCCTATGATGTCGGAAAACCTAGGGCTATAGTGATAACTCTTTATAATGGTGAAATAAGGAGATGAGATGCCTTAGCTATGATGTAATAATTACTAAACATTAGAATACTGATCAATTACAGTGGATATAAGCATTAAATGCCTAATAGAAGCTGTCTGGACTCTAGGAGCCGGTATTTTATTGTATATAGAGCTCTCAGAGACATCAAAACATTCAGAAGAAGAAATCCAAAGGAAATAGCTTTATTATTTTTATATAATTCTATTATATTATTAAGGACTCAAGTTCATCTTTATAGTAATCATCAATTTTAATGTTTTTACACTAATATTTAATTGATTTTGGTAAAATCTCTCCAAAATCTCTAATTCAACGTAAAATAAAGGATATTTGTAATTTCTTCTGTTTTTATTTGTAAATACGATTGAAAAAAGTTTTATTTACGTTATTTGGAAGATTCCTTTTAAAAATTATTTTATTAAGTGTTGAAAGTTGGTTATTTTCTCTGTTTATAATAATTCTTAATAATTCTTTTATTAAGACAAATATCATTTATATTAATATCCAACTTTAATATTGGTAATATTACTGTTATAAATTGTTTTTTATTATTAAATAATAATTTTTACACATTTATTATTTGTTTCTATCAATAATAAATTGCTAAGAAGTTATCAATTGTCAAATATTAATCTATTTATTTCTATTATATTATTTCATTCATTTGAATAATATAAACATTTTTATGCCATAATTATAATATTTCTTAATCTTGTTTATTAACTTAATGGGGATATTCAGAGCACAATAAACACAATATTAGTAATATTTGCTTATTGTGTCATGGTCAAGCCTTACATATACCAACCAGTACTGGCTTTGTACTTAAAAGAATGGTATTTCTAAAGCCTAAGCCCACCCAGAATGATTAATATTGGACATCAAAGCACTCTAAACATGTCCTGACAGTGGTGAGATGACCTTTGAACAGTTTGTCCCCCCTTTATCAATCCCAAATCATCATTTGTGGTCCCAAAACCACAATTCTAATTTTTAGGATGCATAATTCATTGCAGAGCCAGAAACCATCCCCAAAGTGAATTTCTTCACTACAAATATTTTTTCAGAGCTTGTCCGCCTCTCAGACTCCTCAAAAGGGACAAAACCAAGGTCTTCCTCACCAGATAAGGGCCTGATAATTTGATTCTTAGTATTCTTACATGTTAAAACTTCTATCCAAGGTTAGTACCCTCAGAATGTAAAAGATTGAGAATATTTAAAAATAGTGAAAAATATTAAAAGATGTCTAAAAATATCAAAAAATATCAAAAAATAGCACAAAATAGCAAAAAATATCAAAAAAATTCAGAATATGAAGAAATATTAAAAAATATCAAAGGATATTGAAAAATATAAAAACATATCAAAAATAATTAAAAACTACTAAAAAAGTTTAGAATTTTTTTGAAAATTTTAAAAAATTCTAAAAAAATTTAAAAAAATTTAAAAATATTCAAAAATAAATTAAAAAATATAAAAAAAAAATTAAAAATTTAAAGAATTCAAAAAATATTAAAAAATATTAAAAAATATTAAAAAATATTCACAAATATTCAAAAATATCAAAAAATATTAAAAAATATTACAAATTATTAGAAAATAGTAAAAAATACTATAGAATATCAAAAAATATTAAAAAATATTAAAAAATATTAAAAAATATTAAAAAAAAATCAAAAATAATAAAAAAAAAATGAAAGAAATTAAAAAAAATTAAAAAAAATTAAAAAAAATTAAAAAATCCTAAAAAATATTAAAAAATATTAAAAAATATTAAAAAATAAATGTATCATTAAAAGCAAGTACCCATAAAGGAAGCAAAGTGTAAGACCTTTCTGAATTCACTTCCAAATTTTTTGTCATACTAGCTTTGTGGTAAATGAGACAAATTTACAGGAGCTAATAATTAACCCAAAAAATATAGAAAAGTATTTTTCACAGGTTCTCTTCTAAGTGAAGAGGGCCTGGCACTCAGTAAACTGGGACTTACTTATGGAGGGCTCAAGATGTGGTAAAATTGCAATACCCTTAAGAGTGTAATAAGATTAAATTAATAATAAAAGAAATAAAAGGAAAATCAGGAAAAGTTGATAATGGTTACAAATCAAAGAGCCAACCACAAACAAGTCCAAGTCTACTGTTTCAACCTGTCAGAAGGAAAGAGAAGGGTTAATAATGATATGGCCACCACCACTCATACTGCACAGGCAAAGAAAGAAATTCAAGCACTAACTTAAAATTGATAAATATAATACCTAAATACAAGGATAATAATATTCATAAAATAATAATTCAACTAAATTAATCAACTGGGGAAAAACCCCAGGGTGGAGAAAGAAGGGCTGGTATATGTGAGAATCACCAGACCTGATCCAGACAGAGAGCTTTCATGAGAGGAATTGATGATTGACTTAAATCTGGCCAATACAGGTCCTGGAAAGCTTGTACAGGATCTGTACACAAGGTGTGGCGGTATTGAGTGATCCTAAAGCTTCAGGATGGTGTATCAAAACTCTATTGGGTAATTCCAACCTGTACAGAAGTTGACTGACTGTATTCATGACCTCAACTCTATGCATGTTTCAGCAAGGAAGATTTCTTAAACTGATTACTGATACACACAGTGGATTTCTGTTTTGAGGTGTTTAAGTGGGTGTAAGATTGAATACCCTTACCCGTGCTAGTGTTTGTTACAGTATTCCCCTCTTGAGACTGGTGGGGTCCTGAACACCATAATACCCTGCCACTGTTGAGTGGCATATCAATATCCCCACATTTTTTCCAAGAAATTTCTTTTTAAACTTCTTTTCCTCCTGGCCATTCTCCTTAAAACCCTCTCCTCTCTTCATTGTACTTGATTAAATTGTCTTCTTCCCCTTCTTTTTTTCTTCTCAAGTAAGTCCTTTCCAACTTTTCAAATTAATCTTTCTTTGAATTCAATCAGCCATTTTCCTTCCATTATTGAACATTGGGTTGTATCCCAACAGAAAGGCCACCAAGCACTTCTGCTTAAAATTTGATGAATAATGAGTATATGATCATACCTCATTAAGAATTGGCCAAATTCTCCTTGGGCCCCTTCTTTCCTTCATCATCATCATCATCCTTTTTTGTTTCATAATTCCAAGGAGGGGTCTTGTCCCCATTTTTCTTTAATATGTGGCCTCAGAATGATCTTTGGGATCATTCTGGGTCTTTTGTGTGCTTTTGGTCCTTGCAATTTCTATGGCCATTTTTGAAACTTTTGGGCCTGGTGGCCATTTGGTGTCCCTATGGTCCATGGGTCATAGTATGCAGTCCGCGGTCTGTGGGCCATGGGGGCTATTGGAGTCCTCCTGGGCCCAAATTTGCTGGGGCTCCAGGGGGTCCAAGGGACCAAAAATAGTGGCCTTGGGCCTATTCCCACCTACATTTCCTGGTCCTATTGAGAGGGGTCCAGGACCATCAAGAAGATGACCTCCCCAAGAGTTGAAGGGTAGGTACTGGACTGATGATTTAGGGCCAAGAGGGCCATGGAACCCCACATTGGGGACCTTGAGGGGGCCATAAATTTGGTTATGGCCCCACACCCTTGATGGGCATAATCTGATGCCTTGAATTCTTCTTATTGCATAATATCTAGTCATGAGTTCCAAACTGACTGAACTCACGGAATCGTCCCCTTCTGTGCTGACACCATCTGTTCTTTGTGGTTCTAGTATCCTCAGTTGATTGAGCTCACCTTGGTCAATGGATTCATCTGGCCACATTGATCCTTCTTAAACGTATGATGGCTAGAAGGCAGTTGAAGTCCTTGATCCCTCTTTTACTGAATGTTTGATTAAGGGGAAGGAGTGCTTTAAACATTTCAATCCAAAATCTTCAAAGTGACAATTTTGTTTTGTTGGGAAGAATCCATGCCACTGTCCTGGAATACTGGCTTCCAAAGTCAAGAGGTACTTGTGGAGAAAGGAAGATTGGCCTTTTAGGAAAGAGTTCCCAGCTTCTGAGTCCCCCACTCCTGAAGATACTTCAGGATATTCTAACTTTGAGTGCAGTGATTTTCTTGATTAATTTTGATACTGATATTTGGTATTAGTGAATGGATCTAAGCAGAGAGAGGTGGCTAGGCAGACCAAAGTTGGAGGGCCCATCCCAGTTGGTGGTAGACCAATTTTTTCCAGTTCAGAGGTCCCAATCTCAAGAAGCAATACTGAAGGGGTGGTGAAATGAAAAAGACAAATTTCCTATTCCCCACCTGATCCTGATTCTGCAGGTAGTGAATAACTGGATGGTGAAGAAGTTGAAGTGGTACTTAACTCTACTAGACACCATTCCGGTCCTTCACCTTCCCAACCTGCTGCCAAAATATTCCAAAATCAACTAGTACCCAGTACCCCTAGAAATTTCCAACCGTTGCTTTCCACCATTCCATCCACCATTCCTCCTCCTTCCCCCAGTCCTTCCACCACTAGGCCTGCCTTGGTTCCAACCATGAGACAATTACCCCTTCCACAGCCCAGAAATTCCCCCAGGGTCACCTCCCAACAACTTCAACCTGTGGCCAGTTCCAGCAGAAGAAGAGAAGACCAATTTCCTTTGCCATTTCCTTCCTCCCAAGTTTTTCATCAAAGGGAATGTTGGCCTATCTGGGTTACCAGAGAGGATCCATATATGGCAAATGAAGGTCAAGATTCTTTTTCAAGGTTATTTAGAATCATTTATAGAAATAGTAGGGAGGTGATTTAGTATGCTAATGACAGGCCTATTCCTGGTATCGCTTCTGAGGAGATGGCTGAAAGCTTTTCCTGGTATGAGTATGAGTTTATTAATGACTTCCAGAGAACTTTTGATGACTTGAGTAGAGATAACTAGCTTTATTTTTCCCATTTGTGCTTGGCTTGGCTTTTATCCCCACTCTTATAGCTACTAAAAATCAAAATTGAATGGAACCTCCCGGCACATGATATGGGAGTGAATGCTGCTGCTTTATGAAGAAATAAAAGAAAAAAATTATACAAGTAAAGAGAGAAAAGAAATTAAGAGAAAAAGAGAGTAAAGAAATAAAATAAAGAAATTCCTGACACTTGTCCTTCTTGTAGTGAGTTGCTTGATTTTGGCCAATAATTTTCTGAAAGATAAAAACCAAGCATCTGATGCACACAGAGTGTCCAAGGTGATGTTTTACAATAGGCAGAACGCTCAGGGATTCCTACCAGGATATGGAACTTACTTTCACAACTTCCACTCCCCACAAAGCACCATGAAACAGATAACTTTGCCATAACTGACTTTGAAGGAATGAATTTCTTGAATAATGATAGTTGGCATAAGTTGAAAAAGAAAAATAACAAGAAAAGAAGAAATTTGGCCATATATTGATGAAAGGTCCAAATTTGAGGTTATTGATTTTTCAGGGCCTTCTTAATATGTCTGATGAGCTGACAAGTGCTCACAAAGTGGCCAACATGATGCTTACAACAACATATGGGTAGAATACCCCCTTAAAGGTGCGTGCCAGGAGAGAAACTTAGTTTCATAAAATTCAACCCTCACCAAGCACCATAAAATCACACTCTTGAGGTATTTGTGCCAGGCGTTTCAGGATAAAATTAAGGTAAATCCTTGAAAAGGTCTGGTGATTTGGTAATGTTGGAAGCTGGCTTCAAAGTTGTTCTTTCTGTGTCTTCACTGAATCCTTTCCACTCTACAAGATACCATAATTTACCTATTTTTAGTTTTGAGTCCAGAACCTCAGCCACTTCCCATTATTCTTGATCCTCCACTAGAATTGGTGGTGGTGGAAATTGATTTCAATTTTGGATACTTGACTTCTTGACTGGTTTTAATAATGACACATGGAATACAGGGTGAACTTACTTCCATTGCAAAGACAAATTGAGGTGGTATGCATGGCTTCAAACCTTCTTCAAGACGTCAAAGGGTCCCAAACATCTTTCTGAAAGCTTCTTGGTGGGTCTTGTAGTCTTGATATTCTTGGAGGCTAGACATACCCTGGCCCCAGGTTGGAAATCAGGTGGAATTGTCCTTTTTCTACCTGCATACTTCTTGAATCTCCTTATTGCTGACTCCAATTGTTGTTTTACTACTTGCTGTACTTATTGGAGTTTTTCTTATAACTTTCTAGAATGTGAGTCTTGAGAAATATGAATTGAGTCAAAGCTGGGTTTTCTTCCATAAATGGTGAAAAAGGTGATTTCTTTGTTGATGAGTGTTCTGCATTATTGTAGGAAAATTCAGCCAGAGGGAGTCAGGTGTATCAGTCATATTCATGGTAACTGACATACATCCAAAGATACTGTTCTAGAATCTGATTTACCCTCTCTGTCTGTCCATCTGTTTCAGGAGAAAAGAAGCTGAAATATCTCTTGATATCTTTATCTGCTGACATAAATTGGTCCAAAATTATGAAACAAATAAAGACCCTCTATCACTAACAATACTGGTTGGAAGACCATTTTTGGAAATAACATGCCTAATGAAGATTTGAGATACCTCCAGCACAGTGATTGGTCCATAAGCTGGAATGAAGATTTCCATTCTTGAGAATCTGTCTACAACTACAGAAATTGAATCAAAGTTGTTTGACAAGGGCAATTTAGTGATAAAGGCAATTGATAATGAATTCCAAGGACCAGATGGAATTTTAAGAGGCTTGAGTAACCCAAACTTCTTATTATGAATTTCCTTTTTTCTTGGAAATTTCTGACATGAGGACACGTAGTCCTTAATGAATTTATTCATTACATATAAATGAAAGTCCCTCTTGATGAGCCAGAGAATAATCTGAAACTGATTCACCTCTTGCTAGCTGCTTGAGTATTTTTTTGTATTCTATGTCTTGCCATACTTTTTTTTAATCTGTTGAACTAAATCTGGGAATATTTCAACAATGATTGAGAAGAATCTTGACTCTTGAATTCCATCTGGCTTGATTACTTGATGAAAAGTGTGAGGATTCTTCCTGATGAAGTCCACCCCCTGTCTGGGTACATGTTGTCCAAATGTGACAAGGCATCTGGTAAAGTGGTCAGCCTGCCTCGGTGGTGAGTGATATTGAAATTGAACTCAGAAAGAAATTCAGCACAATGGGCCTACCAACAAGTAAGAATTTTGGAAGACATGAAATACTGAAGAGAGGAGTGGTCTGTCAACAACTCAAAACAATTGGAAAGAGAAAGAAGAAAAGCCTTCCAGCGCTTGAGAGCCCAAACTATCCCAGGAGTTCCTTGTCATGTATTTCATAGTTCAACTCAGCTGGGAGGAGCTTGCAGCTATCAAATGCAAAGGGGTGCTTTCCTAAGTTATTCACCTGACTCAGTACAGCACCCAAGACATAATCAGAAGCATCAGTATCTACAAGGGTTGGTAGAGAAGGATTAAAATGGGAAAGGAAAGAGGCAGTGGTGAAAGCTTCTTTGAGTATTTGAAACTGACTAAGACCTTTCTCAGTGAAGATAAAGGGAGAGTCTTTTTTGAGGAGGGAAGTGAGAGCAGTGATTTTTTAGAGTAAGTTTTAATAGTACAACAATAGAAATTGGCAAAGCAAAGAAAACATTGAAGAGATTTTATGTTCTTGGGCTGAGGCCAATTGAGGATTTGCTGAAGTCTCAAGAATTCATCTTGAGACCATTGATTGAAACAAAATGGCCCAAGTATTCCATGATTTGAGGCTTTAGCAAACAGATTATTGTCCCTCAGTATTTGGAGAACAAATGAAACATTTTTTACATGTCCCTCCTCAGAACTTGAAAAGACCATAATATCATCTAGATAAACTACAACATCAATATTCAGGGAATCTGAAAATATTTCATTTATAAGATTTTGGAAAGAAGAAGCCGCATTGGTGAGGCCAAATGGCATAACCAAATACTCATAACTACCATATTTGATTCCAAAGGAAGTTAAGTTCTCACCCCCTCTTTAATTCTCAGGAGATTATATGCAGCATGCAGATCTATCTTTTAGAAGATAGTGGAACCATTGAGTACAGTAAGAAGCTGGTTCATAGGAGGAACAGGATACCTGTTCTTCCTAGTAACAGAATGGAGTTTGCAGTAGCCAACACACAAACAAAGGACACCATTATTCCTCTTAACAAAAAGGACAGGTGCTCCTGTTGAAGAGGATCTTGGCCTTATGTAACTTTCCTCTACATTATCTGAAATGTATGTCCGTAGTGTTTCTGACTCTTGATTTGATAATGAGTAGATAAAACTGCCTGGAGCTAAAAGACTCTCCAATTTTAAATGATGATCACAGGCACAGCATGGAGGAAGTCTCTATGATTTAACTTTGGAGAATACATACAAATATTGGTGATAAGCAGGAGGGACTACCTTCAACACAGTTTCAATTTGTTCTGGATCTTCCTCCTCATCCCACTGCTCCTGCAGGGACACATGAAAAGATAAAGGAGGAAGGTCCATGTCCCCTTGAAAGAGATGAAGTGAAGATATAGCCACAATTTCTCCAACATATTTTATCTCTTTCAAGACTTCATCTCTTTATTGAAGTAATCACTGAGAGGGCATGATGGGAGGGATATGGACTGAAGAAGGAAGGGAAGGTGTCTTAAGTTCACCAACCAGAGAAACATTGTTGAAAGACTTGACCAAGGCATTACTAGTAGAAGAACTAATACCACTGGAATTCTTATGACTAGAATCATAGGTGATCAATCCATTTTTCCAATCAATAATGGGATTAAAATGGTAGAGGAAATCATAGCCCAATATCAGGTCTTCTCCCTTAGGTGAATCTACAATAAAGAAGTCCCATTCAAAGCTTGGGAAGGAAGGAAAGTCAACTACCCACTTGGTATAATGGGTGATGAACAAGGAAGGGAATTCATTTGAATCCAGAATGGAAAGAGGAAAGTTTTCAGGGAGCTCTGCCATAATCAATGAGTACCTGGGAACAAAAATCTCTGCAATAAAAGAGTTTTTAGCACTAGAATCAATGAGAATATTATGAAAAATATGAGAGACAGAAGAAAAATTATGAAATTTTAAAGATTTCTTGACACTAGTATTCAGAGTGCACAATTGTGCTCTCGAAGGAAATACGTGAGAGCCATTGAACACATTATTATTCCAACTAAGGCTTTTCCCTGCTTGCTAGGGAAGCCTCTTGATGATCCAGGCTTGTTCTGAGGTCTCTTGAAGAATTTTTCAATTGGGTGTTTTCCACTTAAATAAGTAAATAAAACTTCCTTAATCCTCCTCTCCTTTTCAGAACCAATTTACTTTTTTTCCTTATTGAGGAGAGCAGCATGAGGCTTGTACTTTGAAGCTTGAGATTACTTGCCCTTCTAATTCTTCTTATGGTGAGGCCTTTTTGAAGATGAGCCTTGGGGAGGCTTTGAGACATTGGATCCAGTGACAGGAGGCTTCTTTTCTTGATTTCCACCCTTTTCCTTCTGCCTATCATGGTATCTGGTATCTAATTCCAAAGTGACAACCATGAGTTCTTTAAGAGTATCAAAATTTCCAGGGTAAGAAGCCAACTGATCCAATAATCCTGATGCTAATCCTCTTCTGTAAACATGAATAGCTTCCCTTTCTCCCCAATCTCCAATTCTTGACATTAAACTTCTGAAATCAGCAATGTACAAGGAAACATGACCACTTTCCTTAATCCCCAAATTATCTAACTCTTGTTCAGCTCTCCTGACTTCATTGGGGTCACCAAATAGAGTGAATAATGGGCTTTCAAACAATTTCCAATTTTCGAGGAGATAGGAAGGATCTTGATTGGAGATATTTAAGGGGTAAGGTTCAATGAATTTGCCAGCTCTACCAGTGAGAAACAAAGTTTAGTAAAGAGTATTCTTCCTTTCACAGAAGGAATGTTTTGGATCATTATGGAATATCAATTGACAGGATTGGATAAATCCTCTCAATTTATGGGCTTAAGTACCATCAAAAGAATCAGGTGCCTTAATTGATGGATTCTTGAATGCAGGGGATTTGGAATTGTCCCTAGGAGAAACTTCTTGAGTGAGTTTCCCTATCAATTGAGTCAGTTTCTTCATCATCTTGAGTAAATTATGTTCAGCCTGAGAGACAAGAGGTTGATTAGAATGGGCTAGGTTTGAAGCTTGAGAAGCCTCAGGGGCACCAGCCAAGGCAGTTGCCACTTCAGCTTCTTCAGAATCCTCCTCTTCCAAAGCCTTCTCCCCCTCTTCATCTTCAGCTTACCCCAATCTACTTCTAGGCCCTTGAGAAATGCTTTCATAACCACCCAACAAGCCAGAGAATGATCTTGACCTTCTTGACTTCACACCTCCTCTTCTGGAGGGTACTTCTCCTTCCATTGGTGGTCCTCTGTCCAAATTTGCACTCAGTTGATGAAGTTATGGTGTACAGTCAAGAGGACCCCTTGCTGTAGGAGTGAGAACCTCTTGATATCTTTGGGATATTGTATTCTTGGCTGGGGGGATATGCTGAACTGGAATTAAAAAAGAATAAGAAAAATAACTGGATGGTACTTGAAAATAAGGAATCAAAGGTTGGCCAAATCAATATTCAATATAATTCTTGCTAAATATTGAGGAATAAATCAAAATTATTGAGGTGAAAGAAAATTCAGTCAATAAATCAATCAATCAATTCAGTAAATATCAAAATTCAATAAAAATAAAATATCAATAAAATCTTGAAGAATTCAATAATCAATAATCAATCAATGTCTTCAATATAAAATAAATTTCAAGGAATCAATCAGTCAATAAATATCTTCAGGAATGATTTCAATATCTTTATGAATCAAATAAATCAATAATAAAAATCAATTCTTGATGAGAAATCAGTTATCTTGAGGTATTCAAATCTATTCAATCAATCCAATCCAAACAGAAACCTGAATTTCTGAATCAATAACCAAAATTAATCCAAATCAATCAACCAATCAATAAAAAAATCCAACCAAGACCTGAATAAGAAAACAAAAGAAAATTTGGATTTGATATGTAATCGAGAATGAAGCTGAGATGGTCAGAAATGATTAAGAAATGAGAAGAATCAATTTTTATTTGAATGAAATGAATGGGATGAAAATTGATGAGAGTAAAATCATAATCATAAAGAATCATAAAATCATAAAAGAGTCATTATTGAATAATGATAGAAATGAATATAAATTGATTAAAAGAAAGAATCAAATATGAGCTAATTAAATCAAATGTCACAGGGGCTCTTCTAAGTGAAGAGGGCCTGGCACTCAGTAAACTGGGACTTACTTATGGACGGCTCAAGATATGGTAAATGGGAATACACTTTAGAGTGTGATAAGATGAAATTAATGATAAAAGAAATATAAGAAAAGTCAGAAACAACTGATAAGGCTAAGGAATCAAAGAGCCAGCCACAAACAAGTCCAAGTCCACTGTTTCAACCTGTCAGAAGGAAAGAGAAGGGTTAATAAGGATATGGCCACCACAACTCATACTTCACAGGCAAAGAAAGAAATGCAAAGACTAACTTAAAACTAATAGATATAATACCCAAATATAAGGATAAGAATATTCATAAAGTATTAAATCAACTAAATTAATCAAATGGGGAAAAATACCCAGGGGAGAAAGAGGGGCTGGTATATGTGAGAATCACAAGCCCTGATCCAGACAGAGAGCTTTCATGAGAGGAATTGATGATTGAGTTAAGTTTGGCCAATACATGTTCTGTACATCTTGTACATGATCTGTTCAAGAGGTGGGGTGGTATTGAGTGAGCATACAGTTTCAGGATGGGGTATCCAAACTGTATTGGGTAATTCCAACCTTTACAGAAGTTGACAGGCTGTATTGATGAGCCAGACTGTATGCATTTTTTGGCAAGGAATACTGCTGAAACTGATTACTGATACACACAGTCGGTTTCTGGTTTGAGGTATTTGAGTTGGTGTAAGATTGAATACCCTTACCCCTAACTAGTGGCTGTTACAGTATTTCAAGATGTGAATTCCCACAGAAATCAAAAATTAATCTGAAAGCTAACATCTTATGCCACTCATAATTTGATCTATCATTTACACAATTCAAATATATCTTCCAAGAACTTAGACTGAAACATATCTCTACATGACCAGATTTCAGGAATACCACACCCATTGTATCCACAATTTCAAAAAAAAATTCCCTATTTATTTTTTAATTCAAAAATGCTCCAAGACAAATTCAATTTTGCATTTACCCACCAAAGTGGCTCAGCAACCTTGAATATTCTGAGAAAAATTCAATAAAAAATACCACGCACATAGCAGTTATACCAACCACAGACATGGCAAAGATAAAGCACCTTTGTGAGAGAAGCTTCAATGATTTATTTTTAGATTTAGTGGCCAAAAAATTTTATTTATATTGTGAGATAGTTTAGAGTACCTATGAAAATTATGATGTAATTAATAGTTTATGGAATGAACTCTGTTATGGCAATATAGTAGATCTGAAGTCTTATGAAGATTCAATTGACGGGATGAATAAAGAATCTATTGAGCGAAGTTAAATTAAACATCACAATGAAGGTTAAGTCAAATGGACACACAATGTGGAAAATTGAAGGGCTGAGTTAATTAATCAGACACATTCCGATCTAAACCAGGACTTCTTTGACAAAGAGATTTCTTAAGGCATATTTAAATAGTTGTTTTATCAATTTTTTTTGATTTGAATAATCTTGTTTGTAACTAATGTGTGTTGTTTCAATGTTGTAAGGTTTGTTATTTCCCTAATATTTTTGCCATTTTTTACTATTAAACTGGTTTTATAAAATTAAAGGCGGGGTTTTGGGTGCAAAGAATTCTTTTCTTTAGTTTTATTGTATCTGATAGAATTCTAAACTTCCTTTGTAAGCTCTTAGGTTATGAAACTAACTGTTTTGGTGCTTTGTAAAGCATCATTTGGTATTTGTTAAAGAACTACAAATCATTGGACTCCTTTATGTGGTGTTTCTTTGTACGTTTGAGTACAAATTTAATTTTTTCATGTTCTTTAGGTGCTCATAAAGGGGGAAAATCTCAAATAATTTTATTTTATAATCTGAGGTGAAAAGACTTTTCATTTTCTTCCACAAGTTATCCTTAACCTATGAAATCATCCATCCACCACCTCTCTCTCCATTGATGTCTTTATTTCAATTTGAACTTGCAAAATTAGTTCCCTTATATGTTTTTTTCATTTCTCAGAAACCAGTTGACATGTCCCAAAATTTTTTTTTGTGGTTTTCACAGTTCAACATTTTTAGTTGAGGGATTAGGGAAATAAAATCAAATTCACTTTCATTGTTCATTCAAAGAGGCTATAAATGGTTAATATTGTGGCTTTATATTCTTTGGTAAGTGCATTTCCAAATATATCCTGTAAATATTTTGTTTGACTTAAATATCTATACAATTAAGCATGGATTGATTGATATTCCTTGAGGCATAAGCTTCATCAAACCCCAATCTTCCTTGTATTACACCCAAACATTTTGAAAACTATTCAAGTCAAAACTTTGGACAACATGGAATTATCTGTTACAGACACTATTTTCAAATCCAAAGATGCTATTAATAATTTTTCAAAGTCAATAAATCCTCTTATACAAACCTCAACAAGCTTCAAAAAGAGGGCCATCATTCCAAGACTTGATTTTTAATTTCAAAGTGAAACTATTGCAATGCCTTTGTCACTTGATAGAAATAATCTATCATATTTTGCAAAGTCAAGACAAATATCCATATATTTCAACAGTAACTTCAACAACATATCCAATTAAAATATTTTTATGAACCTCAGTTAAATATTGGGATGTCTTGCAAATATCTCATAGGATGACTTCAAATAATTTGCATTTGATCAGTTGGTTTATTTATTTTTCTATTGAATCAACAATTATTTTTCATTTTACTACTTTTATTTCTCTATTTATTTGTTTTAATTTATCAAAATCTCAAATATTAAAAAAATTCTAGATAAATATATAGACTGTAAATTATTTAGCTAGGCCAAATGTTTCATTGTGAAAAACACAAAATTGATCATCTATGGGTTCTCAAGCCTTCTATCAGCCTCTGGTGACAAGTAACCCTCTTTAATAAAGAAGACCACCATTCTTGTTTTATCACATTCAAATCTCTAGGCTTTAAGCTTCTAATGGTAATAAAAACCTTATTCTTTTTTTTCTGAACTATTTCAAAGGACCAGTCGTTTTTAAGCTAAATATTGAGATACTTCCAATTATCCCAAGTGGTTGTTTCAGTAGATAATGTTTTTTGTATATTCTTTGTATAAGTAGAAGTGTTTCACTTTCGTTCCCCAAAAAGGCCTTTATAATATGCAAAACGGACGTAGATTTTGAAATATTGCCACATCTTTGATAATGGACAATATTTTTGGATTATTTTTTTCCCAATATTTAGTATATTTGGCTCATATCAATTATTTAACACTAATGAATCTCTTCTCAGAATTCAAAATAGCCTGGGAGTCATCGGGATGGGGTCTATTGGTCTTATTGCGTATCCTAGGCTTGGTAAACTGCAGGTATGCAACTATATAAATTTGGTGCATTTCTCAGTCCAGCTCAAATTCAACCTCAGGCACATTTGAGTTTTTTTAACTTGAGGTAAAAGAGATGTTTCTACTAGTCATTCCACTCACAAAGCTTTGTGATTAATTTTATAATGAAAGATTTTATTCAAACAAAAAAGAATAAATCTGATGATATAAGGAACTAATAAAAAGGAGACTGGCTGGAATTACTTTCCAACTCTCCCATCATTTACATTATATTGAATTCAATGTTCCCACAAAAAAAACTTTCTTTGACATGAAATGAATAATGGCAATTGCAAGTTTTTTTAAATCTCAAGAATAGCGCTTTCAAGGTCCTTCAGTAGTATTTTTATTTTGTTGACAACGGTTGGAATTTTAACCCAGAAATTGAACTGGATATTTATATCTTTTACAGCTTATCAAAGCACAAGTATTAGTAAGTAGTTTTTGATTTCAAAAAGTGTTCCTTTTTTGAAAGTTCTGACGTCCTTTTTTACTTTTTTGATTGCAGATGGTATGAAAACTTCCTTGAGAAAGGCCTTCAGCTTTGTGACTTATTTGTTTAAAAGGCCTTAGAATTCCCCTCTCCATTCCATCCTCATTAAATTCAGCTGCAATGGAATTTACTTCTTCTCTATTTGAAAAATTCTATTCCCATAAATTGACAAAATGGAATTTAAAAGTACCTTCAAACCACATATAAATAATACTCAGAGGTATGTTGAACCCGGTGCCATTATGAAAGCTGATTTGGGACAGACCAGAGAATGACTGACCGTCTCAGGGGCTCTTGGGGAAACCAAGAGTGGTATGGCACTAAGTAATCAGGGAACTCCCTTGGAAGACTCCAAACATTGAAGAAGATAAAATAAAAGAATAATGAATCTCTTTGAGGAAAGACGCAATGAGAGAAAATTAATCCACATGTCTAAAGAGCCAGCCAAGTACCTCCTTAATAGCTGTTTCAACATCCCAGAATTAGTAATTTCATTAGTAAAGATATGACCACCAAGTATTCACTGACAAGAAAAAAAGAAAAGGTACAAATGATGGAGTTAAGAATATCATTATTCACTATCAAGATGAACAAAAATAAAGATAGAAATAAATCAAATTTTATTTATTAACTGGGGGAAAACCCCTCCAGGGCTGAAAGACAGGCTGGTATATATCTCCGGTTGAGAGCTTAACTCCTTCAGGATGACAGCTGGTCTGTATTGGATCCTTGAAGCTGTGCTTATTGCTTGATGAAGTGTATACCTTTTTAAATTTTGAAATGAACTGAGCTGAATAATCTTCCCAGGGTGTATGATTGAAATAAAGGTCTTTATGAAACAAGAATGTATGGAAGTTAATGTGGTTGTGAATATGGATTGATTCAGCATCGACACTTGACAATTGTTTTGGAATCAGCTCTTGAATATCCCTTGAAAATGAACTTCTGGTATTCTCTTGAAGGAATACTGCATAATTGAAAATAAACAATTACTACTTGATGGGTGATTGGTATGTGAGATTAATTCTGTCATTTGAGCCTTGATGAAGCCTCTGGAGGATTTGACGCCTTGATGTGATGAGATGTTTAAATATCCTCTTTATATTGGCACCATTTCATTTGTGATAAAAAAGGTGCATAATGGTGTATAACACCTTATGTGAGTGTTAGAGTATTTTCATATACCCAAAAGACCACAAAAGATAAATTAAGATATAAATAGAAGTAAAATGGATTTATTTATATTATAGAAACAAGAATTTAAAATGTAAATACAAATATATATTTAAAAATCAAAACTTAATTATAATTTAATAATAAAATTACAATCAAATTTAAAATTATGAAAATTCATTTTTACTTGTAAAAAGTATGTAAAAATGAATTTTTAATAAAAATTATGAAATTAAAATATTTTTGGTAGAAACTTATATAAAATTTATTATAGCTTTTGATCCAATAAATAAACATATAGAAATTATTTCACCATTTTATTCCTCATAAAAAATTAGGTGGGGTAACCTCTGAGTGAAATTTTTGTAACTCAACTTTAAATAAGCTTAAATTACATTTTCGTATTTTCAATACAAAAATTGAAAATACTCAAAACTTTGATTGAATTCACACCAAAGGTGGTGTTAACCATCAAATTTTGTGTTAAAATTGAGGTGTTGTGTTTAGTTTAGAAGTTATGAGGAATTGAAGTATTTTCAATTGAATTCAATTGAAATGTCAAAATGTGCGCGTGTGTAACATAAGTGAATTTTGATTTACATATGAGGTATCAATTATTACTGTATTGTACTGTAAAATTCAATTGAATTACATATGTAAATTACAAGTATAATACAAGATGAGGAATTAAAGGAAAAAATAAATTGGGGGGGAAAAGGAACTCTAGCTCTAAGGGGGAGCCAGACCCCCAAAATCCTTGCTGACTGGCCTGGGATGTCGAAATCCACACAAAAGTTTATTACTTTTGGCCTGGAATTAATTCACAGGGTCTGTGACTCAATTGATGATGAGGTTTTGATACCAACCAGGGTAGTTTTAACTGCTGCCAAGGGGGTAAAACTACCCTTAAGTTAAAACAATGTAAGTAAAAACAGCTTTAACTGGTTTCTATGCCTCTTACACACATTCTGACGTGTTTTGAAGGCTCTAGACCAGGTATTGATATAGTAATGGCTGATTTAAGGGTCCAAAATGGATAAAATGGCTAAAAATGGCTTAAAACAGCCCTTTTTGATCTAAACCAGGGTTCAATAATGCCATAATTGGCTTTTCTGTTGTCAGACTGTTTTTCACGACTGAAAAGGGTGAACTTTACTTTTGGAGTAAGAAAATTGATGGATATAAAAGAATGTCTTCTTTGCCCCACTTTTCTCTTCATGTTAGAATCTTTTCCTTTTATAATTAGTTTAAACATTGTTAAACCAATCAATAAAGGATTCCAACCACCTTTCTTAAATCATTTTAAACCTTTCAACCTCGTGAAAAAATTATTATAATCATTGTTTGTAACTCTTATAATCATTTTGACTCCTGAACCACCCCAAAAGTGAATTAAAGCATCTTTCATCACTGTAAACTTTGTCACTTTGTTTCCAAATTCACTCTGGTCACTTTTGGACGTGTTTTCTCTTTAATGTTCCTTTTGAAGACCTTGTTCTTTAATTAATTTCTTGCAGTTCTTTGCTCAATTAATTCCAATTGAAATTTCTCTTGAAGAAATTTCTTTTGTAGCCTTAAATATCTCTTGTAGAGTATTTTTGGATAAATGTTTATTGTTGGTAAAGCAATAAAGCTTTATAATATTATTGTTTATACTAATAAAGTTATAAACAATGAAATTGGCGTGTTTTCTCTTAAAAATAATATTTCTTACTATTTTTAATTGATTTTTACCTTATACAAATTTTGAGGACAGGAAAAGTACTTGATTTTTAATCAAAGTCTCATATCCACACCTTACACCTTATATAAAATTCTTGGTTATTGAAGATGAAAATTTACAAAGGTCTTTTGAATGAATGTCAGGAAGAAAAACAGAAAAAGGGGTTTGGTTGGCTTCACAACTCCTAGAGGTGTTTTATGGACAGCTTTGGTGCTTTGGCCATTTTTGGGTTTTTGGGCAAAACAAGCCTAAAGGGCTTTAAAACTATATTTGTGCAAAGTGCACAAAAAAATGCACAGAATGTGAAAATATTTCAATTAAGCCTCAAATGGCCTGATATTGTCATTTGGGAATATCTTTCATATTAAAAGGAAATATTGCATAAAATGGCTAAATGGGCAAAAGTGGGTGAACTTCACAAAACTCTTCATAAAGCTTAAAAAGCATAATACAGGCTTTTGCGCTATATCTACCCTATTGGCTGGGAAATTCTCAAAATTTCTCAAAGGCACAGAGAGGCCATGAGTGGAATGCTGATGGTGGTGGGGCCAGGTTGGCCCCAGATGATGAAATGGCCATAAAGTGTCATAAAAGTGAAAGTAGCTATTTTGGCCAATATTAATGGATATGGCCAAGCTTCCATGAAGGGGATATGGCATTGATATTCCATAGAATCGTCCAAGGGGTATTATCCATTTGTGTGACACTGACATCTTAGTCATTGATTTTGATCTAGCTTGACTATTTGAATCTTTTAATGATTTTGAGTAACCCTAAAAAATATTTGATATGATGTAAGGTGTGAATGAGAAAATTTGGTTAAAAATCAAGTACTTTCCCTGTCCCCAACATTTTCATAATGTAAAATCATGAACACACTCTAATCTTAAGATATTCACAATTTAAGCAAAGCAAAACTATCTTTAATATAATTTTTTCATGTGGTTTAAATGTTCAAAATAATTCAAAATTGGTTTTTCTAGCTTTCTATTTATTGATTTAACAATGTTTGAACTAATTATAAAGGGAGAAGCCTCTACATGAAGAGAAAAGATGGGGAAAAGAGGACATTCTTTTATATCTACCAATTTCTTTCCTACAAAAGTAGTTTCTACTTCAATAAGTAGCTAAAAGATACAAACAACAGAAAGTCCAATCATGGTATCATTAAACCCTGGTTTGGACCAAAGAGGAGCCTGTTTTAGCCATTTTGGTTATGTAAACCAGCTATAACTATATTAATAGCTGGCTTTAAGCTTTCAAAGCATTCCAAATTTTGTATGAGAGCCTTTGAACACATTTAAAGCTTATATATGAAGTTTCTTTTAGCTTTAGGGTAGATTTACCCTCTTGGAAACAGTCAAACCTTCCCTTTTTTGGATCAAAAACTGATCATCAATTGTGTTACAGACCCTGTGATTAAATGCAAGGCAAAAATTAAAGATCTTTTGCTTGTATTTGGAGATCTCATGCCTATCAGAAAGGAAATGGGGAAAGTCTGGAACCTGGAAGGTGTGGATATGAAACTTTGATTAAAAATCAAGTACTTTTCCTGTCCTCAAAATTTGTATAAGGTAAAATTCAGTTAAAAATAGTAAGAAATATTATTTTTAAGAGAAAACACGCCAATTTTATTGTTTATAACTTTATTAGTATAAATATAATATTATAAAAATTTATTGTTTTACCAACAATAAAAATTTATCCAAAAAATACTCTACAAGAGATATTTTAAGGCTACAAAAGAAATTTCTTCAAGAGCAATTTCAATTGTAATTAATTGAGCAAAGAACTGCAAGCAATTAGCTAAAGAACAAAGTCTTTGAAAAGAATATTAAAGGGAAAACACACCCAAAAGTAACCAGAGAGATTTTGGAAACAAAGTGACAAAGTTTACAGTGATGAAAGATGCTTTAATTCACTTTTGGGGTGGTTCAGGGGTAAAAATGATTATAAGAGTTACAAACAATGATTATAATAATTTTTTCACGAGGTTGAAAGGTTTAAAATGATTTAAGAAAGTTGGTTGGAATCCTTTATTGATTGGTTTAACAATGTTTAAACTAATTATAAAAGGAAAAGATTCTAACATGAAGAGAAAAGTGGGGCAAAGAAGACATTCTTTTATATCCATCAATTTTCTTACTCCAAAAGTAAAGTTCACCCTTTTCAGTCGTGAAAAACAGTCTGACAACAGAAAAGCCAATTATGGCATTATTGAACCCTGGTTTAGATCAAAAAGGGCTGTTTTAAGCCATTTTTAGCCATTTTATCCATTTTGGACCCTTAAATCAGCCATTACTATATCAATACCTGGTCTAGAGCCTTCAAAACACGTCAGAATGTGTGTAAGAGGCATAGAAACCAGTTAAAGCGGTTTTTACTTACATTGTTTTAACTTAAGGGTAGTTTTACCCCCTTGGCAGCAGTTAAAACTACCCTGGTTGGTATCAAAACCTCATCATCAATTGAGTCACAGACCCTGTGAATTAATTCCAGGCCAAAAGTAATAAACTTTTGTGTGGATTTCGACATCCCAGGCCAGTCAGCAAGGATTTTGGGGGTCTGGCTCCCCCTTAGAGCTAGAGTTCCTTTTCCCCCCCAATTTATTTTTTCCTTTAATTCCTCATCTTGTATTATACTTGTAATTTACATATGTAATTCAATTGAATTTTACAGTACAATACAGTAATAATTGATACCTCATATGTAAATCAAAATTCACTTATGTTACACACGCGCACATTTTGACAAACAAAGTGACAAAGTTTACAGTGATGAAAGATGCTTTAATTCACTTTTGGGGTGGTTCAGGGGTAAAAATGATTATAAGAGTTACAAACAATGATTATAATGATTTTTTAACGTGGTTAAAAGGATTAAAATGATTTAAAAATGGTGGTTGGAATCTTTGATTGATTGGTTTAACAGTGTTTAAACTAATTAATAAAACAAAAAGATTCTAACATGAAGAGAAAAGTGGGGCAAAGAAGACATTCTTTTATAGCCATCAAATTTATTACTCCAAAGGTAAAATTTACTCTTGTCAGTCGTGAAAAACAGTCTGAAAACAGAAAAGCCAATTATGGCATCATTGGACCCTGGTTTAGACCAAAAAGGGCTGTTTTAAACCATTTTTAGCCATTTTTAGCCATTTTAGACCCTTGAATCAGCCATTACTATAGCAATACAAGGCCTAGAGCCTTCAAGACACGTCAGAATGTGTGTCAGAGGCGTAGAAACCAGTTAAAACTGTTTTTACTATGATTGTTTTATCTTAAGGGTAGTTTTACCCTCTTGGCAACAGCTAAAACTACCCCAGTTGGTATCAAAACCTCATCATCAATTGAGTCCACAGACCCTGTAACTCAATTCCAGGCCAAAAGTGATGAACCTTTGCATGAATTTTGACATCTCACGCCTGTCAGCAAGGCTTTTGGGGGTCTAGCTCCCCCTTAGAGCTGGAGTTCCTTTTCCCCCCCAAATTTAATCTTTCCAATTTATTTTTCCTTTAATTCCTCATCATGTATTATATTTATAATTTACATATGTAATTCAATTCAATTGTACAGTACAATACAGTAATAATTGACACCTCATATGTAAATCAAAGTTCACTTATGTAATACACGCGCACATTTTGACATTTCCATTGAATTCAATTGAAAATACTTCAATTCCTTATAACTTCTAAACTAAACACAACACCTCAATTTTAGCACAAAAATTGATGGTTAACACCACATGTGGTGTGAATTAAATTAGGGTTTTGAGGATTTTCAAATTTTATATTGAAAATACTAAAAACTTAATTTAAGCTTATTTAGAGTTGAGTTACAAGAATTTCACTCAGAGGTGACCCCACCTGATTTTTTATGAGGAATCCAATGGTGAAATAATTTTTATGTATTTATTTATTGGATAAAAAGTTATAATAATTTTTGTTTAACTTTTTTCCAAATTTATTTATTTTTTCACAATTTTGTTAAAATTTCATTTTTACTTAATTTTTTCAAGTTTAAATGTAATTTTATACTTACAAAATTTAATGTATTTTTATTTTTAAATTGTAATTAATTTTTTATTTTTAATATAATTTTATATTTATAATTTGATTTTTATTTTAATAATATAAATAAATTTATTTTATTTATATTAATATGTTATTTTTTATATTTGTGGTCTTTTGGTTATATGAAATTACCTCTAAGGCTCACATTCCCTCCCCCTAAAAAAGAATATTACTTTGTCATATTGGTGTTTCTAGTGTTTCTGAATCTCCTGAGGAGTTTGGTAGCTTCTGGTATATCTTTTTCTTCTAACAATTCATCTTCACAAGTTGGGTCACTGTACCTAACAAGGTATTCCCTTACTTTCTTGGTTCTTAATTTCCTTTCTTTAAGAACTTTGGTAATTTTCTTAATACCAGATGTCTCAATAGGAGGTATAACTTGGGGAATCTTATTCCTCAAGGGAAATTTCTCAGAATCACTAGATTTATATGGCTTTATCAAGCTCACTGGAAATGTAGGGTGCTTATTGCTAAGTTCTTCAGATAACTCTACTTCAACAGCATTTTCTCCATGGAGGCCCTTAATCACAAAAGGTCCTGCAAAGGAGTATTTCAACTTTTCACATCCTTTGATGTTATTGAAGTTAGTGGTGGATACAAGAACTAGGTCCCCCACTTTGAAATCTGCAGTTGCATGTGATTTATCCCATTTATCTTTAGCATATGCAAAAGAGTCCTCCATGCATCTTACTGCATGCTTTCTAGCTTTGTCTAGCATTCCTTTGAAGCTAGCAGCTGTGGGATGTATTTCAATTAAGTCTTTCCTCAAGGAATCTTGGGGTAACTTGGGGTTCCATCCTTTTTCTAGAATAGCAGGAGTCTGATTGGTACTGGCATGGATTGATGTTTTATATGCTAATTCCAGTGCTGGCAACAGAGTACACCAATCATGGGTAAATCCATCACAATCCCTGAATTCAAGGCCATATGCACAAATTCTTCTCACCATGTCCTCTAAGGTTGAGATCATCTTTTCAGCCAGGCCATCAGTTTGTGGGTGGTAGGCTGTAGAGAAAGACAGTTTAGTGCCAAATAATTGGTGAAGATTTGTCCATAGTGCTGAAGTGAATTTGGGATCTCTATCACTGATGATATTTGTAAATATCCCAGTCCATGACACTACTCTATTCCATATCAGAAGAGCTGTATCCATGGCTGTATCATCTTTGTGACATGGCAAAAAGATTGGGGTTTTACTGAATCTGTCCACAATTACTAGGCAAGCCTTGTAGATTCTGTCACCTCCTGGTGGTAGGCCAGTTACCCAATCCCTATGGACAATTTCCCAAGGTCTGTTTGGTTCTTGGATTTTTATCATATTTCCAAGTCTCTTGCCAGTGTATTTATTTGCCTTTTGGCATCTGTCACAGGTTTTGCAATACTCTGCAACATCTTTCTGCCACATTGGCCACCATATGCAGGTTTTTACTTTTTCTCTTGTTCTGTCTTCAGACAGATTTACTGAATAGGGACTATCATGGCATTCTTTCAGTACAAGATTTATTAATGACCTGTCTACAACTGTCATGACACATGTGTGCTTGGTTCTGTGGAATATTATACCATCCAGTAGGTGAAATCTTCCTTCATCATAAGATTTTCTCCATACTTCATCCAAGGCATGTATTAGAGAGTTGTCTTTACAGTCTTTGTTAAGTAATTGGCATAAGATGCTACAATTCTTATCTTGAGTGTAGCTACTTCTGACTTCTTCAAAGAAGGTGGTGTTCAAGTCTGTAACACTTATTCCTTCTATTGGAATTTGTGGTGAAGCTTCTTCTGGCAAATAAGCAGGATTATCAATATTATTTGGTAATGGCCATCTGCTTAGTCCATCTGCATTTTTATGAATATTACCATCCTTATGAGCAATAGTCATATTGCCTCTGTATTCTTGTATGGCTATTTGCCATCTGAGCATGTGTCTGTTGGGTGTTTTCATGTTCAAAAGTGATTTGACAGCTGTACAATCTGTTATCACTTCAAAAACACATCCCTCTAAGAAGTATTTCAATTTCTCCAAGGCCCAGACAAGGCATAGACATTCCATCTGACTTGCTCCATATCAGGCTTCAGTTCGTTTGATTTGCCTGGATATGAAACATATGGGTCCTTCTACAGGTTTATCATGTATGATCTGAACATGGTGAAGTGCAGCACCTAGTCCATCCTCTGATGCATCAATATACAGTTTGAAAGGCAGTTTAAAGTCTGGCATCAGTAAGAGTGGAGCAGTGATCAATGCTTCTCTTAGAGACTCAAAAGCTTTGACTCGATCAAGGTCATTTCAAATACTGTGTCTTTGTCACACAACTTATAAAGTGGTCTTGCTATGGATGCAAAATCTTTAATGTGTTGCCTGTAATATCCTTCAAAACCTAAGAATGACTGAATTTCCTTCTTATTCTGAGGCATGGGTTTTAACAATACTGCTGCAACTTTGTTTTTGTCAATTCCAAGGGACAAACCAGATACAACATGTCCTAGTGCTTTAAGGTCTTTCAATCCAAAATGACGTTTCCTCAAGGAAATTTTCATGTTTACTGATTGGATTTTTGTCAAAACTCTTGATAATCTGTACATGTGCTCCTCCCAAGTTTTTGAACAGATAATAATGTCATCAATGTAAATGATTAACCATCCCTCTGAGAGTTCTTCAGGGAAGATTTCATTCATCATTCTTTGGAAGTGTGAAGGTGCATTTTTGATACCAAAGGGCATCCTTAAGTATTCATACACTCCACAATGAACAATAATTTTCAAGCATTTTCTTGCTCTTGGTGTTACCACATTTTGATGTAATCCTTTAAGGGCATCCATAGTGGTTATATACACTGCTTGAGATATTTGAGTAAGGGCAATTTGGATTTTTGGTATTGGGTATCTGTCTGGGACAGTGTAAGTGTTCAGAGCTCTAAAGTCCCCAACCATTCTGGATTTTCCATTATGCCACGCCACTATGACTGGTGTAGTTATTTCTACTTCCTCATTGTGGCCTACTTTTCTTATTACACCAAGGTCCAGAAGCTCTTTGATATGA
Organism: Austropuccinia psidii; assembly: GCA_023105745.1. Classification (NCBI taxonomy): domain Eukaryota; kingdom Fungi; phylum Basidiomycota; class Pucciniomycetes; order Pucciniales; family Sphaerophragmiaceae; genus Austropuccinia; species Austropuccinia psidii. The sequence goes on from JALGQZ010000016.1 coordinate 12,938,105, forward strand.
ATTTCTAGAGCTTCTCTTGATTTTGGACTTGCTGGAAAAGCAGGTATTCTTAAGAGTGGTGGATAAGGTCTCTCAATGTTAAGAATGATGTCAACTTCATGACCAATAATTGCTCCCAGAGGTTCTTTGTCTGTAGCAAATGCTCCTCTGTGGTCATACAAAAGGGAAGAAAGTTCATTTTCTTGTTTATCAGTCAGATGAAGGCTTATCTCAGCCTCATTTAACTGTTCAGACTTGAATTTCTCTAACTCTAAGTTGACTGGTGATACTTTGTTTACTGTAATTTGTCTTTTAAATGGTAAAAAGGCAAATTTCTGGCGCTTATTGTCCCCAATTGTAAATTATCTGTCTTTGTTATTATGTAAATCTATCCCATACATGATTAAATAGTCATTTCCCAATATAAAATGGGTACTAGAGCAATTTTCCATAACAACAAATTCAACTGTGATCCTTAAATTCCCATTTATGTGTGGGAATATTACATTGGTCTCAAAGATTCCTAATGCTTTCATTGGGTTACTTGCACCGTTGAATTTTTTACCATCAATTGGTAACAATTGGTCTTCAAAATTTGGTACACAAGTTTTAAGAAAAGATTTTCCAACACAAGAGCAGAAGGCTCCTGGGTCAAGCAAAAGTTTGGTGGGCTTGTTGTCAATAACCACTTCTGTTATACAGGAGTTAACAGCTGTATAACCTTTCCCTCTATTTGGTTTTGTCTTCATAAGCTGTGCGTCTTGAACTTTTGATAAATCAACTTGACCATTGCTCAATTGTGGCAAGTGGGAATAAGATTCCATGATGTCAAAAGTGGCATTTATATTTTCTATATCTTTTGAAGATTCAGAAAATATGGATGACTTATCATCTGAATTGTCTTCAGTTATGTCTTCTTTTTCAACATCTGGTTCCTTTTCAATGTCAATTTCATTGATTTTCCCCCTTTTTGGATATGTATTGGCTAAATGGGTGGTGCTTTGGCAAATATGGCACTTTCTGACTGTATCTGCAGATTTATACTTAATATTACTAGAAATTTCTTTGGGGTTTTTGTCCACAGAATCTTTCCAAGGTGTATTAAACCTTGTTTTGAGATTCACCCTACTAGAACCAATTTTGGTTCTGGTGGTTACTTCTTCTAGTATATTGATAATATCTTCTGCTGAAGATTTTTCAGTAGTCCTGCTTTTGACAGCATGCTCTAAGTCACCTCCACATTGTCTCAGAATTTTCCTATGGATCATAAATTCTGACATGTCAGGATATAATGCTGTTAGTCTGTCCTTTTGTTGGCAAAACCATGGTAAAGCTTTGTCTTTATCAGCATTAAATTTGGCAGATTCAAAGGCTGTTTCAACTTTAAACCTCCAAGCATCATTTGCCCATTTGTTGATGATTTGGGTTTTCCACCAAGTCCAACTCTGGTGTCCATGTGCTTGTCTTATTTTGATGTACCATCTGTGAGCTGATCTGGTAAACAAGGTGTTAAACGTGGCTGTTACCAATCTGTCTGGTAATTTAAAATCCTCTTTGATCATGTCAATACCTCTAATGAATTCCATATGGTCATACTCTCCTTCACCACTGAAGTGAGGCCATTCTTTAAGTTTTGGAACTTCTTTCAAGAGTGCTTGGCCCATTGATGGTTCCAAATTATGAAAAGAAGTGGATAATTCATTTTTTAATTGTGAATTATCAGGAACCAATACTTGTGGATTTGAAATTCTTGTGCCCTTGTTTTGATTTAGAGGTGTAGACATTCTTGGTAAGGTGTTCAGTATTTGTTCAATGTCATTCATTTTACTGTTGCTACACCTTTGGGAATTTCTGTATTCATGTTGGAAGCTTTGTATTAAATTTATTACTTCAATTTTATACATGTCTTCCTTATGTGTCAGTTCTTGCCATAACTCTGTCTGTCTTGTATTATCAGCAGTCACTTGATTCAATTTCATTGATAATTTTGATATTTCTTCCTGTGAAGCATCAAAACACTTTTTCAAGGCAATGGTATATGTCTGTACTTCAGTAAATGAATTTTAAATGTCATCAAGGACTTTCTTGTTATCTGTTTTGATAATATTTATGGCTTGTTTAATTCTTGTTTCAATTATTTCATCAATATTGAATTTAGAATATTTATCTGTTAATTCTTTAATAATGGCAGATTGTTCATTTATTTTATTGTTAGAAGAATTATCATTATTGGAATTTTTAATTGTCCTTAAAACTTTTTCAAAACACATAAGTGTTTCATTAATTTGGCACAGACTCAGGTTGTTTGTTTTAATGTTGTTACAAATGGTTTCATTTTTATCAGAAAGATGTTTTTTCACGTCATTTATAGAACTATACAACTCTGGGATGGAATCAAATGTGTCAGAAATCATTTCTGGAACCTTAATCTGGCTTCCTCCTTCTTCTGTAATTCCATCATGGTTCTGGCCATCTGAAATACATTTTCCATGGCATCCTGCTGAATCTTTGGGATTCTGTAGCCCTGGCTGTAAGGGTTTGGGGCTGGTGCCTTCCCTTTGCCCTTGTTTGGAGTTTGTGGCTGCTTTCTCACGTTGGAATTGCTGCTGCTGGCCACTGGGGTTGTTTTTGGCACTGGTTTGGGTGGTGGAGGGTTGTTTTTCCTCCATTATAGTGTCAAAAGCATCATGCTTTTCTTCTCCATCAATGGATGCCATCCATTGAGCAATTTGCAAGTGTTGGGATGGCCCAAGAATTTTCTTACTGTCAGATAAGAACTCATGCAATTCTTCCACAGGTCTGCAAGGATCTGGTACTCCTTGAATCGAAGTGCATTGTTGTATGCACTGTGGCTGGCTTTGTATATGTCCACAGAGGCTTGTTGTGGTGGTGTCAGCTCTTTTTGAAGGTAAAATAGTATTATCAGCTTCAGAATGACCCAATTTAGTTGTTTGGAAGTCATCAACTGACCCTTTTCCTTCTGTACCTGGTTGGCCTCTGCCATAATCACGTCTATTACCTTTTTGGGAGCTGCTTGAGGGGTTGTAGCTGGCTCCTGACCTGGTTGAAGGCATAATTATGGTTTAAAAAGGCTTAAAATAGTATTTTTACGTCAAAAAACTTACTATTGGCCAAATTCTTAGCTTTCTGAAGAGTATTACTTATGTCCAAGTTAATTAATTCAGAAGATATTGGTTCAGGTTGATTATTTTGAGTCACAATTACAGTACTATTATGGTCTGAATTAATAGTGCTTGCAGGAACAATGCTGGTGACTGTTGAGGCTGTTTCAATGTTTTCTTGTCTTACCACGTTGTCAGACACTAAAATTAATCAAAAACCCAATTAATTAAGTAAAAAAAAGGTTATTTCAAAAAAAGAAATAAAATATAAGCCTCACTTCTAATATGAAAAAAATTATTTTTTATGAATTTTTTGAATTCTAAGTATTTTTTATATGTTTTTAAATTTTTCAATATAAGAAAAAAAGATTTAAAAAGAGTAAAAAAAATATGTCACAGGTAAAATATCATGGCTGGGCCCCCAAATGTAAGGTGTGGATATGAAACTTTGATTGAAAATCAAGTACTTTTCCTGTCCTCAAAATTTGTATAAGGTAAAATTCAGTTAAAAATAGTATGAAATATTATTTTTAAGAGAAAACACGCCAATTTTATTGTTTATAAATTTATTAGTATAAAACAATAATATTATAAAAATTAATTGTTTTACCAACAATAAAAATTTATCCAAAAAATACTCTACAAGAGATATTTTAAGGCTACAAAAGAAATTTCTTCAAGAGCAATTTCAATTGGAATTAATTGAGCAAAGAACTGCAAGCAATTAATTAAAGAACAAGGACTTCAAAAAGAATATTAAAGAGAAAACACGCCCAAAAGTGACCAGAGTGAATTTGGAAACAAAGTGACAAAGTTTACAGTGATGAAAGATGCTTTAATTCACTTTTGGGGTGGTTCAGGAGTCAAAATGATTATAAGAGTTACAAACAATGATTATAATAATTTTTTCACGAGGTTAAAAGGATTAAAATGATTTAAAAGTGGTGGTTGGAATCTTTGATTGATTGGTTTAACAGTTTTAAACTAATTAATAAAAGGAAAAGATTCTAACATGAAGAGAAAAGTGGGGCAAAGAAGACATTCTTTTATAGCCATCAAATTTATTACTCCAAAGGTAAAATTTACTCTTGTCAGTCGTGAAAAACAGTCTGAAAACAGAAAAGCCAATTATGGCATCATTGGACCCTGGTTTACACCAAAAAGGGCTGTTTTAAACCATTTTTAGCCATTTTTAGCCATTTTAGACCCTTGAATCAGCCATTACTATAGCAATACAAGGCCTAGAGCCTTCAAGACACGTCAGAATGTGTGTCAGAGGCGTAGAAACCAGTTAAAACTGTTTTTACTATGATTGTTTTATCTTAAGGGTAGTTTTACCCTCTTGGCAACAGCTAAAACTACCCCAGTTGGTATCAAAACCTCATCATCAATTGAGTCCACAGACCCTGTAACTCAATTCCAGGCCAAAAGTGATGAATTTTTGTGTGAATTTTGACTTCCCACGCCTGTCAGAAAGGATTTTGGGGGTCTAGCTCCCCCTTAGAGCTGGAGTTCCTTTTCCCCCCCAAATTTAATCTTTCCAATTTATTTTTCCTTTAATTCCTCATCATGTATTATATTTATAATTTACATATGTAATTCAATTCAATTGTACAGTACAATACAGTAATAATTGACACCTCATATGTAAATCAAAGTTCACTTATGTAATACACGCGCACATTTTGACATTTCCATTGAATTCAATTGAAAATACTTCAATTCCTTATAACTTCTAAACTAAACACAACACCTCAATTTTAACACAAAAATTGATGGTTAACACCACATGTGGTGTGAATTAAATTAGGGTTTTGAGGATTTTCAAATTTTATATTGAAAATACTAAAAACTTAATTTAAGCTTATTTAGAGTTGAGTTACAAGAATTTCACTCAGAGGTGACCCCACCTGATTTTTTATGAGGAATCCAATGGTGAAATAATTTTTATGTATTTATTTATTGGATAAAAAGTTATAATAATTTTTGTTTAACTTTTTTCCAAATTTATTTATTTTTTCACAATTTTGTTAAAATTTCATTTTTACTTAATTTTTTCAAGTATAAATGTAATTTTATACTTACAAAATTTAATGGATTTTTATTTTTAAATTGTAATTATTTTTTATTTTGAATATAATTTTATATTTATATTTTGATTTTTATTTTAATAATATAAATAAATTTATTTTATTTATATTAATATGTTATTGTTTATATTTGTGGTCTTTTGGGTATATGAAATTACCTCTAAGGCTCACAGCACCCTTGTAGCCAAGATTTCTTTTTTACAAAAGATTTACTCTCTTCAATTTAGTTATATTTTAATTTGTCCTCATGTATTATATTTCAGATTTTACACATGTGATTCAGTTACAAATACACAGTAAATATATTGAATTCTTAATTTCTCATATGTAAGCTTTACTTCACTTATGTAATACACATCCACATTTTGAAAATTCAATGGAAAATATTTTAATTTTGAATAGGTTCTAAACTACATAGCAAATCTCAATTTTAATACAAAAGTTAATTTTGAACACTGCATTTGACATTAATTGAATTAGGGTTTTAAGTATTTTCTTAATTTCATAAAAGAAATACTAAAGCCTTGAATTAAGATTATTGGGAGTTGAGTTACAGAATTTCACTCATAGGTGACTCCACCTAAGCTTTCATGAGGAGTCCAATGGTGAAATAATTTTCATATTTTTGAAAATTGCAACAAAAAATTATAATAAAATTTATGAAATTCTTCCAAATATTATTTTTACTTAATTTTTTCAAGCAATATACTTTTTTACATTTTTTTGTTGAATTTTTATTATGACATTTGATTTTTTATCTTTCCTTTGATTTAATTCTTTGTTATCTTTTGCGTATATACAAATACCTCTAACGTTCACATTCCCTCCTCGTAAAACAATATTACTTTGTAATATTGTTATTTCCAGTTTTTATGAGAATTCTGGGAGGCTTGGTTGCCACAGGTATGTCCTTTTCTTCTTTAAAATTTGTCTTTAAAATTCTCATTACTATATCTTACAAGCTACTCTTCCATTTTCTTGGTCCTCAGCTCTCTTCCCTGAAGGACTTTGGTGATTTTCTTGGTATCAGATTTTTTAACAAGAGTTGTATTCTTGGGAGCTTTATTACTCAATGGGAATCTCTCAAAATCACCACAACTGGATGGTTTTCTTAATATTACTGAAAATTTAGGATACTTGTCTCTAAGTTCATCGGACAGCTCCAATTAGACATCATTTTTTCAATAGAAAGCTTTAATCACAAAAGATCCTGAAAAGTAGTCTCTCATCTTCTAATCCTTTTATTTTTTGAATATGTTAGTGGATAAAAGTACTAGGTCCCCCAATTTAAATTATTCACAATAATGTGACTTTTCCCATCTTAGGAATGTGCAAATGAATTCCACATGCATCTGACTGCAGTTTTCCTAGCTTTGTCAAGAATTTCCTTGAATGTAGAAGCTGTGTCATTTATTGAAACCAAATCTTTCCTCTAAAAAAATGTGGTAATCTGGGATTCCTTCCTTTTTCTTGAATAGCATTAGTATTATTAGTACTAAAATGAACAGATCTTTTAAATTCTATTTTCAGTTCAGGTAGAAGGGTAAACCAAGAATGAGTTAATCCATTAGAATATTTATTCTCTAAGCCATATGCACAAAGTATCCTGACTATATCCTCTAGGGTTTGTATCATTCTTTCAGCTAAGACATCAGTTTTTGGGTGTTAAGCTGTAGAAAAGAAGAATTTGGTATCCAATAGTTGGTGAATATTTGTCCATAATTATGAAGTGAATTTGAAATATGTATCACTAATAATTCTTGTAAATATACTAGTCCATGATAATGATGTATTCTATTTTAGAAGATCTCTATCTATGGCTGTACCATTTTTGTCACATGGTAAAAAGATTTTATTATTAGTTAATCTTTCCACAATCACTAGGAAAGCATTATAGCTTTCCTCACCTCTTGGTGGTAGTCCAGTTACCCAAATCATATGAAAAATGTCTCAATTCCTAATGGGTTCTTACATTTTTATCATATTTCCAAGTCTTTTTCCTGTGGATTTATTGTCTTTCTGAATCAGTATCAGTTCTTTCAGTATTCTCAAAAATTCTTCTACCATACTCGCTACCATTTTCAAGTCTTAAACATTCATATTTCCCTGTCTTCAGAAAGGTGTCCTGAGAAGGGGCTTTCATGGCACTCTTTTAATACAAGTTTAATTAGAGACCTATATACAGATTTCAGAAAATGGGTGTTCTTTGTTCTATGGTATATTATGCCATCTAGTAGGTGAGATATTCCTTCATCATAGGATTTTTTCTTCCCTTCCTCTAAGGAATTTATCAAGGAAGTATCTTTAGAATCTTTATCAAGTGATTGGAATAAAATGGTGAAGTTATTTTCTTTAGTATAGCTCTTCCTTAATTATTCAAAGAATGTTGTTTTTTAAGTTTGTAACACTAATTCCTTCAATTGATGTTTGTGGACACTCTCCTTCTGGTACATATTCAGTATTCTTAATATTATTTTGTGATGGTCATATTTTCCATCCATCTGCATTTTATAAAATATTCCCATCTTTTTAAATAATGGTCATGTTTCCTCTACAGTCTTGTATGGCTATTTTCCATATAGGCATGTGTCTATTTGATTTCTTCATTTTGAAAAGTGATTCCACTGCTGTAAAATCTTTTATGACCTCAAAAACACATCCTAAAATAATATAATTTAGTTTTTCCAAGACCCAAACAAGAATTAGACATTACGTTTTTCAGCCTGTGACTCAAAACCAGAGCACAAGCATGACAGCCAAAATACCATAAACCAATGGTATAGCCAAGATACCACCAAAAAATTGATCTGAGCCAAACTAGCTCAAAACGTATCAAAAGAAAGAGGAAAATAAACCCTTTCCAAGTATACAAGTCCCATCATCATAGGACAAAGAATAACAAAGTTATCCATGCTCAAAGTTATGGCTTAGCATAAACCTTAATTTTCACCTCTCATCTGAAATACAGAGTGAGAGGCTTAACCCCATCAAATGGGTTTGAAAAATGAAGCGCCAAGTCAGTGCTATCCAATGGTACCAGCAAAACTTAGCTAGCACCAGTACTACAGAAGTTATTGTCAAATTCAGGCCAAATAAGGGTGAACAAAACATTCACCTCTGTTCTAACTTCTACAGTTTTAGTGTGAGATACTTAAAGTATGGTCTTGTTGGAAATAGAACAATGAGGGCTATCTGATGGTGTCATCCATTTCCTCATATCTCAACTAGAAAAAACATTATGGGGCAAACAAGCCCAATACAGCTTTTGTCAGCCTGTGACTCAAAACCAGAGCACAAGCATGACAGCCAATATAGCATAAATCAATGGTATAGCCAAGATAACACCAAAAAATGGAGCTGAGCCAAATCAGCTCAGAAAGTATCAAAAGAAAGAGGAAACTCACCTATTTCTGAAAACATAAGTCCCATCACCATAGGACAAGAAATAACAAAGTTATTCCTGCTCAAAGTTATTGCTGAGCATAAACCTTAATTTTCACCTCTCATGTAAAATCTAGAAGGAGAGGCTTAACCCCATCAAATGGGTATTCAAAATGAAGCTCTAAGCCAGGGCTATCCAATGGTACCAGCCAAACTGAGCTAGCACCAGTATTACTTGAGTTATGGTCAAGTTCAGGCCAAATAAGGGTGAACTAATCATTCACCTCTCATCTAACTTCTACAGTTTTAGTGTGGGATACTTGAAGTGGGGTCTTTTTGGAAAGAGCACAATCAGGGCTATCTGATGGTTCCATTCACTTCTTCATATCTCACCTATAACAAAAGTTATGGGGAAAACAAGCTCAATACAGCTTTTTGACCAAACCACGCCTATGTACAAAAACCCCTGTACATGGGATAACTTTGTCATACTTAATGATAGCCATACCAAATTGGGTACCATTGTGTAGAAAACATACAGGGCTACACACTGAACCAATTTTGAGGTTGATATCTCAAGAATTGACAAAGTTATGGCTCTTTTAAGGTCAGATTCCCACCTGCTGTCATATACAGCCTTACCATGGGATAATATCCCACAATCATGAATATGAGGTGTCAAATAGACGAAGAAGCATGTTTTTATTTCCATACCTCATATTTCAGTCAATACTGGGGTCCCATACAGTTTCTGCACAGCATTCTACGCGTCATACACGTCAGAATCAGGCTGTGAGGTCCCCAGATGAAATTTTTCACCCTGTATTGGTGAAAACTGCCCAGATGTGGTTTCAAAACCACATCTGATCCCAAGACAGGTTATACAGGCTGTTTGCAAACCATAAGCCAGTACTAGAGAGTGAAAAAACCTTCACTTCCTCTATGTGGAAAGGTCTAGCACCCTTTCCACCCCATTTCAGGATAAAAAGGAGGCTTTTCACAGCCAGAATTGTCTCCTCATCCTGCTCTTGAATATCCTACATAGTAAACTGTCCAAAACAGTTTTACTCTTGGGTAATAATCAGGTTATAATTATAGTTCTAATTACTGTAGTTCTTATTATAGAAATCCAACTGGTAAGACTGCATCCTGGATTCTCAATATCACTCACCACCACTATTTTTTAATAGTAGAACCCTCTTATTATGTTATAAATCCATCATATTATTGTAAAACTCTTATTTTAAAACTATTTTCACGTGTCAAAGTCACAGTTCTAGTTGTAATTAGCCTAATTACTGCTTCAACATAGACTCCAGCTGACAGCTTTTGCCCAAAACATGCATATGTACAAAGAATCTTGTACATGGGATAACTTTGTCATATTTAATGATAACCATATCAAATAAGGTACCATTGTGTAGAGCACATAAAGGGCTACACACCGAACCCATCTTCAGGTTAATACCTCAAAAACTGACAAAGTTATGGCTGTTTTAAGGTCAAAATCCCACATTTTGTCCAATACAGTCTTACCATGGGATAATATCCCATAACCATTATTATGAGGTGTCAAACAGACAAAAAAGAATGTTTATACTTCAATAAGTCATAAGTCAGTCAATACTGTGGTCCCATACAGTTTCTGTACAGCATTCTATGTGTCATACACTTCAGAAGAGGGCTATGTGGTTCCCAGATGAAATTTTTCACCCTGTATTGGTGAAAACTACCCAGATGTGGTTTCAAAACAACATCTGAGCCCAATACAGGCTATACAGGTCCCTGAAAACCACAAGCCTGTCTCATAGAGTGAAAAAATCTTCACTTCCTCTACATGGAAAGGTCTAACAGCCCTTCCACCCCATTTCAGGATAAAAAGGAGGCTTTCCACAGCCAGAAATGCTTTCCTAATCCTTCTCTTGAATAACCTACATAGTAAACTGTCAAAACCAGTTTTACTCTTGGGTAATAAACAGGTATAATAATAATATTAATTATTGGAGCTTTTATCATTGGAACCCAACAGGTTAAGCTGCACCCAGCGCTTTCAACAGTGCTCACCACGACTATATTTCATATAGTAAATCCCTTTTATTCTTAAATCAAAACATCTTTAACTCTTATAACTCTTTAAAAATCCTTTTTTACCATTTCACAGTCATAGTTACAAGTTGTAAATACATTTTAATACTTTTATCATAGACTCAGCCTGACAACATTTCAATTTCTCAATATCTGGATTCAGCTGATTTGAGTTTCCTATATATAAAACATATGGGTCGTTCCAAAGTCTAGTCATTACCTATTTTTATTTGGTATAGTGAAGAACAAAACCCAACTCCTTATTAACCAATATATATCTCAAAGGGTAGTTTTAAATCTGGAATTGGTAATAGTGAGGCAGTAGTTAAGTATTTCAGCTCTATCAATAGTCATTTTTAATACTATATCTTTGTCACAAAGTTCATAAAGAAGTCTTTAATAGCTAAAAAATCCTAGAAATTATTGTATTTCTTTTATTTTTTGAGGCATAGGTTTTTACAAGGCTGCACAAAGTTTGTCCTTGTCTATTCCAAGGGAAATAACAGATACTAAATATCCCAAGGCTTTCATGTCCCTGAAGCCAAAGTTAAATTTCACTGAAGAAACTTTCATGATTATTTATTCAATGTGTTCCACAAATATGAACAATCTAGTCATGGGTGCTTCCTAAGTCTTTGATAAAACAATAATTTCATCAATTTTTATGATCCGCCAAAATTCTGAAAGATATTTAGGGGAATCTTCATAAAATCAACATTTGAAACTGTCAAGGTGCATTTTGATACCAAAAGGCATTCTTAAGTATTTATGAGCCCCAAAATTAACAATAATTCTCAAATTCTTTCTTGCTCTTTGTGTTAACACCTTCTCACTAAATATCTTTAAAGAATACATAGTGCTGATGTACACTTCTCAAGATATTTGAGTGGGAGAAATTTGGATTTTTCTATGGGGTACCTGTCTGTAGAAATGCAAGTATTTAAAACTGTAAAATAGCCAACCATTCTGAATTTTTCATTATTCCATTTCACTATGACTCATGTAGTTATTTATACTTCATTGTTTTGGACAAATTCTCTTGTTACTCAAAGTTTTAAGAGCTCTTTAATATTTAGCAAAAAGGCTCCTCTTTACTTTTAGATTGCGGTTTATGCAGGCCTGATTAAGAGTGGTGAGTAAGGTCTCTCAATTTTTCAGATAATATCAACCGCATTACCAATAATAGCCCCTGATGGTACTTTATCTGAGGTAAATGCCTCTCTATGATCATGTATAACAACAGAGTATTCCTTTTCCTGTATATCAGTAAGATGGGAACTAACTTCAGATTCATTCATCTTCTGTTTTTTGAAAGTTTCTATTTTCTAAGTTAATTTCTGATATTCAATTCACTTTAATTTGTATTCTTAGAAGCTAAAGGAGAACATTTTTTGTGCTTATTCCCACCAATAGTAAAGGATCTTTCCTTGTTTCTGTGTAATGGTATACCATACATGATTAAATAATCATTCCGCAATATGACATTGGTACTTGATAAATTCTTCATAACAACAGACTCAACAGTTATTCTTGAAATACCACTTATATGTGAAAAAATGACAGCCGTTTCAAATATTACCAATGGCTTATTTAGATTTATTGCAATTTCGAATTTTACTCCATCAAGAGGTAACAATTGAGATTCAAGATTTGGTACACAACTCTTGAGGAAGATTGAACCAAGACAAGAGAAGAAGGCTCTAGTTTCAATAAAGAGATTTTTGGGGTTTTTATAAATTACCACTTCTGCTATACAGGAGTTTTCAGCTGTATATCCTTTTCTCCCATTGGGTTTTTTCTTCATAATTTGGGAATCTTAAGCTTTTGAAACATAAAGTTAGTTTTTACTCCACTTTGGTGGTAGGGAGTAAGATGCAATGATTTCAAATTTAGCATTGATATTCTCCATATATTTGGAATATTCATAAATATTGATAATTTATCATCTGAGTTTTTTTGATTGATATCATCTTTTTCTTAATCAGATTATTTATAAACGTTAATTTCACTGATTTTTCTTCTATTTGGAAATGTATTTGCTACGTTTTTGGTACTTTGGCAGATTTATCACTTTATGATTGTATTTTCAGATATATTTTCTATATTATAAAAACTTTTTTTGGGGTTTTTGTCCACAGAATATTTCCAAGTTGTTGTGAGCCTTGCTTCAAGACTCATCCTAATAGAACCAATCATTTCTCTAGTGGCTACTTCTTCCAATATATCAATTATATATTGTCCTGAGGATTTTTAAATAGTTTTGATTTTCAAAGAATGTTCCAAATCTCTTCCAAATTGTCTCAGAATTCTTCTATTAATCATAAATCCTGGAATTTAAGAGTATAATTATATGAGTCTGTCCTTCTGTTGTAATAATAATGGTAAGGCTCTGTCTCTGTCATGATTAAAGTTTTCAGATTCGAAGGCTGTTACAACTATAGATATCTGAGATTAATTGGCCCATTTGTTGAAAATCTTGGTGTTCCACCAAGTTCAGCCTTGGTGTCCATGTGCTGGTCTTAGCTTGATATACCATCTATTACCTAATTTGTTGAAAAAGATGTTTAATCTTGCTGTTATCAATCTTTCTTGTAATTCAAAGTCTTCTTTGATCATTACAATCCCTCTAATAAATTTCATAAGGTCATAATCTTCTTAACCAATGGGGTGAGGCCATTCTTTAAAACTTTGTACCTCTATCAGGAGTGTTTTTCCATTATAAGCTTCAAGTTATGAAAAGGAGTCAAAAAAAAAATTAATTTTTAATTTTCTATATCAAATACTTGTGGTTTGGAATTTCCACTGTATTTCTTTTTCTTTGGATGTGTAGAAATTTTTGGCAAAGCTTGTAGTAATAATTCAATTTCATTCAATTTGCTTCTGTTAAACCTTTTTGGTATTTCTGAGTTGATTTTGAAAAACTTTTATTAAATTGATAAACTCAAATTAATACCTATATTCTTTGATTGTCATTCCTTTCCATAATTATGCTGTTTAGTATTGTCGCCAATAAATTGATTAAATGTCATCGGTTATTTTAATAATTATGCGTGTGAAGTATCACAACATTTTTTCAAGGAAATCGTATTTTTCTTTCCTTAAGAAAATAATATTTTGATATTATCAAAGATATTTTCATTATCTTCTCTGATAATATTTATGGCTTTTTGTATTCTTGTCTCAATCATTTCTTCAATTTTAAACCTAAAATATTTGTTTTTCAATTCTTTCATCAATGAAACATTTTTCATTTATTTCACTTGAAAACAAATTATTGCTATTTTATGTTTTAAATATTTTTAAAACTTTCTCAAAACACATTAATTTCTCATTTATTTGGCTCAAATGTAGATTATTTGTTTTTAGATTGTCAAAAATGTTTAGAATTATTATAAAAAAATATTACTTTTCACATAATGTATGGCTATATAAGATTCTGGAATTCTATCCAAAATCTTGGAGTTCATTTTCTATATTTTAGTCTGGCCTCCCCCTTTTCTCCATTTCCATCTGGAGCACATTTTCCATGGCATCTTTCTGAATTTTCGGGATGGTTTGGTGACCAGTACCTTGTCCCTGCCCTTTTCCTGAGTTGTTGGCTTCTTTTTGAAAATTCAATTTCTGCTTCTGGCCACTGGAGTATGTTTTGGCAGTTGTTTGGGTGGATGTGGGTTGTTTTTCCTCCATTCTGATTCCAAAATCATCATATTCTTCTTTTCCATAAGTGGATTCCACTCATTCAGTAACTTGAAAGTGCTTTGATGCTCCAAAAACCCTTTTTTCAGTCAGGTAAGAGTTCCTCCATGCCCTCCAAATATATGCAAAGTGCTGATACTCTTTTGGTTTGAGTGAATTGCTGTATATCTTCTGGCTACCTTTTTATAATTGTACTGAGGCTTCTCATGACAGTGTCCATTCCATTTGAAGGTACAGCAGTTTTAACAGCTTCATAATGGAATAATTTGTCAGTTCTTTCATTTACTGATCATTTTCCTTCTTGAGATGATTGGCCTCTGTCAAAATCAGGTTTATAACCTTCTTGTGAGCTGATAGAGGGGTTATATATGGCTCCTTAGCTAGTTTAAGGATTTTACTACAAGTGGAAAGGTAAAATGGTAATTTCACAACAAACCCTTACTACTATTGGTATTCACAGATTTGTTTAGATTTTCAATGATTCCTAATCTGATAAACCCTGAAAAAACTGGCCCTGTTCAATTACTATGAGCTATAATGACTTTTCTATTTTGGTCTTAATTTACAGTACTTTCAGGGATAATTCTGGTTACTATTGAAGTTGTTTCACAATTCTCTTGTCTGAGAATGGTGTTAGAGACTAAAATAAATTAAGAATGCAATTATTTTAATTAGAGAAAAAATCAAATGGAAATGAAAAATAAAAGCCTCACTTATAACGTCAATTGAGAACATTTTTTATGAATTTCTTGACATTATCAGTGTTGGAAATTTAATTTTCAAATTTTTAAATATAATAAAAGACTTAAAAAGGTCAAAAAATTTCTGAGCCCCCAAATTTGAGATGTGAATCTGAGACCTTGATTCAAAATAAAGTACTTTTCCTGTACTTAAAATTTGAATAAGGTAAAATTATGTAAAAATTGTAATTTTATGATTTTCAAAACAAAAACATTCCAAACTATTGTTTTCAACCTTTTTAGTATGGAAAAATAGTAATATATACATTTGTTGTTTAACCAAAAATGAAAGTTTATCCAAAACTACTCTACAAGCAATATTGATGGCTATAATTAATTGAGAAAAGAATTCAAGTAAATTGCTATTAGAATAGAGTCTTCAAAATCCGTATTAAATAGAAGAAATTCCAAAAAGGGACCAGAGTGGATTTTGCAACAAAGCTACAAACCTTACAGTGATAGAAGATGCTTCCATTTACTGTTGGGATATTTCAAGGGTAAAATTATTATAACGACTCACAAACTATTCTGATGATTATTTCTTCACATGGAAAAAGATTCCCAGATATTTAAAAAGTGGTGGTTCTACTCTTTTGTTTACTTTTGAACAGTTTCTAACCTAACTAAAAATGGAAAATATTGTAACATGAAGAGAAAATGTCAGGAAAAGAAGATATTCCTTGTGAGCCCTAAAGGTATTTTCACTTACCCAAAAGACCACAAATAACAAATTATGTCATAATTTTAAATAAAGAAAATTATTGTTATTTTAAAAAAATGAATTAGAATAGAAATATAAAATTTATATTCAAATTTAAAATATTATCATAGCATAAAATTACATTGTAATTTCAAATTTTGAAAATATATTTTTACTCGAAAAAATTAATTAAAAATAAATTTTCAAAAAAAATATCAAAATCAACATATTTTTGGAAAAAAGTTGAATAAAAATTATCATAACTTTCTTCCCAATGAATAAACTTATTGAAATTATTTCACCATTGAATTTTCATAATATATAAGGTGGGATCACCATTGGGTGAAATTTCTCTAACTCAACTCTAAATAAACTTAAATTAGGTCTTTAGTATTTTTTGTATAAAGATTGAAAATGCTCAAACCCTGAATTCAATTTACACCACATATGGTTTTAAACATCAATCTTTGTGTTAAAATTGAGGTGTGGTGTGTAGTTTGGGAGTTATGAGGAATATAAGCAATTTCAATTGAAATGTCAACTGTGCACATGTATTACATCAGTGAATTTTGATTTACACAGGAGGTATCAATTATTACAGTTGTTTACTGTAAAAACTCAATTGAATTAAATATTTAAATTAAAATTATAATACATGATAAGGAATTGAAGGAAAATAAATTTGAAGGATTAATTCTGTGTGGGAAGGAATCTGGGTTCCAAGGGTGCTAGATTCCCCCAGATTCCTTTCTGAAAGGCATGACATGTCAAACTCCATGCATTAATTTGTCACTTTTGGCCTGGAATTGAGTCACGGGGTCTGTGACTCAATTGATAATAAGGCTTTGAGACCAACCAGGGAAGTTTCAACTGTTTTAAAGAGGCTTTAACTACCCTTAAGCTATAAAATGTTTGGTGAAAACAGTTTTAACTGGATTTGTATTCTCTAGCACACATTCTGACAGGTTTTGAAGGCTTGAAACCAGGTATTACTATAGTAATTTGTCACAGGGAATCATGGGGATAACAAGAGTGATCTGGCACTCAGCAATCAGGGAGCTCATTTTGAAGACTCTAATTATTGAAGAAGATAAAAATAAAATAAGAATAAATTTCTGTAAGAAATATGCAAGTAAAAGATGATATGCAATAAGAGAAAAGGCCAACTGGCCAAAGAGCCAACTAAGTAAGTCCTTAATCACTGTTTCAACCTGCCAGAATGAACAATGGAATTAGTAACGGATATGACCACCAAAATCCACTGACAGGAAAATAAGGAAAAGAAAAGGTGCTAAATTACTGACTTGATAAGATCAGTATTCACTTAACAAAATTAAAAGATAAATAAAGATAAAATCAAATCAAAGTATGCTTATTAACTTGGGGAAATTCCCCCCAGGGTTAAAGGAGGCTGGTACATATGAAAGCTTGTAAGCTTGACTCCTTCAGGCTGGAAGCCAATCTGTATTGATTATCTGATGGAATATATGCCTTGTCAAATTGAGAAATTAACTGGGCTGAATAATGTTCCAATGGTGTATTATTGAAATACAGGTCTTGATGAATCTAGACTCTATTGAATGAATGTGGTTGCCAAGGTAGATTGATGGACCATTGACACCTGGCAGATTGCTTTGAAACCACCTCTTGAATATTCCTTGAGAATGAACTGATGAACTGCCAGTATTCCCTTGGAGAAATATGGTGAGTGATATTATGCAATGGCTGCTTGATGGCATCATTGATATTTGAGAGTGACACTTGTCCTTGAGCCTTTATTAAACTCTCTGGATGACATGATTCCTTGATTACTTTATGAAATGTTTAACTAACCCTTTGATATTGAACCCATTGGATTGCTGGTGAAAAAAGATGCATAATTGTGTATAGCACCATTTATGGCAAGTTGGAAGTGTCCAAAGGTCATTTGGAAGGATTCCAGGGGGATACAAGTAAAAATTTGGTTTTGGGTGGCTTTGGAGGTGACATAATGTTTTTGGGTGTTTTGGCCAAATAACCTTACAAATTGTTAAAACCATATTTGCGCAAAGTTCCCAAAACTGGAAATTAAGCCCCAAATGGCCTAATATGGCCATTTGGGCATATTTCATATATCAAATGGGAAAATGGCATAAAAGAGGTGAATACACCAAAATATGAAAAACTGTATTTAAAGCTTAAAAGGACAAATACAGGATTTTGGGCTGTATTTTCCCTGTTGACTGGGAAATTCCTAAGAGTGCCCAAAAGCAAATACTGGGCAGGAAAAGCCTGATGATGATGAAGGGGCCAAGTTGCCCACCAATGGTGAAATGGCCATCAAAGGCAAGGAAAGATGAAATGGCCAATTCTGGAAAGTATTATGGATATGGCATTGATATTCTATATGGAGGTCTAAGAGGGTTATTGCAATGGCAGTGACAGTACCCCCAACCTTGAAATGGTGAGCTCCTGAGCACCAATACAATGTAAAGCCTGTTGAAGCTTTTGGGGAGAGTTTTGAGAGAGAGATAAGGAGGAGTTCTTTTGAGAAATAAAAATTGATACTGATATTAAAAATGTTGTTTTATGATGTGGGACTTTCTTAATCTTCTTTTGACATTGGCTTCATGATTGGTGTTTTTTGCAAAATGAAATTTGATGTGATAAAAGAAGAATTTAAAATAAAAAGAAATAGAAGAATGTAAATTAAAATAAGAAAAAAAAATGAATCTTGGGAAGATTCCAATCTTCATCACAGAGGTTGTTAATTAATTTTGAGACTGGCAGAGGACCTGGAAAGGAAAATTTGATGCCAGGTGCTCATAGAGTGGCCAAGGTGATTTTTTGACAGATTTTAGACCCCTTGGGGAAGTGCATACCAGGAGAGGAACTTAATTTTGATATTTACCACTCCCTCCAGTGCCATAAATTGAAAGAATTTTTTAAGGAATGAATTGGAAAGAATAATGATTTTTGAAATAATTAAGAAAGGATGGTGCATTTGCCCAAGTGAAAATGGCCATAATTTTGGAATTGATGTTGAAAGCCTGGGAAAGGATTGGTGTCCAAAAATAGTAGAGTTCTCAGAGTGGCCAAGGTGATTCTTACAACAAGGAGGGTAGAATACCTCTAAAGCTGCATACCAGGAGTGGGAATTACTTTTGGTAATTCCTCTCCCCACCAAGCACCATCAATAATCAAGCTCTTGAAGAATTGGGTCCTTGCTTGTCAGGATATAACATATTAAAATCCTTAACAAGTTCAGGACAATCCTTGAGGCTTTCTATTGGTTTCCCAGTGGATATTTCTGGGTCTTTACTGACACCTTTTCATTCCACCAAATACCATACTTTTTTCTCTCTTGGGATTTGCGTCCAGTATTTGAGAGACTTTTCACTTCCTCAATGATAATTTGAGGATGAGGCTCTTGATGCCAATTTGGAATTTTTGATGTCTTGACTGGTTCTAAGAGAGAAATATGGAATACTGGGTGGATGGAATTCAATTGAGATGGTAGGCATTAGTTCTGCCTTATTTCAAGATTGGAAAAGGACCCAACCATCTTTCAGACAATTTTCTGGTGGGTCTAGTTTATTTAATGCTTTTGGAAGAAATCCATACCATGTCAACAGGATTGCAAGCAGGTGGAATTTCTCTACTTTTATCTTCATACCTCTTAAGCCTGTTTATGGCAACACAAAGTTGTCTCTTGACATCTTGCTTTACTGATTGGAGTTTTGTCGATACCTTTCCAGAAGAAGTATCTTGAGTAATGTGAACTGAGTCAAAATGAGGATCTGCTCCATAAAAAGTGAAAAATGTGATTGTTTTTTGAAGAGTGGTCAGAGTTCTTGTAAGAAAATTCAGCCAGAGGGAGAAAGGTGTTCCAATCATCTTGATGATAACTGAAATACATCAAAAGGTACTGTTTTATTATCTGATTTACCCTCTTTGTCTGTCCATCAGTTTCTGGATTGTAAGCAGTTGAAAGATCTCTTGAAATCTTGATCTTCTGACAAAGATTCTTCCAATAGGAAGAAAAAAAAGCGAACTTCTATGACTGACAATTCTTGAGGGAAGGCCAGGCTTTGAGATAATATTCTTGATGAATAAAAGGGCCAAATACAGTGAATTTATTGAAGACATTTTTGGAATGAAAACTTCCATTTTTGCGAATCTGTCCACTATGACAAGGATTGAGTCAAAGGAATTGGAAAGTGAAAATTGAGTGATGAAGTCCATTGAAATACAAATACAGGGAACATTTGTAATTGAAAGAGTTTTGAGGAGTCCAAACTTCCTGTGATGAATATTCTTGTTCTTGAACACTGTTGACATGATGAGACACAAACCTTGATAAATTGAGTCACACCACACCAGCAGAAATCCTGCTTAAAATGTTTGAGAGTCTTCTCTTGGCCAGGGAGTCCATCTAGAGGAAATTCATACAACTCTTGAGGTGTGCTGAGTTGAATTGTGGGGTCATTTGGAACCACCACCGGATCTTTTAAAGGCAGAATTTATGGAGAGAAATAAAGAAAATAAACATGGACAGATTTACCTTTACCCAGATCTTGAAGAACACTTCTGTAATTAGAATATTTCCATAATTTCTTCTGAATTTAGTCAATAAAATTTGAAAATGAATCCAACTTGACTAAAAATAATTTTGAGGCTTTAATTTCATCTTGCTTGATTATTTGTTGATAATTCATTGAATTCTTTCTGATAAAATCCTCCCACCTCTGTCGGTAAATGTTGTCCTGATGTTAAAGTGCATCTGGAAGTGTTTCCAAGTGGTGAGGATGGTAAGTGATTTAGAAATGGGATCAAGAAAAGAATTCAGCCCAGCAGGTTTGATGGTGAGTGAGAATATTGGAAGACATGAAGTATTGGAGTGAGTAATGATTGGTGAGAACTTCAAAAGGGGATGAAAGAGAGAAAAGAAAATCTCTCCAGCACTTGAGAGCCCAGACCATGCCAAGGACTTCCTTGTCATGAATATCATAATTGAGCTCTTCTGAAAGACGCTGTGGTATACCTGTACCAGTTTTGATTAATAGACAAATTAAGCAGGAATATTTTTCAATTTTCCTTAGGCTTTTCCCAATATGTTAGATTATTCATTTTTTTCAAAAAAATTTATAAGAAGGACTAACACTATTAAAACTCAATAAATTCCTTTTGTTAATAAATGAACTTGACAATTGTGATGTGACACCCCAATGCACCACCCAGATGAATTAACTTTCAAGGGATTGGTTAACCTAAAAGAATTATTATTATTTATATATTTTTTTTTCTTAGTCTATTTTACTTCAATTTTATCTAAATATTCTGGGTAGTAAAAATCAACAAACATATAGTACAGCACAGAAGGTCTTGGTTACAATGAGGATGCATGGAACTAAATTTCAAGGCAGAGTTGTAGCATAATAGGGGTCATAAATATTAATTAAAAGTTCATTTATATATCAAAAAGGTAGAATTGGGTATTTAGATGAAAATTAGTCTTTCTATTAATTTTGAGAGGGAAATGAATATTAAATTTAGAGGGTTAAATCTTGGAAAAAGGTTTAATTCAGGCTTAGGATATCATTGAAACAAGAAAATTACAGGTGTATTGTATTCTCTGACTCCTTTGAGGAATTCTAGCATTAAAAAAAGGATTTAAACAAATTTCAAAACTTAGTAATAATTTTTTGATTATGATAAGGTGGTCATTGTGATGCTTGAAGGAAGAAATTCAACATTTAGGGTGCAGAGAGGTGGTAGAATGGTGTGAAATGTGAAAGAAAATAGACTAGGAAGACAAGATTAGACAGTAGAGATATCACAGTAGTATTACAGAAGGTTCAAAGCAAGATTACAGAAGCTTCAAAAGGGTGTACTGTAATACAGTTACAGTTACAGGACACCTAGTTACAGAAAAAGACAGGATAATACAGGAAAACTATAGTACAGTGGTCAGGGAGATAAGAATTCCAGGATTTTCAATTGAGTACATAATCAATGCCATCATCAACAGGAATTAAACTAGGATTACTAATCATGGACATAAGGATTCCAGGATACTCAATTGATTACGTAATCAATGACATCAAACATGACATCATCAACAGGAATTAAACTAGGATTACTAATCATGGGGATAAGGATTCCAGGAAACTCAATTTATTACATAAGCAAATGACATCATTTCCCCACAATTTTACCACGATTTCAAGAACTCAATTGAAAATACAGGTCTCATGATCCAACACCACCAAACCATATTTTATAATACAGGTCACATGTCAAAAACCCATATTGGAGACCTGAAAAATTCTAACTCCCCTTTTTTTGACACTCCCATGTAGGCCCCAAAAACTCTAAATAGAGGTCCCCTCCCCCCCTCAATTCTTTTTTCCTCATGGCCTAGACAGAGGCTAATCACAAGAACGTAACTTCTTAATATTTTTTCTGAGGGAAATCCTCTCCATCCATCCACATTATCCTAATTTTTTAGGAATACTCAGTAGCTAATCTCAGAAGTATAGCTATCCCATCCCCATTCCTAAATTTTGCTCAGTAGCTAAGCTCAGTAGCACTGTCTGAGTGATTTATAATTAATAGTAGTTAACAGTTGGTCTACTTTAATTCATAAACTCATCTCATTGACTATCTCCATCCCATTATTTCTCAGTAGCTAAGCTCAGAAGCACTGTCTGAGTCTTTATTTATATAGCTAATAGTAGATCACAGCTGGTCTACATTGATCTATAAATTAAACTCATTGACTATCCCATTGATATTGTTACCACATTCCTAAATTCTGCTGAGTAGCTAAGCTCAATAGCACTGTCTGACTGATTTATAATTAAGAGTAGTTAACAGTTTGTCTACTTTAATTCATAAAATCATCTCATTGACTACCTCCATTCCTAAATCTGCTCAGTAGACAAGCTCAGTAGCATTGTCTGGGTGTTGTATAGATAATAGTAGTTAACAGTTGGTCTAAATTATTTTATAAATCCATCCCATTGACAAGGTTCTTTACTCAGTAGTCAAGCTAAGTAGTAAATTGAACAATAGAAGTGTGTGTTATCCCAGGCTATCATCATAAAATTATCAAACCCTTAAAAAAATAGTAGTGTTTGTTATTATCAGTTATCATATTATCAACAGTTTTATCATCAAAAATTGGAAATCCCTCAAGGTGTTACTGTTATAATTAAAGGAATTAAAGATTCTTTTTCCAGTTTTATATCTTTATTTATTTGTGTTAAGGCTTACTAAGCCATTGTTTCCAGATCAAACAAAGTCTGATAGAGTCTGTTGAAAATACTTTTCTGACTAGCCACCATCAAATAAAATAGATTCATTGTGAACTCAAGTATAGATAATTCAGCATTTTCAGAAAGGGCAGTTCAGATTATTCTGACACACAAGCAGAGCAAGGGTTACAAGCTTGAACAGCAATTCAAAACTGTTCAATTGTAATTTCCCCTTCCAAGTACTGCCTCATTTATCCCACAAAAGAGGAGTTCCCACAACACTTTTTGCTATCAAATGCAATTGGATGTTTTCCTGCGTTGCAAACCTGACTCAGTACAGCACCCAAGGCATAATCTAATAAATCAGTCTCTACAATGGTGGGGAGAGAAGGATTGGAGCAGTGGTCAAAGCCTCTTTGAGTTTATTTAACTGTCTAAGAGCTTCCCCATTGAGTGAAAACAGGAATCTTTGTTGAGTAACTTGGTGAGTGGGCTCATTTTCTTGTAACAACTCTTAATGAAAAGGTGGTACAAATTGGCAAAGCCAGGAAATTATTATAGAGCCTTAAGGTCTCTTGGAGTTGGCAAATTGTAAATTTGTTGGAACTTTGCTTGGTCCATCTTGAGGCCTTCACAAGAAACAACATAACCCAAATACTCTACACTAGAAACATGAGATAGGCACTTGGACACCCTAGCAAAGAGGTTATTGGCTCTGATTCCGGCAAGGACATTAAAGACATGAGTGACATGTTCTTCCTTAGATTTGGAAAATACAATAATTTTGTCCAAAAAACCACAAAAAAAATGAAAATCATAAAAGATATCATTGAAAAGATTTTGAAAGGAGGCAGGAGAATTGGTGAGCCCAAATGGAATACCCATATACTCATAACTGCCATATTTAGTTCTAAAATGTGTCAAAGTTTCATCCCCTTCCTTGATTCTGAGCTGGTTATGTAAGATGTGTCTATGAAACTGTTGATAATATTACTATTAATCAACAGTACTATGACTGTTCTTATGAAATATAATAATGAAAATTATTATAGCCACAATTAAATAACTGATTACTTAATTGTTTCTTTTACTTGTTATACACTACTAGTGATTATAACAGTAAGCAGTAATTGTCTACAAGAATCAATTACAAGAAGAATTTAATAATAAAACTTCTTTATTAAAATAATAAAATTATTTTAATATATATTTATCTTTTACAAGAATAATTATAAAGATAACTATTGAATAAAACTAATACTAGAGAAAAACTTTAAGAATTAAAACAAAACACTCACTAATGCTCCAAAGAACTTATTGAAAGATAATAGCACAGAAATTTGATGGATAATTGTGTATTTGAAGGATCAAAATTTCTTTATAACATGATTACAACAATATATAGTTGATTCCTATGACTTCATGCCTTTCTGATTGATGCTGAAAGAATAAAACACTTAAGAAACGTTTAACTAATACTTAATTGTTGGTAATAATGGTATCATTGAATAATGTGATGATTTGGAAAAAACCAAAAGAGGAGGCCTCTTTTAAGTCTAAGATAAAACAGTAATACTTTTTGTATTAATGATTGCATCATCTGTTGTCATGTAAGATTATCATAATTACTTAATTGATGCTTTTATGTCACTACCAACCCAAATATGGGTAAGAATAAAAGGAGAAACAACTTTAAATTTTCTTTTATTTCAAAACAAACATCAATTTCTCAAAGCTATCAATGTTATTGGAAATTTCATCACTGGTTGTATTTTCTGTGAATTTTTGAAGATTCCGTATTACACGTGGAATTATCAAAAATGGACTGTAAGAGAAACTTTTAGCTCTACTTATAAAAGTATTATTCTTTTTTGTTTTTATATGAATCATACTGTTCTTCATTGGTCCTGAAAGTTTCAGAAATATCCATTCAGAATTCTATTTTTAATGCATTTTTTAAGTTTTTACCTTGTTTCTACATAGAATTGCAAATAGTACTATATTGCTGTTTGCTACAGGGTAAATCAATGGATACTAGTCCAAAAAGGGTTTCAATTACACTTTTAGGGTTTATCCATGGAAAGTCAATAATAATTTACATGGTTACAGGAGTCTAAGTTTCTCTTTGCCTCCTTGGCATGTAAAAATAGGAGCTTAGTTGCTATTTTCTTATGATTTAATGTGATTTTAACTTGGTAACCAAGTTCCCAAAAGGTTTTAGTATACTAATTGGGCCAAGATCAGCCATGGATGCAAGCTTTAGAGCTGTTCATGCCTCAGAGGCCTCAGAAGCTGGGTACCTTGGGTCTCTTTGATGTCTTTTGTCCCCTTTGATTATTTTAACATCAAAAATAGAAATTCAGGCTTCAAGAATGATATCCACTATGGGTGTACCAAAGGTGTATGAAAGAATACCATGATATTAAGTGCTACAAAAATGCATAATACTATGCTTATTGTATATGTAACATGGGATTTCTCACATTCCCATTATTTTACTGTGAAATTGAGAAAAACAAACATTTTCAAAATTCTTTTATGTGGTATGGAAGTATTTTCCATATTACCACGTCTTATAATTGATTTAAGCTTATTAACTTTATGGAGCTACCCTAGGTGAATTTTCCATAGAATCAAAATCTGGCCTTAAATCAGTGGATTTACTTACTCACAAAAAGGTTATTCATATTTTCTGAAAGAAAAAAAGATGAATTTTGAGTCTATGGATGCCTTATGGGCTATGCATAGTTTAAAGTTTATTTTTAAAGATATTTGTGGCCTATTTGGGTATGTAAAACATACCTCAAGGCTCACATTCCCTCCCACAAAGAAATAAAATTTTACTACAATTTTATTAATGGTATCAAGAAGAAAAAGGGCCCCAAAGGGGGTTAATGTCCACTGTCCAACCTCTTCACAATACTCAGATTAAGTAATTTAAAGCACATTTATAGACATATTAAGGCTTTTGGCCTTCTTTCATGCCTTTATCCTGTTAAGAGTTTATCTGAATTGGGTATTTCCGATTCTGCAAGCCATTCATATTCATGTACAGGATTTATATATCTGAGAAGATATTCTCTTTGAGCTTTACCCCTAAGTCTCCTTTAATAAATTTCTTCATCTTTTTCTCTTCACTCTGTTCCACTGGTGGTAAAGTCAAAGGAGTTCGGTACCTCAAAGGGAAAAATTCCTTTTCAGCTGGTTGACAAGGTTTTATCAAGCTGACTGGAAAGGTGGGGTGTTTATTTTCTAATTCACCACTCAACTCCACTTGAACTGCATTGGTTCCATGTAAGGCAACAATAAAAAAAGGTCCTACATAAGAATCATTAAGTTTCTTTTAGCCTTTGATTGGTAAAATTCATGGTTGAAACTAGAACTAAGTCCCCTACTTAGAAGTCTGGTACTTTGTGACTCTTGTCCCACTTCTGTTTGCCATAGTCAAAGGTGTCATTCATACTCTGTTTTGCATTATGTTTCACTTTATCAAGCATTATCTTGAAGCTGGAAGCTTTAGGATGAATGTCAATCAAGTCTTTCCTCAGTGTGTCTTCTGGGAGGCTGGAATTCCATCCTTTTTCTAACATAGCAGGTTTGGCCTTGAGAAGAATGGACTGATGTCTTATATGCCAGCCCCAATGCAGGTATCAGGGTGCACAAATCATGGGTAAAACAATCTGAGTCTTTGAATTCTAACCCATAAGCACAAAATATGCTGATCATGTCTTCTAAAGTTTGAATCATTCTCTCTGCTACTCCATCTGTTTGAGGGTGATAAGCTGTTGATAAAAATAATTTAGTCCCAAAAAATCTGTGAATATTGGTCCAAAGTGCAGATGTGAACTTGAGATCTGTGCAACTTATGATATTCTTAAATAACCCTGTATGGGAAATAACTCTACTCCAACTAAGAAGAGCTGTATCCATAGAAGTGTCATCTTTATGAAATGGTAAGAATATTGGAGTCCTTCCATATCTGTCTACAATGACCAAAAAAGCATTATAAAGTTGATCATCACTTGGAGGAAGTTCTGTGACCAAATCCATAGGCACAACTTCCCAAGGGTATTTTGGTTCCTGAATATGAATCATCAGTCCAAATTTCTTGCCTGTACTCCTCCTTACTTTTTGGTATCTATCACAGGTATGGCAATATTCAATGGTCTATTTTCTCCAACATGGCCACCATGCACAATTTTTCACTTTTTCCAGTGTTCTGTCTTCTGACAGGTGTCCAGAGTAGATGCTATCACGGCATTCATGAAGAATGGTATTGATAAGCAATCTGCTACACAATTTCATTACACAAGAATGTTTGGTTCTGTGGTAAATTATTCCATCAAACTGCTTAAATCTTCCTTAACAATAGGAATTCTTCCAAACCTCATCCAGTTCATTGCCTAAAGATGTGTCACAACCACAAAGAATGACCCTCCGCCATTGGTGTTGCGGCAATTCCAACCTGGGACCAAGTTCGGGCCAATTGGCCACACCATATCTTTATGGCCAATTTGGCCCCTTCTGGTGCTCTATGGCATTTTTGCCATATCACCATCCCCTGGCCTTTTATGGCCCCACCATCACTTATGGCCTCAGGCCACATCCTGCCATCATTGGCCTCCCTGGCCAATTTCCATATCCTCAACCCCCAGGCCTCTATCTTTGTTTTGGTCCTGGGGGGTCTCTCTGTCTTCTAGGGGGCTCTGGGCCACCTAGCCATCATCATTGGGTTGGGACCCACCCTTTTTATTAGGGGGGTCCTGGCCTAAATGGCCCAAAAAGGCCATTTAGGCCCCCTATGGCCTCTACGGTTGCGGTCCGTGGGCCATTTAGGCCCCTTTTGGCCTAATACAATGAGGCCAAAGGCGGAAGCCCATCAGCCCCCGAGGCCAGGTGGGTCCCAAACCACAATTGGGCCCACCTGAGCCAGTCTTGGCCCCAAATCCATCAAAGCCCAAAATGGCCATAAGACCCTTAGGACCCAGTTTAGGCCAATAACCACCATGGACCACTTTTCAGGCCATGGCCTCTGGTTACCACCAGAGGCCACCAGATCTGCTCAGCTCAATCCTTCCCCTCACCTTAAGGGGAATTCTTTTACTCCTTCATGCACCCCGTACTCAAGGTTGCAGGAGTGGTGCATATATGGTGTTATATACCATTATGCACCATTTTTGCTCAGCAATTCAATGGTGACTTTTTCAGGACCCAATTCCATCTTTCCAAATCAAGGTCCAAAAATCCAACACCCATTTTGAAGGAGGATTTCTTAACTCATGAGCCGGGAAATCCATGGTGGCAATCAGAAGACCATTCAAGGATCCCAAACACCTGGCCCTGCAGGAGTTGGGTTGGCAGTTTTCATTCAGGATTATTCCAAGGGGCATTCTCAGAAGGCTATACATCATTTCAATCAGTTGCCAAGGCATAAAGTATTTCAATACTCCTTGGACAACTCAATTGGTCGATACAGGTGTCAATCAATCAACCTGTATGTACTTGGCCCAATTGGGCCAATTCATATTGTACTGTGGGAATTCAGTCACACAGTTCAATTTTCAGGATGGCCAGATCTGTATTGACCCAATTCAGACAATACAGCCAGTGACTCACCTTCCAGGATCAGTCTTTCAGCTTTTCACATATACTGGCCACCTTTCAGCACCTGGAGACCTTTTCCCCATTTAATTACCTTTTCTGGCAGGTTGAAACGGTGAATTGAGGATTCACTTGGTTGGCTTCTTGGCCTTTGGATTCTTTTATTATCTTTGTCCTTTGGCTTCTTATCTTCTCTTTTATCTTTGGCATACTTGTCTTCACTTCTTCTTCTTTAAAGAAATTAATCTTTATTATTTCTTATATCTTTTGAAGCCCTCCAAGTGAGTTCTTGATTCCTGAGTGCCAGGCCCTCTTGCTTCCATAAGAGCCCCTGTGGCATTATATTAATCAACTGATAATTCCTCTTCTGTTTATTCATTCTTATATTTTAATTCATTCATTTCACTTCATCCAATTATGACTCTTTAACGTCTTATGATCTTATGATTCATCGTCACCTCTCAATTTTCTCTCATTCATTTCTTCATTCTGAAAATTGAAAGCTGATGCCAATTTTATCTTTTGTTTCTCTTTTTTAAATCTTATCTCATTTTCATCCCCATTCAATTCATCAAGTCCTTCACATTCAGGCTCTCTTTATTGAAATTCAAATTGATATTTATTATCATTCAGACATGTCTTCGCATCAAGATTCATAATTGATCTGTTCTTCAAGAATTTTGCTTTTTCAAGAATATTTCACTTGATATTGATTTTGACTGATTGATTTGACATAAATTGACATTGACTTCAAGATAATTGATTGACCTGAAGATTTTATTGATTTTACTGATTTCTCACATTAAGAATTTTGACATAAATTGATTTGCCTCAAGAATTCATTTTGATTGATTGATTTTCTGCAAGATTTTTATTTTGAATTGATTTGACATTTCATTTTGATTGATTTGACTTTTTTGATTCATTGACTTCAAGTGTGAGCCTGTGAGGTATGTATAACATACCCATAAGGCCACAAATAACTTTATAAACAGTTAAATTTGTCTTCAATAGACTTTTTAATTGAATTTAAAATAAAAAAATAACAAAAAATAAGTATCACTTTTTCTCTAAAAACAAAGTTAAAAATATTATGTCATTTTTTGATTCTACACCAAAAAAAACCTAGGGTACATCCATAAGGTGTTATACCCAAAAACACTTATTTCTTATGTTATTAGAAGATTTAAGCATCTCACAGTACTAATGTAACTTTTTTAACATTTTTTTAAAATTGTTAAATTTAAGCTTAAATAAGCTTAAATTTAACTTTGCATAAGGTTTATACAAACTTACCAAAATTTTAGTTAAAATTGAGGTGTGGTGAATATATTTACTGACTTGGCTAAGTATTTGCCATACAGAATGTAACTCCTGCGTGAGCTCAATTTAAAAGGGTTTAAGGCCATAGTATGGCTTTAAATAAATAAAAGGGCAAAATCCACGCAAAAAGGTGGGACAAAGGAAAAAGACCAAATAGAGCTGGGGTACCCAGCTTTTTGGATCTGCAGGGATTCAATTAAGGTTGTCCACCTGTATTGGAAGATTTTCAACCTTATTTAAACTTTAAGATTCGACTTTGATCCAACATTAAAGGTTAAACTGGTTTCATCCCAAATTAGACAGGAATTTCAAGCTTCCAGAGGGTAAATCCCAATATGCTGGCTTGAATTCAAGGTTTTAAGAGCTTTCAAAGCCTAAATAAGCTTAAATCTTTAAGGTTATAAGCATTAAAACCTTAATAAAACTTATGGTTTAGTGTATATTGCTATTTTACGTGGAAAATAGAAATAACTTTAAAAATTCATTAAAGATTCAATTCTTAATGGATTTGCTTGAAAATTTCACACAGCTTACAATTTAATATTATCTAAATATAAATTAAATTTTAATTATCTTTTATAAATAAATTTCCTGGGTAATTAGCCTGGAAATTTACTCTTTTAATTAAAGCTCAAAGAAAATTATAATTTCTTTGAAAATTGATTGAAAATTGAGTTCAAGAGATTTCTGCTTGAAACTCTATTTTTAAGTTTTTGATGTGATGAACATTAATATAAATAAGTTTTTTTATATTAAAAACCTAAAAAAATTAGCTTAAATGAGGATTAAAGTTACGTGGAGCTAAGAATAACCCAGTTAACTTTAAATTGGAATTAAAATTAAGTTACCTTAAGTTAAGAGCTTTATTTTTAAGCATGGTTTTTCAGTTTTGACCTGAGCACGCCCTCTATATCCATTATGAATATTGAGAGGTTCTCTGAAGACATAAAAAGGGTATTCATCACAGTTTTTGTTCATCATTCATTATCAATCCAATCATATTAGAAATTTAAACAGGTAAAGTTTTATTAAATATGAAATCTTATTATTAAATTAATTCTTAAATTATTTTATTCTTTATTAATTAAACCTAAAGAATTGAAATCATAGAATTTAGATTATTGTTGTAATCACAAATAATATATTTTATTATATAAAATTAATCATTTTAAATATCTTTTCAAAATCCACAAATTCCTCTTAAAGACTCTTTAATCTTAATTTTTATTATAAAAAGTTGTTTTATCTTTTAAATTATTGATTTTTGGCATGTTTTTAACTTATAATTATTATTTAATATAATAACTGTTGTTGTTTGACTTGTTGTATTGAATAGATATTATAAGTAAGGTTTCTCTAAAGTTCTATATTTTTTTTATCTAGTGATAGTTTTTTTATATAGAATTTTTTATTCTCTAAGAATAATATCTGCACAGTGTGTGTTTAATTCTTTTATAAATAATATTCATATTATTCATAAGTGGTTAATATTCATATTTTTCACATGTAATTGTCTCATTAAGAGCTTTACACTTCTCATTGTTATAACTGTCAGTGAATATAACAATAATAGAATAATTATCATTTATTATAATTATTATATTTTTTTATTATTATATTTCTATAATAATAATTAATTTTTTTTTTGTATAATTATTTTTAATAATTATATGTGATTTTGTGGTTATAATATTTTGTTATATTATATGTTTCTACTGAGGACAGTCATAGTACTCTTGATCTTGCTACTATTATCAAGAGTTTCATAGACAAACCTTACATCAAGCGTTCATTTGATACTTAATTGATTGATCTACCTGGGGATATCATTTGATCAATTGATTATTGATTTTTCCTCAAGATTTGATTTGATTTGCTCCTCAAGACTATTTTGGTTTTGCCTCAAGTTGTTTATTCAAATTTTGAGTCTTTTCATTTAAATTTTATTCTTATTCAATCATGCCACTCCAACATTCGCCTCCTGCAAGACATACAAGATCTCAGGCCCGAACTCAAGCTGTTCTCACTCCAACCCCAAGGGCTCCTCTTGATGGTACCCCAGCAGTTTCTCAACTGAGGGCCAGATTGGACAGAGGACCCATTATGGAAGGAGCAGAACCATCCAGGAAGGAAGGAAGAGTGCCAAGAAGGTCAAATTCTTTTTCAGGAGTAATTTGCAGTTTTCCAGGCATGTCAAGGACTACTTTTAGAGGTCCAGGTGAAGATGGTCAAGAGGAGGAGGAGAATTCTGTGGAAGAGGAAGAGTTTGATGGCACTGAGGCTGCTCCTGCTCCTGTGGGAGCATCTGAATGCACCAGAGGACCAACTCTAGCCCACTCTGATCAACCTTTCTCTCACCAGACTGAACCATCCTTATTGGCCATCATGCAGCAAATGACCCAAATTATGGCCAATCTTCAAGCAGCTGCATCTTCTGAAGGTTCCAGACCACCAGCCTTCAAGACTCCATCTATGAAGGCGCTGGAATGCTTTGATGGGACTCAACCCTTCAAAGTCAGAAGTTTCATTCAGTCTTGTCAACTTATTTTGCATAATGACCCACAAAATTTCTCTCAAGACAGAAAGAAAATTCTTTATGCCACTTCATTTTTAATTGGCAGGGCTGCAAACTGGATTGAGCCTTATCTTTCCAATCTCAATAATCAAGACTCAATTTATCTTCTCAATTTTTGGCCACTGTTTGAATCCCAACTCTTCACTCTATTTGGGGACCCAAATAAAGTTAGAAAATCTGAAGCAGAGTTGGATGGCCTTAGAATGAAACAAGGTGGGCATGTTGCCTTATACATTGCCAATTTCAGGAGTTTAGTTCCAAGAATTGGAGATTGGGGTGAAAGGGCTCTTATTAATCATTTCAGGAAGGGTTTGGCCTCCAGGATTCTGGATCAATGAGCCTCCCATCCTTCAAATATTGATTCTCTTCAAGACTTAATGGACGTCAGCCTGGAACTTGATACCAGGTACCATGAGAGGCAAAAGGAGAAGAATCATCATCAAGAGAAGAAGCCTGAAGCCTCAAAGTAAAACTCTTCTCATCATCAAAATTCTTCAACCTCAAGTCACAAGAAGAATTTTCATTCTCAAAAGCGGGACAA
Source organism: Austropuccinia psidii (assembly GCA_023105745.1). Lineage (NCBI taxonomy): Eukaryota > Fungi > Basidiomycota > Pucciniomycetes > Pucciniales > Sphaerophragmiaceae > Austropuccinia > Austropuccinia psidii. The sequence goes on from JALGQZ010000016.1 coordinate 12,971,176, forward strand.
GCCCCATTCTTCCTTGTTGAATAAGGACTTCAAGTTGAAAGGTTCTGAAAAAGAAGAAATAATCAAGGAGGGCTTCTGTACCTATTTTGGTGGGAAGCATACTCTTGAGTACTGTATCAAATGGCCTCAAAACAAGCTTACCCAACTGTCAGGCAATTTTCCCAGCCAAGGAAAAGCCTGAGTGAAGATCATGTTGTGTTTAATGGTCTTCAATGCTTTCCATCCAGAGCACAATTGTGCATTTTGAATACTGGTGTCAATAATTCTCTTAAATTCTTTGTTTTTTCTTCTCTTTCTGATGTTTTTTACAGTATTCTCATTGATTCTGGTGCTACACACTCATTTATTGCAAAGCAGTTTGTTCACAATTACTCATTGACTACATCAGAACTTCCAGAGAAGATTCCTCTTATCATTTTGGACTCATCTGAGTCCCCTTCCTTATTTGTGACTCACCATACTAAATATATGGTTGAGCTCCCTTCCTTCCCAAGCTTTGAATGGGACTTTTTAGTCATTAATACTCCCAAGGGAGAAGACCTCATATTGGGCTTTGACTTTCTTAATCATTTTAACCCTTCTATTTATTGGAGGCAAAGGCTCATCACCTTTAATGCTGATCAGAAGTACTATTCTGATCCTTCCAATTCTTTCTGTAATGACTTTTCTTCTGCCAAATCATGTGCAGCTCTGGTTGGTGATTCTAGAACACCATCATTCCCATATTCTGTCCATATTCCTTCCATACATTCCCCTCAGTCATTACCATTATCTGGAGATGAAGTCTTCATAGAGATTCAAGATGTTGGAGAAGATAATTATGTATCTTCACTTCATCTCTGCTTTGGGAATATGGACCTTCCTCCTTCATCTTATCATGACTCCCTGGAGGAGTTGTGGGATGAAGAGGAAGAGCCAGAAGAAGTAGAAACTGTGATGAAGGTTGTTCCTTCTACTTATCACCAATATTTGGATGTATTCTCCAAGGTGAAAGCAGAGAAACTTCCTCCTCACCACGCCTGTTATCATCATATCAAGCATGAGGGGTCTCAACCTCCAGTTTGGGTGATCTACTCTTTATCCAAACAACAGTCAGATAAACTCAGGGCCTACATTTCAGAGAATGTAGAGAAAGGTTTCATCCAGCCAAGCTCCTCTTCAACAGGAGCACCTGTCCTCTTTGTCAAAAAGAAATATTATGGCCTCCGTTTGTGTGTTGATTACCACAAACTCAATGCTGTTACTAGGAAGAACAAGTATCCTGTTCCTCCTACCAATCCGCTCCTCAACTTCTTTAATGGTTCTTCTATCTTCTCCAAGATTGATTTGTTTGGTGCATATAACCTGCTCAGAATCAAGGAGGGTGATGAACATTTGACATGCTTCAGAACTAAATATGGCAGTTTTGAGTACTTGGTTATGCCATTTGGGCTCACCAATGCTCCTGCCTCTTTTCAGAATCTTGTCAATGATATTTTACAAGATCTTATTGATGTTCATGTTGTGGCTTATTTGGATGACATTATGGTCTTTTCCCAATCTGAGGAAGAACATGTCACTCATGTGTCCACTGTTCTTTCCAGACTCAGAGCCAATAACCTTTTTTCTAAGGCTTCAAAATGCCTATTTCATGTCTCTAGTGTAGAATAACTTGGTTATGTTGTTTCTTCTGAAGGCCTCAAGATGGACCAAGCAAAAGTCCAGAAGATTCTCAATTGGCCACCTCCAAGAAACCTCAAGGCTTGTCAATCCTTCCTTGGCTTTGCCAACTTCTACTGCCGTTTCATCAAGAATTATTCAAAGAAGATCAGTTCACTCACCAGTTTCCTCAAGAAAGATTCCTGTTTCCCCCTCAATGAGGAAGCTCTAAGTCAGTTTCACCAACTCAAAGAGGCTTTCACCACCGCTCCAATCCTTCTCTACCCACCATTGTAGAGACTGATGCATCCAATTATGCCTTGGGGTCTGTACTGAGTCAGGTCTCTGACTCAGTAAAACATCCCATTGCATTCAACAGCCGCAAGCTTATCCCAGAAGAGCTCAACTATGAGATTCATGACAAGGAGCTCCTTGGAATAGTCTGGGCTCTCAAGCACTGGAGGTCTTTTCTTTTTTCTCTGTCCTCTCCTTTTGAAGTTCTCACCAATCATTCCTCTCTTCAGTACTTTATTTCTTCAAAAGTCCTTACTCACCGTCAAGCCCGCTGGGTGGAGTTACTTTCTGAATTCTATTTCTCCATCACTTACTGCCCTGGCTGCCTAGCTACTCTTCCGGATGCTTTCTCACGTTGGGACAATGTCTATCCGGAGAGGGGGGAGGATTTCATCAGAAAGAATCCAATTAACTTTCAACAGCTCATCAAGCAGGATGATGTCCAACCTTCAAGATATTTTTCAGTCAAGGTTGAATCTTCTCCAGATTTGATTGATTCAATTCAGAAGGCTCTATGGCAGGATTCTCAGTACAGAAGTATTGTTCACGAATTGGGCAAAGGTAAATCCATTCAGGATTATTCTCTTGATTCCTCTTCCCAACTTCTTCTCTTCAAAAATCTAGTGGTGGTCCCAAATGACCCCACAATTCAACTCAGCATTCTTCAAAAGCGTCATGATTTTCCTCTACCTGGACACCCTGGCCAAGAGAAGACTCTCAAGCCTGTCAAGCGGGATTTCCACTGGTCCAGAATGACTCGATTCATCAAGTATTATGTCTCATCCTGTCAACAGTGTTCAAGAAACAAGAATATCCATCATAAGAAGTTTGGACTCCTCAAACCTCTTCCAATTCTAAATGGTCATTGGATTTTTTTTTCAATGGACTTCATCACTCAACTGCCACTGTCCAACTCATTTGACTCAATCCTTGTCATAGTGGACAGATTCTCAAAAATGGCGGTTTTTATTCCAACAATGTCTTCAATCACTTCACTAGATTTGGCCCATTTATTCATCAAGAATATCTTTTAAAAGCATGGCCTTCCTTCAAGCATTTTCAGTGATAGAGCTCCTCTCTTTGTTTCTTCCTTCTGGACCGATCTTTGTCAGGATCTCAAGATTTCAAGAGATTTTTCAACTGCTTACCATCCAGAAACTGATGGACAGACAGAGAGGGTAAATCAGATACTGGAACAGTATCTTTGGATGTATTTCAGTTATCATCAAGATGATTGGAACACCTGGCTCCCTATGGCCGAATTTCACTACAATAATTCTGATCACTCTTCAACCAAGCAATCCCCATTTTTCACTGTTTATGGAAGAGATCCACAATTGGACTCAGCTCACATCACTCAAGATACTCCTGCTGGAAAGTTATCAAAAGAACTACAATCAGTACAGCAAGATGTCAAGAGAGAACTTGAAGTTGCCATAAACCGGTTTAATAGGTATGCAGATAAAAGTAGAGCAAGTACACCTGTTTTCAATCCTGGTGACATAGTATGGCTTTCTTCCAAGAACATCAAATCAACCAGACCCACCAAGAAACTGTCTGAAAGATGGTTGGGTCCTTTTCAAATCTTGAATAAAGTCAGTACTCATGCTTACCACCTCAAGCTTCTATCTCAATGGAAATACATCCAACCAGTCTTCCATATTTCACTCTTGGAACCAGTCAAGACATCAACAATCCCAAATTGGCATCAAGAGCCTCCTCCTCCAATCATTATTGAGGAAGAAGAGGGATGGGAAGTCTCTCAAACACTGGATTCAAAGCTCAATAGAAGAAAGGTATGGTATCTGGTCAAATGGAAAGGTTTCAGTCAAGACTCAGAAACATCCACATGGGAACCAGCTGAAAACCTCAAGAATTGTCCTGAACTCGTCAAGTATTTTCATTCTTTGAATCCTGACAAGCCAGGACCCAATTCTTCAAAAGCTTTAATGTTTATGGTGCTTTGTGGCGAAAGGAATTACCAAATGTAAGTCCCACTCCTGGTATGTACCTCTTGGGGTATTCTACTCTTTTCTGTTATCAGCATCATCTTGGCCACGCTGTGAGCACTTTGCAATTTGGACACAGATCTTCTGGCCTGGCTTTCAACATAAATTCCAATTTATGGCCATTTTCACTTGGGGCAAATGGACCGTTCCTTTCTTATTTTCCTTCCCAAGATATTATCTATTCAACACATTCATTGATCAAGACTTTTTTCTTATTTATGGCACTGGCCGGATTGTCAACTCCCAAAAGTTAGTTCCTCTCCTGGTGTGCACTTCCCTGAGGGGTCTAAAATCTTTCAAAACATCACCTTGGTCATTCTGTGAGCACCTGGCAACAAATTCTGTTATCCAGGTCCTTGGCCACTTTCAAAATCAATTTTCAAAATCCGTGATGAAGATTGGACTCCCCCTCAAAATTCATTTCTTTTTTTTATTTTCTTTTTCTTTCTTTATATTTGTTTTCTTTTAATTTTCCTTCTTCATATTTCCTAAAATTTCTTTTCTTATGAATTTTAATGCCAAAATCATGTCTTCAACATTTTCAAGCCAAATGTCAAGAGAAGGCCAAGTCAACCTCAATTTATATGCCAACATCTTTATCAGTCCAAAATTCTTCTTTTCAAGATTCAAATACCTCTGGAATCCCTACATCCAATCCGACTCAACAGCCTCAACAGGCTTCTACCTTATCTTGTTGCTCAGGAGCTTACCATTCAAGGTAGGGGGGTACTGTCACAACCACGAAGAATGACCCTCTGCCATTGGTGTAGTGGCAATTCCAACATGGGACCAAGTTGTGGCCAATTGGCCACACCATGTCTTCGTGGCCAATTTGGCCCCTTCTGGTGCTCTATGGCATTTTGGCCATATCACCATTCCCTGGCCTTTTATGGCCCCAACCATCATTTATGGCCTCAGGCCATATCCTGCCATCATTGGCCTACCTGGTCAGGGGGTCTCTGGGTCCACTAGCCATCATCATTGGGTTTGGACCCACCCTTTTCATTAGGGGGGTCCTGGCCTAAATGGCCTTTTTGGGCCATTGAGGCCCCCTATGGCCTCTACGGTCCGTGGGCCATTTAGGCCCCTTTTGGCCTAATCCAATGAGGCCAAAGGGGGACACCCATCAGCCTCCAAGGCCAGGTGGGTCCCAAACCACAATTGGGCCCACCTGAGCCAGTCTTAGCCCCAAATCCATCAAAGCCCAAAATGGCCATAAGACCCTTAGGACCCAGTTTAGGCCAATAACCACCATGGACCACTTTTCAGGCCATGGCCTCTGGTTACCACCAGAGGCCACCAGATCTTCTAAGCTCAATCCTTCCCCTCAACTTAAGGGGAATTCTTTCACTCCTTCATGCACCCCATACTCAAGGTTGCAGGAGTGGTGCATATATGGTGTTATATACCATTATGCACCATTTTTGCTCAGAAATTGAATGGTGACTCTTTCAGGACCCATTTGAAATCCATGGCGGCAATGAGAGGACCATTCAAGGATCCCAACCACCTGGCCCTGCAGGAGCTGGGTTGGAAGTTTTAATTCAGGATTATTCCAAGGGGCATTCTCAGAAGGTTATACATCAACGCAATCAGTTGTCAAGGCATCAAGTATTTCAATACTCCTTGGACAACTCAATTGGTCGATACAGGCTTCAATTAATCAACCTGTATGTACTTGGCCCAATTGGGCCAATTCATATTCTTGTCACAGGGGCTCTTCTAAATGAAGAGGGCCTGGCACTCAGTGAACAGACTTACTTATGGAGGGCTCAGAATAAAATACTCAATTGATAAGAGTAATGAAATAAGAGGATAAATTCCTATTCATAAAATAATAAGCATTAAAAGATATGAGAGAAAAACAAAAGCAATAATAAAGAGCCAACCACAAATAATCCTGTACCACTGTTTCAACCTGTTGAGAAAAGAGAAAAGGATTAATAAAGGATATTGCCACCAGGACTCTACTGAACAGGTGAGGGAAGTCAAAGACTAACTTAATCATTAATAAAGTAATATTTCTTAATGAGAAATAAAATAATATTAAATAATAAATCTAATATTTTAATTAACTGGGGGAAAAACCCCCAGGTGGGTGAAAGGGGGCTGGTGTATGTGAAAAAGTGCCAGCCTGGTGTTTGAGTGTTGAGAAACCATGACTGTATGATTGAGGAACCTGTATTTGAGATGTGAAACTGTATTGGTGTATCAAATACAGTTATTTGAATCAATACAGGTATTTGCGCCTGTATTAAGGACAGGCAGGTATTTGGTGAATCCTGTTTTGATCTGTATTGAGGATTGGAACTGTATTTGGTGTATCTTCAATGAAACCCCTTGCTGATTAGGTGTTGGAAGATTCTCCATCAGTAATGAGTGGTAATGCCCTGCCTGTCTCCATGGCTGTGACAATTATACTGTGGGAATTAAGTCACACAGTTGATTTTTGAAGATGGCCATATCTGTATTGACGCAATTCAGACAATACAGCTGATGACTCACCTTCCAGGATCAGTCTTTCAACTTTTCACATAAACTGGCCACCTTTCAGCACCTGGGGACTTTTTCCCCAGTTAATTAATATATTGGATTTATTATTGTCTTTGTTTTCTCTTACTTTATTAAATTTAATACTGATAATATTAAGTCAGTCATTCAGCACCCTTTCTCTTTTCTTCCTTGCCTGTCAGTGGATATTGGTGGTTATATCCTTTACTAATTCCATTTCCTTTTCTGGCAGGTTGAAACGGTGAATTGAGGATTCACTTGGTTGGCTTCTTGGCCTTTGGCCTTAAGTTTCTTATTTTCTCTTTTATCTTTGGCATACTTGTCTTCCCTTCTTCTTCTTCAAAGAAATTAATCTTTATTATTTCTTATATCTTCTGGAGCGCTACAAGTGAGTTCTTGATTCCTGGGTGCCAGGCCCTCTTGCTTCCATAAGAGCCCCTGTGACAAGATGTATATTTGCAGTCTTTATCTAACAAGGAAGTTTAGATATGGAGATTCTTGTCTTCCTTATAAGATTCTCTGACCTCTTGAAAGAATTCAGTCCCAATATCAGTTATGTTGATATCTACAATTGGAATCTGTGGTTCTGCTTCCAAAGGTACATAAGATGGTTTATCAGGAGAATTGGCTAATGCCTAACTTCTAAGTCCATCAGCATTCTTGTGAATGTTTCCTGCCTTATGAGCTATAGTCATGTTACCTCTATATTCTTTAATGTCTATTTGCCATCTCAACATATGTCTGTTGGGAGTTTTCATGTTAATAATTGATTGCATGGCATTACAGTCAGTTATCACTTCAAAAACACTGCCATAAAGATAATAGTGTAATTTCTCAAATGCCCATCCCAAACATAAGCACCCCATCTGGCTGCTGTTGGGTTGATTTTTCTTGAGATGTAACAAACTGGTCCCTCTGTAGGTTTGTCATCAATAATTTGGACCTGATGTAGGGCTGCTCCTAATAAAACTCCACATGCTTCAATGTGAAATGAAAATTTATATTCCAGTTAGGCATGAGGAGGAGAGGTTCTTCCGTAAGAGATTTCCTTGACTTCTCATTAGCTTTAATTGTTTCTGGTGTCATCTCAAATACTGTCTGTTGATAACAGATTATATAGAGTAATTTGGCAAGAATTGCAAAGTCTTTCAGGTGTTGCCTGTGATAACTGGCAAATCCAAGAAAATACATCATTTATTTCTTATTATGGGTTATTGGTTTAAGTAATACTTAAGACACTTTATTTTTTTAAAGACCCAAGCTTGAACCGGAAACAATGCTTCCTAAAGCTTTAAGTTCTTCAAAGCTAAAGTTACATTTATTGAGTGAAATTTTCATATTCACTCCCGTAACTTTGTCAAGTACTGTTGCAAGTATTTCAAGGTGCAAAGACCATGATTCAGAACATATGATAATATCATCAATATAAATGATAATCCATCTTTCAGATAATTCTCTAGGGCAGATGGTATTCAACCATCTTTGATAATCAGATGGTGCATTTTTAATACCAAATGGCATTCTAAGATACTCATAAATACCACAGTGAGTGATACTTCTAAGTAATTCCTTATTTCATGGTGTCAAAAATTCTGATGAAAACCTTTCAATTCATCCATGGATGTTATATAATTGGCTTTAGACAATTGAGTCAAGGTTTCTTGAATTCTAGGAATTGGATACCTATCTGTAGCTGTGTAGGTATTCAATGCTCCAAAATCTCCACCATCCTTGATATATCATCATGCCAAGAAATAATAACAGGTGTTTTCAATTCAAATTCCTCATCATGTCCTATTTTCCTTGGTACACCAAGTTGGATCAACTCTTGGACATGTTTTCCTAAGGCTCCTCTAGCTCTGGGCCTGGCTGTATAAGCGGGTCTTCTAAGTGCTGGAGGGTATGGTCTGTCAATATTAAGGGTAATATTAAATGCATTCCCTTTGATAGTCCCTAATTGTTCATTACCAGAAGAAAAGGCATTATTATATGTGTATAATACATCAATAAGATCATGCCTCACTTTTGATTATAATAATGGATTAATTTGTGCTTCAGCAAGTTGATTATCCACACATTGTTCTTTATAAGTATCTTTACCAAAGGATATTCTAGAAGTTTACTTTGGAATATTGGAAAAAGCAAATTTCTGTCTTTTATACTCTCCAATTGTTAAATATCTGTCTTGATGTTGATTAATGTCAATAACCCAGATATTCAAGTAATCATTTCCAAGAAGGATGTGATGAGATGAGCAATTGTCCATTACTACTATCTCCTTTTTCATTATTACACTTCCTGCTCAATGTGTAAATACAAGATTAGTGTCCAATATGCCCAAAGGGTACATATTATTACTGGCACTACTAAATTGTACACCCTCTATTGGTAATAGATGGTTCTTCCATCCAGGGAGTATGGCTTGAAGATAATCTTTGCCTAAAAAATTACAAAATGCCCCTGTATCCAAATTTACTCTGGCTTCAATTTCATTTATCAGGATTGATGTGATACAAGATGCTCCTGCAGTATATCCTTTACCTCTATCAGGTTTGGTTTTACACATTCTGGCATCCTGGATATTGATCAGGTTATGAAAATCCTCACTGTACTTTGGCAAGTGAGTATGAACTTCTGTGACCTCAAAGAAGTCTGTAATCTTTTCAATGGGATAGTCTTCTACTGGTGTATCCTCAGAGACTGCATAATCTAGGACAGACTCCTCTTTCTCTTAAGTACACTTAGCTTCTTCAATGACTTGAGCTTCATTAATATTTGTATTCTTGGTGCAGGTGTTGGCCAAATTTGAAGTGCTTCCACACTCATGACCCTTCAAGACAGGCCTTTCAGGCCTGTTATCTAGTCTGGAAGTGTTGGAGACCATCTTGTATTCCTTAGGGACTCTAGTCCAGATTTCACCAATTCTTGTTCTAGTAATGATATCTGCCATGGCATTGATGTAGTATTCTGTTGAACAGGGTTCTACACATCTGCACATGATTTTATGTTCTAGTTCTCTTCCATATTTTCTTAATACTTTCATATTAATCATATAGTCAGACATATCTGGGTGTAAGGAAGATAATCTGTCATTCTGTTTGAGGAACAAAGTAAGTGGTTTATCCTTTTCTCAGTTAAACATGGCACTTTCAAAGGCATTTTTCCATTTTAAATATCCAAGAATTGTTAGCCCATTTGGTGATTATTTCATATTTCCACCAAGGCCAATCATGTTTACCATGGTCTTGTATCATTTTGTAATACCATTTCTTTGAAGTTCTGGTAAACAAGGAGTGTGGCTTTCCCACTATAGCTTCATCAGGTATGAAAAAGTCTTCTTGCAACATATCAATTGTTCTGATGAACTCAATATGATTGTACTCTCATTCACCAGAGAATGATGGCCATTCTTCCAATTTGGTAAGATCTTTTGCACAGATAGGACTTTCTCCTAGAAAGGGGGTCAAACTTCCTTTTACAGAAGGTTTCTCTCCAGTCAAAGGTGTAGAATTTCTTGGAATATGTGGTTCATAATTCTTATGAATTTGTCCCACATTTGCAATGAGATCATCCTTTAATTTCTTTCTCTCACTGTCACTTTTTGGCAAATGTGTGGCAAACTGATTGGTATTATTAGTTATTTCCAAAACCTGACTTCTCAGAATTGCAAGTTGTTCATTGATGTGTGAAATGGAAATATCTCCTATTTCATCCTCTTGATCTTGACATTTATTTTCAATTCTGTAACATTTATTGGTAATTGAATCCATTTCAACATTTTTCAACTTATACCATTCAGTAGAAGTTTTGTAATTTCTCTTTAATTGACTTATATATGATGTTATTTTATTTAGCTTTGCATCAAATTTACCAAGTTCGACATCAATTCTAGATTTAACAAATTGCATTTCTTGTCTTATTTGCATGGAAAGGTCCTTTTTCATCCTTTCCTTCTCTTTGGCTGTGAATTCCATGAGAGTTCTGGCCGTATTGAATACACTGTCCATGGCTGAAGGCTCCAATTTGGGGATCCTGTACCCTTGTGGGGAAGGTCTGTGCAATTTTGCTTTGCCTTTGCCTTTGCCCTGATTGTTCTTGGGACCTCTCTGCTTCTTCTGAGGTCCTTGGGGCTTGTCTTTGGACACTTCTGGAGCTGGTTTGGGGGTGGTAGATGCCACTGGGCCTTCTTTCTCCAAAGCTGGAGTCATTTCCAGTTCCCTCTTCTGGTCTATGGATAAAAGACTTTGATTTTTCAACAAGTTCTTCATCTTTTTGACCTTGTCTTTGAAAGACAATGGGCTCCATCCTTCTTAGAGCTCTACGGTCTTCTCCTGACCCAAAAAGCTCTTGATGTGTAAGTAGAAGTTCAAGGCCTCCTGCCAAAGGCTTGAGCATATTTCCCACTCCTCCTCTTTTGCTTCTCTGTGCCAATTTTGGTATTGGAATTGATCAATATTCATTTTTTCCCCTTGAAAATGGTTCAGCCCTTGAAATATTATCATGAATTAGTTCAGACTCAGAGTTCACATCAGTGTTTGTGGGTGCAGACCTTGGGGAATGGGGGGCAATTCTGACATCCTCATGATGTGTCTTTCTTGAGGAATAATTGCCACTTCTGGACTTGGTCTTGCCGCTTCTTTGTCTACATCCATCTCGTTGGACTGGATAGTTGCTTCCATTTCTGGTATGCACTATTTTCAGTCAATTTATGAGAAACAATTGAGAATTAAAGTAAAAAATACACACCTTGTGGTGATTGTTTTGCTTTTTCTAATTGAAACAAAGTTCCTCTTTTAGTCATTTGAAATTCAATATTATCTTCAGAGTCTGCTTCCAAAGCTTCTGGACTGGTAATATATCTTTTACTGAGTCTGTTACCAGCTGCACAGTATTTGATTAAAGACACTGGAGAAAAATTTAAAAGCAAAAAAATTTTTTTTTATACTGAAAAGGTTTTTTCAAAAGATTTTTTATAAGTTTTTATTTGTTTTAGATAACAAAACTCATCTTTTTTAAAGAAAAAAATTAAGAATTTCAGATTTTGATTTAAAATTAATTCAGGATAACTCAAAGCAAAATTTTATAAGTTTTTGGCTGTGAAAAAGCCATGTGTAAAACAATTTAAAATTAAACCAAATTCCCCAATGAAAAGGATTTTAATCACACTTTCAAAAACAAAAAATAAATTTAATTTCAAATTGAAAGAAAAAAATAATTAAATTAATATATTTTAGAAATTGAAAATATATTAATTAATGGTATAAGGCTCAAAAAACACAGCCAGTCTCCCAAATGTAAGATGTGGTAGGTATGGTGGTATTTTAGAAAAATAAAATGATGTCTAGAATATGATTAAAGCCAATTCTAGGGATAAAATCACAGCCAGCTCCCCAAATGTAAGATGTGTCTGCAAAACTGTTGATAATATTACTGTTAATCAACAATACTATGGTCGTTCTTCTGAAATATAAAAATGAAAACTATTATAACCACAATTAAATAATTAATTACTTTATTATTTCTTTTACTTGCTATAAACTACTAGTGATTGTAACAGTAAGCAGTAATTGTCTACAATAATCAATTTCAAGAAGAATTTAATAATAAAACTTCTTTATTAAAATAATAAAAATATTTTGATATATAATTATCTTTTACAAGAATAATTATAAAGATAGCCTTTGAAGAAAACTATTACTAGAGAAAAACTTTAAGAATTAAGACAAAACACTCACTAATACTCAAAGGAACTTATTGAAAGATAATAGTAGAGGAATTTGATTGATAATTGTGGATTTATAACTGTATTACAACAATATATAGTTGATTTCTATGATTTCACGTCTTGCTGATGGATTCTGAAATAATGAACACTTAATAAAAGATTAACTAATACTTACTTGTTGGTAACAATGGTATAATTGAATAATGTGATGATTTGGAAAAAACAGCAAGAGGAGGCCTCTTTTAAATATAAGACAGCTCAAAGAGGCTTGCCATGGAGAAGACGGAAGAACTAGTGACTGAGGAAACAGTAATCCTTTTTGGATTAATGATTGAATCATATGTTGTCATGTAAGATTATCATAATTACTTAATTGATGCTTTTATGTGACTACCAACCCTGATATGATTAAGAATAAAAGGAGTAACAACTTTAAATATTCTTTTATTTTAAAATAAACATTTATTTCTCAAATTGATAAAGGTTATTGGAAATTTAATCACAGATTCTGTTTTCTGGGAATTTTTGAAGATTCAGTGTTTCACTTGGAATCATCAAAAATTGACTGTAAGTAAAGCTTTTAATTTTACCTATTAAAGTATAATTATTTTTGGCTTTTATGCGACTTGTATTGTTCCCAATTTTTCCTGAAAGTTTCAGAAAGATTCATTAAGAATTGTATTTATAATGAATTTCTGAAGTTTTCACCTCATTTCTACATAAAATTGCAAATAATACTATATTGCTGGTTTCTATGAGGTAAATCAATGGATACTAGTCCAAAAAGGGTTTTAACTACTGTTTTGGGGTTTATACATGGCTACAGGAGTCTAATTTGCTCTTTACCTCCTTGGCACATCAAAATAGCAGCTTATTTGATATTTTCTGATGATCTAATGATATTTTAACTTGGTAACCAAGTTTCCAAAAGGCTTTAGTATACTAATTGGGCCAATATCAGCCATTAATCCAAGCTTTAGAGCTTTCCATGCCTCAGAGACATCAAAAGCTGGGTACCCTGGCTCTCTTTGATGTCTTTTGTCCCCCTTGACTATTTTCACATCAAAAATAGAAATTCAGGCTTAAAGACTGATATCCACTATGGGTGTACCAAACATGTATGTAAAAATCCCATAATATGAAGTGCCACAAAAATGCATAACACTATTCTTAGTGTATATGTAACATAGGATTTCTCACATTCCCATTATTTTGGCATAAAATTGAGAAAAACAAACGTTTTCACAATTCTTTTATGTGTTATTGATGATGTGGAATTGAAGTATTTTCAATATTACCACCTCAAAGAGCTTATTTAAGCTTATTCACTCTATGGAGTTACTCTATGTGAAGTTTTGTGTAGAATCCAAATCTGGCCTTTATGGGTTATGGATAGTTCAACATATATGTGGCCTGTTTGCGTATGTAAAATATACCTCAAGGCTTACATAATAGCTGAAAACATAGCACTCACATATATTAATATTCAATATTTAATATTTATCAATGATAAATTTTCTTACCAACACCCAGATTTTAAAGGAAATTTGATATTATATACCAAGATATTAATATTATAATTCCCTTCCTAATATCAAAATTTATACTTAATACTATAATAAGACTGTTTTTTTGAGGATTATAGAACCAAAAGAGACTACAGTATTTGGAAAAATAGCCTAATTTGAGCACTGGTAATGACGCTATTTCAGGTTACTATGAATTTATGCATAGTAAATACAAAGAATATAGATTTTATATTTCAACAATAGCTATAATCCAACAAATAAAAATCTTAGCTGGAAAGGATGAATTTTAGAGAAACATATTATTCATAATTAAATTATCATCAGAATATAGAAAATATAGTTAATATTAGTATCATAATTTATTCTTAATAAAAATAAACAAACATTTGGTAAAGTTCTTGGTGGTTCTTTTCTCAAGCGATGATAGTCTGGGGAAAATGTGAAGGAAGCCTCTTTCATAATTGATTTCCTGCTTCGTAGCAACCAGAGTTGTGTCAATTGATGTACACAAATGAATCCTACCAGAATCACTCAAATGTTAAGCTTACAAAACTATTACATTATTATTGAATCATTTATTGATATTAGCCCCCCATTGTTTTAGAACTGTCATTGTAGCTGCAAATTAATGGAATTTTATTATTTTCATCTCCCTTTCATCCATTTGTATTGATTTATTGAGATTTGATTTGCCAAGATAGATTATAAAACAAGTTGATGATCACAGAAACCATTTTTAGCAATAAAATAATGTAATCTGATTTTTCATTTCCTATCTTGAAATGGATTTATACTCAAAATCTCTAATCAGAATGCTAACCTTTAAGGCTGGTATGAAGCATAAATATTTTCCAAAAATACCTTAAATAGGGTTTTACTAGAAAATAATAACCATAACTTTGATGGGATTTGTGTCAATGGTGAATTCGTGATGAAAGGTTCTATTTCAAACTCAAACATTGAGTAAAAGAATATTTCGGAGGATCTTTTGGAAAGATTTTCATCCTCTTTCACATATGGAACATTAAAATATACAGCAAGTTTCACTTTCATGGATGATTAAGCTTAAAAATGAAAGGGCCACCAGGATCAATGAGGAGTTAATAGCTGAAAATTATGCTTAAAAATGACTAGGTTGAATCTTATATATTTACTCTATAGCCGCACAGTAGCTTAATGAAAGATTAATTCAATTTCTATTAAGAAAAGTATGGTAACTATCATTTACAAGCTGTTTTTACAAAAAATAGGAAACAGTACATTTACCCAGGTGTATCTGGACGAGTTAATTTTACTGATACATAACGAAATGAGGCTATATGTGGAGATAAGGTTTAAAAAGAATGGTATAAGATATTCAGCACATTTATATGGTAGATCCAAAAATATTCAAGAGAATATGGAATTTTCAATCATTTTTATTAATTACCTCAGCTATTATCATTTTATTGAATTATTGAAAAAGACTTCTTTATAGAAATTAAATAAAGTTTCCAATATTGTGGGAATGTTATTTTTCACAGAAAAGTAAATTATTGAATATTTTGACCATTTTAATGTCAAAAGAAATTTGTATTTGAAATTATTACCCATTTATAACTAGATATAAACAGGCTGAAACGTCGTTTAATTATTTATGTGAGGTCTAAAAGCATCTCAAGATAGCTTTATGGGAGCTCTCCAGTTTCTAAGACTGTTTTTAGAGTTCTTTATTCCAATTGAGAAATGTTTCGCCTCTTTTCAAACATTAAAGCTACTCTTGTTGGAGTTGAAGTTACAAATAAACTGAGTCACTGAATATGTGACATAGCTGCAGGTCACATTAATTGATGCTTTGAATCAATTCTAAAATTTATTTCGTAGAAAAGGGAACTGCAGTAGTTTACACTTACACTTGGGAAACATCACATAGGTAAGTTTCTACATTTAGAAGAGCTTGTATCAATTTCGCATAGCTAGTAATGTATTAGGCCTTTTACTACCTTCCAGGACAGGTTGATTCTAATAATCGTGTTAATTTCGACACTGGAACCTATTAGCTGGGAATTGGGGATTAATGCGTCACCCTTTGAGTCTAGGCGGCTAGAAAGATTCAAAATTAAGTTTCACATAAATTTTCAGCTAAGTTATCTCTTTTTGGAAATTATCGCACAAAAAATGTGGACTTAAGCTTATTTCTAAATTTCCCAACTACAACAAACATTTTGATATATTCTAATAGAGGTTTATTGCTAAGAAACAGAAAGACAAATTCAGTAGAAATATTTTGTTTGAATGAGGTGTAATGTTTAAGCAGAATGATGGATGACAATGTTTGTACAATTTTTCTCCTCATCTTTTTTATTTTGTGGATATGTAAGATTACGACTTAGGGGTACCTTTCCTCACTTAAATTATAAATGCTGATACGTCTGTATATGAGAATTTTTACTTAATTACATTCTTACTAAGTAATTAAGACATTATATTTGAAAAATCATACCATATAAATTTGGAACTAAGTGAAAGGAATTTCATGATTTTAACTCAAAATAATAAATTGAATTTGAGATGCAAGAAAGTCTGCGGTGATTATTTTTCTCTAAGATTTCTCATTGCATGTATAATATATTATGAAGCTTATTATTCATATGGAGCTCTACTTCTCAAGCTCTTTCTTTCTGTTCAAGAATGGGAATGTCCTAAAGTGCACTCAGAATACTCACAAGAATTTCCGCTGTGAATGAATCCATGGGGCTCAAATAAGAGAGGAAATAAAACAAATGTCACGTACTTCCCAGGGAATATTACCTAATTTAGGATTTAAGGATTTAATGTAGGAACTCAAAATGAAGATTAAAATTTCCTCCCATCCTCTATCAATTGAAATACTGATTCCAAGCCACTAATAGCTTTATATTTTTTGGAATGAATGGACAGGTTCTCCCTTCTAAAAGGTATAGGGGAAGATAATAACTGAAAACAACTCCTCTAATGAGAGGCTATCCAAAACCAATAAGAAAGAACTAAGTTTGAAAGGAAGTCCGTATTTTTGGAAAGATACTCTTATGATTCTTCCCTAGGAGGACATAAAACCTCCGGAACAATTCTTGAGATATTTCCTGTGAGTCATGAAATCATCAAAAAGAAAATTGTGAAGCTTTTCTATTTGATGAGAAAAGTGACTTTTGGATATGGGAAATTTGATATTTTGATTTCAAGGTGCATAAATTTGCTCATTTTTTTGCATTTTATAAATGAAATTTGCTTTTAAATTACTTCTGTTGGAGGCCAACTTGGATTTTTAATTGGTTAATATGGTCACTTCCTCCCTCTGTGATCTTTCCGCATTTTTGAATATGTTATCCCTTCAATAGGTGTAATTCTTCATGGCAGTCAAGCCACACAAGTATATCTTTTCAGTTATAGAATGAGCTCTATTCTTTGGAAGGTATCTGTAGATTTAATTCATTTTTGTGGAATAATTGTTTAGGATTTTATATATGATTCTGATGATTGAATTGAATGATAAAATTTTGCATACATACTTTTACTATACTGAAGTCTTTTGATTCATGTGGTGAACATTGCGATCATATCCAATGGAAATATCTGAAAATATGGTAGGAGGGCCTTTTTTGTATCTAAATGATTCAAATAATTCGAACTGTTGTAATCGAGCCTCAGGTATTTTTGATCTACCTTTTTGTAAGCTTAAGATGTACTTCTGGCAAACCCAAACTTAATTAAAAAATAGTTCATAATGAGTATCAAAGTGCAAAAACATACGCAACCAAAATAATTTATATTACGTATAATATGGTATTAGTTTTTCAATATCATACCTGGATGCGTCTTGAGGATCTTCCGACACCCATTTAAGGACTGATAATTGTTGGGGCCATTGTAAAAGTGATTTGGCGAGATATTCTGATTTTTAATTAAAAGAAAAGGCGGAAAGGGATGAAGTTTATTAAAAATTTGATTTTATCTAACATGAAGCAATTTATTTGATACACGTATAATTTCGTTAAATTACCCGCTTAAAGAACGCAAGGCCAATAGTTCTGAGATCCATGTTTTTCCAGGTTGAAGTTTTTATGAACGGAAACAGAGTTCCCACTTGTTTCTGAATGTCAGGCTGTTTAAATGAATGTAGTTCCCTTAGATTTTAAATATGAACGTCAACAATTGGAATCCAGCGGCTCTTAGCCTTGTAAAAAACATATACAATATGTTTTATGGTTCTTTTATTTCAAATTCGCAAAATATGGTTGACTTTATCAAAAAGGGGCAGAAATATGGTAGATTGAAAATGAGTATCTGGCTGTATTTTATATACTTTTCATAAATGATATTCGTAAAAATTAATTACCATTTCTTTGAAATGAGTCTAACTTTATTTCTGCAATTATGTTCATTATCTATTATAATCTCAAATTGAGATACTGAAAGCAATCTGAGTTAGTTCTGCAAGAGTTTGTTAACAATCTTTCTATTGCGATAAGATAATAACCAGTAGCAATAACTAAAGAGCTAAATATTAGTTTGAATACATGATGGTTTAATACGATATAGAATGATGATTAACCTAGCTGTCAACTACTTGAATATAATTCAATAAAACGCAATAACTATGTCGTTTTTACTCTAGGTGATACTGACAGTTAGACTCGTAAGTACATGATTGATGTAAGTATGTATTTGTTAATTAGTAGGAGAAATGTTAAATACCTCAACAGTTGTCTAAAGCTTTCCTTCTAAAGTCTAAGAAGGAACGATGCAGCAACTTTGTGATAAACTGGTTTTGTACATAGGGTTAGTTTACTCTAATTGACCATCGTTGAGACTTTGAATGCGTTATCTACCTTAGTTCCAGCAACAGGCTGGATTAAGCAACAGTGTTAATTCAGTTTAAAAGCGAGTTAAAGGAATTAATAGATGAGTATAATAAAGATGAAAAAGTACAACAGGATGGATACTATCAGTGAGATGACACGAGGGGCAGTGTCCTTATATATATGTTGACGTGAGGATCGTCGTGATAAGATCACAATGATCTTGTGACGTAAGCATTGGCTAAGAGCTCAAAAACTCCTTAGAGAGTGCTTCGGTTAAATCAGCTCATCTTCTTCAATTTCAACAGGTTCAACGGTAGAATAACTGCCTGTCAAACTTGACACAACTGGCATTCAGCTGACGTTGCGGGCTGCGGCGTCGTCCTGACGCTCCTTGTTTCTTTACCAAAATCCCAGCCAACAGTGCATACGCAACATTGGTTTCACCCCCAACATCTTTATTTCACGATTTCTCTTTTTCATTGCTTTTTACATATTTTTTTAACTATCAAAAATAAAAGTTTTTTTCCATTGAGTTCAGTTCAAATTCTTTTTGGAATACGATTTTTTTTCAATTACTTTCTATTCAAATTACTTTTTAACCACCAAGAATCCATTTTTTTAAAAAATTCTTTTTTTAATAACCGCCAAAATCAATTAATACTTTTCAATCTACATTCGAATAAATCTTTTTAACCATCCAAATCAATCAGATGGAAGTCTGCGATTGCTCTCAGTGCATTAAATTCAACTACACCGATGAAAGTGGAAAGAAAACTCAAGGTGTTCTTGTTTCTCAGCGCACTGGTAATCGACATTGGGCAAAATATTGCCAATCCCACCAGCACTTATCTGAAATTATCTCAAAAACAAAAATATCAGAGCCCGATGATTCAAGGGAGGCTGTCCAAAAGTTAGATTTCAGTCAAGAAAGCCCAAATATTTGTCATTGCACCAAAGATTTGTTTGTTGAATTGATCCGTAAGTCATTTTTATCCCCTTTCTTTCAGTCATGACTTTCTAACTCTTTTGTTTTTGTAGGACTTATACTTTGCTTTATTGCATGGTTGTATGTTGTTGGTGGTATGAGCCGAGAGAAGTGTCAAGTTGCCAGAAACTATCTTATATATCTCATCAATCTATCAAAACAAGTAAATAGTGGCGAGCAGATTCAGCTGCGAATTCCTAAGGATGTGCGAACGGTGGTGAAGAAACTCGACCTTACTCCAGGACTCAATCAATATATCTGTTGCCCTAAATGCTATTCCACATACGATATTGAAACAGCCCCTCATGAGTGCAAGTACAAGCATTTTTCATCCTCTCCTCCATGTGGTGCACCCCTATTTCATCCATTTCGTTTTTTTCGGCATCTTCCGCATGTTGGGAGGATTTTGATGCGCTATTCGAGATCTCAGGCACATCAAAGGCATAGAAAACCTAAATCAGTCTATGTCACCCAAGATTTCTCAACGTGGCTGCAATGGTTTATTCCTCGAAGTGAACAATCGATCGAAGACTGGAAAAAATCAGTAATTTCAACAAATAAAGAGATTTACGATTATCAGCAAGCTCCTGCATGGGTAGACCTATACCCTAAATGCCAACAAAAAAAGAACTCAACAACACTTCAGTTGGCATTCAGTTTGTTTACAGACTGGTTCAATCCTTTTTCCAACAAAGCAGCTGGAAAGCAAGTATCCCTTGGAGTTCTTGCTTTGAACTGCCTTAACCTCCCTCCAACTACTCGATGGAAGGTTGAGAACACTTTTATTTTGGGCCTTGTTCCAGAGCCCACTCAGCCAAACATGGTAACTATCAACAATATTTTAGGTGTTTTCATTAATGAAATGATTCACCTAGATTCCGGAATCATCATCAAAACACCCCGATATCCAAATGGTCGCAGGGTAATAGTGCGGCTGGGATGTTTAATTGGCGACTTGGTAGCTAATCACAAAGTGGCCGGCTTTGCTTCTCATTCTGCTACGCGCTTTTGCTCATGGTGAGACTGTCTAAAGGCTGACATTCAGGAAATAAAGTTAGGAAGAATTTGTCAAAAGCGTCAGGTTAAAGACTATTCGCATGCTTTCCAACAGCTGAAGAATGAAGCTGAATGTACGAAGATGGTCAAGAAGACTGGAATTAGGTGGTCTGAGCTGAATCTCCTGCATTATTGGGATCCTGTGAAACAGATACCACTGGGGATCATGCACAATTGGTTTGAAGGGATACTTCAACACCATTTCCGACATCGATGGAGGTGGGATTTGGAGAAATTTGAAGATGATCAAACTGAAAACAGCTACAACGAAGACGAAGATGACTGCAAAATGAAAAATGGAAATATAAGTGGTCAGGCTGGTCTGTCATGGGAGCAGGGGCACCAGATGATCAAGGCATTGTCAGATGTCATTGTTCCGTTTGGTGTCACTCGCATCCCAAAATGGCTTGGACAAGCAAAAGAGGGTAAAATAAAGGCAAGTGAATGGCGGTCACTTTTCTCGATATATTTACCATTAACAGTTGTGGACACAATTGTTGGAGATATTGAAAAGTACAGGAACCAACCAAGCGAAGCTCAACAAATTTGTTTATTAGTGGAAAATTTTTGTGCACTGGTTGTATGCACACATATTTTAGAAGCTCGTTCAATCACAAAAGAAGATTGCCAATGTTTTGGAGAGGAATATCGGAAGTACTGGGAATCATCAAAAAGGTTATTTCAAGGCTATAAAATCAACCCAAATCATCACTATGCCTTGCATATTGAGATGCAGCTCAGGCAGTGGGGGCCTTTGATGGGTGTGGCCGAGTTCGCAGGGGAAAGACTAAATGGAATGCTACAAAAAATTCATACTTCGGGGCAAATTGGTAAGTGACGAGTTTGTGTTAGTTTGAGGGAATTTATTAATGTTTTGTTTTGTCAAGGTAAATTTGGGTTGACAATCATGAAATCATTTTGTCGATGGCAACGGCTAATGGGAAAAAATGAGTGGGATATACCTGAAAAAAAAGAACATACCCATGAAGACGATTTTGAGATGGATCACGAAACATACATTCAGATTTTATCACATTTGCGAATCACACAACCATCTCTCCGTCATTACTCACAAATACCTCATCCGCAAGGTGCGCAGGTCTTGCTAAAATATGCAAAGGAGATTTCCACAATAAAGAAAAAAGGCTACTTAATCAGTAGTAGTGAGCCAAATAATATGATTGAATATATTAGCAACAATGAAAATCATTTTGGAACAGTGGTGCATATTCTAAAGGTGTTTAATGAAGCTTCGAAGGATGTGCTTCTTTTGGTAAAGCATTTGGAGATGGCAAAAAGTGAGTGGGGTGAAGAACGATGGCTGAACAGTGTATTTGAAAGTTTGTCAGTAGTTCATTTAAGTCAAATAGGGAGGGTTGTAATAGTTCCTTCATTGCAAATAGTAGCTACATGTGCATATAGAAAAGTCGCAGCATGGACTCTTGGCTGCAAGGCTCCAAGTGTCTTTGTACATGTCATCAGAAGGGTATCAAGTTTCTCACAAGAGTAGGAGATACGATATTTTTGAATTTACTCATTTCAACTCAGATTGGTACCTTAATTCTGACACATGCGCTTTCACATCATTTTCAGGCTTGTATAAAACCAACAAACACATTTCAAAACAATCAATAACCTTCTTCTTGTATTTACAAATAGTTTTCGGAATTCTAACCTATATATAAATCCTATCCACCCAACCTCTATTCCAAGCCCACAATCAGGCACTATATACAGTTCTATTCACAAATCAAACCATTCGGTACGCAATCTTTTTCACACTAAAAGCTATTTACAAGTGGCTTTAACACCTATTTGAGTGGGGATTCTTCAACACCAAAAACACAAAATAAACGGAGTAGAGATCATCATATAGCAAAACCAACCCAATTTGAGATTATAACAAAATGTTTCGACTATAAAAGAATAGTCGCCAAACCTTTGGCCATGTCACCACTTCCATTTCTTCATTTTTTCTCGCACAAACTTTACCAGCCACCTTCATCATCAAAACTGAACCTCCTTGCATTCGCCTTTTGTGATCTCATATCCCAAGCATCTGCCATCAATACATCTTCATCTTTTTCATTAACATCTTCCACTTCATCTACTAACTCGACCTCCCTTTGCTCGTGCTCGATGATTGCCTGCTCCACGATATTTTGGTCAACATCAACTTGATTATTCACATCTAAATCAATCATCTCGTCGCTGTCACTAATTGAAACGCTGTAGTTGTCACTATCTTCAGGGGTGTCAGGCTCGATTTCATAATCCTTGATTGTCAAATGCCAGTACTTGTTGTTAAAAGCACGATTGCTAAGTCTTTCATCAGGATGCTCTTTTGATCCAGAAGGTATATCTTTAACTGAAACAAAGGCGACATCTCCCACATCAGCAGCAATCATTTTTTCTGAGTGATTTCTTTCATTGAACCATGCAGGTCTGTAAAAGTCGACTGGAATGTTTTTTGGTGTTTTTGCAAATTCTGAAATGATTGGTTTTTTTGGCCTTCGGCGACCCAGCATGGCATCAACTTCCTTGATTTTACGATCGAGTCTTTGAAAGAATGTTGTGGCCCTCTCAGATCGGTATGCAAGAGTCTTAATCACATAAACCCCCAGTTGAGCATTGTACTCATCATCACTATGAGCATTAACATCCAATGCAATTACTTGATATCGTTTAGGATATTTGTGCATAACCAAGAACTTGTAACGGTGATCACGCAACTTTTTCAAAAGACAAAATTGGTAAGTGTTTTGAGCTTTTTTAAATCTCTTAGAAAAAGAAATACTTACTCGTTGTCTTGCCCGCTGTACTGCTTTCCTCACCACGTCTCGCTCATTCCAACCTTTTTCTCTGTTTTCTTTTCTATACTTTTCAGCCAAAACATAATGCACATAATGATCGTATGCACTACTGAGAAGACCAAGATCACTACAGTATGTAAGGTTTGCGCGCATGTACTGATAAGCCCCGCTGCAAGCTATTTGTCTAAAGGTCATCAATGCGACAATCCGACAAGCCTCATTGTAAAGGGAACCAGGTGCCTCCTCCAGATCAGGTGCCCAGATACGAATCCCAAGTTTAGCAAGCATCGCATGGACATACGTAATATAGAAATCTTGCATGTTGATTATGTTTTTCCCAACTTTTCTTTTTCCAGCCCGGGCATCGCGTAACGTTTGAACTTGGGCTTCATTAATCAATTTAACACCGTTTGAGTTCTGTGCCACACTTTGAACTTCTTCGACACTTGAGAATCGCTGGTAGAACTCCTTCAACAATAGTTTATCTGGTGCAGTTGGCATTGCTTCTGGGGTAAGCAGTCCCCACAAAAGTTTAACATGTACATATAATGCTTCCTAAATACAAAACGATTTCATCAGCTATTTGACCTCAAAGTATACTTTACTAATAGTTTTCCAACCTTGGTATATTTGAAGTCCGGTGGAGCATCTCGCATGACCATCTGCATTGGATTGCGCTTAACTAATGTTGCTGGGGGTTGTTTGGGGGTATGTTTTGTTTGTTGTTGACCCACTGGTGTCGGATTTCTTTTTGGTATTGTTGTTTGAAATCGATGACCTGGGGGACTGATTCTTCGCCCTTTTCCTTTATCTTTTTTGGCATGGCTGCTACTGCCCCAAGGGTTATTTTCAGCTTCGGCTTTGTCTTCAGCTTGCTGCATCAATCTTGCAATTACTTCATCGCGCTGAGAAATTGCATTTTGCATTTCTTGGTACTGATCCTTGCCTGAAGAGCCCCCTGCCACTGGCTGATTAAAATTAGGGAAGTTCATTTTGAATAATAGACGTAGTAAGAAAGATAAATGTTTTAAAATTTTGAAGAAATAAAGTTGGATGTTGAAATGAAAAGACACTTCCAAATTGTAAAATTATCTAAGATTATTTTTGTAGACAAGCGAAAAAGAGTATAATAATAATATAAGAAAACTTTATTGTTAAATTTATCAAGTAAAACTAAAAATTCATTTGCTGTCGAAAGAAGCTAAGCAAGTAAAATGTTTGAGAGTCATAAGGAGGGCAGTTTGATTCCAAATCAATTTCAAGAACGATAATTTTGAAATAGAAAATTTTCGACTAGAGGGGGGTGGTAAAATGTTTTCAAAGTGAGTTACGAGACTTTATGTTGGAGTACCAACAAAGGATGAATAACGCATGTGAAAGGATTGAGTTGAAGCTAAAGCGTTTATTAGCCATGACTTGGTCTGCATAAAAACCTTTGAGATCACCAAAGTGATTGAATAATACTTATGAAAAGGATGACTGGAGGCTAGAGCTTTGATTATCAATGGCTCAGTTTGCGAAATGTTATCACAGGAAAAAATTAACCAAGATTTCTTTCAAATTCAACAGTTCTGTTTGAAAAAGTTGCTTTTGTAGTATAACCATAATTTCAATTAGAAAAAATTTTTCTTTCAAAAATTTCTGTGTCCTGAAATTTATTCAATGGGTTATTCATACTGTAAAAGCACAGTGCACTTGTTAGGTTGAAATTTTATTTCAAGACGGTAAAGCCTGAAGTTTTCAGGACTCACAAAGGGAGGTTTTGTCCTGCATCCTGTGATAACAGAACAAATTTACTCAAACTCCCGCACGTGGCGTCAGGTCAACGCCACAGTTTGTAACGTCAGCTAAATGCCAGTTGTGTGACACCTCCGCAAAGCAGGTGTCGTACAAATGCATACGTCACCCGGACTCCTCCAAGGGATTATGCATTGACGTATGCATTATCCAATTGTGTCTCTCAATGCAGCTGCGACACTATTTAGTCTCGAATATTCCATCCTTCTCTCACAATTCATTTTTATTTCTTTTTTTCTCAGATGATATCATATTTCTCTTTACAACTGCAATTCTGCGATCCTCTTTATTTGTTTCAGCCAATACCTTTTCCCCCAGTTTTCTCTACAATTACGATTCTACAATTTTCTTTTCAATTTTTCCCCAAGTCTCTCTATCTTTAGTATTTCTCAACTATTACGATTACCCTTCCAAATTTCCTTTTTTTGTTACACCCTCTATCTTTAGTATTTATCAATTATTACGTTTACAATTCCAACCAGTCCTTTTTTGCATGATCTATCTTTTCACCTGATTTTTAGCTCTTCTATTAAAACTCCACCACTCGCATGATTATCTCCTTTTTATTTCAAGATTTTTTTTATAATTTCATTCAATTTATCTACTGTTTGTATTGATCTGACAAACATTTTAAATTTAATTTCTCAACAACACACCATGGACTTTTGCACCTGCACAAGCTGTAGAAAGAATTCAGTAACCTGTGCCGATGGACAAACTCGCCAAGGGCTTTATGTTGATCCCAGCACACGAAGAAGGCATTGGGCCAAGGATTCATCACATCAGGACAAATCACTTGCTAATAAATTGTTTCCTCAATTATCACTAAATCCTAATGAAGAAACACATACTACACAGTCCTCCATCGACGATGAAGAATCAAATGGAGACTCATCAGAGATTGCTCCAAGAAATAAAGAGGCTATTAGCTCAACAATCAGTCGCAAGTTTTAACTACTCTTCAATATAAAATTCAAATTATAGTTTAATTAATTTTCTTTTTTTGCTTTTGTTAGGCCTCATCAATCATTTCATCATGTGGTTATATCTTTCTTGTGGACTTAGCAGGGATAAATGCCGAAAAGCACGAGAAATGCTTGTCCATATCCTTCAAAACGTTTCTGATGGAATTCCTCAATTGAAGGTACCATGCAATGTTGGTACAATATCAAAACAACTGAAGCTCGATTTTCCGTTTGAACAACATGTGTGTTGCCCAACCTGCTACTCACTTTACGATGTGGAAGTTGCACCAGGTGATTGTATTTACAAACCCACAGCTACTGGTACTCCTTGTGGAACTGAAATTTTCCGCCAACAGAAGATAAATCCTTTGGGTGATATCAGCTTTACCTCATACAATTCTACTCCCCAAAATCAATCTCGCAGATCAGGTCAAATTCGCTTACAAGGCCAGCCACATCTTCGTATCCCTCATGCTAGTTTTTTTTCACAATCAGTACTTTCTTGGCTAGAGTGGTTTCTCAATGTTCCAGGAATTGAACAGGGAATTGACGACTGGGCATGTGAACTTTCCAGCCACAAAAGCACTATTGTTTCCGATGTCGCACAAGGCACAGTTTGGAGAAGCCTTTTTCCATCTCGATCACCGTCAAACCAAAGTCTTGAATTAGGTTTCAATCTTTTCGTAGACTGGTTCAACCCAAGAGGCAACAAAATTTCGGGTAAACAAGTTTCAATGGGAATCCTTGCTCTGCATTGCCTTAACCTGCGACCACGAGAGCGATTTCAACAGCAGAATACCTGTCTGGCTGGGGTAATACCTGCTCCAAACCAGCCAGATATGATGACAATGAACAATGTCTTGAAGCCGCTTGTTGAAGAACTCATTGAATTAAACAATGGCAAGAATATCAACACTCCAGGTCATCCCCATGGGCGAAAAGTTATTGTGAATCTAGTTGGCTTAATTGGGGATATTGTAGCAACTCACAAAGTAGGAGGGTTTATGTCACATTCAGCAAAATATTTCTGCTCTTGGTGTGAGCTGAAAGCCAATGAGCGATCCGATTTGAAGCTTGGAAAGCTGAGAAATGGAAGGGCTGTTTTAAGTGCTTCTCGAAGATGGCATGAGGCAAGAACTATCAAGGTACAACAAAAACTTTCTCAATACTCTGGGATTCGCTGGTCCGAAATTAATCAATTACCTTATTGGGATCCAGTCGCCAATATTTGTCTTGGTGTCCTTCACAACTGGTATGAAGGTGTTCTCCAGCACCATTTTTGCTATCGATGGGGCTTTGATTCAGATATTATACAAAATGAAAGAAAACAATTGGACCTATCCGAATCAGGATCAGATATACTGATGGAGGACATTCAATCAAGAAGTCAAGATAGCTTAGATATTAGAGGTTATCTTTCTGAAGAGATAATCAACAAAATCAAGAAGCGACTAAATGAGGTAGTGGTCCCAGAAGGCATCTGTCATATACCAAGTGGAATAGGGACAGCACGAAATGGAAAACTAAAAGCAAATGAATGGTTGGTCTTATTTACCATTTACCTACCATTGACCATTTTAGATATTTTCTGGGATCTAGGCCCAAACAATAATCTACTTCTCATCAACATTAGCGCACTGATTCAATGCACTCAAATTGTTGGAGCACGATCCATCACCCAAGAAGATGGCCAGTTGTTTCGCCAGGCTTATGATACATATCAAAACACCTCTACTTTACAATTTCCCAATGTTCGAACAAATCCTAATCATCATTATGCAATGCACATCCCCGAACAGCTATCAAGATGGGGCCCTCTCAATGGGATATCAGAATATGGTGGAGAAAGGTTGGTTGGAATACTTCAAAAGCTGAAAACTAATACATTAAATGGTACGTCTTCAAAATTGTAATGTTTTTTCAAAGAACTGATTAGGTTGTTTTGTTGAGACATTAGGATGTTCTGAACAAACTATCATGAAGAAATTTGGTCAGCTGCAAAGGCTTCACAAAGTGGATCCTCAATTACACTTGGCGCCTTCTAAGAAGTATATTTTTTCATGCAGCAAGCGAAAGATTTTAGATGATGTGTCATATATCCAGATTTTGAAACATCTAAAAGCTACACAACCTCAGCTCCGTGATTATCGCAAACTACCACATCCACAGGGCTCAGCCGTTTTGAGATGTTTTGCAACTGAACACACTTATCTCTCATGGCGTTTTGGAATGAAGCTTTCTAGGCAATCCCCAAATAACATTATTTATGTTAGGAAAGGAGAGTCAGATATTCAATTCGCTAAGATCATTCATATTCTTGAGTTGGGAGACCAGGATATTCATAATGGCCCCATCTTGATGGTACATTTGATGGAATCTGTGAAAAATCGAGAGGTAGGATTTGAAGGGGTGGATTCTTTTTTAGCTCAGTGGAAACTCAAACATTTGCAATTAAAGTATACAGTGGGTTTCATATCGGTATCAGCCATTTTGGGGCTCGGAGCATACCTAAATCTCCCTGCATGGACTTTGGGTTACAAAGATGCAAGTATTCTAGCTTTCCCCATTGACAAAATGGTGGGACTGGAACGTTTCGATTAGATTTTTTTTATTTTTTTCTCTCCATGTGAAAAATTTATATTTTTCTAAAAAAAAATTATTTGAGATATTTCTTCTTTTCGTATTTTTATGAAAGTCTTATAAATTAAAAATTCACGTTTATACTGATTCGATTCATGTTGAAAACTGCCCATGTTCAAAAACTGTCTTAAAAATGCAAGATCACAAATGTTACATTCACGCCCCCTTCATTCACAATCAAATTTCAATTTTATTCAATCACATCATCAACCCAATAAAACGCACAAGCGCGATTCTTATTTACACCACAAAAACACTACAAAACTATATAGTTTCAAATCAGAATCCATGTATTGTAAAATCCCTAAGGTGATAGCTAATATTTTACCGTTTTTCTATATACTTCATTCTTTTAATCATATTTAAATAAAATAAATCAGACCCAATCAAAAATATATACATGATTCAAATTTTTCAAGAGTTCCATTCATTTGGTAAGCTAAAAAAACTATTTTGCAATTGCTGGAGTGTATCGTCACTATGGTAATCTTGCATTTCAGTATCTTCATCCAATAGGTGAGTCAATCTTTCTGCTTGACAATCGTTTTCCTTGTTTATTTCTTCTCCATCGCTAATATCTTCAGCTTCAAGATCTTCAAGCTCATTGCTATGGTCAGTGTCTAGCTCATTGTCATTTTGTATTTCATGTGATATGTCATATGCTTCAATTACCTCCTCCCAATGCAAGGCAGTAAATCGTTTGTCACTTAGCCTTTCATCAGGGTGTGGTGTTCCTAGAAGTGATTTTGAGGCATCGAGAAGGAATGCAATCGTATGGATGTCAGCAATTGATCTTTTTTGGCCAGAAGTGCGACTATTAAACCAATCCGGGTCATAGAAGTCAATCGGAAGGCCTTTAGGAGC
This sequence comes from Austropuccinia psidii, assembly GCA_023105745.1. Taxonomy (NCBI): domain Eukaryota; kingdom Fungi; phylum Basidiomycota; class Pucciniomycetes; order Pucciniales; family Sphaerophragmiaceae; genus Austropuccinia; species Austropuccinia psidii. Next base: position 13,000,822 of record JALGQZ010000016.1, read on the forward strand.
CAAATTGCTTATTGATCCCCTTCCTTCTGCGATGTGACGTTCACGCCTTTGAATCTTTTTTCTACTAGTACGTTCAGCTTTAACAATCTCTTCATCAACCCTGCGCATGAAAATGTTGGCCTTTTCAGAACGGCATTCCATTTTTTTGAATGTATACTTTTGGCTTATTGGATCAAATTCATCCTCACTGTGTGCTTCAGGGTCGGCTAAGATTATTTGATATCTGTTTGGAAACCTATTGGCAACAGCAAATGTATATCGAAGATTTTTAAGCTTAAGAATAAAACAACAATTTGGTCAGTCAAGCTTCTCCTATTAATAATCAGTCCTTACTAACCCTAAGTCTATATCGCAAAACTGCTTTTCTTTCTTGATCTTTCACATGTTTTCCAGCCTCCTTGGCCTCTTTCTTGAATCGCTGGGCCATATACCAGTGAACAAAGTGGTTGTAAACACTGTTGAGTAGCTGAATGTTCTCAAGATACGTCAAGTTTATATTCATGTACTCGTAGGCTCCACTGATAGCTATTTGACGAAACGTTTGTATAGCGCTGATCCTGCATGCTTCGTTATACAGGGTATCACTTGCCTCATTAAGATCTGGAGCCCATCGACGAATCCCAAGTCTTGCTAGAGATGCAACAACATATTTGATTGAGAAATCACTCATGTGAATGATCACATTTCCGAGTTTTTTCTTTCCCGGTGGAGTATTTCTTAAAGTGAGTATCTCTCCTAAAGGAACCAATGGAAGCATATTGTGGTTTTCTGATTGAGTCACAATGTCACTCAAGAAGGAGAAGCGAGTATTGAATTCTTTCAACATGGTGTAGTCGGGTGATATGGGGACAGAGTTTTGGTAGATTAGGCCCCACAAAAGCTTAATGTGCTCGCAGAATGCTTTCTGAAAAGTCAATTTAAGTTATAAGTGAGTTTGAATGAATACAAGATTCTAATAATAAATTACGTTACCTTTGTAGGCTGAAATGACTCAGGAATTTCACTTTGTAAAAGCTGGTTGGGGCTTCGCTTTTGAGGTGGGGTAAAAATTTGTTTTTGAAGCATTTTATTGGGTGTAGGGGTAGTCTTAAGCTTGGTATTTCGATTATTTGCTAGTAAATTGGGTGAGTGCTCCTTATGCAGTGTAGGTTGATTGAAGCTTTTTGAGCGAAATCTTTGGATTTGTTTCCCCTTACCTTTGGACTCGGCAGACACATTTCTTATTGCATTCTCTTGAAGGTTGAATTTGTGGAGTAGGGCTTCTAAGTTTTGATCATTCCTATTCATTTTTAGTTCGAGTTGTCTAATGTGCTCATATTGTTGATTCACTACTGGTAATAAATTAGGTTCACTCAATTCTTCAAACCCATATGAAGAGGAACTTTTATTGTAGTCGGAGTTCATAGGTGATGCTAATGAGGAAATGGATTGATTTAGGACGCGATTGAAAAGTTATTATATCAGTTTTTGGCTCTACTGATGCTGAAAATAGATGATTTATGAATGAAAAAAAATAGTAAATATAGCGAAAAATACTATGAATGTATGTGAGAGGAGTATAAAAGACTTTGGTGAATGAGAACGCTAATATAATGACAAAGATCAAGACAAGTAGTCTGATCAGATAAAACATCTGTATTTGATAAAAGTTTGAGGGAAGAAACTACTATGAGCGGAAAAAAACAGACAGGATGTAGTGATTAAATTTTCTCAGAAAAGAAGAAAGTAAAATGCAGCATAAAAAACAAGACCAAAGTTTGCGTAACCATCACAAAGGAAAAAAAAAATAAGAATTTTGTTGAGTGAAAAAATCACTCATAAAGGTATTTTTTTAAAGTTTAAAAATCTCAAAATTAATTGATTAATGTGTAGAAATCTCGTATGTTCTTTTGTAGTTTTGACTGGGAATGTTTGGACCATACTGTAAAGAAGCCTTTTATGGCACAATGCCATTATAGAAATTTGTTTAGCGAAAAAATCCTTTGACATTTCTGTTGGTCACAGAATTACCCAATGAAAGAACAGTGTAATTTACAGTACAATACTGTGTACACTTTGTGTAATGAATGCACTATAATGACATTGTGTAAAGCACTGCACACCCCCATGTCTACGTCCAGGTGACGTATACATCCATACGTCACATGATTTCCGCAAGTGTGAATGGACACGGGTGCATTCAAGAACTTGAAAGCTGTAGACGGGGGTTCGACTCCCTCACTCGGAGACTTTTTATTCTAGCTCTTATCTGAAGGCATCTGTTTCCAAAATTTTGAACTTATTTCAAATTTGATATTTTGATCCACTGGTAATTTCGAATGACCCTACAAGCACAATAATCTCCAATTCCTCTATTTTCATCGCTATGGCATGGAAATAAAATTGGGTTTCTTGAAAATTGGGAGTTACAGCAATAATGATATTTTTTCTTTTTCTAGTACTTCGTTACAAAACTTTCTCAGAGATTTATCAAAATCTCAACCTGTTCTTTCCTACTACGTCTGTAATGATTGAAAAAGTGGCAGGCCTTGTTTTGTTGATTTCTGAAAAGGTTAGGCAAGAGTATCTTTAAATATACTGGTTTTTAAAATGAGATGAACTCAAATATGCACCCCGAGCCTATACGCTTTAAATAAATACGCATTATTGGTAGTTATTTTAAAGTTTTTATACCTCTATAAAATATTTTTCATGAATTTTGATAGTTGTATGACTGACTCGTAAGCATCTAGTTCCGGCAGAAAGAGATGATAGAAAGCTTGAGATGCCATATGAAAAATGGCGAAATCAAAAGTCAAATGCGAATTTTTCATGACACAATCCAGGAAATTTCTAGCTATGATATTTAGATACCATAATTAAACATTTTTCCAATTATTTGGAATATTTGAAGTCCATATCAAGCTGAAATATCATCAATATGGTATCCTTATATTGTGGAATATAAAACAAGAAACTATCTGGGATAAAAATAGTCTGTTCTCAATAGGCTCGTGATTCAATTTTTGCTCTTAAAATGAAATTGAAATGATAATTTCAAAATACAAAAAGGCTTATTTCCATTTTGTGCGTTTTGGGGGAATTTCTGCATCAAATTGACAATTTTACTAAGTTACAACAATTCTAAACCCAAATTGGAGCTATGGGTTGGCGCAGATCTCCATTGCTTGAACTGCTTATGGGTGAGTCATTAATTAAAAAATGATGACTTGAAACAATTATTCATGATATTCATTCATTTTATCATAAAATCCAAAATGACAGATTTGTGTTTGCAAATTATTAAAAATTCTTCATTCAGAGCTAAATATTGAATAAAATCATTGGATGTAGAAAATTGTGAATTGAATTTTTGATTTATGATTGCCTTTCAATTTGAATATATTTCTATATCTATCAGAGCTTAATTTGTTCAATTTATATCAAATTCTTTTATGAAAATTAAAGTGTAACTTTTTGTGATTAAGCTAAATTTGGCAAACATTTCTTAAACCACAAAGGTAGTTATTAAAATAATGAATATTTTTTCCAAAGCAATTGAGAAAACTTTGATGAAATAAGTTGATGCTATTGGACAGAATCAGCATATATAAAACAATTGAATCTTAATATCATTCATTGTTCTATTGAGAAGAATGATAAGAGTAAGATGAATGAAAAATCTCAATAATCATAATATCCATTCATTTCTTCAACTTTCTTCACAGTATCAGAAATAGATTTTAGGAAGTATATTGAATTTTATTGCCTTTTGTATAAAAACAGTATAGTGATTAATACAACTAGAAATCAATATTTGAATAGAAGAGATCATAAGTATTTAAGGTTTACAATTGAGAATATATGTTGTGATTTCATCATTTTTGTACAAAATAAGCCAAATATAATGACCAAAAGGCTAATTAATTGCCATTTTGAAAGGCTCTAGGCTCTTCCAAAAAAATTTAATCAATTCCTTTCTTAAATAGATCAATCTTTTATATACAAAAAAAAATTCATGAAAAGACATTTGAGCTATATATTGACATAGTAGCTCTTATATCACAGAGTAATTGAAAATTTCAAAAGTAATGATTATTTTAGTATATTTATCATATGGAAAAAGTCAAAAGGTGTTTAAACTACCCTCTTTGGAAAGGTTATGGGAATTTTCCCTCCAACATAAGTAAGAAAAAAGTTATTTTTTGAATATGATTAGCAAAGAATCATTATGAGACAATTTATTTGCAAAATTGTGTCTTTGATTTCATGCTCAGGGAAAAAGCTTCAAGAAAATTTGAAAGATTAATAATAGAATTTATGTCATTTTCAGTTTTTAAATTCCATAAAATGAATATTGATTGAAAGTCAGTGAAAAGAAGTATGTAGTACTTCATTTAAAATCAAATTTGAAACAAGGTGTAACTTTTCATAAATTCTTACAAATATACTAAATGCCAAACTGCATAAAAGCAAACCTGCTCAATGAATGAGCTATACATCTGCAAGGGAAATGATACGTTTTTTTTTCTAAAGGATCAAGAGGAAAAGATGAATTAGGACATAGGAGAAGACTCCATATAAGTTGTTAAAAACTATTTGAAAAACCTTATACCAGAATGTGAAAGAAATCTTATAAAAATAGAAGGAGTTAAATTTCGTAGTGCAAGTTATAGCATTAAACCCCTTGGAATACTTTATTTAACTTGAATTTTCCCACATCAATGTAAATTTATAAGAATTAAAATGGAGCTCATAGTAATGTATAATTGTGACAGTGCCAATTTTCATTTCTTAGTGAAACCATCTGCTTTGATTTGTCCCATCATTATTCAAAAACTAGTTTGATAATTTGAAGAGCTCCTTCTACCAACTTGCATGAATTTTGTAGAGATTTTTGTCACCTTTTTTGGATCGCAAGGAGGATTAACTTTATAATTTTTTGTGTCCATTATATCAGGCCATTTTAATTTTTGTGACGTTTCCCATATTTTCAGTTTATAGTGTTGTTCCCTGTGTACTCTTGTTTGGCTATTGTCCAACAAAAAATGTGTCTGTTTGGGTTTATCATATTGAGTAGGGGTTTGAGTGCATTCCCATCTGTATAATCTTCAAATGCTGATCCTATCAAGTGGTGGTTGGGATTGCTCAGTTTCCATACTAAGCAGATGCACTCTTTTGTGTAACTTGATATCTGGCTTTATGTTTTTTCAGTTGTGTATGAATTTCTCATGTGAAGCCTTCTGTGGGTTCACAATCCCTTATTTTTCTTTGTTGAAGGGCTGAATTCTGCATAAGTTTAGAATTTGTGGTGATGTGAGAAAAGTAACTCATATGATCTGTTTAGTAGCTAGAAAGTCCCCAAATGGATCTCATTTCATCAACTTATTGGTGACTGCCTTCTGAACTAGTTCTTCCAATGTTTCTATGTCTATGGCTAGGCTTAGGAATGATAATTAGTGTCACAGTGAAAGTAGTTCCTGCTGACAAAGAAGATTCAATTTCTAAGCAAAGTTTTGAGGTTTATTGGTTTACATTTGCCCATAAATTTGTGTAAGTACATTACATGGGCATACCATGTTTCAGACTAGTTCAGTATATAATAAGTACACACCAACATCTATCCCCCTAATATCTCTTCTTTCAATAGATTTTTCATCATCCTCTGTAAATGAGCTGGCGCATTTTTGATTCCAAAATTCATTCTATGTCCAAATATGTAACCATGTGACATAGAATGATGAAATATTGGATTTATTTTGGCTTAACTCTTTTCTTGTCAAAGCCTTTCATGCAATGCCGTTTGTTGAGTTTATCCAGTTCATGAATTATCCTTTGATGCAGTACCTGACAGCTTTTGTGTACTTGTTCAGTGCTCCTAAAGCTCCACTAAGTCTAGATTTACTATCATTTCATGAAATTAGGACTGGAGTGATAATTTTATCTATTTCATTATTTAGAATCTTCTTCAAGAACTTCATTTCCAGCAACTCATTTTGTTTTTTTTAAAATTGTTTAGCTGGCTTCCAGGCTTGCTGGGTAGGGGATCTCCTAAGCATGGGCTGGGGTAGCCTCTCCACATGGACTTTAGTTCTCCGTAGGGGTTCATCACCAATGGCAAATGTACTCCTATGAAGAAGCTCTTATTAGCGTTATTTTCTGATTTGGTGAAAGTAAATTCTGAATTTACTTTCTGAAGTTTCTCTAACAGATTCCATAAGGTGAATCCTGTTTGGCTCTGGATTGTATGAACCCCAAATGATAATCTATTCTCCCTGTCTTTCCCAGATGTGAGGTGAAGTTTGTGATGTTTATTTTTCTATACCATCCATTCTCTGGTATTCCATTCCTTATATGAAGCCCCTGAATTGTACATTGTTCACTGCTACAAATTCTGGTTCAAGCGTAACATTCTTTCCTGTGGGGTATGATAGCTTTCTTGGTTATTGAACCAAGTAAATTCTGCTTCCCTGATGCACTTGTAAAGATCATGACATTTGTGGTTGAAAGTTCTGTACTCCACTGAAGAAATCTTTCATCCAGAGTGTTTCTGGCCATTAAAATGAAGATGGATCCCTTTTCAATGATCATGGGACTTTTTTGACCAATGAAATGTTGCAGCTTTTTTGCGATTTCAGGTATGTGCCCCATCCCCTTGGTAGTTGTCACTAAGAATTTCTGGGAATTCTCAGTGTGGCTACTGAGTTTTTCATAAGCAGTTTCTTGGGCATGCCAGATTCAACCATATTTCTTGTATATTCAAGTACTTTTCCTCTCCATAATCTACTATTTATGTTTCCAAAGCTTAATTTTATCCACATTATTCATCCGTTTTGCAATTCCCTATACTTTCAGAATCATATTTTTCTTTTTCTTATGAATACTCCTCAGATATATATTAATTTTCATCCTGGATTTGGGAAGGCTTTTTTTATTATTGCCTGATTATTCAAAATAGGAGCATAAATTCATCTTCTTTCAGGTTTATACCCCTTGGACTCTGTTTCAAATTGAGGATTTTCCCGTGAACTGTTGATCTTATTTTCTCTTTATCTACTTATGAAGTTAAATTTCTTCCTGGTGAAACTCTTTTTTTCATCTGAATTTGCCTTCATTTTCCAAGTCTCCTGGTAGTTTTCCCAGTAGTTGATTATTCCTCATTTCTGGTGGAGTGTGGGGATCTATGGATTTCAGACTGTTTTATTTTCTGTCACATGGTGAGTTTTGATCTAAAAATTGGCAGAATTAATCTTTTTTTCAACAGGATCTATAGAGTTTTAAGAAATAGGTCCCTTTGTTGAGGTCTGGAAGACATAATTTTGACAATAAACCAGTTTCTAAGATCATGGGGTTGATCGTTGTGGGATTCAACGGGAGGTATCAATCAAACTGCCAAAAATCACTGTGTTTTTGGCTTCATTGGCACACAAGGGTGCTTTCCATTTTTGGTTCCTTGTAGGCTCCTGTTCTGACTAATGTAGCTCTATGAGAGTTACATAAGCAATACCATCAGCTACATGCACTTTGGGACACAGTGTTCTAAGCCTGGGGTACTGTCACATGGGGTAATTCGATCTACAACTTGCCAGTAATAAACTGTCTTTAAACGGTTTTAATATCCTTTTTGGAAAGACTTCCCTTTTTTTGAGGTCTGCCAGAGAGAATTGCAACATTGTCTCATAAGAAACTCAAATGGATCTTTATCCACTTTATATTTGTAATTGTCAAAATACATATTCTTCTACCATACCAGTGTGCCATTACTTAACCTCTGTTTGATTTTGTTTGTCAACAAAAAAGGGGGTCCTTCTATGTATGACCTTCATCTCATTATACATTATTTTTTGATGATTTTTAAGGCTTTGTTTGACATCAAAGTGATCCAATAATCAAAAATACCAGGTGCATCAATGTAGTGAGGAGGTTGCATGTGGTCATATTCTCCTTTACCTGAGAGCTTTGGAATGTTTTTCACTTCTGAGAGTTTTTTGATTGCTTCTCTGTAAATGTAGATTATTCCTGACCCCTACTGGTACAAATGGCCTTTTTCTATTCCAATTCATTGATCCCAAGGTTTATATCCTCTTGTTTTGTCCCAAGGAGATTTCTAGTATTTGGAAATCCTAAAGGCATAGTCTGTTGTTAGGTTTTTGCCTCATTCAGCCCCATCTCCCCAACATTTCATTCACACTTTATCTGTATCATCCACTTGGTTCTGGAGATTTTGTATTTCTCTGCTTTCTTGCTGTTTTTCCCTAAGTTCTGGTTGTGTTTCCTCTTGGTTAGTTCAAATTCTTACCAAACTGTGTCTATCTTAGTCACTAGTTGCTTGAGATATTTGGATCTGAGGTATTTGTATTTGTCTAATTCTTTTACCCATGCCTTAGTGATGTTCATTCCGTGAAATTAGCCCTATTTAGCCAAAAATTGTTAATAGCTATATCACTTTGGCTGGCTATGTACTTGATTTACTCCTACTTCTTGTTTAAATATTCCTACCAAACAAAGAATAATTAATAGGTTATTGACAATCTCCAACATTTTTCATGTAAAATCCCTTTTTTTCTGGGATACCTGTTGTACTACTCTCATAAGCCTCTGTATTAAAGTTGCAAAGGGGTGGAAAACATATTACCATTTGATTGAGTTAATTATTCAACCCAGGTGATATTTTTGTGCTTCAAATCAAACAAAAAGACATTTTTATTGTTCAAAATTTGGTTTCAGAACAAAATCTTATGCTTTTGTGTTTTCACCAATTGAAGGCTTAGAAATGATCAGCTAACCAGGAAGTTTTCAATGAGGTAAATGACATATCTGGCGAACCTTATTACTCAATCTATGGGTAATAAATGTAAAAAACCAAGTGGAGACATTTGACACCTCAGAATTGAATTATTTGTGATCGTATGTGTAAGGTGTGGATATGAAACTTTGATTAAAAATCAAGTACTTTTCCTGTCCTCAAAATTTGTATAAGGTAAAAATCAATTAAAAATAGTATGAAATATTATTTTTAAGAGAAAACACGCCAATTTTATTGTTTATAACTTTATTAGTATAAAACAATAATATTATAAAAATTTATTGTTTTACCAACAATAAAAATTTATCCAAAAAATACTCTACAAGAGATATTTTAAGGCTACAAAAGAAATTTCTTCAAGAGCAATTTCAATTGGAATTAATTGAGCAAAGAACTGCAAGCAATTAATTAAAGAACAAAGTCTTTAAAAAGAATATTAAAGAGAAAACACGCCCAAAAGTGACCAGAGTGAATTTGGAAACAAAGTGACAAAGTTAACAGTGATGAAAGATGCTTTAATTCACTTTTGGGGTGGTTCAGGGGTAAAAATGATTATAAGAGTTACAAACAATGATTATAATGATTTTTTCACGTGGTTAAAAGGATTAAAATGATTTAAAAGTGGTGGTTGGAATCTTTGATTGATTGGTTTAACAGTTTTAAACTGATTAATAAAAGGAAAAGATTCTAACATGAAGAGAAAAAGTGGGGCAAAGAAGACATTCTTTTATAGCCATCAATTCTCTTACTCCAAAAGTAAAATTTACTCTTGTCAGTCGTGAAAAACAGTCTGACAACAGAAAAGCCAATTATGGCATCATTGAACCCTGGTTTAGACCAAAAAGGGCTGGTTTAAGCCATTTTTAGCCATTTTTAGCCATTTTAGACCCTTAAATCAGCCATTACTATAGCAATACCAGGCCTAGAGCCTTCAAAACACGTCAGAATGTGTGTCAGAGGCGTAGAAACCAGTTAAAACTGTTTTTATTATGATTGTTTTATCTTAAGGGTAGTTTTACCTTCTTGGCAACAGCTAAAACTACCCCAGTTGGTATCAAAACCTCATCATCAATTGAGTCCACAGACCCTGTAACTCAATTCCAGGCCAAAAGTGATGAACTTTTGCGTGAATTTTGACATCCCACGCCTGTCAGCAAGGATTTTGGGGGTCTAGCTCCCCCTTAGAGCTGGAGTTCCTTTTCCCCCCCAAATTTAATCTTTCCAATTTATTTTTCCTTTAATTCCTCATCATGTATTATGCTTATAATTTACACATGTAATTCAATTCAATTGTACAGTACAATACAGTAATAATTGACACCTCATATGTAAATCAAAGTTCACTTATGTAATACACGCGCACATTTTGACATTTCAATTGAATTCAATTGAAAATACTTTAATTCCTCATAACTTCTAAACTAAACACAACACCTCAATTTTAACACAAAAATTGATGGTTAACACCACATGTGGTGTGAATTAAATTAAGGTTTTGAGGATTTTCAACTTTTGTATTGAAAATACTAAAAACTTAATTTAAGCTTATTTAGAGTTGAGTTACAAAAATTTCACTCAGAGGTGACCCCACCTGATTTTTTATGAGGAATCCAATGGTGAAATAAAATTTATATGTTTATTTATTGGATAAAAAGTTATAATAAATTTTATTTAACTTTTTTCCAAATTTATTTATTTTTTCACAATTTTGTTAAAATTTCATTTTTACTTAAATTTTTCAAGTATAAATGTAATTTTATATTTACAAAATTTAAAGTAATTTTATTTTTAAATTATAATTAATTTTTTATTTTTAATATAATTTTATATTTATATTTTTTATTTTTATTTTAATAATATAAATAAATTTATTTTATTTATATTAATATGTTATTTTTTATATTTGTGGTCTTTTGGGTATATGAAATTACCTCTAAGGCTCACATTCCCTCCCCCTAAAAAAGAATATTACTTTGTAATATTGGTGTTTCTAGTGTGTCTGAATCTCCTGAGGAGTTTGGTAGCTTCTGGTATATCCTTTTCTTCTAACCATTCATCTTCACAAGTTGGGTCACTGTACCTAACAAGGTATTCCCTTACTTTCTTGGTTCTTAATTTCCTTCCTTTAAGAACTTTGGTAATTTTCTTAGTACCAGATGTCTCAATAGGAAAGTATCTGTCTTTGTTATTATGTAAATCTATCCCATACATGATTAAATAGTCATTTTCCAACAAAAATGGGTACTAGAGCAATTTTCCATAACAACCAGTTCAACTGTGATTCTCAAATTCCCATTTATGTGTGGGAATATGATATTGGTATCAAAGATTCCTAATGCTTTCATTGGGTTACTTGTACTGTTAAATTTTATACCATCAAGTAGGTGAAATCTTCCTTTATCATATGATCCTGTCCATACTTCATCCAAGGCATGTATTAGAGAGTTGTCTTTACAGTATTTGTTCACTAATTGTTATAAGATGCTACAATTGTTATCTTGAATGTAACTATTTCTGACCTCTTCAAAGAAGGTGGTGTTCAAGTCTGTAACACTTATTCCTTCTATTGGGATTTGGTTTTCATAAGTTGTGCTCCTTGAGCTTTTGATAAATCAAGTTGACTATTGCTCAATTGTGGCAAGTGGGAATAAGATTCCATTATGTCAAAAGTGGCATTGATATTTTCTATATCTTTTGAAGATTCAGAAAATATGGATGACTTATCATCTGAATTGTCTTCAATTATGTCATCTCTTCCAACATCAGGTCCCTTTCCAATATTAATTTCATTGATTTTCCCCCTTTTTGGACATGTATTAGCTAGATGGGTGGTGCTTTGGCAAATATGGCATGTTTTGACTGTATCTGCAGATTTATACCCAACATTATTAGAATTTTCTTTGGGGTTTTTGTCCACAGAATCTTTCCAAGGTGTATTAAATCTTGTTTCAAGATTCACCCTACTAGAACCAATTTTTGTTCTGGTGGTTACTTCTTCTAATATATTGATAATATCCTCTGCTGAAGATTGTTCAGTAGTCCTGCTTTTGACAGCATGCTCTAAGTCACCTCCACATTGTCTCAGAATTTTTCTATGGATCATAAATTCTGACATGTCAGGATATAATGCTGTTAATCTGTCCTTTTGTTGGCAAAACCATGGTAAAGCTTTGTCTTTATCAGCATTAAATTTGGCAGATTCAAAGGCTGTTTCAACTTTAAACCTCCAAGCATCATTTTCCCATTTGTTGATGATTTGGGTTTTCCACCAAGTCCAACTCTGGTGTCCATGTGCTTGTCTTATTTTGATGTACCATCTGTGAGCTGATCTGGTAAACAAGGTGTTAAACCTGGCTGTTACCAATCTGTCTGGTAATTCAAAATCCTCTTTGATCATGTCAATAACTCTAATGAATTCCATATGGTCATACTCTCCTTCACCACTGAAGTGAGGCCATTCTTTAAGTTTTGGAACTTCTTTCAAGAGTGCTTGGCCCATTGATGGTTCCAAGTTATGAAAAGAAGTGGATAATTCATTTTTTAATTGTGAATTATCAGGGTTCAATACTTGTGGATTTGAAATTCTTGTGCCCTCATTTTGATTTAGAGGTGTAGACATTCTTGGTAAGGTGTTCAGTATTTGTTCAATGTCATTCATTTTACTGTTGCTACACCTTTGGGAATTTCTGTATTCATGTTGGAAGCTTTGTATTAAATTTATTACTTCAATTTTATACATGTCTTCTTTATGTGTAAGTTCTTGCCATAACTCTGTCTGTCTTGTATTATCAGCAGTGACTTGATTCAATTTCATTGATAATTTTGATACTTCTTCTTGTGAAGCATCAAAACACTTTTTCAAGGCAATGGTATATGTCTTTACTTCAGTAAATGAATTTGAAATTTCATCAAGGACTTTCTTGTTATCTGTCTTGATAATATTTATGGCTTGTTTAATTCTTGTTTCAATTATGTCATCAATATTGAATTTAGAATATTTATCTGTTAATTCTTTAATAATGGCAGATTGTTCATTTATTTTATTGTTAGAAGAATTATCATTATTGGAATTTTTAATTGTTCTCAAAACTTTTTCAAAACACATAAGTGTTTCATTAATTTGGCACAGACTCAGGTTGTTTGTTTTAATTTTGTTACAAATGGTGTCATTTTTATCAGAAAGATGTTTTTTCACGTCATTTATAGCATTATACAACTCTGGGATGGAATCAAATATGTCAGAAATCATTTCTGGAACCTTAATCTGGCTTCCTCCTTCTTCTGTAATTCCATCATGGTTCTGGCCATCTGAAATACATTTTCCATGGCATCCTGCTGAATCTTTGGGATTCTGTAGCCCTGGCTGTAAGGTTTTGGGGCTGGTGCCTTCCCTTTGCCCTTGTTTGGAGTTTGTGGCTGCTTTTTCACGTTGGAATTGCTGCTGCTGGCCACTGGGGCTGTTTTTGGCACTGGTTTGGCTGGTGGAGGGTTGTTTTTCCTCCATTCTAGTGTCAAAAGCATCATGTTTTTCTTCTCCATCAATGGATGCCATCCATTGAGCAATTTGCAAGTGTTGGGATGGCCCAAGAATTTTCTTACTGTCAGGTAAGAATTCATGCGATTCTTCCACAGGTCTGCAAGGATCTGGTACTCCTTGAATTGGAGTGCATTGTTGTATGCACTGTGGCTGGCTTTGTATATGTCCACAGAGGCTTGTTGTGGCGGTGTCAGCTCTTTTTGAAGGTAAAATGGTATTATCAGCTTCAGAATGACCCATTTTAGTTGTTTGGAAGTCATCAACTGACCCTTTTCCTTCTGTACCTGGTTGGCCTCTGCCATAATCACGTCTATTACCTTTTTGGGAGCTGCTTGAGGGGTTGTAGCTGGCTCCTGACCTGGTTGAAGGCATAATTATGGTTAAAAAAGGCTTACAATAGTATTTTTACGTCAAAAACTTACTATTGGCCAAATTTTTGGCTTTCTGAAGTGTATTACTTATATCCAAGTTAATTAATTCAGAAGATATTGGTTCAGGTTGATTATTTTGAGTCACAATAACAGTACTATTATGATCAGAATTAACAGTACTGGCAGGGATAATGCTGGTTACTGTTGAGGCTGTTTCAATGTTTTCTTGTCTTACCACGTTGTCAGACACTAAAATTAATGAAAAAAGCCAATTAATTAAGTAAAAAAAGGTTATTTCAAAAAAGAAATAAAAATATAAGCCTCACTTATAATATGAAAAAAATTATTTTTTAAGGATTTTTTTGGATTATAAGTATTTTTTATATGTTTTTAAATTTTTCAATATAAGAAAAAAGATTTAAAAAGAGTAAAAAAAATATGTCACAGGTAAAATATCACGGCTGGGCCCCCAAATGTAAGGTGTGGATATGAAACTTTGATTAAAAATCAAGTACTTTTCCTGTCCTCAAAATTTGTATAAGGTAAAAATCAATTAAAAATAGTATGAAATATTATTTTTAAGAGAAAACACGCCAATTTTATTGTTTATAACTTTATTAGTATAAAACAATAATATTATAAAAATTTATTGTTTTACCAACAATAAAAATTTATCCAAAAAATACTCTACAAGAGATATTTTAAGGCTACAAAAGAAATTTCTTCAAGAGCAATTTCAATTGGAATTAATTGAGCAAAGAACTGCAAGCAATTAATTAAAGAACAAAGTCTTTAAAAAGAATATTAAAGAGAAAACACGCCCAAAAGTGACCAGAGTGAATTTGGAAACAAAGTGACAAAGTTAACAGTGATGAAAGATGCTTTAATTCACTTTTGGGGTGGTTCAGGGGTAAAAATGATTATAAGAGTTACAAACAATGATTATAATGATTTTTTCACGTGGTTAAAAGGATTAAAATGATTTAAAAGTGGTGGTTGTAATCTTTGATTGATTGGTTTAACAGTTTTAAACTAATTAATAAAAGGAAAAGATTCTAACATGAAGAGAAAAAGTGGGGCAAAGAAGACATTCTTTTATAGCCATCAATTCTCTTACTCCAAAAGTAAAATTTACTCTTGTCAGTCGTGAAAAACAGTCTGACAACAGAAAAGCCAATTATGGCATCATTGAACCCTGGTTTAGACCAAAAAGGGCTGGTTTAAGCCATTTTTAGCCATTTTTAGCCATTTTAGACCCTTAAATCAGCCATTACTATAGCAATACCAGGCCTAGAGCCTTCACAACACGTCAGAATGTGTGTCAGAGGCGTAGAAACCAGTTAAAACTGTTTTTATTATGATTGTTTTATCTTAAGGGTAGTTTTACCTTCTTGGCAACAGCTAAAACTACCCCAGTTGGTATCAAAACCTCATCATCAATTGAGTCCACAGACCCTGTAACTCAATTCCAGGCCAAAAGTGATGAACTTTTGCGTGAATTTTGACATCCCACGCCTGTCAGCAAGGATTTTGGGGGTCTAGCTCCCCCTTAGAGCTGGAGTTCCTTTTCCCCCCCAAATTTAATCTTTCCAATTTATTTTTCCTTTAATTCCTCATCATGTATTATGCTTATAATTTACACATGTAATTCAATTCAATTGTACAGTACAATACAGTAATAATTGACACCTCATATGTAAATCAAAGTTCACTTATGTAATACACGCGCACATTTTGACATTTCAATTGAATTCAATTGAAAATACTTTAATTCCTCATAACTTCTAAACTAAACACAACACCTCAATTTTAACACAAAAATTGATGGTTAACACCACATGTGGTGTGAATTAAATTAAGGTTTTGAGGATTTTCAACTTTTGTATTGAAAATACTAAAAACTTAATTTAAGCTTATTTAGAGTTGAGTTACAAAAATTTCACTCAGAGGTGACCCCACCTGATTTTTTATGAGGAATCCAATGGTGAAATAAAATTTATATGTTTATTTATTGGATAAAAAGTTATAATAAATTTTATTTAACTTTTTTCCAAATTTATTTATTTTTTCACAATTTTGTTAAAATTTCATTTTTACTTAAATTTTTCAAGTATAAATGTAATTTTATATTTACAAAATTTAAAGTAATTTTATTTTTAAATTATAATTAATTTTTTATTTTTAATATAATTTTATATTTATATTTTTTATTTTTATTTTAATAATATAAATAAATTTATTTTATTTATATTAATATGTTATTTTTTATATTTGTGGTCTTTTGGGTATATGAAATTACCTCTAAGGCTCACAGTATGCCACAACAACACTTCTTGGAGGATTCTATCCTTAAATCCTGTATCACACCTTCAGTTTTCACAATTAAAGGCTCAAAACGTAGCTCAAATTGTAGCACAAGTGAGCTCGAAAAAATTCTAACACATTTAACAAACTTTGCATTTAGAATGAAAAACATAGCCAGGATTAAATTCTTTTCAAAACTTCTCAAAACTGTATTTTATTATGTTAAGTGAACAATCCCAATAACCTTTTAATAGCTTAAGATACAAGGATAGGGGTTATATTATTTTGTAGCCATACGCTGGGCCATATATAAAATATGAGATTTGACAGGTAACTTATCAAAACTGTCAAATCCAGATGACAGGATAAAAAATAGTATCATTTCTTTTATTATTCCCATAAAATATTTTTATGTTAATTTCTGATCCAGCGGTTCTTCTGTCTTGGAAGTTTTACCATTTGATAGCCCTCATTGATTTCATTAAGCAAAACTCACTTAGTGGACCTCTCATCTAATCTCTAATTTCTAGCTTGGAGTTGAATATTAAGGTTTCTATTTAACAACAGTTTTTAACCTCAGTATCTTGTTCAATTTGTACTCTTAGGTAATGAGAATGATATTTTATAAAAGGAGGAGACTACATATTCCTTATGGTAACACCAAAATTAAACAATTGTTGAAAATTACAATGGAAATTAGTCAAATCCATACCCTGAAGCTTCAAACTTTCACATCACCAATAGCTTTGCCTCGGGTCCCCAAAATCATAGCCTAGTTTATTTCTTTAAGGGTATGATCATATGGGGAAAAAAGGCGCCCATTGAATATTTTGACTTTTAAAACAAGATCTACCGCACATAATATAGGGTATCTTTAGACCGTTACTTCCTTGCATGTACAGGGAGTATGAGCGCTCAGACCAGTGATACCTCTCAAAATGTCTCATAGAATTCTTTCTACCCTTGTGGGATCAATTATAAGTTTAAATTGAGCTATAGTACTCGGAATATAAAATTGTTCAAGGATTATGAGAGATTTTGGAAAAATATTTTACTGAAATGAATCAATATATAGCTATTGTGGTTGAACCTTCGTTGAGTCTTTTATTCAATTCAGGCATCATTTTTTCAGATATTAATGCCCTATAGAGCCTCAATGAACTCCTATAAGAATACATACTGATTACATTGCGTATTAAAAATAGTAGCTGGTATTCTAGTAGGTCAGGAGCTCCATCCAGAAGTTATATATATAACGCAAACCTAATCATTCAAAAGGGTTTAAGTAAAGGGTAGGATTGCCGACTAAATGGTTTAGCGGTCAAGTGACTGGTCTGGCTCACTTGTAAAGCTTGCTTCAGCCTCTGTGCCCACTGTTCGATCCCCGCTTGACGAGATAGAGTGTATCTGTGATAAAGGGAAGGTAAAAGGGAAAATCAATCATCAAAAGGAATTCTATCATATAGCATCCAATAATTCAGATGGGGGGGAGAATATCCCTCCTTGATATGTAAGGGAGTGGTGCCTCTGTGATAGAATCCTTCAGCAAGACTCAAAAATAATACGGCATTCAAGAAAGCTTATCATAGAACACTTAATGGTTCAGATAGTGGGGTTAGAAAAGTGGGCTAGGAGGTTGGGGTGGGCCCCTTTTTTACACTTCCATGATTCATTTTTCAATTTTATTCTATAAGAGTTTCAGAAATCTATTCCAAGTGCTTTAGTATTTTTTCCATAATATTTCAGAAGGGCAGTTCCTTATTTAGTGTTACGGTTTTATAAGACAGGACCTGATGATGGAACCTTAGATGCATTTTTCATCAAAAAATATTGAGAGCTGATAGAAGCATTATCTGAAATAATCTACGAGTGGTATGATAATCGTCTATGATCTTTTATTCCATCAAAATCTCATTATATATTTGAGAAGAAACAACTCCCCTTTTATAGTTAAAATAATACATGTTCTAATAAGTGGAATTCTTAAGATAACTAATATATGAGCAAGTGAAGTAATCTGAATTTTCACAGCACTTCATGAAGCTGAAAATAATCCGGAATATATCCATTTCCAGCTCATAATTATATGCCATTCTTTTTCATTCACTTTCTACGGGATTACATCAATAAGTAGGATTTTTAACAGAATTTCATGCTTATTAGACTCAAATTAACTAAAAACATGATTTTGATAGACAAATTATACATGGTCAAAGTTTTTGATTGGGAACCCAAAATATGGGAGGAAAATGGAGGAGCTTCAGGAGTATTTTTTGACCTCCTTTCAAATATTCTATTTTTATAAAATAGAGCAATAAATTGATGCTTATAAACTATGGTATAGATAATTACATTGTGTTGACAAGGGTTAGACAAAAACCTAAGAATTCCTGTGAAAATAGTTTTTGATATTTTTACATGTTCACATATCAAACCATAAAAAATATGCAAAAAGATCCCCTTCCTAGAAATAAAGAGATATGAAATATTTAGCTTCTCTTACTTATCTTGATTTTTTGACGCCCAAAACCCTCGGCCCAGCCATAAAGGCCATTTCTCAGAACTAGTAAAAACCTTAAATAAAGAAACTTATCAGATGTTTATGTTTATAAATGCGCAAAACTACGTAAAAACAACTTTATTCTTGAAAAATGCTCTAAGATATAGTGAGGGTAGTTCTTAAATTAATCCTATTTTAAAAGATAATACACAAATATTTCTAAAGAAGACTCCTATATTTAGAGCGCCTAAAAGAGAAATTTGGAGCTATTCATATCTTTCACAATGACCTGCTGAAATCGGAAAGGAATTTTCCTTTCAAGGCTATTGATTGAATTCAAATGAAGAATATTTTAGAATTGATATATTTAGATACGTAATCAGGAAGCACAATGTTGATTCATATACAAAATTGGCCACCATAGAAGATAATAATGATGAGGAGCTTTAACAATGATAGGAACTTTCAGTAATTTTGATTAATCAATTCAGTTCAGTGACTCAAGCTGGAATTTTGTGAGGAAAATAGTATTCATAATCTATGTGATTGGAGATTGACAAAGAGGAAAAAGAATAAATAGTGATGTCAGATTTAATCTTTAGCTGAGATTAGCCTTAAAATAGAGCTTGTTTATCTATTTTTAATTCAAGGAATTGAGTGCAAGAACTTACTTTTAAGAACACTTTCATATAGAACACTTCAATTGAGCTCAATGTAAAAAATATTCCAACCTTGAAGATCTGGCTGAGAAGATGACCTAAATAAAATAGAAAGTTAGAACCCAGTATAAAGCAAGATGAAGGCTGGGTTGGACCTGTTACCCCTGCCGGAAGGTATAGATTTTTTTTCATGGTGAATTCTGTAACTCAACCCTAAATAAGCTTAAATTGAGTTTTTAGTATTTTCTGCAAAGAAATCCAAAATTTCTGACAACCTGAAATTAATTCACACCAATTGTGGTGTGAACCATCATTTTTTTGTGTTAAAATTGAGGTGTGGTGTGTAGCTTGGAGGTTGTGACAAATTGAAGTGTTTTCAATTTAAATGTCAAAAAAGGTTCAAGTATTACATATTTCAAATTGAATTTACATGAGGAAGTGATAATTACAGCTGTGTACTGTAATTTTTCAATTCAATTACATGCTTAAGCTTCTTAGTATAATAGATGATGAGCAATTAAATAAAAAGAAATGGAAAAAAATAATGTTTTTTCTGTAAAGGAATCAGGGTTCCATCGGTTCCACATTCCCCAATTCCTTTCTGTCAGGGGTAATATTTCAAACTTCATGCAAAGTTCTATCACTTTTGGTATGGGATTGTGTCACAGGGTCTGTTACTCAATTGATGATGAGAGGCTGATACAAACCAGGGAAGTTTTTACTGTTTCCAAGAGGGTAAAACTACCCTCCAGTTAAACAAAGCTTAATAAAAACAGGTTTGAATGCTTTTAAGGTCTCTCAGACATATTAAGGTGTGTTTTGGAGGAGTAAACCTAACTGTTACTATACAAATGTGTGGTTTAAGGGACTAAAATGGATAAAGCAAGCCCTTTTTCTGTCTAAACCAGGGCTTAATGAAGCCATTATTGGATTTCCTGTTTTCAGTGTTCTTCTCAAAACTGATCAGGGTAAAATTTACTTTTAAAGGAAGATAATTGGTATATATGAAAAATTTCCTCTTTGCCTCTCTTTCATTTTCCTGTTAGACTGTATTCCTTTTATTATTAGCTTAAACACTATTAAACCAAGAAATTGAATATTGCAAGCACTGATTTTAAATAACTTTAAACCTTTCAAGAACATGAAAAGTTAATTATATTAAATTCTTTAGCCCTTTATGATTATTTTACCCTTCTACCACCCCAAAAGGGAACTCAAACATTTTTCATCAGTGAGCTTTGTCACTATATTTCCAAATTAGATCTAGTCACTTTTGTGTGTTTTTTCTATTGAATATTTGTTCTAGAGACTCTTTTATCATATAAATTTTATTTAGTTCTTTTATGAATTGATTCCTATTAGAATTTCTTTTGTACCCATGGATATCCCTTGTAGAGTATTTTGGATAACTTTTGATTGTTGATAAAGAAATTAATCTTCATAAAATTATTTTTTCTACCAAAAAACTTATAAAAAATATTTTTGGAATGTTTTTCTTTCAATAATTCTTTCTTAAAAAACTTTTGAGGATGGGAAAAGTCCTTGAGTCTCAAAAAATGTTTGTTGTAAGAAGCTTAAACTATCATTGTCTCTACATTGAGATCATTAATAAAGACAGAAATAGAGAAAGAGCATCTAGAACAGCATAGTGGCCAAAATAAAAAACTGAGTTTAGTATATTACAACAGGTGTGAAAGATGCCAGAAGGAAAATAAAATCCATTTCCAGTAATATGAACTTCTTCAACACATAGATGGAGCCAAAAACCCATAGGAAGTTCTTAAAATGGATTAAGTTAGAGGACCTGTTCCAGAGGAAAAGAAAGTTTTAATGCATACCTGATGGTAGTATTCAGGCTTAGTAAAAGTATCAGAGTTCCTATATATCATATGAAATACACACCCATGAAAAGAGAAATATCACCTTGGACGAATATCATTGGGCACTGTGGAGCCCCAAGGATTAGCATAAGTAACACACACCAAAAGTTTAAATCTGAATTTTGGAGAAACCACCATAATAGGTTGAATACAAAATTGGCCTTTCCCACAGCCTACCAAGCACAAACATATGAATTAGAAGAGAGGATGGTTAAAAATATGAAGGAAATGATCAAGAGGTTCTGTGAGTATTTCATAAAATTAAAAGACCGTGAATTGGTCACACTCCTTCCTTAAGTTGAACTGGCTTAAAACACCAGTGAGACCTCAGCAACAGGAAAAACCCAATCTGAAGCTGGAAAATGATAGAAATTCTTGATACAAGTATAATATTTAAAAAGGAACCTGATAGATGTGCACCCTAAAGCCGAGTACTTCCAAAATATGCTGAAAGCTCCTATGATACTACAGCATTATGCCTGACAGGAGAAAAGGAACTGAAAGCCGAGAGATATGAACAGCGTACAAAGCAACCCAATTGAGAGGAGTGGGCCAAGTGTTTGTCTCAAAACTCATATTCAACAACCTCAAAAGTCCAAAGAAGATGAAATATTTCTATGTATGACCTTTCAATATGATTAAGCTAATGGTACAAAAAGAAGTAGAGGTGAAACTCACTGAAGAATTCTCCAAAAAGAAACTTTTATTCCAAATTAGTCTGCAACACCTATCATAAAGCAGATGAGGACAGATTTAACAAAAGGAAAGTGGCACCTTCAAAAGTGGAAGGATTAGGCGAAGATTAACCTGTAACATCGCAGCAGATAGTTAGCTCCTTCAAAATCAAAACAAATGGGAATGAAGATAGAAAATATGTTGTTAGGTGAAAGAACCAAGCAGAAGCTAAAGAAAGGTTGTCGAAAGAGAAATAAATCCCTGATTGAAAGATTTATCTAAGGAGGACAGCAGAGTATGGTAAATGATGAGCCTTTTTTAGAGGGCGGGTATTTTATCCTGTGACTCAAATAAAGATTGAACAAATTCAAGCAAAATACCACAGATAGGGTATGCAAAGAGTGAAATACATATATTTAAAATTTATTGAAGTGAAAAAGGTATAAAAAGGCAACAAGAAAAGAAAACCAGACTTGAAAAAATACTTGTAAATGTGACAATATCAGATCCAAAATATCCTGATTTCAAAAAACATAATTCCTATCATCAACCAATAGGAATTGAAAAAGCTATCAAGGCTACAAACTCTTTGGGCGACTCAAGCATAATTTTACCTCTAAACCAAAATCTCCAGTTTGGCTTACAGACCCATAATGTGGATTTTTTATTGATTATCTCAAAGGGGACTATTCAATAATACCAGTTTCAAGATTGTACTGTCATTTTATGAAGATATACAATAACACTATGTTTTTAGTAAAGGGTGAAATATGTATTATTTCTAATCTTCCATCTAGCTCCTACGGTTTTGGTGAGATAACTATCAAGTAGAATATTTTTGGAAGGTCTACTCTAAGTCTACATAAAAGTATAGCCTTTGACCCTGTATCTCTCACAGAGAAAAATGTGTTAGTCATTTTTCTCAAAAAAACAAAATTACTACTTTTAAAATTGTAAAAACATATTTTGAGCCTAAAGAAATTTGGAAGAATTAAATAAAACGAGGTCGAAGGTGAGAAAAGCTTGTATGCCTTACTTGTTGCTACAGCTTGAGATATGTATCTTGACAACTGAGAAAGGTATTAAGGATTAAAAGATATTATCACAAACCAAATGGTATTGTGAGATATGATACCAGAAAATTAAATTGTGAGATTTTAAATCTGGTGGGAGGGGCGTTCTATCGGATATAACAATTTCAACATCTTACTGGCATTTTATCAAGATAAACAATAACAATATGTTTTCAGTAAATGAACAAATCTGTACTTTTTCTCATATTCAATTTAGATTCTACTGTTTTGGTGAGAGAACTATCAAGTAGAATATTTTGGAAAGGTGTACTTTAAGGCTACATAAAATTATAGCCCTTGACCCTGTATCTCTCACAGAGAAAAATGCGTTATTCATTTTTCTCAAAAAAACAAAAGCACTACTTTTAAAGTTGTAGAAACATATTTTGAGCCTAAAGAACTTTTGCAGACTTAAATAAAACTAGTTCAAAGGTGAGAAAAACTTGTATGCCTTACTTGTGGCTACAGCTTGAGATCTGTATCTTGAAAACTGAGAAAGCTATTAAGGATTAAAAGATATTATCACAAACCAAGTGGTATTGTGAGATATGATCCCAGACAATTGATTTGTGAGATTTCAAATCTGGCGGGAGGGGTTTTCTCCATTTATTACTTGTAGCTTGAGAAATACAGCTTCTTCACTACCTGTTCAGAGCGCAACAGTGGGCTAATATCAAATGTAGTTTAATTTTAGAGCTTAAAAGCTATTTACATGATGATTATACTTGAGCTACTCACAAAACGACTAATCTTAGTAATACAGACATGCTTTGTATGCCATAGGATGGGTCCCGACTGTTGAAAAATACCCGAAACTTCCATTGGTGAGAGAGTTTAGCGTTTATCAGTACAAATGGGAAAATTTGATCTTAAAATGACATATTATAATAAATAAAGGTGGTCTTAGTCGTGTCAAACCACAATCCAACCAATTTATTGAGAAGTTTGGCCCCAAAGATTTAGTAGAATGTCATCCCCCTTGTTCCACCCTGATCAAACATAAAGGGGGGATTTCCTCATAGAAAAAATCACCATCCTATTATGAGTTAATTCTTAGTGATTAAACGTTCCTACACAGAGTGAACTCTTATGGTATCATAGACATAATTATAGCTTTCAAAATTACCATACCTAATTAGATGAGTAGACCAGGAAGGGGTTTCAGTAGATTCGTAACCACTATTTTTCACTAGTATTTACCTTGAACTAGTTTTTGACTATTTACCTGTCACCATAATATTAATAGCTTTGAGTTAAATACTTACAGCTACCTCATAGGCTCAAAATAACATCAGATATATTTGAGCCTTGAAGCCATGTTTGACATGCAGAATAATCTTCCATGGTCCTCCTTTTGTTTATAGTGGTCCTGAATTAAATCACATTTTTCTTATGATTAAGAAAGATAGGGCATAATTAATATTTTCTTAGCCTCACTAATATTACCTTAAGACTAAATTCATACAAAAAAGTAAGACAAGATTTTACTGAATTAAGAAGAGGGAAATTTGAAAAAATGGATATAAAAACAAATTTCATCACCCTGAGCACTTTTCTTCAAAGAAAAACCCTCACTTAAGGAGAGAATAATTGAAATGCATATCAAATACATGAAGATTTATTTGAAATAAAAATAAGCCAAAAAATTCAAAGTTTATTATGAAATTTCCCAATTATGAGGGTTTTCTTGGATAATTATATTCAATATTACATTTTATATTTGATATGTGTACAAATTTAAGTAAAAGTATTTCTACATTATTCAATTTTCATTTTTGAAACTGGCAAGAAACAATTTTGGAGATCACAGGGTGAATAGTGTAGATATTAATATGCAGATGAGCTTTGGAAGTTTGACTCCAAAATCTGTTGAAACTATATTCAAGATTACATTTGGAGATATATGTTGCTTTCAAGGTAAAGAATTAGAGAAGAAATATTTCATGTAAATATTTTTAGTTACTATAAACACAAAAGTGGAATTAAGCTGTGTATCTAATAGAAAAATATTTAGCTTTAGTATATCTTTTTTTTCTTTGAAATAAAAGAGTTGCTAACCTCAAAAAGGTTGAATCATTACATAGACCTATGGGAGAAGGAGATATTATACAAAAGTCCAAACTGTTGTTATGAATGAAGAAACATTCCTAGATAAAAAACTTCAGAAGTAAAATTGAAGAAACATCTATCAAGCTCCAAATCACTATTGTATGATAATTCAATACTTTTAAATACTTCATAGTTGAATATATTCTTAGCCTTTCAGTAGATTGATTAATAAATTAGCTCCTCAATTCCTTCCAAACAAACCTAAAAGTGTTCAAAAATCAAATGAATGAATTTTATTCTGAGATATTCCAAATTTTAATTCAGCTTTGTTTGAATATTATATCTTCCAATTCTAGTTGTCATTGAATTTCTCCTAGGGAAAACATCAAATAGGATCTTATGCTAATCAACTTTTAAATTTAAATTAAGCCTTGATTGATCATCAGTAGATAGAGCAGAGAACTACATAGAATATCTATATTAGTATTATCTTTTATTTCGAAAAAACATCAATTTCTCAAACCTATCAATTTTATTGAAAATTTCATCACAGAGTGTATTCTCTGTGAATTTTTAAATATTCAGTGTTTCACGTGGAATCATCAAAAATAGACTATAAGTAAAGCTTTGAACTTTACTTATGAAAGTATAATAATTTTTGGTTTTTATATGAATTATGCTGTTCTTGATTGGTCCTTAAGGTTTCAGAGATATTCATTAAGAATTGTATTTTTTATGAATTTTTGAAGTTTTTACCTCATTTTTACATAGAATTGCAAATAAAACTATATTTCTGGTTGCTATGGGGTAAAGAGCTAGATAATAGTCCAAAAAGGGTTTTAATTACTATTTTGGGGTTTACCCATGGAAAATCATTAAGAATTTACATGGTTACAGAAGTCTAAGTTGCTCTTTACCTTTTTGGCATGTCAAAATAGCACCTTATTTGCTATTTTTTTATGATTTAATGAGATTTTAACTTGGTAACCAATTTCCTAAAAGGTTTTGGTATACTAATTGGGCCAAGATCAGCCATGGATTCAAGCTTTGGAGCTTTCCAGGCTTCAGAGGCCTCAGAGGTTAGGTCCCTGGCTCTCTTTGATGTCTTTTGTCTCCCTTGACTATTTTCACATCAAAAATAGAAACTCAGGCTTCAAGACTGATATCCACTATGGGTTTACCAAAAGCATATGTAGGAATACCATAATATTAAGTCCAACTGTGGAACTCATTTTAGTGTGAGATTGGATAAGGCAGTCCTTGAGGGGGAAATAAAGTTTTGAATTGTGGAAATAGTCCTGTAATGAACGGTGCTCATGGTGTTTTAGCTTCCCCTTTGCATATACTAAAAAATCTCCCTACAGGGCTTGCAAATAGATATTTGAGATTGTGGCTTCACAGGCAGAGAAGACTTTTCAGCAGTCAGTATCAGACCTATTCAATAATAAGATAAGTAACTTATAAGTTAAAAAAAGTATAAAATAATAATTCCTAAATAATAATATAAAATAATTTAAGGTTAAGAACTAAATATTATAGGAGTTTGATTCAAAAAAATAGTACTAATATAGAGTATATGGGTAAGTTCAATTTGATGTTATATCTATCATAATACTTAATGGTTTGAAAGGGTAATTTTTAATATAATATAGCAATAAGAACTTTAATAATTTATTGGTAAGATATTGTTCAATATATGATAGATGTTTTTTAAATGTATGGGAAATATAATACAGTATAAGGGTAGGTTTTTTGATATAATAATATATATTTGTAAGGTTGGTTTTTGGAATATGAAGTTATAATAATAATATTTTTCTATAATGTAAAGGGTTATGGGGATAAACTGAATATTATGAGTATTATTGATATTATTATAATTATAGGACTAATAATTGAAACATAGGGTGTATTGATAATAAAAATTAGAACTTCTGTTAACTACTATTAATTAGAAATCACTATTAAATAAGCTTATAAGTTTATAATACTTTAATAAATAGCTAGATTATCCTACTAGTAAGGGATGGATGAATTATTCTCCTTCTTGGTATATAATTCCCATTTAAATAATAATACTAGATTGACCTACTAGTGAGGGATGAATACTTATTATCCTTCTTGGTATATAATTAATTGCATGGGGAAAGGAGGAAAAAAGGAGGGAGAGAGGACCTCTATTTATATTCTTCAGGCTCTCCATAGAGGGACTGAAAAATAAGGGCCTTAGAATTTATCCACTTCTTTGGGCTGGGATAATTCTTTATAGTGGTGAGATATCATTTGTTTGGTTGGTTGCACCATTTTTATGTATTACTTTGTAATCTGAGATGTTTTTTTCAAGAGGAATAGTCTGGTTTTATTCATCAAAAATTTCTTTATTCAAACCTCTATTCTAATAAATTGACTTGATATTTTCTGTTTGAAGCTTTTTATATAGATTTTGAATCTCAATGGTTTGTTCTTTTGTGTTGTCTTCTTTTTTTCTTCCTAATAAATTTTATTGTCTATTATTATTATGTATTGATTTTTTTTTTGGATTTATTTCCTTTTATAATTAAAAATTATGTAATTTGTTTTCTGTTATTCTGAGATGAATAAAATAGGTAAAAGATAGATGAATCCAGGAATTCATCCCACAAATTTATTATTTGGATTATTTCAATATGGAAAAAGACAATTTGTTGATTTATAATATGCAGTTTAAGGTCATAATCAGGATAATAGCTTGAGTGATCTGAAGTAATTTGTTGATCAAACATAAAAAAATGAAATATTTGGACGGTTCAAGGTCTTATCTAGGAAGTCTCTTCTTTTTATTTTGTTTTTCTGATTAGGTTTTTCTTTCCTCTTGTTTTTGTTTTTTCTGACATTAACCTTAAATTACCCAGATGATGATATATGAGTTTGGTTTGAGTTTCCTTTGTATCAATTTAGTTGATAGATTTTTTCTCTTCTTCTGACACATTCTTTAATTGATTAAAAAACTTTGGTGACATGACTAAAATTTGCTTCAAGGTAAGATTTCTTTTCTGCTCCAATACCCTTTTGAGAATTTGTGCCATAATTGCTTGAAGGTCTAATTTTTCCTCCTTAGGGATTTTCCTTTCATTGACTTTCTTGATTTATTCCTGAGTATTTTTAGTATGATCAATTTTAGGCTCCTGTGAAGGTCTATCATTTTCATTCTGCACCAGTTGAGGCTTCTTATATTTGGTTGTAATAATAGTTTTCTCTTCTTACTTTTGCTCATCATCAATATAAGCTCCAGGTATATTTTGTCTTTTATTTATTGGTTTTTTCACCTTTGGATGTGATCTTAAAACATCTTTATTGGTATTTTCTGCTCTTGAGTTTTTTTCTTTAGTATTTCTTAATCCATAATTATTTAAAAGTGGCTCATTGGCTGATGAAATAGCTGGTGGTTGCCAAATCCACCAGCTTTCAACTTTGGCTATAGCTGTTGCACTATCATCTTTCTTTGGTTGTATTATGTTCATTTGATTAGCTTTTGGTAGTGCTTCTTTAGCTTCATCTTCTTTCAATTTCTTTGTACGTTCTTCTTGCTCTTTTGCAAATTCTTCAACTAACTTCTTTGGAGCTATTTTACCATCAGTTTGAACTCTTTGCCAATTGGGAAATAAAAATTAACCTCCTTGTCTGCTGACCCATTTCTTATTTTGATCTTCAAAGAGGTAGTTGCATCTATTAAATGAATGTCCTTGATCAAAACAGTAATAACATTTGACAAAAGGTTTTGGTATGTTTTGTGCTGGGGAAAAGGGAAAATGCCTTTGTGAGAATGGAGGTAAATCATTTCTTGGCTTGAACTGTTGAATATTGAGCTGATGATTGGTAACCCACCCATTTGAGGTTTAGATAGACCTTTCAATTATTCCAGTTGAGTCATAAATTTCTTGAAATCTTCATTTTCCCCTTGTGCCTGCTTTCTAGTTTCCAGTTTTTCTTTTTTGAGGGATTCAGTAATTTATTTGATTTTGTTAAAAGCTTCATTCATTCCTGGGAAATCCTCTTTCTTGAATTGAACTTTATTTTTACTTTCATCAAAATTCCTTCCTCTGTGTCTTGATTATGAGAATCTTTGGTTTCTAACATTCTGGCTTCCAATTCTTGTTCAATGTACTTCTTGAGGATCTTCATAGGTGGTATAAGGTATCCTATATCTTCTGCTCTAACCATTACATTATCTTTGATCATTTACTTACTTATGGCTCCTTTAATATAAGCTGAAAGACAGTCAAATAAATCTTCATGGAACATTTTATATTGAGGAATATACCTGTATCTTAATAAGTAAGTAACAATAGTTTCATATTCTCCCATAAATTTCTTATATTGTGATAGACTACCAATTCCTCCCTCTTCTTGAGTATCATTCAAAAGCTTAAGGAGTGAGTCTTTTCTGTATCCTTTTTCAGGTTCAACTCTTCCCCATTTTGTTATAAGATCTTTCCTAAGTTGTGTCCAATTTCCTTCTTGATAACCTGGCATAGCTCCAATTGCATCACTAAATCTTGGTTCTGTGGTCCAAAATGCTATTTGCATTGCTAGGCCTTCACCTGTTGCTCCCGCAATTTGAGCTGTTCTCTCCACTTTCCTGATAAATTTCTCTACTTCATCTCCAACAAAATTGAGATTGTAATCTTTTGCTTTAATTTTAACTACAGGTCTTTCTTGTCTTGGAACTATCTGCTGTAATGGACTTGGAATATTAGGTGTAGTGACAAAAGATCCCATTGGAATGTTTTGAGTTCTTGGCTGTGTTTCTGGAGTAGAGGTTTCTCTTGGTCCAGGCATAGGTGATATTGGTGAATCTTCAGGCCTAACATGCCTTGGTAATGTGGGTTCACTTGGACTATCTGCAGGTGTGTAAGATGTTTTTTCCATTCATTTCCCTTTCTTTTTTCTTTGTATTAATAATAATTCTTGCATTTCTTTCATAAGACTTTGTATTTGTACTGTTTGATCTTCCTCTTCACTTTGTTCTGCATACTGCCCTTTACATCATGTTCAGGTAATGGTGGTAAGTCAGATGTTGATTGTTGATTCATTTCTACTTGATAAGCTGATCCTTCAAATTCTATTGTAATTCTCTTGTTTTTCTTTGCTTCTTGGATTAACTTGATTAAAAATCTCGTTAATTCTTCCTTTTGTTTCTGTTCTTTCCTTGGTTTTGCAATAAGTAAATAAATATCCTTGGGTGTTTGATTTTCTGGTGTTCTTTCTTTATCTGGAGAATAAAAATGATATGATTGATTTGAGGATTGTGATGGTGATGATGATTTGGAAGGGGATTTGTTTCCAGATTCCAGATTGTATGAGTGTGTTGATGGTTAATTCTTTAAAAATAGTATGATTATTTGAGGTAGGTTTATTTTATTATCTTCTTTCTTGATTATTGACTGATTATTGAATGTTGAAGTTGAAATGGCCACTGTTGGGATACCAGATGTGGAACTCCTTTTAGTGTGTGATTGGATAACGCAGTGCTTGAGGGGGAAATCTCATGTAAACAGTTTTGAATTGCTGAAATAGTCCTGTAACAAAGGGTGCTAATGGGGTTTAGCTGCCCCTCTGAATATACCAAAAAATCTCCCTTCAGGGCTCCCAAATCAATATTTAATATTGTGGCTTTACACCTAGAAAAGACCTTTTAGCAGTCTCTATCAGAACTATTCAATAATCAGATAAGTATATTTTAAGTTAAAAAAAGTATAAAATAATAATTCCTCAAGAATAATATAAAATGATTTGAGGTTAAGAACTTAATAGTATAGGAGTTTGATTCAATATAATAGTACTAATATAGAGTATATGGGTAAGTTCAATTTGATGTTATATCTATCATAATACTTAATGGTTTGAAAGGGAAATTCTCAATATAATATAGCAATAAGACCTTTAATAACTTATTTGTAAGATATCTTTCAATATATAATAGAGGTTTGTTAGGTATATGAGGGATATAATATGATATAAGAGTAGGTTTTCTAATATAATAATATATATTTGTAAGGTTGTTTTTTTTAATATGAAGTTTTAACAAGAATATTTTTTTATAATGTAAAGGGTCATGGGGATAAACTCAATATTATGAGCATTATTGATAGTATTATAATTATAAGACTAATAATTAAACATAGGGTGGATTATAATGTAAAGTAGACCTTCTGTTAACTACTATTAATTAGAAATCACTATTAATTAAGCTTATAAGTGTATAGTACTTTAATAAATAACTAGATTATCCTACTAGTAAGGGATGGATGAATTATTCTCCTTCTTTGTATATAGTTCCCATTTAAATAATAATACTGGATTTACCTACTAGTGAGGGATGAATAATTATTCTCCTTCTTTGTATATAATTAATTGCATGTGGAGAAGGGGAAAAAATGAGGCAGAGAGGACCTCTATTTATACTCTTTGGGCTCTCCAAAGAGGCACTCAAAAACAAGGGACTTGGAATTCTTCCACTTATTTTGGCTGGTATAATTCTTTATAGTGGTGAGGTATAATTTGTTTGGTTGGTTGCACCATTTTTATGTATGATTTTGTAATCTGAGATGATTTTTCTAGTAAGGAATTTTGAGATGGTGGCATTTAATGAAGTTATTGCACCATTTGTTTGGTTTGTTGCACCATTTTTGGTGGTATGAGATGATTTTGTACAGTCATTGCCCAAATTTCTGTGCACTGTTTGAACTGTAGGTGGAGAATTCTTTGTATTGTTGGGATTCTATTTGTCCTGTACAAGATTTAATTTTCATTCATTTAACTTTCATTATGTTTTTGAGTTTACTTCCTGGCTTATCAGGTGTTTGTGCTTGTATTTCCATAGATATGTTGTTTGATTTTAGGGTTTGATGGATTTTCCTTGCATAAATTGATTAATTTCTTTTTCTTTCTGTCTTGTGACTTTTGATTAATACAGTTTTGATTTATTCCTTATTGAAGTGGCCTCAGTTTAATAACTGCAGTTCTGAGGAATGCAAAGGTTGAAAAGAGCTAGGGTAACTTGAGTGTTTCACCACCCTTCTCACTGGTAAATTGAACATTCTTGCTAGCTTTTCCTTTTTTTTCCTTATCTTATTGTTATTCTTGTAATCAAATGGACCATTTTTCCAGGTTTTATTATGGTATTTTACATATTGATGAATTTAAATTGGTTCCATGTAAGGCAAAAATAACAAAAGGTCCTACATAAGAATCATTAAGTTTCTTTTAGCCTTTGATATTATTAAAATTCATGGTTGAAACTAGAACTAAGTCCCCTAATTTGAAGTCTGGTACTTTCTGACTCTTGTCCCACTTCTGTTTGGCATAGTCAAAGGTGTCATCCATACTCTGTTTTGCACAATGTTTCACTTTCTCAAGAATTATCTTGAATCTGTAAGCTGTAGAATGAATGTCAATCAAGTCCTTCCTCAGTGTGTCTGCTGGGAGGCTTGGATTCCATCCTTTTTCTAACATAGCAGGAGTTTGGCCTTTAGAAGAATGGACTGAAGTCTTATATGCGGGCTCCAATGCAGGTATTAGAGTGCACCAGTCATGGGTAAAACAATCTGAGTCTTTGAATTCTAACCTATAAGCACAAAATATCCTGATAATGTCTTCTAAAGTTTGAATCATTCTCTCTGCTACTCCATCTGTTTGAGGATGATATGCTGTTGAGAAGAATAATTTAGTCCCAAAAAATCTGTGAATATTGCTCCAAAATGCAGATGTGAACTTAGGATCTCTGTCACTTATTAAATTCTTAAATAATCCTGTATGGGAAAGAACTCTACTCCATATAAGAAGAGCTGTATCCATAAAAGTGTCATCTTTATGACATGGTAAGAATATGGGAGTCCTGCCATATCTGTCTACAATGACTAAAAAAGCATTATAATGTTTATCATTGCTTGGAGGAAGTGCTGTGACTGAATCCATATGAACAACTTCCCAAGGGGATTTTGGTTCCTGAATATGAATCATCAGTCCAAATTTCTTTCCTGTACTCCTGTTTAATTTTTGGTATCTATCACAGGTAAGGCAATATTCAATGGTTTCTTTTCTCCAACATGGGCACCATGCACAATTTTTCACTATTTCCAGTGTTCTGTCTTCTGACAGGTGTCCAGAGTAGATGCTATCATGACATTTATGAAGAATGGTATTGATGAGCAATCTGCTACACAATCTCATTACACAAGAATGTTTGGTTCTGTGGCAAATTATTCCATCAAACTTCTGAAATCCTCCTTAGCAATAGGAATTCTTCCAAACCTCATCCAGTGCGTTGCCTAAAAAAGGATATTTACAGTCTTTATCTAACAAGGAAGTTGAGATATGGAAATTCTTGTCTTCCTTATACAATTCTCTGACCTCTTGAAAGAATTCAGTCCCAATATCAGTTATGTTGATATCTTCAATTGGAATATGTGGTTCTGCTTCCAAAGGTAAATGAGATGGTTCATCAGGAGAATTGGCTAATGCCCACCTTCTAAGTCCATAAGAATTCTTGTGAATGTTTCCTGCCTTGTGACCTATAGTCATGTTACCTCTATATTCTTGGATGTCTATTTGCCATCTCAACATATGTCTGTTGGGAGGTTTCATGTGAAGAAGTGATTTCATGGCATAACAGTCAGACAGTCAGTTATCACTTCAAAAACACTGCCATAAAGATAATATTGTAATTTCTCAAATGCCCATACCAAACATAAGCACTCCATACGGATTCTGTTGGGTTAATTTTTCTTGACATGTAACAAACTGGTCCCTCTGTAGGTTTGTCATCAATGATTTGGACCTGATGTAGGGCTGCTCCTAATGAATATCCACATGCTTCAACGTGAAATTAAAAATGTATATTCCAGTAAGGCATGAGGAGTAGAGGTTCTTCTGTAAGAGATTTCCTTGACTTCTCATTAGCTTTAATTGTTTCCTGTGTCATCTCACATACTGTCCGTTGATAATATATTATATAGAGTAATTTGGCCAGAATCACAAAGTCTTTCAGGTGTTGCCTGTTATAGCTGGCAAATGCAAGAAAAGACATCATTTATTTCTTTTTCTGGGTTATTGGTTTAAGTAAAACTGCAGCCACTTTATTTTTGTAAATACCCAAGCTTGAACCGGAAGCAATATGTCCTAAAGCTAAAGTTACATTTATTGAGTGAAATTTTCATATTCACTCCTGTAAATTTGTCAAGTACTGTTGCAAGTGTTTCAAGGTGCAAAGACCATGATTCAGAAAATATGATAATATCATCAATACAAATGATAATCAATTCTTCAGATAATTTTCTAGGGCAGATGGTATTCATCCATCTTTGATAATCAGATGGTGCATTTTTAATACCAAATGGCATTCTAAGATACTCATAAAGACCACAGTGAGTGATACTTCTAAGTAATTCCTTAGTTTTTGGTGCCAAAGAATTCTGATGAAAACCTTTCAATGCATTCATGGATGTTATATACTTGGCTTTAGACAATTGAATCAAGGTTTCTTTAATTCTAGGAATTGGATACCTATCTGGAACTGTGTAGGTATTCAATGCTCTAAAATCTCCACCATCCTTGATATATCATCATGCCAAGCAATAATAACAGGTGTTGTTAATTAAACTACCTCATTATGGCCTACGTTCCTTGGTACATCAAGTTGGATAAACTCTTGGAAATGTTTTTCTAAGGCTCCTCTACCTCTGGAACTGGCTGGATAAGCTGGTCTTGTAAGTGATGGAGGGTATGGTCTGTCAATATTAAGAGTAATATTAAATGCCTTCCCTTTGATAGTGCCTAGTTGTTCATCACCAGAAGAAAAGGCATTATTATATGTGTATAATACATCAATAAGATAATGTTTCATTTTGGGTTATAATAATGGATTAATGTGTGCTTCAACAAGTTGATTATCCACACGTTCTTCTTTATCAGTATTCATACCAAAGGATATTCTAGATATTTACTTTGGAATATTGGAAAAAGCCAATTTTTGTCTTTTATTTTCTCCAATTGTGAAATATCTGTATTTATTTTTATTAATGTCAATAACATAGATATTCAAGTAATCATTTCCAAGAGTGATGTGCTGAGATGTGCAATTGTCCATTACTACTATCTCTTTTTTCATTATTACAGTTCCTGCTGGATGTGTAAATACAATATTAGTGTCCAATATGCCCAAAGGGTACATATTATTACTGGCACTACTAAATTGTACACCCTCCATTGGTAATAGATGGTTCTTCCATACAGGGAGTATCGCTTGAAGATAATCCTTTCCTACAAAATTACACAATGCCCCTGTATCCAAATTTAGTCTGGCTTTAATTTCATTTATCAGGATTGATGTGATACAAGATTCTCCTGCAATATATCCTTTACCTGTAGCAGGTTTGGCTTTACACATTCTGGCATCCTGGATATTGATCAGGTTATGAAAATACTCACTGTACTTTGGAAAGTGAGTATGAACTTCTGTGACCTCAAAGAAATCTGTAATCTTTTCAATGGGATAGTCTTCTACTGGTGTATCCTCAGAGACTGCAGAATGTAGGTCAGACTCCTCTTTCTCTTAAGTACACTTAGCTTCTTCAATGACTTGAACTTCATTAATCTTTGTATTCTTGGTGCAGGTGTTGGCCAAATTTAAGGTCCAGATTTTACCAATTCTTGACCTAGTAATGACATCTGCCATGGAATTGATGTAGTCTTTGGTTGAACAGGGTTCTACACATCTGCATGAGACTTCATGTTCTAGTTCTCCTCCATATTTTCTTGATACTTTCATATTAATCATATAGGCAGACATATCTGGGTGTAAGGAAGATAATCTGTCTTTCTGTTTGAGGAACCAAGTAAGTGGTTTATCCTTTTTTCAGTTAAAAAAGGCACTTTCAAAGGCATTTTTCCATTTTAAATATCCAATAATTGTCAGCCCATTTTGTGATTATTTCATATTTCCACCAAGGCCAATCATGTTTACCATGGTCTTGTCTCATTTTGTCATACCGTTGCTTTGCAGTTCTGGTAAACAAGGAGTGTGGCTTGCCCACTTTAACTTCATCAGGTATGCAAAAGTCTTCTTTCAACATATCAATTGTTCTGATGAATTCAATATGATTGTATTCTCCTTCACCAGAGGATTTTGGCCATTCTTCCAATTTGGTAAGATCTTTTACACAGATAGGACTTTGTCCTCAAAAGGGGGTCAAACTTCCTTTTACAAAAATTTTTCTCTTCAGTCAAAGGTGTAGGATTTCATGGAATATTTGGTTCTCAATTCTTATGAATTTGTCCCACATTTGCAATGATTTCATCCTTCAATTTCTTCCTCTCACTGTCATTTTTTGGCAAATGTGTGGCAAAATGATTGGTATTATTAATTATTTCCAAAACCTGAATTCTCAGAATCACAAGTTGTTCATTGATGTTTGAAATGGAAATATCTCATATTTCATCCTCTTGATCATGACATTTACTTTCAATTTTATCACATGTATTGGTAATTAAATCAAGTTTGACATTTTTCAACTTATACCATTCAGTAGAAGTTTTGTAATTTATCTTTATTTCACTTATATAGGATGTTATTTTATTCAACTTTGCGTCAAATTTACCAAGTTCTACATCAATTCTAGACTTAACAAATTGCATTTCTTGGCTTATTTTCATGTACAGGTCCTTTTCATCCTTTTCCTCTCTTTGGCTGTGAATTCCATGAGATTTCTGGCCGTATTGAATACACTATCCATGGCTGAAGGCTCCAATTTGGGGATCCTGTACCCTTGTGGGTAAGGTCTGTGCAACTTTTCTTTGCCTTTGCCTTTGCCCTGATGGTTCTTGGGACCTCTCTTCTTCTTCTGAGGTCCTGAAGGCTTGAATTTGGAAACTTCTGGAGCTGGTAGATGCCACTGGGCCTTC